>CM057089.1:4170000-5532500 GCA_029959045.1 Taenioides sp. WSHXM2023
ACATTTCTTGTGTTCTACAAATTGACGTGTTAAGACTATGGAAACTGGAGTTTGACTTTGGGTTGTTTGCATGATGCGTGATCAAAAGGCCTTTTGACTGGCCTGTATTTTTTACATGTCTTTAATGTATTTTGATTAGTACTGCAGCTGGAAAATCAAGTCGTAAGAATTGAATAAGTTATATTTTTGTAAATCTGTTTGCAGGTTCATGGGGTTGGCTCTGGTGGAATAGTGGCTAAATGTTTTGTACTGAGCAATTTAAGAAAAAAATAATAAATGCTCTGTATTATACATTTTGTGTTGTTTTTGCAGGTTTATGGGGTATAGTTATGGAGAGGTATAGGGTTTACTTAAATTTTACAGTGTAATTGCATTACACCTGTGAGTGCAAATTGCTAGGAGTTGGGTGTAAATATTACAGTGTTAATTTTGTAACACTAACTCTAGTGTAGAATCCTTCAGCATTTATCAGTGTTAATTTAGTGACACTAAACACCAGTGTAGACATATATGTACACTAGGGAGTGTTGCTTTTGACACTGTGTTAAAAACAACACTAGGTCAGTGTAAAATATTTTACACTTTCAAAAGTGTAAATTTAACACTGAAAATTTAACACTTAACTCGATACATATACACACTTTTAAAGTGTTAAAACTGACACTGTCAGTGTTAATTTAACACTGGTGAATTTGCTGTGTGGAGAGTCCTTGCCTCAAGTGGAGGAGTTCAAGTATCTCGGGGTCTCCACGAGTGAGGGGAGGATGGAGTGTGAGATTGACAAGTGGATCGGTGCAGCGTCGGCAGTGATGTGGTCGCTGTACCGGACCATTGTGGTGAAGAGGGAGCTAAGCCGAAAGGCAAAGCTCTCGATTTACCGGTCAGTCTACGTTCCTACCCTCACCTATGGTCATGAGCTTTGGGTAATGGCCGAAAGGACAAGATCATGGACACAAGCGGCTGAAATGAGTTTCCTCCGCAGAGTGGCTGGGCGCTCCCTTAGAGATAGGGGAGCTCGGAGTAGAGCTGCTGCTCCTCCACGTCGAGAGGAGCCAGCTGAGGTGGATCGGGCCTCTGTTCCAGATGCCTCCCTCAGGAGGTGTTCTGGGCATGTCCCACCGGGAGGAGGCCCTGGGGAAGACCCAGGACACGCTGGAGGGACTATGTCTTTCGGCTGGTCTGGGAACACCTTGGGGTCCCCCCAGAGGAGCTAGAGGAAGTGTCCGAGGTAAAGGAAGTCTGGGACTCCCTGCTTAGACTGTTGCCTCCGCGACCTGGCCCCGGATAATCGGAAGAAAATGGATGGATGGATGGGACAATATACAATGCAAGAGCTCTTATACATCTGACTGCATAAAGTTATTCATTACACCAGCTTGTTTAGATTTAATATGGAACAAGGCTCTCTTAAACTGAAAATTCATTGAGATACATTTGGAACAAGGGTTTATATTTGAGAATTTGCATCTATGAATAATCTGTTTGGCTAGTAATAAACAAGAATTATAAAGGACTCCATATGTGTTGTCCTCATAGGCTAAATTAGTTAAATCTGTATCATATTCCACTATCCACATTTGGAATGTGTCCCAAAAGGTTCAAATATAGCTACAATAAAAGAACATGTGTTCAACAGTTTCTGTTACAAAATGTGCAGATATCGGCGTCCATATTAAAACACTTCTTTTAAAAAATCATTACAGGGATAAATTACAAAATAAATAAATGACCAAAAAAAAGAGTTTCTTTGACATTAAGGAGAGATTGGAAGTGAGAGGTAATTTGTTCAATTTTTTTATTATATTAATTGGAAAGTCTTTAAATGCACTAATTCTTCTAATCGCTTCTTTGCACCCTTGCCTCCTTACATCCTTGTGTCCTTTCATCCTTGCAGCCTTGCCTCCTTTTTCCTTTCTTGTATCCTTTCATCCATGCGTCCTTGTGTCCTTGCAACCTTTCTGCCTTCCTTCCTTGCATCTGTTGTGTAAAAATATATATCTATTGTATTGATGAATAAAAAGCCACTTGCAAAGCCTAGTGAGAATGAAATACAAATAAACTTTATTTAGATATATTTGAACAGTGCCCAGGTCTGCCCTGGTCAGAGACCAAGTATGTCTGTCTTAGTCTCTTCTCTCCAGAGCATCTGAGTATATCAGTAATACAAAGCTACATACATATCAAAGTAGAGTGACTTTTATTTCACAGTCATGAGTTAATAAACTTTTACACTTGAAGACAGGTAAAACATAAGCTTTCCATCTCTCCCTGGCGTTTTTCTTCACCTCTGCCGAATTGCTTATATTAAGTTCCTGCATAATAATCTCCCTCTGCTCTTGATGTATGACTTCTTGACAACATCAATGTTGTTGCCTCTAAACAATAAGTAGGTACACTGACAGAGACTTGTATGACCAAGTTACATTAACATCAGGAATTTTACACAGACTATAGGGCTGCACAATATATCATAAAGCTATTGTTATTGCATATCAATATGAATCAAATTTCATGGAGGGTGGAGACAGTTGTGTCTGCTGAACTTTACATATGTTATTGACTGGTCTGCATCAATTTACACAAAGACAGATTGAGAGAAAGCTTTTCTTCACAACATAACATTTCCATCACACTTATCTGAACATAATTAAAATATTTTATTCTTTTCAAATTAATATAAGCTGACCAAAGGAGGAGATACAGACCACAGATGTTAACACACGAAAGCTCCTGACCACACACGGAGGGTTCCATCCCAAATCCAGCACTCTCAGACCGTACGCAAGCCGTTATTTGAACATAATTAAATAAAATATTTAACTGTGTTCAAATTAATATAAGCTGGCCAAAGGAGGAGATACAGACCACAGATGTTAACACACGAAAGCACCTGACCACACACGGAGGGTTCCATCCTAAATCCAGCACTCTCAGACCGTACGCAAGCCGTTATTTGAACATAATTAAATAAAATATTTAATTCTGTTCAAATTTTATATGAAATTGAGCCAAGAATATAATTACATTACATTTCTGCCAAACAATTGTCTAATATTTTGAAACTGAAATGTACAGTATATACTCCTATAGTTTTTTTTAGATTGCTGTAATCCCCATTATATGAGTATTCTAGGGTCTCACACACACAACACATCAAATGGCTTACTGATTCCCCCGAAGTTCAAGCTAAGTGGCCCGGCATGTGTTTGGGCTCTGAACGCTTGAATTTTTGGGCGTCACTGAATTGTTGTTTTTGTAGACGACTTTTTGTAGATTTTTTTGTAACTTTTGCCTGCAGTATACTGGCTTCTCAGGATATGACCAGTGGGTGCTGCTGGATCAGTTATTGTGGGTGCCAGTGGGTCAGTTGTTGTGGGTGCTGCTGAGTTGGTTATTGTGGGTGCCAGTGGGTTGGTTGTTGTGGGTGCTGCTGAGTTGGTTATTGTGGGTGCTGCTGAGTTGGTTGTTGTGGGTGCTGCTGAGTTGGTTATTGTGGGTGCTGCTGAGTTGGTTATTGTGGGTGCCAGTGGGTCGGTTGTTGTGGGTGCTGCTGAGTTGGTTATTGTGGGTGCTGCTGAGTTGGTTGTTGTGGGTGCTGCTGAGTTGGTTATTGTGGGTGCTGCTGAGTTGGTTATTGTGGGTGCTGCTGAGTTGGTTATTGTGGGTGCTGCTGAGTTGGTTATTGTGGGTGCTGCTGAGTTGGTTATTGTGGGTGCTGCTGAGTTGGTTATTGTGGGTGCCAGTGGGTCGGTTGTTGTGGGTGCCGCTGGGTCAGTTGTTGGGGGTGCTGCTGAGTTGGTTGTTGTGGGTACCAATAGGTTGGTTGTTGTGGATGCCACTGGGTCGGTTGTTGTGGGTGCTGCTGAGTTGGTTGTTGTGGGTGCCACTGGGTCAGTTGTTGGGGGTGCTGCTGAGTTGGTTGTTGTGGGTGCCACTGGGTCAGTTGTTGGGGGTGCTGCTGAGTTGGTTGTTGTGGGTACCAGTAGGTTGGTTGTTGTGGGTGCTGCTGAGTTGGTTGGTATGGGTGCCACTGGGTCGGTTGTTGTGGATGCCGCTGGGTTGGTTGTTGTGGGTGCTGCTGAGTTAGTTGTTGTGGGTGCCACTGGGTCGGTTGTAGTAGTGCTGCCTGGTTACTCTGTGGTACTATTGTTGCTGTGTTTGTGGTTTGCTGAGTGGTTGGTGGAACCATCATTATTGTATAGGCTGCTGGCTGGACAAGGCTGGCAGAGTGGTCAACATGTGCTGGCTGGTTGGTCGGCACCACCATCATTTCTGGGTTGTAGTATACGGTCTGAAAGGGAGCTGCTGGAACTGCTGTTGGGTTGATATTTCCAGGTATTTGCGGGACTGTTAGATGATAGCTCGGTGGTACCGTCATAGCAGGGTGGTAGAATGAAGGGTGAACAGGACCTACTGGACCTGCAGGTTGGGTGTAAGTTGTAGGTGCTCTTGCGTTGCCTTTCCTTTTCTTCCGCCCAAAGTTTTCTCTGGCAGACCACCCTGGGTACTTGGCCTGGTGCTCCCTCTTAGCCACGTTTGCCTGCTCGTAATATGGGGCTTGTTCATCATGTGAGAGCATTTTCCATCTCTGCCCGGCGATTTTGTTCACCTCCGCTGAATTTCTTATATTAAGTTTCCGCATTATAAGCTCTCTCTGCTCAGCCTTATACAGCATGAAGGCGTTAGGAGGTTTCTTGATGTATGGCTTCTTGACAGCATCGACACCGCTTGTCCTATAGACAATAAATAAGTAGGTAAGTAGGTACACTGCTAGACACAGTTGTATGATCAAGTTACATTAACATCAGAAATTTTGATATACACAGACTATAGGGCTGCACCATATATTATAAAATTATTTATTCTAAATTATTATTTTTTTAGCCATTATCTATTATCTTGTTTTATTGCATGTTCCATTTTCCTGCTGTTCTTGAACTGTGCATTGCAACACTGGAATTTCCCCACTGTGGGACTAATAAAGGCATATCTTATCTTATCTTATCTTATCTTAAAATGATTGTTATTGCATATCTAAATTAATCAAACAGAGCCTGCTCTGTGCGGTCTGCATCTAATAACATAGTGTTTTATCCCCTGAGAATCAGGAAGTTTGAATGCATAAGTTAAGTGAGGAATTAAACTTATTTAATTTAAAATCAGTTTGAAAGTAAACAATATTGTACCAAGCTTAACTTGGTGAGCTGCATAGAAAAAATATGTGATCTTCCTGTAGTAGTCATAAGTGAAATACTCAGCAAATTCACCAGTGTTAAATTAAGACTTTTAACACTTTAACACTTTAAAAGTGTCTATATATATCGAGTTAAGTGTTAAATTTACACTTTTAAAAGTGTTAAATATTTTACACTGACCTAGTGTTGTTTTTAACACTCACAGTGTCAAAAGCAACACTCCCTAGTGTACATATATGTCTACACTGTCCTACACACCATCCTAGCAATTTGCACTCACAGGTGTAATGCAATTACACTGTAAAATTTCTTTTGATCTTTCATGTTGTCTGAAGATCATGTTGATCTTCAGACAACATGAAATCCCAGTCTATTTCAAACCCACAAACACTTTAAGACAAAAACTGGTCCATCCTAAGGACAAAACTCCGAGCCACAAACAAAGCAATGTGGTCTACTCCATTCAGTGTAGTGAAGACTGCAGTGAGCACTACATTGGAGAAACAAAACAGCCACTTCACAAAAGGATGTATCAACACAGACGGGAAAACCAGGGTGGGCCGCAATCTGCCGTACATCTCCACCTAAAAGCCACAGGCCACTCCTTTGAGGACAGCGAGGTCCAGATCTTGGCCAGAGAAAAGAACTGGTTTGAGAGGGGAGTTAAAGAAGCTATTTTTGTCAAGAAAGAGAATCCTTCCTTGAACAGAAATGGGGGTCTCAGACATCATTTGTCTCCCATCTATAACTCTATCCTCAAACCTAAATCAAAACAAACTGGGAAAACAATGGGACTAGCCTGGTCATGTCCAGAGGTGTGAAAACACCCATCATGGCCCTGAATGGATATGCTAACTACTCCCCCACTCCCACTCCATATTGAATAGACTCACATGACTAACAGAAACTGTTAACAACTCCATATTGTATCACCTGATCAACTGAAACTGTATTTAAATATGTGTTGTCTCAGAGTAATTTTCATTGTAATTAAGCTCCTCCCTTCAGGCAGATATAAAGCAGTGTCCGCCAGCATCTGACCAGAACTGAGGAAGCAGCTTGGATGAGCTGCGAAACGTATTCAACCAAATAAACTATGTCCAGTTGACAAATTAAATTTTCTCCTTTTTTTTGCCATGGATTCTACCTGGACGACTGAGGGATTTTACATACATCTTAAGAACAACTACGAGCCAACCATCGTTGGACTGGTAAGAAAGCTGGAAAAGGACACTAAAAGGTTAGCAGAGAAGAGGAATCATTTACGCTTTAACCTGAGATGTCGACAGAACCAACTCATTCCCAAGGCTTTACAGAAGAAATCACCGGAACCAGGGCATAGGGCAGCCAGGTTAACCCAGCGTTACCTGAGAGGGATGCTCAGCCTTAGAATCAGCCGTCTCAATTATGACATTGAAAACTTAAAATTTGAAATAGACAATTTATTAAACAGATTAACGGTGCTAGTCCCAGAAGAAATGTTTCAAAGGATTAACGACTTTATAGCCACGGGACAGTTGAGACAACACAACAAAACCAAAGAACGGCACATAAGAAAGTTTACACAACTCCAAAATCACCATCAAACTAACCCCAAGGATCGGAGTAACAAAAGGAAGGAGGATAAACCTAGCCAAGCATTGCACAAAGAACACTGGGTGAAAAATCTTTCCAACCGGGTGCTCACTAAGGCAGAGAAAGAAATACTTTCCAAAGGACTGAATTTTTCTGTGACTCCTAACCGCATCCCCACGGTGGATTACATCACAGCAGCAGAAACTGCCATCAGGAACAACAAACTCACGGAGACAGAAGCTGGAGACCTTAGACTGAAATTAACAGCTGCACTGAGCAATGCCAAACCTCCACCCTCCAATGTAACACCGGAGGAAAGGAAGGCCATCGCTGCTCTGGAGGACCACAGCATCAACATCCTCCCAGCTGACAAAGGGAGATGCACTGTGATCCTGAACTCAGCTGATTATGAGGCTAAGGTTAACAGCCTACTCAGTGACACCACAACCTACGAATTACTAAAACGGGACCCCACCAATGTGTACAAAAAGAAGATCATTGATTGCTTGCAGAAGTTGGAGAAGGAAGAAGTCATTGATCGACAGCTATATTACAGACTGTACCCTGGTGACGCCATCCCTGGCATCTATGGCCTCCCAAAGATCCACAAACAAGGAGTACCACTCAGACCCATTGTATGCAGCACAGACTCCATCACGTACAATGTGGCCAAACACCTAAAAACCATCTTGGCTCCGCTGGTGGGTAACACGGAGCACCACATTGAGAACACAGCCGAATTTGTGAACAAAATCAAGCATCTCCAGTTTGACCTGGATGAGACTATGGTTTCCTTTGATGTGACCTCTCTTTTCACTTGTATCCCTACATCGGTAGCGGTGGAGGCAGCAAGGAGGAGACTACTGGAGGATACCAAGCTAGAAGAGAGAACCAAACTTTCACCCGACCAAATCTGCCAACTGCTGGAAATTTGTTTAAGTACCACCTATTTCCAGTTCAGAGGAAACTTCTACAAGCAAATCCACGGCTGTGCAATGGGCTCACCGGTCTCCCCTATCATTGCAAACTTATACATGGAACAATTTGAACAGAATGCCCTGGCCTCATATCCAGGCACTCCACCCACACACTGGTATCGTTATGTTGATGATAATTTCTCAAAAATCAAAATTCAACTGAGTGTCCTGCTAATCTTGACGTTCTTCCAAAAGCCATAGTGATCATTTTAAAGTTGCTCACAGTCTAATCTTGACAAGCTCAGTGAAGGCAGCACCTCTGGTCAGGATTCAAACACGAATATCATTGCAGATGTTGTAGAAATGATGAACGCACTCTTTCCCATTGGTGTGCAGAAGGATTGAACAAGTCCACCATCTTTGAGGAAGATCTCCATCCTTTGGAACACCTATAAAATAAAAATTCCACATGAGTAACAAAGAACATTAAAGGGGCTATATTACGCCATTTTGTAATCTATGCTATAATGTTGTTTCCTCATTAAAAACAGACCTGGAGTTACCTTTTGTTTCATTCACACATGTTTAACGCAAAAACCCAACATATTTAGTTTCTCTCAAACAGAAAACACTCTTTTCCACCTTGTGATGTCATGTGGTAATACAGGAAGTGCTCCACTGTGTTTTTAAACTCAATACACCTTCACTAGAATCATTTGGATAATTTCAGCTCTGGAATCTCTACTGAACAAAAGGTAAAAGGCACTGTTAACTGGAAAACTACTGCTTCATGACATCACAAGGTGGAACAGAGCATTCTGAGCTTTGAAGAGATACACAGACTAATAATGCAGCATTACTCAAACATGTGTGAATGAAACAAAACACAATTCTGGTTATATTTTTGATGAGGTAACAATAGTCTAACATGGCTTAAAGCTCACAAGAGTCAATTTTTTTTTTTTTTTTATATGTAACATACCGAACAAACAAAGTCATGTTAATCCTGAAGCTTTCCAATGGTGGATTGTGAACGTACAAGGTGAAGAAACCAGGGGCAGCCATCTTGGGTCCCAAACTAGACATTGGGTAATGACAATAGAACAAATTAAGATTTGTTAAAATTCCCACAGTGGATAATAATCACACAAAATAGATGATTTACACTTACCACTCAGTACAGTATTGTGTAGAACGAAGGTCTTAAAATTATGATCTACATGAATATATAAATATGATCAATAAAAAGCTAAAAAAAAAAAAAAAAAGATTTGTGTCAATGTAAATACTTACATAAATTATTCAAGTACCCTCCCTCAAGAGCAGTTATGAACTTCACTTGAGCCTTTTTGAGAGGGAACCTCCTGTAATCAATAATAATAACAATATTAATCAAAACAAAATGCTTTTTACACTGAAAACTTTGTAAGCACAAGTTCATTTACCCTCAAATTTCTACCATGCCTGCCAGAAGTGTTCACTTTCTTCTTGTACCACTAGATACCTCACCTGCTTTAAAATGCAAGGAGTTCAACATCATCATAATAAGGACTAACAAGCAAGGTAAAACATCAATTACACAAAATTACTTACATTTGTCATTATGCTCCCAAATTGCCCTTCCACTTGCTATCTGTGTCTGGAAAAATCCTTGGAAAAAATAAACAATGAATCATATTGTACATTAATTAAGATAAAAAGTCAAAATAAATTGCCTACCATGGTTTGCTTTGATGGTGTTGACAGGCACCTGCAGTAATGTACAGAATAAATTATATATATGGCAAATGAACTTTTGAACATCACCAAAACTGTGTTAACACATTCACTTTATAGTAACTGGAAATGGTTCATAAAGAAGCATAAAAGCATGCAGTATGACAATAATTATTGATGAATATGTACCAAGACTACTACAGATATTACCTGCATAAAATCCTGTGCCACTGTGGGCTTATTCAGACTTCACCATATTTCAGCATTTCCCTGTTACACACAAGAACAGAAAAAGTGAGATGCCTGTCAAACACTGATATAACTTTGATTAGCCACTGCCACACAGAGACAGAACACAGCCCCAGCTTTAGCCTAACTGAGCTAACCAGGCTGTAGACTATGCCACATGTGCTAGTACAGTTTACCTCGGGAATATCGTCTATCTCCGGCTCTTTACGGTCCATTTGCCCTGGTGCTGCCCTGCCCTGCCGTGTCCTCGCTTAAAAATCCGCTCATGTCCGAGACATTATCACTCAAAGCAGGATCAGTCCCGCGGGCCCGTGTAAGACCGGGCTCGGTACCGTGGGGCTTCCCACACGTTGCGGACCTCCGTACAAACTCCCTGCACCACTGTGGTTCACCTGCGGCCTGTAAAAGGCACACACCCCCTCACTAACCAGCGGCTAACAGGACGCAGCTAATGTTAGCAGCTTTTCTTGTTGGCTCCCTCGCCAACAAGACAGACGAGCTCGCGGCGCTCGTTAGATTCCAGCGGGAGTACAGGGATGCTAGCGTCATTGTTTTTACGGAGACGTGGCTAACGCTGCTAATACCGGACTCTACCGTCACCTTGGACAACTTTCACCTGCTGCGCGCGGACAGGATGGGGGAGAGCGGGAAGAAGAAGGGAGGAGGACTAGCGCTGTTTGTGAATGAGAAATGGTGCAAACCTGGACACTGTACAGTGAAGGAGCAGATGTGTAACAAAGACATTGAACTGTTTGCTGTTAGCATGAGGGCATTCTACCTGCCCCGGGAGTTTTCACATGTCATCAACTAACGCGGAGAATGCTTGTGACACTCTGCTCTCCTGCATCAGCTCTCTTCAGACTCAGCATCCACAGGCCCTCTTCCTCACCACCGTGGACTTCAACCATGCATCTCCCTCATCTGTCCTGCCAACATACACCCAGTATGTGACCTGCCCCACAAGAGACAATAAAACTTTGGACTTATTCTTTGCCAATGTCAAGGAGGCCTACATCTCATTACCCCTCCCCCCGGGGAAGAGCAGACCACAACATTATCCATTTGAGGCCTGTGTACGAACCCCTTGTGCGCAGGCAGCCTGTGGAGCCCCGAGAGGTGAAGAGGTGGACAGCAGAGAGCGAGGAGGCTCTGAGGGACTGCTTTAGCACCACTGTGTGGACAGAGCTCTGCCAGCCTCATGGGGAGGACATCAATGCTATCACGGACTGTATTACGGACTACATTAACTTCTGTTTTGAAAACACTGTACCCTCTCGGACGGTGCGGTGTTTTCCAAACAACAAGCCGTGGATTAACTCAGACATCAAAGCTCTGCTGAAGGAGAAGAAGAGAGCTTTCAGGTCCGGGAACAAAGAGGAGCTGAGGACTGTACAGAAGAACCTGAGGAGGAAAATCAGACAGGCTAGGGCCAACTTCAGGAGGAAGATGGAACAGCAGCTGCAGCAGCGGAATGTCAGGGAGGTGTGGAGAAGTCTGAAGAGTGTCTCTGGCTTCAGTCCTCCGCCCGTCCAGACAAAGGGAGACCAACAGTGGGTGAACAATCTGAATTCACACTTCCTGAGGTCTGATCAATCACCCACCCCTCCCCCCGCACCGCTGCATGGGCTCACCTTGTTTCCTGCACAAAGGCCCAGACTGCCACCTCTTCACACCTCTGCCTCAGCCCCCCAGCCCCTGAATCCACTTCAAGAACTCAGCCACACCTCCAGTACACACCCCCGCTCTTTGTCTGTCACAACAGCTCAGGTTAGGAGAGAACTGAGCCGGATAAGGAGTAGGAAAGCTGCTGGACCAGACGGGATCAGCCCCAGGCTCCTTAAGTCCTGTGCAGATGAGCTGTGTGGAGTTATAGAGCATGTCTTCAACCTGAGCCTGAAGCTGAAGGTGGTGCCACAGCTCTGGAAGACCTCCTGTGTGGTACCTGTGCCCAAGACACCGCACGCCAAAGACCTCAACAGCTTCAGGCCAGTGGCTCTCACGTCTCATCTGATGAAGACTCTGGAGAGGCTCGTCCTGGGTCACCTCCGCTCCACGGTGAGCTCAGCGATGGACCCGCTGCAGTTCACGTATCGGCCCGGCATCGGAGTAGAGGACGCCATCATCTCTCTGATGCACCGCTCACTGTCCCACCTGGAGAGGCCCGGCAGCACTGTGAGAATCTTGTTCTTTGACTTCTCCAGTGCTTTCAACACCATCCAGCCGCTGCTCCTGAGGGACAAGCTGGAGTGGGCAGGAGTGGACTGTGACCTGGCTGAGTGTATCCTGGACTACCTCACAAACCGGCCCCAGTTTGTGACAGCCCAGGACTGTGTGTCTGACCTCATGACCTGCAGTGTGGGAGCGCCCCAGGGCACGGTCCTCGCGCCCTTCCTCTTCACCCTCTACACTGCAGACTTCAGACACAACACGGACAGCTGCGTCCTGCAGAAGTTCTCCGATGACTCCACCATCATCGGTCTCATCACGGACGATGACGACGCGGAGTACAGAGGAGTAACGCAGGACTTTGTGGACTGGTGTCACCAGAGCCACCTTCTCATCAACGCAGGGAAGACCAAGAAGATGGTGGTGGACTTCCGCAGACGCCACTGTACTGCCCCCCCACCAGTGAACATCCAGGGAGGAGACATTGAGAGAGTGGACTCTTACAAGTACCTGGGTGTTCATCTGAACAATAAACTGGACTGGACTCATAACACAGATGCACTGTACAGGAAGGGCCAGAGTCGGCTCTATCTCCTGAGGAGACTGCGGTCCTTTGGAGTGAGAGGGCCACTCCTGAGGACCTTCTATGACTCTGTGGTGGCATCAGCCATCCTGTACGGTGTGGTCTGCTGGAGCAGCAGCGTCACAGAGAGGGAGAAGAAGAAACTGGACAAGGTCATCAAGAAGAGTCCAGCTCAGTCCTGGGCTGTCCTCTGGACTCAGTGCAGCAGGTGGGGGACAAGAGGGTCCTGGCTAAACTCATGTCTATGCTGGACCATGAGTGTCACCCCCTGCAGGACGCCCTGTCTGCTCTGGAGAGCAGCATCAGTGACAGACTGATTCACCCTCGCTGTGTTAAGGAGAGATTTTGCAGGTCTTTCCTTCCTGCTGCTGTCAGACTGTATAATGAACAATGCTAGTCATGTGTCATCTCCATAGCAACCATGTGTCATCTCCATAGTAATAATAACAATGTGCAATATTATTTAAAGTCACTTTACCTGCTACTTATTTATTTAACCACCACTGTCCATCACTGCACTGTACACAATCATCTGAGTCACTTTATTGTAGTAATATTATATATTACTATACTGGAGTCACTTTAACTGCTGTTTGTTCACTGCTCAGAATCAAAGACACTTATTGTGCAATGTTCCTGTGCCTTTTAGCTTTACAGTGTTGTGTTTTTTAGTTGATTGTAAATACTTATTATTATTTATCTTGATTTTGATGCATGCTCTTATTTTCCTACTGTTTCTGAAACTTGCGTTGTGACCCTGCAATTTCCCCATTGTGGGACAAATAAAGGATTATCTTATTTTATCTTATCTTATCTTTTAGCTTAATCAATTTCACTCATTGCGGGAGGGATTTGCTCATTGTCGTTGTATAAAGTGAGTCCTAAAGCCCCAGTATTAACATTATTAAGCAGAAATGTTGAAAATATGACCGTTCTCCCTGAGCTCTGTCCTCCGCTCCGGTCACCGCTCGGCTCTGGGCTCCAGCTCCTACAGACGGGAGCTTCTCCGCAGCCTGTCCCGCCTGACCCTGTCCGTCCGTCACTTGAGGGTTTCCTTTAGCAGCTGTAGCTGAGAAATAGTATAAAAGAACCGCGTTTTTCACTGTGTTTTTCTGTACAGACTGTACAATACAGTTTGATACTAACTTGTGAGCAATAGTAACAATTATTTAAAAAAGTTAACCTTTTGAACAAAGTTAACCTTTTGACCATGTAGCAAACTCGTTTAATTCTGACAGTTTAACTGTCTAAAATGCAGTATTTGAAAAAAGCAGACCTTACCAAAGCGAGCAGAAAAATGGCGGCCGTGCAGCTGCTCCTTCTTCAAACTCCGGAACTGAAGGGTGGAGTCAAGTTTAGCACTGACAGTGTAGGCAGAGTTTAGCACGCGAAATCTACACTAACACTTACACTAACTTACTGTGATAGTGTTAATTCTACCTAGTTCAGTGGTAAATTAACACAGGGTAGTGTTAAATACAAGTTACACTGGAATATTAACACTGGCGGATTTGCTGTGTACTGGTGCGCTCCAGACTTTGAAACAGAGCGGACATTTGTGCTCGGATCATGCCATTTCCCTTTTCTCCAGATACTGCGGGACATCGCAGTGCCCAGTGGTGCCAGGTAGAGGCAGGACTGAGAGGGGCTCCTCACGTCCCGCCCGTAGACCGCCAGTGGCTGTACTTGTCACGTAATAACCTGCATCTGATTCATTGGCGGTCATTAGTCCAACCAGAAATTCAAATGTCGTGGCTGTAGTTGATCCTAAAGAGGCCGGTACAGACACGGCTTTTGACCCAAAAGTCAGATTTTTAACAAATATGCACTAAAATGCCAAAATAAGGCCAGGGATATGTATACACTTCTATTTTAGACCCATTTACACAGCTAATCAGTAGAAAAAAGTGATTTTGGTGTTTAGTGGCCCTTTAACACAAACATCTCAAGGGACCCTTTTAGATTTAAGAAAATGAAAAGTAAACCAGATGTCCAGATATTGCAGCGTTAAGGTGAAATCTTAATACATCTATATCTATATACTGCACTTTAACATCACACTGCAGGTTACGATCACTCATGTTTAATCTGATGAGCTTTAAGATAAATCATTCTCTGTGATTTGGGGTCATGACAGCCCGATTACACAGGGGCTGAGTGTAGTCCCGTGAGCCAGCGCGGGGAGGCCATGGTGCCAACACACGCACACACACACTCGTACCGGTGTTTCACTTTCCCGTCCGTTTACCGCTATCCCCGAGTCTTCCTCACGTAGAGCCTATTATTAGGATATTTTTTGATGATATTTATGTTTTTTTCTATATTAAAAGGGAAATATTTCTATTTGTATTGGTAGAGAAATAACTATTTTTCTTTGTTAATTGATTTGGGGGAGGAGCCTCGTACTATAAAAGGGGCGTCCCACCACCACAGGGGCAGTGAGTGTGTGTGTGTGTGTGTGTGTGTGTGCACTGCAGGCAGCAACTCCAGAGTGATCTAGAGTGAGTGTTTTTGCTGCTGCTACAGACTGTAAATATAACTATATATATATATACAAGAAAGCAGTGCCCCTTTTAGAGCTGTAGCAGGTTCACTGTCAGTCTCTCCTGCACCTGCTGTACTGCACCTGTCTGCCCTGCCAGTGCTGTGTCTGTCTTGCTGTGCGTCTGTGTTCAGCTCTTTATATTCTGCAAGATCTCTGCGTCCTACTTATGTCCCTTACATCTTGGATAGGTAGGCTTTCAAAGAAGTGTGTTTTTCTTAATTCAAGCAGCATTTGATTTTGTTTTTTATTTTAAGGGCAAAGAGTCGATGTTTTTCTGATCTTAAGTGTAGTAAAGATGTATTTTCATTCAGTATCTTAAGTACAAAAAGCTGGTAGAAAGTGAAATTTACTCAAATCAAGATAAAACTTTCTTAATTCAAGTAATCTTGGTTAAGGTGTGTTGTGTAACTTTTCTGGCGGTGGGTCCATCAAATGTTTTTCTCCATGGAAATGTCAAGGCTCAGATTGCCTGGAAAGTTCCACAATATGACATTAAACAGCTCTACCTGACATTATTCAATCACAGGTGGTTTTATAGCTCAAAAATACCTAGAAAAACAAACATTCTGACTGTGAGCGAGGTCGCCTCTCAGAACTGTAACAGAACTGACCTGTAACTTGGTCTGGTTTGGTCTCCATGAAGATACAAAGGTTTAATGCCATACTTCTGCAGCACTCTCTCAATTGTTTTTGATAATAAACCCTTCACATAGATCAAGACAGACACAAACAGAAAGAAACAGGAAAACAGGAGAAGCACTTATTTAAAGGCAGTTTGGGACAGGTGAGTTTGAATGGCTTTTTTAATGATGAGTCTCTGATGTGTTTGGGCAGGGAGTTCCAGCAGGTGGGGGTAGCAGTAAAGCGGCTGATTGGAGGGCACGGGTGGGGGTGTGGTGGTGGTGGAGGAGCTCAGAGAGGTAGGTGGGGGGCAGATGACGGAGGGATTTGTACACAGTGGTGAGGAGTTTGAATTGGATGTGCTGAGGGATGGGGAGCCAGTGGAGATCTCTGAGCACAGGGGTGAACTGCCTTATGCTGTAACCACCCCTGAAAGACAAAAAAAAACAAAAAACAAACAAGCCATCAGTGTATTTTATATTTGACAAAAGGAGCAATTTATGGTAAACAGAATGTACTAGTTAAAGGTGTACTGCGCATTGTATTTTTGAGCAATCCAAACACCTGTAATGAATAAAAGCTAGATGGATATTTAAAGTCATACCATGGAACAGTCCAGGCAAAGTAATAACATCTCCATGGAGACAAGGAGGCAGTGCATCTGTAAAAACAATACAAACATTTCATCCTCACCAGACCTTCAAATTAAACCCTCACCAGTGTCCAACAGTGGGGGGAGCCCTGCCTCAGCCTGGGCCTTCATTATTAGATCTTCGTCTTCATCCAGCTGACACTGACGGTGGGTATACGAGAAGTCCAATAGCTCAGGAGGTGCGGTCCTTTTGTCCGTCCGTGGCACACAGCTCAATGGAGACGGAGACCAAAGCAATTGAGACATGTCCAGCCAAGATTGTGAATTGCAGTTCAATATTAGCTCCATTATCTGTCTCCTGCAGGCCCCAATCAGCCAAAGCGCAGTGGAGGTTTTCAGCGAGTGTAGCAGCAGTCTGGTCCTCTGGCTGGTTTCTACACATTTTTTATCAGTGGTGTAATGTCATACTTGTGAAAGGCGTTATTATGTTTTTATTTCTTTAAAAAAATCTTTTATTTTGTTTTCACTGGAGGAATTTCATTGAAGTTTTACATTCATATTCCACTATTTTCTGATTTGTTCTAATGTTGTTTCCTCATCACAAACAGACCTGGAGTTGTGTTTTGTTTCATTCACGCATTTAACACACAAACCCTGCACATTTAAACTAAGTTCGTGTCTCAGACTGAAAACACCCGGTTCCACCTTGTGATGTCATGTAGTGATACAGGAAGTGCTCCACTGTGTTTTTAAACTCCATACACCTTCACTAGAATCATTTGGCAATTCCAGGAGGCCATAAAATGTAGATGTTAACTTGTAAACTATCACTTCATGACATCACAAGGCCGAACAGAGCATTTTGAGCTTTGGAGATGTAAACAGATTAATTATACACATGTGAATGAAACCGAACACAACTCTGGGTATGTTTTTCATTTATTTATTTGGTAAGAGGGACAATGTACATTAATAAACATTACAACAAATGTAAATATACCCGAGTTCGCCGAAAAGGCTATTTTTCATCGGTAGTCCCCCTGCCAGATGTTAATAGGCATTCTAAAAATAACAGTCATAAAAATACACAATAATAATACTAATACAGTGGGAAATTCATTGAAAAACAGTACATTTTATAAAAGCAGTAACATTTAAATATATGATACACACAAAGAACAATAAAATACAATAAATTAAAAGGTTTTAGTGTTGGCATGTTTGGGATTCAAAAAGCCACTTGTAAGCATTAGATTTAAATGACTGAAATGTGGGTAACTCTCTGATTTGTTGGGGAACTGTGTTCCAGTGGTGTGAGGCTGTGAATGAGAACACAGCCTGGCTGAATGCAGTTTTAAGGAGAGGGATGATACAGTCCCCTCGAGTGGAACCTCTGGTGTGTCTGCTGGATGAAACAGTGATGAATGTAGATAAAGGAGGTGGAGCTAATCCATGCAGTATTTTATATACTAGACCAGGAGTCGGCAACCTTAAATACTCAAAGAGCCATTTGGACCATCTCCCACAAAACTACAACTCCCAGAAAACGGACTACCATCCTCCACTACAGCTCATAAGCGCGAGTCTTAAGAGAATTATTTACACCTTTCAGTCTTTTCATCACAACAGTAGCAACATAAATAAAGTGCATGAGTGAAATAAAGAACTGCGCTGCACACGTACGACCTGCACACGTATAATGTCATCTCCAACGCAATAGAAGCACAGAACAGACTCACCATAGGCAGAACATCCCTCAGTCACAGAAAGAACACGCATATTCCACTGAGTCCTGCCCTTTAGTCCGACAGAAGCTGACCGCATCAGCGGCACAAGGAGCGAGCTGTTTTTTCAGCGCTTCTAGTTTATGCAAATTAGCCATGTGGTTTTAAGTTTCGCTTCTGTATAACGTAAACAAATGTGCGCAAAGCTGCATTAAACACATTATTATTTGAGTCCTCCTCGTAGGAAATAAAAAGCCAAACTTAAATTATCCACCCGCAGCGAACCAAAAATGCGTCTGCTTCTGTGTTCTGTCATCATTTTATTGCGTGTACCGCGTGTACCAGTCTCATCAGCCGTGAAAGCAAATTAATCTGCCCACGTAGCATTAAGCATTCTGTTTTCTTCAGAAACTTTTCTTTTCTTGGATTTATCCATCATTGGGCCGAAAATCATACTGCTGATGTAGGTGCCGGTAAGTCCGGGCTGCCAGTGCGTGCGGGTGACGCACATCGGCGACTTTGACGCATGTCAAAAATATTAAAAACTTTTTATTTAAATGTTACAAGATTACCATTATCTACAATTTTAGATTTACATTTAAAAACAAACAAACTAAAATAAAAATACATTGTAATTATTTTCATTTATTTATTTATTTATTTCAGGGACAGTGCATATTAATCAACATTTGCATGTAAATATGCCAGAGTTAGCCAGACGGCTATTTTTCATCTGTAGTCCCTCAATAGATGTTAGGTGTCACTTCTACATAACAGAAAATCACATTACAAAGTTAAAATTCATCATCCTAAAAAGTACATTACTTAAGACAACTCAATTACAAGCATTCACCCGCAGTCAATAACCAGTTAATTACAGATATTCACTCTCACTCAATAACTTAAAAATAAAAACAGCTTACAGTCAATAGGCCAGTGTCCAGCAGGGGGCAGCGAGAGGTGGATGTCTTAATGTTGACAGCTTTGATTGTCTATGAGCCATTGTTTTAACTGTACTTTAAATGAAGTGTATGTGTTGAGGTTTCTGATGGTTGTGGGGGTGGCATTCCAGTATTGAGCAGCTCTAACAGAAAAGGTAGTTTGACCAAACAGACTTTTCCGGATTGGGATGATACAGTCCCCTCTTGCTGCTCCTCTGGTTCTGCTGTGTTCAGAGGTCCAAATGTTAATAAACTGTTTGAGTGGAGGAGAAGACAAACCATGGATGACTTTATACAACAGACATAGATGACCGAAGATGTTCATTTTGTCTCCTTATGTACTTTAACTTCTTGGGTTCTTTTTTAAGACAATACAGTAACGTGTATTTACCTTGTTGACATGTTTCGGCTGCTAGCTGCGAGCCATCTTCAGAACTGTCACCGGTGTTGGTGGTGACGTGTCGTATATCAGCTGTTGTTACTTCCTGTAGGCATGGTCAGCCTGATTGACCTGGCAGGTCGCTCAGACTGACCACGCCTCCCGTCGCCTGGTGGTTTCTGGAGGAGGGTGTCCCAGGTGTGTGAAAGGAGGAACGCTCCGTCATCACGGTTAATGCTGTCCGTGCCTCGTTTCCTGATTTCAATGGCCTCCCTGATCCAGCGTTTAAAAAAGAACCCAAGAAGTTAAATACATAGATGAGCATATTTGATCATGTTTTCCCAGCTGAGTAGGTTGTGTTTTTGTAGTATTGGACAGTAGTGGTATGAATGGGGTTTACAGTCCAGAGTCTTTAAGGTGCGTTTGTACAGAGTGTGAATAGGTTTGAGGGCTGTGGTAGTAGTGTGAGACCAGACAGACAGTATATGATATGGAATAGAATCATGGAATACATAAACATTTTAGCGACTCTGATAGACATTTGATGTCTGATGTGTCTAAAGTTGCTAAGGTTGAATTTAATACGGTTACTGATGGTTTTGACATGGGACTTGAATGACAGTTTTGGATCGAGAATAACACCAAAATATTTGTATTCTCTCACCACCTGAAGCCGTTTGCCCGACACAAAGACATCAGGATCAACAATAGATTTACAGGGGGACTTGGTGAAGAACATAGCAACAGTTTTGGATGTGTTTAACTGTAAACATGAATGTTGTAACCAATCAGTGATATGGGCCATGGCTTGTGTGAGTTTTTCGGCAACATGTGTGATGTTGTTGCCATGAACATAAAGCACAGTATCATCAGCATACATCTGAACTGAAATATCAGAACAAGCAGTCAGAAGGTCGTTTATATATAGAGAAAATAATAATGGAGCTAGTATTGATCCTTGTGGCACACCGGTGGAAATACTGAGGGCGGAGGATTGATGTGACTGGATTCTAACGTGCTGAGTGTGGCCAGTTAAATATGCCTGAATCCACTTTATTGTGTTAACGGAGAAATTGCCAAACTGCATTGGGTGCAAAGCAAATGAAGTGGTGTTGAGGTGGCTGATGATCTGTTCTGATACCAGTTTTTCAGCAACTTTAGACACTATGGGCAATATACTTATTGGTCTATAATTGGTCAGTGAGTATAAATACTCATTATTATTTTCCAAAGTCACAGGGAGCCACGACAGAACGATGAAAGAGCCACATGCGGCTCTGGAGCCGCGGGTTGCCGAACCCTGTACTAGACAGATGTGATGAAGTTTAAGTAGGTTTTCCCAGTTTAGTAGTTTGTGTTTCCTGAGCATGTGATAGTGGTGGTATCTTCTAAGATACCACCACTATCACATGCTCATCACTAAAGTGATTTCTTATCTAAAACTTTTAATGCTTGTTTGTATAATGACTCAAGTGGTTTTATGGTTGATTGGTTTATATTTGATCAACTTGTCAAACAATATGTGATGTGGGTGAGAATCATTGAGTGAAAGTACATCTTTGCTGCATCAATTGACAGATTATTTCGAATAAATCTGAAATTTGATAGGCTAAATTGAACCCTGTTTCGAATTATTTTTACATGATTTTTAAAACTAAATTGAGAGTCGAGGTGTAATCCTAAATATTTGAATTTGTTGACTATTTCTAATTTCTGTCCTGAAATAAATATATCTGACTGTACATTGCGAGAGTTTTTAGTAAAAAACATAGAAACGGTTTTTGTGACATTCAACTGTAGACAACAGCGATTCAGCCAGGATGTGACCTTTGACATGGCTCTTGTTAGTTTGTCTGCAACGTCCTCTGGACTCTTCCTATGAGTAAAAACAACAGTATCGTCAGCATACATTATGGTGTCACACTGATCACAGATGGAGGGCAGTTCATTAACATATAAACTGAACAAACCTGGCCCAAGTATGGATCCCTGCAGAAGGCCTGTATGTAGCTGTAAAAATGTTGATTTAGTATTATTAATCCTTACAAGCTGTGAGCGACTGGACAGGTAGGGCTTAATCAGTTGTATGAAATCATTGGAGAAGTTGAAATTAATTAACTTATTCAGTAGGACTGTGTGATTTACGGTGTCGAAAGCTTTCCGTAAATCAAGAAAGACAGCCCCTACCACCCTCCCCTTATCCATCATTGCTTTTACTTGTTGCAGTCTCAGTTGAATGGTTCTTTCTAAATCCGAACTGCATTGGATGTAGTGAAACAGAATTATTGTTGAGGTGATCAATAATTTGCTGAGTGATTACTTTTTCGAAAACCTTGGATACACATGGTAAGATGCTGATGGGTCTATAGTTGGAGGTAAGGAGATGGTCGCCACCTTTAAAAACTGGAGACACCACCGCAGGTTTCCATAAATCTGGGAATGTCCCCTGTCTCATTGAGATGTTAATAATGTGTGTTAATGGTGTGGCTATTGATACACTGATTGCCTTCAACATGAATGTATCCATGCCATAAATGTCCTTGGCTCCTGACAATCTGAGAGATGAAATTATTTTCATAACTTGATTTACAGACACTGCATTTAGCTTCAGTACAGGCTCAGTAATATTAACAGAAATGATAGTGTTCTCATTACTTTGTTCAACAGAGAAACTCTGAGCGATGGCGGCAACTGAATCAACAAAGTAATGGTTTAATGTTTGTGCTACTTCAGCTGGATCCTGTAACAATGTACCATTAATCTTAAACTCAGTTGGCTTAGTAATCTTATTTTCTTGCATAGTCAGTTTCTTGATTTGAGTCCAAATTAGTTTTGAGTTACCTGAGGTGTTTTCCATAATAGTAATGAAATAATTTGCCTTTGCTTTTCTCAATGCAAAGGCAAATTATTTTGAGGAGGTAACATGGCTTAAAACTTACAAAATTCCATTTTGCGTAATATAGAACCTTTAAACGTGAACTGCTTGTGAAACCACTGAAGCATTTTCTAAACACTGGCTTGTGTTGAATGGGAACATTTCTTTGACTCTATAGTCAGTTACACTCTCCTCCCCATCTGTGCGTGTGTACTCAGGGTGTTTTACAGTTGTATAGCAGCAGTATGGTTCTTGGGCATTTCCATATGTAAGTACCTAAACATTGTGACTGCAGAATTCATGTTGTAACGTATAGTTAAACTTATGTAAGGGGCCACGGACCATCTCATTATGTGTTTACTTAATCAAAAATGCCATCTTTCACTTTGTTTTCATGGGAAGCGTGGTATCTGGTGTTCATCGTCTGAAGCTTGGGAGCCCATAGTTCCTTATAAGGTCTTAATGCTAAGAGGTGCTGAGTACAAGATGTTCACCTTCCAAATACAGATATGTGATGTAAAGGGAAATATCTGGAGATGTTCAAGTCTTTGGACATAGATTACAAAGGGGACGTCCTATAGAAATCTATATAATGTGATGTCAGTATCAGTTCTGGGCGATACCAGATTGGCAAGAGGTAATCTCCCAGACCTTTTATATGTTAACTGGCTATACTCTGTTTTTGTAATAAATAGTATTACACTATCAGAGCGTGGCCCTCCTCCTCGGCCCAGGAACCACACAGCAGGTGAGAAGCTGCATTAGAATTTAAACTACAGAAGAATGGCAGTTTCAGAGATAGTTTGAGTAACATTTCTTTGACTATAGTGAGCTACGTTATGAGTAAAGGAGTGCCACTTTACGACTGCTGGTTAAAGCGGTCCCAGTGGATTTGTGCCTGAGATGAACGTTCTCCCTGTGCTCCCTGTTCTTCCCAGCTCCACATCTGTGGCTGTAAACTTGGGTGCTTGTGTTTTACTGATGGGATTTGTAGTCTTCGGTGTGGTTTTTTTGTTGTAACAGTTCTGCTGGCTGCAATCTGGGCTCTGCATAAAGGAACTGTATGGAAGATTTAGATTTTAATTCCACAAACATGACCCAACTGTCCCCAGATATGAGGCAGACATGTTCAAATCAAATACTGATGACACTTGGAATGCTGATTTTAAATTACAGACATAACAGCCAAGTTGTTTATGTATTAATTAGTTTTTTTACACTTCGCTCATCACAACAAAAGCCCTTTTCCTGTGGTAGAGATGGAGTAAAGAAGAGTAAAAACTAGAACTAGAACTAAAATCATCCAAATGATTCCAGTGAAGGTGTATGGAGCTTTTTTCTGATCTATGTTATAATGTTTCCTCATCAAAAACATACCTGGAGTTTTGTTTCATTCGCACATGTTTAACACAGAAACCCTGCATATTTAGGCTGAGTTCTTCTCTTAAACAGAAAACACTTGTCATGTGGTAATACAGGAAGTGTTCCACTGTGTTTTTAAACTTCATACACCTTCGCTAGAATCATTTGGATGATTTCAGCTCTGGAATTGCCGATCTCTACTGAACAAAAGGTAAAAGGAGCTGTTCACTTAAACCACCACTGCCTGACAACATCACAAGGTGGAGCAGAGCATACACAACTTCAGGTATGTTTTTGGCGAAGTAACAACATTATAACATGTCTTAAAGGGCTGCAGAGAACGTTCATGTTTTTAAAAATAGGCTCAAGACCCACCTGTTTAGCTTGGCCTTTGATTGAAATTTTATACTTTTACTTGTTTTTATTATTCATATTTTATTTTATTTATTTATTTTTAGCTTGAACTCATATTCTTGGGCCTCTTCTCTCCCCTGTGTCCTGGTGGAGGGATGGTGCTTGGGCCTCATCTCTCCTGGGCCCTGTGGTGGTTCCTGGCGGCGGTGGACGGCTCTCTGCTTCTGGTGTAGACGGCTCCTCTGGTGATGCTTTCTCAACTGGTTCACCTGTATTCAGCATCACATTTTACTATGAGTAGTTTTATGTATTTTAGCATGTTAGAGTGTGTGTGTATGTGAGTGTGTGTGTGTGTGTGTGTGTGTGTTACTGTTTGGGTTGCTTGGTTGTGTGGGGTCGGGCAGCTGTGGGAACTGGTTGGGTGGAAGGAAATGTGGGGTTGTTTTTAATCACTATAAAGCATTTTTGTGTTACATTTTTGTATGAAAAGCGGTTTATAAATAAAGTTTGATTTGATTTGATTAAAGCTAAATTTTGCGTAATATAGAACCTTTAAATTAGACTAGGCCAGTTATCCAGTTTTCTTTGCGTGCGTGAAAACCTGAGTGAGTCTTTGTGGTTGAATCGTCACTATAGCTTCATATTTCCTGTAGCAGACTTACAGCAGGTCTGAGTCCAGAGACCAGAGCTCCGAGACCAGCGGAGCGGACAGGTCCTGACAGGTGCTGACAGGTGACTTATGGGTTTACTGAAGCAGGGAACTCTGGGAAACGCGGTTCACTAGCACGCAGCTGAGAAATGTCTACTCTACTCTTCTCACTTCCATTTCGTTCTTCCTATTCTCTGCTCTGTCCGTTTTGCGTCTCTCTTCCTCTATTTCTCTGTCATCTGCTCTCTCTTCTTCCTTTTTCTCCTCTTGTTCTGTCTTCTTTCCCTCTCTTCTTCGATTTCTTTGTCCAGCCTCTCTCATTCTCACACCTCTCTTTTTTTCTTTCTTTTATTCTCTCTACTCCTCTCTTTTATTCCTTATCTCCTTTCCCCTCTCTCCTTTTTTCAGTCCCCTCTTCCTGTCTCCTCTTCTTTTCCCCTCTTTCCTCCTCTCATCCACTCCTCTCTCCCTGCTTCATTTCCTCTACCTCTTCCCCTTATTCCGTCTCTTCCTTCCTCCTATCTCCTTCTCTCTTCCTCTCTCCACTCTTCCTTTTTTGTCTAATTTCTCCTCTCTCCCCCCTTCTCCTCCTCTCTTTCCTCATCTCTCCACCTTTTCCTCTCCTTTCTCTTTTCCTTACTTCCACTCCCTCTTCGTCCTCTCTGTTCTCCTCTCTTCCCCTCCCCTCTTTCTCTCTCCATTGCTTCCTTCTTCTTCTTCCCATTTTGTCTCTTTCCTCACCTCTCTCCTCTTTCACCTCTTTCGCCTCCACTCTTTCTCTCCTCTATTACGGTAAGGTTATCTGAGGACAGAGCCATTCACTCATCCATTCATCCATCACTATAGACGACCACAGGACAAAGGCACTCCCCTCCTTCACCTGCTCCCTCTCTTCTTCCTCTGGTCACATGATTTAGGATCAGGTGACAGGTACTTTAAAGACCACTCAGACAAACAGCTCCCTCTCCAACAAACAAAAGGGGTCAAATCTGGAAGCATTTTGTGTTCAAATGTCTTAAAAACGTATGCTTCTCGCAGTCTGGTCTCAGCGGAGCTCCTTCTCTGTTTGAAACCTTTCCTGTTCCAGTTTTGGTGCTTGTACAGAACGATAAAAATTGCAGATTTTTATCGTTCTGTTTGAGTTTCTGTATTGAAAGTGGCAGAGTTTGGGCCAAAGTCCTTTAGCACGTGAGAACAGACCTGCAGTGTTGAAAAAACAAGTTGAATTCACTGCTCATGTGCATGTGAACGAGAGCTGTGTCGATTGTCTGGAGAAAGAGCCTGAGAACTGTGTGAACTTGTGACAAATGTTCCAGATGATGTGAGCACCTGTGTCTCTGTTCAGATACAGGTTTGAATCAAATGTAGAAAGGTTTGGCTAGAATGTAGAAAAATCTCCCTATGAGCAGGCCTGGATTAGTAATCGGGCATACCGGGCATTTTCCCGGTGGGCTGACAGTCCTAGAAGCCGATGCTGTTGTTTTTGTTTTGTTTTGTTTTGTTTTTTTACTTAGAGACCAGCCCACAATTTAGAGGGGGCGGCCAATTGGTCCATCTTCAATATAGACAGTGGACTAAACCAATCAGGATATAGTAGCTTACGAGAGCAGTCCCACCCCTTTCTCTGCACTGATCCCCACCAGTTTTATACTGTTGTGCGTGGAAACATGGAGAGGCAGAAGAAAAGGAATGTGGAGAAGTTGCGAGCTAAAAGATTAAAAACATCTTGCTATAGACGCTGCAAAAATGTTCTAAAATAACAGACATATTCTCTGGAGGGGCTGCTGTAGCCTCCACGTCCTCTGCAGCCCAGGTTGAAGGTGGACAGGGAGAGGAGCAGCCAGAGACTGTGGACAGGGAACCCAAGGGACAGAGTGACCAGGGAACAGGGAACCCAAGGGACAGAGTGACCAGGGAAGTGAAGCACAGGCACAGCAGGTAAGCAGGTAGTAATGTTTGGATAATACCGGGACATTTAGGTGATGGACAGGCATGAAGATCGCTCACCTTTCAGCGAAATTCACCGTTTTGAAGCCAGAACAGGTGACCTACGTGAATTGTGTAGATGGGAGGGGGGGCTTCGCTAATAATGAGGGGCTGGTCTAAGCCAAAAATGCCAGGGCCGTTTTTTTGTCCCAGTCCAGCCCTGCCTATGAGGTCAATGAAGAAAACAAGCTTTACAATACTATACATTCCAGCTGGTAAATTCCTAACCTATATCCTGGAGTAGAACGCAAATGCTGCCACTGCAATTTGGTTGATCAACAAAGGAAGAGAGGCAGTGCATTTTCCATGTATCTGTCCTTAAAGTGTATAATTTTCTCATTACTCACAAGTTCCAAAATGAAACAGCTCTGTTAACTCTGTTCGGTCTATAAATCATTTGCACGACTTGGTTCATTATCTTTCTGTATGCAACCATTCTTAAACATTTGCATATTGTAATTCAAACTAGACCACGTTTTAAAAACTGTCCTAAAACAACTGAGAAAAACTGTAAAAATTTGCATAAAATACCATAAAATCTTCCAAAAATGTTATGTGAATATTTCTATTGGTTTTAACTTTGGACCACAGCAAATTGTTTCAAATTAACTGGTTCCATTTTTCTTTATTTTCACATTTTAAGACAGTAAAAATTAACTGGTAAAATCACCAAGTGTTTTAATTTGAGAGAAACCTCCTAAATAGATTTGTTTGATAGGTATGTTTTTGATGAGGAAACAACATTATAATAACACAAATCAGAAAACGACTTTGAGAAGATTAGCCACGTGCTGCAGATGCTAATAGCAATCTAAATAAACAATCCTGTATATAATGGAAGCTTTCTTTTTTAATTTCTCATTTTGCTGAAACCCTTAACATCATTTGATTTCAACCTCCAGGTGATTCGATCCATAAAACGTTTTACACTGTGATCTTAGGCAGTCACAGCTGAGGGCCTCTGATTGGACACTCTGTCTCTGTCTCTCTTGTCTAAATTATTCACGGCCCATACGTTTCTATTGGACACACACAGCCGCACTAAACGGACAACACATGGACATACACCAGTGGACCTGAAATTCTCCCGCTCCACACATCCATGTCCGGCAATTACTCAAACGCCTGGCAATTATCCGACAGGGACAATATGGCTGCCCTGACGGGACTTAAGATGGGGGAGTGGAACTTACAGTAACACGGAAGTCTTTGGGTTAAATTGGTTGGAACTGAGTAGCGTGGTTGGTGGTACAGAGCTCCTCCACCCACGTGACTATGGCTTAGTCTGAATAGGTCAAATCCTAACTCCTAACTCCTTTAGATCACAGTAACAACCATAAGTGTCCTAGGCAGATCGGAGAGGGAGCTTCACCTGCGTTTGGAGAATCCAACCGATGGGAACAAGAGAGAAGTCATGTGACCTTACAACTGTTTAATAAAAAAAACTACAACATTGTCGGCCCTGTTCAGACTGTGGGATGTCTCATACTGTATCTCCTTAGCGCTGGTTAGGAAGCTCCTGACATTCCTACGCTAAAGGAGCTATGAAAGGAAGCATGAAGGCTCCTTTTCCTAACTCCTTCCTAACTCAGCGCACTATTCAGACAGTCCTTATCACGGCAGATGACGACGCACATCTGGTTTTGGCCGGAGCTTGGAGCTTTGAGGCCAATTTGACGAATTCAGAATGAGCCTACGTTTGACAAAGACTAAACCTATATCAGCAGTGGTGAATTAGAAGTAATGAACATCTTGCATCAGTTCCATGTCCTTCTCAGAGTTGGTTTCCTCTCGGTAGTTTTGCAATAAATAATAAAATGCTGCATATAAACTTCACATGAAATCCATTTGTTGAGTTTAATGAAACAGGATAAGATGAACGGCCCATGAATCTTTGACGTGACGTTGTTTGTATCTTCGTGCCACCTCTGCAGGACTTGGCTCAGGCTCAAGTTGGCAGAGGCCCAGAAGCAACTTCAAGTTTCAACAGGGACACTTGCTTATACAGGAAAAAATATGTAGATATTGTTTCTATATATTCTGATCAGTTTTGTTAATTTTGATAAGACTTTAAAGCCCTGCAAAATTTGGTTCCTGCATTTGACCTATTGTTCAGCCAGTAAACCTGCGCGAGGATCTGCGTCTGACGGCAAAACATTTTATCAACCGCAAACTGATAAGAAAAAGCTGTGTGCATCACTATTTGAGGCTTTGGTTTTGAAGCTCACTGTGCTAGAGTAGTCCACAATGCATCACTTGTTTGGTATGTCAATACTAGTTACGGTTTGTGAAAGCTAGGGATGAATTAGAATTGCTATAGTCGCTGAAAAGAACGTATTAACATGATTTATGTACGTTTAGAAAGTGACACTTTCTCCGTGTTAAGTCACTGTTCAGAGTCACACAGATCAAATCCTCCAGCTGAGGTTACCTGGCCAGCCTAAACCACACGCTATGACAAAAACTGATGTGTGGCTCTGGACTGTACCCCGGCTCCCCAATTTCATATAGACAGATTAACTCTTCAGAGAAACACATGGTCCATCATCAACAATCAAAGCACCAAACTCTTATTTAAAAAGAGGTAAAAGAGAGTTTTCTAGAGGAGATGTTTTCAGCATTTGAGAGACACGTGACACAAATTAACGGCTGTCCCAAGTTGGGACGGAGGTTTGGCTAGGATGTAGAACGGACTGGCTGGTCAGGGTAGAGCTAAGGTAGTCATGACCAAGCTTAGGTCCAGATATGGAGACAGGCACCCACTGCTTCTGACAGGTTCCCTCAGCGGACATATGACAAATTTCCCTGTGAGGTCAATGAAGAAAACACGCTTTACATCCATCCATTTTCTTCTGCTTTATCCGGGGCCGGGTCATGGAGGCAGGAGTCTGAGCAGGGAGGCCCGGACTTCCCTTTCCACGCACACTTCCTTCAGCTCTTATTTCATTTGGTAAATCCTAACCTATATCCTGGAGTAGAACGCAAATGCTGCTACTGCAAATTGGTTTATCAACAAATGAGAGGCAGTGCATTTTCCATGTATCTATCCTTAAGGTGTATAATTTTCTCATTACTCACAAGTTCCAAAATGAAACAACTTTGTTATCTCTGGTCTATATATCATTTGCACAACTTGGTTCATTATCTTTCTGCATCCAACTATTCTTTAACATTTGCATATTGTAATTCAGCCTATCTGTCCCCATCTCTTAAAGGTCCTATATTATACAAAATGGACTCTTGTGAGCTTTAAGCCATGTTTTAATGTTGTTCCCTCCTCAAAAACAGACCTGGAGTTGGAACAGTTGGAGTGTTTTCCGCTTGAGAGAAGAACTCAGCCTGAATCTGCAGGGTTTGTGTATTAAAAATGTATGAATGGAACAAAGCAAAACTCCAGGTGTGTTTGTGATGAGGAAACAACATTATAGCAAAGATATGAGCCCTTTCACATTTGCATATTGTAATTTATCTGTAATCTGTTCGCATCTATTACACACAACCACAACACAGGTTAACAATATCCTGATTTGAAAGCTCGGTTGACTTTGCCTCAGCTTTACACCATAGAACATCACACACACAATCAGGGATATATGAATGTGAGATCATGAGCAGGTCTGGCCTCAAAGTGCATAAAATATGAGGCGCTTGGTTTGTTTCTCGCGCTGATGTTCTAAATATTAAAGAGAACTAAAGGCTTTGATGTAGTGTCAGTGATCTGTGGGCTGCGGTCAGGTGCACACGATAAATAATGGATAATAGGAGTCTGCAACAGGAGCTATACAGGCCCATCATGGGATTAGATCTGTCTGCGCGAGGAAAAACAAAGATGGATGTTTATATGAATGAAAGTGCACATTTAAAAACACAGCACAATGTAACTTTTTGATTGTGGGGCTGTCACCTGTTTGTTTCTATGGATATGTCATTGCTTTGCCTGAAAACTTCCACAGTGTGACATTAAACAGCGCTACTTTACATTTGTTCAATTACAGGTGGTTTTAGAGCTCAAAAATACCTAGAAAAACAGGCATTGTGACTGTGAACCCTCCACTAGAAAAGTTACACAATGCACCTTTAAGTACATAAAAAAAAATTAATAAAAAGGGACATTAAAGAAGGTATATTGCGCTTGTGTCGGCTACATAGTTATAAACATGACTCCCAGTGCAGCCGCAAATCACAATGTGTCATGTTCACACTGGCCCAGGCGCACCACTCTTTTACGCCGACCAAACTTGGCTGTGTCTCATTTCTCTTTCCTCGCTTCCTTCTCCTTGATTCCTCTCCTTGATTCTGCAGGAAATGGGTGAGGAAGCCCCGCCCACAGAGGAGACACAGAGAGGAGAGAGGATCTAAACTCCTCACTGAGACCAATAAAGTTTGATTCTTTTCTGTGATGTCTGCTCCTGAAGCCTCCCTCCGCTCAATTTGTTCACCAAATCTGATCGATCCAAGGCAATTCTCTAAAAATGTCTAGATCTGCAACTGATACAAATAACTTTTGCTTTCAACTTTTACATTTTTCTAAATTTCAAAGACATTAAAAAATATTACATGGTATAATGCGCAATGATGCATGTAGTCTATTGTGCATGTAGTCTGTTATCCTTTGTTTTGTTTTTTTTCTGTATTTTCTGATCTGTGTTATAACGTCATTTCCTCATCACAAACATACCCGGAGTTGTGTTTTGTTTCTTTCACACATGTTTAACACACAAACAGTTCTTTTCTCAAACTGAAAACAAAGGAAGTGCTCCACTGTGTTATTAACCTCCACCTTCTCTAGAATCATTTGGATAATTTCAGCCTTGGAATTGCGCATCCCTATCGAACTAAAATAAAAAGTCGCTGCTAACTTGAAACGTCATGACATCACAAGGTTGAACAGAGCATTTTGAGCTTTTGGAGGTCGGTTTTTGAGGAGGTAACAACATTATAACATGACTTAAAACTCACAACAGTCCATTTTGTGTAGTATAGGACCTTTAACTTGCCTTTTTTGTACCAATTAGTTGTTCAGACTTTATTTATGTAATGTGAGGAGAATCATGTCAGCACTGTAAACGTCAAGATTAGAAAATAGTTGTTTTTGTTTAGTTTTTATTAATTGTCCAATCGATGGAGGATTTTCCAGGTTTTGTTTGCTGGTTTCTGGAAAATGGCCTGGAGCAGAAAAAGGGGGAGAGTGTTTTGTGTTGTTGTTTACTCCTTCCTTCCATGGTTTTCTTTGGGACTTAATATGACACATTTGATTAACAGTTGAAAAATGGAGGATCGAGGGGAGGAATCAAGGAGAAGGAAGCGAGGAGGAAGGAGAAATGAGACAAGACCATTTAATTTATTTTTTTATTTTTTGTAATTCCTTCCTGGTTTCTCATGCGAGGTTTCAGTTTTGCAGTGTTTTCTAGGAGACAGAAATTCACCTCATGTCTGAAATACCAGCAGATTTGGAATTAGGGGATTTATAAACTGCTTTGATCCAGGTTTAGTCAGAGGCTCTGGCATCTCCTCACACGGCCCAGAATGAGGCTGTGATCTGCGAGGGACAGTGACTCAGCCTCAGTACCATGGTAAATATTGATCATAGTTTTAGGCCAGTCGTTTGTGAAGAAAAGTGGAAAAAGAAAAGGGCGAAAATTCTAAACTTCTCCGTGGGTTTCAGAATGATGAAAAATGTCAGCCTTCCTCACCTCGGCCATGTCTCTGAGCAGTGAACATCTTGTACTTCTGGGCGCTCCAGGTAGGTTGCAGTTCTGGAATATGACAGCGCTGGAGGATAACTGGTTCCTGGTAGCTTCATGTTTGATTCTTCTCAAATCTCTTGCGGGTAATTTGCGTTTTTGTTTCTCAGCACGTTTCTTGCGACAAAACGTTTGATGGTTCTGTAATCACGCCCCAATATCTTTGCAGTTTCAAGAGTGCTGCAACTCTCTGAAAGACGTTTTTACAATTTTTGACTTTTCAGAGTCAGTTAAATCTCTTTTTTGGCCCATTTTGCCTGAGGAAAAGAAGCTGCCTAATAATTCTGCACACTGTGATATAGGGTGTTGGTCTCCTTAGGCCACAGCCTCCCTTTTTAAACAAATACACATCACCTGATATGCTTAAATCCAGTAAGAATTCAAGTTTATACAGCTTGGAGTTGGAGAATATGCATCAAATTCGTCAAAATACCCACTTGCCTAATAATTATGCTGTGTAAAAGAAAAATCGATATATTTTGAATGGGGAAAAAGTCAATGGCATCCAACACAACACAATTCCATCTTTTGAGTCAGGCAAAAATGTGCAAAGTACACATTTTTCTGACAGTTTAAACTTTTTTTTTTTATGTAACAAAAAAACTTTAATGAATAGCAGTGACTCAGAGGTAGAGAATGAGGTAGAACTTGAAGGTTGGTGGTTCAATCCCTGCTTCAACTTGTCAGGCCCTTAAGCAAAACACTTGACTATGACTTGACTATAACTACTGTGTGTGTCAGGTGGGGGTCGGAGAGGCCATAGATACAGACTGGCAGCCACCCTTCAGTCAGTCTGCCCCAGGGCTACTGTGGCAGAAAAAAATATCTGACTTTGAGAGTCTAAAGTTATTGTTTTTATCTTATTTTCCCAAACTAGTGTTACTACAGTAATACAAGACCATTTTTTGTGCAGCTACTGGTTTGTATATTTATGGTTGAGTGCTTTTTTTTTGTTTGTTTTTTTTGCAACTTTTCAGGTTAGAATCCAACACCGATATGCTAGGGAGATTGCTTTCCCTGGAATGTAACACAGTATGGCATTAAACTTGCTTATTATTTAATTATGGGTGGGTTTTTTTTTCTCCTTTTTTTCTTTTTTAACAATATTTTGAAAAATATGCATTCTAGAGGGGCCACCTCTTCACAAATCAGACTTGTAAACTGACTTGGTGCTCGTCTCCATGGAAATTTGATTCGATTTGATTCCAAGGTGACGGACCCTCCACCTTGAAAGTTACACAGTGAACCTTTAACATAGAACTACCATATTAATAAACAGATGTGCACGCTTGTAGTTCATAAACTTGCCTATGCTGTATTTGCCTATTTTTTAATACGATTGACAAGCTTCTCTTTTTTGTCATGGCCACCCCAGTAAACCAGGCACAGGCTATTTGAGTGTTTTGTTTTAATGCCAGATGCCCTTCATTTTCCAACCAGCCACGCACATGTTTTGCATTCACACCTCATTAGCTACAACCAGGGCAGTAGACAGGAAGGGGCAAAAGGGGTCTGTTGTCCTGGGCTGCAGGGTTTTAGGGGCCCAGAATTGGATCCTCTTCTTATTAATTTATATTAGAGGGGGGCCCATGTGAATCTTCTTGTCCCAGGCCCCCAAATTTCTGTTGACAATTTTCTGTACAACATCAAACAGTCTAAACTTGGACTAGACCTTTGCCAGACAGGGACTAAACCTGGACTTGAACCAGACTAACCCAAGTTAAACCAGGGCCAAACCAAAGTATGAACACACTAGAGTATGAACACACTAGAGATTGATCAATATGGATTTTTCGACATCTTAAAATCCAGAGCAACTGATATTTTTATTAGGGTTAGGGTTTTTGGACCAATTTTGATCATTTTCTCTAAATTATGTAATCTAAATTCACTACAAACTCCCTTTTTTAACACAAACCTTTAAGAGAGCTGTGTTGTCAGCTTTTGTGTAGCTATCTCTTTGTGTTAATATAAAGCTTTGTGTGTATTTTTTCGCAACAGATCGACCAAAACAAAATATCTGCCTTTGCTGGAGATTTAGGTGCACTGCGTAACTTTTTCAATTAAATTTTGCATTTATATAAGATGCATTTATTCAATTTTGGGTGTTTTTATAGCTCAAAAATACCTTTAAAAACATGGATTCTTACTGTGAGTGGGGTCGCCTTTTCATAGATTTTACCTGTAAATTGGCCTGGTGGCATCTTCTGCTTGTTTTGTATGGAGATTGAACAGCTGAATGCCATACTTTGTAATACTGTAGGTAAAGTAATATCATCTCCATGGAGACAAGTAAATGACAGGCCCACTACCAGAAGTTACACAGTTTAAGGCCGATACACTACAAAGTTCAAATATCGGCCCAATATCGTTCTATCTCTAGAACACACCAAACCCTCTACAATTTTCAAACAGATTTATCTCAACGCGGGACGTTAGGATACAAAGATGGGACATTTACAGCTCATTCCAAATGCTTCTGGGTCTGTATTAGCTCAGTGCGTCTGAAAGGGCACATTACTCACTGTGAAAGACTATTGGCGCTTGGCGAGGAGTGAATCTGTGAAGTCGCCATTGAGTGTGCCCCGGGCTGGTGTGGCTGGATCTCTGCTGTCTCATTATCACGGGATGGTGCTAATTTGCTGCAGTCTCCATGGTTTTGGAGCTAAACCTGGTCAAAGCAAGAACTGAGTTAAAGGGCACATATTACGTTGTTTTCTGATCTGCTTTATAATGTTGTTTCCTCATCACAAACAGACCTGGAGTTGTGTTTTGTTTCATTCACACGTTTAACACACAAACCCTGCGTGTTTAGGCTGAGTTCTTCTCTCAAACTAAAAACACTCTGTTCCACCTTGTGTTGTCATGTGGTAATACAGGAAGTGCTCCACTGTGTTTTTAAACTCCATACACCTTCACTAGAATCATTTGGATTATCTCAGCCCTGAAATCGACAATGAAATCTACTGAAATAAAGGTCAAATGTAGCGGTTACCTTGAAAACTACTTCTTCTTGACATCACAAGGTGGAACAGAGCATTTTAAGCTTTGCAGATTTAGACAGCCTGATAAACCAGCATTACTCAAACATGTGTGAATGAAACAAAACACAACTCCAGGTCTGTTTTTGATGAGGTCACATGATGAGCTCACAAGAGTCAATTTTGCTGAATATAGGACCTATAAAGGTGCCTGGAATGTTCCACGTTATGAAATTAAACAGTTCTACCTTACATTTTTTTCAATTACAGGTGGGTTTATAGCTCAAAAAATATCTAGAAAAACAGAACTGATCTGTAACTTGGTCTGGTTTGGTCTCTGTGAAGATAGAAAGGTTTAATGCCATATTGTGAAACATCCCAGACAAAGCAAGAACATCTCCATGGAGAAAAGTATTTAACGGAAACAGGAAAAGAGCAGGTCCAAACCAAATCTACATCAGGCCTAAACTTAACTAGCCTCCAATCAGAGCTCCACCAGAACAAGTGTGAACCACTCAAAAGCCAAAAACAAGGTCTAATCCAGTGGCTGTCCATGCGTTGTGATGTCTGTGAGATGGAGTGTGTGTGTGTGTGTGTGTGTGTGTGTGTGTGTGTGTGTGTGTGTGCGTGTGCGTGTGCGTGTGTGTGTGTGCATGTGCGTGTGTGTGTCCATGTGTGTGTCCGTGTGTGGGGGGGGGTTATGATAGATGAGATTTGCTAAACGTGCTCCAGTCTGCGTAGCGCCACTGGAGCTGATCCTGCATGTATCCCACAATTAATCACCCGGTCGCACTGAGAGAGAGAGATGGAGATGGATGGAGGACGGGCGGGAGGAAGAACAGAGAGAGATGGAGGGAGGAAAAGAGAGAGAGGAAGGAAGGAAGGAAGAAGGGAGAGAGAGGAAGGAAGAGAGGGACAGAGATTGAGGGAGGGAGAGAAGAGGGAAGGAAGGGAGAGGAAGGAAGAAGACAGAGCGATGAAGGAAGAAAAGAGAGCGGAAGGGAGAAGAGAAAGCATGGAAGAACAGAGATAGACAGAGAGTAAGGAAGAAGAGAAAGAAAGAAGGAAGAACAGAGAGAGATGAAGGAAGGAAAAGAGAGTGAGGAAGGAAAAAGAGAGAGAGAGGAAGGAAGAAGGGAGAGAGGAAGGAAGAGAGGGAGAGAGATTGAGGAAGGGAGAGAAGAGAAGAGGGAAGGAAGGGAGAGGAAGGAAGAAGACAGAGAGATGAAGGAAGAAAAGAGAGAGGAAGGGAGAAGAGAAAGCATGGAAGAACAGAGATAGACAGAGAGTAAGGAAGAAGAGAAAGAAAGAAGGAAGAACAGAGAGAGAGATGGAGGGAGGAAAAGAGAGAAAGGAAGGAAAAAGAGAGAGAGGGGGAAGAAAGGAAGGAAGAGAGGGAGAGATTGAGGGAGGGAGAGAAGAGAAGAGAGAGAGGGAGGAAGAAGACAGAGATGAAGGAAGAAAAGAGAGAGGAAGGGAGAAGAGAAAGCATGGAAGAACAGAGATAGAGTAAGGAAGAAGAGAAAGGAAGGAAGAAGAAAGAGACAGAGAGTAAGGAAGAAGAGAAAGGAAGGAAAAAGAGATAGAGAGAAAGGAAGAAGAGAGGGAGGGAGGAGGCACGTGAAGTCACATTTGGCCATATGGAGCAGTTGGCTTTAACACATGGGGTTTGAAGTGACAGTGCACATTACACAGCTGCATTCTGGAGAAAAATACAGTGTTCTTTTATTCTTTTCTACTGTAGCATTAATTCAAACTCCAAGAAAAGTAGATTCTAAATATAAACTGCAGTGTTTAGTTTATTTCAAAGTGTAAATTAAGAGTTAATTTCAATTAAACTCAGGCTGTAAGATTAATCACAATCAAATCGAAATCACAATTTGAATAGACGCAATCAGTGAATCGCAAAGGCTGCAGTTTTTGAAGTACCATAATTTCCTCCACAAACAAAATAGTCTGTTTTATTCCGCGTTAAAACTGTTTAGATCTGTACAAACATGTCTTTAAATGTGATTCTTGTTATTAGTTTGTCAGTCATTTTTGCAAATTCTCCTGGACATGTTTGAAATGTGAACTTTGAACAGAATCCCATTAATCGCACTGATCATAATACTTGAATACGTGAGAAAATTCGCAATTCGATATTTTTCCCAAATCGTTCAACCCTAAATCAGACCAAACTTAATTATTTTAAAGGGTCCATATTAAGCTATTTTCTAATCTATGTTATAATGTTGTTTTTTCATCACAAACACACCTGGAGTTGTGTTTTGTTTAATATTTAACATGTTTAACACACAAACCCTGCAGATTTAGATGTTCTTCTCTCAAATGGAAAACACTCTGTTCCACATTGTGATGTCATGTGGTAATACAGCCTGTAAAAGGCTCCTCTGTGCCGCTCCTGTTCTGGCCGTTCTACATCCTGCTCATTCTTTCCAGCTCCACATGGTTGCGAATCGTGACGGTGTTGCAGCCGTGCTCGCTAACAGGATGATCTTGGTGTCTGCAGACCAGTGAGCTTCTTTTCTAAAAAGTTTAACAAACACCAGTTGAATTCAGTTGTCATTGAAATATTTTGATGTGTATCCTAGTAGCAGTGGTCCACACCGACCATAATCTACTCACATTTCTGACATTAAAATTATGTTGATGTGGATATTCGTTACATAAAAGGAAAAGAAAATGTAGTAGCAGGCGCATTGTCCCACATTCCTCTTCCGTAGCCCTTCTTCTTCAGCTGTGGCAGAGCTGGCCCTTGCCTGCCTCAGATGCCCTGCCTGCTGCTCCACCTGCATGCACCTTCACGCACCTCAACCCTTACATACACAAAACGTTTTCTTACTGACGATCATTCATTCACACACACATGCACACACACACACACACACACACACACACACACAGCACACAACCCACATACACTGACAACAGAAACATAACCATTATTATTTTGTGAACATCCGTACAAGGGTTAAAACTCTGCCGCTGTAGTCCTTCCCTATTTGTTATGGTCTTTTGAGCTGGGGCCCTAACAAAGGTAACAACTTTCTAACATGGCTAAAAGCTAAAAGTCAGTTTTGCGTATAGGACCCTTAAATGGCGACCACAATATTGTTTTCTGCTAAAAAAACTGTTGGATAAATTGGACATATTAAGAATTGGATAAATTCTTAATATAAAAGTAACAGTTTGGGGGCCCAGCACTGACCCTGGGGTACATCACAGCCGGTGTTATATGAATGATCTGTTGTTGCGTGAATTCCATTTTCAACCAAGATCTTTTTTCATTTACATTTCAAAAGCAGGCCTGCATTTCGTGTTACTGAACAAGAATACAGCTGAGGGCATCAGCTGTTACCGTGCTTTCACTATGATGGATACTTGTTAGCATCTGGTTGCAAATGTTTTTGCAGAAAATTTATCATTTATATTTCATTTCTCAATTCACTCTGTGTAAAGAATGAAGGTCCTGAGATAGGAAAATGTATGTAAATGAGCACATATTTAAAGACCCTATATTATGCAAAATTGACTCCTATGAACTTAAAGCCATGTTAGAATGTTGTTCCCTCCTCAAAAACATACTTGGAATTGTGTTTTGTTTCATTCACATGTTTGAGTAATCCTGGTATAGTATTTTGTCCACACCTTCAGAGCTCAAGATTCTCTGTTCCACCTTGTGATGTCATAAAGTGGTAGTATTCAAGTTAAAGATTACCTTTTACCTTTTGTTCAGTAGAGATTGGATTCTAGTGAAGGAGTATGAACTTTAAAACCATAGTGGAGCACTTACTGTAGCAAAAAAAGGAGAAAATTTAATTTGTCAACTGGACATAGTTTATTTGGTTGAATACGTTTCGCAGCTCATCCAAGCTGCTTCCTCAGTTCTGGTCAGATACTGGTGGACACTGCCTTATATCTGCCTGAAGGGAGGAGCTTAATTACAATGGAAATTACTCTGAGACAACACATATTTAAATACAGTTTCAGTTGGTCAGGTGATTCAATATGGAGTTGTTAACAGTTTCTGTTAGTCATGTGAGTCTATTCAATATGGAGTGGGAGTGGGGGAGTAGTTAGCATAACCATTCAGGGCCATGATGGGTGTTTTCACACCTCTGGACCTGACCTGGCTAGTCCCATTGTTTTCCCAGTTTGTTTTGATTTAGGTTTGAGGATAGAGTTATAGATGGGAGACAAATGATGTCTGAGACCCCCATTTCTGTTCAAGGAAGGATTCTCTTTCTTGACAAAAATAGCTTCTTTAACTCCCCTCTCAAACCAGTTCTTTTCTCTGGCCAAGATCTGGACCTCACTGTCCTCAAAGGAGTGGCCTGTGGCTTTTAGGTGGAGATGTACGGCAGATTGCGGCCCACCCTGGTTTTCCCGTCTGTGTTGATACATCCTTTTGTGAAGTGGCTGTTTTGTTTCTCCAATGTAGCGCTCACTGCAGTCTTCACTACACTGAATGGAGTAGACCACATTGCTTTGTTTGTGGCTCGGAGTTTTGTCCTTAGGATGGACCAGTTTTTGTCTTAAAGTGTTTGTGGGTTTGAAATAGACTGGGATTTCATGTTGTCTGAAGATCCTCTGTAGTTTTTCGGAAACGCCAGCCAGGTAAGGAATAGTTACACCCCTTCTCCTGGGCTCTGGTTCTCTGTTGTCCTGTTTCTTTGTTCTCTTCGTTTTATTGAAAGCCCATTTAGGATATCCACAAACGGAGAGGGCTTTCTCCACGTGTTGTTCTTCTTTCTCCTTTCCCTCTGCGCTTGTAGGAACCACTTGGGCCCTGTGATGTAATGTCCGAATGACTCCCAGTTTGTGCTGAAGTGGGTGGTGTGAATCAAAACGCAGATATTGGTCGGTGTGTGTGGGCTTCCTGAAGACCTCTACCTGGAGTCGCCGGTCTTCTCTTATCGTTACTGCACAATCTAAGAAGGCCAATGTGTTGTCCTTGGCAATTTCACGTGTGAATTTGATGTTCGGATCTACAGAATTGATATGTGCAGTAAAAGGTTCCAAATCTTGAATTTTGATTTTTGAGAAATTATCATCAACATAACGATACCAGTGTGTGGGTGGAGTGCCTGGATATGAGGCCAGGGCACTCTGTTCAAACTTCCTGTATTATCACATGACATCAGAACGCAGCCTAAATATGCAGGGACTGTGTGTTAAACATGTGTGAATGAAACAAAACACAACTCCATGTATGTTTGTGATGAGAAAACAACCGTTTAAATTTGAAGTACAGACGACATGCCTTTAGTGGTACTATAACAGTTACATATGTATTGGTTTCTTACATTGGTATTCAGCCCTGTGTCTCTCCCAGAGCCATGGCAGAGGCTCCAGTCTGTGTCCAGAATGTCATTCCCTCTCACAACATGCTTTTACAGCCTGTGTGTTTCCCCAGAATAAAATTGCAATTCTGCTGTTTACAAGGAACACATGAGATGATCATTTCCTGAAACCTGCAGATTGGATTATAAATTGAAAAGGTTTACTAGAAGCTTTTGGGGGTTTCTTAGAAATCTCTGGACAGTACTGAAATGTTGTAAAATAAGTTTTGGACATTGGCCATTAGTGTGCTATGCAGTTTTTATTTTTCATTTTTTAAGTTTATGGTCTCTGCATTTGCACTAATATAAAGACATTGATGCACATTTTCACATTTGATTTGATATAATAGGCTATAATATGCAGTTTTATTTTATGTCAGAGAAGGAGCACAACCTCATGAATATGCAGATCACTCAAATGCATGAACGGGTAAAATTATCTAAAACAAATAATTCAATTAAATAAAGTAAATAGACTTTTAATGTACCTGGAAGCTTGGAGCAAGGGTCAGCTCATTTCATAGTCTGATTAGACGGGGTAAATTGCCATTAACTGCCATAAAAAAAATAAAAATAAAAAAAAAACTACTGTGTTGCAGCCTATAGTTGTTCAGAATCCCTGTTTTTTATTCCAATATTATTATTCTGCATTGCCCCAGTCTCTGTCCAAATTCACACCAAGATGTGTCTTTTAAACAGACTAGAGTTTTAAAAAGGAAAAAAGGAGCAAAATATGTGAAGATGTGAAGATGTGAAAAGTAACTGTATGAAGCCTGCGCTCTCACTGTTTAAAAAAAGAAAAAATGTGTTACAACTGAGCCTGTGTTGCCAGAGTCTTAACCTGCAGACAGAGACACATCCAAGTTTGTCTCATTCTCAGCATATGGACAAGACATATCTCATGTGTAGCTCAGAATCTCCAGAATTCCCTCCCTGAGCTGCAAAGGCTGCACTAGCACTGATTTAGGATTGGCTGTAGGTGCTGGGGTTTAAGGAGTGACCGATCAGATCAGAGAGAGGGCATTTTATGTTTAAAAAAGTTCAAAATGCTTTGTTCCACCTTGTGATGTCACGAAGCTGTAGTTTTCAAGTTAACAGCTCCCTTTTTTACCTTCTGTTCAGCAGATTTTACCGCATGACATCACAAGGTGGAACAGTGTTTTCTGTTTTAGAGAAGAACTCAAGCTAAATATGCAGCATTTGTGTTTTAAACATGTGTAAATAAAACAAAACACAACACATATGTTTTTGATGAGGAAACAACATTAGAACACAGATCAAAACATGGTCTAATATTTTGGTCAGTTTTAATGTAACTTTACTAGAGCTTGTGAGCATTCTTGTAGACCTTTCCGATTGTCTACAGAGGAATATTATCTGAAGAAACTGAGACATGTCCATTGTAGTAGCCCACTAGACTTGAAGACTGAATGAGCCTGTACAAACGCCCAGTGATCCTTGGTGTGTGTTAGTGATACAGAGATTGAGACCTCCTCGGGGTCATTTCCTCCGGCGCGGGGCTCATATCTGCACTTCTCACTCCATTTGCTCTGGACTCAAACATCTGCTCACTCAAAAGGAGCACATACATCTGCAGTGGACGGGTGCTACAGACTGTGGTTTTCAAATATGTGACTGCCCCGATCAAACCTGCACGGTAAAAAACAAATTCAAATATTAATCAAGAAATGAATTGCTAATTTTGTGATTTTTAAAAGGCCCATATTACACTATTTTCTGATCTATGGTGTAATGTTGTTTCCTCATCAAAAATGTACCTGGAGTTGTGTTTTGTTTCATCCATACATATTTAACACTCAAACCCTGCATTTTTAGGCGTTTTCTTCTCTCTTTGGTCTTTATAAAAGCACCTGGCATCTTTTTATTGCATGCCCTGAAGAAGGGTAACCTACCTGTACAGCAAGATGGATTCACAGACTCACAAAAATTCATCTTGGCGCCCGCTGGTACAATAGGGCCCAACAAGTGGTGAGTGACCAATCACATCGTGGCTTTTAGATTTGTGCTTAAGCCAAAGGCGAAGCTCCCAAGTGAACCAAAACAAACATGGCGACGCCGACAGACGTACTTACAATACGGACTATTGAGTTTGTAAAAACATGCAGAAGGTTTGTGCATTTGTGGAGGGAAAGATGCTTTTCTCTCAACTGGCTGTAACAAACGTGTTCGTCTTGTTCTTCTCTTGTGACGTGTCCACCAATCAGATTCAAATACTCATCATGGTGCTCTGCGTTTCCTGATCTTTCAGTGAGACCCGTTCCAGATACATACAGCTGAAAAGCAAAGTCTAGTCCCGTTTTCTTATTAAAAGACTTTTCTATCTGTGATGTTTCAACTGCGATCCTGAAGAGCACCTGACCTGACTCTTTACCAACCCGCTGATGCACTCATCTTTTTAATCATGAACTGAGATTAATATTTACAATAAGTAGTGTGGTGGGTTGTGCGTATGTAAGGGCCAGCGGTGCATGTAGTGAAGTGAAACCAGTGTGTGTGTGAGATGTGAGTGTGGTGTGTAAAACAAAAACAAAACAAAAAAAGGCTTGTGGAGTTATTCTGTTTTACAACTCACTGCTATTTCCTTATCTTTTCTACTTTTCCCCACAAAGTGACAAACTGTGAAATATAGTTACTACAGGTATTATCCCGCCAAACCAAATAATGATTAGAAACATTTTTCATGCACTTACAGCTAAAAATGTCCATAGGTGTTTCCTATTTTGCAGTGGGGAAGTGTGGTTTGTGTGTGGCAGAGTGGAGAGATCAGAGCCCTGTGAAATTGGCAGCAGCACGTATACAGGTCATGAGTGGTCTGGGTCTACAGTGAGGCTGGATGGAGAATCATACAGGATTAATGGAGTGGACCAGGCACGGTTTAAATCTGCAGACACATCCTTTTAAAGCTCCGGGTGGAAGGAGCATCCGTCAGGGAAGACATAAGTGAGTTCTCTGTCTGTTCTGTACAGCTGGTGCAAACGTATAGCCTTAATAAATCTTTAATATATGGTCATTTATGGTTACATAATCGAGAAGCAGGACAGATTCAATAGGGCACAATTATTAGGCCTCTGTAAATGCTTTTATTACAAACTGTAACAAAAAATATATTATTTAATGGTATTTTTCATATTTTCAAGAGCACTTTTTTCATGGACCTGGCAACACTGGTTAAAATGGAACTAAATCCATTGTTTTCACTACAAAATTGTGCATACTGGGGTATATTTACTAAGCAGGTGCTAAATGTACATTTTAGAATAGTTTTTGTGGTTTAATTCTTTGATCGTGTCTCATTTCTGCTTCCTCGCTTCCTTCTCCTTGATTCCTCTCCTCAATCCGACATTTTTCAGCTGTCAATCAAATGTGTCTTATTAAGTGGCGTCCCAAAGAAAATCACGGAAGGAAAGAGTAAACCTGAGGGAGGCTTCAGGAGCAGACATCAGATAAAAGAATCAAACTTTATCGGTCTCAGTGAGGAGTTTAGATCCTCTCTCCTCCCTGTGTCTCCTCTGTGGGCGGGACTTCCTCACCCATTTCCTGCAGAATCGAGGAGAGCAATCAAAGAGAAGGAAGCGAGGAAAGAGAAACAAGACGCAGCCTTTGCCATCTGTGCCATCTCCATCTGTCTCTCCTCCCAGTTGGGCGTGGTCTTACCTGATCTGGCAGCCGACACCTGAATCCACTTACCGTCACTACCTGCAGTAGAAGAAGCCTGGTTTTTCATCCGCTCCTCGTCAGTTCGTAGTCTGATACTACTCCAATTAGTAGATGCGTTTGGCTCCTAAAAAAAAGTTTTTTGTATTATATTTGCCTTGTCCTGTGTCCAGGTGCCTCAGTCTTATTTTTGGAAACTGCCTGCCTGCTCGTCTGCTGCTTACCTGCTTTTTTGGACTCCCTGGTCTGATACTTACCAGATTTACTTGATTGCGTACCAGGTGTAGCATCCAGTCGAATTGAGAAGACCAGAACTGATGGTTAAATGACCTAATCTTTCCATGCTGTTTCATAAAACCAACGTAAGAGCTAGACAAGAACAAAATAACAGAACTGACCATCTGCTCATACAATCACTGTATTACTAGCTCATTACATTGTTTAACTGTTATCCATATTTTAACATTCATTTACAAGTATCACTTTCAAGTTGCTCAGATGTACATTTACAAATAAAACAAACCTTGTTCCCCTGTCCACTGTTGCGATCTTTGGGATTTTTCTAACTCTTCATCATAGTTTAGTTGTTCACCGTTAACTGTTGCTGTCTTTTCTGTATATCAAGCTAACGTTTGGCCTTTACATCCGCTCACACAGGAAGTGACCAAAATAAAAGCGTATAACCTTACTATTAAATACCATAGACTGTATGTTAAGTATATAAAAACTAACTTGACCTTTACAAACAGTTAAACCGTTAAATTAAACAGTTAAACCTGTTATGTGCTGCTTTTGGGTAATAAGTAAAACCGTGACATTCTTCTCTTGATTTGTTGTGTCAGTGGCATAAATTAGTTTAAATATTAAAGTTTATTGTCTGTATTTACTTCAGTTTGTTATATATAATGACAACTCAGCAGCTTTGTACCTCATTACCATCCAGCAGACTTTGAACCACTTTTACTTAAAACAATCCTAGCTTCTTGGCGCTTACCTTCATCTCCTCTCTGCAAAATCAAGCCGGGATTAAAGCCTAAAAAAGAGAGAGAAAAACAGGAGGGGACAATACCAAGGACAAAGAAGTCTCTAAATCCTTCTCAAACTCATTATACACTGTATAGATAAGGCAGTGCCAACAGGACCGGACTAATGCAGGTGATTAATATGCTTCTTCTCCACAAACAGGGTCTCACTCAGCCTGCCTTATCTGTCCCATTTTAATCCATTCTTTTGTTATGGAGAGGTACGCAGTGGCAGAGTGGTTAGCATTTCAAGCCCTGGGCAAAGGAGTAAGTATGTGTTGATATAATTTTGTGTTATGTTGAGCTTTCTGCTGTTTATTTGAATCTGATCATGGAAGAAAAGTAGTAGGTATTTAAAGGGACTATTTTATGGTATTTTCTGATCTGTTATAATGTTGTGTTTTGTTTCTTTCACACATTCTTTAACACACACACACACACACACACACACACACACACACACACACACACACACACACACACACACACACTGCATATTTAAGCTAAGTACTTCAATCTCTCATGTAGTAATACAGAAAGTGCTCCACTGTGTTTTTAAACTCCATACACCTTCACTAGAATAATTTGGGTGATTTCAGCTCTGGAATTGCCAATCTCTACTAAACAAAAGGTAAATGGTAGCTGTTAAAGTACCACTTAATGCCATCAGAAGACTCAATTTTGTGTAATATATGAGCTTTAAAGGTGCACTATGTAACTTTCCTGGTGGGAGGGCTAACACCTTCTTGTCTCCATGGAGATGTTACTGCTTATTTATCTCCATTGAAGGTGCGCCATGTAGATTCACTGGTGGAGGGCCTGTTGACGTCTGCTTGTGTCCATGGAGATATTATCTCTTTTGGTAGTATGAATGTGGTGTGTGTGTGTGTGTGTGTGTGTGTGTGTGTGTGTGTGTGGGTGTGTGTGTGTGTGTGTGTGTGTGTGGGTGTGTGTGCGTGTGCGTGTGAGTGTGTGTGTCGAGATCAGAAGAGCCGATTGGCAGCCTCGCTTCCATCAGTGTGTCCCAGGCAGCTGTGGCTACAATAGTACCTCACCACCACCGAGTGTGGAGTGAATGAACACGGCACTGTAAAGCGCTTTGGGTGTCTTGATAGTACGTCTTTTAGTTGTCAGTCCTGTTTCCAATCTTGGACTGGATCTTGGTTCTGGTTTGGAGCCTAGTCTTGGACTGAGTCTTGTTATGTTTCCTTGTTTTGGACCTCAGACCCTGTTCCACCTATTTCTTCTGCTTCTTCTCTTGATACGGGTCCGTCTGTTGGTATTCGGATGGAGTGCCTTCCTGGTTCCTCTTTAAGTCTTGATCTGGGATTAGATACAGGTTCTCGGACTTGCCCTAGTCCTCTGGTCTCTGCAGCAGTTCACAATCAGACAAACGCAGATGCACGGAAACATACGGGGGATACACAAGGAAAAGTTAGAGTTTCAATCAAACTATGAGGCTCATGGGCTTTGGGTAATGACCGAAGGGACAAGATAGCGGATACAAGCGGCCGAAATGAGTTTCCTCCGCAGAGTGGCTGGATGCTTCCTTAGAGATAAGGTGAGGAGCTCAGTCACACGGGAGAAGCTCGGAGTAGAGCTGCTGCTCCTCCATGCCGAGAGGGGCCAGCTGAGGTGGCTCGGGCATCTGTTCTGGATGCCTCCTGGACGCCTCCCTCGGGAGGTGTTCCCACCGGGAGGAGACCCTGGGGAAGACTCAGGACACGCTGGAGGGACTATGTCTCTCGGCTGGCCTAGAAACGCCTTGGGGTCCCCCCGGAGGAGCTAAAGGAAGTGTCTGGGGTGAAGGAAGTCTGGGAGTCTTAGACTGTTGCCCCCGCAACCCGGCCCTGAATAAGCGGAAGAAAATGGATGGATGGCTCAAACCGTAGACTTCAAACTACAATTATACCATATACATATTTTGTATAGGTACAATAATGTGTACAAATTTATATGTACAATAACAACATCGACTTGTATGTGCAGTTTATGACTCAATCCAGATCCACTACTCAAACACACGGGTCAGTGCTACAGGAGCCTCAAACCCAACCCAGCACTTTTAACTTTTATCAGAAAGAAATCACAAAGTAGGAATGAGCTTCAGTGATACTGTTCAGCATAAGATAATAATTAATATAGTGAAATTAAATTGTTATGATAAAATATGTTTAAAACATGTCACTGAGCTCAGAATCACTGAGTCCGGATCTAAACCAGGACCAGGTCTGAGCCAGGATCAGGCTTTGCGAGTCCAGGCCTGTAGACAGTAACATGACTCACTCCAAATGAGAACAGACTGGTCCAACTGCAAATGCAGGATTAAAAACAACTATGAAACACTGTACACAGCTACACACAGTCAGAACCATATGTGAACCAGAACTAAACCAGGTCTGAGTCTGGACTGAATCAAGTCTAAACCAGAATTAAATGGAATAAATGGAAAGGACTATTGCATCTGATCTAAAGTAAGCTTACAGGTGTGTTGTAGTTTTACGAAAAATGGAAAACTTAAAACCCAGACTCGAATCAGACCCAAGATCTGGACCAGGATCTAACCTCGACTGTGAGTCCCTGAAGAGTAATCACTCCAAAGACCTACCTGTGGGGTTTACAGGAGCCACTGGACTCAGGTCAGTCCTGTTTCTGTCAACACTCTGTACACTCCATAAGGAGGTGGAAAAATATTATAAAATGAATTAATTATTAAAGATTATTCAATGTACTGATTTAAGTATTTGGTCATGGAGGGAATGATGTAGGGATGGATGATCCTGAGAAAGAGAAAGAACAGAAGACAGACTTTACAGTTTAAGACTGTCAGAAATTGTGAGCAAATGACCTATCTGCACAGGAACGTTAAAGGACCAGGATCTGACTCAGAATCAGGACCGGGCTGTGAGTCCTTGAGCAGTGACTGCTCCAAAGATCTCCCAGTGGGCTTTAAAGGGTCCAGTCTGAGGTGAGGGCAGCGGTGTCACTCACATGCATGTTCAGATGTGTTGTTCATCTTGTCTCTCAGTCTACAGTCTTTTATCTCAGTCTGGTTCCTTTATGTCCACAGAGACGAGGGTCCTCTGTCTCTCTCCTCTCTGGAGCCTCACACACTGGACAACATTTTCCAGGTTCGTTTTCCCACTTTTACATCCATCTTCAGTTCTGACTCTGAAACTCTACTACTAAAATACTAAATGATGTTAAACCATACTAAAAGATTCTTAACGATACTGAAATATATTAAAAGATTCTAAGCAACACTAGACAACAATATAAGGTTTCTAAAATTGCAAACAACAAAAACAAATTAAAACCTAACACTAAACAAACCTTACGTCGGAACAACTCCCATTGATGCAGTGTATTTTGATTTTTGCAGGTGGCACTGTTGTGTAATTTTTTTATACCCAGTTATGCAACATGTATTCAAAGAAAAAAAATTTCGCACACCTGAATTTTGGTGAGTTTTTGAATTTGTTCAGTAGGTAAAATTCCTGCTCAAAGAGCAGAAGAGATTAAATTATAGCTGCAAGTGGCATCGAACGGCTCTCGCAGGTGTTACCGGCACCAGCCCTAGGGGAAAGCTGGGCGGTAGCAAGTGGCACACAGCTTGGGTTAGACTGTGTAGCCTAAAGGTGTGGTGCTGTTGTGGATAGATGAAGAGGAGACATGTTAGTCTGGCCACAGCTTGTTTAATTCTCACAATCATTCATTTATTCACTTCATATTCCATTCAATTGGATAATTCTCTCAAAAATCATATAATTAATAAAATACTAATTGACAATAAATAAATAAACACATATTTGGTAATGGACAATAAAATAATACAGACATTCACTCAAAACCCAAAATAGACAATAAAAATAAACCATAAACTGCAAATGTTATTATATTATATTGTGATGTCTGAGCTGCTGTATCCAAATAATTTCCCTTGTGGATCAATAAAGTTTATCTAAGTCTAAGTCTAAGTCTAAATAAATACATTTATACATCACTGTTTACCATATCTGTTATTATTGCATTACTGCAGTGCATTAATTACACTCTGACTCATTAACTCTTTGTGTGCATCTCTCGTGCATCTCTCTCTATCACACACACACACGCACACACACACACACACACACACACACACACACTCAAAACGGTATAAACTTACTTTAGCATGTTACAAAGCACTTCAGGCAATGATCTTGCTTAAATATAGCTTGAAAGATGTTATTAATACTTAACTACTTAATACTGAACATGGCGTTAGAAATGGGACTGCATGAAGCAGTACAAAAATACATTGCTAATGTTGACTAAACGCTCTGAAACTTTCACAGTTGGTTTAAAACCTTTACACAATTAACTAAAATGTGTTTGGACCAAGTCTGAGTTAATATAAGAACTTTTTAATCATACCTGTGGATAGATGAAGAGGAAACATGTTAGTCTGGCCACAGCTTGTTTAATTCTGAAGCTGCGCCTGCGCATTGTCCCTCTACTCCCCACAGTAGCTCTAACAGCTCCTCGTCAGAATGTGTATTGCACCCAAAATAAAAGAGACGTTAGAAATAATACCAAAAAAAATAGAGGGGGTGTCTGTTTCTCCACAAAACTTTAAATATCGCGTTTTTCAACCAGACCATGCTTCGCACATGGTTGATCCGGCACTCCCTAAAGGTACAATGACACGCAAACTGCGTGAGCAATTCCCATGTTAACCCTATGTAGAGGCACACTGATGCGCGACTAAAGCGCTGCGGCGCATGTCATGCGAGCGGTGCAAAGCGGTTTTGGACGAATCAAGGGGCGCGAATGGCCGCTGACAAGTTTGCTGACTTCAAGTTGTGGTAGAACCAGAAACCAGCACACTCTTCTGAAGTTTGGAGGCAGAAAGTTGAAAAGGAAATAAACATCTAGAAATAGTCCCATGAATGAAATTCAAGCTGAAGGTCTTCTGACACCAAAATAATATATATAATATTAATATAATAATTAAATTGTAAAATAATTGTTTGTGAAGCCTTGGTGAGTTATGAAATACAAAAATTATATTCTTTTTCACAACAGATATAGACAGGACAATGTCCCTCATGTCCCTAATGTCCCTCTCTCTCCTAAGGTTACCAACCGGCAGCCTCCCAGCTAGCTACTCATCTCCCTCAGAGCATCTGTGCTTGGAGTATTTATACCAGAATTACAAAGCTACATACATATAAAAGCAGAGTGATTGGGAGCTGGATTAGGCTACGGGGGTTTAAGGAAGTAACCAAGTACCAAATATGTGTAACGAAGTTTTAGAATACACTCACCAGGAAGTGACATCACAGGAAGTGATGCATGGCAACACACTGAGTTTCAGTCATCCTGAAGCTTTCACTCTTAAAAACCTTTATCCAATTACAGATATAAATGTTTGTTTGTTTTTTCATGATGGAACCCGCCTGGTTGGCTGAAGGATTAAGCAGACGATATGATACAATACGAGGTTGACAAGTTGAAAGCTCTGAGGAAGAGGTTTTTGTTAAGGTTAGGCTTAGGTTAGGATCAGTCTTCAAGAAATGAATGGAAGTCAATATGATGTCCCCCAACAAGCATGAACACCCAACGTGTCTGTGTGTTTTCTGTTGCAGCATTTGGAGGAGCAGGTCCTGAGGTTTGTTCAACAGCAGCTGCAGAGGCTCCACAGGCTCCTGGCCTCAGATTACCGAGAATGCTCCAAGAGTGAAGAGGAGGAGGAGAGCAGAGAGGTTCTGACCATCACCCTGGACTTCCTCAAGAGGATGGGCCATGAACATCTGGCCCTGCATTTGATGAACAGTAAGAACAATGCATGAGGCATGAGGGAGCAGACCACAGCAGACATGTCATCTTCTCTTGTGTCCTTCAGGGATTTCTGTTGGGGTGTGCAGAAATGAACTGAAGTCTGATCTGCTGCAGAGATTCAGCCATGTGTTTGAGGGCGTGGCTAAAGCAGGAGACTCCGCCCCCCTGACCCAGATCTACACAGAGCTCTACATCACAGAGGGCGGAGCCTCAGAGGTAAACCAGGAACATGAGGTCAGACACTTGGAGACCTTGTCCAGGATACCAATTGCTCCAGAGACCACTATTACATGTGAAAACCTCTTTAAAGCCCGCCCACATTCACCAGAACCAATCAGATTTGTGCTGACGAAGGGAGTGGCCGGTGCGGGGAAAACAGTGCTGACTCAGAAGTTCAGTTTGGATTGGGCTGAAGACAGGGCCAACCAGGACATCAAGCTGCTGTTCCCGTTCACTTTCAGAGAGCTTAATGTGCTCAAAGACACACAGTTCAGCCTGTTGGGACTGCTGCACCACTTCTTCAGTCCATCCAAAGATCTCTACAACTTCCAACAACTCCAAGTGCTCTTCATCTTTGATGGCCTGGACGAGTGCAGACCTCCTCTGGACTTCAGCCGAACCCAGGTTGTGACCGACCCCACAGAGTCCGCTTCAGTGCACGTGCTTCTGGTAAACCTCATCAGGGGGAGCCTGCTTCCCTCCGCTAGCCTCTGGATAACCACACGCCCCGCCGCAGCCAATCAGATCCCTGCTGAGTGCGTGTCCATGGTGACAGAGGTGCGAGGGTTCACCAACCCACAGAAGGAGCAGTACTTCAGAAGGAGGTTCAGAGACCAGGCCACAGCCATCATCTCTCACATTAAGAGCGTCCGCAGCCTTTACATCATGTGCCACATCCCAGTCTTCTGCTGGATTCTCTCCACAGTTTTACAGAAGCTTCTGGAACAAACAGAGGAACCAGAGCTGCCCCGAACTCTCACACAGATGTACATCCACTTCCTGGTGGTGCAGGCAAAAGTGAAGAACATCAAGTATCACCAAGGGTCAGGGGAGGACCTTCACTGGACTCCAGAGACCAGGAAGATGGTGTGGGCTCTGGGAAAACTGGCCTTTGAGCAGCTGCAGAAGGGAAACCTGATCTTCTACGAGTGTGACCTGAGAGAGTGTGGGCTGGACGCTGCAGCGGTTTCAGTGGACTCTGGAGTGTTCACACAGGTCTTTAGAGAGGAACCAGGCCTGTACCAGGACAAGGTTTACTGCTTCATCCATCTGAGTGTGCAGGAGTTTCTGGCTGCTCTTCATGTCCATGACACCTTTTCCAAGTCTAGGGTCAATCTGCTGGAGGTCAAAACAGTCTTATCACAAGGATCTAAAACTAAACCTAAACTGAAAGATCTCCACTGCTCTGCTGTGAACCAGGCCTTACAGAGTCCAAACGGACATCTGGACCTGTTCCTGCGCTTCCTCCTGGGGCTGTCTCTGCCGACTAATCAGATGCTGCTGCAGGGCCTGCTGACTCACACAGAAAGTAACCAGGTCCAAAAGCAGACATTAAAGTACATCAAAAAGAAGATGAATGAAAAAGGTCTGTCTGCAGAGAGAAGCCTGAATCTGCTCCACTGTCTGAACGAGTTGAACAACCACAGTCTGGTGCAGGAGATACAGTCGTACATGACAGAAGGAGAGCTTTCTGATAGAAACATGTCTCCTGCTCACTGTTCGGCTCTGTGCTTCCTCTTATTGTCCTCAGACCTGGAGGAGTTTGACCTGAGGAAATACCAGCGCTCAGAGGAGGCTCTCCAGAGTCTGCTGCCAGTGGTCAGAGCCTCCACCAAAGCCCTGTGAGTCCGGAATGTATTTAAAGTCTTAAGCATTGTGGTTCTAGTGTCTAATGTCTCTCTCTTTCCTCAGTCTGATTGGCTGTGGCCTGTCTCATCACAGCGGTGGTCCTCTGGCTTCAGTCCTCAGCTCCTCCAGTCTCACACACCTGGATCTCAGTCACAACGACTTCAAGAACTCAGGAGTGGAGCTGCTGTGTTCTGGACTGATGAGCGCTCCCTGCAGACTGGAGACGCTCAGGTGAGACGCTTCTATGATGTAGTCTGCCCCCTTGTGTCCACATGAGTGTAATGTTGTGTCTTTAGGTTGTCTGGATGTCTGGTCTCAGAGAGGGGCGGGGCTGCTTTGGCCTCAGCTCTGAGCTCCGCCTCCTCCCACCTGAGAGAGTTAGACCTGAGCTACAACCATCCAGGACCCTCAGCGGAGCTCCTGACGGCTCTACAGAACCAGCGCCCCCTGTTGTCTGTCAGGTTAGACCACCCCCTGCTGTCTGTAGGTGTGGGTCCTGGTCTCTGGTCTGGTCTCTGGTCCTGTCTAAACTGGACTTGTGTGTTTCAGGTTGGATCCTGCTGGAAAGCGATGGATGGTCCCAGGTCTGAGGAAGTGTGAGTCTGCTTTTATTTCCTGCACAGATTTATATTTTCATCCTTATATTCAGACGTTTTTTGTGTTTTAGATTCCTGTAAGTTCTCTCTGGACCCAAACACAGCTCACAGAGAGCTGCGTCTGTCTGAAGACAATCGGACTGTGACCTGTGTGTGGGAAGAACAGAAGTATCCAGATCATGAGGACAGATTCACAGACTGGAAACAGGTTCTGAGCTGCACTGGCCTGAGGGGGCGCTGTTATTGGGAAGTGAAGTTGAGAGAGGAGAGGAGTTTTTCTATAGCAGTAAGTTACAGAGGGATTGGACGGAGAGAGGAAAGGGGAGAGGGCTGTAAGTTTGGAGACAATGATCAGTCCTGGAGTTTGGAGATCAATAAGGAACATTACTCTGTCGTTCACAATAGCACACAAACAGATCTCACACATATCGCCTCTTCACTGAGAAGAGACCCGGCCTCTGACAGAGTGGGCGTGTTCCTGGACTCTGAGGCTGGAGCTCTGTCCTTCTACGAGGTCCGCTCTGATAGAACACTATTCCACCTCTACACCTTCAACAACACATTCACTGAGCCTCTGTTTCCAGGGTTTGGACTGGGACCTTTTTATTCCTCAATGTCTCTGGTCTAGACTCACTGTAGACACACTGTGGTGTAGTGGTCAGCAGGAAACCAGAAGCTGTCAGGTTTAGTGTACATAATATCACATGTGAGTTCCCTAAACTCTAACGCCCTGGCTATACAAACACAGAAATTAAAAAAAAAAAAAAAAAAAAAGGGATGAATTACGAGTATATTTGATTGACATGCATAAAGCCAAAAAGCGGTTTTAGAGTATTTAAAAGTCGTAAAATAAAATGTGACTGAACGATAAAACTCACGCTCTGCATCAAGGCGTGGAGAGGGAAGTCTGGGCCTCGCTGCTCAGACTTCTGCCCCCACGACCCGGGCCCGGATAAAGCGGAAGAAAATGGATGGACCCCGGGCTTAACCTTTTCCTGCCCTGCCAAATTGAAGAAATGAACTGGAGGGACACGTGAGAACGCAGCACGAAATTAAATCGAAACACCAGAATTCACTCTTTTTTAGTTTGAACACCTCTGCTCTAACCATTCCACTGTTAAAGCCTGTTTTTCTTTTAAATCACCACCAGAGGGTAATCATTTAACAGCTACATAACAGAAACAAACATTGTGCTATGTAAAGTATCAGTAAAATAAGGTGACAGTAGCAATGGTTTGTTTTACATAATTGTCAGTTTAGTGAGATTAACAGGGTTCCGTTAAAGCTTTAATAAAAAGGTTTTCTTCCCACTGTGAGCTGTGTTCATTAGCGCCCCCTGTTGTCCACACATGTCCGGCTCTGTTTGTATCTGAATAAATACTGAAGTGTCATCATTTTGGATCAAAACAGAAACTCTTCACAAAAGGAACACAGACTCATTTCTATACCTGAGAAGAATCTAGTCCAGTCCTTTAGTCCAGCTCTGGTCTGAGTCAGGATCAGGCTCTGTGCATTCAGACCTGTGGACACATGCCTCACTGCGAATGAGAACAGACCGGTCCAACTACAACTGCAGGATTAAACAACTATTAAACACTAAACACGACAATACACAGTCAGAACCACGTGTGAACCAGGACTGAACAAGGTCTGAACCAGGTCTGAACCAGGTCTAAATTAGGTCTAAATCAGGACTAAATCAGGACTGAACCAGGTCCTGAACTACAAATGAACCAGAACTAAACCTGAACTAAATGGACACGACTTTGGTGTCTGATCTGCACTAAGGGTATATTCACAGCTGTGGTCAAAAGTGCTAAAGTGCGCTTGTTTGGTCCAGATCGAATGCAGACTTTATGTTTTTCAGTTAATTCAAGCATCATGAGAAGTCCTGGGTCTACATCAGTCAGTAAAGAGTCCAATCAGGATATCGACTGAACCAATATCATGGAACCGATACCCGATACTGCACATTTTCGTGGATCGGCACCGCTACTCATCACAGTATGCCCTAGTTATTGCTCATGTGATTGCTAACTGTTGAACATTCCTCCCGTAGACATACCTGTAGAACACCCCCAGCATGACGTCACTGCAAGCGGCGCTGTAAACATAAGCAAACCTCCAGCTGCCACCATAGCTCCACTAACATGATTTGCACCAACCAACCATCGCATTTTGGTATGATTAATCTCTGGGTCGTGTATTGATTTAAGATGGCCTGTAGAATGTAAGAGCAGGGGAACACATGAGCTGTGTGTAAATCTGCCCAGCACAAAATCAATAGTCATTTCACATATGTCATAAGCCTTTATTATCACTATTATAGGCATAGCAAGCAACACAACCGTTCATACATAGTCCCCCATAGATAGACTAATCGTATCTTGTATGCAAACAAGTTTCATTTTGATTTTATAATTTGATTTTATAATGGGCAGGGGCCAGAATAACTCCTATGGGAAATTTACTGTTTTTGAAAGAAATAGAAAATCTCTTGTGAGCTTTAAGTCATGTTATAATGTTGTTATCTCCTCAAAAACAGACCTGGAGTTGTGTTTTGTTTCATTCACACATGTTTGAGTAATCCTGCATTATTTGTCTGTCTACATCTCCAAAGCTCAAAATGCTCTGTTCCACCTTGTGATGTCATGACAATAGTGTTCAAGTTAACAGCTACTTTTTACATGTAGGTCAGTAGAGATGGGAAATTCCAGGGCTGAAATTAACCAAACGATGCTAGTGAAGGAGTTTAGAGTTTAAAAACACAGGAGCACTTCCTGTATTACCACATGACATCACAAGATGGAACAAAACACAACTCCAGGTATAATTTTGATGAGGTAACAACATTATAACTTGGCTATAGGCTCACGGGAGTACATTTTGTGTAATATAGGACCTTTAAACTTCCGTCAAGCTGATGGTGCCACTGGGCCAAGTTACAGGTCAGGCCTGTGGAGAGGCATATAATACAAGAAAAGCGATGACATCTCCATGGAGAGAAGCAAGTAGCAGATCCTCATTTTTAAAAACAATTTCACAGTCCATGAGCTGGCTTAAGGGGTATGAAAAGTCTGTTTCACACATCATTTATACTTGAGTTGAATAATAAAAAATGCTGTATTTAATATAAGACCATATCACTCAAAATTACTAACTATGGGAATTCACAGTTTACTCTAATGTTGTACTGCAGTGCCATCTTGAGGCAGAGGCCGGAACAGCATGACATAGTATTTATTTTTTGTTATATAAAAGTGCACTGTGTAACTTTTTGGTTGGAGGTCTGTCACCCGCTTGTTTCTGTGGAGATGTCATTGATCTGCCTGGAATGTTCCGCAGTATGACATTTAACCTTACATTTATTCAATTACAGGTGGTTTTATAGCTCAAAAATACCTATAAAAACAGGCATTCTGACCGCTGAAGTCAACATTGGTGGTTTTCAGATTCTAGAATGTGATGATGTCGTACTCCGAGATGGGGGGATCTAGTTCTTTCTATTGATTACATTCTATTTTGCCATGAATAATCCAAAAGATAAATTCATAAATGTTCAATTTTTTTCTCTGATTGAATTATTATTATTGAAGTATTACAACAAAAATCTGTATTTTAACAATATTCATTTCAGTTGCCCCCATCTGTATTACATATTATCGGGCTATTATGCTGTGGTGTCATCTGAAACCCAGCAAATAGGTCCTATATTACGCAAAATTGACTCTTGTGAGCTTTTAGCCATGCTATAATGATTGTACCCCCTTAAAACATACCTGGAGTTGTGTTTTGTTTCATTCACACATGTTTGAGTTATCTTTTATTATAATAACTTTGGACCAGCTGATTTTATTACACACAGAAGGTAGAAAATTCAGTGGGAAGTATCCTGTTTCACAATATGGCATTGAACTAATCTGTCCTGCATTTATTCCATTACAGACGGCCTATTTGGATACGTTTAATGCCAGACTGCGGAACATTCTAGGCAAAGCAATAACATCTCCATGGAGTCAAGCAGGTGACCAGAAAAATAACAGAGTGCACCACCTAAATAACTGCACAAACTAACGGTGAGAGAGGAAGACACTCATCTGAGGGTTTGCGCTGCACTGACCTGTGTGGGACACTAGAGGGAGCTCAAACACTATAACAGTCTTACATTTTCTTGCAGCCTCTAAATATAGAGAAATCAATTACATGTAATTAAACCTTGTAAACAATACTACAATACTCAGAAGCATTTATGATTTGAGTACAGTGCATTTGTGAAGTCCTGAAGCATTTAAGTAACATTATTTTTATATTGGTTACAGGATATGTTCTTGTTTTTAGCAAGCTTTTCAAGATTACAAGCCAGTACACTGAAAAAGTAATGGTAATGTCCAAAAAGGGACAGCAGCTGCAGATCTGTACTTCCAAACTATTTCGATTTTGACTTTTAAATTGTGTCTTCAAGTCTGCAAACGTCTAGTATCTGTTAGCGTTTTATCTTTGTTGTTGTTGTTAATGCAACATCTAAATGCATTCAGTCTTTAAGTTCTGGTTTTTATTATGCATTACCGTTTGTGACAGGTTGTGGTTGACTTAAAGCTGCATTGTGTAACTTTTCTGGTGGAGAGTCCGTCAAATACTTTTCTCCATGGAGATGTTATTGCTTTGTCTGGAATGTTTCACAGTATGGCATTAAACCTTTCTATCTTCATTGAAACTAAACCAGACCAAGTTACAAGTCATATCTGTGGAGAAGCGACCTTCCTCACAATCAGAATGCCTGTTTTTCTAGGTATTTTTGAGCAGTAAAGCCACCTGTAAGAGAATGTAAGGTAGATCTGTTTAATGTCATATTGTGGAACATTCTAAGCGAAGCAATGACATATCCATAGAACAGGGGTCACCAAACTTTTTTCTCTGGGGGCCACATTATTGCTCCTGGCTGTGATGGGGGGCCGGGGCGGGTAGGCCCTATAACAGAATTGTCATCCACAAAACAATATCAACACATAATTCTGGCACATATTTGTTTGTTTACTAGTGGTTTGCAAAAGTTGTAAGTACTTGACACTTTTAATTTGAAATACCACAGATATTCCATTTATTTATTTTCTAATAACAATAACATCAAAGGTAAGAAATATCATAATATAATAAACATAAGAAATATCTGTCCTTAACTGCACTACAGTACAGTACAGTGCACTGTCACTGTTTGATATTGAGCTTGAAAATTTGGTGGTAAATGTAAATATGCCATATAGTTATTTAAATATAAATATAAATATAATTTTTAATAAAAACAAAAAACAAAATACAAGATGCAGACATGTTATTATTTGCCAAAATTAATTAAACAATTTTTAGGATTGCCTCAAAGGGCCAGTTCAAGTGGTGGGGGCGGGGGTTTTGGGGGGCTGGTCAAAGGGGCATGGCGGGCTGGAGTCAGCCCGCGGGCCTTAGTTTGATGACCCCTGCCATAGAAACAAGCATGTGACAGAGCCCCAACCGAAAAGTTACACAGTGCACCTTTAAGGCCAACCAACGCATACGAGGCTTTTTGCTGAAATCCATGCTGTTTCTAAGTCCTTTTTCTCCTGCCATGTTTTGAGATGACAGGAGCATGTGTCTCTGACTGGTTAATCCACCTGTCCTCCAGTTTCTTTGTAAAGTTTTGTAAAAGCGTGTGTTTGTGGATGGCCGTGCCCTGTGTCGTGTCTAAAGTTGATCACGAGGTAGCGATATTGTCCTGGAGCTGACAACATTCTCTTTTTTACCAGTTGACACTAATAGCCACGGTCTGGAGGAGACTCTGCAGCCTGTTTTTATGACTTCATAAGAAAAATAACTGACCTGATGATTCTGATTCTCCTGTTGTCTAATAAATTCTGTGAAACTTTTTTATGAATATATGTACACCTCGTCATACATGTGGCTACAGCGACTGAACACAGAATAAATACATTTAAAATAGTTCAGCGAGTTACATTTAAAAGGTGCCAAACTGGACCAGGTGCCATCAGACAGTATCAGCCACATCGAGCTATTTCAGCAGTTTGTCTTGAATCACTGATTTCATTTGGTCTGTTTTGAGCCGGTATTCTCCGGAGCTGCAGCACTGTAAATATTTGGTTTGTTTTATGCCATTTATTTTGTACAATACACATCCAAAACTCAATATTTAGTTTCCCTGTACTTTATTTACTGCTCAGTGGCCTTCTGTTCAATATTATTACGCAACAATCAGCCAAACACTTTTATTATTATTGATGGTTTTTTTTGTCAGTCACACCTCCAGTCTGTGACCACACACATTTATTGATAGAATTATTGGGTACTGGGGTAAAAAATGTCTAATATAATCCATATTGGACTTAGATGGAAATGTTGAAGTAGCCCCAGTCTTTGACACTTGTATCATGTGTTAAGTGGATGTTGAAAGTCATGTGTTCCTCTTCATAGTCTTTGAAATTCCAGAGAAAACTTTTTAAAAACTAGTTCTGTCATGTTCCTGGTGTTGATCTGATCCTGCAGTCAGGTGTAAATACTGAACAGTAAAAGGAACGGTGATTCCAGAATCGAGCAGGTGGAATATCTTTCAAAGTTAAGCATGGAAGTATCAACAGCTTTCACAAAGGCTGGATTTTGTAGGGATTATTTTCTATATTCACAACACAAACTTTCTTGTCATGGCACCCGCTCCATTGCAATGCACTGTACAGAGAAAATCCAGGTAACCTAATATTAAACCAGTGGATATTATAAGATGCTAAACATGATTTCCATGGTCACTAGAGTGACAGTGGGCAGTATAGACTAGTCACTCCTACTCCTACTCACGAAAATCAGGAAATATCGCTGAATTGTTAACTGTAATCAAAACTCTTCATGTCATTGTCATTTTATACCATCTTTCCGATAATCCACAATAATTTTAGATTTCAAAACCACCAATTTGGGACTTTTAATCAGAGCCTAAAGCTTTACTCTACTTTTCTCTGCTTAACATGAAACTTTTACGCACCTGTCAGTCATTTTTAGAGCTGCAGTTAAAAAGACATATCATCAAAGGTTCATGTTTTGGAAAAATCCTGTAAAATGATCTCCATAAAAACGGGTTTTCATATAAAAGCATTCATTGGGATAATTTCACCTTAGAATTTCCACATCAACGTTACATAATCCTCAGAGGTGTGGGAGATGTGTCATATCCATCTGATTTATGTGCGTGTTTAAGGTGGAACTGTCTTTAAAGTGGATTTCTGTCTTTAAGTTGGGGTTTCCCTGCCTGAGTCACTGGAACTTCACTGTACTTAGAATGAGTTTGTGAAGTTTATTATGCGTGGGATACTGTGTGAAATCTGTATTAATGTATAAGTCGAGAATTATTCATTTTTCTCAGAAACTACATCATATCAAACAATGATTATTTGTTTTTGCAATCATTAGGCCCTAATCATCCCTAAAAGCATGGAGAAATTAATAATGCATGCCCTGACTGAGTTCGGGTCTTAAGAGGCTAGAGAGGAGCTCCACTTGCCCGTACGTCTGCAGCCTCTTGGGACGTGATTCTGAGTCGGGGATGTAGTATGGCATGTCTGCTATCTAATGGACGGGAGCTCAAATGAAATTTGACACCCTATTTGACAAAATCTGACGTTTTATTCAGTGCAGCATCTTGTCGTCTTAAGGAACCATGTAAAGGAGCTGATTTGGTTTGGAGGCAGGCGCTGCTGACACGCACTTCTTATTACATCAAGAAGACCGCTTATTGTTTGGTAAAACACGTTCGTCAGTTACCACAACAATTTTAACCAGTTATTTTAAACGATGTAGACGCAGACTCTGGCAAGTAATGCACAGCGCACATTTTACATTATTGCTGTTGATCCTCATCACACTACCGCGGCCCGTCCAATTACACACAGGATTATACCGATGCCATAAACCCACCTTACAACCCGATGGGCCTTTACACAGTATACTCTTCCGTGCTGGGCCATGGGCAGGCCTCGGCAGGCCGAGATAAACATTCCACCAAACACCAGAGGCTTACCTCTCCGTCCCGAGAAATTCATGGATTTATCCTGCTGACTCTACTGCTGTCGGGCGACGTTCATCTAAACCCAGGACCAGTTATTCCGGGGATATCAAACATTGCTGGTACTGAGACATTTCCAGACTCTAAGGAAACAGCTTCTCTGGAGGTGAGTGATTATGGGACACCTATACCCGATGCTTGCAGTGCGGCTTCAACTGCAATTGACAGCTGCGACTTTAAATCCACAAACGTCTGTGAAAACGACGCCAAAGACTTTAAAGCTACCTCCGTTCCGAGCTGTAGGAATCCTGCAGTGATCAAGCAGCGAACTTCCTACTTATTCCAAACTGTCAATCACGCAAAGGTTATATGGGACCCAAAATTGAAACCTAAAGGGCTTTTTGGTGGACATTTAAACGCCAGAAGTGTTGTCTCTAAGACTGACCAACTGAATCACTTACTATCCAACTCCAACTTAGACTATTTATGTTTGTCTGAGACGTGGCTACAGCAATCAACCCCCGTCAGTGTTTTTTCTGTACCCGGATATCAGTGTTTCCGGCGAGACCGAGTTGGGGGGAGGGGAGGCGGGGTTATGATCTATGTTAAAGACGGTATTAAATGTGAGCGTATTACGCTCGACGCAGCAGACACACTAGAGCACATTGCCATAAGAGTTGTATTGGGTCAACAAATGTCTTTTATCTTAATTGCATTTTATAGACCACCAACAGCAAACGAGTCTTTTTATAATCTCTTTGCCAATATGTTAAAACAATGCAAACAAAACAGAGAGATTATTATCATAGGTGATTTTAATGTTAACTGGGAGGACAAAGGGAAAAGGAGTAAATTAAAAACCATAATGGATAAACATAACCTGCAGCAACTGGTTAAAGGACCAACAAGGATGTCGAAGACCTCAAGGACAATGTTGGATCTTGTCTGCTCTAATAAACCAGAGAGGATAACAAAAAGCTACAATCTCCTCACTGGACTGTCTGATCATAATTTAACATTAGTAGCAAGAAAATTAACAAAGAATAGATTTCAGAGCACACCACATCATACAGAAACTATATCATACATACCTAAAACCAAACAACCTGCTTATGAGACTGAGATTAATGGCCTGGACTGGGAGGATGTTCTTTCTACATAGGACTTGGTTCATGGCTGTGACTTGTTGGCAGAGAAGTTGAAATCTGTTAAAGATAAGTTTACTGTGGAGTCCAAAAGAAAACAGAGAAAGAGAGTAACCCTGCCCTGGTTTAGTGACGCTATATGGCAAATGATGAAACAAAGGGATTTAGCCTTAAAAAAAAGCCATTAAATCTAAATTAGACACCGATATTTTAATTTATAAAGGTTTGCGAAACAAAGTTGTCAATGAACTGAGATTAGCTAAGTCACGTTTTTATATTCAAGTAATAAATGAGGCTAAGGGAAACAGCAAAGACATTTGGAAACACATCAATAACCTCATAGGGCATGGAGGACACCACACAGAAAACATACAACTAAAATCTCAGGGTAAATTAATAAAAGACAATGGTTCCATTGCAAGTATTTTTAATTCATTTTTTATTGAGGCTGTTTCTGAGTTAGGCAATCATTTTAAGAATAATAATATCACACCTGTTGTTTCCCTACATACTGAAGCTGACCAGGGCTTCAACTTAAAAGCCACCAATGAATCATACATTAAAAAGATTATTGGTTCCTTAAAAACTTCTAAAAGTAAAGATGCTTTTCATATGGACAGTATACTCTTAAAGAAACATCTGAACACTCTAACACCCCCAATCACACACTTAATCAATCTCTCCATAACACAAAGCTGCTTCCCCGATAACTGGAAGCATGCAGTTATCACACCCATTTTCAAGTCTGGAGATCGTCATGAGCCAAATAACTACAGGCCAATAAGTATATTACCAGTACTCTTAAAGGTTGCAGAGAAGGTAGTTATTCAGCAGCTAACAACACACCTAAATACCTGTAACCCAGGTCTAAGCAATATGCAATTTGGTTTCAGGAAGAACTACTGTACTGAAACAGCTGTTTTACATTTCACTGAAAAAATCAGAGCACAGCTTGAAAAGGGTGGCGTTGTTGGGGCTGTATTCCTAGACCTGCGTAAAGCCTTTGATACTGTAAATCACAATATTCTCACCTCCAAACTGTCTTACTTTAATTTTTCAACACAAACACTGACATGGCTCTCCTCATATCTTTCAAATAGGGTGCAATGTGTCAGAGTCAAAGATGAATACTCCAGTTATGTAAAAAATACAATGGGCGTGCCTCAAGGATCTGTGTTGGGTCCTCTTCTTTTTAGTTTGTACATCAATGACCTTCCACAATACTGTAATGGAATTGATGTACAACTGTATGCAGATGATACTGTCCTGTATGTACATGGTAAAAACGCTCTGGTAGCTGCTGAGAAATTAACAAATGCTATGCAAGGTGTGGCTCAATGGCTTGAGCAGTCCTGTCTTACTCTGAACATCAGTAAGACAAAGGGCATGTTCTTCTGCAAAAGTAAGGGACAGACTCCAACTGCAAGCATTAAAATTAGGCATGAATCCATTGACATAGTTACTGAATTTAAATACCTTGGTGTAACACTGGATTCTAAGCTTAACTTTAAAAAGCATATTAAAAAAAAATGACAAAAACAATCAAATATAACTTGGCAAATTTCAGACACATAAGATCGTCGCTTCCTATGGATGTAGCCAAAATATTCATGCATGGTCTTATTTTTACACATATTTCATATTGCATCACTTGTTGGGGGCAGGCCAGTGAATCTACTATTAGACCACTAAAATCACTATATAAACAAGCCATAAAAATTCTTGATAAAAAAACACTTCACTATCACCACTGCCATATTCTAGAGAAACATAATTTATTAAACTTTGAAAACGTCAGAGCTTTTTCAAGCTTATGTCTTGTGTATAAGATTCTAAATGGTCTGGCCCCAGCTTGTCTCTTGGAGTTTGTCTGTCACCGCCCTGCTGGTTCAATACGATCATCAAGAATAGCATCTGTTTATGACTGTAGAATACCTTCATATCGTACAGCTTTTGGACAATCTTCATTCTCTTTTAATGCCACAACACAATGGAATGCACTAACAAGTGACTTAAAGAGCTGTCTCTCCATCAGCAGCTTCAAAACACAGCTTAAACTTTTACTAAAAAACAGTCAAAACTGCAATCATTGACTTATGGTGCTGACAGAATGTGGTTGTGTGTATGTGTGGGTGTATGTGGGTGTGTGGGTGTGTGTGTGTGTGTGTGTGTGGGGGGGGGGGGCTTGTGTAGATGATTTGTTTTTATCTTGTATTGTATTGTATTTTGTATTTATCTGTATTTTTATGTTTATATGTTTTTATGTCCTGCCAGGGACCACAGATGTAAATTAGCCTGAGGCTAACTCTGGTGCAATGCATTAAATGGCAACATTTATGTTTTAATTGTACAAGGTCCTTAATAAACTAAACTAAACTAAAAACTAAACGAAGGTCACATCACTCCCTTGTGCACTTCCCATGTGATCTTGTTCAGTAGTATCTCTCTGTAGTGTTCTAATTTCTTATAATTTTCTAGCAGCACTTTGCATGCATCTAAGTTATAAATACTCTTATTTTTTTTTCCTATGAATGACCTCTGGAATATCATTTTCCATGGCGCTCCAAGCCAGGAAAAATGAAACACTTGTGTTAGGTGGAAAGCCCCATAAAGCTGTCTATTTTTGCATTTAAATGTATCTTGATAACATAATAAGTATGGAGCCACGTTCAAAGGAGAGAAGGAGGGAGGGAGATATGAGAAAGAAAGACAGAGAGCTATGAAGAGAAAGAGAGAGAAGAGAGGAAGATATAAAGAGAGAGAGGAAGAGTATGAGAAAAAAGAGAGAGCTATATACAGAAAGACAGAGAGAGGTGGGATAGAAGGGGGAGTGAGAGAAGAGAGGAGGAGAATGATAGAGAACTTCAGGTAGGGAGGTAGAAAGAGACGGACTGAGGGAGATGAGAGAAAAACAGAAGGAGAGAGAGTGGGAGGGAGGGAGAGAGACAGAAAGAGGGGAATAAAAAAGAGGGAGTTTGAGAGAAGAGAGAGAAAGAGAGAGGGAGACAGTATAAAGGCAGACAGAGAAAGAGAGGGAGGGAGAGAGAGAAAAAGAGAGGGAGCTGTAAAGAGAGAGAGTGAGGGAGAGGAGATCGAAAGAGCAGGGAGAAAGCAAAATAGAGATAGGGAGGAAGAGAAGGGAGAGTTAGAGAAAGAGAGGGGAGAAAAATAAACAGAAAGAGAAAACTTCAGAGAGAGGAGAGAGAGAGAGGGGGGGAGGAATACAAAAGAGGGACTTTGGCAGAGGAGAGAGAAGAGATAAGAGAGATAAGAAACAAAGAGGGGGATGGGGGGGTAATTACTAGTGTTCCTGAGACAAGATAGAACGTAACAGAAAGGAGAGAAAATGTTGATTAAACGAGTGCCTGGACTGAAGAGGTGCCAGCCCTTTTCCACAGCACACAGGAAACTTGGAGCAGGAGAGAAGTTTAGGAGCCAGGAAACAGCCACACTTCACTCATGTTTTATCATAAATGTCCACAACTGTTTAGGATTTATTTAATAGGTGAAACTCTCCAGCTAAAGTAGCACTGGCCAAGAGCAGCCCCAGATCTGCTCCTGAGAGGGTACTGAAGGATGGGTCAAATGCAGAGGGCAAACATTTCTACAGGGACAATCCTTAAAGGTCCTATATTACGTAAAATTTACTCTTGTGAGCTTTAAGTCATGTTAGAATGTTGTTTCCTCATCACAAACAGACCTGAAGTTGTGTTTTGTTTCATTCACAACTCTTTATTAGTCTGTCTACATCTCCAAAGCTTTTGCATTCACTTCAGCACTTGCTGTATCACCACATGACATCACAAGTTGGAACAGAGTGTTTTCTGTTTGAGAGAAGAACTCAGCCTAAATATGCAGGATTTGTGTGTTAAACATGTGTGAATGAAACAAAACACAACTCCAGGTCTGTTTGTGATGAGGGAACAACATTAGAACAGATCAGAAAATAGTGTAATATGGGCCCTTTAATGTTAAAGATAAGGGACATTTAGAGCTTTCTCCCATGTTATAATGCTCTTCCCTCATCAAAAACATACCTAAAGAGGTTTTAGATGTCATCCATGCATGTTTGGGTAATCTAGTGATCTCTCTCTGGCCCTAGCTGTAAGATTCTTTACAAGGCTCCACCCACAAGCCTACATCAGCCACGCTCCCACATGACAATTCTTCATAAATATACAAAAACATGATACAAAACAATACAATAGAACTTGACAAACCTGATGTAATAGTTTCATTAGCGGGATGCATCCTGATTGTGTTGTGATAGTGCTCTGAAGGGGGAGTGACTTAGCGTGGGGAGCAAAGGGAGGGGGAACTCAGAGTATAATAAATTAAAGTTGTTCAAATATGTTGTTTTTGGCAAATATAGCATTTTCTAAAGTTCACTTGAAAACTACCACCTCATGACATCACAAGGTGGAACAGAGCATTTTGAGCTTTGGAGATGTAGAGATGACTAATTCTAAAGAGTTACTCAAACATATGTGAATGAAACTAAACACAACTCCAGAAACGTTTTCAAGAGGATAACAGGATGACTTAAAGCTCATGTTTAATATAGAACTTTAATGCCATACTGCGGAACATTCAGGCAAAGCAAGTACCTCTCCTTGCAGACACGCAACTGGGAGACATTCCAACAGAAAAGTTACAAAATGACCTTAAAAACACGGAATAAAAAACCTTTGGCTAAGATGAAAAACATGACAAGAACAGATGCTTATTTCATATAGATTTTTTTTTTTTTTCCACAATGACAGATTTTTGTAAGTTATCGTCCCTGTAGGAATATTTGTCCTTCAAGTTTGACCACCGTGCAGTGGGACCAAATCTCCAGATCTTTAGACCAGCCAGGTTCTTCAACTGTTTCAATCCACCAGCCATAAAAGTCACTGTCGAACTCAAAACGTCATTTAGAGAAGTTATGTTTTTGTACCGTGCTGTTTTTTATATTACTTTTTTAACAATAACGATCTTTGTTTTATTATTTCCTTTTAATATCTTTATTGCAACGTAGATTTCTTATGCACACAACTACTACTACTACTACTACTACTATTACTATTATTATTACTACTACCACTGCATTTATTGTGTGTTAAAGGTCCTATATTACACAAATTTGACTCTTTTGCGCTTTTAGCCATGTTATAATGTTGTTACTTCATCAAAAACAGACCTGGAGTTGTGTTTTGTTTCATTCACACATGTTTGAGTAATCCTTTATTATTAGTCTGCACATCTCCAAAGCTCAAAATGCTCGATTCCACCTTGTGATGTCATGTAGTGGTAGTTTTCAAGTTAACAGCTACCTTTGACCTTTTGTTCAGTAGAGATTGGCAATTCCAGGTCTGAAATAATCCAAATGATTCTCGTGAATCTGTATGGACTTTAAAAACACACTGGAGCACGTCCTGTATTACCACATGACATCACCAGGTGGAACAGAGTGTTTTCCATTTGAGAGAAGAATAAAATATGCAACTCCAGGTTTGTTTTTGACGAGGAAACAACTTTATAATGGCCCTTTAATATCTTTATTGCATTCATTATTTTTTATGCACCCCTGTACTACTGCATTTATTGTGTGTTAAGAACCTACAAATTAAATTCTTTAAACCTTTAACTTACTGACAATATTTTTAAACTTAATCACTTGTAACATGCACAAATTACTCAAGGTAGCTCTGTTTATCTGTCTACTGTAGTTATCTATCTCTCTATTAATCTTCTAGAATCATAAAGGCCCTTTCTCTATAGTTTTGCAAACATATTTATTGCATAAGCAGCTCAAAATAAGTGCCTAGTTGTAAAGTGTTTTATTGTCCGAGAATCAGGAAGTGAGATGCTTCTAAACTCATCACTGTGAATAGTTAGTATGTCCTGAATGCATAAGGGAAGTGAGCAGTAACTTTAGAACACTGCAAACTGTTTCAAATGAATTAGCCCTCCGGTCGTGTTCGCCTCCAGACCCCTACTTTAGTGTTCCCGGTCAAAATTGACCGGTCTGTTTTAACTGCTCTTAAATTAGCACAAACATTTTTTTTCACCACCAATTTTTTTTTATTAAACATTCTTTAGTTGAGAACAATGTTTCAAAGTAGTGTCTAACAACAATTTGTAGAAGTAAACATTAAATAACATCAGTGAAAATACAATTGGGCAATGAAAATGAACTACAAAATGAACATATACTGTAATACAAAATATAAATGGAAAACCAAACACAACAGGGTGTGTGTGTGTGTGTGTGTGTGTGTGCGTGTGTGTGTGTGTGTGTGTGTGTGTGTGTGTGTGTGTGTGTGTGTGTGTGTGTGTGTGTGTGTGTGTGTGTGTGTGTGTGTATTCATGCACATGAGTGGCATGTGACACTCTGGTCAGAATGGGCCTTGCAAACATAAGCATGACATTTGCAGCATGTCAGGCTCGTTTTGTCGTTATGTCTCTAGGGGCACAGAGGCCACAACGCTTCCTTTTCTGCCCATGTCCTTGTTGGGGGAGAGCAGCCAGGGCTGGGGCTGGGGCTGGGGCTGCAGCGTGCATGCATCCAGGATGTTGTGGAACAGTGCCACAGGCCAGCGAGCCGTCATCCGCTTACAGGTGTATGTACCAGTAAGCTGCAATAAAGGAACAATAAATAATAAGAGATTAGGAACAATATTCAATCTGTCGTACACAAATGCTATGATTCACCTAGATAAAAATAAAATAAAATGCGTGATGAGACTTTACATTACCTTATCAAGGCAGTCAACGCCTCCCTTGTTCTTGTTGTAGTCCTGGATCATCAGGGGCTTCCTGTCCTCTGTGGTGCTGACAGCGGCGTCTTTGTGTACTGTGCTCATCAGGACGACATTTCTGTTATTCTTGGGAACGTATGACACAAGAGTGTGTGTCAGTGAATGCAAATTGTGATGAGAGTGCCTGTCTTCCTCTGGTTGATACCAGCGCAGGGGGAAGTTCGGGCTTGTTCTTCCTCACTGTCCCTACCATGGTGAGCTTTCTTTTCAGTAGCTCCTGACCAAGAGCATGTGATGTGAAGAAGTTGTCACATGTGATATTATGCCCATGGAGACCGGTTGTCATGTCCAGCACAACACGCATGCCCTGGTTTTTTTCGGCCCTTCCAGTACTGGGTTTCCCCATGTACACCTGCATATTGTGTGAGTGTGAGTGTGTGTGTGTGTGTGTGTGTGTGTGTGTGTGTGTGTGTGTGTGTGTGTGTGTGTGTGTGTGTGTGTGTGTGTGTGAGTGAGTGAGCTGGGGCAGTGTGTATGGGGATGTTTTCTGTATGTTGAATGAATTTACTCTGGATACCCATTCATTTCCTATGGCGGTCACTTTTGGCCGGGAACACCACAGGTGAAACAAGGTTGATTAAAACACTCAAAATTGAATGAAATAGGTGATCATCACTTTTATATGTTCAAATACACAGTGTGGAGGATATCATAAGGTATTGAGGTAATCAAATGTAAAATCTAATATTTATGAGTATTATAAGTTGTAAAACGGTCAGATTTGACCCGAACACTACAGGAGGGTTAGTTCTGTTTTCGCATTTTTAAAACAGTAAAAATCAGGTACGGCACCTTTACTGTGTTTATTTTAAGTAGGTGGAACAGAGAAGAAGCCCATTCGCCCAAAAGTCCCCACATCGCCAGCGAATCGAACCCATGACCTTCTTGCCATGAGGTGAAAACGCTAACCACTCTGCCACCTTTGCCGTGCACAGTTAGTAATCCAGACTTTACACCCCGACAGAGGAGCGCGACGTCATTATAGGCCCCGCTCCAGTTTACAGGAATATAGTTACTGGAACAGCAGCCGCATGCACACTGACATCACCCCTTTAAAAGCTGCTATGCTAATGTCCGCTAGCCAAAAACATATGCCACATGTAGCCCCTCCCCCACCTGAGATCCCCACAGGCCAATGAGCAAACAGCCTCCCTCTGTATGATTCTGCACAGGGTTCGGTTCAGGGTATGTTCCATGGTGTTGCTCAGAATAGAAGAATGAAGATTGGCCAATGTTGATATTTGGAAATGGTTTTAACAGCCACAAATTGATATGACTAATGGGATAAACGAGCGAATGTTCCAGGACTGTTCTGTGGTTTCTAAGAGTTGTATAATGAAGATCCTCGGCCAGAGGATTTACAAACTCAAGACTCATCGAAAGGCTCCAGTTTGTTATAGGCCCTAGTTTTTAAAATGTGTCAGTGTGTTTTGGCACTAATCCAATTTGTTTTACTTTTAAAATGTGTTCATGTGTAGCCACCATCATAGAATACTGGTACATGTGTACTGGAGTTTGAAATAGGAATAAAATGACTACAGGACCAGTTTACACACTTGTTTTAACAGTTAAAGGAAACACACAGATTTGCAGGTGGATAGAGAAGCCAAAAATGTTGAACTTAAACTTTAAAGCTCTGTGCGACTTTCTGGAGGCTGCACTATAACTAAACTAAATATTACAGCCCAAAAGAACAACATTTTCATGGAAACAAGTTCACTCGCAGTAAGGACACATGCAAGTAAATCATAGTACTCATCTATAAGTACATAGGTAATGACCCAATAAATTACAAAGTAAAAATTAATTTAGGAGAAAACTAGGCTACTACTAGTGGAAACTACCAGAGGAAATGTGCATTGTACATATATTAAATTATTGATCCTCAGCACAGGGTGACTGTAATACTCTGTAATACTTGGATGACTCTGTAATACTTGGATGTTTCCAACATGGCTGTCAGTCATCCAAAACATTCATAATGAGGAAAAATACTCCAGAAGTTTGAAAAAGCAAATCAACTGTGTCTACATCTGTTCATTTTGCTGTACTGTATTCACTGTAAAACATGCACATAAAGATCTTTCATATTTGTATGAACTGTAGGAAACATAATGTATTAGAAATAGTAATATTTTATTGCATTTTACTGCTTATGTTAATGATGAACTAAAATAGTCTGCCCGTGGGTTGCAGACGTTAAGTAGCAGTAGCTAAATGTGGTACAGTTCATCTTTTCATTTGAAAGATTAATGCATTTGTGCACGGTCCCTGACAAATAAAGAATAAACTAAACTAAACATGATATCTGAGCATTTTAGCACCACCGGTCAGGCTGTTATCACTTCAGTATTGTTGCAGTGAAGCGTCCAATTCCCATGAAAACATCCCCGTGAGTCTGTGGCCGTGTCTGAGGCTGTCTGCAGGTCATAAAGACACATATGCAAAACTGTGAAATCCCATGTCTTTTTAAGATGCAGCTCCACGCCTCACATAAACACAGGAAACGATAAAACGCTCCATAAACTTCCCCCGAATCATCCGAAATACTTGGCTCCAAACTTAGCATTGTAACTGGACTTTCTTTGTTCCATCAGGGCCAAATGAGGGTTTTTATCAAGTCCTGGCTGAGCTGTGGGATAGGTTCTGGTTCAGATCCTGGTTGGGTTCTGGTAGCTGCCTCAGGTCCAATAAAAAGGTTCTTTAAGTTAATACTTAAAGTTAAAGTTATAAGGCAGTAGCCAGTGTCTTGTGTTGTATCAGTGAAATGTTTTATTGCTAATAAAATATAAAGTTTTATAAAGAAAATGGACTGAAACTTAGACTGTAAATGCAGATTTGAGGTTTGAAATACCGTATTTTCCGGACTATAAGCCACTACTTTTTTCTCACACTTTGAACCCTGCGGCTTATACACCGATGCGGCTCATATATGGACGGATTATTCGTCTATGAACACAGCGCATGTGCGCGCAGCTTGAGTGCAGAAAGCGCCGCTGTCTGTGCGGTGAACATGGGTTAGGGTTAGTTAGAACACTCGCTAGCGCTGTTGTCAGCACTAAAACAGTTTATCGCTGCGTGATAAAATAAGTTCTGCTGCTAAATGAACATTAGTGAGTGGGATACGTCTTAATGACCCGTATGTGTTAAATGCAGGTGAAGCGTAAATGACGAGACGAAACGTCTCAAACATCAATAGCTGGACATCCACTCATACATGATCGATACAACTAACCCCGACCCCCGGGAGAGCCTGAAATCCTGTTGAAATCCTACAAGACACTGACATGATCCCAGACAGGACAGCGGCTCTTTCTGCTCGAGACATGCGCAGTAGAGCGCCAGAGCGACTCTCGCGCGTGACGAACTGACTCAATGCAAAAAGACGACAAAAGCTTTAGAGGCAATACAAGCAGATGCTCGGAACTTGAAAACTTCTTGAAGACGTGGACACCTGCGGCTTATAGACAGGTGCGGCCTATATATGTACAAAAATAAAATTCTTTGAAAATTTAGGTGATGCAGCTTATATTCAGGTGCGCTCAATAGTCCGGAAAATACGGTAGATTATTAACTGTATGTATTTTTAACATTGATTCAGTCCAGCACAAACAACGTACTGTCATTGTGCCCCTGGGCAAGACACCTCCCCAACATTGCGTACTCCAGCTACCCTACATGTCACTGGTCCACTGTGACAATGCTGTTTGAGAAAGTTTGTGTTAAAAATATAAAAGTATTTAGTCGACTCCAGTCGAGGAACCCTATGACAATCCTTGATCCACTGTCAAAAAATAAAACTAAAACTATAATTTGTGTGGAAAAAATCATCTAATATTCTGATCTCCGCATTCTAACTGGACTTTCTTTGTTCCATTGGGTACAAATGTAGTTTTTTTTTTTTTTTTTTAGGTTTCACAAACTTACTCCAGCTACTCTACGTGACAATCATTGGTCCACTGTGACAATACTGTTTGAGAAAGTCTGTGTTTTAAAAAAACAAAAACAAAAAACTACTGAGTTCATTGTTGCAAAAGATTTGATTGTGTGCAGGGAAAAAATCTGAAAATATGTGGCTCCAAACTTGGAATTGTAACTAGACTTTCTTTGTTCCATGAGATCTAAATGTGGTTTTTTATCAAGTCCTGGCTGAGTTCTGGAATTGGTTCTGGTTCGGATCCTGGTTGGGTTCTTAAAGTTTCCCAGGGTCCAGTAAAACGGTTCTCCAAGTGAATAGATAATGATACGTATAAAGATTTATTAGTCAGTGTCAGTAGCCATCATTTTTTATTGTATGTCTGAAATGATGTATTGCTAGAAAAATAGAAAGTTTTATAAGGGACTGAAACATCCATTGAAATAGACATTTTACATTTTACATTTTAGTGTAGCATTCATAATAATGATTCATCATCATCCAACGAACATAGCCTTAAACTGGGAAAGACACTATGACTAGGCTGTTTGAGAAAAAAATGTTGAAGAAACTATTCTTGCAAATAATGAATCATTGGGGGAAAATGGATTGCATGGGGGAAAAAAACTGGTTGGTACTTGAATGTGAGACTGCTGGGACTATCAGCTGCTATTGTGTCTAGGCAAAACACCCACATTGCCTAGAATGAGTCTGGTGTCTGTGTGTGTGTGTGTGTGTGCGTGTGCATGTGTGTTCTCACGAACCCTACAGTGTGAGGACCATCACGGGTTTTAGACCAACAGAGTGAGGACCATTTTTCAAAGTGAGGACATTTTGGGGTGTCCTCACTTTGTCAACAGAAAAAAATGATGTTGAGGCATCCTGAAGGTGCCCTGGTGCTTCCCAGAGAAAGGCCTCAAAACGATAGAAAAATGAGTATTTTCCACCTGATTTTCACACAGATTTTGCTCTGGAGCGCCCTCTCTGGCCGAGGCGAGTACTGCAGGTGAAATTACTCAAGTGTGCCCTAGTGGACAGTACAAGTATTGCATCATATCAGGCTTTTTGATCTGGAATCTTCTACAAACTAATATTTTGACTTTATGTTGAAAAAAGGGGCACAAAAAATATGTGTCAAATATCTACATAAATAAAATTTATTAAATTACAGAAACAGATACTGCTGCCAAAACAGGAATGGTTTAAAAAAAAATCTTAAAGTTAAAAGAAAACTTAAAAAGTAATTTATATCTCAATATTACATGGATTTTTTCCATCTTAGCCTAAATTAAACTTTAAGTTCTAAAATGTAGTTTTATAATATGTCTGATATAAATGAATGAGTTACAACCATGTAATATTCAGGAGTAAATGTCTGTAGTTTTTAGCTGTGATATTAAGACACAGTGAGAGTCTGCAGCTGCAGAAGCACAGCTCTGATTGGCTGAAACACTTTTCAGTTGAAACAGTGTTTCAAAGAGTCTGAGTCTGAGCTGCAGGATTGTGTTGTGTGAGATTGTGTTGTGCAGGATTCTGCAGAAACTGGAATCTCCTCACACATCCATGACTGTGACAATGCAGACAATGATTAGAATTTATCTAATGAGACCACAGGCATTTACTCCTGATATTACATGGTTGTAACTTATTTATTTTAAAGTTGTTTATAAAACGATATTTTAAGTGTGCAAAGTGGCCTAATAAAATGTAAGAAATTTCTAAGTTTAACTTGAGAAAATATTAAACCACCATGTCATATTCAGGAGTAAATGTCTGTAGTTTTAAGGTGTGATATTAAGTGTGGGTCTGCAGCTGCAGAAGCACAGCTCTGATTGGCTGAAACACTTTAAACTGAAACAGTGTTTCAAAATGTCTGAGTCTGAGCTGCAGGATTGTGTTGTGTGAAAGATTGTGTTGTGCATTATTGTGTTGTGCAGGGTTTTGTTCTGCAGTCACAGGTCAAAGACATGACACTTTAAAACTGATGTATGTAAAATGACAAATATAGTGTTCAGCTGTGCACACTTATACTTATATTAGGAATTAGTAAAACTTATATTAGGAATTAGTAAAACTAACGTAAAACTTTTTTTCCCTAATTTCATAAAGTCAAATCATTCTCTGCTGCAGGACAGAGGCAGAATCCTGCACAACACAATCCCTCAGACTCAGACTCAGAGACAGAGGCAGGTTCTGCAGCTCAGACTCTTTGAAACAATGTTTCGACTGAAAAGTGTTTCAGCCAATCAGAGCTGTGCTTCTGCAGCTGCAGACCCACACTTAATATCACACCTTAAAACTACAGACATTTACTCCTGAATATTACATGGTTGTTTAATATTTCTCAAATTAAACTTCAAAGTTCTTACATTTTATCATTCTAATTAGTTCATATAAAAATGACAAAATAATGTTTTGTTGGTTTAACACTAGATTTTATATTCGGAGGGAACCACTGCATGTAAAAAAAAAAAAAGTCAGCTGGGCTCGACCAATCAGAACCCTGTTGTCATGACTGCCCTGGTAATTACCCAATGAGAGCGCAGAGCTGACCTGTGGAGTTTGGAAAGACCCGAGCACAATTTAAACTGCTGAAAACAAAGAGAAAATGCCTCCAGAGAATCCAGCGATCAAGAGACTGATTAGAAGAATGAGGATTTTAAGAAGCCACCATGAGAAATGTGAGAGAAGATCAGCTCCTGTGAGTATTTTACTGATATTTCTGTGTGACCTTGACCTGAGGCTGAACAGCGCTGCACATGCTGCTCACACAACTCTGTGTCTTTGTGAAAAACTGTCTTTATGTGAAAGTGACAAAGAATTAATCTCACTGTAAACAGAGTTGACATTAAAACATTAAGTGAACGTTTTAAACAACATTAGTTTTATGAAGTCGTTGTTTCCTCAGGCCTTGTGTGTCGGCAGCCATCTTGTTTCTAGTCAGTGTGAGGTACAAGCAGGTCAGACAGATACTGAGGGGCCAGACCATGGAGGCATTTAAAAGCAAATAAAAGAATTTTAAAATCAATGCGAAAGTGCACAGGGAGCCAGTGAAGTGACTGAAGGACGGGGATATGTGGTCAAATTTACGTGATCCTGTTAAAAGACGAGCGGCTACGTTCTGCACCAGCTGTAAGCGGGAAAGGAGGTTTTACTAAGACCAGTGTAGAGTGAATTACAGTAATCTAAACGAGAGGTAATAAAAGCATGGATTCAAATTTCAAAATTGTGGCGAGATAAAATCGGTTTCACTTTGGCCAGTTGCCTCAAGTGAAAAAAGCTGGTCTTCACCACAGAGCTAATTTGGGCATCAAGTTTAAAACCATAGTCCAGTGTAAAGTCCAGTGTTTATTTTGACAAGAGATTTTAATTTAGTTTTAGTTTTCATCTTTTAACTACAAGAAATGAGTTTTAATTTTAGTCAAGATTTAGACAGTTACTTTTAGTTTTAGCTAGGAATTTAAGAGACTACATTGGACGTTGTGATGAGACAGATGTATTTTTCTGTATTTGTTGTGATGTTTCTGGTATGACGTGAACTTGGATCTCATCTCTCTCTCCTCTTTCATTCATTTAGGTTTATTTTGGATCATTTGCCATAAATATCACAACTTTTAGTCGCACTCAAATATCTACATTTATTATTAGTTTTAGTCAACGAAAGTCTTTGTAATTTAACTCATTTTGCACATGTGCAAGTGTTTAGTAAAAGGGTTTGTTAACAGTAGAACACTTACAAATCACAAATGATCTTCTCAGTGGGTTCAAACTCCTACAATGGTATAAATGTGGAGACGATGCATGTGATGCAGTCTCTGTGTCTGCAGCTTCATCTGACCTGTGCTGTTCACTGCACTTAATGTTTAAATCATATGTTGCAGGTTAAAACCCCAGAGGATCCGCCTGATTCTACAGTAAGTTCACCTCATCGAGACACATCAGACGTGTCCGACAAGGACTACAAGCCTCCAGGAAGTCCAAGCTCCTCTTCATCCTGCAGCAATGCCTCAGTCCGCACCAATCTGTCATGTGAATCCCAAACAAAGCCAACACAGTCCAGTCAACCTGCAAAAACTTATTCCAAAAAGGACATTCTTAAAAGAAACGCAGAGATCATAGAAATGAAAATTAAAAGCAGTCAGAAAAAAGGTGGGAGGAGAGTGTGGGACAAGGCTCATTATTGTGTTTATTGCAAAAAGTCCAACCTAAAAATGACGCGTCATTTACAAATGAAGCCATCAGAGTCCGATGAAGAGGACGGACTCCTCCTGACCCAGGCTGCAGGATGTAAACCACCCAGAAAGAGACGCACCAACAAGTGCACTGATGGTAAGATGTTGACACATTTCATTCACAAATTTAGTCTCAACTACAACCTCTATTTTATTGCCCTCAAACATCACAGCCAGGGGACAGCAGATGAAAAATTGCCACAATTGCCAAAAATTTTCACTAATTCTATTTTTTTTTCTAATCTTTTAATCCTGTGTTTCTTGAAATTGCACTGTCTCCTATGAAATAATCTAATCTGACTGAACCAAAAATGTTTTATGGAACCCAAGCAGAACAGCCCCTGTAGGAACCAGTGACGTAGTAAAACCGTTCCACAGGAGTGTTCAGTGGTTTAGGGAACCGGCCTCTTTTTGCCACAGAGAAAACTCAACTCAAATCTGCTCCAAATTGGTGCTGTCGTCGCTACAGTGTCTGTGGAGCATATGACACGGGCCTCATGTTGTTTGTGTGTTTTCTTGAGAATATGAATGAAAACACACTTCCACTCATGATTAGTGGTTTGGTGCACAGTGTTTTCTCTGGTGAAGTCAAAATGACGACAGAAACTACATAAATGTGTGCTGTCTCCTTTAACGTCAATAACTACCTCCTGTTTTTTGTGAAATTTGTGGAGTCCCTTTATTTACCATTCATATTCTCTGAAAAATGGCCAAGAAATCGTAAACTCTGTCAGTCTGTAAACTGGTCAGATCTGTGTTGTCATGAGTCAGAATGGATGGTTTGTACCTCAAAAATTCAAAACTGCTGTTCATCTTTTAGCCATGAGTGGGCAATACACTCAAAACTTCAGATCACAAAATGCGAATTACTCTAATTTACACTAAAATGGCCAACACTGGGCAGAAACAGTGGAGATGGCTCCAGGAGGATGTGTCTTATTTGATTCATCAGCTGAAAAACAATTGTTTATTCTTTTAAGTTTACAGCTTCACCTGTTTTATGGAAAAGTTTAATAAATTCTCAAAAAGCATATTACAAAAGTTGATTATTTTGTTATTTTCTCTTCAGAGTCTGATGGAGCAGCAGCCAGAGAGGAAACCCTCCTGGAGCAGAAGTCTGTGAAACCCTCCAGAAAAAGACGTGGAAATGAAAGCAGTCAAGGTGAGAGCTTCTGTTCTTCATTCAACACTTGTTTAATTCTTCATTTAGACATTTGTCTGGGACAAGCGAAGGCTCAAATTCACAAAAACTAAAGTTAAATAGCAATAACTTGTCAATAACATATTAAACAGTTAGTCTTTTTTGAGTTAATATAATTGTGGCGCAATGGTTCAATCAGAATTTCAAAGATTAAATGCACTCCCACTTTCTGTTTGAAGCGTTTTAGAAAATTTGTGTGAAAAATTTGTATTTTTACAAATTATTCACACAAAAAAATTGAACTGATATTTTGAACTGCTCTTTTGGATCAGTGGCGCTAAATTTGTCTCTCGTTTCTCTCATCAGATGCTCAGACAAAGACAAAGCGAGTGTGGAGTGAGGAGGAGAGGAGCGCAGTGCAGAGGAGGATGAGGAAGTTCATAGCACTGAGACGAGTCCCGGGGAAGCAGGCCTGTATGTTGTGTATCACACAGGAGTCTCCAGCTCTGAACAACCGCACCTGGAAGGACGTCAAGTATTTCGTATACGAGATACTCAGAGTAAATAAAAAGCTCTTTTAAGTTGTTCAGGCTGCAGAGGTTTGTGTGGCTCTCTTCATGGAGAGAAAATGTGAAGGTTGATTTTCAGAGTTAGGTTCAAATATATTGCCTCATTGCTGAATGTTGCCGAGCTTCTTCTGTTAACCTCAAGTTTTGAGTGTGAGGAGTTCACAACAATCCATAATCTGCTTCAGTGACTCCAGGAGAGGATTATTTTCATGCAGATAAGTTCATATTAGTGACACTATTTTAAAATGTTATTAATGCATTAAATTCATGTTAGTATTAAGTTTAAGACAGGACTCCTCAGCCTTTCTTCACAAATAGGACTCAGCTGCTGAGTGTTTAGGTTTAAATCCTACATTAAATTTGAATACAGTTACTATGGTCTGAGTAATTCTCTCCATGTCATCTTAGAACAGGGCCAACCAGTACCTATTCAACATATTTGGTTAAATCTGTGAAATTTTATTTTATAACATGAATCACACCCTGCCTTAGAAAATATAATTATTCAAATCAATCTAAAATAATGCAACCAATCGAGATATTTTTTGTGTTCAGCAGTAACTGTTGTATCAACTTTGACACAACCGTGAAAAATAGGTTAATGCCTGAAAGCAAACGGGTCGAGAAGATGAGGCAGTCTGTTAAATATTATTTTATACATTTATATATAGAGAGATTTTTTTATTTATGTTTATTTTTTTAATGTGTTAATTTGCAGCCTGTCAAATCTCTATTTTATGCATTAATTTAGATTAAAACTGCATCACTGACCTTGTAAACCCACAAATGAATAGTTTTTATAATTTGGTTTGTTAAAGTTGTTTGTTAAAGTTGTTTTGCAAAAAAAATATAAAGGCTAATATGCTCCAAATGTGTCTTTGTTTTGCTCCTGAGTCATTGTTGAAGTCAGTGACGTCAGGTTCATGTCACATGGTGTGAGGTCCTCACTCTGATGGTTAAAAACTTTTTCTTAAATCTTTCTTCTACATTTGTATGAATGGAGTGTATAGCTCTGCAGCTCCATCTAGTGTCAGGAAAGTGAATTTGTTTGTTCTTAAAACACTGGGAAAGGCAAGTCCTCACTCTGAAGGTCTTTAACTAAGACCTCACTTTGTGGGCTTTGCGAGAATGTGTGTGTGCATGTGTGTGTGTGTGTGTGCGTGTGCGTGGAGGGCGGTCTGTTACCCCCTGTCTTCAGATATGTTCGGTCTTTACCTGGAATGTTCCGCACTATGACATTAGACTCTTGTAACTTGTCACTTGGCCCGGTGGCAACTCACCGGTCAGTGGGACAGTCCCAACATCTACTTTTTGGTTTGTTTGTTTTTGTAAATTAAATACTGTTAAGAATTTTACTGTGAAGAATTGTAACAGCAGAGATACAGAGATGGGAGTGTGCTAACTGATTAGTCAGTGGAACAGTGTGTTATTTTAAGTCATCTTAATAAAAGCATTTGACTGTAATAATAATCAACAAACATGTGGTAAGAAATAATAATAATTTCATATTAGCTCCTTTTGAATGTGCACTTAATGCCTTAAATCTGTTTCTGTTTCCATGGTGACTGGTTTGGAGGGGCCAGCTGGACCCTGTGGTCCTGTGATTTGACGAAGCTGACGAGAAGAACCCTGTCTCCTATGAAGAGCAAGAGCTGATCAGAAGTGGTGCGACGATACTTGACTAATAATAATAATAATAAACAAAAATAAGGTAAGAAATAATAATAATTTCATATTAGCTCCTTTTGAATGTGCACTTAATGCCTTAAATCTGTTTCTGTTTCCATGGTGACTGGTTTGGAGGGGCCAGCTGGGCCCCGTGGTCCTGTGATCTGATGAAGCTGACGAGAAGAACCCTGTCTCCTATGAAGAACAAGAGCTGATCAGAAGTGATGTGATGAAACATGACTCTAATAGTAATTAAAAAAAACACAAGGTAAGAAAATAATAACAATTCCATAGTAGCTCCTTTTGAATGTGCACTTAATGCCTTAAATCTGTTTCTGTTTCTAGAGTGACTGATTTGGAGGGGCCAGCTGGACCCTGTGGTTCTGTGATCTGACGAAGCTGACGAGAAGAACTGAATCTCCAGAGGATGAAGAAGAAGAGCTGATCAGTAGTGATGTGATGAAGCTTGACTAATAATAATAAACAAACATGAGGTAAGAAAATAATGACATATTCATATTCTTTTGAATGTGCACTTAATGCCTTAACTCCGTTTCTGTTTCTGTTTCTAGAGTGATTGTTTTGGAGGGGCCAGCTGGGCCCCGTGGTCCTGTGATCTGACGAAGCTGATGAGAAGAACCCTGTCTCCAGAGGATGAAGAAGAGCTGAAGCTGATCAAAAACTACCCAAAGAATGTCTAATTCTAATCTGTAATTTGTCAATAAATGGAAGGTTGATTTTGAATTCTTATGTCATTTTTTTAAAGAATTATACAAAGTAAATCTTTTTAGTACAATTTACTTAAAGGGGCATTATGGAGATTCCTTTAACTGGAACGTTACACAGCATTTCACTAAACTCTGTGTAACATATTATAAGTTGGATGGATGTTTTAAGTACTCAAAAAAACAGAAAAACAAACACTTCTCTGTCCACAGAAATGACTTGCAACTTTTCTCTATAGAGATAGTTTGGTTTACTGCAATACTGTGGAACGTTCTAATCAAAGCAATAACATCGCTCTGGAGTATCCTACTCCACCGATATCGTTACATAGTGCACCTTTAAAAATAACTGCTGTTAAAGGTTATTTTAAAATGCCCTATATGAATACAGTTTAATTGCTTTATTAGAGTAATTAAATAAATGTTGTTTTACCCAGATCTTAACATTCACAGCCTGTTTAGATTTGTGAACAACACTAGTCAAACTCAGGAAGAGTTTTACTGCCAATGTCAGTGAACAAAATTTACAAACTAGAAACTTACTTCAGCGTTATGGTGTCTTGGCTAAAAATGTTCAAATGCTAAACAAAATGAGTTTACAATAAAACAATAATTCCATATCATTTTATAAATCACTACTTTAAACTTGTCTAAAACAGCGAAGCGAAGTGTGCGCCCCCATTGAAGAACTTAGCACCCCCATAACTCCTGTTATGAAGCGCTCTCCCCTGTTCAAACACTCAATGCCACTCAATAGTGACACTCATGGCATCCAATAGTACAGACTGGCATTGCCCATTGCCTCGATAGTGGCATAATTGTAATTGTTCACCCTGGTAAACTCCAAAAATGTGCATTGGACATGTGAGTAATTGATGAGGTCAATGACGAGCGCAACGCTCTATATCTATTTCTGTTTTTATCCATTAGACTGAGGCTGGCGTTTTCAGATGTAACCTGAAGTTGAGAGAAAAGAAATGGATTTCTCAAATATTCTTTTATCAGTTTTTGTTTGCTGCAAGGGAGTGTTTTTACAGGTGCCATGTGTATTTGTGTAGGATTTGTAGACGTGCTGGCTCCTCCATGAGAACAGAGGGCAGGATGGAGCGCTCCTGAGCAATGGCCGCCACTTGTTTGAGGAACCTTGAGAAGGCACAAGGGTTCAAATGTGCGTTTGACTGTCTCCTAATGAGCACTTTGCAGATTTAAGACGTACTAATTACACAGCAATAATCTCCCAATCCCAGCACAAAACTTGTGCCAGTGGAGGTCCATCCATGAGAACGCTTTAAGGTCTTGATTGTTCGGCTTGGTCCCACTGCTGTTGCTTTGCATCAGGTGGATGGACAGATACCAAAAGAGCTCCATCAGTGTGCGCTATAAAACACAGACGTTACATTAGTTCCAATTCCCGGTGAGTTGACACAGGCGCCCAAAAGTGTCCTTCCAGGAAACAGCGCATGATGCGTGTTGGCTCGCACCTGAGGACACCAGTGCCCAGATACAGCAGCAGTCCCACATCATGGTCACCAGAGTGCGCTCATCTTCAAGTTTCCCTCGTCTGGGAAAGGAGGGGAGGAGCACAAAGGGAGAAGGGGCGCTTCATAGGCTCAGTGCTCCGAGGACATCCCCTGGTTCAGTGCTGAAATGTTAAAGCAGACCATGAGAACCTTTGGATACTTGTCGATGTATGATTTTGTGTAGTACGTATTAGTTTAAGGTGAAGGGCAACTGTAGAATCGACCATCTACACAAGATCAGCGCATCACTGACTCTGTCTTACCTACAGCCCACTGTTGACTGACTTGGACCATCAATCAATCAATCAAACTTTATTTATAAAGTGCTTTTCATACAAAAAATGTAACACAAAGTGCTTTACACTGATTAAAAACAATCGCACATTTCCTTCCACCCACCCATTTCCGTAATGAACAAAAAACAAGATTTTATCAAGTGTTTAAGTTAGTTATGACTGTTTGTACATTTAAAAAGGCCAAATGATGTATTGATGATTGTAGCGCAGAGTTGAGGTAGCTTCAAAAGCCTGGCACAAGTCACGTGACAGGAAGTTGTCAATCCGCCATATTGACGGTCTAATCATGACTGACCGCCAGTGCTCTAGTGACAACAAAAAGCCGTCTTTTACTCATACTGACTTCACTAATCACCTAGATAGTAATCAAAGAAAAGATATGAGGTCAAGCTTGCTAATCTGAACATATCGGACCCCTACAGTGTGCCCCAGGTCCGTTTTACAGCCCTAACAGCGGTAGATTCTGTCCCAGACCTTCAGTGGCCAGATATTTACAACTATAAATTTCCCATCACACTTCACCGGGGAGTATAAATTTATAGTTTTCATATGGCTAATTATTAACCATTAAATGAATAATAAATAAATATATAATAATACAAACATACACTAGAAAAGCACTCAGCGCAGACCTCCGCCAAGCCCCATTTAACGCAATGCTAAAGAAATTTTCAAAGTGATCCAGAATCCAGGATTTCTTCTGGATCATCACCAAAATTTAATCATCTGTTGGATTTACCATTAGGAACATTTCCTGAAAATTTCATCAAGATCCGTCCATAACTTTTTGAGTTATCTTGCTAACTAACAAACAAACTAACTAACTAACAAACAAACAGACAGACGCAGGCGAAAACATAATCTCCTTGGCGAAGGTAATGATATGTTAAAACTTTGTGAATAAAGACCAATAAAGTGATAGCTATGTGCAAAAACATACAAAAACACTGCAACATCTGATAGTTACACTGTATTAATAGTAATTAAGTCTTCTTGCTTACAAATGTGAAACCACTCAATGTGATTGACCTACTAGTAAAATTGTAAAGATAAAATCAAACCACACCTGATATGAAGTGTCTGCTACAAAGCCTGGAGTGTTTGGTTGGTTCCCAGGGCTTGTCAGCAGTTTTATGATGGGCTCGTCTAATCGCAGCAATCCACCTACTTCTGCGGTCAGGATCAGACTCAGCAGGAATCCTGTACAGCTGAATGTTTTTATCTTTGTCCCTTGTCTGAGAACACTGATAGGCACAACATTTCTCGGGCATTTTGTGACTTTATGACGCGTAATTTAGAATTGAACAGTGTGTTTACTATGGCGGCCTACAGAGATCTGGACTGCCGGAAGTGGATCAGGGGAAACCTGTGACGTCATCTGCATACACTCTATAGGATCCAAAGCGCGTGTTGCAGCTGCTGCGACAGGCGTACGCACAGATGCGTCACGTAAACAAAGTGACAACATGACTCTTACCTTTATATCGTTGTGCTCACAAATTCCTCCGTGGCTTAGCTGCTGTGGCAAGGCATCCGGGGAAAGTGCGTGTCTTCAAAATACCCCCTCCTGCAAAACATATGTGGCTGTTTTTTTCTTCTCTTCCTTTTTTACAATCTTATCTCCTGATTGGACATGAGGCAATTCCATTACGTTTCCATAGCAACCAGCGTGTTTACAAGAGCCAAAACTTGTGTAAATTGCACAATAGTTCGGATTAGAGATGAAAACAGAAATGGCAACATCTTTCCTCTGTGAAATGAAGGTCAGGGACAGAGGTGGAAAAAAATACTGAAAAAATGTAATTAAGTAAAAGTATCTTTACTTTGCTTAAATCCTACTCAAGTAAAAGTAAAAGTACCCGTCTGAAAATGTACTCGAGTAAAAGTAAAAAATTACTTCATTTCAAATGTACTTTGAGTAAAAGTTACTTAGTTACTTTCAATTCAATAAAAAAAAACTACAGTAAAAATGCAGTTTTTTTCATAATGTTGCTGCACATAAATGCAGTCTTAAATAGACATAAACTGCGGTAAACTAAATGTGACGCACTACCATTTAATTCCTCTAGGAGCTGAAGATATATGGGATAATGAATCTAGGACAGGGCTCCAGAGCCGCATGTGGCTCTTTCATCGTTCTGTCGTGGCTCCCTGTGACTTTGGAAAATAATAATGAGTATTTAATTACATTGTATTTTTATTTTAGTTTGTTCGTTTTTAAATGTAAATATAAACCTATTAATTAAGGTTGCCGACCCCTGATCTAGGAGCTGTTGAATAAGATAAAATAAGATGATCCTTTGTTGGCAGTTGCGCAAAACCCCGACACAAGCCAATGTTCTTCTGTGGTGATGCTCGGCTGCCAGGATATCACAGAAAAATCTAGTAAATTCTCTAAACATTAACTGTCATGATGTTGTGTAGTCTAGTCATGTAGCATCACTCTTCATATCTAAAACCATACATCCATTTCGTTTAACATGACATTTAGCGAACATGCAAAGCATTCTCAACCAATCCATAGCCACTTTTGATGGACTAGTACTGTCCACTCGAAACTAGTCCAGGCAATAACCCATGAACTATCCTATAGCCAACATCAATTAAGATGATTTATTAAGATTTATTTCTGACTGTCCTCTAAAGCCAATTTTAAACGTGAGGTGATTTTCCAACTCTCGGCTACTTCACTTGAAACGTTAGTGATCAGGATGGAAAATAATTGAAATCATGAAGCCAGATTGTGTTAACCAAACAACAATAAATATACCGTTTGGGTATAACAGGCCAAACATATAGGCCTATATTTGTAGCCTACTTACCACCACATGCTTTCATAGATTCATGTTGAGGTCTTGTAGCTGAAAGCTCGGTTCAGCGGGGCAGACACATTTTACATTGCATGATTATGTTGCTGCCTTTTTTGCGTTTAAACGCGAATAGGTCATCGAGGTTTGGCCAAGGGTTTCTATGGCTTTTCTCTCCAGAATTTAATGCATCTTCTTCTGGTCCTTCATCTTCCATGACCTCCATATGTGGCTCCGCAATAACCATCTTGTTCCAACGCCTTGATTCAGATTGTGAAACAATGGAATTGCCGCACGCAAACCCGCGCAATGCAATTTCCTTTCAGTTCCGGCAGATTATTTTCCCCCGCATTTTATTTTTTGTCCCTATCGATATTATTTTACTCAGGAAATGACAAAGTACTCATAAAAACGACTCAATTACAGTAATGTGAGTAAATGTAATTCGTTACTTTCCACCCCTGGTATTATGTTATTTACAGTAATATGACTATGTTTATGTACAGCAGGATTAGACAGGATAAATATCAGTAAGTGACATAAGTGAATTGTATCAGAGGTATTGCACATTATTGCAATGACAAAAAATGACAGCATTTACAATTTGCTAATGGTGTTCGTTGAAATTGTGATTTTGATTTTATTGTGATATTCTTGCAGCCTTAAAACATTCTAAGAATGGTTACCATGGCAACATAGCACTGCAGAACACTTTTCTAGATTCTACAAAATCCAGTTTTGTTGCTATTGCTGGGTTTCAGATGATATCACAGCATTCTATAGGACAATATTAATTAATACAGATGGGAGGCAGCGAAAATTTAAATTGTTAAAATGCAAAAATATGTAATACAGTGAATTCTTGGATTTATTCAGTAATAATCAATAGAGAAATCATAAAGCAGTCACTTCAAAGCTTAAAGATGTCAAAATGTTGTGGCCTCGCTCTGCTACTGAAAGTTAGGGTTAGGATTAGGTTCACTGAAAGTTAGTAACATGGAGTTTCAAATCATTGGAGGAGTCAGAGTTATTATCCCTAACCCTAACAGAAATCGCAACCCCAACTCGGATCCAGGTCCAGGTCCATGGACAAAGGGCCTGCTGATTGCAGGTGGCTGCGCCATAGCAGCAGTAGCCGTCTGGAAAATTGCGTCATATTTTGTGACGTAATTTTTTACATATTTGGACGGCATCTTAGAAACTGATGACTTAAATATGCCATCAGTTTCTATGAGTTTCTATAGATTTATGTCATCTTTGATGACATAAATCTATAGTTTGTTTTTGGAGGGACGGCATCAGAAATAAATAGATATGCTGATTAGAATACACTTGGGTTAACCAAAGATAAGGGACTCCAGTGACACAGAACTGATAATAAAATGTAAAATTAAAACCACTCTCTGTACAATTAAAGTTTAAAAACAAAACAAAGAAAAAAAAATACTCATTTAGCAGCTCAACAATATCAAATACAGTGATTCCCACAATTAGACCAAAAGTGACCAAACTCATGACACAGAATTCACGTAACAGGATGAAAACAAAATAAAACATTAGCAAGACATAGGAAATTTTAAATCCCAGACATGACACCAGTATTTTTAAAGTAGACCTACCTTAAGTTTCTTTAAATGTGCTGTTTTATGTACAAACTGATTGTTTTATTGATGATACATATTGGGCATTTCTAGTAAAAATTAAATGAACTCCGAACAATATTGATTGAATAGTCTAGAGAGAGTAAATCACAACTGTTTTAACCAATATACGAACCAAAATGTCCAACAAGGTCCAGCGTTTTTGGTATTTCTTATTATTCGAATAGTAATTGTCTATGATATAGGTCCTGGTGCAGGTGAAAGGTTGACCATTTTCCTGGTGTAGTTGGTTCAAGTGTTGCAGCTCTCATCATAGGACGGTGGAGCTTCTGGAAATAAAAAAAAACAGACCATTTAATAAAAAGATCTAAAAAAGACATTTAGACCAACTAAAAGCAGCAGACTGGCTGGCTTCCAATGCACGTGCATGCGCTCAGGCAAGAAGTCACCGTTGATCTACCCAAGCATACGTAGATTTAGTTTTTAACCAATGAGTTCAGTTGTTTTTTTATTGTAGGTAAGTGATGCTTACAGTGTAAAATGTTTTGGTAAAATATCACCTCTTCACTGTACTGTGTCAGTGTGAATTCAATGCATTTGACAAAGTATGTCTGTTTAAACTGAATGTAAAATGAGATCTAAGAGATCTAAAATTAGTTTAAAGGAACTGTTTCTTACTGTTGTAAGAAAGGTACCAGGCACCAGTTGTTGCCAGTGCCTTAACCTCAATATAAAGGACATAAACAAGTTTTTCTCATTCTCAGGACAGCAGCTACTGCAGCAGCAGAAGCTGCACTAGCAAGAATTAGTGACTGGCTGTAGGTGCTGGGGTTTAGATAGTGAGGATTCAGAAGAGTCTTGTTAGATTTAAAACAACTCGTGAAACTAGAAGTATTTGATTTAAACGCATCTCCCTCATATTTTGAGACACAGACACAGGTAATGTTTATGGAATTTGAAATCCAAATCTTACAATACAGTTCCTTTAAGCGTCCCCCGTTAAATTTATTAGTTCAAGTGTTCTTCAGCATTAGCAACTGGAGCTGTGATTTGCACCTTCTCCACCAGATGTCCCCCCCAAGATTATGAAGAGCACCACATCAGTAGGCAATATACCACTAACCTTGTTACACTGCATTATCTATAAAAGATAATACACTGGTTTAGCCCTTAACAAGAAAACTCGTCTTGATCCGTATGTAAATATACTTTGTTAATGCTTAACTTGTAAGTACTGAAAACACTGCATATCAGAGTGGTGCAGGTTGTAAACTTACCTCTTGGATATGAAGGTGTGCTGTAGTCTGGTGGAATTATGTGCGGACTTGGCATTGCACTTGCTCTGATATCTGAGGGATAAGGAGCGGTGGCACCCCTAGGGGCGGCTTCGGGATGGTTTTGGCCGAAAAACAGCCCTGGGGCATAGCTGAACGCATTTGGTGACACTAGCTGGGACTGTCTCTTGTTGGGATAACCTCCGCCCATCACAGCGCCCCCTTCTGCTCCCTCTGGGAACTCTGCCGGGGGCGCGCTGGGGGAGTGGCACGAGGACATCCGGGAGCGCGGGGCAGGGCGGGGGGCGGGTTTGGGCACAGGCCCAGGGGGTAACGTGGGTGTGGTGGCAGTAGTGGAGGTGGAGTCTTCAGGAGCAGGGAGAGAGCTCGGGACAGAAGCAGCAGCAGGAGCAGAGGAGGTGGAATTGGCTGCAGGGCGGTACTTTTTGTCCAAAGACACATTTCCGATGTGGATGGGTAATGTCAACATGACGTCTGGAGTTTTCAGACTGACCTAGAGGGAAACAAAAAATGTGTGTCAGATATTTGAAAATGAGTTTTGATTTACGGAGTATTAAAATAAAATTAAAAAAACAAATAGTAAAGAAGTCAAAATAAGTAATAACTTTGAGGCAGTTCATACACTGGGGTGGTCTCCTGACAACCTTCTGGGTGACATTGGCATACTGTGTGACAGTAGGTGCAACACAGATGACCTGGTATAATTGCTGTGGTATACTCAAGTCAAAATGACTGTACAAAGCCGTTTTGTATTTAGCAGCTCCTTGACTACCTGATCTACCTTTGTGTACGTTTGATGCGATAAACAACTGCATGTGTTTACCATCTCTGCCTGCCCTACCCATCTCCTGCACAATGGCTTGCACATCCTCTGGAACACCGTACATAACAACATGAGATATGTTTGGAGATATGTCTTTGACTTCCTGTACTATCCAGTCCATACAGTCCAGCTGAGGTCCTGATACAGGAATCTGTCCAAGTCTGATGTTGGTCCGGTTTGGGCTTTCAGTCACAGTGACCGCCTTTTCCGTCTGAAGAGAGGAGGCCACTTCAATCAGCTCAGACCCGTTTATCACACTTTACCATGATTACTCCCATTAGAGTGGCCCTTATTTGCATATAGTTTAGATAATGTTGTGTGATTGTGCACTTCAAATCAGCTTCAGTGTTAACATGTTAAAGTGACGTGAAAATATGAAGCTTGAGCTGAGTATGTATTTTTTTACTTTATATATTAGACTAAGGCCCAATCTCAATTCTCTTTTGTACCCCTCTGTCTTTGTCTTTTAGCCCTACCCCTCGCCCTAACACTCTGTCTTTAAACAGAGGGTTAAGGCAAAGGGTTTGTTTTAAACCCTTAGAAATGGGACACCCCTTTGCAGTCGCAACAATATGACATTATTTTTAAAGTTTAGTATTGTGCTCCTTTTAAGTTTGTTTTAGATAAACTTTGCAAAAAGTCTAATGTTTTTTAAATTTTTTAATTTTTAAAAATTACTATACTCTGTACAACATATGTAAATCAAATTTTAATCAACTGTAACACAAAATTAAAATGTGCAAAGAGGTAGAGTGCAAATTTTAAAAAGAGGTAGAAAAAACAAAATTAAATAACTAGAAAACAGTGCAAATCTGAACTCTGTAAACAAACACAAAAAACTACACAAAAAAAACCCCAACTACATTTTATCAACTAATTTCTCAAACAGTCCCAAAAAACGCTCAGTTTTCTCCTCAGTCTCCTCGTGCCTTTTCTGCTCCTTTGCGGACTCTTCTTTGAGGAAGTCCACCACAACATTTTTGGACTTCCTTGTCCTCTTTCTGGGAGAGGGAGATTGAGGAGGAGCTGCAGCCACAGCTACAGCTGAGGACTGAGCAGCAGGTGAGGACTGGGTGGCAGATGAGGATGAGGATGCAGAGGACGGGGATGCAGAGGTGCACGGAGTTGTAGAGGATGCCTGGTACACACAAAAAAGAAAACAAAATGAATACATAGTCATAAACATATTTGTTCTGGTACCTACAAATATTATAGAATGTAATATACCTTATATTTTATTTTCAAATTCTCCCACTTTTTTGAAGCTTGTTGGGCTGACACAACTCCAACAAGTCCAGCCTCCTACAAGACATTTCTAAACAAAATACAAATGTGATTAATACTCAAAACAAGTCAGTATTTGAACAGTTATATTTACTTTCATGTTTGAACTAAAAATAACAAGTGAGTCAGTGGTGGAATGTAATAAAGTAGTGAAGTACTATACTTATACAGGTATACTTTACTTTTTACTTGTATTTCATTACATTTGAGAGAAGGTATCTGTTCTTTTTTACTCCACTACATTTTTGAACTGAAAAGTATTTTTATTATTGTGTGAGACCTGCTGAAAAGCCCGAGGGGTTTATTTTTAACACATTTGAGCAAACAAAAATATCCAAATAAAAACAGCTACAAAAACCCCCAAAAACAATTATTTATCAAATTCACTATATTTGAAGCTTTATTAGATCACAAAATGGTGCAAATATTTCTAATTTTTACTCCTTAAGTACATTTTTAAACAGGTCCTTAAATACGTTTACTTAAGTAGATGTTTTCATGTGATACTTTTACTTTTACTGGAGTGTTTTTTTGCTCCAGTATCTATATTTTTACTTAGGTTAAGTTTGTGTATCCTTACTTTTCCATGTGTTATGACGTTGACAGAGCCCTTCCAGATGATGTACCATGACGTGCCCTTGTCTCCCTGACTGAACACTGAATCAAAATAAACACAGAAATAAATACAGAAATAAATACAGCGATTACTATTTATTCATGGGTTTCAGCTTCCTCTTGAGTACTTTTTACTATTCAAATGATATAATATTTTGTTGGAATTTTGAATTGCTATGACAAAGGCGCTAATTTATCATCATTTGGAAAGTCATAACTAGGGTTTGTTCACTCTTGCTTTGTTCCTGGTTTGAGTCCGTTTTAGTCTTTATATTGACTTGATCAGGCCCTGCTCTAATCCAGGTTTAGTTCCAGGGTTTAGTCCCAGGTTAATCCCAATTTTGAAGTTTTTTGTGCAAATCTGAACACATCCATTGTAGTACTAGGGTTGGTAATTATAATAGCTATTCTTTCAGTTATTATGAGATATAAATGAAGGAATCAACCACATATACCAAATTCTGTAAGTGGTTTTGGCAAAGTGGTGCAGATTTAACATCTTAATATATAATTTACTTGAATGAAAATTAAAACACTTGCACTGTGTACATTTTCTCTTGGACGGTCCGCCATCTGCTTGTCTCCATGGTGACGTTATTGCTTTGCCTGGGATGTTCCACAGTAAGGCATTAAACAAATACATCTTGTATTTATTCAATTACACATATTCTTATTTCTCTGTGGTCCACTTCTCCACAGATCTGGCCTGTAATTTGGCCTGGTGATGTGGCCTGCTTGTCGAGTTAAATTAAATGCCATACTTTAGGTCATTTCAGGAAAAAAACAACAACATGGAGTCAAAGTGATGGACCCTCTACTAGTTGCACAGTGCACCTTTAACTGTATAAGTTATAGATAATTAGAGTAGTGTATTTTGAAACACGCTCTGCTGGATCCACATAAAGCTCCCTGTGTGTCCAGTCTCTACACACTCAAATGTCAGAGGCACTCACACACTGTTCCGGATTTGGCATGAGACTCAAAGACCAGCACTGCAGCCAGCTCCTTACGCACCTGTAACACAAAACACAGCACTACAAGTTAACAAGTCATCTACACAAGGCAATACAAGACTTCAACTATTATTATTTATGTGAATTTTGCTAAAATTATAAAAAGGATGCCAAACATACTGTATTTTTTGTTTTTAGCTAAAACAAAACACCATAATAGCACTTTTGAGAGATCCTTGATATAGCAATGTCACAACTAGGCCTGTCACAATAAGAAATACAAAAAAAAATCATGATAAACGATAACATTGACCCTTCTTATACCCAGTGAATGGTAAAAAGAATCAATAATTAGTCCTGGGAGTGACTTTTTCATCCCTCTACATCTCAAATCTTACTGTAGTACATTTATATGGTTTTTTGCACCATATATTGTTCTAGCTGTCATATATTGAACGTCAATATAGTAATTATCATGACAGGCCTAGTCACAACTAAATCTAATAAATATATTCTTTAAGTGAATATGTATTATAGATTGTGGTAAAATTTTGTAATGTCAATTTTTTGCATTCTATGGATATGGACAGTAATGCTCATGACTAAAGCCAAGCCTGTGTAATGGAATAAGCACCCTTTAAATAACAATAAAACAATTTCAACTCAAAGAGGTGCTCTTATCTTTGTTTCAGTTTCTGTTGCATGTAGACCCAGTAACTGCTGTGTTGTTAACCACAAATCATAAGAACAAACCATTACAGCAAATTCGTCAATAGCATTTTGGCTTGGCCTCAATCTCATTTAAATAACAGGCCTTTTTTGTGCCTCAAACCGATATAAAACAGTGTCTTTTCTGATGTTTTTCTTGCTAGGAGGTGACTGTAGAGTTGTAATACTGACTGAGGTGGAGAGATGAGCTGCAGCCTTGACGTGTAGCAGCTCCTCATAGATCACCTCCAGGTCCTCTGCACTTCTCTGACTCGGGCTAAACACAAGAAACAAACACAAATGAAACAAAGAGGGGAATATTTTAAGCTATTTTATCAATTTAATATGTCAGAACCAGCATTAGCAAGATATTAGCACGATACTGTGACCTAGTCCTTTAGTCCTCACAATTTGACTCAATCAGCCATCAAATACACTACTGTCTTTGTTCTTCAAATGTACTTGTTCTTGGGTTTTTGCAAGTAACACAGTTTTTATCTGTCATTTCTCATTACAGTCAAGATTTAGACAGACAATTCTCTGGCAGTAAAAGTGTGGTTTCAAGAGGAGTTCAGACTTTGGAGAAAGAGTTAACAATTTTTGTGTTAAATTGCAATGATTACAGGTCTGTTTTATTAATGTTCAGGGAATCAATTTGGAATCCATTTGTGTTTTTAAAAAGTAATAATATGATCGAATAAAAAACTTGACCAGCCAATATGAGGAAAAATATTGATTCATTATTTTGGTGCACAGACCTTTTGCGGAGAATCATAGTGAGCAAAGCGTCAGGCCCCAGCTGTGAGAGCAGAGACAGCGCCTCCTGCAGGTCCTCCTCTGGAACTTTCTCGTTTGTGACGTGGTTCAGACCAAAACCTGAGTCTTGGAAACGGTAGAACTGTGTGTCTTTGTCCAGGAAGTTCAGCTCCTGCTTCACTGCATAAGGAAAAAACAACAGCTAAACAAAGTGACACTGAATAATTTAAAGACCAAAACATATTACTTCTCAATAATTTGATTTGTGATTTGACAAGCTCTTTTCTTCTTCTTTTTGTTCAATCAAAATCATGTTTTATTGTATTACTTCATAAACACCACGTACAGATCTTTCACAGACTGCTTGCTCTGTAATTCTGTTTTAGGGACCTTTTTAACCTAACAAGAATGAAATTGATTTAAAAAAAAAATATATATATATATATATAAAAGTTTTTGTGCAATTCATCAATATTTGGATAGTATGGACCTTAGAAAAAACACATAAATAAAAAGCAATAGCAAAAAATAACTTTCACCTTGATGTTACTATTCCTAGGATCGGATGTTCTAAATCAGTATTATAGTATTAGTACTATGAGATGCCAGTTTTGCAGATAAAAAATTATTTCCACTACTTTTTAATGTATTAGTGTTTTATTTTTTAAGAAAATGTTTATAATTGTATTCAGTTTCAATATTTAATTCAACGTGTCCATTAATCAAGGCTCTATATGAAAACAAATATACTTATTCAAATATACTTGTACATATACATTTATATAATTATGCTTTATTTGACACTTGTCTCTTGCTATCTTTTTTGCTACTTATTTAGAATTTATTATTACCATTTATATTTTTTATTCTTTGCCATTATATTATATTGTGATGTGTGAGCTACTGTGTCCAAATAATTGCCCTTGTTCATAAATAAAGTTTGTCTAAGTCTAAGGCCCAATCTCAGTTCTCCCCTTCGCCCTCTGTCTTAGCCCTACCCCTCTGTTGTGCGCGTTCACGAGAGACAGAGGGGTGTCCCAATACTCTTTTCTGTAAGTGCGAGGGCTAAGGAGAAGGGCTGTTCACCCCTCTGAGCAGAGCTTTTGCAGATGCACCCTTTGCGCAAAGGGGATGGGCGTGGCTTAACGCAAGATGCAGCAGAAAGCAACATGGCGCCGAAGGGCTCGCACAAATGTAAGCATTTTGCACTCAAGAACCTCATAAAAAGTTGTATAAAACTGTAGTAACTTTTGAAAAGTTGTAGGTATACTCATGGCGGCAGCATTTACGCTTTCTGACATATACGGCTTATCGTAACATGCCCGGTTAGAACTATACGCTTGTTACGGTAGAATGTGTAAAGTATTACGAACATGCATGGCCTAAAAGAACTGTATACGCATATATGTCAGACTAGAATGTGTCAAATATATCGCTGTATTTCGCCTCGTAACTCGTCTCATGCGCTTTTAGAACTATACACATGCTACAGTAGAATGTGTAAAGTATTACGAACATGCATGGCCTAAAATATTATTGTTTCGTTTCGCCTTGTAAATTATCCCCTATTTATATTAAAAATGACATGTTATTAATCACATTTGTATTTTGTTTAGAAATGTCTTGTAGGAGGCTGGACTTGTTGGAGTTGTGTCAGCCCAACAAGCTTCAAAAAAGTGGGAGAATTTGAAAATAAAATATAAGGTATATTACATTCTATAATATTTGTAGGTACCAGAACAACTATATATGTTTATGACTATGTATTCATTTTGTTTTCTTTTTTGTGTGTACCAGGCATCCTCTACAACTCCGTGCACCTCTGCATCCCCGTCCTCTGCATCCTCATCCTCATCTGCCACCCAGTCCTCACCTGCTGCTCAGTCCTCAGCTGTAGCTGTGGCTGCAGCTCCTCCTCAATCTCCCTCTCCCAGAAAGAGGACAAGGAAGTCCAAAAATGTTGTGGTGGACTTCCTCAAAGAAGAGTCCGCAAAGGAGCAGAAAAGGCACGAGGAGACTGAAGAGAAAACTGAGCGTTTTTTGGGACTGTTTGAGAAATTAGTTGATAAAATGTAGTTGGGGTTTTTTTGTGTAGTTTTTTGTGTTTGTTTACAGAGTTCAGATTTGCACTGTTTTCTAGTTATTTAATTTTGTTTTTTCTACCTCTTTTTAAAATTTGCACTCTACCTCTTTGCACATTTTAATTTTGTGTTACAGTTGATTAAAATTTGATTTACATATGTTGTACAGAGTATAGTAATTTTTAAAAATTAAAAAATTTAAAAAACATTAGACGTTTTGCAAAGTTTATCTAAAACAAACTTAAAAGGAGCACAATACTAAACTTTAAAAATAATGTCATATTGTTGCGACTGCAAAGGGGTGTCCCATTTCTAAGGGTTTAAAACAAAGCCTTTGCCTTAACCCTCTGTTTAAAGACAGAGTGTTAGGGCGAGGGGTAGGGCTAAAAGACAAAGACAGAGGGGTACAAAAGAGAATTGAGATTGGGCCTTAGTCTAATATATAAAGTAAAAAAATACATACTCAGCTCAAGCTTCATATTTTCACGTCACTTTAACATGTTAACACTGAAGCTGATTTGAAGTGCACAATCACACAACATTATCTAAACTATATGCAAATAAGGGCCACTCTAATGGGAGTAATCATGGTAAAGTGTGATAAACGGGTCTGAGCTGATTGAAGTGGCCTCCTCTCTTCAGACGGAAAAGGCGGTCACTGTGACTGAAAGCCCAAACCGGACCAACATCAGACTTGGACAGATTCCTGTATCAGGACCTCAGCTGGACTGTATGGACTGGATAGTACAGGAAGTCAAAGACATATCTCCAAACATATCTCATGTTGTTATGTACGGTGTTCCAGAGGATGTGCAAGCCATTGTGCAGGAGATGGGTAGGGCAGGCAGAGATGGTAAACACATGCAGTTGTTTATCGCATCAAACGTACACAAAGGTAGATCAGGTAGTCAAGGAGCTGCTAAATACAAAACGGCTTTGTACAGTCATTTTGACTTGAGTATACCACAGCAATTATACCAGGTCATCTGTGTTGCACCTACTGTCACACAGTATGCCAATGTCACCCAGAAGGTTGTCAGGAGACCACCCCAGTGTATGAACTGCCTCAAAGTTATTACTTATTTTGACTTCTTTCCTATTTTTTTTTTTTATTTTATTTTAATACTCCGAAAATCAAAACTCATTTTCAAATATCTGACACACATTTTTTGTTTCCCTCTAGGTCAGTCTGAAAACTCCAGACGTCATGTTGACATTACCCATCCACATCGGAAATGTGTCTTTGGACAAAAAGTACCGCCCTGCAGCCAATTCCACCTCCTCTGCTCCTGCTGCTGCTTCTGTCCCGAGCTCTCTCCCTGCTCCTGAAGACTCCACCTCCACTACTGCCACCACACCCACGTTACCCCCTGGGCCTGTGCCCAAACCCGCCCCCCGCCCTGCCCCGCGCTCCCGGATGTCCTCGTGCCACTCCCCCAGCGCGCCCCCGGCAGAGTTCCCAGAGGGAGCAGAAGGGGGCGCTGTGATGGGCGGAGGTTATCCCAACAAGAGACAGTCCCAGCTAGTGTCACCAAATGCGTTCAGCTATGCCCCAGGGCTGTTTTTCGGCCAAAACCATCCCGAAGCCGCCCCTAGGGGTGCCACCGCTCCTTATCCCTCAGATATCAGAGCAAGTGCAATGCCAAGTCCGCACATAATTCCACCAGACTACAGCACACCTTCATATCCAAGAGGTAAGTTTACAACCTGCACCACTCTGATATGCAGTGTTTTCAGTACTTACAAGTTAAGCATTAACAAAGTATATTTACATACGGATCAAGACGAGTTTTCTTGTTAAGGGCTAAACCAGTGTATTATCTTTTATAGATAATGCAGTGTAACAAGGTTAGTGGTATATTGCCTACTGATGTGGTGCTCTTCATAATCTTGGGGGGGACATCTGGTGGAGAAGGTGCAAATTACAGCTCCAGTTGCTAATGCTGAAGAACACTTGAACTAATAAATTTAACGGGGGACGCTTAAAGGAACTGTATTGTAAGATTTGGATTTCAAATTCCATAAACATTACCTGTGTCTGTGTCTCAAAATATGAGGGAGATGCGTTTAAATCAAATACTTCTAGTTTCACGAGTTGTTTTAAATCTAACAAGACTCTTCTGAATCCTCACTATCTAAACCCCAGCACCTACAGCCAGTCACTAATTCTTGCTAGTGCAGCTTCTGCTGCTGCAGTAGCTGCTGTCCTGAGAATGAGAAAAACTTGTTTATGTCCTTGATATTGAGGTTAAGGCACTGGCAACAACTGGTGCCTGGTACCTTTCTTACAACAGTAAGAAACAGTTCCTTTAAACTAATTTTAGATCTCTTAGATCTCATTTTACATTCAGTTTAAACAGACATACTTTGTCAAATGCATTGAATTCACACTGACACAGTACAGTGAAGAGGTGATATTTTACCAAAACATTTTACACTGTAAGCATCACTTACCTACAATAAAAAAACAACTGAACTCATTGGTTAAAAACTAAATCTACGTATGCTTGGGTAGATCAACGGTGACTTCTTGCCTGAGCGCATGCACGTGCATTGGAAGCCGGCCAGTCTGCTGCTTTTAGTTGGTCTAAATGTCTTTTTTAGATCTTTTTATTAAATGGTCTGTTTTTTTTATTTCCAGAAGCTCCACCGTCCTATGATGAGAGCTGCAACACTTGAACCAACTACACCAGGAAAATGGTCAACCTTTCACCTGCACCAGGACCTATATCATAGACAATTACTATTCGAATAATAAGAAATACCAAAAACGCTGGACCTTGTTGGACATTTTGGTTCGTATATTGGTTAAAACAGTTGTGATTTACTCTCTCTCGACTATTCAATCAATATTGTTCGGAGTTCATTTAATCTTTACTAGAAATGCCCAATATGTATCATCAATAAAACAATCAGTTTGTACATAAAACAGCACATTTAAAGAAACTTAAGGTAGGTCTACTTTAAAAATACTGGTGTCTGTGATGTCTGGGATTTAAAATTTCCTATGTCTTGCTAATGTTTTATTACAAACTTCTGCTAAACTAGTTACTTTTTTTTTTTTTTTTTTTTAATACATTTTGAGCAGTAATGAACAATTTTATTTGTACACACATTACACTTTTCATCCTGTTACGTGAATTCTGTGTCATGAGTTTGGTCACTTTTGGTCTAATTGTGGGAATCACTGTTTTTGATATTGTTGAGCTGCTAAATTAGTATTTTTTTTTCTTTGTTTTGTTTTTAAACTTTAATTGTACAGAGAGTGGTTTTAATTTTACATTTTTATTATCAGTTCTGTGTCACTGGAGTTATTAACAATATGAGATCTATTTATTTCTGATGCCGTACCTCCAAAAACAAACTATAGATTTATGTCACCAAAGATGACATAAATCTTGTTTAGAAACTGATGACATAAATATGCCATCAGTTTCTGAGAGACTTCACCAGAACTTATTTCTGATGCCGTCCCTCCAAAAACAAACTATAGATTTATGTCACCAAAGATGACATAAATCTATAGAAACTCATAGAAACTGATGGCATATTTAAGTCATCAGTTTCTAAGATGCCGTCCAAATATGTAAAAAATTACGTCACAAAATATGACGCAATTTTCCAGATGGCTACTGCTGCTATGGCGCAGCCACCTGCAATCAGCAGGCCCTTTGTCCATGGACCTGGACCTGGATCCGAGTTGGGGTTGCGATTGGGATTTGGGTTAGGGTTAGGGATAATAACTCTGACTCCTCCAATGATTTGAAACTCCATTTTGCTACCTTTTTCAGTGAACCTAATCCTAACCCTAACTTTCAGTAGCAAAGCGAGGCCACAACATTTTGACATCTTTAAGCTTTGAAGTGACTGCTTTATGATTTCTCTATTGATTATTACTGAATAAATCCAAGAATTCACTGTATTACATATTTTTGCATTTTAACGATTTAAATTTCCGCTGCCTCCCATCTGTATTAATTAATATTGTCCTATAGAATGCTGTGATATCATCTGAAACCCAGCAATAGCAACAAAACTGGATTTTGTAGAATCTAGAAAAGTGTTCTGCAGTGCTATGTTGCCATGGTAACCATTCTTAGAATGTTTTAAGGCTGCAAGAATATCACAATAAAATCAAAATCACAATTTCAACGAACACCATTAGCAAATTGTAAATGCTGTCATTTTTTGTCATTGCAATAATGTGCAATACCTCTGATACAATTCACTTATGTCACTTACTGATATTTATCCTGTCTAATCCTGCTGTACATAAACATAGTCATATTACTGTAAATAACATAATACCAGGGGTGGAAAGTAACGAATTACATTTACTCACATTACTGTAATTGAGTCGTTTTTATGAGTACTTTGTCATTTCCTGAGTAAAATAATATCGATAGGGACAAAAAATAAAATGCGGGGGAAAATAATCTGCCGGAACTGAAAGGAAATTGCATTGCGCGGGTTTGCGTGCGGCAATTCCATTGTTTCACAATCTGAATCAAGGCGTTGGAACAAGATGGTTATTGCGGAGCCACATATGGAGGTCATGGAAGATGAAGGACCAGAAGAAGATGCATTAAATTCTGGAGAGAAAAGCCATAGAAACCCTTGGCCAAACCTCGATGACCTATTCGCGTTTAAACGCAAAAAAGGCAGCAACATAATCATGCAATGTAAAATGTGTCTGCCCCGCTGAACCGAGCTTTCAGCTACAAGACCTCAACATGAATCTATGAAAGCATGTGGTGGTAAGTAGGCTACAAATATAGGCCTATATGTTTGGCCTGTTATACCCAAACGGTATATTTATTGTTGTTTGGTTAACACAATCTGGCTTCATGATTTCAGTTATTTTCCATCCTGATCACGAACGTTTCAAGTGAAGTAGCCGAGAGTTGGAAAATCACCTCACGTTTAAAATTGGCTTTAGAGGACAGTCAGAAATAAATCTTAATAAATCATCTTAATTGATGTTGGCTATAGGATAGTTCATGGGTTATTGCCTGGACTAGTTTCGAGTGGACAGTACTAGTCCATCAAAAGTGGCTATGGATTGGTTGAGAATGCTTTGCATGTTCGCTAAATGTCATGTTAAACGAAATGGATGTATGGTTTTAGATATGAAGAGTGATGCTACATGACTAGACTACACAACATCATGACAGTTAATGTTTAGAGAATTTACTAGATTTTTCTGTGATATCCTGGCAGCCGAGCATCACCACAGAAGAACATTGGCTTGTGTCGGGGTTTTGCGCAACTGCCAACAAAGGATTATCTTATTTTATCTTATTCAACAGCTCCTAGATCAGGGGTCGGCAACCTTAATTAATAGGTTTATATTTACATTTAAAAACGAACAAACTAAAATCAAAATACAATGTAATTAAATACTCATTATTATTTTCCAAAGTCACAGGGAGCCACGACAGAACGATGAAAGAGCCACATGCGGCTCTGGAGCCCTGTCCTAGATTCATTATCCCATATATCTTCAGCTCCTAGAGGAATTAAATGGTAGTGCGTCACATTTAGTTTACCGCAGTTTATGTCTATTTAAGACTGCATTTATGTGCAGCAACATTATGAAAAAAAATGCATTTTTACTGTAGTTTTTTTTTTATTGAATTGAAAGTAACTAAGTAACTTTTACTCAAAGTACATTTGAAATGAAGTAATTTTTTACTCTTACTCGAGTACATTTTCAGACGGGTACTTTTACTTGAGTAGGATTTAAGCAAAGAAAAGATACCTTTTACTTAATTACAATTTTTCAGTATTTTTTTCCACCTCTGTCCCTGACCTTCATGTATTAATTTTGTTTTCTTTTTTGTGTGTACCAGGCATCCTCTGCATCTCCGTCCACCTCTGCAGCATTTTAATTTTGTGTTACAGTTGATTAAAATTTGATTTACATATGTTGTACAGAGTATAGTAATTTAAAAAAAATAAAAAATAAAAAAAACATTTGACTTTTTGCAAAGTTCATTTAAAACAAACTCAAAAGGAGCACAATACTTCAAAACTTTAAAAATAATGTCATATTGTTGCGACTGCAAAGGGGTGTCCCATTTCTAAGGGTTTAAAACAAACCCTTTGCCTTAACCCTCTGTTTAAAGACAGAGGGGTAGGGCTAAGACAAAGACAGAGGGCTAAGGGGGAGAATTGGGATTGGGCCCAAGTCTCAGCTGTTGTCCTTCCAGCAACTCCTTCCCCTGTCCCTGGGTACTTGCAATCCTTTGACAGAAGGATAATACAGGGATGAACACAAGGGTTTATTTCTACAAATAAAGATTGCATGTTTCAGATAATGTACATACTTTATACTTTCTTTTGAGGTTATCCCTTTTTTTTTTTTGGCCTGCGCCGGTGAGACCTGGTCCTGCAGGCCTAACTTCTCCAGTATTGTCCTGAGTCAAACGGAACATAAACATTCAAGTTTACACAATAATAAATACAGTACCTGTGTATATTATGTATACTATGAAATCTGTTACAGATCTCTTGGTGTTACTGCAAACATTTGTTCAATAACCATGCACCACACACTATCCTTTCATTTATGTAGTTAATTATGTCTTTTTTTTAATTCCTGTTTTCATGGTGCTTTTAAACTTACTAAGTCCATCTTATTTGTGAACAACTGTCTATTGGCAAGTAGGTAGGTTTGGTTCTCCAATGTGATATTACTACATTACTACACATGATAGTACAACATTGTGTAGTATACTTTTCAGATCACCAGCTTCCCGGCCATCATTTAGTAATCACAGAAGTACAGGCTGTGGATAACATAGGAAATAAATGGGGAAACCCAGGTTAATTCACAACTACTCACATATGTACAAATGAAAAAGGTTTTCAAATGGCAGTAATGCCAGTGTTGATATAGTTTTCATGGCTGATGTTATATTATCTAACAGGAGCATATAGCACTGTTTTAATACTTACCTCCAAGCCATGTTCACGGAGAATTTAGCCCCGGTGAACAGGTGGTCGTTCTCCCGCCTCAGCTCGATCAATCGGGTGGTCTGCTCCTTGTTCCCTGAAGACAAAAATATTCTTACATACTGGAGAATATCTAACATTACAACAGCTAAGCTAATAAACAAGTGTAAGGAATAACGCTACTAACCGCTAATACAACTATCGCCGTGAACAAAGCCGTAACAACTACCTTCATACATATGTTTAACTTAACATCTTAAGTTCAACTTAAGTGACCTTGTTTATGAACAGTTTCATGTAGCTAGTAACTTAGAATTAATTGTACGTGAGGTAAACCAATACTTACATTGAAAAGTACACTTGAAATTGGCCGCGGACTCCATTTTTTACCGTAGAAGAAGTAGCGTGCGGTGCATGCTGGGAAATATAAGGCCGCGAAGGATACATTTTCACGTCCTTCGTTCACGGCCTGATCTCCATGGAAACAAGGCCGGTTTTCAGGCTGCATCCTCAGAGGCTGCATGAAATGGAACAGGCCTTGTCGCGCCGGAAGTGGCGTATGCGGCCTGAAAACCAGCCTCGGAGGCTGCAGACCCTGAAATGGAACACGGCTATTAATTCTCGCAACTTTCACAACACTAATGCTGCTCCTCTTGACCTTCCGTATCAAAATGCTTAATTGGCCCTCGCCAGTGACTTTAGTCAATGGCGAGGGCTATTGTTCTTCGTTTGTGTTATTATTTTTCCTTGCAAACGATCGCGATTTTGATCGACCGGTCCGGCGAAAAATTTGATAAAATGGGCATCACTCGACAGCGCCCCCTTGAAAAATCAAAATTTCAACATGAATGGGCAGCTGAAAAGAATATTTTGGTGTAGGCTGACAAAATTCGGAACAATGACAGAGCTCAGGTAGACAAACAAAAAAGTCATAACATGAATGTTATGAATGACGAACAGGAAGTCGGCCATATTGGATTAAAAATTCGGCGCCGTTTTGACTTGGGTATGTGCAAAAAGATTCGTGTCCCTTGTGTTTAGTCCAAATGAGCTCAGATTTGACATGTCACATCTACAGACATAGATTCACATAAATCATCTATGTTTTTTCTTAACTCCTTACGGTTTGCCCGTAGCACGCCGGCAAAAAAACGCCTTCATTTCCTGTTTCTTTGACAACCTCTCACGGCCACAGGCATTGGCCTAGAGAGCTCAAATTCAAATCACAACTGCGTGACCCCGGCCCGAATGTAATGAAATATGAAATATAATAAAAGTGAACACTATAGCGCCCCCTAGCATAGACGTGAAACGTCAACATTTTCGGATCTGGACCAAATTCGGGGATTAAATTCTATGCAGGATTACAAGCAAATAAATACATTATGGACATGGGGTAATTTTCACGGTTGGCCAGCAGGGGCACAAATACTCCCAAAAAAATACTTTAAAATATATTACACGCACATGCTTTGTCTTATAGCACTAAAATTTGAATCACTAATGTTTGATTTCAACCTGATTATAAAACAATATAAAGTTTATGAAAAGTGAACACTATAGCGCCACCTAGAATAGACATGAAACGTCTACATTATCGGATTTGGACCAAATTCGGGGAATAAATTCTATGCATGATTCCAAGCAAACAAATGTATTATGGACATGGGGCAATTTTCACGGTTGGCCAGCAGGTGCGCAAATACTCCCCCAAAAAATAGTTTAAAATCTATTACATGCACATGCTTTGACCTATCGTGCTGAAATTTTAATCACTAATGTTTGATCTCAGCCTGAATATAATACACTATAAAGTATATGAAAAGTGAACACTATAGCGCCCCCTATCATAGACAACGAACCGGGGCGAGGGCCACCATAGCTGCGCGCGGCTTTAATTGCAATTTTAAGTTATAAGCTAAACGTATTATTTTGTAAAGTTATACGATTGCATGCCAATATTAGGCTTTTAATATTAGGCTTTTAGTATCTTAATGTAACTGTTCCATGTTATGTTTTATGATAATATTTCTGGTAACTCTTTCAGCAAGCCTTTTTTGCTCTTTCATTTTTAACTTATCTGTTATGACACATTGACTAATAATTTATCTACACAAAAAAGGCTCAAAGACATTTACATTTACATTTTAGTTGTTGTCGTGGGGATGCGTTGTACTGGGTTTTAAATGCCATGTATAATATTATGATAAAACTTTTTGATATTTTATTCTGCTGAATTTTACTGCTAAATTCTGTCTCTACTACTACTTTGACAAACAGATTATTATGTGATAAAATTGTCTATATACTGTACATAAACATGTCTATATAGCCTCTCATTGAACACAGTGTTGTATTTTATTATCTGTATGCCTTTTTAACTTAACTATATTAAAAGCATTTCTAATCTTCGTTAGATTTCAGTCTATTTTAATTTTGATTTTTTTCATTGCATATTTCTATGATCTTGCTGTTTTTGAACTTTGCGTTGCACAAATGTCTTCATTGTGGCTCTTATATTTTGCATATGCTTTTGGGTGGTGACCTGCAGAGAGAGTATTTGATAATTATGTACTATGCAACATTACACCCCAGAATAGTGATGCCATGAAATTGTCCAATGAAATATATGATTTCACTGGATAAATTAAATGACTACAGATGTTTTATAGTGCATAATGTATGTGTTTTATAGTGCATAATCTGTATGTGAGGGCATTACATGTTTTCCCTCTGAGTCATATTACCCAGATACAGAGTGATAACAAAGGAGCAGGTCCTCTTTCACTGTGAAGGTGCCCCTTCATCGTGGGCAGTTCAGCAGTCAGGGAATGATCCCATTGTTTAAACTAGAAAAGCACTCAGAGAGCGCAGACCTCCGCCAAGCAGCTCAGTTTTCAAAGTGATCCAGAATCCAGGATTTCTTTTGGATCATCTGTTGGATTTACCATTAGGAACATTTCCTGAAAATTTCATCAAGATCCGCCCATAACTTTTTGAGTTATCTTGCTAACTAACAGACAAACTCAGGCGAAAACATAACCTCCTTGGCGGAGGTAATAAGCAAGCGCTCACACAGTATTAAAGCTCTTAATGTATTTTAAGTAATTAAGTTTATTAAAAAGGGATGTTGGCTGATATATTGGGCCAATATTTGCACATTTTAGCGGCTGAATATCTGTGAACTTTGAACACTTCAGAGGGTACTGCGCAAAATTCTGCTCACACTTCTCTCTTATTTGTAAAGTTTGTCAAAAAGAGTTGTGGATGCGTCCGTAATTAATTCAAATCATATAATTTAAGGACACTAATTATCCAAATCTGCCCTAAATATTGGCCCATAAACGTGACATCAGCAGATTTTATCAGCCGTCAGTTTCTGGATTCTAATCACAATTGAATCAGTAATTTGATCATTTGAATGCAGACAATACACTTTTCTAAAATGTAAATGCCACTGGATGTGCAAATAAATAAATCATGTACTGCTAATCTAAGCATAAAGTCAGTGCCTGTCAGAAATACCCTAACCCTCACAATGACATTGTTTTCTCAAATTGTTCAAATTGTTGTCAAATTGTTCTGGATTTTTATTGACCTGTGCTCTACAGCCTTGGACTGTCCTCTGTTTACAAACCTCACTGTGGATCTTTGTCCTCTTCTGCTGCACAGTGATGTAGTGTTGTAATGTTGTAGTGTTGAGTGTTGCAAATGTGAAACCATGTGAGACATGCCTGTTTCACAATATATTTTCCTCTGTGTTGTGTTCAGGTGGGACACGAGCCGCTGCCTCCGACTCTGGGCAGAGACCTGTTGGGCAGACAGGTGTACCAGCTGCCCGGGCTGTTTGCTTATGGTGAGTGCAGCGTCAGACTTCATTTCAGTTGATCTCAAACACCATAAATAATTAATGAACACAAAAAACTCTGTTCATCTTGACATATTTTTTTGTATCCTCCTGATAACATCCTGATTACATTAAATATAACAGAACTGGTCTAAAATGAACCTCTAAATGTTTTGAGTTTCCATTAGTGCTTATGGTAAATGGACTGGAAACCACAGAAAATGCATCTTTATATGCCACACTGAAAGATTACATTGAAGTTTTGTTTTTTTAAAAGAGCCCATATTATGCTATTTGCTGATGTATGTTGTTGTATAATGTTGTTTCCTCATTAAAAACATACAGCACCTGGAGTTGTGTTTTGTTTCATTCACACACGTTTAAAACACAAACCCTGCATATTTAGGATAGGCTCGTCTCTCAAACAGAAAACACTATTTCACCTTGTGATGTCATATCGTTCTGTTTCAGCAAAACACATAATAAAGATCGATGGAAAAGCCGGTCTCTTCAAAGGCCTCGTTCCAAGGCTCTGCGCCAGGACCTTCGGCACAGTGGTGCACAGCCAAGTGGTGCAGGTACAACATTATAATCTGTACTTTTTATCTAATTTGAACTGATTTGACTGTAAATTATTGACAACTCTGTTTAACATGCACTTTTCTGTTTTCTGAGATTACAATTTAACAATGTGTAGTTGATTTAAGTTCTTTCTTTATTTCAGAAATGCCACGAGAACGACAACATTCGAGTAAGTTTGAATTTTCTTTGGGATCAGTAAACTCTCACTCTCTCTGTCTTTCTCCATCTCTAGCTATCTCTCTATCCAGCTGTCTATCCATCTTTCTATTTATCTCTCTATCTCTCTATATCATTCTCTATCTATCATTCTCTATCATTCTCCATCTCCATGTATCACTGTCTGTATCTATCTTTCTCTATCTTGTAATAGTATTTATAATTAAATATGGTTACAAGGTTGTGTTTTATAAAAAATGTATTCTCTGTATATTTGGGGCATATTTTTTGACTTATTAAACACTAATGATTTTGGTTTTAGATAAAGTTTGCACGATTGTTTTATCAAGATGTAATATTTTGTGTTGCAGTTACCCGGTGGCCCACCGAAAGCTCCAGCTGGTTCCTTGGAGCATGTTGTTAAAGAAGTAATGCTAAATAACAAAATACTTGAATAATCTAACGAATTGGTTCAAATTTTCAAGTGAATCTGTCTTATCTAAACAGACGACCAAAGAGATGATCGCTCGCTCTTGTGCCACAGTTGTCGCACATCCTTTTGACGGTAAATCAAAACCAATGCTTCCTCCTTTTTTCTTCCCAATACTTTTAGTTTCAAACATCACTGAAAAATGCCCTTTGTCTTGCTTTTACGTTCTCTTTTTTCCAACTCGAGTGCACTTTGTAACTTTTCTGGTGGAGAGTTTGCTACCAGCTTGTCTCCATGGAGATGTTATTGCTTAACCGGAATGTTCCACAGTTTGGCATTAAACAAATCTATCTGGAATTTATTCAATTATAGTGAAAAAAATCCTTAAAAACTTTGTTACTGTAAGTGGGCTTGCCTCTAGGGGTGTGCAAAAATATCAACATTTTGATATATCGTATTGTTTAATGTGATGATACAGTATCGATATCGTGGACTTCTGTATCGATAGAAGATAAAGAGTATTTTTGGTATATTTTACTAAATTATTTTGAGACAGCGCAACAGTTTTGTTACTTGTTTTAGAGGAAGGAAATGCGTTTATTTATACATTTGACATATTCACTGTTTTGATGAATAAAATGGGTGTGTTTCATATGAACTTTGCACAGGTAAAAGTTTAACAAAGTCTTTTAGTATCACAGCCATGATTTAGCCTTTATTTTTTTACTGAACCATACTGAATCGATTTGAAATAGATCGTATTGAATTATATCAAATCAAAAAACGTATCGTGGCCTATGAATCATATCTGCAACTTCTTAATGATACCCAGCCCTACTCTCCACCGATATGACTTGTAACTTGACCTTGTGGCATTACCTCTTAGTCTCAGAGTAGAGTCGACGGTTTATCTTATTTATTGCCATACTTTGGAGAATTCTGGTCAAAACAGTAACATCTTCATGGAGACAAGCAGCCAGAAAAGTTCCGTAGTGCAACTTATGAAATCAATTTATTTTATCAGGTTGATTCATAGTACGCATTTAATTGTTACTCTCCTCCTCAGTGTATTTAATTTGGTGCAATAAATAGAAAATAAACAAAAATAATATTAACACGCATTTGTGTTTTGCAGTGATAACTTTAAGATGTATGGTGCAGTTCATCGGGAGGGAAACAAAATACAGGTAAAGCCACGTTTAAATTTAATAATCTGTAATCTGTAAATTCAGTAACCATGACAACACAAAATCATAACATTATTTCTGTTATTTGCAGTGGTATTTTCGACTCAGTTATTACGATCTACAGAGAAGAGGGCATCCTGGGATTCTTTGCGTGCGTAGATTTGCTGCTAATAAAGTTAATGGATTTCAGTCTGATTATTCACAGTGGTGTTGTGTTTTCAGGGGGCTGATTCCTCGTCTGCTCGGAGATGTTTTGTCTCTTTGGATCTGTAACATGCTGGCTCACTTTATCAACACATACGCCATCAACAACACGGTACGGCTGGTTTTTATATGGTCTAGTTTGGTTATAGTCAGATTTGCCCAAATTTTGCCTAGAATTGGAGTAAACGTGACTGCTTGACTATTAAAATTATAATATTTTGATAATTATCAGCATTTTCTGGACATTTTATAACAAATACAGGTGCCTTATAAAATGGAAATGTGAAACTTTTCATCAGTAATTACACCACATCTGTAAATAATCTCTAGAAGCCTGTAGTTGGCGTATTTCAACCTTTAATGTAATTTTTAAAAAATCTGTGTACTGTACAAATGACATTTGACTAGTCAACTAATCAGAAAAATAATCTGACTCGTCGACTACTAAAAAAAAATGGCATTATAGCATTTTTTGTTTTGTTGTACCATTTGTAATGCATTTATTCATCACTTATTCATTTTTTAATTTTAATTATTTTTTTTCTTACCAAGTTTGAATCTTAATTACGTGATCAAATATGACGATGTATTCTTTTGACTTTAGTCCGAATACCACCAAATGAAAGTGTAACATTATACAGATACTTAAATATATATGAATATTATTTTCGGTTCATGAATTTGTTACTTCTTATCACATCTTGAGCCATCTGTAACTGCAGTTGCACAAATTCAGGTCATGAGGAGTGTTTGAAGGAATGCTTCTAGGAGTGTTTCCTGGGAAAGTTGGATACTGCCCTGGATTTGTGTTTTAACATTGGCTTTAATGTTTACTCCCCAGATTTACAAGCACTCAGAAATGAAATGTGCTATATTTTTTTACTTGGTAGTTCTGACTTCTATTAAACCACCTTTTGTAAGTTCTAAATATTTTTTCTGTCTTTGTTTTAGACAGGAGTAATTAAGAACTGCTCTCAGGTCGTGACATGGGTAAGTCTCAAAGTAGCCATATTTTGAATAAAAAACAAACAAACAAAACAAAGAGAACTAATGTATTACTGATTTTCATTTTTTATTTATTTATTTTTATTTAGATTTGTTCACAGAACTTTGCCAGTGTGCTCACGGACCCTTTCGATTTGGTGTCAAACCTTATGGCTGTCAATAACTGCGGGTGAGTTCTTTTTTTTTTTTTTTTTTTCTTTTTTAAATTAATCAAAGCCCAGTCCCATTTATTTGTAAACACATCTCATAACATGGTTTCCAAAGCAATATAAGAAACAAATGGTCAGTGTATCTGCCCTAGTCATTAGTAATAATCTATAAATATAAGAGCTATTTTTTTTAACTGTAATCTTTTACTTTTTTAATACTTATGTTTTGTGATCGCATGTTTCAGACTTGCCGGAGGTCTGCCCCCTTACGCATCAGTATATCCCACTTGGGTCGCCTGCTGGAGACATCTAAGCAGAGAAGGAGATATGGTAGTGAGAAAGAAATTTGTTTACTCTGGTAATTTTAAAGGCAAGGCACGTTTTTGGTATTGGCACACGGTCATTAAAAGTGCTTTACAGTAATGGTTCTGTAAACTTCAATATTCTGTGTCAGTGCCAATGTTGAGATTAAATCAAGACTTCCTCTTTGGGAGTTGGAATCGTAGGTCAGGGAATTAAGAAAACTTTACAAAATTCGAATTTGCAGGTGTAAAGACTGACAAACAGAAATTGGACAAAATTGGACATTTCCTGAGTAGTTAAAATTCTGTCTATAGTAGAACCTTTGAGACCACCAATGTTTTCTGATAATAGAGGAGACTGTGAGTGTCCCCCCCACTGTCTTATTTTTGCCTCATAGTCTAAATATAAAAATCCCAACAAAAACTGGCAAACCTAATTATACTTTGTTTGTAGTATTGCCTTAAACATATAGATGTAACTATGTTGTATCTGTACTTCATCTTTATCCAGCTCAAGATCCTTCTAAAGCCATTTCTGTCCTGTTAATGTGACTTTTTTTAGTATTGATACCTGCTCAAATCAGTATCTAGTTTCGAGTTGAAGTTTTAGAATCGATTAGCGTGTCATTTTCAATACTTTTGACAACCCTAATCCAGCCCTTTCTTTATCACCTATTAACTTTTTAAATTTTTAGTATTGTATTTTAGTATAACACTAGTTGATTCTGTTTTCATTATTACCTATATATTTTTCATTAGTGGGTGGTGATTTGTTGTAGCTGGGAAGTTTTTGTCAACCTTGTGTTTTATCTCCAGGGCAACATGAGCAGAGGAGGTTTATTTTTCCGAAAACTTCCAGCTGTAAAGACGTACTCACTGGAGCAGAAGAGATTTTTTTAAATCCAACCATCGCAATCCTAGTTTAAACACACTAAAAATTAAATCTTAATTTTGCCTTTTGTTTGGCACTTAAATCTTTGTTTTGTATGCACTTGTTTACTCATTGTTCCCATCAGCGTTTTGCTGATTTTGTTTTGTTAACAGAATTACAATTACAACTTTTATTACATGTCAAAAAATATCAAAGTGCCCCCATATTTTTATATAGAAGGACTATGGACTACTTTCTCATATGGCAAGACTTATTTGAAACCCCAGTCTGCATGTATCCACCAAGACATGTGAATAAAGATAATTAAAATGTAGAGGGGACCTTATTGTACAATTTGTCTGGTTAAATGTTAATTATTGTAGCGCCCCCTGCTGAAGACTGGAACAGGCAGTGGGATTTGGCTGTAATGCATGTGTGATGTAGAGGGCATGGAGAAGCCTGAACCTCAAACTAGTCAAATGCTTGTATGAAATATATATATATAATTTGAGATTAATGTAAAGACACTTCAAATATCTGGTATTTTTGACTTATAAATGAAATGATCAAATCTGAAAGAGTGGTGCAAATTCAAATATTGTATCATATTATATGTAAACTCAATATCAAACTGTTGCATGTGCATTAATCTTATATTGCGCTTTTCCAGACGCTCAAAGTTGCTTTACAGTTTGGTGTGATATCCATTCACTCTGCCACAGCTGCCCTGCGACAGACTGACAGAAGTGAGGCGGCCAGTCTGCACCATCGCTGCCCTTCCGACCACCACCGACATTCACGCACACACCACTTTCTTACCAGGCAACGTGGGTGAAGTGTCTTGCCTATGGATTTGATTTTTTTCACTGTGGCACCTGATTTTCCCAGCGGTCTCCCATCCAAACACTAACCAGACCCGGCCCTGCTTAGCTTCAGAGATTTAATCAGGCTTTGACAAGGAGGTCTGGCCCCAAGGCATCGCACTTGATTACATGTTCAACTTCAAAGTATAAAATTCTTTCCAGCATAAGTCATATGAAGACAGACCACTTTCACACCAATAAACCACAATGAGTATGATTTTATTATTCTTTATGATCAAATTATTACACGAAAGACAAATACATTACATTTTTAATATGATATTTCATGTTTTTTTCAATGTCAAAACCAATTCATTCATTCTTCAAAGGTTTCTAGTCAAAGGATGCTGCACCACATGTTTCTCTTTCTCCATATTTGGTGAAGTTAGACTAGCTGCTGGTTGTGGCTGGGTTGTTGGTTTCCTCTTTGGGGCCGAGGGTGGTGTCACTGTGATGTGTGCTGTGCTCAGTCATCTCTTTTCTGTTCGTGACGGTGTGACCGCACTGAACACAGGTGTAGCGCCCCCTGGTGTGCTGCCAGAGGATGCGTTTCTCAGAGTGAAAAGGGGTCAAAAGATTAAAACTGGGTGTATTTAAGGTGCATTGTGTAACTTTGGAGGGTCTGTCAAATGCTTTTCTCCATGGGACAGTATGGCATTAAACCTTTCTATCATCATGGAGACAAAACCAGACCAAGTTACAGGTCAGATCTGTGGAGAGGCGACCCCGCTCACAGAATAGAGCCTGTTTTTCTAGGTATTTTTGAGTAAAACCATCTGTAACTGAATAAATGGTAGAGCTGTTTAACGTCATACTGTGGAACATTTTAGGCAGAGCAATGATTCTCCATAGAAACAAGCAGATGATGAACCCCCCCAACAAAAAAGTTAGAGTGCACCTTTAAAGTATTTTGTTTTTCTTCAATACAGTATGATAAGACACCATTATTTGCCATTTTGGTTGAATATTACGTGTAAATAAAATGAACAATATTGTTTTAAAAGGTGTACTGTGTAACTTTTGGTGGATGATCTGCCACCTGCTTGAAATGTTATTGTTTTGCCTGTAATGTTCCACAGTATTGAATTAAAACATATCTCCATGGAGACCAGATGGCGGGTCAAGCCACACTCACAGTTTGGACGCACATTTCCCAAGGCATCGTTTAGCAACAAATCACCTGTACATTAATTATTGCAAGATACATTTAATGCTATACTGTGGAACATTCCAGGCAAAGCAATGGCATCTCCATGGAGACAAGCAGATGGTGAACCCTGAACCAGAAAAGTTACATAGTGCACCTTTAAGTAGTAGAGAATGAAAATGAATGAACAGCACAAACGTCTCTCAAATGTGAAGAGTTTAGTGCTTCGGTACCAAACTGTATGTGTTTGTAAAGTAAAAACGTGTGGTTCCTCCCCCAACTTAACAAACATTACTCTAAATCCTGAAACAAGTGCCTTATTATTGGGTGATAGAAAACTTACCTTGACCAGCTCTCCAGACATTGGTGGGAGGAGATTGTGGAGACATTTGGGATGATTCTGCGTTTTCCGGCGTTTTCGGTCTCTGGTGAATCTGCCCCTCAGGTGGGTTTGCTCTGGGCTGCGTCTCCGGGACTGGACCGATTTGTTGGTTGTCTTTTGAAAACAAAGCATTTACTGTTGAATCTATATGATATGCTGAATTAAACGAGGCTGGGCAAGATCGTTGTTTGGGGAGGGGAGAGGGGGGTTGTTGGGCTGTGGGGCTGTTGGGAGTGGTTGGATGGGGTAAGAGCAGGGGGGACTTGTGGTTGTGGTGGTGCAGGAGGAGGAGGAGGGCTCAGATTGTCCTGTGGGGGCGCTATTAGTTTGGGTTGGTCTACTTCCATCGGGACAGGGGGTGTAGAGGAAGAGGAGGGAGAGGGGGCGGGGTTAAACTTGGGTTTGGGGGCTTTGGAGCAGGAGCGCAGGTGATGGAGGAGTCCACGGTACAATCGCAGTTTGGCGTGACAGCTCTCACACCTAAAGACAAGAAGACAATATATTAAGTGAACAGCATCTTAGTTTTTAAAAAAATCTTATTTATTTATCAGGGACGACGCACATTTAACACTGACCCACACAGAAGATCTAATATACTTGTTATCCAAACTAATATGTTGAGGTTTTTTAATCATCAACTTTGCATGAGCATTGTATTAACTGTTCATTCAAGATATATCAACAAAAACAGCAAATTACAAACAATGAGACAAGAGAGGCAACTGTATTGATACTGTACCCTCATATGGGGTGAAAATGTTTAAGTTGTTGCTACAAATCTAATGTGGCATCAAACTTCATTGCTACACACATAATACTGTATATAATTTTCACCATACGCTACTAAATGTACTTTTTTGTGTTTTAAAAGGTGCACCATGTAACTTCTGATGGAGGATCTGTTTTTGCTTTGCCTGGAATGTTTCACAGTATGGCATTACATTAATAAATCTTAAAATACCTTGAGAAATATGCATTCTCAGGCCAGGCCTACGGGTGTCACCTGCTCATCTCCATGAAGATAGAGAAATTTAATGCCACGCCAAAGAACTTTCCAGGCAGAACAATAACATCTCCATGGTGACAAGCAGGTAGCAGACCTTCCACCAGAAAAGTTACATAGTGTACCTTTATGTTCATGTAACTTACAATGCTTTCCATATCCAGATCGATTACAACAATGACCCTTGATAAAGACTCACAGGAAGTAGACGTTTGGTTTGTGGTGGTGCCTCAGGTGCTCCATCAGCTTCTGCATGTTTGGAAATGAGCCGCCACAGCCGATCATCGAACACATCATCGTTTTACCTGACGAAGAGCAACATACAAGTGAGTAAGTACAATTATGTATAGTGCCTTTTTGATTCATGACAGATGGTAAATGCACAGTTAATACTATAGTAACACAAACATCTAATATAGTAACAAATCAGTCACACTGACCAATTTTTGAGAAGAGTAATGTAATGTCATTTAAAACTATGATTGACAGAAATGTGTTACAAAAAGCCAATGTGATTCTTAGGTCACAGAGTCACATTTTAAAAAGTGAGTTTTCTTTCCTACCCAAATGAATATGCATTTGAAATAATTAATTCCTATTGCCATTTTGAAATACAAATACTTTGTAGGTGTAATGTCTTTTTATTGGTTGCTTCATTGACCCTCAGAGCTTTTTTTTTGTTCAGAATTGCTCCATGTGTTGGATCTTTGGTTGTTACTATGTGTTTTAATTGCCCCTGGTGTGATTAATAAACTTGTCTGAATCTTAAATTTGAAGTAACCATATCTGAATGGCTAAACTTTACTTGAGACAAACCAGAACAAAACAACAGTGAAATAAAGCATTAGACAAACGTGTTGATGGTTTAGTTTCTACTGGATTCAATGGAGTCCACAAAAGTCTTGCTATTGTAAACTAGAAAGTGTGTTATTATTAATAAATACATTTGTCTTGTGTATTTGTGTGTGTGTTATATATAAAAGACATTTTCCATTCTGACGTTTGAAGATGAAAACAATAAATTACTAATCACAGAAAAAGAAATAAAGTTTCCATTTCCAATTTCAAACACATTTCTGATCAACAGTTGAGAGTAGACTGAAACAACTGCTGACCTGTTGTGAGAGTTGAATGAGATTTTTATATTTCTTTCTGACAAATGACAAACAGGAAATAACATTATATCATCTTTCTATGTTTTATTGAATAAAATAATAAGGAAACAAGTATTATGCTTCAGCAAGATATGCTTTTAGTAATGCATTAATGAATATACAAGGAAACAACATGTTTTGATATGCTTTATTGTTTTAACAAATGAATGATGGAAACAATACATGTGTTTTGTACTTTTACAACTGTATGATAAAGGAAACAATATCTTTTTAAAATGATTAAATAGAAAATGTAATAAGGAAACTAAACATGTATTTCTTTATAAACAAATGTTAAAGGAAATGTTTTTATGAAAAGGAAACAGTTTAATAAAGCTAAAAGTATAAAATCTTAGTAGCAAAGTGTTGCATGCATGAGCTGATAGAAACCAGAGTGCGGTGGGGATCAGGTCAGATAAGGTCACCAAGGCGTCTTGTGAAACTAACAAGTTTAAACGTTAACCTTTAAAGAAGCGTGTATCGAAACTTTGTTAGAGTCATACTGAAACTTTGGAAACTTTCTTAAAGTCATACTGATACTTTGTGATGTAAAAGAAAACTGTTACGTATTAAATGTGTCCGCCTATGGATCTATGTATGGTAATAAAATGTATTTGGAACTGGTGATTGGTTGAGCCTAATGTCCGGGTCTTGTAACCTCTGGCACGGACTCAATAAATACTGAAGTCAGAGGAGGTAAAATTGCCCTTTGCCATTTGTACCACTGATGTACGGTATTGGGTCAGGTAACGAGGTAGTTTGAGTCTGGTTGAGGTGTCGTTCGAGCAAGTGATCTGGGGAGAGACATTAGATCAATCCTAATTTTCACATAAGCTGACAGGTGACTTTGGCGCCAGCCGTGGAGGGGCAGTAGATCAATCCAAAACTGGACAAAGTTATAAAGCAAATCAACCTTACAGACAAACTCCTTAATGGAAGGTTATACCTCTGATAATAAGGTGATGTACATGTAAAGGAATTGTAATAAAAATTCATTGTTTGAATATACTATTCCTTTCGTGAGTCATTGGTCAGTTGGTGAAGTAAGTCACCAGGCCTGTTGCTGAGAAAGCCCATCGTGAAGAGAGATCATCATAAGGTAAAGATCTTCTATCGGCAATAGTGATTGAGTGTAGAATGAATCTTTATTTAGTAATTGTGGTTGCAACACTGATATATGTGATGTTAAAAAGGAGAAATTAAGTGAGTAGATTGCATGCGTAGGGTGATAGGGCGTAATACTTGGTGTGATAAATGAGGTCATAGGGCAATATACCTTATCATACAGGTATTTCGAGAACCCACAACTCCATCCCTGCTGATCCTATGATATAGTGACTGGATCAGTCTCAGAGTATAAACTGAGCTCTCACCCCGGGAGCCTTTTAGGTACGTCCATTAGGTGAACCCGTCCGCGAAGCATCGTCATGGCGCCCGAACAGGGACAGGATATCGTAAAACTGGGTCGTGTCTGAGTGTATGTGTAAGCGCGTTGATAAAATCCTGTCCCAAGGTTAACGGAAGTCTGTTGACCCTCAGAGTAATAGTTGTAAAGCAGAGACGTGTCTGAAAAGTGAGTAAGCGCGTTAATAAAAAATAGAAATAAAAGAGGACGTGTCTGAAAAGTGAGTAAGCACGTTAATAAAAAATAAAAATAAAAATAGTCCAATAGGATAGGACGATATATGCTAGTTGTAAAGAACCCACTATAGGTTCGATATTTATCCTCGCAGTATAGGCAGAGTACTAAAAGGAGTGTGTTGAAAAGGACTGGCCACCCTCGGTAAACTCACTCTGGAGAGGAACTTGTTGTGAAGCACCCCAAAGGTTAGTGAAGGCTACGTTTCCAAAGATCTAATACTGGTCTACTATATATCAAGTGTCGAAAGGTATATAATAGTACATAAGGGGACCGACGGTTTCAACAACAAGTAAAAGGTGTAGGAGACGTAAAATCGGTAAATCGTCTTACACAAAATAAGGGACCGACCCTAAGTAAAACGGATTTAAGGGACCAAACCCCAAGTAAAAAGGACCGAATTATCTGATAACTAGCCTACTATATATCACAGAAAGGTGTATATTAGGGGAAAATTATCCGTTAATTATAATTTAATTATTAATTAAGTTATACAATACCTGAAAATACAAACTATGACTGCCATAGCACATCCCTTAATAGCAATAGGAGCTAAAAAAGCAATAACTAATAAAACTCCAAAGAGACTATTCAGACTCTTAAAAAAAGGAGGAAAGAAAGTTAAAAAGGAACTAAGGAAAATGAGAGAGGAAGATAAAGATGATGCGGCTAGTATAAAAACCATAGCAACAGTGGTGAATCAGTCAGAAGATGAGGGATCAGAATTAGAAGATATTCCCGAAGAGTCAGGGGGAGAGGAAGAGGAAGGAGACTGGAGTAAAGATCAACCAGATCCTCCACGCTACCAGAAAATGTATCCTAATTTAGCTCAACTAGATCCCTGCATAGAAAATCCGGAAGATTGTTTCGGAGTACAAAAGTTAGAAAGTCCCCCACCATACAACCCACAAATGAGTAAAATAGCTCATGTACAGATGTTAGAAGAGGTTGACAGAGTGCATAGACAAGGAAATGTGGTTTTGACAAATTATGACATGGGAGGCTTTGACTGGTGGAAGTTGGGCGCAAATCAAAATGACATGACAGCAGTGTTAGTGAATTCGGCAAATCTAACACATGATCATAGAGGAGGAATAGCCAAATGGTGTGCAGATAATTTCCCCGAGTGTAACAAAATGAAACAAGGAGGCAGGCGAGAATACCCAAGACCTCTGCATTCCACAGACACGCATTTAGTGGACCCAGAGCACACTAGATGCCCAGGAGTAGTAATGATAGCACATCATGCTTGGGACAGAAGAATGGACAATTGGACAGATGAGCAGAGTAACATACAATTGCACAGGTCCTACGCAGGTGTAGCGCTAGTAGTTAGAACCGAAAAAGTGAGGATGAACTTGAAAAGAGTAATAATGACGTTACATGGTTCAGGAGTATTTGGGTACAGTCTAGGAGAATGTATCAGAGTAGGGATACAGTGGGCAAGATACATGGGAGAAGTATTAGGGGTACAAGTAGTGGTAATGATCCCTAATGAAAACATGTACAACAGGGCAACGGGAGAGTTGGACAGGAGCCACAGGTTTAGAATACCCGACGCAGATGCTAGAATGAATCACCAAATGAGAATAGCATCAGACCAGGGTTTAGTGAGAATGGACATGACATGGTACCCTGATGAAAATGCGCAACCCAGAGAGGGTGAAGTAGAAGTCCCAGAATCCAGTGATAATCTATGGGATACGGAATGGGAAGGAGAGGAACCAGTGTATGATGAGGTGCCTGACGAAGAGTCAGAACACCCTATAGAGCAGCATAGGCTAGAAAGGAGAGAAAGAAGAAGGAGAGAAGTAAGACGAAGAAGTGTTAGAAGGAGACACAGAGCAGGGCCCGTAGCGTTCAGACAACCGGAATTTGAGGAGGAGCCCGAGCCAGAGCAGAGACCTGAGCCTGAAGCGTTAGTAGTAGAAAATCCAATATACGTTCCAATGAACCCTAGACAAAGGAGACAGACAGAAACTCCGCTGAGAATACATAGAAGAAATTATGAAAATGGGCAGATAGAGTTAGTAAATGTGAAAGAGAGTGAAATATTTCACAGAATGAAAGATGTAACTCACGGAATAATGTTTGCTAACGGTAAATACCCAGGAGATCTACAGGGGACAGAATATTATGACCAATTAGCCCCACAGACAAAAGAAAAGTTAAAAAGAGATATAGGACAGGCCACATCTCCGGGAGAACAAGTGCAGACGTATAGAATAACTCGCAACGTAGTGCGCGCCCCTGAAACAGTTAAGACGGTATATCTGCTCAATATAAAGAGACAATCGACTCCAGAACAAGCTGTAGCTGCGCTACAAGCAATATTAAGAGATGCACAGAGAGAGGGACTTGTTAAAATGGCATTGCTCAATAGACCAGGGGTAATGTTAGGGATGACCCGCAAAGAAACCGACCGAGTGTTAACTTCATATTGGCCGTGGGGACTAATGGGAGGTGCTCCATATGTAATGTCAATAAGGGAAGAAAACAAAGCTCGAGTAATAAATGCGCTAGATCATTTAATGACAACAGAACCTGAGCCAGAAGAGGTTGAGGAAGAAGGAGAGCAGGAGACAGTGGAAGTGGTAGGAAGACCCCCAGTAGGAGCTGCGAGACAAGGACAGAGGGAACCAAGGGGAAAAAATAAAAGAGCAGCGGTAATTCCGAGAACTACGCTAAATCCTAAGGCTTACCCTTCAGAAAAATCGTTGTTGACGATGCAGGGTGAAAAAGTGACAGAAATAGTAGGTTTAGATCCGGTAGAATGTCCGTATGGAGAGGATGACGCGTTCGAAACTTATCAGCCCTCGTTAACAGAAGCGCAATATGGTTTGCCAGAATGGGAAAAAATAAGAACTCTTCCAGGAGTAAGTAAGCCATGGAAGGAGACCTACTGTCATACGAATTATGACTGGTTGTTAGACGGAGTAAGAAAAAGGGATGATTCAGTAGCTAGATGGGCGGAGCTTCAGAGAAGACAGGAGCCTCAGAGAAGGGAGGAGCAAAATGAGAGATGTAGTCCTGAAGTGAGGCACCCGTTAACTTACGGGCCCACTCCTGATGATAATGGCCAGTACAGAGAGTACGTTAGGGAATATGTAGAACCTGGTGCTCCACCAATGCCTGAAGTACAAACCCCTATGCAAAGAATGGCTAGAGTTTTATTAACTCCAGGACCAGCCAGAGCAGAAAATTATGAATACTCACCCCAGAGATCCACCTCAGCTCCACCGCAGCATAATTTAGGAAATCTCAGTTTAAGTTTTTCAAAAATGAACATAAGTGAAGCCTTAGGAATGTGTCCGGCAAGGTCCCCAGGAGAAACTGCAGTAGACTATGCTAAAAAGTGTAGAGCAGTAGGAATTCCAGAAATGTTAATGCAAGACCCTCTACTGTCGTTGGCTCTGAATGCTAAATACGCGTTAGATATGCCCCAAGGAATGACGCTAGCAAGCATGTTAAGTCATGCACCAGGGGACTCCCCTGAAGAGAGAATACAGGAAAGAATAGGACAAATAGTAGAAAAATTAAAAAAGGGAGAGACGTTGTTGTCTTTAGCAGTAGCCGAGTTAGTAGAGATGGGAGCAACCTCGTTCCAGGTATTATCTTTAATAAGACAAATACCCAGGGGAACAGGATTAGCCGCAAATTGGTTAATAGCCCCAGATCAGGAAAAAAGTAATTTAATCAAACAGTATGACGCATTGACTTCTGAAGTAAAGAAACAGAAAGCCCTCCAAGAGGCCCAGAGAGAAAGCCTCAAAATAAAAGAAAAGCAAGTGCCAAAAAACGGGCAGCCAGCCCCAAGGGAGGCGCAGAATATCCCCAGACAGCCGCAGCAATATCACTGGGAGAGACATGCGCAACAGTATCAAGAAAGCCTCAGGGCGAGAAATCAGGACCAAGGACAGCTACAGAGAGGAATAGACGTACCCAGATTTTCTCCTCTCAGAACGCCACAAAACAATCAAATGAGACAAGTACAGGTCAGAACAGGCCCTACACAACAAAACAGGTTACCCCCTATGGCCAGAGATATTCAACCCAGAAACAGTCAGGGACCAGTGCAGAATCAGGCCCAGAGACAGTTAAGAAATACACCAGTGTGGTATCTAGGGAACAAAATCAAGCCAGGAGCACCTCCCCCACCTCCATATATGGATCGGGGAGACTTCTTGAAATTAAGCCCAGAAGAAAAAAGCAGGCTACAGCAAGAAAGAGACGCTTATATCAAAAATCATTGCAAGCCCAGGGCCTAAATGTTATAAAAGAGCTAAATAGAATAGCGTATCAGGGGTCAGATGGAAGAGTATATGCTAGGTGCAAAGGTCAGGAGTTTACTATAGATACAGGGTCAGATCTAACAGTATTTAAAGAAGGAGTAGGCCAAGTTTTAAATACAGGACAACGAGTATTATTAGCAGATGGCTCAGTGTCGGAAGTAAAGCACGTGACCTATGAAGGTTTAAAAGGAATAAGAGGTAAAAGGAATCTTTTAGGTGTAAAGGATTTAGATAAAGCGGAAAGTGTAGACGAATATGTTAATTGGTTAAAAGAATATGATGTGTCTGAACAGATTAATGATAGAGTTAATGAATCTATAATACAAGATAAGGAAAGGTTAAGAGGTATCTTAGAACAAGGAAGTTATGCCCAATTTAAAAATGATGTGGGAAATGCGAAAGATTTTGAGCACACTATAGTGGGAGCAATGCCAGGAAAACATGCCCAATATCCCTTAAAACCTGAAGTAGAAAAAGAAATGATGCTAACGTTAAAGGAATTATTACAATTAGGAGTAATCTCAGAAATAAAAAACCCTCCGTGTCTAACACCTATACAAGCGGTACCTAAGAAAGATGGAACGTATAGACCAGTACATAACTTAAAAGAACTAAATAGAGTAACTAGGAAAGATGTTAGACAAATATTAAATCCAAAAATAGCAGTGGACTATGTACGAATCCATAAATATAAGACCAGTTTAGATCTGGCAAATGGATTTTGGAGCTGTCCCTTAGAAGAAGTAACTAGTGCTAAAACAAGCTTTATGTTTAAAGGGAAAGCATATAAATGGAATAGATTGCCACAAGGATACTGTAACTCGCCAGTAGTATTCCAAGAATATATGGAAAAGGTGGTATTAAAAGATCTTCCAGTACTAGTGTATGTAGATGATATTTATCTCACTACAGAAACCGAGAAGGACCATTTGATTTTATTAGAAAAGGTCATACAGAGATTAAAAGAGTATGGATTAAAAATAGGCCTTAAGAAGTGTAATGTTGGCTCAGAAAAAGTGAAATATTTAGGTTTTGACATTAATAAGGAAATAAAAGAAGTATCGGAAGGATATATTGAGGAAATATTGACCCCAACAAATCTGAAAGAATTAGAATGTGCTCTAGGAAAACTAGTGTATATACAGGGACACATACCGGGATTTGCAGAAAAAGCAGCTTTATTACATGGTCTTAAAGGAGGATTAAGAAAGAAAAATGATAGGGGAAAATATGTTGAGGAAAATAGACCATTAACTATGACTGAAAAACAAATGTTTAATGTTCTAAAGCAACACTGTATAGATAAAGCTCAGAAACTCTATCCGAGGGATAAAGGAACTAAGTTAGAATTAAAAACAGAGTTAACTGAGGAAGGAGGAACAGTGTTAGCATTTAATGAGGAGAGTAAACAGTTATGTGCTATATGATCACATGCATGGACCAACACAGAATTGAGATACCATAATGTAGAAAAAGAGCTCCAATTATTGAGCAAAGTGTATAAATCAACTAGTAAATATGGGAGTCCAGAAAGGGTGCTTGTATATACTATGAACAGAGTAATGAAAGAAATTTCCAAAGAAAGTGTGGAAGGAGCTAAAGCGTATATGGCTAGATGGGGTAAATGGTCAGTGATGTTATGCGACCCACAATGGATATTTATGATACCCACAGAGAAAGTGAAAGCAGAAAAGGAAGAATTAAAAGAGCAGTTTGTTCCACATTGGTATATATACACAGATGGAAGTAAGAAAAAGGATGATGGAGAAAAAGCCAAATGGGCTTATGTGATCTATGATGCTTTAGGTAAAAAGAAATTTACTAGAAATGGATGGATAGAGGGATCGGCTCAAAAAGCAGAGTTACAAGCTTTAATCCAGGCGCTGTCGTTATGTGAAAGAAAGAAGTTTAATCTGTTAAAAGTAGTAACAGACTCCATATATGTGGCAGAAGGTATGGGAGTGAATCTTAAGTATTGGAAAAGTACAGGATGGCAGAATTATAAAGGAAAAGAGCTAGGACATATGGATGAGTGGATCATAGTGGCTCAATTGATGAAAGGAAAGAAAATAATGGTGCAGCATATTCATAGTCATACAAAAGATACATCTGAAGATGCTAAAAGAAATGCTGAGGCTGACGAATTAGCTCAAGTGAGAAGTATGTTGCTAACCAGAGTACCAATGATACCAAAATCATGGATGACAGATCAAGGAACGCAAGTACCAGAGGAGGAAGCCGATCATATCATAAGAGTTATACATGAGAGCTTGGGTCATGTAGGATGGATAAGAATGAAGAAATGGTTAGAACAACATAATATAAAAATACCTAAAGCACAGGAAGTATTTAAAGTAATGAAGCAAGATTGTGAGATGTGTATGTGGAAAGGCGGAAGAAAACCTTTAAAATATGAGGAAGCTCCGATAAAAACGGATGAGTCAGGAAAACATGTATCAATGGATGTAGGACATTTAAGTGTAAATACAAGGAAAGGACACAAAATGTTTTTAGTAATAGCAGATAATGCTGGAAGTGATACTAAGGTATATCCAATCAAAAGAGAAAGTGCTATGATGGCAGTTGAAAAATTATGTGACTTTTTGCAAAATAAACCAGAAATTGAAACAGTACGAACTGATAACGCGACTATGTTCACATCACGTTTGTTTGAAGATGCGTTACAAACGCTAGGGATAGTGCATATCCATTCAGTCCCATATCAAAGTAACACAAATGGGGTAGCAGAGCGTGCGGTTAGAAAAGTAAAAGAATGGATTGTGGTGAACCCCGTAGAGTGGGATGACCCAATCAATCTGTTGAAATTAAACCAACACATAAGCATGCCCCAATTAGATCCGAATAAACTAGATAATAAAGCGGGTTCTGTTGTATTACAGGTCGGGGATACTGTTTGGATTAAAAGAGGAACTCAGTTCCAGGGAAAGTACGTGAAACATTCGGTAGAAGGATCTGCAAAAGTTGTTAAGGTACAAGGAAATTTAATAGAGTTAGATAACGGATTAAAGTGTCATCCGCAACAGTTGTATTTGAGAAATGCCGCTCCGAAATCTCCTTAGAAGGAAGAAGAGGAGTAATAGGCAGAATGATGATGAGGAACCATCTACTTCAAAAGTGAAAGTTGAGGAAGATGAGAAAGAAAGTAATGATCATAGTGTCAAGGGACATATGAAATGGTTAAAGAAACATTGGACAATGAGAGATGAAGAAAAAGGATACTCGCCTCCCCCCAACAAAGTTCAGTTAAATCCAGGAATAATTCTGTTGTCAGCAGCAAGGGTAGACTCAATTAAAGTAGGAAAGATACACCCATTAGCAAAACAGGGAGACATGTTAAAATGGGAACCATACAGGCCAGGGAACTGTGTTATGTGTGGACAACAGGTGTTTAAGATCATTAAAGTAGGAATAAGAGAACCAGGATTTGCTGAAGTACCTTATTACTCCTACAAAGAAGGAGAAGTTAGAGGGTTAGAACTGGATGGAAAATATAAAGTGAGCTTTTGTTGGAATTGTTGGGGAAGACATAAGTTTAGATATAGTATAGGGAGATGTGATGATCACGATGTGGCATGTAAATGCCAAATGGCAGCAATGGGCCTTGCCTTATGTAAAGGACAACAAATATCTCTTAAACCAGTAACTTTGTTGGCGCAAAGAGCTGATTTAGTCTGGAATAAGATGGAAATGAAAAGAGATATAGTTGATAGTTGGAGGTTTTCGGTCCTGCAAATACAGGAAAAGGAACTTAGGTCTGCAGGGAAAGGGGAAAAGATGACAGATTATACGTTCTCTCCTGTATCTGTGCTTATAGTGGAACAAATGACTTTGTTAAGAAATGGTCATGACATGGCTATCATGATAAAAGATGAGGATGTAGTAGCAAACGAAGGAAGATTGAAGTTGGAAGGAGAAAAAGAGTGGGGACCATTCCTGACCTCGAATGGACTAGTAGATTGGATAACCACAGGGAAAAGAATGAGGAGACCAGGAAAAACCATGATCTCTAAGTATTCATGTTGGTATAATGTAATGGACCACCAAGATGAGACAGGGAAAATGTTGATGTTGTTTAGAAGAACATATCCTGAGGGAGATCCTGACCACACAACAGGATATGCAGTTAGCACAGTAATGATAACTAGCCCAATGAATGCATTAAGAACAGATTTGGCTCAAAAGCATAGAGTGTCAATTAGAGGGCACTGGAAGGCAGATACATATACTAAAGGAGTAGATGGTAGTAAATTTTCTCCTATGCTTGACTCCTATTAGAAACCCTGAAGATGGTTCAGCTAGCCTTGAAGAAAGAAGGGCTGGATAGAGGGAAGGAGAAAGGATATCAGAAAATGGAGGAAAACTCATCTGATCGGAAGAAGTTAGAGAGAGAATTGACTAAAAAGATAAGTAATGAGGAGTGGTGCAAATGGATGCTTAATTGTGTCTTGGCATTTGGTATAGGATTTGGAGTAGGAATAACAACGGTATTTATGGGAGAACGGTTTACGGAAATGAGTAAGGTGAATAGCCACTGGAAAATGGGAAAAGCAGTGAGACAAAGAGAACAGTGGACAGCTGTAAATAAGAATCCTGTACCATTCTGTTTTCAAGAAAAAGTAATCAATAAGACCCAATGGATGGAAGGGTTTTTTAATAATATAAGAAATGGTAATAAGTCAAATATTGAAGAAGCAGAAGGACTATGGAATGCTACTGCAAGAGATCTAGTGGAAGCATTTGAGAAATTAAGGAATGGAACAGAAAGAAAATGTCCATATTGGTGTTCTTGGGAAAACCTAAATGCAAAAATACATAGTAAAGGCAAATGGTTGAGTAAAAGACCAGGACCTGAGGGAAGCATATATAAATATGTACATGAAGAAGGAGTGCAGTGTGCTACCATACACTTTGGATTCGCAGGGGCATACCTATGGTCCGAGGCCACGTGTAGCAATGTAGTTAGACTCCCATCAGGAAGTTGTTGGAAATTACTGAGGAAAAGTCCAAGTAGAAAACAGCATGGAAGTCCTCACTATACTCTGACAAGTAATTGTCTTCAAGATTTAGTGGAGAAAGGACAAAAAATGGGAAAGGTGTTGGAGGAATACATCGTTCTACTCACTAAAAGAGAGTATGAAGATGAGAAAAAAGTATGGGGATTAATCTAAAAATACTAAGTAATGAGAAAGAATAATAGGGAACAGGACTGAACAAGATCACTTATAAATCAAGTAAGTGAAAAATTTTCTTGTTTAAAAGTAGTAGGAATTGTTTAAAGAGACGGTGGTATAGAGATTAGATAAAGGAGCAATTGCAATTATTATAGCGCGAAGTAGAATTGCAGTGGGGATTGAGTGAAGTAAGAAGAGATATAGATTTGGAGGAGGAAACTATTTGTTCTATGAAAATCTATAAGTAAGGGGAACGATAAGTTTAAGAAGAAAGGTTAAGAGGAAATAATTCACAGTAAGGAAAAACATGGGCCTGTTGGAAGAGCTCGGCTACAGATGGAACAGGAAATATTACAGACTGAGAGCAAGGCTCCAATTACATGACAAAGACTTGGCCAGGGACATGCAGACAGAGAATCCAAGTGAGATATCCCGGAAAAATGCAAAAAGAAGAGACAAGATGGAAAAAATAAAAGAAGCAATGAAGATATCATTGTTTTCTAAATTATTAATATTCATATTGATGATACTGGTGATTTACCTGACGATAGCAATAATACAAAAATCATATGAAGCGGTAGAAAATACTCAAGTGGTAACCAGGAAATGGAAATCTAAAACAACAAAATGTAACCAATGTACGGTGTTGACCCCAGTTGCAGAAATAGAGCAACAAATGCCTGTTAAAACAGGAACAAGTAATGTCTTTAATCAAACAAAATGGATCATAGGACTAGTGAATTTTATAGGATTAAGGGGAGGATTGCAGGCAGGAATAATGTACCTACATGACTTAAATCCCCAAATGGGAATTGAAGAAACTATCACCACCCCCGACACCAACATTATGGCTGAAGGAACAACCAGTACCGTGGCTCACACTGTTGCTAGTACAATAAAAACTTTAACAACAAATAGTACAACTATAGCCACTTCAATTAGCACCTCGACTACCATAAAAGGCACTGCGAGTACCACTGCCTCTCCCTCGAATCATAACACTGCTGCTGCCAGAAGCTCAACCAGCGAAAGTAAAACAAGTACTCGGGGTATGAATGCAACAACTGTGAGAGGAGGAAGTAGTACTATAAATAGTAATATCACAGTTGTAACTAGCACCGAAAGTAGTAATGGAACACCTACTGTACCTACTGTATCGACTATAACTAGCGTACAAACTAGTGGTCAAAATAATGATACGAGTAATACGACAACTGCAAGCTCTAGTAGAAGGAAGCGAGAAGTAAGTTTTTGGGATTGGATAATAGGGCTAGATGAGATGGCAGAAGAGGGATTGATTGTGCATAGACAACGAAGGTCAGATAGGGGAAGTTCCACAAGTGGGCCAAGTACTCTTGGTATGACTACTAGTGGGACTGAAGCCCAAAAACTAACCCCTACAGCCCGAGTGGCTCAATCAAGTGTTAACCCTACCCAGAATAGCACAAGTGGGATAGTTGATGCCACCATAATTACAGATAGTACTGAAGGATCTGGAGAAGAGAATACATTTGAGTATACTACTAGGTTAGTTACTACTGTAAATAGCATAAGTAATATTGCTATAAATACTACAGGGATAAAAAATACAACCATTAAGACCACCCAAAAGCCCACCACGATACTTAGTACAACCTCCGCAGATAGCCCAACAACAAGCAAAATCGTTAGGTGCGAGAATAACTTCACAATCCCAGCTAACAGATGCAACATTACCTTCGATCCATATCGGGCAACATGCCTAGAAACCCAGCTAATGAAAATTTTCATAAATATGTCAATAAAAGCATATGAGCAAGCTTGTGACGACTCAGCTAGTAACGTGACATGGGAAGAGCTGGAGCGAAGTTATGGTGCAGAATCTCAAACGCTGAAAATAGTTCAAGTAGACTGGACAATGGACAACATGCTGTATATGAACGGATTCTCCGTAAAGCAGAATCAAAATGTTACGTGCGCCAAGAAAGCATTTGCCCAAACGGGGAGAAGAGGTTGGGAAATGAGCACAGAAAAGCATGTTATGATGGAAACTTGTCAAAAAATCAACGAAACTCATGTCTTGGCAGCACCTAGAATCAGGTACATAGAAGCTGATAAATACCAGCAGAAAGATTGGCCAGAAGAAATATGGAATGAAGAATCCATATTCAGGAAAGACGATAAAGGAAAAGACCCTTCTAATGAAGTAAACCAGTTGTTAATAGAAGGAGCTCCAACACCGTTCCTATTAAATCCGGAAGTTCGGGAACAGGGAAAGAGTAGAGATCGAAGAACAGGAAATGAATGGCTCTACTCCACCGAATGTGCAGCGGAAAAATTCCAGATATGGAGTAGTATCAAAGGAAAAATATTTAGCCATGTACAAAGCATTCTGAATAAAACAAGCATTAGCGACATGACGAACTGCTCCATCCTATACGTAGGCGCCTTTAATGACCCTGAAAAACCTGATGAAAGCAACTCAACGATCAAAATCGATAATAGTAAATGTAAAATTCGCATTAGCAACTCCTTAGGGTTAAACTGGGAGTCATTCAAAAATTGCTTATATATAATGACCAACGATTCAATACCTATGTGGGCAGCAAGACCAAACAGGGACTGGCACCACGATATGAGAACAAAATACCCAGGGGGACTTTGGGGACCAAAACCAATCGAGAAGGGCTCGTCTAATAAAACCAGGAAGGGTCGATGTAACCATCCCCATTGTACCCCTAGAGGGGTATACTGGCGCTGGAACTTAATAACGATAAGAGATATAAGATCAAAGGAAATACGAGCGCTGTTTATAGAAGCAGACAAAACCTTAGAGACACTACTAAAAAGACTCTCGAAAGTCCAGAGAAGATTGACCTATTATCTATTAAATCAATTTCAACGAAATCATCTATTGTGCCAACCAAAAAATTCACCAGGATCACGGGACAACTTTTGTGTACGATCAGTAATAGGCATAGCAGTCCCAATGGTGACACAGAAAGGATATCGAAATTGGGTAGCTAATAACCAATCATCATGGTGGGAAACTGCAAAGGCATGCATGGGTCAGTATTTAGGCTTGAATTTAACGAGCGTCAAATACGCTTATCAACTGATAAATGAGGTAGAGAATATTAGCAATAGCAGGATATACTTCCCTATGAGGGGAAAAGACTGGGAAAAGGCCATGTTTAATTGCTCCAGGCACTTACCTCAAAATTTGGAAAGAATTCAGGAAAAAGTAAGGACCAATTCATCAGTGTACTATGAGGCCTTTGAATGGTTCCAGCTAGCAGGTATGCTGTTGGGAAGGGGCCAAGGTTGGAATTCATTCGACACAAAAGTTATAGAAAATCTAGTATGGCCACACATCCTCCATAGAAAATTAAAGAAGGGTAAGGTAATGCATGAATTCATGGCATTTCCGGAAGATCCTAGTGACTTAGATAGCTTGGCATTGCTACGTAAAAGAACAAGTGAGGCATCAGCAACAGGAATAAATTATGCGGTCAACTCTGACGAATTGGTGGCATGGGATGCTGACGAAGTATTCGAAGAAACCGTGGGCCGATGGGGATCTATAGCTAGAGTGGGAACTACGAAAGGAAGCAACGGACGAGATTTCCCTTTTAGACTCCCTGAAGAGCACTCCAGAACCCAACCAAATCAATTATGGAAGGACATTACTAAAATAACTAAAGGACCAAGAAGAGAGAATCTAAAACTAAAAGAACAATGGGAGAGGTACAAACAGTTCCTCAGGAGGAATGAAACAAAGAATTGTACAGGAGAAATATTCATAGAAAGCTGGGCAGGCGAAACATTGCCCCACGGCCATGAGGAAGCAGTCATGAGGGGCCAGGGTGGACAACGTGGCTATGTACCATCCAACATGATGGAAAAGGGAATGTTTAAGGGAAAAATAGGACTTCCGTTTAGAGTCCAATGGGTACTCCCTGACCACTTAAAAACAGTTAAGAGGTTTAAAAACAGAAAATGGGCAGAAACTTTACAGACGTCATTTCCTTATGTTCATACTACATTAATGACCACAGAAAGATCGCTGCATGCGCTCATCCATGTATTAGAAGGAACAGATAACAAGGGACATGTCTCACCAAGCGCAAAAGGTTTCCTTCAACAATGGATACCGTTGGAATCTCAAACACAGTATCCACAAATGAGATGGCAACCTTATACAAAAGAGTATTTACAGTTGAATGTAACAGGATGGGCGAAATGTGGAAAACGTAGCGTCACAACCTCTAGACGAGAGACCCGGGGCGATGAGACAATCTCTATCTATGAGACCAAAGAGGTGGGGGATGGTAACTGTGCAGATGGAAGCATCTGGGACTGGATCCCATGTAACGTTACACAGTGTTATAATGATTCAAGAATCTACCTAACAAAAGAAACACAAACTGATACATATAGATGGGGAACTCATGGGATTCTGCTTAAAAATAGAAAAAGTACATGCTCCAGGACAGACATACATTATGCTGTACCGAACTGGCCTAGGGTAGAAGCACCTATAGGGTATATGGAAAGTATTAATTTAGGATATTTAATGTACAACAGATATGTCTTTTATAGAGACATCCTGTGTAGGCAAGACAGCGTAAATGGGAGAAGAACGAAAAACCAGAAACACCATGATTTCTACCTAAATTATCACCAGTATCAAATGAACCAAACCTCTCCATGGTACATTCCTAAGGATTGGGAAAACCGCACGTGTACATATGGAGACTATACAGCCCCAAAAATAGCAGACGTAGTTGACCCCTTTAACTGTAATGGAACAGAGAAACACTGGGAGAAAATTATAAGGCTTAGAGAATTTGGTACCGGCCAGCCAGGGTGGTGGGGATTCACCAAAATGGCAACTAAAGCAGTAGTATATGGAGTGGCTCAAGGGGTAGAGGACACGATTGACTCAGTCACGGAAATGCTAAAACTAATCTGGGAATATATAAAATGGATACTGTTGGCCATAGCAGTGTTGATAGTAATAGCCGTATTGTCAAAATTAATATCGGTAGTAAGATTCTTAAGTCTAATATGCTGTTGGGCATGCAGAAGACATACTAAGAAAAAAGAGGCCCGAGAGAAGAAATACATGAAAAGGGCACTAAAAGAGATTAGGCAAGATATATCTCGTATGAAAACAGAGAAACAAGGAAAAGGCAAGGGTAAGAAAAAGGAGGCTAAAAAGCGACTGTTCTCATTGCAGGAAACGCAGGAGGAGGGGCTAGAGTTAATAGGAAGAACCCCACCTACAGTACAGGAAGTACGAAAGAAACAAAAGTATAGCGCCCAGTTTAGAGAACAGCAGATCAAGAGAACAAGGAGAGAATTGAGCAAATTTGAATACGAGGATGTCTGATAAAAGCAATTGTACTCAGGGCAACAATTGCACTGGATGTGTAGTATTGAGCGATGTAGAAGAGAAATCGACTGCTCAGGTATGGCTGCTATACACCTTTACCGTAATATGTTTATTGATGATATTTTTACAAAAAAGAGAGAATTTAAAGAAGGTAAGACTTAGGCCTTTGTTGTTAGGAGTATTAGTGATAAGTCTGGTTATGGGGTTAGCCAAACAATTTACTGGAGGAATAGCTAGACAAATGGGGTTGTTTTATTTAACGGACCCCATTTCTGGAATAGCTGTGGATAAATTAGCTGACCCCTGGATGACAATAGGTGTAACATGTTTTCTTACTGAGGAAGTTTTGTTGTATTTTATGCAATTAGGAATGGGTGGCTTAATCCAACAATATAGAATGGAACCTCTGTTTTATGCAATACATTTGATGATTTACATAATAGCTATGATAGGTTTAGCGGTCACCGTAAAAGAAATAATTAAATTTGGGAGACGAGGAAAAGATATAGCCATAAGAATAGTCGTAGAATGGACCATAGCAGGGACTTTGATAATCATTTTATGGATGTTGAATTTGGAGATGATGTCGGTAGTAGCCGCTCACGCTGTTTATTTGCTAGGCCGAATCAAGCCATCACCAGTCGCAAAGAGATCAGTGGAAGAGGGTACACCGGCACCAAAGAGAAGAGAGGCGCAAACAACGTGTTTTGGTCGCACGCCATCCGTATGATTACGTGCAGACTAGAATTCCTGGCGCCCTACCAAGTGCAATCGCGACTGATTTGTGCCAATTGCAGCCTGAAGGATTGTGCTTAGTGCATTTTTTAATATTTAGAGAAAAAGTAATACCCACTGCCCGAACCACTTACAATTTAAGTTTAGATACCCCAGGCCATGAGGTGTTGATTCGAATTGAAACAAAAGATACAGGAAGACCAGATATAAATGAAGACACGGCGGCTTTAAACAGTACAAGTACAGTTGAACAGAGAGGTGTTGACGAGAGAGGCAGACCGACAGGGATTGTAAGGGTGTGTTGTAATTATGCCGTATAGACATGAGAAAACAGGGAGAGAGGAAGAAGATGATTTGTGGGAAGATGTGTTGATGATAGATTTAGAGTCAGAGGAGGAGAATGAGCAGCAGGAAAAAGAGGAGCCTTGTTGTTCAGGAGAAGTTACCATGGATGAAGTATTGGCGACTAAAATGAAAAATATGTCTAAAGATGAAGACCAAGGGGTAGATGAGGACTTAATTGATATAAGAAATAAACATAAGGACCAACAGGAAGAAAAATTAAACTCGGAAATAAGTGTTTCAAAAGTAAAGTCTGTAGTTGTTGCCTCGGAGAAAAAATTGTTCCGGAATCAAAAGAGAAGCGTTTTTCCTACATTTTGGGACAAAAAAGGAAGACCTGTAGTTCATGGTCAAATGGATAAACGTAGAGTCCTGCAAAGGTGTAAATATATCATAATGGGAAAATGTTTAGGAGGATTAGTGAGAAGAGGGAGAGAAATGCCATTAAACTTTTGGGACCACTTTACACCAGTAAGGACAATAGATTCAGAAAAGAAAACAGAAAAGAAACTAGAAGGACCGTTAAAAGGAATGACCAGATTGAGAGATATTCTTGTTCTTCAATGTGGAGGAGGGAATTATACTATGTATGTGTTGCAGTGTGTCTGTGAAATAGGAATGATCATAACTGGAGGGAAAAAGACAATGGCAGCGATTAATCTTGATTTTCCCTATTCTCACAGATAAGCATGGAAAGTATTGATAAAAAGCAGCAGAGGAAAGGACATAATAGGAGGAGAAGTGAATTGCCTGAATCATTGGAGCCTCTGTTTGCCGCGATAAAAATAGAAAATGATGGTCAAAAGTTGGAACGAATAGAGGAGAGTAGTGTAGGGCCTGAAAACCCAGGAGCAAGAAGATTGGCGTTGTCGGAAGGATGGCTGGGAAGCATAGACACCGGGCCAAAGACTCGACGCAGTTGGTACAAAGAAAACCCACAAAAAGAAAAAGGAATACAATGGCAGAATAAGGGAGTCAAACGCTGGACTCCTCAGAAACATCAGGAAATGCTGGAAGAAGAAGCAGCAAAAGGATACAAAGGGGATATGCTGTCCTATTCAACGTTTCCATGGTGCATGCAGCCGCATAAAGGATTACCGCATTGGGGCTGGGTGGCAAGGATGACCCCAGTTAAGACCCAGGAGGAACCTGAACGATGGGAAGTACCGAGAGAAGTGTGGCTCATGATGGACCTGAAACTCGTGGGACAGCAACCCTATACCAGGTTCAAAATATTATCTGAAATTTGTTTATGCTATGTGATGTGTGTGGAAGGCGTGTACACTGTAAGTGCTTATCTACAACAGAAGCAAGAAAATGGTAAAAATTTGTGGTATGCGTGTGCACCTCCAGAATGGAGTGAATTCTCAGAGGAATTCAAACAAAGAGTAGACCAGCTATTCAGGATTCATGGAGATCAGCCAAATGGAGGGGTAGCATGTACCATAAAGTTGTGGAAGTTTATTGACATGACCCACGAGGGGAGGCCCAGGAGTGGTCATAAAACTAAGGTGTATTATGGTCAGAGTGCAATGGGTAAAGAAGATGCTATACCAGACGAAGAAGTGGCTGAAATAGTGGGTCAAGGAGGTCATTTACCAGGGGAAGAATGGTGTAAACTGGTACCAGGACACTGTATGGATCCACCTAAAGTAATCCATCAGTGGAAAGAACAGATCTATGGGCTTCAAGGAATGCATAAAATGTCCGGGGAAGTAAGACAAGGATTGGAAAATGCGCAAAATAACGGGGAATGTGTGGTTCTGAACGCACCAAAAGTGATTAGAGGACCTGATGGGTGTACTAAATTCACGGACATGAAAATAATGAAACTCAAAGACTGTTCTGAATTTCCTGAGCAACCAGATACCGTGTAAATAAAAGAATTAAGGGTAAAAATCTCAGAGGAGGATGTTGTGAGAGTTGAATGAGATTTTTATATTTCTTTCTGACAAATGACAAACAGGAAATAACATTGGAAATAACCAAAAACATGTAACACCCCTATGAACAGTATACAATCAAGGACCGTCAAGGAATTCCTCCCTCCTGTGGGCTCACCACCTGCAGAGGGGTTCATAGGGGTCTATGGTGCACAGAGTAATGGGCAGCGTGCTGCCCCCGCGACCCAGCCGGATTAAGCGGGAGAAAATGGATGGATGGATGGAAATAACATTATATCATCTTTCTATGTTTTATTGAATAAAATAATAAGGAAACAAGTATTATGCTTCAGCAAGATATGCTTTTAGTAATGCATTAATGAATATACAAGGAAACAACATGTTTTGATATGCTTTATTGTTTTAACAAATGAATGATGGAAACAATACATGTGTTTTGTACTTTTACAACTGTATGATAAAGGAAACAATATCTTTTTAATATGATTAAATAGAAAATGTAATAAGGAAACTAAACATGTATTTCTTTATAAAGAAATGTTAAAGGAAATGTTTTTATGAAAAGGAAACAGTTTAATAAAGCTAAAAGTATAAAATCTTAGTAGCAAAGTGTTGCATGCATGAGCTGATAGAAACCAGAGTGCGGTGGGGATCAGGTCAGATAAGGTCACCAAGGCGTCTTGTGAAACTAACAAGTTTAAACGTTAACCTTTAAAGAAGCGTGTATCGAAACTTTGTTAGAGTCATACTGAAACTTTGGAAACTTTCTTAAAGTCATACTGATACTTTGTGATGTAAAAGAAAACTGTTACGTATTAAATGTGTCCGCCTATGGATCTATGTATGGTAATAAAATGTATTTGGAACTGGTGATTGGTTGAGCCTAATGTCCGGGTCTTGTAACCTCTGGCACGGACTCAATAAATACTGAAGTCAGAGGAGGTAAAATTGCCCTTTGCCATTTGTACCACTGATGTACGGTATTGGGTCAGGTAACGAGGTAGTTTGAGTCTGGTTGAGGTGTCGTTCGAGCAAGTGATCTGGGGAGAGACATTAGATCAATCCTAATTTTCACATAAGCTGACAGGTGACTTTGGCGCCAGCCGTGGAGGGGCAGTAGATCAATCCAAAACTGGACAAAGTTATAAAGCAAATCAACCTTACAGACAAACTCCTTAATGGAAGGTTATACCTCTGATAATAAGGTGATGTACATGTAAAGGAATTGTAATAAAAATTCATTGTTTGAATATACTATTCCTTTCGTGAGTCATTGGTCAGTTGGTGAAGTAAGTCACCAGGCCTGTTGCTGAGAAAGCCCATCGTGAAGAGAGATCATCATAAGGTAAAGATCTTCTATCGGCAATAGTGATTGAGTGTAGAATGAATCTTTATTTAGTAATTGTGGTTGCAACACTGATATATGTGATGTTAAAAAGGAGAAATTAAGTGAGTAGATTGCATGCGTAGGGTGATAGGGCGTAATACTTGGTGTGATAAATGAGGTCATAGGGCAATATACCTTATCATACAGGTATTTCGAGAACCCACAACTCCATCCCTGCTGATCCTATGATATAGTGACTGGATCAGTCTCAGAGTATAAACTGAGCTCTCACCCCGGGAGCCTTTTAGGTACGTCCATTAGGTGAACCCGTCCGCGAAGCATCGTCATGACCCTAGTGCAAAAAACCCATAAGCAGAATTTGAATCTGAAAGTATACTGAAAATGAGTTTTGGACATCTGCAAAAGTAGAATGTCCAGTTTATTGTCTATAATAAAAAACTAACCAAAAAGGCTGCAAAAAGAAGTAATTGAAAAACTAATTTGCAGTGCACTTTTTACAACAGGAGTTAGCACATTTCTGATGGGATCCTAAAAAATCCTCTGAACATCAATAATCCCCATTCATTTTTATACATACAATACAATACAATGTGAACCTCGAGGGATATTTAGTTCTCTATAGGATCTGCAATGGACATTATAGATCTTATGTAAATTAAATGGAGCCTTATTTATTTGCAGCCATTTAAAAACGGTGAGCTTGATTCATTATTTAGTCCCTGCACTGCGCCTGTGTGTGGAGAATAAGGGGGAAATAATAAGTGTTGCTGTCACATTCAGGAATTCATTTTTAACATGAGAGAAAAGAGAGGGAGATGGAGAGAGGGAAGGAGAGAGAGGGAGGGAAGGGTGGAAAGAGAGAGAGAGAGAGGGGTGTAGTCTGTGTGTGTGAGAGAGAGAGAGATTAGAGAGGAAGAAAGAGAGTGGGGGAACGGAAAAAGAGAGAGGGAGCGAGAGGAAAAAAGTGATAGGGCGAGAAAGTGAGATGATAAGGGAAAAGAGAGAGAGAGAGAGAAAAAAAATCAGAAAAGGGATGAGAGAAAAAGAGATTAAAGAGAATGAGAGAAGGTGAGCCAAAGAGCAAGAGGTAGGGAGTAGAAGAGAGAGGGAGACAGATGGTATGTGAGGGACAGAGAGAAGAATCAGAGAAAGACTGAGAGAGGGAGGGAGAGTGGGTGTAGTGATATAATGAGAGGAGGAGAGGAAGAGAGAAACAGAGCTACAAAGAATGAGAAAATGTATTAGAGGGAAGACAGAAATACGAGAGGGGGGAAGGGAGGAAGAGAGGGAAGGAGAGAAGGAGTAGAGAAAGAGAGAAAGAGAAAGTTTGATAAAGAAAGATGAGATAGATAGATAGATAGATAGATAGATAGATAGATAGATAGATAGATAGATAGATAGATAGATAGATAGATAGATAGATAGATAGATAGATAGATAGATAGATAGATAGATAGATAAAAGAGATAGAGAATTTTGCAGCCTCCCATTAACCCTCTTACATAAGCTCTCCGTGGTTCTTGCTCCTCTGCAGGTCTGTCCTCACTAATGGGACAAACTCACACTTTGGGTCAGTGTTTACGCGTCAGATCTGGACAGACTCGTGTCCTCATTTTACTTCCTGTTTTATAACAAAGAACAGAGTGATGGGAGCGTCTGGCCTGGTCATAACTGGTCTAACAGCGTGAGAAAGTAGGAGATGCCCCATTAGCAAAAACACATTTAGAGCTGTGTAAATATCCACACTATTAAAGCAGGTTCAATCATTAACAGGTTAGAATGGGACTATTGTTCGGAATCTAGGGTGAAAATTCCTTGTTGGTTTTTTTTCCCCCCCAGATAGTTTTTCATTCATTTTTTCTTTTGATTTGAAATCTCAACTTTAGCCCATTATGAAGAAGGTGCAATCCTGTAAACGCAATTGCGTCGTTTATTTTGGGTAAAAAAATATACAAAAATCAATCCTTCATATCACGTTACAAAATTGTATTAATGAAAAATGGGAAAATGTGAAACTATTGATCCTTCTAGCTAAAGCAATAACATCCATTAGAGACCACTATATCGGCCGATATTTGCAATTTTTAGGGTATTGGCCTTCATTCTCTAGCAGAGGCCGATATTTTATTTGTGCTGTCTAGTTGCTTAAATATGCAAAAAAAAAAAAATGCATGAAGAAGATGAATATAGCTCTAGATGAACACTTGAGTCCAAAGATGTGACCACACAGCTCAATTATCCAATTTGTGGTAAAATGAGGTTGAGAATGAGTTTTTATTGAATTCAAATTAGATAATTTGGGGAAAATTACCAAAATTGGCCCTTCATATCAGCCCAAAAATACAGGCAGAGTTCATCAGCCATCAGTTTCTCTGGATTCAAAACAATCGGCATCAGTTATGGAAAAACTTATATTGCTCAATCTCTAATCTCCATCATCTCCATGGAGACAATCAATCAATCAAATAATTTGTCTAAAAATCTGTATCCATGAAATAAAATACAAACATCCACTAAACTTGAGCCTGACAAACAGCATAAACTGATAAAAAAAGATGCAAGTTCAAACTGTGGTCACAAAAGTCTCAGGCAAATGAAGCATGAAGCCACTACGAGAAAATGACATTGTACAAGGCCAGGTAACCACAATGTTACACTCTCACTCAGGTCTGCAACAAAATGGCCTCTACGGGAGACACAAACACCAACAATTGTGCTCAAATGGCTGTTTTCAAAGTATAAATCTTACAGAATCCAAACTGAGTATAATATTATTGAATGGTAGACAACCTCCCACATAATAAGACTTGAGGATTCTATAGAGAACTGTCAATCATCGAGCTATGGGCATTTTTACATATTCATATAAACGGCACAGCAAACAAAATCGATTCTAGTTAGAAGTTGGGTTTTGTTTGATGATAATTGAATTAAAATACTGACTTCACTTGTAAACAAGAAAAAACTCAATATATATTTACAAATCCATTATGTCTAGTCATAGCACAACACAACCAAACAGTCACTGTAAAAAATTCAATCTATGTCGTTTAAGTCATTTCAGCTTTTGTAACTGAATCCTGAGTACTTTTGGTACCTTAAACAAAATCCCTAAGTATCATAATGGTGTCTTTCTCCTAACATGCAGAAACAAAATCCTTAAAACACTAAAAATTACTGTCAGCTTTCAAAACAGATCTATCTGATGGATATCAAGCATGAAATTTGAAGGTATCTGAGCATTTTTTTCACTATAAACAAGAGAGTATGATTACAATAGTTATATTACTAACACATTTGAAACTTTCAAAAGGTGCCTAGCTTGTTAGTTTGGGAACAAATGCCCCTTAAGCCCAGGAGCCACGTCAAGGCCAGCTAGAGTTCCAAGGTTTTTTTTGGGTTTTTTTTTCTCTCTTTACATGAACCCCAGTCAGGAAGAATTTGATGTTTACTTCCAACCAATGGTGCTTTAATGCCCAGGGGGTTCATATGCACCTGTCAGGAAAATCTTATAAAAATCTGAGATGGTGGTGCTGGAACTTTTTCCAATATCTGTTGATTTCACATGGACTGACCCAATTGCATGGAGAGGATAAGAAGAAGCAAGACACTGGGACAGTTTATAGTCGTGTTGATTGTCTGTCTGTCTTCTGCATCAAGTATTTATTTTGAGCACTATCCACATCAAACACACAAGAAGATTGGAGATTTGAGGATTTTTTTTATTTGATAAATGCAACCACTGAGTGTGATGTTTCATTTAAAACATGATTCCATTTGGTTTCTCTTTTTACATGTGTTACATTTTTTTGTCCACAAGATGGTGTAGTTGAACATATTGCATCACATGGCGAGGCGTTGACTCCTGTACCGGTACAAATGCCTGAAAGCCTCAGATGGTTCATGGGGCTTCATTTGGTCATCACTAGCAGGGGGCCCGCGTGTGACGGAGGAGCAGAGTCTGTATTTAATGTGTCTGACAATCACCGCAGATTACGTCTGATTGGCTGAGTAGTGCACTGTCACTGGGCTAGGTCCGCGGAGAGACCCCGGTCTGGGTCTGGAGCTCCTCAGCTCCGGAACAAACAGGGGACATCCCCAGACCATCTACCCAGAGACAGTGCACTGTCACTGGGCTAGGTCCGCGGAGAGACCCCGGTCCGTGTCTTAGCTTCTTTATTTTCCAAAGAAGCTAAGACAAATTAGAAATTTCGCGCTCGTTCACGTAGACGTGCACACGTACGCCGGCGACGCGACACCAGAAAGTAGAGAAAAGTTCAACTTTCGTCGCTGTCGCCTGGCACCACAACCAATCAGCGGCGGTTTATTTGATCGGCCAATGAGATGCGCGAATGCTCCACTGTCCCCACTGCAGACTGTAAACATGGAAGAGCAGCTCATATTAGCGGTGTCTGGTTTTCCCATCGAGACACCGCCATTCTGAGAGACTTCACCAGAACTTATTTCTGATGCCGTCCCTCCAAAAACAAACTATAGATTTATGTCATCAAAGACATAAAGATGACATAAATCTTGTTTAGAAACTGATGACATAAATATGCCATCAGTTTCTGAGAGACTTCACCAGAACTTATTTCTGATGCCGTCCCTCCAAAAACAAACTAAAGATTTATGTCACCAAAGATGACATAAATCTATAGAAAATCATAGAAACTGATGGCATAGTTTCTACGTTTCTAAGATGCCGTCCCTCCAAAAACAAACTAAAGATTTATGTCACCAAAGATGACATAAATCTATAGAAAATCATAGAAACTGATGGCATAGTTTCTACGTTTCTAAGATGCCGTCCAAAATTATGTCACAAAATATGACGAAATTTTCCAGATGGCTGCCGCTGCTAGGATGCAGCCACCTGCAATCAGCAGTCCCTTTGTCCATGGATCGGGACCTGGATCCGAGTTGGGGTTGCGACTTCTATTAGGGTTAGGGATGATAACTCTTACACCGCCAATGACTTGAAACTCCATTTTGCTTCAGTTAACCTAATCCTAACCCTAGCTTTCAGTAGCAGGGCGAGGCTACAATCTTTTGACATCTTTAAGCTTTGAAGTGACATCTATATGCTTTGATGTCAAAGCTTTGAAGTGACTGCTTTATGATGTCATTCATGTTATGATGTCATCCACTTTGATATGTTGCTATGACAACACTAGATGGGTTATTGGTAGTTTTCAGATTCTAGAATGTGATGATGTCATACTTCCAAATATGGGCGAAGGGCCAGATTTCTCTATTGATTATTACTGAATAAATCCAAGAATTCACTGTATTACATATTTTTGCATTTTAACGATTTAAATTTCCGCTGCCTCCCATCTGTATTAATTAATATTGTCCTATAGAATGCTGTGATATCATCTGAAACCCAGCAATAGCAACAAAACTGGATTTTGTAGAATCTAGAAAAGTGTTCTGCAGTGCTATGTTGCCATGGTAACCATTCTTAGAATGTTTTAAGGCTGCAAGAATATCACAATAAAATCGAAATCACAATTTCAACGAACACCATTAGCAAATTGTAAATGCTGTCATTTTTTGTCATTGCAATACTGTGCAATACCTCTGATACAATTCACTTATGTCACTTACTGATATTTATCCTGTCTAATCCTGCTGTACATAAACATAGTCATATTACTGTAAATAACATAATACCAGGGGTGGAAAGTAACGAATTACATTTACTCACATTACTGTAATTGAGTCGTTTTTATGAGTACTTTGTAATTTCCTGAGTAAAATAATATCGATGGGGACAAAAAATAAAATGCGGGGGAAAATAATCTGCCGGAACTGAAAGGAAATTGCATTGCGCGGGTTTGCGTGCGGCAATTCCATTGTTTCACAATCTGAATCAAGGCGTTGGAACAAGATGGTTATTGCGGAGCCACATATGGAGGTCATGGGAGATGAAGGACCAGAAGAAGATGCATTAAATTCTGGAGAGAAAAGCCATAGAAACCCTTGGCCAAACCTCGATGACCTATTCGCGTTTAAACGCAAAAAAGGCAGCAACATAATCATGCAATGTAAAATGTGTCTGCCCCGCTGAACCGAGCTTTCAGCTACAAGACCTCAACATGAATCTATGAAAGCATGTGGTGGTAAGTAGGCTACAAATATAGGCCTATATGTTTGGCCTGTTATACCCAAACGGTATATTTATTGTTGTTTGGTTAACACAATCTGGCTTCATGATTTCAATTATTTTCCATCCTGATCACTAACGTTTCAAGTGAAGTAGCCGAGAGTTGGAAAATCACCTCACGTTTAAAAGAAGAACACTTAAATATGTGTGAATGATACAAAACACAACTCCAGGTATTGTTTTGATGAGGAAACAACATTATACCATAGATCAGAAAATGGTGTAATATGGGCTCTTTAATCTGTACACATCTGTAGTGTCAAAATTGTGTCTATTATGGTCTAATTATAGCATTTTAACTCTCTTCGCTCTTTCCCCTCCAGAGCTGCCCTACGGCTGGGAGAGAATTGAAGACCTCGGTATGGAACCTACTATGTGGAGTGAGTAAACTTGACATTAGGCCTGGAGCTACATATAGTTTTAAACTGCAGAGGGAAATCCATGCATTTCACTTTTATATAGAGAGGATAAAATGGTTCAGCAATCCAGCCACACAATGCTACTATGAATTCAGAACAAGCTTTTCACACTGATAACAAAAAAAGAATAATTACTCAAGTTAAAATAGCTTGAATTCAGAGTATAAATCTTATGTTTTGGTAAATGGTAAATGCTTGTCTGTTTAATGTTAAATGTTAATTTAACTCGTCAACTAATGTATGAAATATTGCTGTTAAGACCTATTATTTTGCTTTAAAGAAGTGCGTGTGTCTGCTATATAGTTATAATCTATGACAACCATGGATCATTGTGTTGTATGCATATTTTAAATCGCAATATTCACCTTAAACAACTTGGTAAAAGAAACAAATCTGCTGCATTAGAAAACTGCGGTGCCCAACGGGAGCTGACGTTTTCAAATGTTTTCAGTTGTATTCGTGTGTCTCGCCATCTCATTTTCGACAAACAAATGTCATCATCACAACCAAGCAAGCAGCAGTTTTGTTTTGTTTTTTCATTTGTACCAAATGACTACACAACGTTGGCAAATTGTACGTGTAACCAATTAAGAAAATAAAATTGCAGAATGACTCAAGTACAGAGCAGTAGGTGTATGTTGTGGCGGTAAAAACAGGGGTCAGTCTGTAATATATCTTGAAAATAAAATATTAAAACATGCACGAATCACTCCAAATACAGCTTTGGGTTAGTAAATGCTAAGGAGAAACAACTAGAACAGGTGAAAAGGTCTGAAAAGTCCATTTTGCAGTATAGGTCTGCTTTAAAAATACATTATCTAGACAAATGAAATACACTTGAACTAACCAAAAGTACTCAGGATTCAGTTTCAAAAGCTGAAATGACTTAAACAACATAGATTGAATTTTTTACAGTGAATGTTTGGTTGTGTTGTGCTATGACTAGACATAATGGATTTGTAAATATATATTGAGTTTTTTCTTGTTTACAAGTGAAGTCAGTATTTTAATTCAATTATCATCAAACAAAACCCAACTTCTAACTAGAATCGATTTTGTTTGCTGTGCCGTTTATATGAATATGTAAAAATGCCCATAGCTCGATGATTGACAGTTCTCTATAGAATCCTCAAGTCTTATTATGTGGGAGGTTGTCTACCATTCAATAATATTATACTCAGTTTGGATTCTGTAAGATTTATACTTTGAAAACAGCCATTTGAGCACAATTGTTGGTGTTTGTGTCTCCCGTAGAGGCCATTTTGTTGCAGACCTGAGTGAGAGTGTAACATTGTGGTTACCTGGCCTTGTACAATGTCATTTTCTCGTAGTGGCTTCATGCTTCATTTGCCTGAGACTTTTGTGACCACAGTTTGAACTTGCATCTTTTTTTATCAGTTTATGCTGTTTGTCAGGCTCAAGTTTAGTGGATGTTTGTATTTTATTTCATGGATACAGATTTTTAGACAAATTATTTGATTGATTGATTGTCTCCATGGAGATGATGGAGATTAGAGATTGAGCAATATAAGTTTTTCCATAACTGATGCCGATTGTTTTGAATCCAGAGAAACTGATGGCTGATGAACTCTGCCTGTATTTTTGGGCTGATATGAAGGGCCAATTTTGGTAATTTTCCCCAAATTATCTAATTTGAATTCAATAAAAACTCATTCTCAACCTCATTTTACCACAAATTGGATAATTGAGCTGTGTGGTCACATCTTTGGACTCAAGTGTTCATCTAGAGCTATATTCATCTTCTTTATGCATTTTTTTTTTTTTTGCATATTTAAGCAACTAGACAGCACAAATAAAATATCGGCCTCTGCTAGAGAATGAAGGCCAATACCCTAAAAATTGCAAATATCGGCCGATATAGTGGTCTCTAATGGATGTTATTGCTTTAGCTAGAAGGATCAATAGTTTCCCATTTTCCCATTTTTCATTAATACAATTTTGTAACGTGATATGAAGGATTGATTTTTGTATATTTTTTTACCCAAAATAAACGACGCAATTGCGTTTACAGGATTGCACCTTCTTCATAATGGGCTAAAGTTGAGATTTCAAATCAAAAGAAAAAATGAATGAAAAACTATCTGGGGGGGAAAAAAAACCAACAAGGAATTTTCACCCTAGATTCCGAACAATAGTCCCATTCTAACCTGTTAATGATTGAACCTGCTTTAATAGTGTGGATATTTACACAGCTCTAAATGTGTTTTTGCTAATGGGGCATCTCCTACTTTCTCACGCTGTTAGACCAGTTATGACCAGGCCAGACGCTCCCATCACTCTGTTCTTTGTTATAAAACAGGAAGTAAAATGAGGACACGAGTCTGTCCAGATCTGACGCGTAAACACTGACCCAAAGTGTGAGTTTGTCCCATTAGTGAGGACAGACCTGCAGAGGAGCGAGAACCACGGAGAGCTTATGTAAGAGGGTTAATGAGAGGCTGCAAAATTCTCTATCTCTTTTATCTATCTATCTATCTATCTATCTATCTATCTATCTATCTATCTATCTATCTATCTATCTATCTATCTCATCTTTCTTTATCAAACTTTCTCTTTCTCTCTTTCTCTACTCCTTCTCTCCTTCCCTCTCTTCCTCCCTTCCCCCCTCTCGTATTTCTGTCTTCCCTCTAATACATTTTCTCATTCTTTGTAGCTCTGTTTCTCTCTTCCTCTCCTCCTCTCATTATATCACTACACCCACTCTCCCTCCCTCTCTCAGTCTTTCTCTGATTCTTCTCTCTGTCCCTCACATACCATCTGTCTCCCTCTCTCTTCTACTCCCTACCTCTTGCTCTTTGGCTCACCTTCTCTCATTCTCTTTAATCTCTTTTTCTCTCATCCCTTTTCTGATTTTTTTTCTCTCTCTCTCTCTCTTTTCCCTTATCTCACTTTCTCGCCCTATCACTTTTTTCCTCTCGCTCCCTCTCTCTTTTTCCGTTCCCCCACTCTCTTTCTTCCTCTCTAATCTCTCTCTCTCTCACACACACAGACTACACCCCTCTCTCTCTCTCTCTTCCCTCCCTCTCTCTCCTTCCCTCTCTCCATCTCCCTCTCTTTTCTCTCATGTTAAAAATGAATTCCTGAATGTGACAGCAACACTTATTATTTCCCCCTTATTCTCCACACACAGGCGCAGTGCAGGGACTAAATAATGAATCAAGCTCACCGTTTTTAAATGGCTGCAAATAAATAAGGCTCCATTTAATTTACATAAGATCTATAATGTCCATTGCAGATCCTATAGAGAACTAAATATCCCTCGAGGTTCACATTGTATTGTATTGTATGTATAAAAATGAATGGGGATTATTGATGTTCAGAGGATTTTTTAGGATCCCATCAGAAATGTGCTAACTTCTGTTGTAAAAAGTGCACTGCAAATTAGTTTTTCAATTACTTCTTTTTGCAGCCTTTTTGGTTAGTTTTTTATTATAGACAATAAACTGGACATTCTACTTTTGCAGATGTCCAAAACTCATTTTCAGTATACTTTCAGATTCAAATTCTGCTTATGGGTTTTTTGCACTAGGGTCAGCAGTTGTTTCAGTCTACTCTCAACTGTTGATCAGAAATGTGTTTGAAATTGGAAATGGAAACTTTATTTCTTTTTCTGTGATTAGTAATTTATTGTTTTCATCTTCAAACGTCAGAATGGAAAATGTCTTTTATATATAACACACACACAAATACACAAGACAAATGTATTTATTAATAATAACACACTTTCTAGTTTACAATAGCAAGACTTTTGTGGACTCCATTGAATCCAGTAGAAACTAAACCATCAACACGTTTGTCTAATGCTTTATTTCACTGTTGTTTTGTTCTGGTTTGTCTCAAGTAAAGTTTAGCCATTCAGATATGGTTACTTCAAATTTAAGATTCAGACAAGTTTATTAATCACACCAGGGGCAATTAAAACACATAGTAACAACCAAAGATCCAACACATGGAGCAATTCTGAACAAAAAAAAAGCTCTGAGGGTCAATGAAGCAACCAATAAAAAGACATTACACCTACAAAGTATTTGTATTTCAAAATGGCAATAGGAATTAATTATTTCAAATGCATATTCATTTGGGTAGGAAAGAAAACTCACTTTTTAAAATGTGACTCTGTGACCTAAGAATCACATTGGCTTTTTGTAACACATTTCTGTCAATCATAGTTTTAAATGACATTACATTACTCTTCTCAAAAATTGGTCAGTGTGACTGATTTGTTACTATATTAGATGTTTGTGTTACTATAGTATTAACTGTGCATTTACCATCTGTCATGAATCAAAAAGGCACTATACATAATTGTACTTACTCACTTGTATGTTGCTCTTCGTCAGGTAAAACGATGATGTGTTCGATGATCGGCTGTGGCGGCTCATTTCCAAACATGCAGAAGCTGATGGAGCACCTGAGGCACCACCACAAACCAAACGTCTACTTCCTGTGAGTCTTTATCAAGGGTCATTGTTGTAATCGATCTGGATATGGAAAGCATTGTAAGTTACATGAACATAAAGGTACACTATGTAACTTTTCTGGTGGAAGGTCTGCTACCTGCTTGTCACCATGGAGATGTTATTGTTCTGCCTGGAAAGTTCTTTGGCGTGGCATTAAATTTCTCTATCTTCATGGAGATGAGCAGGTGACACCCGTAGGCCTGGCCTGAGAATGCATATTTCTCAAGGTATTTTAAGATTTATTAATGTAATGCCATACTGTGAAACATTCCAGGCAAAGCAAAAACAGATCCTCCATCAGAAGTTACATGGTGCACCTTTTAAAACACAAAAAAGTACATTTAGTAGCGTATGGTGAAAATTATATACAGTATTATGTGTGTAGCAATGAAGTTTGATGCCACATTAGATTTGTAGCAACAACTTAAACATTTTCACCCCATATGAGGGTACAGTATCAATACAGTTGCCTCTCTTGTCTCATTGTTTGTAATTTGCTGTTTTTGTTGATATATCTTGAATGAACAGTTAATACAATGCTCATGCAAAGTTGATGATTAAAAAACCTCAACATATTAGTTTGGATAACAAGTATATTAGATCTTCTGTGTGGGTCAGTGTTAAATGTGCGTCGTCCCTGATAAATAAATAAGATTTTTAAAAAAACTAAGATGCTGTTCACTTAATATATTGTCTTCTTGTCTTTAGGTGTGAGAGCTGTCACGCCAAACTGCGATTGTACCGTGGACTCCTCCATCACCTGCGCTCCTGCTCCAAAGCCCCCAAACCCAAGTTTAACCCCGCCCCCTCTCCCTCCTCTTCCTCTACACCCCCTGTCCCGATGGAAGTAGACCAACCCAAACTAATAGCGCCCCCACAGGACAATCTGAGCCCTCCTCCTCCTCCTGCACCACCACAACCACAAGTCCCCCCTGCTCTTACCCCATCCAACCACTCCCAACAGCCCCACAGCCCAACAACCCCCCTCTCCCCTCCCCAAACAACGATCTTGCCCAGCCTCGTTTAATTCAGCATATCATATAGATTCAACAGTAAATGCTTTGTTTTCAAAAGACAACCAACAAATCGGTCCAGTCCCGGAGACGCAGCCCAGAGCAAACCCACCTGAGGGGCAGATTCACCAGAGACCGAAAACGCCGGAAAACGCAGAATCATCCCAAATGTCTCCACAATCTCCTCCCACCAATGTCTGGAGAGCTGGTCAAGGTAAGTTTTCTATCACCCAATAATAAGGCACTTGTTTCAGGATTTAGAGTAATGTTTGTTAAGTTGGGGGAGGAACCACACGTTTTTACTTTACAAACACATACAGTTTGGTACCGAAGCACTAAACTCTTCACATTTGAGAGACGTTTGTGCTGTTCATTCATTTTCATTCTCTACTACTTAAAGGTGCACTATGTAACTTTTCTGGTTCAGGGTTCACCATCTGCTTGTCTCCATGGAGATGCCATTGCTTTGCCTGGAATGTTCCACAGTATAGCATTAAATGTATCTTGCAATAATTAATGTACAGGTGATTTGTTGCTAAACGATGCCTTGGGAAATGTGCGTCCAAACTGTGAGTGTGGCTTGACCCGCCATCTGGTCTCCATGGAGATATGTTTTAATTCAATACTGTGGAACATTACAGGCAAAACAATAACATTTCAAGCAGGTGGCAGATCGTCCACCAAAAGTTACACAGTACACCTTTTAAAACAATATTGTTCATTTTATTTACACGTAATATTCAACCAAAATGGCAAATAATGGTGTCTTATCATACTGTATTGAAGAAAAACAAAATACTTTAAAGGTGCACTCTAACTTTTTTGTTGGGGGGGTTCATCATCTGCTTGTTTCTATGGAGAATCATTGCTCTGCCTAAAATGTTCCACAGTATGACGTTAAACAGCTCTACCATTTATTCAGTTACAGATGGTTTTACTCAAAAATACCTAGAAAAACAGGCTCTATTCTGTGAGCGGGGTCGCCTCTCCACAGATCTGACCTGTAACTTGGTCTGGTTTTGTCTCCATGATGATAGAAAGGTTTAATGCCATACTGTCCCATGGAGAAAAGCATTTGACAGACCCTCCAAAGTTACACAATGCACCTTAAATACACCCAGTTTTAATCTTTTGACCCCTTTTCACTCTGAGAAACGCATCCTCTGGCAGCACACCAGGGGGCGCTACACCTGTGTTCAGTGCGGTCACACCGTCACGAACAGAAAAGAGATGACGGAGCACAGCACACATCACAGTGACACCACCCTCGGCCCCAAAGAGGAAACCAACAACCCAGCCACAACCAGCAGCTAGTCTAACTTCACCAAATATGGAGAAAGAGAAACATGTGGTGCAGCATCCTTTGACTAGAAACCTTTGAAGAATGAATGAATTGGTTTTGACATTGAAAAAAACATGAAATATCATATTAAAAATGTAATGTATTTGTCTTTTGTGTAATAATTTGATCATAAAGAATAATAAAATCATACTCATTGTGGTTTATTGGTGTGAAAGCGGTCTGTCTTCATATGACTTATGCTGGAAAGAATTTTATACTTTGAAGTTGAACATTGTAATCAAGTGCGATGCCTTGGGGCCAGACCTCCTTGTCAAAGCCTGATTAAATCTCTGAAGCTAAGCAGGGCCGGGTCTGGTTAGTGTTTGGATGGGAGACCGCTGGGAAAATCAGGTGCCACAGTGAAAAAAATCAAATCCATAGGCAAGACACTTCACCCACGTTGCCTGGTAAGAAAGTGGTGTGTGCGTGAATGTCGGTGGTGGTCGGAAGGGCAGCGATGGCGCAGACTGGCCGCCTCACTTCTGTCAGTCTGTCCCAGGGCAGCTGTGGCAGAGTGAATGGATATCACACCAAACTGTAAAGCAACTTTGAGCGTCTGGAAAAGCGCAATATAAGATTAATGCACATGCAACAGTTTGATATTGAGTTTACATATAATATGATACAATATTTGAATTTGCACCACTCTTTCAGATTTGATCATTTCATTTATAAGTCAAAAATACCAGATATTTGAAGTGTCTTTACATTAATCTCAAATTATATATATATATTTCATACAAGCATTTGACTAGTTTGAGGTTCAGGCTTCTCCATGCCCTCTACATCACACATGCATTACAGCCAAATCCCACTGCCTGTTCCAGTCTTCAGCAGGGGGCGCTACAATAATTAACATTTAACCAGACAAATTGTACAATAAGGTCCCCTCTACATTTTAATTATCTTTATTCACATGTCTTGGTGGATACATGCAGACTGGGGTTTCAAATAAGTCTTGCCATATGAGAAAGTAGTCCATAGTCCTTCTATATAAAAATATGGGGGCACTTTGATATTTTTTGACATGTAATAAAAGTTGTAATTGTAATTCTGTTAACAAAACAAAATCAGCAAAACGCTGATGGGAACAATGAGTAAACAAGTGCATACAAAACAAAGATTTAAGTGCCAAACAAAAGGCAAAATTAAGATTTAATTTTTAGTGTGTTTAAACTAGGATTGCGATGGTTGGATTTAAAAAAATCTCTTCTGCTCCAGTGAGTACGTCTTTCCAGCTGGAAGTTTTCGGAAAAATAAACCTCCTCTGCTCATGTTGCCCTGGAGATAAAACACAAGGTTGACAAAAACTTCCCAGCTACAACAAATCACCACCCACTAATGAAAAATATATAGGTAATAATGAAAACAGAATCAACTAGTATATATATATATATATATATATATATATATATATACTAAAATACAATACTAAAAATTTAAAAAGTTAATAGGTGATAAAGAAAGGGCTGGATTAGGGTTGTCAAAAGTATTGAAAATGACACGCTAATCGATTCTAAAACTTCAACTCGAAACTAGATACTGATTTGAGCAGGTATCAATACTAAAAAAAGTCACATTAACAGGACAGAAATGGCTTTAGAAGGATCTTGAGCTGGATAAAGATGAAGTACAGATACAACATAGTTACATCTATATGTTTAAGGCAATACTACAAACAAAGTATAATTAGGTTTGCCAGTTTTTGTTGGGATTTTTATATTTAGACTATGAGGCAAAAATAAGACAGTGGGGGGGACACTCACAGTCTCCTCTATTATCAGAAAACATTGGTGGTCTCAAAGGTTCTACTATAGACAGAATTTTAACTACTCAGGAAATGTCCAATTTTGTCCAATTTCTGTTTGTCAGTCTTTACACCTGCAAATTCGAATTTTGTAAAGTTTTCTTAATTCCCTGACCTACGATTCCAACTCCCAAAGAGGAAGTCTTGATTTAATCTCAACATTGGCACTGACACAGAATATTGAAGTTTACAGAACCATTACTGTAAAGCACTTTTAATGACCGTGTGCCAATACCAAAAACGTGCCTTGCCTTTAAAATTACCAGAGTAAACAAATTTCTTTCTCACTACCATATCTCCTTCTCTGCTTAGATGTCTCCAGCAGGCGACCCAAGTGGGATATACTGATGCGTAAGGGGGCAGACCTCCAGCAAGTCTGAAACATGCGATCACAAAACATAAGTATTAAAAAAGTAAAAGATTACAGTTAAAAAAAATAGCTCTTATATTTATAGATTATTACTAATGACTAGGGCAGATACACTGACCATTTGTTTCTTATATTGCTTTGGAAACCATGTTATGAGATGTGTTTACAAATAAATGGGACTGGGCTTTGATTAATTTAAAAAAGAAAAAAAAAAAAAAAAAAAGAACTCACCCGCAGTTATTGACAGCCATAAGGTTTGACACCAAATCGAAAGGGTCCGTGAGCACACTGGCAAAGTTCTGTGAACAAATCTAAATAAAAAAAAATAAATAAAAAATGAAAATCAGTAATACATTAGTTCTCTTTGTTTTATTTGTTTTTTATTCAAAATATGGCTACTTTGAGACTTACCCATGTCACGACCTGAGAGCAGTTCTTAATTACTCCTGTCTAAAACAAAGACAGAAAAAATATTTAGAACTTACAAAAGGTGGTTTAATAGAAGTCAGAACTACCAAGTAAAAAAATATAGCACATTTCATTTCTGAGTGCTTGTAAATCTGGGGAGTAAACATTAAAGCCAATGTTAAAACACAAATCCAGGGCAGTATCCAACTTTCCCAGGAAACACTCCTAGAAGCATTCCTTCAAACACTCCTCATGACCTGAATTTGTGCAACTGCAGTTACAGATGGCTCAAGATGTGATAAGAAGTAACAAATTCATGAACCGAAAATAATATTCATATATATTTAAGTATCTGTATAATGTTACACTTTCATTTGGTGGTATTCGGACTAAAGTCAAAAGAATACATCGTCATATTTGATCACGTAATTAAGATTCAAACTTGGTAAGAAAAAAAATAATTAAAATTAAAAAATGAATAAGTGATGAATAAATGCATTACAAATGGTACAACAAAACAAAAAATGCTATAATGCCATTTTTTTTTAGTAGTCGACGAGTCAGATTATTTTTCTGATTAGTTGACTAGTCAAATGTCATTTGTACAGTACACAGATTTTTTAAAAATTACATTAAAGGTTGAAATACGCCAACTACAGGCTTCTAGAGATTATTTACAGATGTGGTGTAATTACTGATGAAAAGTTTCACATTTCCATTTTATAAGGCACCTGTATTTGTTATAAAATGTCCAGAAAATGCTGATAATTATCAAAATATTATAATTTTAATAGTCAAGCAGTCACGTTTACTCCAATTCTAGGCAAAATTTGGGCAAATCTGACTATAACCAAACTAGACCATATAAAAACCAGCCGTACCGTGTTGTTGATGGCGTATGTGTTGATAAAGTGAGCCAGCATGTTACAGATCCAAAGAGACAAAACATCTTCGAGCAGACGAGGAATCAGCCCCCTGAAAACACAACACCACTGTGAATAATCAGACTGAAATCCATTAACTTTATTAGCAGCAAATCTACGCACGCAAAGAATCCCAGGATGCCCTCTTCTCTGTAGATCGTAATAACTGAGTCGAAAATACCACTGCAAATAACAGAAATAATGTTATGATTTTGTGTTGTCATGGTTACTGAATTTACAGATTACAGATTATTAAGTTTAAACGTGGCTTTACCTGTATTTTGTTTCCCTCCCGATGAACTGCACCATACATCTTAAAGTTATCACTGCAAAACACAAATGCGTGTTAATATTATTTTTGTTTATTTTCTATTTATTGCACCAAATTAAATACACTGAGGAGGAGAGTAACAATTAAATGCGTACTATGAATCAACCTGATAAAATAAATTGATTTCATAAGTTGCACTACGGAACTTTTCTGGCTGCTTGTCTCCATGAAGATGTTACTGTTTTGACCAGAATTCTCCAAAGTATGGCAATAAATAAGATAAACCGTCGACTCTACTCTGAGACTAAGAGGTAATGCCACAAGGTCAAGTTACAAGTCATATCGGTGGAGAGTAGGGCTGGGTATCATTAAGAAGTTGCAGATATGATTCATAGGCCACGATACGTTTTTTGATTTGATATAATTCAATACGATCTATTTCAAATCGATTCAGTATGGTTCAGTAAAAAAATAAAGGCTAAATCATGGCTGTGATACTAAAAGACTTTGTTAAACTTTTACCTGTGCAAAGTTCATATGAAACACACCCATTTTATTCATCAAAACAGTGAATATGTCAAATGTATAAATAAACGCATTTCCTTCCTCTAAAACAAGTAACAAAACTGTTGCGCTGTCTCAAAATAATTTAGTAAAATATACCAAAAATACTCTTTATCTTCTATCGATACAGAAGTCCACGATATCGATACTGTATCATCACATTAAACAATACGATATATCAAAATGTTGATATTTTTGCACACCCCTAGAGGCAAGCCCACTTACAGTAACAAAGTTTTTAAGGATTTTTTTCACTATAATTGAATAAATTCCAGATAGATTTGTTTAATGCCAAACTGTGGAACATTCCGGTTAAGCAATAACATCTCCATGGAGACAAGCTGGTAGCAAACTCTCCACCAGAAAAGTTACAAAGTGCACTCGAGTTGGAAAAAAGAGAACGTAAAAGCAAGACAAAGGGCATTTTTCAGTGATGTTTGAAACTAAAAGTATTGGGAAGAAAAAAGGAGGAAGCATTGGTTTTGATTTACCGTCAAAAGGATGTGCGACAACTGTGGCACAAGAGCGAGCGATCATCTCTTTGGTCGTCTGTTTAGATAAGACAGATTCACTTGAAAATTTGAACCAATTCGTTAGATTATTCAAGTATTTTGTTATTTAGCATTACTTCTTTAACAACATGCTCCAAGGAACCAGCTGGAGCTTTCGGTGGGCCACCGGGTAACTGCAACACAAAATATTACATCTTGATAAAACAATCGTGCAAACTTTATCTAAAACCAAAATCATTAGTGTTTAATAAGTCAAAAAATATGCCCCAAATATACAGAGAATACATTTTTTATAAAACACAACCTTGTAACCATATTTAATTATAAATACTATTACAAGATAGAGAAAGATAGATACAGACAGTGATACATGGAGATGGAGAATGATAGAGAATGATAGATAGAGAATGATATAGAGAGATAGAGAGATAAATAGAAAGATGGATAGACAGCTGGATAGAGAGATAGCTAGAGATGGAGAAAGACAGAGAGAGTGAGAGTTTACTGATCCCAAAGAAAATTCAAACTTACTCGAATGTTGTCGTTCTCGTGGCATTTCTGAAATAAAGAAAGAACTTAAATCAACTACACATTGTTAAATTGTAATCTCAGAAAACAGAAAAGTGCATGTTAAACAGAGTTGTCAATAATTTACAGTCAAATCAGTTCAAATTAGATAAAAAGTACAGATTATAATGTTGTACCTGCACCACTTGGCTGTGCACCACTGTGCCGAAGGTCCTGGCGCAGAGCCTTGGAACGAGGCCTTTGAAGAGACCGGCTTTTCCATCGATCTTTATTATGTGTTTTGCTGAAACAGAACGACAAAAGAAAATTATGATTTATAAAATGCATTAAAAAGTACAATAGTCAAAATGCTGTTCCACCTTGTGATGTCATGTAGTGGCGTTTTCAAGTTAACAGCTGCCTTTTAGCTTTAGTTCAGTAGAGATCGTCACTTCCAAGGTCCAGCTTATCCAAATGATTCTTGTGAAGGTGCAAGGAGTTTAAAAATAAAGTGGAGCACTTCCTGTATTACTGCATGACATCACAAGGTGAAATAGTGTTTTCTGTTTGAGAGACGAGCCTATCCTAAATATGCAGGGTTTGTGTTTTAAACGTGTGTGAATGAAACAAAACACAACTCCAGGTGCTGTATGTTTTTAATGAGGAAACAACATTATACAACAACATACATCAGCAAATAGCATAATATGGGCTCTTTTAAAAAAACAAAACTTCAATGTAATCTTTCAGTGTGGCATATAAAGATGCATTTTCTGTGGTTTCCAGTCCATTTACCATAAGCACTAATGGAAACTCAAAACATTTAGAGGTTCATTTTAGACCAGTTCTGTTATATTTAATGTAATCAGGATGTTATCAGGAGGATACAAAAAAATATGTCAAGATGAACAGAGTTTTTTGTGTTCATTAATTATTTATGGTGTTTGAGATCAACTGAAATGAAGTCTGACGCTGCACTCACCATAAGCAAACAGCCCGGGCAGCTGGTACACCTGTCTGCCCAACAGGTCTCTGCCCAGAGTCGGAGGCAGCGGCTCGTGTCCCACCTGAACACAACACAGAGGAAAATATATTGTGAAACAGGCATGTCTCACATGGTTTCACATTTGCAACACTCAACACTACAACATTACAACACTACATCACTGTGCAGCAGAAGAGGACAAAGATCCACAGTGAGGTTTGTAAACAGAGGACAGTCCAAGGCTGTAGAGCACAGGTCAATAAAAATCCAGAACAATTTGACAACAATTTGAACAATTTGAGAAAACAATGTCATTGTGAGGGTTAGGGTATTTCTGACAGGCACTGACTTTATGCTTAGATTAGCAGTACATGATTTATTTATTTGCACATCCAGTGGCATTTACATTTTAGAAAAGTGTATTGTCTGCATTCAAATGATCAAATTACTGATTCAATTGTGATTAGAATCCAGAAACTGACGGCTGATAAAATCTGCTGATGTCACGTTTATGGGCCAATATTTAGGGCAGATTTGGATAATTAGTGTCCTTAAATTATATGATTTGAATTAATTACGGACGCATCCACAACTCTTTTTGATAAACTTTACAAATAAGAGAGAAGTGTGAGCAGAATTTTGCGCAGTACCCTCTGAAGTGTTCAAAGTTCACAGATATTCAGCCGCTAAAATGTGCAAATATTGGCCCAATATATCAGCCAACATCCCTTTTTAATAAACTTAATTACTTAAAATACATTAAGAGCTTTAATGTGTGAGCGCTTGCTTATTACCTCCGCCAAGGAGGTTATGTTTTCGCCTGAGTTTGTCTGTTAGTTAGCAAGATAACTCAAAAAGTTATGGGCGGATCTTGATGAAATTTTCAGGAAATGTTCCTAATGGTAAATCCAACAGATGATCCAAAAGAAATCCTGGATTCTGGATCACTTTGAAAACTGAGCTGCTTGGCGGAGGTCTGCGCTCTCTGAGTGCTTTTCTAGTTTAAACAATGGGATCATTCCCTGACTGCTGAACTGCCCACGATGAAGGGGCACCTTCACAGTGAAAGAGGACCTGCTCCTTTGTTATCACTCTGTATCTGGGTAATATGACTCAGAGGGAAAACATGTAATGCCCTCACATACAGATTATGCACTATAAAACACATACATTATGCACTATAAAACATCTGTAGTCATTTAATTTATCCAGTGAAATCATATATTTCATTGGACAATTTCATGGCATCACTATTCTGGGGTGTAATGTTGCATAGTACATAATTATCAAATACTCTCTCTGCAGGTCACCACCCAAAAGCATATGCAAAAGATAAGAGCCACAATGAAGACATTTGTGCAACGCAAAGTTCAAAAACAGCAAGATCATAGAAATATGCAATGAAAAAAATCAAAATTAAGATAGACTGAAATCTAACGAAGATTAGAAATGCTTTTAATATAGTTAAGTTAAAAAGGCATACAGATAATAAAATACAACACTGTGTACAATGAGAGGCTATATAGACATGTTTATGTACAGTATATAGACAATTTTATCACATAATAATCTGTTTGTCAAAGTAGTAGTAGAGACAGAATTTAGCAGTAAAATTCAGCAGAATAAAATATCAAAAAGTTTTATCATAATATTATACATGGCATTTAAAACCCAGTACAACGCATCCCCACGACAACAACTAAAATGTAAATGTAAATGTCTTTGAGCCTTTTTTGTGTAGATAAATTATTAGTCAATGTGTCATAACAGATAAGTTAAAAATGAAAGAGCAAAAAAGGCTTGCTGAAAGAGTTACCAGAAATATTATCATAAAACATAACATGGAACAGTTTCATTAAGATACTAAAAGCCTAATATTAAAAGCCTAATATTGGCATGCAATCGTATAACTTTACAAAATAATACGTTTAGCTTATAACTTAAAATTGCAATTAAAGCCGCGCGCAGCTATGGTGGCCCTCGCCCCGGTTCGTTGTCTATGATAGGGGGCGCTATAGTGTTCACTTTTCATATACTTTATAGTGTATTATATTCAGGCTGAGATCAAACATTAGTGATTAAAATTTCAGCACGATAGGTCAAAGCATGTGCATGTAATAGATTTTAAACTATTTTTTGGGGGAGTATTTGCGCACCTGCTGGCCAACCGTGAAAATTGCCCCATGTCCATAATACATTTGTTTGCTTGGAATCATGCATAGAATTTATTCCCCGAATTTGGTCCAAATCCGATAATGTAGACGTTTCATGTCTATTCTAGGTGGCGCTATAGTGTTCACTTTTCATAAACTTTATATTGTTTTATAATCAGGTTGAAATCAAACATTAGTGATTCAAATTTTAGTGCTATAAGACAAAGCATGTGCGTGTAATATATTTTAAAGTATTTTTTTGGGAGTATTTGTGCCCCTGCTGGCCAACCGTGAAAATTACCCCATGTCCATAATGTATTTATTTGCTTGTAATCCTGCATAGAATTTAATCCCCGAATTTGGTCCAGATCCGAAAATGTTGACGTTTCACGTCTATGCTAGGGGGCGCTATAGTGTTCACTTTTATTATATTTCATATTTCATTACATTCGGGCCGGGGTCACGCAGTTGTGATTTGAATTTGAGCTCTCTAGGCCAATGCCTGTGGCCGTGAGAGGTTGTCAAAGAAACAGGAAATGAAGGCGTTTTTTTGCCGGCGTGCTACGGGCAAACCGTAAGGAGTTAAGAAAAAACATAGATGATTTATGTGAATCTATGTCTGTAGATGTGACATGTCAAATCTGAGCTCATTTGGACTAAACACAAGGGACACGAATCTTTTTGCACATACCCAAGTCAAAACGGCGCCGAATTTTTAATCCAATATGGCCGACTTCCTGTTCGTCATTCATAACATTCATGTTATGACTTTTTTGTTTGTCTACCTGAGCTCTGTCATTGTTCCGAATTTTGTCAGCCTACACCAAAATATTCTTTTCAGCTGCCCATTCATGTTGAAATTTTGATTTTTCAAGGGGGCGCTGTCGAGTGATGCCCATTTTATCAAATTTTTCGCCGGACCGGTCGATCAAAATCGCGATCGTTTGCAAGGAAAAATAATAACACAAACGAAGAACAACAGCCCTCGCCATTGACTAAAGTCACTGGCGAGGGCCAATTAAGCATTTTGATACGGAAGGTCAAGAGGAGCAGCATTAGTGTTGTGAAAGTTGCGAGAATTAATAGCCGTGTTCCATTTCAGGGTCTGCAGCCTCCGAGGCTGGTTTTCAGGCCGCATACGCCACTTCCGGCGCGACAAGGCCTGTTCCATTTCATGCAGCCTCTGAGGATGCAGCCTGAAAACCGGCCTTGTTTCCATGGAGATCAGGCCGTGAACGAAGGACGTGAAAATGTATCCTTCGCGGCCTTATATTTCCCAGCATGCACCGCACGCTACTTCTTCTACGGTAAAAAATGGAGTCCGCGGCCAATTTCAAGTGTACTTTTCAATGTAAGTATTGGTTTACCTCACGTACAATTAATTCTAAGTTACTAGCTACATGAAACTGTTGATAAACAAGGTCACTTAAGTTGAACTTAAGATGTTAAGTTAAACATATGTATGAAGGTAGTTGTTACGGCTTTGTTCACGGCGATAGTTGTATTAGCGGTTAGTAGCGTTATTCCTTACACTTGTTTATTAGCTTAGCTGCTGTAATGTTAGATATTCTCCAGTATGTAAGAATATTTTTGTCTTCAGGGAACAAGGAGCAGACCACCCGATTGATCGAGCTGAGGCGGGAGAACGACCACCTGTTCACCGGGGCTAAATTCTCCGTGAACATGGCTTGGAGGTAAGTATTAAAACAGTGCTATATGCTCCTGTTAGATAATATAACATCAGCCATGAAAACTATATCAACGCTGGCATTACTGCCATTTGAAAACCTTTTTCATTTGTACATATGTGAGTAGTTGTGAATTAACCTGGGTTTCCCCATTTATTTCCTATGTTATCCACAGCCTGTACTTCTGTGATTACTAAATGATGGCCGGGAAGCTGGTGATCTGAAAAGTATACTACACAATGTTGTACTATCATGTGTAGTAATGTAGTAATATCACATTGGAGAACCAAACCTACCTACTTGCCAATAGACAGTTGTTCACAAATAAGATGGACTTAGTAAGTTTAAAAGCACCATGAAAACAGGAATTAAAAAAAAGACATAATTAACTACATAAATGAAAGGATAGTGTGTGGTGCATGGTTATTGAACAAATGTTTGCAGTAACACCAAGAGATCTGTAACAGATTTCATAGTATACATAATATACACAGGTACTGTATTTATTATTGTGTAAACTTGAATGTTTATGTTCCGTTTGACTCAGGACAATACTGGAGAAGTTAGGCCTGCAGGACCAGGTCTCACCGGCGCAGGCCAAAAAAAAAAAAGGGATAACCTCAAAAGAAAGTATAAAGTATGTACATTATCTGAAACATGCAATCTTTATTTGTAGAAATAAACCCTTGTGTTCATCCCTGTATTATCCTTCTGTCAAAGGATTGCAAGTACCCAGGGACAGGGGAAGGAGTTGCTGGAAGGACAACAGCTGAGACTTGGGCCCAATCCCAATTCTCCCCCTTAGCCCTCTGTCTTTGTCTTAGCCCTACCCCTCTGTCTTTAAACAGAGGGTTAAGGCAAAGGGTTTGTTTTAAACCCTTAGAAATGGGACACCCCTTTGCAGTCGCAACAATATGACATTATTTTTAAAGTTTTGAAGTATTGTGCTCCTTTTGAGTTTGTTTTAAATGAACTTTGCAAAAAGTCAAATGTTTTTTTTATTTTTTATTTTTTTAAAATTACTATACTCTGTACAACATATGTAAATCAAATTTTAATCAACTGTAACACAAAATTAAAATGCTGCAGAGGTGGACGGAGATGCAGAGGATGCCTGGTACACACAAAAAAGAAAACAAAATTAATACATGAAGGTCAGGGACAGAGGTGGAAAAAAATACTGAAAAATTGTAATTAAGTAAAAGTATCTTTACTTTGCTTAAATCCTACTCAAGTAAAAGTACCCGTCTGAAAATGTACTCGAGTAAAAGTAAAAAATTACTTCATTTCAAATGTACTTTGAGTAAAAGTTACTTAGTTACTTTCAATTCAATAAAAAAAAACTACAGTAAAAATGCAGTTTTTTTCATAATGTTGCTGCACATAAATGCAGTCTTAAATAGACATAAACTGCGGTAAACTAAATGTGACGCACTACCATTTAATTCCTCTAGGAGCTGAAGATATATGGGATAATGAATCTAGGACAGGGCTCCAGAGCCGCATGTGGCTCTTTCATCGTTCTGTCGTGGCTCCCTGTGACTTTGGAAAATAATAATGAGTATTTAATTACATTGTATTTTTATTTTAGTTTGTTCGTTTTTAAATGTAAATATAAACCTATTAATTAAGGTTGCCGACCCCTGATCTAGGAGCTGTTGAATAAGATAAAATAAGATGATCCTTTGTTGGCAGTTGCGCAAAACCCCGACACAAGCCAATGTTCTTCTGTGGTGATGCTCGGCTGCCAGGATATCACAGAAAAATCTAGTAAATTCTCTAAACATTAACTGTCATGATGTTGTGTAGTCTAGTCATGTAGCATCACTCTTCATATCTAAAACCATACATCCATTTCGTTTAACATGACATTTAGCGAACATGCAAAGCATTCTCAACCAATCCATAGCCACTTTTGATGGACTAGTACTGTCCACTCGAAACTAGTCCAGGCAATAACCCATGAACTATCCTATAGCCAACATCAATTAAGATGATTTATTAAGATTTATTTCTGACTGTCCTCTAAAGCCAATTTTAAACGTGAGGTGATTTTCCAACTCTCGGCTACTTCACTTGAAACGTTCGTGATCAGGATGGAAAATAATTGAAATCATGAAGCCAGATTGTGTTAACCAAACAACAATAAATATACCGTTTGGGTATAACAGGCCAAACATATAGGCCTATATTTGTAGCCTACTTACCACCACATGCTTTCATAGATTCATGTTGAGGTCTTGTAGCTGAAAGCTCGGTTCAGCGGGGCAGACACATTTTACATTGCATGATTATGTTGCTGCCTTTTTTGCGTTTAAACGCGAATAGGTCATCGAGGTTTGGCCAAGGGTTTCTATGGCTTTTCTCTCCAGAATTTAATGCATCTTCTTCTGGTCCTTCATCTTCCATGACCTCCATATGTGGCTCCGCAATAACCATCTTGTTCCAACGCCTTGATTCAGATTGTGAAACAATGGAATTGCCGCACGCAAACCCGCGCAATGCAATTTCCTTTCAGTTCCGGCAGATTATTTTCCCCCGCATTTTATTTTTTGTCCCTATCGATATTATTTTACTCAGGAAATGACAAAGTACTCATAAAAACGACTCAATTACAGTAATGTGAGTAAATGTAATTCGTTACTTTCCACCCCTGGTATTATGTTATTTACAGTAATATGACTATGTTTATGTACAGCAGGATTAGACAGGATAAATATCAGTAAGTGACATAAGTGAATTGTATCAGAGGTATTGCACATTATTGCAATGACAAAAAATGACAGCATTTACAATTTGCTAATGGTGTTCGTTGAAATTGTGATTTTGATTTTATTGTGATATTCTTGCAGCCTTAAAACATTCTAAGAATGGTTACCATGGCAACATAGCACTGCAGAACACTTTTCTAGATTCTACAAAATCCAGTTTTGTTGCTATTGCTGGGTTTCAGATGATATCACAGCATTCTATAGGACAATATTAATTAATACAGATGGGAGGCAGCGGAAATTTAAATTGTTAAAATGCAAAAATATGTAATACAGTGAATTCTTGGATTTATTCAGTAATAATCAATAGAGAAATCATAAAGCAGTCACTTCAAAGCTTAAAGATGTCAAAATGTTGTGGCCTCGCTCTGCTACTGAAAGTTAGGGTTAGGATTAGGTTCACTGAAAAAGGTAGCAAAATGGAGTTTCAAATCATTGGAGGAGTCAGAGTTATTATCCCTAACCCTAACCCAAATCCCAATCGCAACCCCAACTCGGATCCAGGTCCAGGTCCATGGACAAAGGGCCTGCTGATTGCAGGTGGCTGCGCCATAGCAGCAGTAGCCATCTGGAAAATTGCGTCATATTTTGTGACGTAATTTTTTACATATTTGGACGGCATCTTAGAAACTGATGACTTAAATATGCCATCAGTTTCTATGAGTTTCTATAGATTTATGTCATCTTTGGTGACATAAATCTATAGTTTGTTTTTGGAGGGACGGCATCAGAAATAAGTTCTGGTGAAGTCTCTCAGAAACTGATGGCATATTTATGTCATCAGTTTCTAAACAAGATTTATGTCATCTTTGGTGACATAAATCTATAGTTTGTTTTTGGAGGTACGGCATCAGAAATAAATAGATCTCATATTGTTAATAACTCCAGTGACACAGAACTGATAATAAAAATGTAAAATTAAAACCACTCTCTGTACAATTAAAGTTTAAAAACAAAACAAAGAAAAAAAAATACTCATTTAGCAGCTCAACAATATCAAAAACAGTGATTCCCACAATTAGACCAAAAGTGACCAAACTCATGACACAGAATTCACGTAACAGGATGAAAAGTGTAATGTGTGTACAAATAAAATTGTTCATTACTGCTCAAAATGTATTAAAAAAAAAAAAAAAAAAAAAGTAACTAGTTTAGCAGAAGTTTGTAATAAAACATTAGCAAGACATAGGAAATTTTAAATCCCAGACATCACAGACACCAGTATTTTTAAAGTAGACCTACCTTAAGTTTCTTTAAATGTGCTGTTTTATGTACAGACTGATTGTTTTATTGATGATACATATTGGGCATTTCTAGTAAAGATTAAATGAACTCCGAACAATATTGATTGAATAGTCTAGAGAGAGTAAATCACAACTGTTTTAACCAATATACAAACCAAAATGTCCAACAAGGTCCAGCGTTTTTGGTATTTCTTATTATTCGAATAGTAATTGTCTATGATATAGGTCCTGGTGCAGGTGAAAGGTTGACCATTTTCCTGGTGTAGTTGGTTCAAGTGTTGCAGCTCTCATCATAGGACGGTGGAGCTTCTGGAAATAAAAAAAACAGACCATTTAATAAAAAGATCTAAAAAAGACATTTAGACCAACTAAAAGCAGCAGACTGGCCGGCTTCCAATGCACGTGCATGCGCTCAGGCAAGAAGTCACCGTTGATCTACCCAAGCATACGTAGATTTAGTTTTTAACCAATGAGTTCAGTTGTTTTTTTATTGTAGGTAAGTGATGCTTACAGTGTAAAATGTTTTGGTAAAATATCACCTCTTCACTGTACTGTGTCAGTGTGAATTCAATGCATTTGACAAAGTATGTCTGTTTAAACTGAATGTAAAATGAGATCTAAGAGATCTAAAATTAGTTTAAAGGAACTGTTTCTTACTGTTGTAAGAAAGGTACCAGGCACCAGTTGTTGCCAGTGCCTTAACCTCAATATAAAGGACATAAACAAGTTTTTCTCATTCTCAGGACAGCAGCTACTGCAGCAGCAGAAGCTGCACTAGCAAGAATTAGTGACTGGCTGTAGGTGCTGGGGTTTAGATAGTGAGGATTCAGAAGAGTCTTGTTAGATTTAAAACAACTCGTGAAACTAGAAGTATTTGATTTAAACGCATCTCCCTCATATTTTGAGACACAGACACAGGTAATGTTTATGGAATTTGAAATCCAAATCTTACAATACAGTTCCTTTAAGCGTCCCCCGTTAAATTTATTAGTTCAAGTGTTCTTCAGCATTAGCAACTGGAGCTGTAATTTGCACCTTCTCCACCAGATGTCCCCCCCAAGATTATGAAGAGCACCACATCAGTAGGCAATATACCACTAACCTTGTTACACTGCATTATCTATAAAAGATAATACACTGGTTTAGCCCTTAACAAGAAAACTCGTCTTGATCCGTATGTAAATATACTTTGTTAATGCTTAACTTGTAAGTACTGAAAACACTGCATATCAGAGTGGTGCAGGTTGTAAACTTACCTCTTGGATATGAAGGTGTGCTGTAGTCTGGTGGAATTATGTGCGGACTTGGCATTGCACTTGCTCTGATATCTGAGGGATAAGGAGCGGTGGCACCCCTAGGGGCGGCTTCGGGATGGTTTTGGCCGAAAAACAGCCCTGGGGCATAGCTGAACGCATTTGGTGACACTAGCTGGGACTGTCTCTTGTTGGGATAACCTCCGCCCATCACAGCGCCCCCTTCTGCTCCCTCTGGGAACTCTGCCGGGGGCGCGCTGGGGGAGTGGCACGAGGACATCCGGGAGCGCGGGGCAGGGCGGGGGGCGGGTTTGGGCACAGGCCCAGGGGGTAACGTGGGTGTGGTGGCAGTAGTGGAGGTGGAGTCTTCAGGAGCAGGGAGAGAGCTCGGGACAGAAGCAGCAGCAGGAGCAGAGGAGGTGGAATTGGCTGCAGGGCGGTACTTTTTGTCCAAAGACACATTTCCGATGTGGATGGGTAATGTCAACATGACGTCTGGAGTTTTCAGACTGACCTAGAGGGAAACAAAAAATGTGTGTCAGATATTTGAAAATGAGTTTTGATTTACGGAGTATTAAAATAAAATTAAAAAAACAAATAGTAAAGAAGTCAAAATAAGTAATAACTTTGAGGCAGTTCATACACTGGGGTGGTCTCCTGACAACCTTCTGGGTGACATTGGCATACTGTGTGACAGTAGGTGCAACACAGATGACCTGGTATAATTGCTGTGGTATACTCAAGTCAAAATGACTGTACAAAGCCGTTTTGTATTTAGCAGCTCCTTGACTACCTGATCTACCTTTGTGTACGTTTGATGCGATAAACAACTGCATGTGTTTACCATCTCTGCCTGCCCTACCCATCTCCTGCACAATGGCTTGCACATCCTCTGGAACACCGTACATAACAACATGAGATATGTTTGGAGATATGTCTTTGACTTCCTGTACTATCCAGTCCATACAGTCCAGCTGAGGTCCTGATACAGGAATCTGTCCAAGTCTGATGTTGGTCCGGTTTGGGCTTTCAGTCACAGTGACCGCCTTTTCCGTCTGAAGAGAGGAGGCCACTTCAATCAGCTCAGACCCGTTTATCACACTTTACCATGATTACTCCCATTAGAGTGGCCCTTATTTGCATATAGTTTAGATAATGTTGTGTGATTGTGCACTTCAAATCAGCTTCAGTGTTAACATGTTAAAGTGACGTGAAAATATGAAGCTTGAGCTGAGTATGTATTTTTTTACTTTATGTCACGGGCCGGACACGCCCCAATTTAAAAACCTCTGGTCCCAAGGGGAGGTGCTCTATTAAATAAAAATGCCACACGTAATTAAAAGAAATGTACAAAATTTATTGAGTCTATGAATGATAAAATGTCCAAAACTACTAAAAGCTAAACTATTAAGAGTCCCTCATTGGAGGTAGGTGGTTGGGTCCCCTGGGATCGCGGCTCCGGTGCTCCTCCACAGCTCCCGCTATGCCTCAGTCTCTCCCTCTTGTCCCGGCCGCTCTGCCATGCGCGCGCTGCACTCGTCCATGCGCTCAGGAGGCCTGCGTGCAGGAACAGGCCGTCAATTGGCCGGTAACAGGTAGGAACTCTTAATTGAGCAGTGGACTTTGGGCCAGGGCTAATTTGCAGAATACTTCACTAAAATCCAAATTAAAACATACAACTTTGAGTAGCCCTGCCACACGCACAACAAACAAGAAAAGCCACTTAGCTGGGAGGAGGGGGGTTGTCACACTCGCCCCCTCCACTGTTCCCACGTTGCGTCCTGTCGCTCGGGCGCCAAGGTCGTGCGCCGCTTCCTCTGCCCACCTCCTGCGCTCCTTCAGCGTGGCCCTATGTCTGGTACCGCGGACGCCCGACCCAGCTCCCAAAACCGTCCGTCTCCTCTGCTCAGCCCCGTCGTCTGCCACTCGCACCGCTCTCCCCTTTTTACTGACACACCTGCGCCCTATTAGTCCTGATTTGGGGGCAGGGTCAGAGTCAGTCCCGCGCACACACACACCTCCCTTCCAATCAACCCACACACGCCCAGTCCAGTCACCCCGTGACACCCCCCCTGACCAATATGTTCTAGTCCCTGGAACAACATACAAAGTTCTAGTCCATATACCTGCGGGGTCGTACCCCCATATTGGTCCTCTGAGACCGTCTTGGCTCAGGTGAGAGTGGAGGCCCCTCTTGCCCCCCCTCTCCCAACATCGGCATTAGCGCGTTGTCTTGGTGATGAATGGCACCGGTCTCAGGCGCCGTATAATGGAGGCACGGCCGTAGATTGTTGCGATGAACCACACGTTCAGGCTCGTCCTTCCCCTCTGGACGCACTTTATAGACCGGCCGATCAGGATGAAGTCTAGCAACAACAACAAAGGGTCTCTTTTCCCACCGGTCACTGAGTTTACCAGTCTGCCGCCGCCTGTGGTCCCGCACCAGTACTCGCTCCCCAGGCAAGAGCGGAGCATCTTTGGCAGTGCGGTCATAGAGCATCTTATTTTTCTGACCAGCCTTCTGGAGGCTATCGGATGTCCTCTGGTAAGCATAGGCCAAGTGTTCTTGGTGCTTGGCCACCCAGTCTGTAGTGTCCATGGGGGCCTCAGTTCCAAAGCCTCCCGTCAGCAGGTCCACAGGAGTCCTCATATGACGGCCAAACATCAGAAATGCAGGTGCATATCCTGTAGACGCATGGACAGTGTTGTTATACGCTTGGATGAGTCCGGGTAAGAACTCTACCCACCTCTGTTGCTTTTCTACTTCTAATGTACCCAGAAGGTTCAGCACTGTCTGGTTAAAACGTTCACAGGTTCCATTCCCCATAGGGTGATACGGGGTGGTTCGGCTTTTACGGGACCCATACATTTGGCAAAGTTCATATATCAACCGGGACTCGAAATTAGTGCCTTGGTCAGAATGAAGTACTTCTGGGCACCCAAACGGCTGGATCACATAGGTCCACAGGGCACGTGCTGTTGTGAGGGCCGTTTGGTCTAGTGTAGGTACAGCCCATGCAAACTTTGTGAACAAATCAGTCATGACAAGTATATTTTGGTATCTATCGGTAGGGCGGCTCAATGTCAGAAAATCAACAGCTACAATGTGCATAGGGGCCTTGGCAATCAGTGGCACTAGAGGGGCTTTACCTTGGGGCCCGGGTTTATGCAAAACACAGCGCGGGCATGCTTGTAGCCAGGTATTGACCATGACCTCCATCTGTGGCCAATAAAAACCTCTCCGCAGCAGAGCCAATGACTTCTCCAGCCCCGGATGTCCCATCCGCTCATGGTACATAGTCCAGAGATGTCGTGCCTGTGAAACTGGAACGACAATTTGGTGTACAGTCTCTAATGTTCGCGGATCTTGGATGGTTCTACACACAACACCGCCTCTTAGCTCCAACTTCCGCCAGTGCCGCAACAGAATCTTTCCAGGCGGAGCCATGGCTTGCCGTTCTGTAGCATTTGGTAACATACCTCTCTTAATGTGTTCCTTGATCTTGCACAAATCAGGGTCCTCTCCCTGTAGACTCCGCCATCGGTCTAGGTCCCATCCCCAGCTGTCAGCTCGGGTCTGTGGAGAGACCGCGGTCTCCACCGCTGCCACCAGTGGCTCCTGCTCCTCCGGGACCTGATTTGGTGGTACAATGGGGAATCTAGAAAGGACGTCAGCATTAGTGTTCTCTCTTCCTGGGCGGAATCTGATTGAGTAATCAAAGTTGGCCAACTGTGCGACCCACCTTTGTTCCGTCGCTCCCAACTTAGCCGTTTGTAAATGTACCAGTGGGTTATTGTCAGTCACAACAGAAAATTTTGCACCCCAAAGATAGTCCTTGAACTTTTCTGCTACCGCCCACTTCATGGCAAGAAGCTCAAGCTTGAACGAGCTATAATTCGCATCATTACGTTCTGATAGATGCAAGCTTCTGCTGGCATATGCAATTACGCGCTCAACCCCCCCTTGGTCTTGCGCCAACACAGCACCGAGCCCGGTGTTACTGGCATCCGTGTAGAGGGTAAAAGGTAAGGTGTAATCGGCATACGCTAAAACGGGGGCCTGCAGTAGTTCTTTCTTTAACTGCTGGAAGGCCATTTCACACTGCTCATTCCACTCAACAGATTGATTGATTGATTGATTGATTGATTGATTTCGAGCAAGTGAGAGAAAAAAAAAAATATATATATATATATATACACATACTTATATACATACTTATATATACATATATACATACACACACCTATATACATAAACACATATATATACATACATATAATATAATTTAATATATAGTCCGCTCGAAAAGGAGTGGGAAGAAGAAAAACTTATTGACTCCCACCCCTAATTTATTTCTTTATATTAAACCATATGGTTGCCATCGTTAATTCAATTATTATAGTTTACATTCATATATTTTATAATTATATACTATAGATTAATATTTTCAATAACGTTAAAGAATATTCCAATGCTATTACTATCCCAGTCATAGATTAATTATATTAATAACATGATAGAATATCATAATACTACTACTAACAATCCCAACATCATAGATTAAGTATATTAATAACATGATAGGATATCATAATAATACTACTAATCATATGAATAATAATATATTTACAATAAAACCATCATTATAACCACATTTTATGAAAGAAAACAAAAAACAAAAAAACAAAGCGACATTTAGAGCCCTTCCTCAGCCCTGTATTGTGACATCACCATTTCTTTATAATTTGCTTTAAATTGATGGATGTTTGAGCATTGCTTGAGCTGGGTCCCCAAGCCATTCCAAAGTCTGACTCCACACACAGATACACACAGGCTTTTCCTGGTAGTTCTCACCGCTTGTACTTTAAAGTTACTACATCCTCTCAGGTTATAACCCCCCTCTCTTTCTGTGAAGAACTTTTGGATATTACCAGGTAATATATTTTTACTGGCTTTATACAAGAGTTGTGCAGTATAAAAATCAACCAAGTCAAAGAATTTCAACAGTTTAGACTTCAGAAATAATCCATTTGTGTGATCACAATATCCAACGTTATACATGTTTCTAATTGCACGTTTTTGGAGTTTGAAGAGGGGATGTAGTAAGGTTTTATAGTTATTCCCCCACACTTCTATACAATAAGTTAGATATGGCATAACTAATGAACAATACAATATATACAGAGGTTTATATCCCAGAACATATTTTGCTTTATTAATTATTGAGATGCTTTTGGATACTTTATTTTGAATGTATCTGATGTGTGGTTTCCAACTTAATTTGCTGTCAATTGTTATTCCTAAAAATTTAATTTGTGATACTTTTTCTAGTACAATACCATTTATATTTATTAATAATTCTAGATTTTCTTTATAATTACCAAACATAATTACCTTAGTTTTATTTAAGTTAATAGACAATTTGTTCATATCCATCCATGCTTTTAGTGTAATTAACTCACAATTTACTGTATTTATAAGATTATTATAATTGTCACTAGAATAGAATATATTTGTATCATCAGCAAATAATATCAATTTCAATAACTGAGATACATTGAATATATCATTTATATAGAGATTGAATAACTTGGGACCCAGTACCGAACCTTGAGGAACCCCACAAACAATTCCCAAACATCTTGATTTAAACTCGCCCATCTTCACAAACTGCTGTCTCTCTGTTAAATAACTTTTAATCCAGCTCCAAGCCACACCCCTAATACCATATCTTTCCAATTTAGTGAGTAATATTGAATGATTTAGTGTATCAAAAGCTTTTTTTAAATCAATAAATATTCCAATTGCATATTTCTTTTTATCTATAGTGTTCGTAATTTCTTCCACTGCCTCTATTATGGCCATTGTTGATGACATTTTTGATCTAAAACCATACTGACTTCCATTTATTATGTTACATTTCTCTATAAATTTATCTAATCTTTCATCAAAGAGTTTTTCTAGAATTTTAGAGAATTGGGGCAGCAGAGAGACAGGCCTATAGTTGGTGAAGAGGTGCTCGTCTCCGTTTTTGTACAGCGGTATTACTTTGGCAGTTTTCATTTTGTTTGGAAATGTACCAGTCTGAAATGAAAGGTTACATATATAAGTGAAGGGCTTTAAAATACTGTCTATTACTTTTTTTATTAATATCATATTTACGTCATTACAATCTGTAGATGTTTTATTTTTGAATTTATTAACAATTGTTTTAATCTCAGCTTCACTTACGTCAGAGAGAAAGATAGTTTTTGGATTACTTTCTATTAGTGAATCGTTCAATAAGTTATTTCCACACTCAGGAATTTTCGCTGCTAGGTCAGGTCCAACATTAACAAAAAAATTATTAAAACTATTTACTATATTATGCATGTTATAATTTTCACCATTGTTATCAATAAAATAGTCTGGATATGAATTATTTTTTGTGCCATCTTTAATTATTCTATTTAATATACCCCAGACCCCTTTGATATTATTTTTATTATTATCTATTAATTTTTCAAAATATGATTTCTTGCTTGTTCTTATTATACTAGTCAATTTATTTTTATATAGTTTATATCTTTTTTCAGCTTCTTGTGTTCTTAGTCTAATGAATTGTTTATATAAATCATTTTTCTTTTTACAAGCATTTTGCAGTCCCCTTGTTATCCAGGGACATTTTATAAATTTATTTTTTTTATTGTACTGGTGTACGGGACAGTTTTTATCATATAATGAACAAAATATTTCTAAGAATATATTGTAGGCTATATTTACATCCTTCTGTCTGTACACAGAAGTCCAGTCTTGTATTATTAGCTCATGATTGAATGAAGTAATTGCCTCTTCTGTTAGTAGCCGTTTATATATGTATTTTTGGGGTACTTTTTTATTGATATTAACATAGTCATACAGTAGGAAAACAGGTAAATGGTCTGTGATGTCACAAATCATTAGGCCACTGTTCTTGGTATTTTCAATATTGTTTGTGAAGATATTATCAATAAGAGTGGCACTGTGTGTAGTAATTCTACTGGGTTTAGTAATGGTTGGGTATAGGCTCAAACTATACATACTATTCACAAATTCCTCTGTTATTTTATGTTTATTTGGATTCATCAAATCTATATTGTAATCTCCACAGATAAATAATATTTTGTTACTTTTTGCAGAAAACATTTTTTCCATCCAGGCCATAAATATTTCCACACATGAACCCGGTGACCTATATATACAACTTATGATAATATTTTTCCCTTTTTCATTGTGAATTTCAATTGATATACATTCAAGTACATTATTTATTGTTAGTGTCATATTGTCAATTACTTTAAATTTAATATTTTTTTGGACATATATAGCAACTCCCCCACCTGGTTTATTTGTTCTATTGATATAACTGAGATCATAACCTTCTAATTCAAAATTAACACCCTTGTCCTCATTAAACCATGTTTCAGATATTGCTATAACACTGAATGGATGTTTAAATTGTAATAAATATTCTTTGATTGAAATGAAGTTTGTATACATGCTTCTACTATTGAAATGTATGATTGACAATTTTCCTTCAGAATTAACACTATTATTGTAGGCATCTTCGGTATAATAATTACAGTTAGTATTAATAGATGAAAAAAACATATTGTCAGGATCTAGCTCATCTTCTAGATCTTGCGCTTTATGTTCAGTATATTCAAATGAGTTCAGATCCAGATGCTCATTTTCCATAATTCTTTGTTGTAGCTCTAAGTCACAAATGTTTCTTAAAGTAGATGAAGTTTGAATGGATGTCATTGTATGAGTATAGTTTCTGTTTACCTCGTTGATCCAGTAATGATTCGCTCAGTCAAATTTATCCAGCTCCTCCATGCTTTTTATGACCAAAACCTTGGCCTCCTCTGGTGATCCATTGAGTTGTATGAATATTTTGCAGTACGAAACCCAGGTTTTTTGGATTTTGTTTTGCTTCCTCAGGTACCTGGCTTTTCTGGCAATGTCCGCATTCCTTTTTGTTAGATGATCATTCAAAAATACATTGGTGCCCTTTAATTTTCTTCCTTGTTTTAACAAAGCAATCTTATTTTTTCTGTTCACAAACCTCATGATCACAGCTGGCGTGTCGTTGTTCTTCCTCCTGGGGAGAGGGTGGCATGCCTCGATGTTTTCCACATCCATCGTGATCCCTCTGGACTCGAGAAAGGCGGCCACTTGTTGTTCCACAGATCTTACTTCCAGCTCCCCGGGCTCACCCCCGCTGTCAGCGGTCACTGCACTGGCATACGACCTGGGTTTGATCTTAAACCCGGTAATGACCACGTCATTGATTCTAGAGTATTGCTCTAGATCTTCCACTCTCCTCTCCAGGTCCGCAATACGTTTATCCTTTTCTGCATTTTGGGTCCGCAGAATCTTTATTTCCTCCATTAGTTCGAGGAGTTGTTTTTGTTGTGTCTTGACAACAGTTAAATCCTCCGCTAGAAAGTCCAGCGACTTTCTAATTTCCTCCACCTCTTCCACTGCTGGAGTTTTCTTCGGTCCCATTTTGGTGTAAAGTGGAAAACTGAATCCACAACAGCGCGCTGCTTGATAGCGTGTGACGCCGCTAGCTTAGCCGCTAGCCGCTGGCTCTTTCTCAGAACCTCTCGGAGAAAGCGAGAGTTCTTGTTCAACTCAAACAATGCCGTAAACCAGAGTCCGTAATCTTTGTTCAATGTCCTTAGTCCATAACCAGTGTCATTAATCCAATAGTTCGAAAAAAGTTCAAAAGCCAAGTTTCACAGATACTCCCAGAGTTCGAAAACGACGCGCAACCATACACCGGAAAACAGAAGGGGAGCCCCGCCCTCTGTTTCGACTAGTGCCTACTAAGAGTCCATTCAGGGGCTTAGCAATCTTTGAAAAGTCTTTTATAAATCGTCTATAGTACCCCACAAACCCCAGGAATGAGCGGACTTGCCTGACAGTAGTAGGGGGTTGCCAATCTGCAACAGCTGCCACCTTCTCTGGATCAGGGGAAACTCCCTCACTGCTGACTAAATGCCCAAGGAACTTAACCTGCTTCCGGAACAGCTGGCATTTTTCCGGGCGGAGTTTAAGACCATAGGTGCTCAGGGACTGAAAGACAGACTCTAGGTGTTGAAGGTGTTCTGCAAAATTTCTGGAAAACACAATCACATCATCAAGATAAACCATTGCTGATTCGGCTAACTGATTCCCCAGGCACTTCTGCATTAACCTTTGAAAGGTTGCAGGTGCATTACACAACCCAAAGGGCATTCTTTCAAATTCAAATAAACCAAAAGGAGTAGTGAATGCAGTTTTCCCTCTGTCCCTTTCCTCTACCTCCACTTGCCAATAACCACTGGCTAAATCTAGGGTGGAATACCACGCGGCTCTATTCAGGCTGGTTAGAGAGTCTTCAATTCTAGGCAACGGGTAGGCGTCTTTGTGGGTTACACTATTTAACTTGCGATAATCCACACAAAATCGCCAATCTCCATTCTTCTTTTGAACAAGGACAATGGGGGCCGCCCAAGGGCTACAGCTCTCTCTAATGACTCCCCCCTTTAACATGTCTTTTAAGAGGCTACGTATCTCCTTATAAAGGGTCGGGGGTACTGGCCTAAACCTCTCACGGATAGGATTAGCATCACCTGTTGGTATGGCGTGTTTCACAGCACCCGTCCGTCCATAGTCCTCCTCATGTAAGGAAAAGACATGTGTCCATCGCTGTAATAGTTGCTCCAGTTGCCTTTGTTCCTCCTCATTCAATCCATCTCCCTTAAGGAAAGAAAAAGCAGAACTCTCTGCATTTACCTTAGGTTTTTCTACCGCAGAATTGATCAAACCAACTTCCACGACTCCAGGGTCCACTTCCACAATGGACAGCTCCTGGCCATCCCGCACACTGTCAGAGCTGATTTCAGACACAGCTGCCAACCTCTGAAATCTGCTGAGTGTAACATCAAAGGGATGGAGGTTCCGGACCCTCACGGGAATACGGCCCTTCCCCACAGTTACCAGAGCTCTTGCCACTTCGACCCTTCCCTGTTCCCCTAGGGGTTCTACCAGTGCATCACATGGTCGACTTTGGGCGGGCGGCGGAATTTTGGCCCAAAGAGTCATTTCGCTCTGTGCAGGTACAGTTACAGGGGAGCGACTGGCTAGGCGAGCTGTAACTTTCCACTGGTCCGCCGTTGACATAGCACGGACACGTTGACAGTCTACAAAAACAGAATCCCATTCTTTACCAAGCGGGGGCTTTGGATGGTTTACGGATTCCCTGTACTTGCTAAAGAGTTCTTCCCAACAATCAGCAATTACATTCATCCCAAGGATGGCTTTATCGGCTCCAATACATTCATCCTTGGCTACAACAATACCACGCGCTGGCACCCGGACCCCATGGATGACAAAGTCAGCTACCATGTAACCCACCCATGGGATATTAAGCCCATTAGCAGCCCTCAATGTTAACCATGGCAATCCTTCGCTTTTTAGTTGCTTACTCCCAAGGAGCTTCCTACAGACACTCTCACTAAACAGCGTTACTTGAGATCCAGTGTCTACCAAACACTTAACATTTATCCCATCTACACCCACATCTATTAGGGGACAATCTCCAACAAGCTTAGCTTTAGGACTGCAATTGATTGGGTCACCAGGAGAGGGTCCGGACACTTGACCCGCAGTGGCCGGGGCATTTAAAAACCCTGACTGGACAGTTTGGAGGGGCACCTACGACTAATATGACCAATTTGTTCACACACATTGCATATAGGACGGCCTTGGGGATCCCACTTAAATCTTGCATTAAGAGGGGTTCTAGGTCTCGGGCTTCTACTTGGGTGTCGAGCGGTGTCAAAAGGAGGGGAGGCCGCTCCCTTTAGCTCTTCCAAAATTGTCTTTGTCATTGCTGACATTTGCTCCTTTACATCCTTCATAACTTCAGCACGCAACTCTTGTTTCCAGTCCGTAGCTACACTTGTATTTGTCGGGGGCGTTCTACTCACCGCCAAGCAGTCATAGGCTGGCCAATGTTCACCCTGCTCCTCCTCTAGGGCCAGAGCTTCCATTTTTACCTCTTCAAAGGTAAGGTGGGGGCTCTTTCGCACCTGCCGCCTGAGCTCTTGGCGGATGGGGCCCTCCTTCAGGCCCATCACAAACTGGTCTCTTAGAACCAAATCTCCCCGCTCCAAGCCCATGGTGTCTCTCTGCTTCAACCTGGAAAACAGTTCACGCAATCGTAAAGAGAAAGCCCTCAGTGACTGGTTAGACTCCTGTCTGCAGTTGAAAAACTGAGCTCTTAAAATGGAAACATGGGTGTTGTCTCCATACAGTTCAGACAGTGCATCAAAAATCTTCTTTGAGGTGTTCCTTTCAGTCCGGTCTAAAGCTAGAATCTCCCGTTTTGCTTCTCCATCTAAAAATCCTAGAACAAAGTCAGCTTTTTGAGAGTCTCTGATAGGTTGGAAAGTAAGCATAGTCTCTATTTGGCTCCGCCATTCTCCAAATTTAACATCGGACTGTGTCCCACTAAATCTTGACACCCAAGGTCCGCCCATAAAAAAAGGCATCATCATCATGGACTGTCCACCTGACTGTGTCTCTTCAGTAGACATATTTATTTAATAGAGGCTCAACCCAAGGACCGGTCCTGCCGACAACGCCACTTTCTGTCACGGGCCGGACACGCCCCAATTTAAAAACCTCTGGTCCCAAGGGGAGGTGCTCTATTAAATAAAAATGCCACACGTAATTAAAAGAAATGTACAAAATTTATTGAGTCTATGAATGATAAAATGTCCAAAACTACTAAAAGCTAAACTATTAAGAGTCCCTCATTGGAGGTAGGTGGTTGGGTCCCCTGGGATCGCGGCTCCGGTGCTCCTCCACAGCTCCCGCGATGCCTCAGTCTCTCCCTCTTGTCCCGGCCGCTCTGCCATGCGCGCGCTGCACTCGTCCATGCGCTCAGGAGGCCTGCGTGCAGGAACAGGCCGTCAATTGGCCGGCAACAGGTAGGAACTCTTAATTGAGCAGTGGACTTTGGGCCAGGGCTAATTTGCAGAATACTTCACTAAAATCCAAATTAAAACATACAACTTTGAGTAGCCCTGCCACACGCACAACAAACAAGAAAAGCCACTTAGCTGGGAGGAGGGGGGTTGTCACACTCGCCCCCTCCACTGTTCCCACGTTGCGTCCTGTCGCTCGGGCGCCAAGGTCGTGCGCCGCTTCCTCTGCCCACCTCCTGCGCTCCTTCAGCGTGGCCCTATGTCTGGTACCGCGGACGCCCGACCCAGCTCCCAAAACCGTCCGTCTCCTCTGCTCAGCCCCGTCGTCTGCCACTCGCACCGCTCTCCCCTTTTTACTGACACACCTGCGCCCTATTAGTCCTGATTTGGGGGCAGGGTCAGAGTCAGTCCCGCGCACACACACACCTCCCTTCCAATCAACCCACACACGCCCAGTCCAGTCACCCCGTGACATTTATATATTAGACTAAGGCCCAATCTCAATTCTCTTTTGTACCCCTCTGTCTTTGTCTTTTAGCCCTACCCCTCGCCCTAACACTCTGTCTTTAAACAGAGGGTTAAGGCAAAGGGTTTGTTTTAAACCCTTAGAAATGGGACACCCCTTTGCAGTCGCAACAATATGACATTATTTTTAAAGTTTAGTATTGTGCTCCTTTTAAGTTTGTTTTAGATAAACTTTGCAAAACGTCTAATGTTTTTTAAATTTTTTAATTTTTAAAAATTACTATACTCTGTATAACATATGTAAATCAAATTTTAATCAACTGTAACACAAAATTAAAATGTGCAAAGAGGTAGAGTGCAAATTTTAAAAAGAGGTAGAAAAAACAAAATTAAATAACTAGAAAACAGTGCAAATCTGAACTCTGTAAACAAACACAAAAAACTACACAAAAAAACCCCAACTACATTTTATCAACTAATTTCTCAAACAGTCCCAAAAAACGCTCAGTTTTCTCCTCAGTCTCCTCGTGCCTTTTCTGCTCCTTTGCGGACTCTTCTTTGAGGAAGTCCACCACAACATTTTTGGACTTCCTTGTCCTCTTTCTGGGAGAGGGAGATTGAGGAGGAGCTGCAGCCACAGCTACAGCTGAGGACTGAGCAGCAGGTGAGGACTGGGTGGCAGATGAGGATGAGGATGCAGAGGACGGGGATGCAGAGGTGCACGGAGTTGTAGAGGATGCCTGGTACACACAAAAAAGAAAACAAAATGAATACATAGTCATAAACATATATAGTTGTTCTGGTACCTACAAATATTATAGAATGTAATATACCTTATATTTTATTTTCAAATTCTCCCACTTTTTTGAAGCTTGTTGGGCTGACACAACTCCAACAAGTCCAGCCTCCTACAAGACATTTCTAAACAAAATACAAATGTGATTAATAACATGTCATTTTTAATATAAATAGGGGATAATTTACAAGGCGAAACGAAACAATAATATTTTAGGCCATGCATGTTCGTAATACTTTACACATTCTACTGTAACATGTGTATAGTTCTAAAAGCGCATGAGACGAGTTACGAGGCGAAATACAGCGATATATTTGACACATTCTAGTCTGACATATATGCGTATACAGTTCTTTTAGGCCATGCATGTTCGTAATACTTTACACATTCTACCGTAACAAGCGTATAGTTCTAACCGGGCATGTTACGATAAGCCGTATATGTCAGAAAGCATAAATGCTGCCGCCATGAGTATACCTACAACTTTTCAAAAGTTACTACAGTTTTATACAACTTTTTATGAGGTTCTTGAGTGCAAAATGCTTACATTTGTGCGAGCCCTTCGGCGCCATGTTGCTTTCTGCTGCATCTTGCGTTAAGCCACGCCCATCCCCTTTGCGCAAAGGGTGCATCTGCAAAAGCTCTGCTCAGAGGGGTGAACAGCCCTTCTCCTTAGCCCTCGCACTTACAGAAAAGAGTATTGGGACACCCCTCTGTCTCTCGTGAACGCGCACAACAGAGGGGTAGGGCTAAGACAGAGGGCGAAGGGGAGAACTGAGATTGGGCCTTAGACTTAGACAAACTTTATTTATGAACAAGGGCAATTATTTGGACACAGTAGCTCACACATCACAATATAATATAATGGCAAAGAATAAAAAATATAAATGGTAATAATAAATTCTAAATAAGTAGCAAAAAAGATAGCAAGAGACAAGTGTCAAATAAAGCATAATTATATAAATGTATATGTACAAGTATATTTGAATAAGTATATTTGTTTTCATATAGAGCCTTGATTAATGGACACGTTGAATTAAATATTGAAACTGAATACAATTATAAACATTTTCTTAAAAAATAAAACACTAATACATTAAAAAGTAGTGGAAATAATTTTTTATCTGCAAAACTGGCATCTCATAATACTAATACTATAATACTGATTTAGAACATCCGATCCTAGGAATAGTAACATCAAGGTGAAAGTTATTTTTTGCTATTGCTTTTTATTTATGTGTTTTTTCTAAGGTCCATACTATCCAAATATTGATGAATTGCACAAAAACTTTTATATATATATATATATATTTTTTTTTTAATCAATTTCATTCTTGTTAGGTTAAAAAGGTCCCTAAAACAGAATTACAGAGCAAGCAGTCTGTGAAAGATCTGTACGTGGTGTTTATGAAGTAATACAATAAAACATGATTTTGATTGAACAAAAAGAAGAAGAAAAGAGCTTGTCAAATCACAAATCAAATTATTGAGAAGTAATATGTTTTGGTCTTTAAATTATTCAGTGTCACTTTGTTTAGCTGTTGTTTTTTCCTTATGCAGTGAAGCAGGAGCTGAACTTCCTGGACAAAGACACACAGTTCTACCGTTTCCAAGACTCAGGTTTTGGTCTGAACCACGTCACAAACGAGAAAGTTCCAGAGGAGGACCTGCAGGAGGCGCTGTCTCTGCTCTCACAGCTGGGGCCTGACGCTTTGCTCACTATGATTCTCCGCAAAAGGTCTGTGCACCAAAATAATGAATCAATATTTTTCCTCATATTGGCTGGTCAAGTTTTTTATTCGATCATATTATTACTTATTAAAAACACAAATGGATTCCAAATTGATTCCCTGAACATTAATAAAACAGACCTGTAATCATTGCAATTTAACACAAAAATTGTTAACTCTTTCTCCAAAGTCTGAACTCCTCTTGAAACCACACTTTTACTGCCAGAGAATTGTCTGTCTAAATCTTGACTGTAATGAGAAATGACAGATAAAAACTGTGTTACTTGCAAAAACCCAAGAACAAGTACATTTGAAGAACAAAGACAGTAGTGTATTTGATGGCTGATTGAGTCAAATTGTGAGGACTAAAGGACTAGGTCACAGTATCGTGCTAATATCTTGCTAATGCTGGTTCTGACATATTAAATTGATAAAATAGCTTAAAATATTCCCCTCTTTGTTTCATTTGTGTTTGTTTCTTGTGTTTAGCCCGAGTCAGAGAAGTGCAGAGGACCTGGAGGTGATCTATGAGGAGCTGCTACACGTCAAGGCTGCAGCTCATCTCTCCACCTCAGTCAGTATTACAACTCTACAGTCACCTCCTAGCAAGAAAAACATCAGAAAAGACACTGTTTTTATATCGGTTTGAGGCACAAAAAAGGCCTGTTATTTAAATGAGATTGAGGCCAAGCCAAAATGCTATTGACGAATTTGCTGTAATGGTTTGTTCTTATGATTTGTGGTTAACAACACAGCAGTTACTGGGTCTACATGCAACAGAAACTGAAACAAAGATAAGAGCACCTCTTTGAGTTGAAATTGTTTTATTGTTATTTAAAGGGTGCTTATTCCATTACACAGGCTTGGCTTTAGTCATGAGCATTACTGTCCATATCCATAGAATGCAAAAAATTGACATTACAAAATTTTACCACAATCTATAATACATATTCACTTAAAGAATATATTTATTAGATTTAGTTGTGACTAGGCCTGTCATGATAATTACTATATTGACGTTCAATATATGACAGCTAGAACAATATATGGTGCAAAAAACCATATAAATGTACTACAGTAAGATTTGAGATGTAGAGGGATGAAAAAGTCACTCCCAGGACTAATTATTGATTCTTTTTACCATTCACTGGGTATAAGAAGGGTCAATGTTATCGTTTATCATGATTTTTTTTTTTATTTCTTATTGTGACAGGCCTAGTTGTGACATTGCTATATCAAGGATCTCTCAAAAGTGCTATTATGGTGTTTTGTTTTAGCTAAAAACAAAAAATACAGTATGTTTGGCATCCTTTTTATAATTTTAGCAAAATTCACATAAATAATAATAGTTGAAGTCTTGTATTGCCTTGTGTAGATGACTTGTTAACTTGTAGTGCTGTGTTTTGTGTTACAGGTGCGTAAGGAGCTGGCTGCAGTGCTGGTCTTTGAGTCTCATGCCAAATCCGGAACAGTGTGTGAGTGCCTCTGACATTTGAGTGTGTAGAGACTGGACACACAGGGAGCTTTATGTGGATCCAGCAGAGCGTGTTTCAAAATACACTACTCTAATTATCTATAACTTATACAGTTAAAGGTGCACTGTGCAACTAGTAGAGGGTCCATCACTTTGACTCCATGTTGTTGTTTTTTTCCTGAAATGACCTAAAGTATGGCATTTAATTTAACTCGACAAGCAGGCCACATCACCAGGCCAAATTACAGGCCAGATCTGTGGAGAAGTGGACCACAGAGAAATAAGAATATGTGTAATTGAATAAATACAAGATGTATTTGTTTAATGCCTTACTGTGGAACATCCCAGGCAAAGCAATAACGTCACCATGGAGACAAGCAGATGGCGGACCGTCCAAGAGAAAATGTACACAGTGCAAGTGTTTTAATTTTCATTCAAGTAAATTATATATTAAGATGTTAAATCTGCACCACTTTGCCAAAACCACTTACAGAATTTGGTATATGTGGTTGATTCCTTCATTTATATCTCATAATAACTGAAAGAATAGCTATTATAATTACCAACCCTAGTACTACAATGGATGTGTTCAGATTTGCACAAAAAACTTCAAAATTGGGATTAACCTGGGACTAAACCCTGGAACTAAACCTGGATTAGAGCAGGGCCTGATCAAGTCAATATAAAGACTAAAACGGACTCAAACCAGGAACAAAGCAAGAGTGAACAAACCCTAGTTATGACTTTCCAAATGATGATAAATTAGCGCCTTTGTCATAGCAATTCAAAATTCCAACAAAATATTATATCATTTGAATAGTAAAAAGTACTCAAGAGGAAGCTGAAACCCATGAATAAATAGTAATCGCTGTATTTATTTCTGTATTTATTTCTGTGTTTATTTTGATTCAGTGTTCAGTCAGGGAGACAAGGGCACGTCATGGTACATCATCTGGAAGGGCTCTGTCAACGTCATAACACATGGAAAAGTAAGGATACACAAACTTAACCTAAGTAAAAATATAGATACTGGAGCAAAAAAACACTCCAGTAAAAGTAAAAGTATCACATGAAAACATCTACTTAAGTAAACGTATTTAAGGACCTGTTTAAAAATGTACTTAAGGAGTAAAAATTAGAAATATTTGCACCATTTTGTGATCTAATAAAGCTTCAAATATAGTGAATTTGATAAATAATTGTTTTTGGGGGTTTTTGTAGCTGTTTTTATTTGGATATTTTTGTTTGCTCAAATGTGTTAAAAATAAACCCCTCGGGCTTTTCAGCAGGTCTCACACAATAATAAAAATACTTTTCAGTTCAAAAATGTAGTGGAGTAAAAAAGAACAGATACCTTCTCTCAAATGTAATGAAATACAAGTAAAAAGTAAAGTATACCTGTATAAGTATAGTACTTTACTACTTTATTACATTCCACCACTGACTCACTTGTTATTTTTAGTCCAAACATGAAAGTAAATATAACTGTTCAAATACTGACTTGTTTTGAGTCGTGTAAATGTAAAAGTACTTGTGTTGTATATAGGGTGTGGTGACAACATTACATGAAGGAGAGGACTTTGGACAACTGGCCTTGCTAAATGATGCTCCTCGTGCTGCCACCATCATCCTCAGAGAAGACAAGTGTCACTTCCTACGAGTGGACAAGCAGGACTTTATACGCATCCTCAAGGTGTGGAAGATATGGGTTTTGTATGTACAGGGTGGGGCTGGGCGATATTGACAAAAAGAGAATAATTATTCAAACATAATTAAAAGGCCTGTATTACACTGTTTTCTGATCTATGTTATAATCTTGTTTCTTCTTCAAAAACATTCCTGGAGTTGTGTTTTGTTTCATTCACACTTATAGGCTTAGTTCTTCTCGCTCAAATCTGCGTTGTGCTGTCATGTGATAATACAGAAAGTGCTCCACTGTGTTTTTAAACTCCATACACCTTCACTAGAATCATTTGGATGATTTCAGCTCTGGAAATCCCAATTTTTACTGAACTAAAGGTAAACAGTAGCTGTTAAGTTGAAAACTACCGTTTCATGACATCACAAGGTGGAACAGCGCGTTTTGAGCTTTGAAGATGTAGACAGACATTACTCAAGCATATGTGAATAACAAAATACAACTCCAGATATGTTTTTGAGGAGGAAACAACATTCTAACATGGCTCACAAGAGTCAATTTTGTGTAATATAGACCCTTTAAATGCATTAGTATCAGATAAATTATATCAGATACATGTGAAATTACTAAAATTACTCTCAAAAGTGCAGAAATATCACTATATAGCCTTGTGTGGAGCCTTTTCTACTGTTATAGATGTAATTAGACTCTCATGAGACATTATCTTCAATGAGAAACAATAGTGTGATGAGTTGTATAGACTTGTGTATCATTGTGTGTGTAGGATGTGGAGGCAAACACAGTGCGTCTGGAGGAGCATGGGAAAACTGTTCTGGTGCTGGAGAAGAGTACAGAGTCCACTGAGCCTGGAGCCGGGGCTAACAGCAAGTAAGACACACTATAGAACTACTCTATAGGACTACTGTTTTGAAGTACTCTATAGGAGTACTTTATAGGACTACTGTATGGGACTACTGTATGGAGCTACTCTACAGGAACTACTCTATAAAACTACTCTATAGAACGACTCTATAGAGGTGACTGTAACTATTTAAAGATAAAGCTTTACAGGGGAAAGGTGCTCTAAAATCTCTAAGTAAGAGTACTGTATACTAAAGGAGTACTAAATATATACGTTTCTTACAGATGTTGAAGAGGTGATTATGTGATTATGTGAATATGCCCGCAAACAACAATACTAAATAATTTATTCATGAAAAATTAGGAAGTACATTTGTTACTTAAGGATGGGCGATATATCGATTCATCGAACATCGGTACCGGTGATATCGGCTGTGACAAATGTCTATAATATTACATGTCTATAATTCCCCAAATATTGACTTGTATTGTGTCAACATGAATGTAGTGTGCCCATTATTTGAACCATTTCTTTGCCAAACATTATTATTCTTGTCATTATAAAATTAGTTTCATCCATATCACAGTATAAACATGGACTTGGGCCCTGCTTATGTAATGACCATCAGAGCTAAAGGGTTTCCGCAAACACTAAAGTGATGGTTATATTGTCCTTTATTAGTTTTGCTGTCACTCCCTTCAGGAGCTATTAGACTTTTATGACTTCTTCCCAGGGTTCACTGTGATGTTTATGAAGTAAATATTATGTAGTGTTCTTTGTCACATTAACAGTGGCAAATGTGGTATAAATTTACAAGTATGATCTCGTGCCATAAGATACTGCGAGATAAAATGGCCTCAAGATTGTGCGCAGTTATCTAGTGAGAGTTTTTTCACCATGTTTTCACATTCGCCTTGAACAAGAAGCTGAAGTTCCAAAAAGCAGTAATTCATTGACCGTAAAACTAGGGATGCTCTGATCTGACACTGCTATTGGGGATCTGCGCCGATACTGAAACATTTGCTGGATGGGATATCGGCTCCCAAATATCGATTCAGCCAATATCCTGGTTGGACATATCATTCGATGTAATAAGACTATTTACTGGTCATAGTCGGCCCAGAAAGTCTCATAATGTTTGAACTTTTATTTACATAAAGTTGTTCTGTAGTTACTTCAGAGATAAATAACAGCTACAGAGCACAACAGGAATATTGTGCAATTGTAATTATTTATTTCTACAAATGTAACCGAAGGCAGTTTACAATTTCTTAAATAATGGCATATGTTAAGAATGAAACCGTAAAGAGCTTCCACCATTTGAAAGACAAGCAGTCCCTGTTCTGGCTTTGATTAAAATCGTAATCATCCAGTTTGTGCCAAAAAATCAAGATTTGATGTTTTGTCCATATCGCCCAGCTCTACAAAACATGAAGAAAGACTCAATTCATAATGAAGAAATAGTTAATTGATATTGGTTTACATATTAAGCATTCCAATGTTCTTATACTTAATAAATAAAGTATATTATTCATTCAAATATTATTATTGATCTTTGTGTTATTTAGGTACACAGTGATGTCCGGAACTCCTGAGAAAATCCTGGAGCACCTTTTGGAGACTCTAAAGCTGGACCCTTCACATGACGCTATAGGTGAGGTCACTTTTTTTTATGATACAAAACGTTGAACTAAAACACAAGATCAAAAATCAAATCTGGCCTGATCAAGCCTAGCTCAGGATATGGATATGGGTCCTAATACTGCTGACAGGTTGCCCCAGCAGCATTGAACGATGGGTCAAATTACCCTGTGGGGACAGTAAAGTGTACCTTAGTCATCGTTATATATTTTCCTCTTTTGTTTTTCTCCACAGATCCATGTGTGAGTGACTTTCTGCTCACTCATAAGGTCTTCATGCCCTCCAGTCAGCTGTGTCCTGCTCTGCAACACCAATATCCTGCACCGCCCAGTGAGCTGATAACAAACAGGCTGATAAAGATAAGACCAGGCTACCACATAACAGACACATTTACATAAGAACACAGCGTCGTAAAACTATAGCTAAATGATAGTAGATTTTTGACATGAGAAGGAATGAGGAAGTACAATCCTGTCATAATAAAACCTTTATACCAGTTAATAATTATCACTGATAGAATGCATTCATGTGATTCTAATGAGCTCCGGTTAAATGTTATGGCTTCATTTGCGAGATACTGTAAGTGAATAGGGGAAAAAAAAACATTAATCTATGAGATATGATTTTGAACCTTCCTCTATTGATACATTGCACTGACGTCCCGCTTGGGGTGTTCTACATGCATCTCTTAGGTGGAATATTTAGGAGTTGCCATGGTGACGCAATGCACACATTCAGACAGAGCAGAGCCTACATTAGTATCAGACCCCCAGGGAAATATAAAAATGAAATGGTATTTTAATCATATGCTTTCATGTGGAAAATATCGTTTTTTGTGTTGAAATGCCCAAAATTGCATGTATAGTGTTTACCATTAATAAAGGAGTCTATAATGGCCCCCAAAACATTTTTAGAAACAACCATTTAGAAACAATTAATTGGGAGCTGGTAGTGTTTTTTCATAGACCTTGATTCAGAATATAAGTGAATATATGCTTCAGATGATCCTTAACGTAGTATCCACTTACCAAACTGAGCTCTCAGAAGGCTCAGAGCAAGAGAAAGCTGCCTATGTCCTCAAGAAGCAGAAGGTAGTGAAGCTGGTTGGCCAGTGGGTGGCGCTGTACGGCCTGATGCTCAAAGAGGACCCCATTGCTGTGGACTTTCTGGAGGTAAGATGTCTTGAATTGACCCTGTCGTGTCAATGCTGAACTGTACAGCCGACAGTCAGCATTTAACTGCTGGCTTTCTAGTTGGTGCCCCCAAAACAATGTAGTTTTTGTCGACAATTGGAGTGCGTTCGAGGGGAAGCCCGGGCTCATACGCAGGGATGGTGTCCATCCGACTTCGGCGGGCACATCTCTTTTAGTCAGAAATTTGACCGATAGTCTTAGTCGCCAAAAGTGACAGGGAAAAAGTGAGTCCCGGGTGCAGAGGAGAGTTAGTGGAAAATCCTGCTCCTCTGTTACTGACACTAGGCTCTCTCCCGCTCTGTCACAAATCAAGTATTCAGAACCTAGTCAGATAGAGACTGTGTCTGTCCCCCGAAAAAATAAAAATAATAAAAATAAAATTAAAAGACCAAAAAACTTAATACAAATACCAATTCGTGATACTAGTCAACCTCTAAATAAGTGTGTAAAGTGTGGACTGCTAAACATAAGGTCGATTTCTTCTAAATCCTTTTTAGTTAATGAATTAATTCAGGACCATAACATTGATATTTTGGCCCTGACTGAAATTTGGCTTCAACCTGGTGATTTTGTGAGATTAAATGAGTCCACACCTCCAAGTCATGTCAACTTTCTGAGTGCCAGGAGCACTGGTCGAGGTGGTGGTGTTGCAGCCATTTCTCATTCTGGCTTGTTGCTTTGTCCTAAAACGAATAAAGCGTTTGGCTCGTTTGAAAGCCTCTGTCTATCAATAACCTGCCATAATTGGAAAAACCAAAAAGGTGTTTTATTCATAATAATTTACCAACCTCCTGGTCCTTATTCAGAGTTTTTAACAAAGTTCTCGGATTTTGTGTCGGGTTTGGTTGTAGACTGGGACAAAATTATAATACTTGGAGATTTTAATATAAAAACCGATCTGAAAGATGATTGTCTAAACAAAGCCTTTGGCGCTCTTTTGAATGACATCGGTTTTACTCAAAGTGTAAATCAGCCCACACACAGTCATAAGCACACATTGGATCTTGTTCTAACATATGGCATAGAGATCAGTGATCTAAAAGTCCTCCCACAAAATCCTATATTATCAGATCATTTTTTGATTACCTTTCAGTATATTCTTAAAGATTTCTCTGTTCACCAGAATAAAATAATAACTAAAAGAACAATTTCTGAAAAAGCTGTTACTAATTTCATAGAAATAATTGGGCCAATATTTAACGATATATCATGTGACCCAGCTGGGGATGGTTTAGATCCCATCAAAAGTGACCAATTTGTTGATAAGACCATGGACTCCTTGAAAACTGCCCTTGATGCAGTTGCTCCACTAAAACAGAAAGTTGTCAGGCCAAGGCGATCTGCTCCATGGTATAATGAAAAATTGCGTGCACACAAACAAAAGGTTAGGAGAATTGAGAAAAGTTACCGTAAAGCACACTCAGAGCAGTCTTTAAAAGCATGGAAAACCTGCCTTTTGTCCTATAAGCAGGCTTTGCGTGCGGCCCAAACCAGTTACTATTCCAATCTAATTGAAGTAAACAAAAATAATCCTAGGTTCTTATTCAGCATTGTAGCCAGGCTGACTAACTGCCACAGTGCAGTAGAACCTTCAATCCCAATTACCCTCAGTTCTGAGGATTTCCTGACATTTTTTAATAATAAGATCATTACTATAAGAGATAAAATAAATGAAATTGCCCCTACTTTTAATTCTGAGCAAGTTCAAGCTGTAAGAGTAGGGTCTCAATTAAACTCATGTTCAGTTTTGGTGGGATCTGAATTATCCTCACTTGGTCCAGTTTTTGAGAAATTTGCCATTCTAAATCATGCAGAATTAACTTCTGCCTTTATGTCCTCTAAATCCTCAACTTGTATGTTAGACCCAATCCCAAGTAGACTTTTCAAAGAAATTCTCCCTCTAATTATTGATCCTATTCTTAATATAATAAATACTTCACTGGAAAGTGGTTACGTGCCTCAGTCTTTTAAATATGCGGTAATTAAGCCGCTCCTAAAAAAGCCTAATCTTGATCCTGACCTCTTAGCCAATTACAGACCTATTTCAAATCTTTCGTTTATTTCTAAAATTCTGGAGAGAATTGTAATTAAACAGCTTTGTCGTCATCTGCAGGAAAATAATTTATTTGAAAAATTTCAATCTGGATTCAGAACTCATCATAGCACTGAGACAGCCCTGGTTAAAGTAACAAATGATTTATTATTGGCTGCTGACAATGGTCAGGTCTCAATACTGGTTCTGTTGGACCTCAGCGCAGCTTTTGACACAATCGACCACAACATTCTACTGCAGAGGTTGGAATGTGATGTGGGCATTAGAGGAACTGCCCTCAGCTGGTTTAAATCCTATTTATCTGATAGGTACCAGTTTGTAAATGTTAACCAGAGCTCCTCACAGTGCTCTAAAGTAGCCTACGGTGTGCCACAGGGTTCAGTTCTGGGTCCAGTTCTGTTTACCCTTTATATGCTACCGTTAGGTAATATCATCCGAAAGCATGGTATTGATTTCCATTGTTATGCAGATGACACCCAGCTGTACCTATCAATGAAACCTGATCAGACTAATCAAATTGAAAGGCTTAGTGACTGTGTGAGGGACATAAAAACATGGATGACCTTTAATTATTTACTTCTTAACCCTGAAAAAACTGAAGTCATTCTATTAGGCCCTAAACACTTACGAGACTCTGTTGTGGTTTTGTCCCGGCCTGCAGCTGGGCTCGATGTAAAGTTTGACTCTCTAACTGAGCAGATAATCACATTGGACAATGTCAGTGTAGCCTCCAGCTCCACTGTAAGAAATCTTGGAGTCCTATTTGATCAAGAGCTCTCATTTAAAGCACACATAAGCCATGTCTGTAAAACGGCTTATTTTCATTTACGCAATATAGCCAAAATTAGAAATATACTGCCAAAAAATGATGCTGAAAAACTTGTCCATGCTTTTGTCACTTCGAGGTTAGACTACTGTAACTCCCTGCTTGCAGCTTGCCCTAAAAGCTCTATAAAAAGCCTGCAATTGGTTCAAAATGCAGCAGCAAGAGTACTAACAGGTACTAAAAAACGAGAGCACATTACTCCAGTATTAAAAAATCTTCATTGGCTTCCGGTTGAGTTTAGAGTAAAATTTAAAATTCTTCTTCTAACCTATAAAGCTGTAAATGACATGGCCCCTTCCTACATTAAAGATGAAATTGTACCTTATCATCCTAACCGTTCACTCCGCTCTCAAAATGCTGCACTATTGGTGGTTCCTAGAGTCGCTAAAAGTACTTTAGGAGGTAGAGCTTTTAGGTACCAAGCACCCTTGTTGTGGAATCAGCTCCCTGCTCATGTCAAAGAAGCTGACACAGTCTCTACATTTAAGATTAGGCTCAAAACGTTCCTCTTTGAATCAGCTTATGGTCAGGTCAGTTAGGAACAGAAACTAAACCCATAGGCCTAGTTAAGCTGCTCTAGGAGATATATTACTGGGGAAAGTATGGCAACTTGAGCACTGTCCTCTGGTTTCTCCTACTTTTTCTCCTCCTACTGTTAAGAATATCCAATTACTAGTTCATTCGTAGTCTGTTCTTTGCTATTCACATGTTGTCCCTTGTCCCACTCCCCTTTTGGGGAGTGTAACTGTTTCAGATGCTGCTGTTCCAGTTTGGACCGCTGCTGCCCCCTAGTGTCGAGGACCTGGACCCCTCCTCTCCTTTCCTGTCCTGGATTAACTGTCCTTGTCCTGCTAGATTAGTAGTTTCATCTGCCTGTCCGTCCTTAGGAGTGGATCTCTCCTTCACTGTGGTTCTCCTCGAGGTTTCTCCGTTTTCCCATTGGGTTTTTTGGAGTTTTTCCTTGCCGAGAAGGAGGGTCTAAGGACAGGAGATGCTGGGACAATTATCCATTTGCCTGCTTGTTGTTGAACATTCTGTATTTTTGTTTTATGAATGTTTCTTCTGCTTTATTAATCAACAATTTTGTGAAGTCTGCCGAGATAACTCTTGTTGTGATTTTGGGCTATACAAAAATAAATTGAATTGAATTGAATTGAATATTATAGTATAGTCATAATATCTGTATTAAATTTGTTTTTGTTTTGTTTTTTTTTTTCTTTTCTATCATTTGAATAGGGTCTAAGAAAGGAGGTAGCTGCTGACTATCGCCTATGCAGTATTCTAAAGGAATTCAGAGAGAAGAGGAGGACCAAAATGTAAATGGTATACATTTAAAAACCCACAGACTGTAACATAACTATTTAATGCTTCTGATTTTTCCTCATATACTGTTCCATCTTGACTTTTACAGATTGGAAAATGGCTACCAGTCTCTAGGCAGGGTGAGAGCATTTTTCCCATAGTTACAACATATATTGTTTTATTGACATTACACAATTTGCTGTGTACATATTTTGGACTTATTGTTTTGTTGACAGTTTTAATTTTTATCTTGTGTCTTTGGTGTCAGAACCACCAGTTTGACTGGTTTTCAAACTGTGAGGATCCCAATGGAAGGTTACAGGCGATCAGAGCAAAGGATAAAGGTAAAGAATAGTTCAATAATGACTGAACAGACAAAACAGATTTTCAAGTGCATTAATGTATGTTTGTGATGAGGAAACAACATTATAACATAGAACAGAAAATAGCGAAATATGGGCCCTTTAATATATAAAATACTTATGAGACGGTAGGTAGGAACTTAGCCTGTCACAATAATTACTGTATTGGCTTATTGTTCTATAAAGGACAGACAGTATTTTTCAATATTTTTCATGTTTTCTGGGGCTGTTTTTTTTTACCTTTTCGTACTACGATAAGATTTTCTATATATATCACACGTAATTGTATCGTCATGACAGGCCTGTAGGAACAGTAAAAAAACTACCTGGTTCACACTTCTCCCTGGCTTGTGTTTTCTTCAGTGTTGTACGAGATCTACCAGCCGGACCACAAAGCTCTGACTGTGATGCTCCCAGTGAGCTCCTCTGTGCAGGACGTGATGTCTGCTGTGAACAAACCTCAGTCTGATCATGTCCTGGTCAAAATGAACTCTGCTGGAGGTGAGCTGATCTCACAATGCTCTACATGTACATTCTGTCTGCATGGCAAAAAAGGAGAAATTTAATTTGTCAACTGGACAGAGTTTATTTGGTCGAATACGTTTCGCAGCTCATCCAAGCTGCTTCTTCAGTTCTGGTCAGATGCTGGCGGACACTGCCTTATATCTGCTTGAAGGGAGGAGCTTAATTACAATGAAAATTACTCTGAGACAACACATATTTAAATACAGTTTCAGTTGGTCAGGTGATTCAATATGGAGTTGTTAACAGTTTCTGTTAGTCATGTGAGTCTATTCAATATGGAGTGGGAGTGGGGGAGTAGTTAGCATAACCATTCAGGGCCATGATGGGTGTTTTCACACCTCTGGACATGTCCTGGCTAGTCCCATTGTTTTCCCAGTTTGTTTTGATTTAGGTTTGAGGATAGAGTTATAGATGGGAGACAAATGATGTCTGAGACCTCCATTTCTGTTCAAGGAAGGATTCTCTTTCTTGACAAAAATAGCTTCTTTAACTCCCCTCTCAAACCAGTTCTTTTCTCTGGCCAGGATCTGGACCTCGCTGTCCTCAAAGGAGTGGCCTGTGGCTTTTAGGTGGAGATGTACGGCAGATTGCGGCCCACCCTGGTTTTCCCGTCTGCGTTGATACATCCTTTTGTGAAGTGGCTGTTTTGTTTCTCCAATGTAGCGCCCCCTGCAGTCTTCACTACACTGAATGGAGTAGACCACATTGCTTTGTTTGTGGCTCGGTGTTTTGTCCTTAGGATGGACCAGTTTTTGTCTTAAAGTGTTTGTGGGTTTGAAATAGACTGGGATTTCATGTTGTCTGAAGATCCTCTGTAGGATCAACAAAACGAAGAGAGCAAAGAAACAGGACAACAGAGAACCAGAGCCCAGGAGAAGGGGTGTAACTATTCCTTACCTGGCTGGCGTTTCCGAAAAACTACAGAGGATCTTCAGACAACATGAAATCCCAGTCTATTTCAAACCCACAAACACTTTAAGACAAAAACTGGTCCATCCTAAGGACAAGAGCACAGAGCAAGGCACAGCAGATGCACTGAACAGATGAGCTCCAAAGACATGGCCAATGAACTCATCAGTTATGACTGGGAGCTGTTCACTGCCATGCACGAGGTAACTGCACATGTCACACTGTGATATTATGAAGCTACTTTATTATTAAGTTTGATATTAATTCAGATTAAATACATCTTGAGTTCACTAGGTAACATTTAAGAATTTAGAGTAATCATTTCAGATGGAGATTGGAACAAATACAACTCTAAAGGAGGAATACTGTTTTTGAAATATCAATCAGGACAGAAATCCTCACCACAAGAACAGTTTCTTCCTCTGAACACTTTATAACATCCGTCACTTCCAACAACTTACTTCAACATTACTTCATCTATTTGCACTGCTGTTATTCTGTCCATGTTAGATATTTTGTATTTATATTCAGTCAAAGCCTATTTTTTATCTAACATCTTATTGTTTGCATGCCTTTATTTTTATTTGATCGAAGTTTATATTATCTAATATAAAAACTAGGCAAGTGACAATTCTCCTTTTGCCATGGATTCTACCTGGACGACTGAGGGATTCTACACACAGTGGCAATAAAACCAATTATGATTAATCCACATATATCTTATATCATATATCATACCACATCTTCTTGAGGCTGTAGAAAAAATAAATACCTCAGCTCATTTGTCTGGACACAAAAGACACAATGGTCAGTTCAGAATGTGAGTCCAACCTATTACTTAAACCCCTATTAACCATTAATCGACTTTCTAAATAGTCCTTTGTCCCTCTCTGTGCAGGTGGAGCTCGTTTACTACGTCTTTGGGCGACACAAATTCAATGGGTCCATCACTGCGAACCTGGAGCGGTGTGTGCGACGCTTTAATGAGGTCCAGTACTGGGTGGTGACGGAGCTGTGCCTGTGTGAAGACCTGGTCAAAAGAGCCATTTTACTCAAGAAGTTCATCAAGATTGCAGCGGTGTAAGAAACATGTCACTCTGACTACACCAATGAGTCTGAACAATGTGCCTACTGACAAGGGCTGTGGTGAAGCATATATAGTTTACATGTACATTATTAATATAGTTTAAAGAAGACATATTTGGCAAAATCAACTTGAGAATCCAACTGGGCGCTCTGGTTTCCCCCATCAACTCAAAACATGCACATTAGGTACAATCATCTTCGAGTTAAGGTGGTCTTGACCAAACCTAGCTCAAGATTTGGAGCTGGGTCCTACTCCTGACAGGCTGTCCCAGCAGTATTGAAGGATGGGTCAAATGCAGGGACAATAAAGCATACCTAACCTTAAAGGTGCATTGTGTAACTTTTCTGGTGGAGGGTCCGTCAAATGCCTTTCTCTATGGAGATGTTATTGCTTTGTCTGGAATGTTTCACAGTATGGCATTAAACCTTTCTATCATTATGGAGACCAAACCAAACCAAGTTACAGGTCAAATCTGTGGAGAGTCGACCCCGCTCACAATCAGAATGTCTGTTTTTCTAGGTATTTTTGAGCAGTAAAACTATCTGTAATTGAATAAATGTAAAGAAGAGGCATTTAATGAAATACTGTGGAACATTCCAGGCAAAGCAATAGCATCTCCATGGAAACAAGCAGGTGATGAACCTCCCCCACCAGAAAAGTTACACAATGCACCTTTACAGTAATTCAGAGATTTCACACAGGCTAAAGGGGCAGTAATGAGCTTTTGAAGTAATTTGTTTGTGATAGTGCACTGCCACTATGAAGAGGTCTGGGCTTTGCTGTTTTGAACAGGAAGTCAATGGTCCCATTTCTATTATTCTGTAGTTTCAGATCAATATTGCTGTTTACAATGAACAAAATGTAAAATGATCCACCTGTTAGTTGTGGGTTTAATATAGACAGCAAGAGGCTGTTGTCCTCCGTTTGCTGTGGTTGAATAAGATGACATTAACAGAAATACTTGAATGGGATATGGTCATAATGTGATAGATGGTTATGAATACAGTTTGTAAATATTGGGTTTTCATCTCAATTATAAACACAATTTTTCTGTCTTTCACAGGTTAAAAGAGCAGAGGAATCTGAACTCATTTTTTGCTGTTATGTTTGGTTTGAACAACAGTGCAGTGCAAAGGCTTCACAAAACCTGGGAGGTAAGAGCCACTCATACAATGATCCCAACTATTACAATTTACTCCTTAATAAATACAACTAATATGTACTTTCTGATTATAGCGAATACCCAGCAAAATAAAAAGAGTTTACTGCCACTATGAAAGATTAATGGTGAGTTCTATTTTTGCATTGAAAACATATCTGTAATTAGTAAGTAGTGGTAGATAAAAATGTTTAGTGTATTGGCCTTAAATCTCCAGCAGAGGCCGATATTTAGTTGAGCCAAACAGCAGCGTAAAAATATGCATAAAGAAGTGTTATTTGAACACTTGAGTCCAAAGAGGTACTGCAGAAATGTGAATACACTGCTCTTTTATTCATTTTCTATTAAAACAAGGTTGTGGATGTACTAAATTTAAATGTGATAATTTGGGGGAAATTATCTAAATTGACTCTGCATATCTGCAGATCTTATCGGCTATCACTTTCTCTCAATTCTAAAAAATCGCCATTGACCAGGAAAAAAACACAAAAACATATTGATCAATCTCTAATAAAAAATACTTACTTTATTTACTTTACTTATATTAAATTTTTACATTTTATTTGTTTGTATTATTTCTTCTTTATGCTCAGAACCCATCTCGTAACCACAGAGCGTACAGACTCGCTGTGGCTAAACTCAGTCCTCCTTACATCCCCTTTATGCCTCTGCTCCTCAAAGGTACCATTAATTTTATATACAATATTTTCTTTTTTTTCTGTGATTGTTTTAACCATGGTTTCTTTAATCCAGATATGACATTTATCCATGAAGGAAATCTTAACTACATCGACAAACTGGTGAACTTTGAGAAAATGGTACGATCAAATGATGTGTTCTGAATAGTTGTTTTATCTCAAATGTAATAATTAATGTTTATATAACTTTATATATTTTAGCGCATGATTGCCAAGACGATGAAGATAGTCCGAGGATGCAGGAGTCAGCCTTATGGTAAGATTATTGTACACTGACTCATGATTTTGTGCTGGTTTAATTACGTACATTAAGCATTTAAAATAGTAACATGTATATTCAATTTTCGCAGTGCCTTCATCTCCACAGAGAGGTCTAGCAGATCGAATGTTTCTAGACGGGCCTGCCAATCGGATATCTACATGTAAGGAGTATTTTCTACACTTGTGGCAGTTTTTTGACCTACACCCTATTTCCACCCACTTCTCTGTGAACCAAGTCATGCAAATGTTACAAAGCCCTTTGTTCAACTATAAATAGACCTAAATGAAAATATGCTGCTTGCTATGGTAAAATGTCACAATGAAGGCAGGTCCCTCAGCAGTTTTGAACAGGAAGTCAGTGCACCCATTTCTATTATTCAAGTATTTTAGATGAATATTGTGGTTTACAATGAACAAAATGTAAACTGGAATTTCACTTAAGGAAGATTAATAAGATTATCTAATTGCATAAAGATGAAATAATGTGGACTTGTCTCTTCAGACTCAGAACTTGCTCACCCTCTGAGGACGCCCAGTAACATCAGACACTACATCCTGAACCTGAAGGTGATTGACCACCAGCGCAGACTCACCCAGCTGTCCAGGACCCTCGAGAGCTAGAGCTCAGTCTGCATGAGGACATTTACACAAGAGACTCTCCTTTAATATGGATGTATTCAGACTGAAGCAGATCACCACTGCACGTGGACAGCACACACACACACACACACACACACACACGCACACACACACACACACACACACACACACACACACACACACACACACACACACACACACACACACACACACACTGCAGGAGGGCTGTGTCACACCTGCTGTGAAGTTACTTTACTTATACATTTGTGTATAAATCTACACTGTGTTGTTCTATAGAGCAAAATGGAATATGTAGATAAGTTACTGACTTGAATCTGTAGCTCTCACAGTTACTGCTGGATTTACAAAGACAATACATCTTTTTTGACTGGCATTTTTTAAATGACAAGTCAAAGCTACTAAAATTAAAATTAAATACTCAAAATTCAAGAAAAACATACCTGTGTATGTCATTTTGCAAATGATCAATGAGACATCATACAGCTACATTACATTTTTTGTACCTATGTATATAATGTATATACTAGTATTTTATCAGCACTTTGGCTACAAAACCACTAAGTGGCATTCTTGTAATAATAAATTTTATAAATAAATCATTTTCACTGACTGATAAGTAAAGCAAAGACAAGTTGTAAAAATGGAAATACTTTATTAAACAAACAGGTAAAAACTGACTTCCAAAGAGCCCATTTCATCCCCCCAACAAAAATGATGTCCCCAATATGGGGTGAAAAATTCACAACAAATTAGTTAGCATTCGAATCCATATACTCTCCTTGTCATAAATATGTACAACTTCTTTTGAAAGTCAGAGAGAGCTAGAAAAATGGGCCACAGCATGAACAAGAAAAACCCAGTGCTTTCTCCTGAAGTAACTGTGGTGGAGTGAGTCCCATTCAGAGTCAACACAACATGATTCTTTAGACTGTCTTAAAGGTTATTACGTAAATGATCCCATTGCTTTTCTGATGTCCAGGCTTGTTGTAGCCAGATGTCTAGCAAATGCATGTTTGTCCAATAGTATTCACTGGTATGTTTAATATTACAGACAACTTAAATTACCCAGTTACTGCTAAACAGAGTTTAGAGTTAGTCTTGGGAGAAATGGACCAGAAATGTGCTCAAACGTGTGAAATCTTAGTAGTAACTGTGGCACTCCTGCTGTTGTCTTGGTGAGAGTACAGTAAGTGAAAGCACAAACCCACACACTCTGCTCCATCAGAAATAAAAGCAGTCACAAATAAAACTCATTGTAATGAAACAAAGGTGAATATAAATATTGCACTTCCAAACTACATCGTGTGTTCCCAGCGCCAGTACATGATCCCTTTGAGGTACAAAGTCACACTACAAAAACATGCTTGCACTGTTTAAAATGCCTATGACAGGTCAGACTACTCTTTTTACTAGAACACCGTTAAGATCATTATTCTAGTTAAGATTTTGCTAAAAATCTGAAAAAATCTAAAGAAATCATGACATCATACTAGGGAATTCCATAGCTGTTATCTAGCACTCATGTACACTGGGCCAAACTCCTAAAGTGTACACAGAAATTGTTATTTGGCAAATAAAAGTATATTTTGTTGAAATGATAGTGTTTAAATTGTGCTGAACATATGCATAGAATTCTCCCTAGTATGATGTCCACAAAAACTCTTTCCTGTAATTTTCAACATATTTTTCAACTTCTTCTTTACAAATTGCTTCTTGATTGGTGTAAAAAAATAATAAAAATAAGTAAAATCAGAGAACCTAAAAATCAGTCATACACACTTTAAAAATCAAACTTGTGAAGTTTGGAGGGATGAACGCAGCACTGGGAAGGCCACTCATACTCGCACACTCATAAATACACCACTCACACAATGTATTTGAATACAGCCTCTCATTCCACACACACAACCCGCTAAGTATTTACATTAAGGCACTCAACCAATCTTTATGATGAATTAAAGTCAATGTCCCTGGAGCCATTTTGGTGACTTTAACAAATGTAGTTGACTTAAAGGTACACTATGTAACTTTTCTGGTATGGTTCCACTACTTACTCGTCTCCATGGGGATGTTACTGCCAGGAATGTTCAACAGTATGTCAGTCAATTAAGATATCTAGTATTTATTTCACTACAGATGTGTTATTGCTCAACAAATACCCTGAAAACATACATTCTTATTATGAGCAGAGTCCCCAGATCTCCCCTTATAACTTTGCCCTGTGGCACCACCTACCTGCAGGTCTCCATGGAGATAGCTAACTAAAATGCCATACTGTGCAACATTCTAGGCTAAGCAAGAACATCTCAAACTAGTAGCAGACCCTCTAGCAGAAAAGTTACATAGTGCGTCTTTAAAAACATGGGACTTGTTTCACTCAATGGGTGACTAAAATACAGTAACTCAGTGAGCTCCTGAGGACTGGTGATGCTACAGCGCTGCTCCTGATTGTCTCGTCTTTGGTTCTCATTGATAATCTATGGCTATACTTCCTGGTCCTGGGTCATTTGAGACATTGTTAGCATTAGGGCTACGGTATATCATAATTAGGACGGTTGCAATTGGCAAATATCAAAGACTGCAATTGTTTGAGTAACAATTCCCTCTAGACACAATATTTTTTTTGTTTGTAATCACGTCTAAAAGCTGCTAATCTGTAGTTTAGACCTCTACAATGTCCTGAAATGCATAGGATTCTTGGATTAGATTTCAGATTTCAGTCTTTCTTTCAAATGTGAATGCTCCTGGACGGATTTAAAACGTGGACTTTGAACAGAAATTACATAACATAAGCTACAAAACTAGTCGTATTTCCAAAATCGTTCAGCCCTAGTTAGCACATACATAGTTTTTTCTTTTGCATTTCAATAGAGTCCAAACTGCTCCCACTGTTTTCAATGAGGTTCTCAGGTGGTCAGGAGTGGTCCAGTCTCTTCCCAGTTGTCATTAGCAACAGCCACTGCAGCATTTGTACAGAGCAGAGTTCAGATATCAAAGGAAGGAGTCAGTCTTTGGGTCTAACATCAGTAGATTTCCTTTGAGTCCATCTCCGCCTGCACTGTCCACCAACCTGAGCCGTATTTCACTGCCCTGCACGAGTCGGTTCAATATAGAGGCGGGCCATATATCGAAAAATGGATATCGCAATTATAAGCATACTTAGAATATTGAATTTATCGACTATACTTTTAACTCTTAAGAATTACATTTAAAAGAAACAGAACCATCTACTGTAATCTCCCAGAGATTAGAGACAGGGATTGCTCTTATTATTTGTTGCACTTATTTAAAATTTTGATGAGAAGTACTTTCAAAACACAAGTATTTGCTACAGTGAATGGTTCAGTACTTTAACTTGGGTAATAATTGACTGAACAACTTTAACTTGTATTGGACTAATATTTGACCTGGTACATCTGCACTCTTACTCAGGTAGTCAAAGCAGTATTTTAGCACATTCTTGCATTGTTGAAATATAGTCTGATTATAATGCATAACAATCAGAACGCATAATCAATCGAGATATACATTTTTGTCAATATCGCCCACCTCTAGTTCAATCCTGAAGTTAAAAATCTGTAATTGTGAGTACACAGCTCTGGTATACAGCGCTATAGGGTCCATATCCATCTTATATGTCCACTATTCTCCTGACAGTGGACACAGCAGTTCAAGCACCAAAGGCAATTACAGGTGGTCTAAAATTTGTCCCAGAAAAAACACAAAAATCAGACGTTATAGGTATCTTCTGAAATCCACGTATTCGTCAAGACAGTGGACTACAGTTCTCCAGTCACTTCTTTGTAATTCTCGACAGTCGTTTTGTAACACTGATATAAATGTCTGTTTGATTTCAGTCCTAAAAATTCAGATAAAAACATAAATAACATGAAAAAAAAACATTCATTTGGTTTGGAGATCTTTGGATTGTTGTTTAGTGCAGCACAATGGAGTTCCAGTGGTCTCTCTTCTTTCTTTCCTTCTGTCTTCTGCTATCACACGCTCTTTCTCCCTCTTCCAATCCATCTCTTCATTGCAATCATAAGGCCAGGTATTGTGGTTCTCGTACAAGACGATCAAATGCTTTAAGCCTCTGATGCAGCCTGTGGTTTGAGCTGTGCCTTCTCCATCGCGGTGCCGTAGGGAACCGATCTCTTGAAGAAACCCAACTGCAAGATTAAAGAAGGATGGATTATGTGAGTCTAAACATGTTTTTCTGGAAATTGCAGGGTCTAATGAGTTGTAATGTTTTGTATGTTTTCATTCAGAGCAGAACTGACCTTGTATAAGATGTAAATGAGCAGAGCTAGCAGGAGAAGTCCAACTAAAAGCCAGGATAATGATCCAAAGAGGAACTGAGTTTTCAATATCAGGCTTGTTCCATACCACTGGAGTCACCACCTACAGGGAGATTTAACAAAGACATTTATTAAGACATAACACTGGCAATCTCATGTTTTACCAATCACAATACAATCTATTCTATACCTTTATATCCTGTTGAGTCAAAGATGTGTGGTTTTGTTGAGGGCGCGTAATAAAAAGGCATAGCAAACTATATATACTCACTTGCTGCACTGAGATGAAGCAAAGGATCGTGGTCTAAGTATAAAAACTTCATTTGTCCTAATCATTTGAAATCAAGGAGCATGATCCTTCGAAGGAAGTCTGAAAAATGAACAGCTAAACTAATACAAAACTAAATAATTACAGCCTTTGTGATTTGATAACTGTGCCAATTGAAATTGTAATTCTGATATACTGATCAACCCTTTCAAAACAGGCTGAAAAAAATGCTAAAATGCAGATCTGTAAAAAATGTTAGAATGGATTTTTTTACTAAAGCTTTTCTCCCCACAAGAAAATTTTACACATTATATCATAACGTTTAGACATGTTTCAAAGAAAATAACTCTTAAGATAGTCAAAATCATTCAGAAATCATACCTTTTTTTGTCCACTTGGTGCATATTTAGGCAGAATCGCATATGGCATCTTCTCCACACTGTAGCGGGCCAGGCACTCCAGCACATACTGCTTATAGGCTCTCTGAAAGATGGACAAAACTGATTCAACATGGATGCAGTGCTCATTGGGACACACTAGATGGCGACAAACACTCACAAACAATAGATGCCCTTTAATCACATCCAGATTCCAATGTTATGACTCTGTATTAATGAGTTTTCAGTGCATTCACACTTATGTACTCTTGCTGTTGTAGCAAACAGTGGGAGGTGACTGTGACTGGCCTTGAGGATTTAATATATGAAGCCAGGGAAACCGAAATGGCTGGAGCTCTGGCAGAGAAGGTAGCCAAAAGAAGCCAATTTTCCTCCCTCAGCATATTATCTAACCTTCACACAGCAGCGACATGACTGCCAATATAGCATAGAGATTTGCTATTTTATTGATCCATTAACCAGCACCCAAAAACATTTCTGTTGATTAATATATGTGTTCTGGTTTCAAATATGCTGAAAAACATTTGTCATTCGAGTAGGAAGAAATATTATGAAACAAGCCAAATAATGTGAATGATATAACCAGAGGTGGGTAGAAATAAAGTAACATAATGTTGAATTTGAAGTTAATGTACTTGGAAGGGCATTCAATTTTCAAAGAATATACCATAAAAATTAGTAAGATTAGATACAAATGCTCAGATAATTACTTTTTCCCAACAGAAAGCTTTTAGCCTTTACTTTTAGTGGGAAGAGTAACCTGAACTTTTACTTAGGTTTAGTAAGTGAGCGCTATTTTAAAATATATTACTCAAATAGAAGTAAAAGTATGCTGTCTGCAAACAAGTACAATTTTATTAAAGTAAAGTTGAGTATAAAGTTACTCAGTGAATGTATCGAGTAAATGTAACTGCTACCCACCTCTGCATGTAGCCACAAAAATGTAGATGGATATTTAAATAATTTCAAATAATGTAGACATGATGTTTTGCAATATACATCATCCTAGTCTGGCTATGTTACCTACTATACAACTTCTGATTTTTTCTTGAATACTGAAAAGAGTTATATTCTGCCAAACTTTGACAGAAGAAAAGACACAGAAGCCAGTCGGAAAATCTTAATCTATAGCTCTCTCTCGCACACACGCACACACAACACACACAACACACACAGACTTCCTTTAGCCTTTGTGATCAGATGGAAACACATGTGCAGTTGCTACAATACCGTCTCTGTATAAGGCAAAAGTTCATGTTATTCACACACACCTCCATGAAAGTCTCTGCCCAGACTCGAGAGCGCACTTTGAGGATAGCAGTGGTCCCTCGCTCCAGGAGACCCACGTGGCATTGAAGCGTCCAGCATTCAACGTTCGAACAAGACTAAAACACAGAGAGAAAGACAGATTGTTATTATACTGCATATTTGATACTTTTATTGTTTTATTAATTGTGTTAATGTTGTAGAATAAACTGAATTAGAGGCATAAGGCAGGAGAAGTTTATTTACCATCAGTACATTGTGATAGTGTTGTCCATTCCAGTGTAACATTTTAATATCTGGTGTTGGAAGACCAGTTAAGTCACAGTCTACTCTAGTTCAATCTGGCTATGCTTCTTTTGTAGGGAGTATTATACCACTGATGATGTAAGCTAAGATGACAAGGATTGAGCTGGCAGTGAGTGTTTTAGGTACAGAACAGCAATGAAAACAGGGGACTAAAGATGGAAATAAGCTTTGGCTACAATCCTCCATATTTACAAGTACATGTTTTGTTTTGTTTTTTCTTTTGCATTATCTGCAATGCATTATCTGCAGTTTATCTCAGTTAATCTAATCTAAACTAGTTGATTTTATTTTGCTATGTGAAGCGCTTTGGAAATGATGTATTTGTTTGTGAAATGTGCTTACAGTGGGTTGGGTTACATATCAGCCATACAGAAGCAATTCTCAAATTTGTCATATTACAAACCTGGATTAGCTAAAGGGGAGAATAAATACATATGCAGGAACACTGAAACCTGCAGAAATGAAACTACATACAACTCATGGTGTGTGTATGATTAGAAGACTACATTAGAACATGGTTAAAGGCTCAGTTTTGTGTAATATATGTTTATGTATTTTGGTAGCACTCGGGAGTCTTTTGGATAGTTTACAATGGTTTTAGTTTAGATCTGCTTTAGTCTGGGTTTAGACCTACTTAAGTACATAAGGAGTATCCTGGGGTACAATACCAACTTCAGAAAGATAGAGTGACTAAAACAGAGCTTAACTAGATCAAAACGAAGACTAAACCAAGACTAAACTATCCTCTGACTGTACTCTACCAGAAAAAGCCACCATACCACGAATGTTACCTCTCCAACAGTTAAAAAAAGTTTGAAAACCACTGCAATCCAGGAACATATGGTTGAAAATAAATACTAAAAAGCCAGATGTGATTACATGTAAAACCATAAAAGTCAAATGTGGTAAAACAGTCGTGTTCATGTTGTAAGTTCAATAAATAAAACAAAGAGTCCAATGTTATGATCCCTATTCCACAGCCTGCTTCAAATGAACATAGAGGAATGTCATGAGACTGTAAAAACACACTGCCCTCTGCATCATTCCAACCACAAAACCAGGCAATTGCACTTAAGACTTTAATGCACTTAATTGGGCATCTGAAGGGAAGTTGGTGCATATAACATTTTAATAAACAGAAAAATTGTTGGAAGGGTGTTGGAAGACCACCCCTAAGTGTGACAGTTTGGTGGGCTTTAGTTTAAATGTGATGCCAAGTGTAGCCATGACGGAAAAAGTGGGGATACACAGAAAAAGGGTCAAATTTACATGTATTAAAGGACTTCGATATTTACTTAAAGAAGACATACTTGGCTTTTTTCTGTTTTTTAGTAATGCAATTTAATGTACCTAGATCATGAGTTTATATTTTTACAACTAAAATGGCTTAATATTGCAATCCTTCTGTTCAAATCAGCCAAATTGATAGTCCCTGCCTTTTCATAGTGAAATTTCATAGTAGCAAGCAGTAGATTTTTGTTATTTTCAAGTGTTTTTACTGTAGAAAATGGTTATGTACATGCTTGACCTGGAGTCTGAATTTTTTGAATAATCACACAGCAGCAGCAGCAGCAGCAGTTGACAGTTGTTAGTCATTTGATGAAGATACAGTTGACATTGTTCATTTAATTGTGTAGGACCCACCCAGTTCCTTTAGACTGGAGGTTTAGACAGACTTAATGAAGGCATGCAGCAGACAGAGAGCGCATCGGAGCACTTCCTCTCTCTCTTCTTTTATGTCTCATTCATGCCACAGGAGGAGAAGGGGCAAAAGGGGCAGGAGGCTCTGAACATGGGGCAATGCCAAAGATGCCTCCGACCCACAATGACCTGTCTGTGGAGAGATTATGTGGTCCAGAGGGAGTTTTTAGATACATCTACATAGGTTGTTCTCAGAATCCAGAAAGTGCATATGTATATTACACTCTTGCAGTCTATGCAGATGTGTGTGCATATTTAGTAAGTTGGCAATTATAATGCTACAAAACAACAACAGCAATAACTGGTATTAACTGTAGCATGTCTGTGTAGTAGTAGTAGTAGCAGTAATAGTAATAGTAGTAGTAGTAGTCCAAAACTGCACTCACAAAACTACAACTGCACAGGAGTTCATTCAAAAACAACTATTTATGCAGAGAAAAGTACTAAGAAAGAATGTATTTGAGTTTTAGTCTGCCTTTTTACATATAAATACCAAAAAAATACAAATATTTCTGCTAACTCACTAACTTCTCCTTTCTGCTACAAAATTCTGATACAAATTTTGGTCATCTAAGACACCACTGACCGATTAAACTGACCATACAACTAAAGTCGACTGCACCAAAAATGATTATATTTTCATAACTCAAGGGCTCTTTGTTTACATAGGGTCCAGAGGTTTGGGTCACGTTACCATGGAAACCAGACGTCTAGAGGCAGTAAAGCCCTCTTAAAACTCGTACTGTGATCAGTCACTCAGGCGTGTAACATTAACAAGGAGAACTTGAAGAACGCAAGAGTGACTGCTTCTCAAAAGGTGGGATTAGTTCCACTATGTCATGGTCGCTACTTCATTTGGAATCACAAAATTATTATTTATTTTTAAAGCCCTGTGCACCGTGTAAGTCCTTAGCCAAAAAACAGGCTACAATGAAAGCTTTGTTTTTTGTTTTTTTTTGGGGGGGAAACATGCGTCCTAGCTGTGAACGAGCTTGCATCGCCACAAACCTGACTCGTACTTGTTGGTCCTTTGGTTATAAGCTTACACGGTATGTAGTAATAGTAGTAGTAGCAGTAGTAGTACCAGCAGTAGTAGTGTCAGTAGTAGAAGTAGCAACAATAGAGTAGTAGTAGTAGTAGTAGTAGTAGTAGTAGTAGTAGTAGTAGTAGTAGTAGTAGTAGTAGTAGTAGTAGTAGCAGCAGTGGTAGTAGTAGTAGTAGCAGAAGTAGTAGTAGAAGTAGAAGTAGTAATAGTAGTAATAAGTAGCAGTAAGTAGTAGTTATAATCTTCTGCAGTCTGACATAAAACGTATCTATCTCCATGAAGAAAGTTAGGAAAAATGGTTTTAACTTTGTATAGACATCCCATCATGCAGGTGACATGCAAAGTACCACCTCCTGAAAGTTACATACTGTTGCTTTAGATTGAAAAATTAAAACCCAATTTAACCAAACTTACACCAAAGTTCCTATATTTAACAGCCATTTTATTTGTCTGAAAACAGTGCATTTGTGTTCAAATTTAACATGAGCTGAATAGGCTTCTCAGTCTAACTCTCTCCACATGGACTTAAGTTTTCTTGATAAAATGGACTTTTAGGGCTGCAAAACATCTGAAAACATTTGGCCAGCATACTACAACGTTTTTGTAATAAAAATCAACTGGAAAATCTGTAATAGTAAAATGTCTACTTAGATTAAATTAAACCATACATTTGAGCTGTTTCGCAAACTTACTTGTCTATACATTTTACTGTGATCACTCATCTAGGCGTGTAAAAAGGACATGAAGAACTTAAAGAACTGAAGAGTGGCTCCTCCTCACATGGCAGCATTAGTTCCACCTCTGTGTCTGTGTGAATACTGTGACTTCCAGACAGATGGAGTCACGTGGGCTGTGCCTTCATTCAAACTATGGGAGATGTTTAAAGTAGATAGACTCCACAGACAGGCCAAGGGGATAAGAGCTCCTGTGGGAAGATGGTTAGCAAGGCAAGCAGTTACATGGGAAAACAAGTGGGAATAAGGAAGCAAATTTGGTTTTTGGGTGACATGCCTTAACTGAGGTGTCAAACAAATGTGAATGGAGTGTGAATTTATTGAACAGAAAGTACAGAATTTAAACCATTATTTAAAAGATTACACTACCATTTCAATATTGTCTTGTTGACAATACCACCTCTAGACTTTCCAAATGAAGCACTTAAAACTATTAGGAGATTCTGACAGTAGATAGGATTATTTCAGACATGGCCTCTGGCAAAATAGCATTGGTGGGAAGCTGTTAGTGTCCATAGAGCAGTGGGGGTCTCCTACTGCTAATAGTGCGGTCAGAGCTCAGTGTCACTACAGAGGAAGACAAATGGACCCCTGACCAATATACTTGGAACTAGTGCAATTTTCTTTTATTGATGATATACTGATAGTGCTGGATACTTTAAGATTTTTTTTATTGTTTTCTAAAATAACATAAGAATACCTGTAGTTATTTTTCACTGCCTATAACATATATAGTGTAGCTGTAAGTAGTAGTAGTAGTAATACAGTAGTAGTAAGTAGTAGTAAGTAGTAATGGCAAGTAGTAGTAGTAATAGAAGTGGTAGAAAGTTGCAGTAGTAGTAGTATGTTTTTGGGTTTTTTTGGGGGGGTTTTTTGACATTTTTTGGAGGTACCGAGCCCTATATATTGCCCTGTATTTACATCTAATTTACTTTCCAGCTGAAGTGGTTACTTCAAACTGTTGACTGGCGTTGGTGGGAAGCTGTTAGCGAGCAGAGCCCGTACATATAAAGGGAGTCTCCTTGTGCTAATAGTGCAGTCAGGGCTCCATGTCACCGGGCAGAGGAAGACAAATGGCTGAATTCACTCATCACTTTGAACAGATCCTGAGGGACGGCAGAGGGACTGGACACAGCTCTAGTTACACCCCCTCTTCCTCTGCTCCTGTCCGGCTTTTACAGACCCCCCACAGAACAAATGTGTCCCTCCCACCACTCCTCCACACACTCCTCTTATCTGGGGGGAAGAGGAAGTAGCCAGGAGGTAGCCAACTTAGGTCCGCTTTGAACAAATTGGTAGCGGATCCAGGGTCAGCTAAAAGATTAGAGATTTAAGAGTGCTGACGCAAGAGGTCACAAAAAGAAACACTTAACCCAAGATACAACGTTTAATCTTGGACAGCACCTCCCTATGGTATTGACAATTTAGTATGGGTACATAAGCCTATTGTGATTTAGTTATACAGCCCAAAAGTAAGAGCTAGTGTTTAGGTAAAATAGCAGAGGAAAACTAAAAAAAATTACTTGAACGGTTGCAATGAACAATATCAGCGGAGATGAAAATATGATGGATTTGAAATAAATGCCAAAGTAACAGTTCAGCAGATATCCCATTTTGTTCTATAAATTGGTGTAATCAGCCAGTTTATTGGCCAGTGCTGACCCAAAACGTCTCCTAATGTTAAAACTGTATATTTACAAGATGTTCTGCAATTACTTTTAACAATAAATAATAGTTATAAAACACATTTGGATCATCTTTTTTACCACTGTTAAGGCCGCCACACACTGCAGGAGAATTTGCCCGATTTTGGCTGCGATTTGCTTCAGCCCGAGTTCGGGGAGGAGCGACCGGACCCGTAACATACAAACTCGGGATACAGCAAAAATAATGAGAAGACTTTATTACTCACCTCTCGTAAAGTGGTAAGTTTAAAGTGCAGCATCTCATCCACATTATCCATAGAAATTGTCCTCCACAAATAAGGACATCCAGTCCACAAAACAGCGCTATTAATCCAGTTTGTGGCGTTCTTTGAAAGTAAAAAGACAAGAGTAGTTCCTCACGTGTGTCTGTTCACATCCACAGCGCGCGGATCGAGGTGAAGCTGCAGATTAGCGACAGTGACTCTACTTCCTGTGTACTTTATCACCAATCTTTTATGCTTTAAAAACCATGTATCTGAAATATTGCACCACATTTCACAAATAATAATAACACAATTTTGACTTGTATCTAAACTAGAAGTGCAGTGCTCTGATGTTTGAACACTTAGAGTCTCAAAGTGAGTCGTTTTACTGTAGACAGGAAACAGCTGACGCGATCGCGCTCACAACTTTATAGTCTGTGGTCCGCAGCCTTATCCCGCTGCAGTATTTGCAATCGGAGATTTTAAGTCTCATAAGATTCTCCTCGTGTCTGTGGTGTGCACTTTTTGTTGCAAGTTTAAAAATCGTTTAAGACCGAAAAATCCTCTAGTGTGTGGCAGTCATTAGGGTATTAAATGTGCTAAATCACTTCAAATATGTTCTAAAAAGCATGGGATTCTTGTATTAGTTTAGCAATTAATATTTCGGTGAACAACATAACGATTTATTTCAGTAAATCATGAATAAAAACATAAATCATTAATCGCAATGTTTGTCTGAAACATTTCTCTCTCAAATCGTTCAGCCCTGTTGAACCATATTTGCACCATATTGCTTTACCATTTTCACCGCTGTCAGCATGAACATTTGGCATGTGGCATCAATACTGAAATAATGCGAGATTTAGATAATGTTACATCCCAAATATCTATTGTATTTACTATTATTAAAAATACTATAGCAACAAGCAAGGTTTGTAATTCTAGATCTTCTCCAAAAGTCTGTGTCTATATGGGTCCTGAAAACTCCAGCATAAACAGCCAGACATCACTCTCTTTGGAAAGCCCAACACTTGTGAATGATAAATCACCTTAAAGCTGTGTTTTCACTGAGAGTCTAACATCTTGAAGTTGCCAGTATTACCAGTGAATACTTTTTATCGTCCTTTCAGTCCAACTTGGCAACACAAACAGAGTCACAGCTCCAGTGAATGAATCTCATCTGTAAATGTCATCTCTGTAGCAGCAGCTGTTTTGGCCGGGTCTCTCTGATATGCTGCTGTCTATGCATTAAATGTGTTCTCTCTATACTGTAAAATATAGAATACAGAGTGTTTGACTTTGATTTAGGTGGTGTTCGCATCCTAATTACATGTCATACTTTGTCACAGTAAACTTGTAATATTAATCTTATGGCTTAGTGCTTTCAACTGACAACCATCACGTCTTTGGGGTTGACTAGTGGCACCATTTTCTGAAGTTGGTGTGAAGAAAATCATTCCACTTTTGTTTATTTATGCTGACAGCGAATACTTTGAACTTTAGGCCCAGTAATTACAGATAGATTAACCATAAATGAAGAAAAACATCTGCAATTTAACAGTTAAACCACAAATTCCACCATAGTCCTCCAGCTCAGTTTAAAATAATAATTTGAATGATTTCAAGTCAGTTGAGGGTCTAACACCTTCTTGTTTTCATAGATGCTTTGCTTGGGATGTTCCACAGTATGGCATTAAACATGGAGACAAGCAAGTGTTGCTCTAGGCCAAATTATAGGTCAGATCTGTGGAGAGGCAAGAGGCAACCTAGCCCATGGTAATAATGCATGTTTTTCAATGTATCTTTCAGCAATATAAGTTTATGATAGATAAGTCTGTTGCCATAATCTGGAACAACGTCGTCAGGTTTGTGGAGATGCAAGCTCACTTGGATACTCTAGTCCAGGCTAAGCAAAATCTTCATGGAGACAAGGTAGAAAAGTTACACATGGTACCTTTAACTAATCTAGATATTTTTTGCAGTGTATGAACCAGATGTCAAGCAGGACTGCACTTCTGGCTCTCCCATCAACTCCTCCATCAAAGGGGCTTTCAAAATACTGTATGAAGGACGCTCATAGACAACCCAAGGGACCCAAGGCTACACAGAGAGCTCCACATGACATCACTGTGGACAGCAGCCAGCGTGGACAGAGGGGGGACACAAGGAAAACAGAGCTAGAGAGGAGAGAGGAGAGAAGGACACGACCCAGTGGAGTCCCGTAAAAGAATGTTGTAAAACGAGGCTTTGAAACTGTGGAATATTTCAGATGTGCAGAGAGGTAAATGGAGCTGCAAATTGTCTGTCTGGATTAAAGATTTTTTAAATAATTATAAACATATTTTCTTTGGGGTGATTTAAAAGTTGCAAAACAGTAGTATTGTAAATCAAATACTTTAAATTTAACATTCAGAGTTGAAGATATTATACAAAACCTGTGGCTGTATGGGACTACATTGCTGATTCTCTCTTTTCTCAAAGATCCTATTTACAGTATTAAGCCATTTTGGACACTTTAGCCTTACAATTTCACATTTAAAATGAAAATTATGGGTTTTGGGGGTTTTTTTTTAGTAAATAACCTATAGCTAATTTGGAAGGATACAAAATGTCACGATTACCACCTGGTGACATCAAACAGTGGAGTCAAGTTTTTCTCAAGGGGGAGATCTAAATATGCTGGATTACACAAATATGCATGAATGAATAAACACATTTCCTTGTATATTTCTGATAACAGAATGAAATTACAACACCGTAACAACTTCCAAAAAGTCAGTTTAGCAGAGTTTAGGACCTATGAGAGCTCTAACCACCAGCTGAAACTGGACTCCTTTGCTTTGTCTGTTTTCCTTGTCATATAAACATGGAAGGCCTTTGTTTATTAGTTGCTTATCTGACTGGTTTCCGAGGCAACCAAGACGTGACCGGCAGCCAGACAGGAAGAAGCACTGGACATAAACCTCGTGAACTGCCATTATCCTTTTCATCCAGTGACAAGGTGCAAACAGGAAAACTGATCTTGAGTTCAGGAACTGGCAACACGAGCTCAGTGGAGTGGAACCCTGACGTCTGATACACAACTACAACTGGAGGCTAGGACATGTGGACAATGTAGTTTTATGAATGGGAGACAGGTGTAAGGCAGTGTTCCCAACTGTTTTTGTCTTGATACCCCCGAAACTTAATCTCACATTCAAGTACCACCTAACTTGAGTGATATGCAAAAAAGTCTGTTTAAAATGACTATAGTGGCACATAGTAATTATTACATGACTATTTTGGCCATTATATTTTCTTGTTTTAATTATACTGATGTCCAAAATCCTCCAAAACATTCTTAAAGGTGGATTGTGTAACTTTTGTGTTGGAGGGTCCGTCAAATGCTTTTCTCCGTGGAGATGTTATTGCTTTGTCTGGAATGTTTCACAATACGATATTAAACCTTTTTATCATCATGGGGACCAAGTTACAGGTCAGATCTGTGGAGAGGCGACCCCACACACAGACAGACCAGAATGCCTGTTGGGTTTTTTTAGGTATTTTTGAGCTACAAAACCACCTGTAATTGAATAAATGTAAAGTAGAGCTGTTTAATGTCATACTGTGGAACATTCCAGGCAGAGCAATGACATATCCATAGAAACAAGCAGTTGACGGACCCCCAACCAAAAAGTTACATAGTGCACCTTTCAGAATTAACCATGGCTACATGGTTAATCACTATTAAATCAAGATTGCAATTCGAATGGTCGCAAATAGCCTATCTCAGAATATATTTAGGCAACAAAAGAGAACTAAATGCCCACTTCCTCTAAAATCTGCTTATTCTGCAATTTCAATCACTACAAAATTTCAGATTTTTGTACTTTTTTAGTTATTCTCTCAGGTTTAATCCTCCCGTATGTTTAAAAAGTGCACAATTTTGTTTATGCTATTATAGTGGTGTAGTGACTTTAGTTTTCACCCATCAACCTACACATCTTCATCTACATTACTAACTCTAGTCACAATATATGGCACTGATTGTGGTAGAGAGGAGGTGGTTTTGAGATAGACCGACTTTGTGCCTAGATCTGACACAAAAAGTACCAGACAAAAAGTAAAAAAATACCCTCCATCCAAATCATGAAATCTACAGTGTCATCTTACCTTCTTTATCAAACTCAATGGCGTGACAATCTGACCGGTCATCGCTCCACGGGCAGTAAAAGACGGCTCCCCCCTCGGTGACGTTAACCTGCCACGTGCTAGCTTTGGCCGCTCCGACTACAACACTGGCACTGTAAGGACAAAAGGAGAAAAAATGCATTAACAACTTATATGACATTCACTAGACCGCAAACTGCTGACAAACCCATAAAAACTAAAGCAAGCATTTTCAGCGTTTTATCTGGCATCAATTAGGACTGCCAAGTTGCGTGCCAGACCTCCCATGTGATCGTTAACTGAAAATGCTGTACAGCCAACACGTTTTCGCATTTAGCAATTTGGAATTTTAAACAAGAAGCGAAACTTTTTAACAGGTTGCAGCAGTAGTTTACCAAATGCAATCCAAGCACGGGGAAACCACCACCAGTAAGACAAATGAGAGCATGCCATGTTAATATGCACTGTAACATATGGCCAGTGGTGGAACATAACAGTAAAATCCACGCAAAACACTTTTACTTTCAGTACATTTTTAAAACAGGTACTTAATATTTTAACTTAAAGGTGCTTTGTGTAACTTTTCTGGTGGGGGGTTCGTCAAATGCTTTTCTCCATGGAGATCTTATTGCTTTGACTGGAATTTTTCACTCTATGCTATTAAACCTTCCTATCTTCATGGTGACCAAACCAGACCAAGTTACAGGTCAGATCTGTGGAGAGGCGACCCCGCTCACAGTCACAATGCCTGTTTCTCTAAGTATTTTTGAGCTATAAAACCACCTGTAATTGAAAAAAATGTAAGGCAGAGCTGTTTAATGTCATACTGTGGAACATTCCAGGCAGAGCAATGATATATCCATAGAAACAAGCAGGTGATGGACCCCCAACCAAAAAGTTACATAGTGCAGCATTAAGTAGATTTATGCATGTGATACTTTTACTTTTACTTGAGTATTTTTTTGCTCCAGTATCTGTACTTTTACCTAAATAACAAAATGTAGTCATTCTTCCACCACTGCATATGGGACTTGAGGGCTACAGTTAATCAGAAAAACAAGAAAGCAGACAGCCAAGTAAGTGGTGCTGTACTGTTGTTTTTTCAGCTGGGAGCAAAACTTCATGTCCTTGGAGCTACCTAAAGGCGAGAAGACCACTTAACCTGGACTATCATCAGCTGGGACTTAACATAAGGAATGAATTGCTGGGTTTCAAATAGCAAAACAACATTCTATAGGCCTGTAGTCTTAATGGAGGAGGGGTTGAATTTTTGTTTGTTTGTTCAATCATGGTTCAAAGACCCATATTACATGTTATAATGAGTGTTATAACATCTTCAAAGCTCAGAATGCTGCTGCTAGACTCCCTTCTAACTTATTCATGATACAAGTAACACCTGTTCTAGAGACAGGCTCTTCAAGTTATTCTGCCAGTCCAGCTCATGCATATGTTGTGGCATGATGGAGGTGGAAAAGTGATGGAGAAACCAAGTCTGAACCAGGATTACACCAAGTCTGAACCACCATGTCTATCCATCGGGTTCAGGAAGATAAATAATTAAGACTGTTCCCATTGCAATTAAACCATTTAAAACTAAATATTATATCTTTTGAACAGGAAAAAGTCCTCAAAATCTTGCGTATAATAGGAAGTCAAACCCCATGGATACCAGGTCTATACAGGGACTAAACCAGGACCAAGAACCAGCAAGATAAATTCAAGTAAAGCAGGAGTAAACTTGGACTAAATAAGGACTACACTGCACTCTGTTAGAATAATACTGGGACTAAACAAGAGCTCAACTACATCATTAGAAATGGGGTAAGGAGTCATCCTTCATGTTGAGGAATGAGTTATGTCTTGTACAGAATTACGTTTTTCTTCTGTCAATTTCTGTCTGCCCTTTAATAGACCTACAAAGAACCATTAGAATGAAATTAAATTAGGCTAGGCTAAATAAAGCAAAAATTAAGTAGCAGAACACACACTACACAAGAGCAGAACGCATTAAATGGCTTCAAAAAATAAAATCTACAGGACTGGACAAAAATGTAGCCATCAAACCAGCAGTAAAGTTAAAGGGGTTAAAGCTTTAATCCAGGTCTAAACCAGATCGAAACTGTGCAACAGCACCGAACAAGATCATTCAAGTATTACTACGGGCGCATTAGGGGATGGACATGTCTTGTGTTTTGTTCACACCTGCTTTCACGGTCTTGAGTCGTATGGGCTCCCTGAAGTGCCGCACCACCGCCAGCGTGTCCCGGTTGGTCAGCCCGCTCACCGGAGTACCGTTCACCTCCAGGAGCACGTCCCCGGGGCTGGGAAACCGTCCGGCGTGGCAAACCATCGCCTCGGCCGCTACATGGCCGACGTTACGGGAACTGGCCCAGCTCTGCGCCTCCTCGCACCTCCACCACGGTCATCAGCTCCCCCGATCCTCCCCAAGACACGGTGCATTCCTGGATCTTAGTAGACCAGTGTTTCTTTTTCTTTAGCGTTTTGGACATGCTTTAGCGCGTAAAAGTACTTCTCCTATGTAATCCAGTAGTCTCACCATAAAATCACAACTCCAAAATGCCTTAATCCTAATCAATATTGTTCCCAGTCTTCAGTGCATCTCCGGTCAGTGCTTGGGATGCGTGTCCGTGCGTAAGTGCTGCATTGAAACCCCAAAATGCCTCCACTGATGTTTAGACCGTCTGTATCCCACGGTCCAGTTCCAAGTAATGTGCGTAAACAAACAGTAGCAGCGTCTTGCTTCACTCTAGCGCTGCGTCGAGGCGCACGATCCCTTGGTAAAACAAGTTAGGAGGAAAAGAGCGCGAAAAGCCCACGTTGAAACTTTGGCGCGATCAGCTGTTGACTAACTGAGGTACGGATGACAGCTCGCCGTACCTCCAACGCTACTACCGAGGGAACTTTAGGCACCTGTCCTCTCTTTCCTCCTCCTTCTCAGTGACATCAGCAAGTCAGTCAACCCTTGGAAACGGGAAAACATAACCCGCTCCAATTACGCAACGCTTCGGAGTCCCTCTCGCTAAGCAAACTGCAGTGTTCACCTCGCCGCTAAAAATCGCGACGGGGATTTTCAACTCCAAATTACTCAGGAGCATGCAAGAGCCGTGATCCGATTAGGCTTCGCTCCGTAACTTTTTTCCAATCTTTTTCCGTGTTGCTCCCTCCATTGCAATTCCTTTCGTCCAATCGGAGGTCAGAGGATGCTCCCTAGGGTGTTCAAGCAGAGCCAATGGTCAATGAAGATGGGCGGGACATGCGTGGAGCTCTGGGAACCTCTGGGTTTTGTGTTTAACGAGGCGGGGCTTGTGGTGCCAGGACCCAAAATTCACGTGGGAAAAACTTACCTGGAACGAGTTTTAAATGATTTGTTTATATGTTTTAGACTCACTGCACAGGTGGTCCCAACTTTTACCCCAAATAGACTATGTGATGATAACTCTTCATGCCATGGCATTGTCCAGCGGCCCCACGCTTGTCATGCGTTGCCCAATCCTGCCCTCTTGTGGTGGCATTGTGGACACTACACTCAGTAGCTCAAATTGAATATCTTGGAGTGGTTGGTTTTATATCAAGCGCTGTTTATTTTATTTATTTATTTATTTATTTATTTATTTATTTATTTATTTATTTATTTATTTATTTATTTTTACGCACTTGATAAAATGTGGCAAAGAAGGACTGGGTTTAAATTTAGCTGATTTTCCGTCTTAACACAACATTATAGGACTACTATTTTATATTATATTTTATACACTGTCAAAAGTCTGGACACACCATCCCATTCAATGTTAGTTTGTTTTGTTTTTTTTTGTCTTTATTTTTACTACTTTGTAGTTTCTACATTTTGTATACAAACAAAAGATATGGAATATATGAAGTAAGATATATGGAATTATGTAGCAAAGGGGGAAAAAGTTAAATAACTATGACTACTGACTATTCTAAAATTGCAATCTCTGCTTTAATTTGGTGCACTTGCGCTCTTTAAAGAACTCTCTGATTTTACCTATGAAAAAGTTGATAAAATTTGATAAAACTATCATAACGTTTACTTACTCACTAGATGTGCAAGTCTTTTACAAAGCCTGAATTGTACTAAAAATAATCTGTAAAGTGCATCAGATTTAATATTGCTCAACCCTTCTACTCCAGCTGCCCAAATCCAGAATAAACAGGTTAAAGCACTCTTCCATGCAACTTTCTCTGATGGAATGCTGTACTCTATTCCTACACCAATGAAATAAAGAAATACACTATTCATTTCCATCTCATTTGTCTCATATTAAACCAAACATGCACTCCTAGGCCTACGTTTGAATGCCAGTGTGAGGGCTGTACTTGCTCTTTACCTTAGAGGACATATGTTAATGATTGACTAAGGTCAGTGTCCTCATAGCCAAGAATGTGCAGCTTCTCGCCATTCTGAATGTTAAATCAGACCCAGCACATCCACGGAGTGACATTTCATTCATATTAAAAATGTTCTCATACTGGAAGAAGAGACATTTTCAGCGCCAGGTAGGAAAACCTGTTTTAGCATTTTTATCGGCAAAAATGTTCATAAGATTTGAAGGCAGTATGACACTTGGGATTTGAGCATTGTTGACCTACATACCTACAGATTTTTTTCTGATGTTATAAGAGTATGCTTTTTGAAATCTTTTAAATTAGGCTAATCATTGTTTATATCTCAAATAATTCACCATTTTAAGTCCAAATTAGTTACTTACTACTCCATACACCTGGCCAATTGCATTGAATACAAGAAAATATATTAACACAAGTAATAACAAGATGGATAAATAATTAGATACGCTTCTAATTAAAGGTTCTGTATTGTGCAAAATTGACTTTCGTGAGCTTTAAACCATGTTAGAATGTTGTTACCTCCTCAAAAACATGCTTGGACTTGTGTTTTCTTTCATTCACACACAAAAACACAACTCCGAGTATGTTTGTGATGAAGAAAACATTGGAACATAGATCATTATAACTGTAAATAAATATAGGAATCTTTGTTTGGACTTTGTTTAAAACGCATGTCCTTTTTTGTTATTCTATTTCAATTACAAATGATCTAGAGACATGACTTTTAATACTATGATTTTGTCATTTTTCTTTTAGCTGCTATGTGTAACAACGGCTTCTCTTCTATCTTCTGTTTGACTCATGCATTGGGACCAAAATACAAATTCTACTATAACTTTTATTTTATTATTATTATTATTATTATTATTATTATTATTATTATTATTATTATTATTATTATTATTATTATTATTATTTTATCGTGTAAGACCACTGACATTAGGACAATTTACAAGTACAAGTTCTTCCTTTGAAAGGTGCATTGTGTAACTTCTGCTGGAGGGTCCGCCAACTTTTCTTTTTAGCTATTTTTCAGCAATAAAACCACCTGTAATTGAATAAATGTGATGTAGAGCTGTTTCATGTCATACTGTGGAACGTTCCAAGAAGAGCAATGACAACCAAAACGTTACACAGTGCACCTTAATAAATGAGCAGAAATTCACTTTGTTTGGTTAGAAAGTTACAATGTTTGGTGCTAAACATATAACTCGGGTCAATTTTTCTTGTATTAATGCAATTTTAAAGATGCACTGTGTAACGTTTCTGGCGGAGGAACGCTACTTCTTTGTCTCCATGGAGATGTCATTGCTTTGCCTTGAAGGTTCTACAATAAGGCATTAAATGTTGGTGTCTAGCTGGCATTTACTAGTCAAAAATACTTTGGAAAAACATGCTTTTTTTCTGCCAGTGGGGTCACCTCTTCAGACATCTGAACTGCAACCTGTCCTGATTGCATTACCCGCTTGTCTCCATGGAGATAGATACATCTTATGCCATATTGTGGAACATTCAAGGCAAAGCAATAGCATCTCCGTAGAAACAAGCATATGACGTGCCCTCCACCAGAAAAGTTACTGCAACTTCACCACACTCGTTTAACCATTCCTGTGACTGCTTTTACCGCAATGCATCTGTCTGCTATATCATGTTGACAATAGCCATGCAGCTTAGCTTTTTCTTTTAGTACACCTCACACACCCATTATGCAACCAGAGAATATTACAACCCTACTCCATGTATTCAAATGAAAAGACAAACACAAATTGTACAGAATCAATCATATCTATAGATGCAAGTAACATCATTATATCAACTCAAACACCAATGCATATTCCCTAATTTGGAAAGCCACAATGAAGCAACATGTCTCTTTTAAACAGCCCAAGTAAACAGTAAATAGTTGTGCGTGCTTATTCCTACTGTGTTGTCTAGGCTAGAGATCCGAGCAGGCCTCCCAGAGTGCCTGCGTTCCTGGCTCAGTACGAGATCCCGGGAGCAGACTGCCATGTGTAAAGGGACACTGAATAGGAGGGACTGCCGCTCTCAGCCTGGGCTAGTCAAGTCTTATACAGGTACTATGGGCTGAAAGGGAATATATTATGTCAAACTGACCGTGAGCTTTTAACACTGTTACAATGGTTCTGCCTAATCATTAGCATTTTAAAAGTTGGATTTCACATGATTAATGGAGGATATGTATGACTGACCCTGCATTGTTCTGCATTTGAGCCTTGAGTGCTACAAAACATTTTATTCAGAAATTATTTACACCTCTTACCGTTATTGTTACTGCAACTTAGACAAGGGTATGCACCCAGTACAATTGGATTGTACAAGTAATGTCCATGAATGGCACGGTGGCTGAGTGGCAACACTCATGCCTCACAGCAAGAAGGTTACGGGTTCGATCCCCGGGTCGCCCAGGCCTTTCTGTGTGGAGTTTGCATGTTTCCTCCCCGTGTCTGGATGGGTTTCCTCCGGGTACTCCGGTTTCGCCCATCAACCAAAAACATGCAACACCCCTATGAACAGTTTACAATCAAGGACCGTCAAGGAATTCCTTCCTCCTGTGGGCTCACCACCTGCAGAGGGGTTCATAGGGGGTCTGGTGCACAGAGTAATGGGCAGCGTGCTGCCCCCGCGACCCAGCCGGATTAAGCGGGAGAAGATGGATGGATGGATGTCCATGAATGTTTTAGTAAATCACTTCTCTTGGGTGCTGATGATGTTACATGTTTGTGTGTAGATAGCTCACACAAACCAGACTCTGAGTGACTTTGTGGATCTGCTTTTGTTCCACTCCCGTGTGTGCAGACACCAGAATGTGGTGCAGACGCTGTTGTATCACACGTCTCATGTGCTCATGTACCTGATCCTGGAGCAGAGCAGCCCCGGAAACCTGCTGCACTTCCTCTGGACATTCAGAAATGTAAACACACACAGGACACCACATATATGTACTATAGGGTTGTTAGATACACCATTAACTCACTTGCTAGAGTGCTCGTCCTCTGAACCAAATGGCTGGAAAACAGGCTTGTCACCACCAAGTGCACTAAATAAATTGTACATTTTCTTCACAGAACAATGTAACCCTGAGTGATCCATCGCAGAACTTCACAGAGGTCTATGTTTCCTTCAAAAAACAGTGTATTTGTCTCATTCGTTTTACAACAGTAAAGATACGGATTGTTTTTTCTGGTGGTTTTTGGGGTTTTTTTTCCTGAAAAAAGTGACCCTCAAGAGAGCTGACATAATAATGTGGCACACACTTGTGAGCAAAAAGCGTTGACCTTGTGCGGGCCTATGGGGTTCAAGGTCTTGGCTATGCTACCCGCTAAGTAGGTGTGCCTGGCCTGTCCATCCCGTTCCTCTATCTACTGTGAGTGTTGTGGGACGCGGTGCTTGTGCGACTGAGGGACTCGACCCGCTCTTTGGGCATCTTTGCCCGCGGGTCGGGGTGGCGCAGCCTTTACCGCCCGCACCTGTGCCACCCGATTGAGACAAAACGGACGAGTGCTATTTAAAGGCCTTCTGCTCTCCTTCGGCCACAGTCATGGTGCCACCGCCAGTTTTCCTTCCAAAACGCAGGGACAACGGAGACGCAACAAAGACATTTTCCCCAACTCCATTTGACTAAACAAAGGCGTTGGACTTTGTGTTTTTCACTTTAATCTCACCTTTTGTGCAATTTAGACAAGTTTTGGCTCTTGTAAACACTACGTTGTTGGTAACACTTATGGAATTGCCTCCGCTACCCACGTCCAAGCAGGAAGAAAGATTGTTAAAAAAAAAAAAAAAGGGCAACTATTTGATGCGCCACACTTTTCCCAGACGTCCTGCCGCAGCGGCTGAGCCACGGAGGAATGAGTGAGCGCAGCCACAATCTAAAGGTAAAACTTGTGTCGGTACTTTAAGTGACGTCTTTCTGTACGCGCTTGTAGCAGCAGCTGCTGTAACACGCGCTTTCCCTTTCTCTACATGAGACTTTTGCGATGCTTTTGAAGCAGCTCAAGTCTGCGCTAGAACAAAGTGTCAGGGCTGAAAAGCGGCACAGTGTATTCTGTGAAATGTGGAGGACGTGAGCAGATCACATAAGAGTCAGAATGGAATAAAACACATAGATTTCAAGTGCATATGGAAGGCTTTTTCTCACACTTTAAACACACAGTGATTAAATCAAGGGTGTTTGCACTGATGTTTTTGACTTTCATCATAACTATTGTGCAATTTCCACATGTTCTGGCCCTGGTTAAGTATAGAAATAAATGTAATAATATGATGATATGAACTATGTTTTGGTGAGTAGTCTAAACCTGTCAAATGCACTTGAAATCTACTTAGACATACATGTGCGTGTGGTTTTCAATCCAAAATGACGCCTGAGAAACGGACATTTGACATAGCAGGACACACCATGACGTGGTCACTAAAATCACTGCATTGGCTCCCTGTGAGTTTCAGGATCAAATGATTTTAAAGTTCTTTTTTCTGTTTTTTAAATGTCTTAATGGTCTTGGGCCTTCTTATCTTTCAGAACTGCTTTTACCTTACAAACCCTCGCAGACCCTGCGCTCAGCAGCAGGCTCCTGGTTATTCCCAAAGTCAGGACACACACTCACGGAGAGGCGTCTTTCCAGCACTATGGCCCTCGTCTATGGAACAGTCTGCCGGAGGACCTCAGGGCCAAAGAGAACGTTCATGTTTTCAAGAGCAGCCTCAAGACCCACCTGTTTAGCTTGGCCTTTGATTGAAATTTTATAGTTTTACTTGTTTTTATTATTCATATTTAATTTTATTTATTCTAGGCATATTATTAGCTTGAACTCATATTCCTTTATGATTTTTAGGATTTCCAGTGTTTCCTCTGCACCAGGAGCAGTGGGTTGACTGCGGCTGCCGGCGTCTGTCCTGTGGGCTCCTGGTGGAGGGGTGGTGCTTGGGCCTCTTCTCTCCCCTGGGCCCTGTGGCGGTTCCTGGTGGAGGTGGACGGCTCTCTGCTCCTGGTGTAGACGGCTCCTCTGGTGTAGACGGCTCTCTGCTCCTGGTGTAGACGGCTCCTCTGGTGTAGACGGCTCCTCTGGTGTAGACGGCTCTCTGCTCCTGGTGTAGACGGCTCCTCTGGTGTAGACGGCTCCTCTGGTGTAGACGGCTCCTCTGGTGTAGACGGCTCCTCTGGTGTAGACGGCTCTCTGCTCCTGGTGTAGACGGCTCCTCTGGTGTAGACGGCTCTCTGCTCCTGGTGTAGACGGCTCCTCTGGTGTAGACGGCTCCTCTGGTGTAGACGGCTCTCTGCTCCTGGTGTAGACGGCTCCTCTGGTGTAGACGGCTCTCTGCTCCTGGTGTAGACGGCTCCTCTGATGGCGCTTTCTCAACTGGTTCGCCTGTATTCAGCCTCACATTTTACTATGTGTAGTTTTATGTATTTTAGTATGTTAGTATGTGTGTGTGTGCGTGTGCGTGTGTATTTGTGTGTTACTGTTTGGGGGGTTTGGTTGTGTGGGGTCGGGCAGCTGTGGGGGCTGGTTGGGTGGGTGGAAGGAAATGTGCGGTTGTTTTTAATCACTGTAAAGCACTTTGTGTTACATTTTTTGTATGAAAAGCGCTTTATAAATAAAGTTTGATTGATTGATTGATGGTCCAAGTCAGTCAACAGTGGGCTGTAGGTAAGACAGAGTCAGTGATGCGCTGATCTTGTGTAGATGGTCGATTCTACAGTTGCCCTTCACCTTAAACTAATACGTACTACACAAAATCATACATCGACAAGTATCCAAAGGTTCTCATGGTCTGCTTTAACATTTCAGCACTGAACCAGGGGATGTCCTCGGAGCACTGAGCCTATGAAGCGCCCCTTCTCCCTTTGTGCTCCTCCCCTCCTTTCCCAGACGAGGGAAACTTGAAGATGAGCGCACTCTGGTGACCATGATGTGGGACTGCTGCTGTATCTGGGCACAGGTGTCCTCAGGTGCGAGCCAACACGCATCATGCGCTGTTTCCTGGAAGGACACTTTTGGGCGCCTGTGTCAACTCACCGGGAATTGGAACTAATGTAACGTCTGTGTTTTATAGCGCACACTGATGGAGCTCTTTTGGTATCTGTCCATCCACCTGATGCAAAGCAACAGCAGTGGGACCAAGCCGAACAATCAAGACCTTAAAGCGTTCTCATGGATGGACCTCCACTGGCACAAGTTTTGTGCTGGGATTGGGAGATTATTGCTGTGTAATTAGTACGTCTTAAATCTGCAAAGTGCTCATTAGGAGACAGTCAAACGCACATTTGAACCCTTGTGCCTTCTCAAGGTTCCTCAAACAAGTGGCGGCCATTGCTCAGGAGCGCTCCATCCTGCCCTCTGTTCTCATGGAGGAGCCAGCACGTCTACAAATCCTACACAAATACACATGGCACCTGTAAAAACACTCCCTTGCAGCAAACAAAAACTGATAAAAGACTATTTGAGAAATCCATTTCTTTTCTCTCAACTTCAGGTTACGTTTGAAGTAGTAAAAAACAGTAGCCCAAAAATATCAAAAATAATCATGTACGTGGACTATCGTTGAAGGAGATGCAAGTGCACAGGCAATGGAATGAATGAGCCACTAGATGTCGCTCTACTCCACACATCTACAGTCCAAATCAAGCCTCGTCTCCCTATAACTTCATATAACAACTTCAAACCAGTTTTCCCCAGTTATAAAATCCTTCAGAAAACAACACAAACTTCATTACACCTAAAAGTGACAGGCATTATCTTTGTTCATAAAAAATATTACATGTTTAGTCACATTTCGGGCCAAAAATTAAATAAGAACGTTGATCAAAAATAAGTCTAGAGGTTAAAATGGAAGCAAGCAATGCGTGTCGTGTTTTGTGCTAGTAAAAATATATTTCACATAAGATGAAGTTTACACTAGTTACAATCAAGCTTCCGATTCAAATCATTTACAGTAGGCTACTTCATTATTTGTGTAATTACTTGGTTAAATAATAGCTGTGAATATTGTCAATGCTACAAAATATACACAGGGCCTATAGAAGGAAGCGGACACACAGTGGATGAACCGAGCTTGTGTGGCCATTTGAAAACACTGTAATAGGATGTATAGTTTGAGACAAAACAATATATTTTCTAGCTGTAAAAATTGAAACAAATTACTCTCGTTTTAATTTATACATTATCTGAATAAATTACAATATTATGCTCTTTATATTAACACACAGGAAACGAACATATTTAGAACCACAAGTATCTGGTCTGTTGATTGATGCATATAAAGCTTGTGAGGGCTTGTCTCACCGCACGTTAAAGAGAATGCATTCAGTCTATTACAGAAGTGCAGTCAAAAACTCCAAAAGAAGACACACACACACAAAAAGAGTGCCGTTTTTGTAGTCCGAACTCAAATTAAAAGGTGCACTGCGGAATTTATCTGGTGGACGGTATGCAGTTTTCTTGTCTCCGTGGAAAATGCTTTGGTTAGAATGTTACACATTATGGCGTCAAACGTATCAATCTTCATGGTGAGAAGTAAGTAGGTCAATTTACAGGTCGTATCTGTGGAGAGGCAAGCCTGCTTAGTGTAAGGATGCGTGTTTTTCAAGGTGTATTTCAGTAATAAAATCACTTCAATCAAAATATTACTCAAGTATGCTGCTTGAAAAGTACTCAGAAAAGCAGAAAAGTCTTTAAAAAATACTCAAGTAAAGGTAACTGCGTAAATGTAACTGAATACTACCCATCTTGCATATTGTGGAACATTTCTGACAAAGCAATAACATCTCCACGGAGACAAGCAGGTGGCATCGTAGTGCACCTTTAATTGGTTGTAGACGTTCCCCAAACCTTCATTTTGTAAAAAGTTAAATTCTTCATCACCAAAGTTAAAGTTCACAGTGTCTGCGATGAGGAGCAGTTTCTTCTTTCTTCATCATGGCACAAAATCCCCTAAAAAGAATTCAAAACTCATGCGTGGAAGGTGAGCACTGCTCACATGAATGCATGATGTTGAGATGAAGCCTCATGAACCATTGAAGCGTTCCATCCAATTTACTCGACTCTTGAGCCGATGCTTCAAGGTGCTTCGTTTGCTCCACTGCACCATCAAGTGGACAAAAAAATGTATAACAGGCAGAGTGATAATAGAACAATTGTGATCATTGTGGTTCTGGTGGAAGGGTTTTTATTGAACAAATAAATGATTAAATATGTGAATGGTTGTGATATCAACAGAAATTGTGACTATATTAACATGGAGTCATGATACAGTGTTCGGGTTAAAAGAAAAAGTAGGAACACATTGGAGATGGGGATGTAATGTCACTGTGCTTGTGTTACTTAGTTTATGGCTGTGCTTATGTGACAATCAGGACAGCAAAACGAGGACATTTTATTCATTTTTATTTAAAAATATTAATTTTTCAACAGTATTAGGACTCAGTCAGTTTCTTTTTTTGCAGAGAATTTCCCCTGCTTTTGAAAAAACCCTTTCACAGGGCACAGATGAAGCTGGTGTACATAAAAAAGAAACTGCAAGTTTGTACAGGTTTGGAAATGTGTGCTTCTTTTCTTCCCAATACTGAAGGGGGTGTTCCAGCCTTCCAATATTAGGTTCCGCCAAGTAGGTATGGACCTCAGCTAGAGCGTCTGCAGTTACATTTGAGGTCCTTGTCCTCTGGATTGTGTCATCCAAACGATGCCACAGTTTGCTGCCTAAGAGAGAGAAAAAAGGCTGTGAGTGACTAAATAAAAACACAATTAGAAGGGAGGCTATCCATTACCTTGTGCCACAGGCTGAGTAGCTTCAGATATGGAGGAGGAGGATGAGGAGGATGTAGATGAGGATGTAGATGATGATGTAGATGATGTGGATGTAGAGGAGGAAGTTGCATGCCTTACAACAGCAGCACATTCTGAAATGAGTCTTTTCTCAGCATCCCCTGCTTTATTAGGGCTGAAGAAGCCAATTTTCTTAAATCTAGGATTCAATAGTGTTGCAAGGGACATAACCCTCATAGACTGTAGGTTAGTTAGTTTATCCCGCAACTGCCACCGCAGATATTCAGCCATTCCTCTACTCCCTGGTGTTTGAATGATGCCCAATTCCTCCTCCTCTAGTGCATGATGCAGCATGGTCAACAGTGGTATCACTTTTGACCCAGACACTCTCTTCTCCTCAGACAGCTCAATGGTGGCCTCATTAAATGGAGAGAGTACTTTGACACTGTCTGCAATGATAGTGTACTGCTCTGATGTTAGCGGGGTTATGTCGGTCTTGAGGCCTGCCAGTGCTGCTCCAACAGGTTCCCGTAGTTCAAACATGCGCTGGAACATGTGGTATGTGCTGTTCCACCGTGTGTCCACCTCCTGAATCAGCTTCAGTACTGGCCGGCCCATTTGTTGCTGCACCTGTTAGTCTCTCCTATGAAGAAAAAATAAATAAATCAAAGTGTCATTGATGCAACGACATTATTAATCATATTACAATTAAATAAAGAACCTTACCTTTGCAGTGGTACTGCTCTTGAAATAGCCCACTATCTTTCGACAGTCTGCACGGATATGAGACAGCTCATTGTTTTGTTCAAGAGCTTTTTTTATTATTAAATTTAGAGTATGAGCCACACAAATTGTGTGACGCAAATGAAGCTCTCTGCAACAAGCACCCATGTTTGCTGCACCATCAGTTACAAGACAGGTAACGTTTTTTGTTATACCCCACTGCGACATGATTTCTGTTTTGACTTTAGCCAAATTAACAGCAGTGTGCGCCTCAGGGAAATGTTGCACCCCTAAAACAACAGACTGCAAAGTAGTGCTATGATCTATAAAGTGGCATGTCACAGCTAAATATGCATCTGTGTTGATTGAAGTCCACATATCTGATGTGAGACTAACAGCAGATGCTTGGGCTACAGTGGCTTTGGCTTTCTCCTTGGACTCCTGGTATCTTTTCTCCACCATAGCTTTCAAAGTCTAGAAAAAAAAAACAGTCTTGGAATGGCAAATATGGGGGAAAGGGGCAAAATGCTTCATGCGATACGCACCTGCCTTGTGGGGAGAACATAGGTAGGGTCCAAAGCTTTCACAAGTTTTCTGAATCCACTGCCCTCTACAACAGAAAAGGGCTGGGAATCCTCAATGATCATGTCGACCAAGGCCTCAGTCACATCAATCTTCTCACCTAATAACAAATAATGCAGCACTTTTATAAGATAACATACAAGATAAATTTTAAATAATAGTTTATGTTGTATAATAAAAATGCACTGTGTAGTTGTGTGTGCTCTTACCTGAGCTTGGTCCAGCTTGGTTGGTCTCCTTGTTCTCATGCAGGGCTCTATAGTGCCTCAGCATAGACGAGGTGTTATTACTGTATCCAAGCTGCTTGTTACAGACCAAACACTTCACCTGGAATTTTTTACAAGAAATATATAAGAACACGGAAAAGATTGTGTGTGTATATTGGCAATATTGTTTTTTTCTGACATCATTATTATGGCATACCTTATTAGGAGATATCAGCTCAAAATGTTCCCAGATAGGGGAAAATCTTCTTTTTCTTGCTGGCTCCATCGCAAAAAAAAGAATCTCAAATAGAATGAATATACAATGACAGATATCCACAAATGTGAGAGGGAATCCATTGCGTTTCACTTGCCCTTTTATGTTTCGAATCCCGCGCCAAATTTGCGAACCACTTCCCGAACCGGTCACGTGGAACGGCTGGTTCGCGAGGCTTCGAACGTCACCACACACGTGACCAATACAAGCGTCGATACGCGCTTCACCTTTAGTCTTCCTGGATTACTCGACAGACGCTTCGAAGCCTCGACACGCTCAAGATGGCGGACACGTGTGTTCAAGTTTGTTACGGCTTAGGACTCACGGTCCTGTCTCACCCGGTAATGATGATAAAAGTCCTTACTCAGGTAAAAACTACACTTTGTAACAAACCGATTTATGTCTCACAAAATATAATCCTCACCGAAATACGCCTGTTATAAGCGTTTGTTGTTTACTCAAGTCGTAGGCAACCCAAACCGGAAGCTACAAATCAGGTGGATAATGGTCAAATCTAACCACTATTTGGCTCTTAAATTAATACATTTACTACTCAACCCAAGTGTTAAAGGTGAAAGTCACGAAATTGAACGTTGTTTTTGTTTCGGTGATAGTTAAACCCTTCATAAATCATTAGCCGTGTTCCATTTCGGGTCTGCATCCTCAAAGGCCGGGTGCCTCGAAGGCTGTGAAGGCTGCAGCCTTCAAACCAGCCTCTGAGGACAGCATGGCCGTTGGCGAAATGGGACAGGTTCAGCGTACGGCGCGTGCGTCAACAGGTGTCTCTGATCTTACGTTAACACACCGTCGCCTAGCAACCGTTACAGCTGCTGACAAATCTATTCATTTGCGGTCACAAATTAGCAAAGTTGCGGAGTAATGGAGCCCGAAGTGCTTATTGTCATATTTATGGTGATATTTTTTTTTTTTTTTTTTTTTTTTTACAAGAGGACTCCATTTATCGCCGTGCCAGGCGCCCAGTCCTTTGTAAATTGAACGGAGTAAGTCATTAATCTGTCCTCTTAAATAATAACCTAATAGGCAAATATAACCATGAAACGTTATCATGGACAAGTAACCAATATCATTTCTATATGTATAGTTTGGTGAACAGTTGTCAGCTACATATACAACTACAGTGGGATATTAAATACGTATATTGTATGGTTTGGGCCAGGTCTAATACTACCTGTGGCTGAACTACTTTGTTACCACTAGAGGGCACAGTTTACCTTCTATGCCATGCCACTTCATCCACTATTATATAATACTGTATTTACGTAGGTAGTATCAATAATACCAATGTATAATAACAATAGCAATAATAATATAATATATTCTAATAATTTATTATTAATATTATTGTATGGAAATAACTGCACATTAATGTATTCAATGTACCTCCCCCCATCCCCAAACCAGCCAGTGAGAAGAAACTGCCAAATAAACCTGAATGTGCCAGTGCTGGACAGGTTCTTCCACAACCAAGACACACGGCCTGACTTTCAGCTGAGCAGGGAGTCCCTGGCAGTCCTAATGAACCTACTAAACCAGGACCGAAGACACGGATGGGGTGCTGAGATTGAGGGTCCTGGTCTTCCTCTTCTGGCTGGCATGTGGGACATCATACAGGGGGGTCATTCCGTGTGGTTTCACCAGATGGTGGTTGCAACACAATTGTCAAATTAGTCTTAAATTTGTATGTCACTAGATAGTAACAAAAGTACTTTCTATGCAAAATTGTAGACCTGTAGCTCAAATAGTTACTGAGTTGTGGGGGTCTGAAATTTCCAGAATTTGGGCTATAAATAGCCAAGAAAAGCCTCGCCAGGGTTTTTGGCATCTTTAAGGGGTCAATTCTCAGCCTTTAGACATACCAGAGAGCTGTAAGTTGGTATACAAGTCCTCTGCATGTAGCTAGTGCTCCACAAACATCCCCAGGTGTTTCCCTACACCCTGCAGGCCATGGGGGCTTGCTAAAAATGCCAAAAATTAAGAAAAACCTACTCGTGAGTGGGGTTTGGGGCCTTAAAAGTACTAGAAATACTGCACAGAAGTGTTCTGACACCCCTGGGTTCCATTCTACACAAACTTGTGTGATAACTTAGCAATCTGGGGCTTTCTAGGTACGTCAGTTTGGAAAATATGAGCTCCCAAAGTTGGACGAGATTTTTAATTGGCTGTTTTTGGTGGCAAAAATCTCCATGTGGGACAGGTGCCAGAGACCCCAACTTTTTCTAAAAGACAGTTCCATCTGTCTTCTATCACTGTACAAAAAAGCAGCAGGGTTATATTTGTAGTTACTGAGATATTCTCACTCAAAATGGCATAGGTGGTGCCAAAATCGTTTTTTGCTTTTCAGTGTTATAAGTTGAGACACATGTATTAATGACCATTCCAGTGATAGTTTCAAGCACTTGTTTTACTAAATATATTATTCTCTTTTCAGCAACTGATTGGTGGAGGTGACTACATGTACTTTCAAAATATTCCAATTTTGTAATAATTGTATCTATTAAATTAGTTGTATATAGCCTGTGCTTTTCTCTTTTCAGAGTTCAGTTCCATGCAGACAGGTGTTGCCCAAGAGTTCTGTTTCTGCCTTAATTAACAAACATTGTGGTGTTGGTGTGAAGTAGTCTGTAGTTTTACAAAGATCAGCCCAGTTTGATGATGTGGAGGTCAAGTTCATGCACCCCCATGGACCTGCGGCATCATTCAAATGGCCTCAACAAGATGACATTTGCTGGGTTCCATTGTGCCGTGTTCTTGGTACTGTACCCACACCTCACACAACCAGAAGAGCAAGACAATACAAGCTTGACTCAAAAGCAAGAAAAGAAGTTGAAAAGTCCTTTCAGAGCTTCTTATCTAACAGACTAACATAACTTAGGAACAGGTTATTTTGCTTGTAAGATGACATTGTACAATTAAATTTAACATGTTTAATCCCACTGCACTGATACTGTAAAATTCAAAATTATTATTGCTATTTTAAAATTAATCAATAATGAAAATTCAAGGTAGTACATGAAATTTGTATGTGTATGTTTAATTACATATGTATGTAAATGTACCTGTTTACATACATTGCAAATCGGTGTCAACATATCCACAGGGATGCCCCTAAGCTAGACCTTGTGACACAAAAAGGGCATTATACTTTTTGAAAGTAGTCATCTTTAACAATTAACATTTCAAAAAGAACAAAATATACATAATGCTGCCATTGGAATGACTACTAATACTTGTATCCCAATTTAAAGTACTGAAAAGCAAAAAACGATTTTGGCACCACCCATGCCATTTTGAGTGAGAATATCTCAGTAACTACAAATATAACCCTGCTGCTTTTTTGTACAGTGATAGAAGACCGATGGAACTGTCTTTTAGAAAAAGTTGGGGTCTCTGGCACCTGTCCCACATGGAGATTTTTGCCACCAAAAACAGCCAATTAAAAATCTCGTCCAACTTTGGGAGCTCATATTTTCCAAACTGACGTACCTAGAAAGCCCCAGATTGCTAAGTTATCACACAAGTTTGTGTAGAATGGAACCCAGGGGTGTCAGAACACTTCTGTGCAGTATTTCTAGTACTTTTAAGGCCCCAAACCCCACTCGCGAGTAGGTTTTTCTTAATTTTTGGCATTTTTAGCAAGCCCCCATGGCCTGCAGAATGTAGGGAAACACCTGGGGATGTTTGTGGAGCACTAGCTACATGCAGAGGACTTGTATACCAACTTACAGCTCTCTGGTATGTCTAAAGGCTGAGAATTGACCCCTTAAAGATGCCAAAAACCCTGGCGAGGCTTTTCTTGGCTATTTATAGCCCAAATTCTGGAAATTTCAGACCCCCACAACTCAGTAACTATTTGAGCTACAGGTCTACAATTTTGCATAGAAAGTACTTTTGTTACTATCTAGTGACATACAAATTTGAGACTAATTTGAAAATGGTGCAGCAACACTCCCAAGGAATATCTGGTCATTTCACTTGGAATGACCCAGGGTGGTGTCCAGAGTATTTGCGATACCCTGCACCACTGTCCACCGCATCGTCCACAGGGTCACCGGGGAGGTGGTGGCCCTTCGTCAGACAGTCATCCACCTCCCCAACACTGCAGAAGACCTCGAGGCTGTGAGCCGTGGGTTTGCAGGGCTGGCAAGGCACAGGGCCTTTGCAAGAGCATCCGGGGCAATAGATGGCTGCCACATCAGAATCAGGCCACCCCGTGGCCCTGATGGTCAGTGCTATAGGAATAGGAAGCTCTTTCCCAGCATAATCAGCATAATCCTCTACCAGAGAGGACTGTATCCTCCTCCAGGGCACTTCATCCTCGCAGATGGCGGGTACCCCTGTCTTCAGCGTACACTCCCCCTCATCACTCCCTACAAGCGGCCTGTGCAAGGTGTGGGAGCCCAGCGCTTTAACAGCCATCATTCCAGGGCACGCGCCATTATTGAGCGTGCCTTTGGAATGATGAAAACACGATTCAGGGCGATCTTTTTCCATGCACTGGAGGTCCATCACACCTTTGCACCACATGTAAGTGAAATGTGAATTATTGTGATATCATGTAATATGTAAGTTGTGATTATGAAACACTATATCATCAAGATTATCACTGCCTTTCTTTCTTTTCCAGGTCATCACTGCCTGTGCCGTCCTCCACAACATTTGTCTTGGGGCAGGAGACACTGTGGCCCCGGAGGACGAGCCAGTGCAAAATGTAGTGGAGGATGAGGGGGAGAACGAGGTGGAGGATGTCGCTGGAGCACAGTGGCGTGACCAGCTGTCTGCTGAAGTGTCTGCCCTGGAGGAGGTTCCGAGGGACCACGATTATGTCTAGGTATAGTTTCCTAATTGCTGTTTCAAATTCGTAATAAAAGTGTGTGTGGGTGATTACAGGTAAACAGTTGTAATGCAATATGTAGTAGTACTATCAGTATTCTTTCTCATGTTTGTAGTCAGATGGCAGTTATCTATTGCCCCAGCCAGCCCTGCAAACCCAGCCCATGGATGATGCGGTGGACAGTGGGACAGCACCCGGTGTGAGTGCCCCACATACCAGCCAGAAGACAAAGACCAGGACCTCAATCTCAGCCAGAGGTTCATTAGCACTGCCAGGGCCCCTGCTCAGTAGTAATGTGGCTGTGTGTCTAACACTGGCACATTCAGGTTTTTTCACATGAGACTTACATTTACAAACATTTCCTTGCATCTATTGTTTTTCTTTGTTGAAATGTTACTCCTTTGAATATTGTGCTCTGCTTTTTGATTTGATTATTATTGTATATGATTAGTAAATATGTAAATAATCACTCATTTATGTTTTCAATGGTCGACATGAATTTTATTTAAATTATTAAAGTATTACAGTTACAAATAAATATTTTTTTTCAACGATTTTTTTCTAGGATGCTAAATAATTTGTCGAACCTCTCCTTCCTCTCCTCCGCTTCTCTGTTGTCCCTTTCCCTCTGCCTCCTCAAATCTTCCCTGTACAGTGTAAGGAATTCATTCTCCCTTTTTCTTTTCCTTCCGGCTTGTCTCCTTTGCTGCTGCTGCTCTTGCTGCTCCTCCTCCTCTTGCTGCTCCTCCTCCTCCTCCTGCTGCTCCGGCCTGGCAGTACTTGGTCCTGGTGTGTCGTCAGGGATTGAGGCGATGAGGACAGGGGGTGTGGTAGATGGTCTCTGGCCCAACGCCTCATCCATGAGGGCATACCAGGGCCAAGGCTGCGTCTCAATTCTCCCCCTTCGCCCTCTGTCTTAGCCCTACCCCTCTGTTGTGCGTGTTCACGAGAGACAGAGGGGTATCCCAATACTCTTTTCTGTAAGTGCGAGGGCTAAGGGGAAGGGCTATGATACCCCTCTGCGCAAAGCGTTTTCAGATGCACCCTTTGCGCAAAGGGGATAGGCGTGGCTTAACGCAAGTCGGAGCAAAAACCAACACGGAAATCGGGAAGTGTCGAGCAATCGGGAAGAAATTGGACAAATGTGAGTATTTGCACTCAAGAACCTCATAAAAAGTTGTATAAAACTAGTAACTTTTGAAAAGTTGTAGGTATACTCATGGCGCCTGCATTTACGCTTTCTGACATATACGGCTTATCGTAACATGCCCGGTTAGAACTATACGCTTGTTACGGTAGAATGTGTAAAGTATTACGAACATGCATGGCCTAAAAGAACTATGTACGCATATATGTTAGACTAGAATGTGTTAAATATATCGCTGTATTTCGCCTCGTAACTCGTCTCATGCGCGTTTAGAACTATACACACGTTACGGTATTATGTGTAAAATATATCGCTGTATCTGTATGTTTTCATTTCGCCTCATAACTCGTCTCATGCGCTTTTAGAACTATACACGTTACGGTAGAATGTGTAAAGTATTACGAACATGCATGGCCTAAAATATTATTGTTTCGTTTCGCCTTGTAAATTATCCCCTATTTATATTAAAAATGACATGTTATTAATCACATTTGTATTTTGTTTAGAAATGTCTTGTAGGAGGCTGGACTTGTTGGAGTTGTGTCAGCCCAACAAGCTTCAAAAAAGTGGGAGAATTTGAAAATAAAATATAAGGTATATATTTTTTTTTTTTTTTTTTTTTGAACTTTTTATTTAGAATTTTTCATTGAACACAACAGTGCCCGAGACAAGTGGTTCAAACATAGGAATAAAAGTAAATACAAAGTTAAATCAATAGTAAATCTAGTTGACATATTTATATTTGATCGGTGTACACTTCCAGTAACCTTGACAAAACAAACAATTATAGAACCAAGTATTCCATGACCATATTCCACCTTTGATTAAAGAGATCCATTTTAATTTGTAACGATGCAGTCATCTTTTCCATCCAGTACACCTTTTTCAGTCTCTCTTTCCACTCAGCTATTGTTGGTGATTTAACCTGTTTCCAATTTGTGGTAACTATTTTCTTCGCAATCAATAACAGGATACGTAAAATATACCTTTGGTCCGCATTGAAGACGTCAACAGGTATAACACCCAGCAAATATAACAGATCGTCTGAAGGAATTTCTTTTTTCATTATTTTTTCTATCTCTTCTTTGATGTTTTTCCAGTATCCTACAACTACTGGACAGTCCCAGAATATGTGTGTATGGTCCCCTATTTTACCGCATTGTCTCCAACACAAAGCTGTTGAAGGATCTTTAACAAATTTTGAAATAACCGCTGGAGTATGAAAGTATCTAATTTTTAGCTTCCAGTCAAACTCCTTCCATTGCTGGCTGTTTATACCTTTATGACTGTTATTACAAAGTTTATCCCAGTATTCATCTTCTATGATGGTATTAGACTCCAGTTCCCATTTTTCCTTTATATTATAAGTATTATGAGGAATGTGTGATGATAGTCTTTTATATAGATGGGAGATGTGTTTACCTAGAGGTAGATGTCTTTCTAAAATTGTGATGAAATACTGTTCTATACTATTTGGATTTTTAGCAATTCTGTCTTTTTCCTTGTGGTTTGTAATATAATGCCTAATTTGTAAATATCTATAAAAATCTTTTGAGGGAAGATCAAACTGTTCCTGTAATTGTGAAAAGGATTTTAAGTATGATTCTGTAAATAACTGATTATAACAAATGAGGCCTTTGGCTGCCCATCTCCTAAAACCATAATCACACATTGAAGGTGGAAAATCTGGGTTTCCCACAATGGGCATAACCCGAGACATTGACCCAGTCTCTTGGAGCATTTTTTTTACTTCTGCCCAAACCTTTATAGTATGTTTTATCCATATATTTCCAATCTTCATTTTATTGAGACATTTTGAGTCTATGAAAGGTAGTGCAGCTAACGATACATCTGTAACTTCACCCTGCTCAATTTGAATCCACTTTGCGTCCTCGTCACCACTGATCCATGTCACAATTGCTACAAGTTGAGCAGCCCAGTAATATAATTTCAAATTTGGGAGAGCCAAACCTCCTTTATTTTTAGCCAAATGGAGAGTCTTCAGTTTAATTCTGGGTCTCTTATGTTGCCATATGAACTGCAAAATATAAGGTATATTACATTCTATAATATTTGTAGGTACCAGAACAACTATATATGTTTATGACTATGTATTAATTTTGTTTTCTTTTTTGTGTGTACCAGGCATCCTCTGCATCTCCGTCCACCTCTGCAGCATTTTAATTTTGTGTTACAGTTGATTAAAATTTGATTTACATATGTTGTACAGAGTATAGTAATTTTAAAAAAATAAAAAATAAAAAAAAATTTGACTTTTTGCAAAGTTCATTTAAAACAAACTCAAAAGGAGCACAATACTTCAAAACTTTAAAAATAATGTCATATTGTTGCGACTGCAAAGGGGTGTCCCATTTCTAAGGGTTTAAAACAAACCCTTTGCCTTAACCCTCTGTTTAAAGACAGAGGGGTAGGGCTAAGACAAAGACAGAGGGCTAAGGGGGAGAATTGGGATTGGGCCCAAGTCTCAGCTGTGGTCCTTCCAGCAACTCCTTCCCCTGTCCCTGGGTACTTGCAATCCTTTGACAGAAGGATAATACAGGGATGAACACAAGGGTTTATTTCTACAAATAAAGATTGCATGTTTCAGATAATGTACATACTTTATACTTTCTTTTGAGGTTATCCCTTTTTTTTTTTGGCCTGCGCCGGTGAGACCTGGTCCTGCAGGCCTAACTTCTCCAGTATTGTCCTGAGTCAAACGGAACATAAACATTCAAGTTTACACAATAATAAATACAGTACCTGTGTATATTATGTATACTATGAAATCTGTTACAGATCTCTTGGTGTTACTGCAAACATTTGTTCAATAACCATGCACCACACACTATCCTTTCATTTATGTAGTTAATTATGTCTTTTTTTTAATTCCTGTTTTCATGGTGCTTTTAAACTTACTAAGTCCATCTTATTTGTGAACAACTGTCTATTGGCAAGTAGGTAGGTTTGGTTCTCCAATGTGATATTACTACATTACTACACATGATAGTACAACATTGTGTAGTATACTTTTCAGATCACCAGCTTCCCGGCCATCATTTAGTAATCACAGAAGTACAGGCTGTGGATAACATAGGAAATAAATGGGGAAACCCAGGTTAATTCACAACTACTCACATATGTACAAATGAAAAAGGTTTTCAAATGGCAGTAATGCCAGCGTTGATATAGTTTTCATGGCTGATGTTATATTATCTAACAGGAGCATATAGCACTGTTTTAATACTTACCTTCAAGCCATGTTCACGGAGAATTTAGCCCCGGTGAACAGGTGGTCGTTCTCCCGCCTCAGCTCGATCAATCGGGTGGTCTGCTCCTTGTTCCCTGAAGACAAAAATATTCTTACATACTGGAGAATATCTAACATTACAACAGCTAAGCTAATAAACAAGTGTAAGGAATAACGCTACTAACCGCTAATACAACTATCGCCGTGAACAAAGCCGTAACAACTACCTTCATACATATGTTTAACTTAACATCTTAAGTTCAACTTAAGTGACCTTGTTTATGAACAGTTTCATGTAGCTAGTAACTTAGAATTAATTGTACGTGAGGTAAACCAATACTTACATTGAAAAGTACACTTGAAATTGGCCGCGGACTCCATTTTTTACCGTAGAAGAAGTAGCGTGCGGTGCATGCTGGGAAATATAAGGCCGCGAAGGATACATTTTCACGTCCTTCGTTCACGGCCTGATCTCCATGGAAACAAGGCCGGTTTTCAGGCTGCATCCTCAGAGGCTGCATGAAATGGAACAGGCCTTGTCGCGCCGGAAGTGGCGTATGCGGCCTGAAAACCAGCCTCGGAGGCTGCAGACCCTGAAATGGAACACGGCTATTAATTCTCGCAACTTTCACAACACTAATGCTGCTCCTCTTGACCTTCCGTATCAAAATGCTTAATTGGCCCTCGCCAGTGACTTTAGTCAATGGCGAGGGCTATTGTTCTTCGTTTGTGTTATTATTTTTCCTTGCAAACGATCGCGATTTTGATCGACCGGTCCGGCGAAAAATTTGATAAAATGGGCATCACTCGACAGCGCCCCCTTGAAAAATCAAAATTTCAACATGAATGGGCAGCTGAAAAGAATATTTTGGTGTAGGCTGACAAAATTCGGAACAATGACAGAGCTCAGGTAGACAAACAAAAAAGTCATAACATGAATGTTATGAATGACGAACAGGAAGTCGGCCATATTGGATTAAAAATTCGGCGCCGTTTTGACTTGGGTATGTGCAAAAAGATTCGTGTCCCTTGTGTTTAGTCCAAATGAGCTCAGATTTGACATGTCACATCTACAGACATAGATTCACATAAATCATCTATGTTTTTTCTTAACTCCTTACGGTTTGCCCGTAGCACGCCGGCAAAAAAACGCCTTCATTTCCTGTTTCTTTGACAACCTCTCACGGCCACAGGCATTGGCCTAGAGAGCTCAAATTCAAATCACAACTGCGTGACCCCGGCCCGAATGTAATGAAATATGAAATATAATAAAAGTGAACACTATAGCGCCCCCTAGCATAGACGTGAAACGTCAACATTTTCGGATCTGGACCAAATTCGGGGATTAAATTCTATGCAGGATTACAAGCAAATAAATACATTATGGACATGGGGTAATTTTCACGGTTGGCCAGCAGGGGCACAAATACTCCCAAAAAAATACTTTAAAATATATTACACGCACATGCTTTGTCTTATAGCACTAAAATTTGAATCACTAATGTTTGATTTCAACCTGATTATAAAACAATATAAAGTTTATGAAAAGTGAACACTATAGCGCCACCTAGAATAGACATGAAACGTCTACATTATCGGATTTGGACCAAATTCGGGGAATAAATTCTATGCATGATTCCAAGCAAACAAATGTATTATGGACATGGGGCAGTTTTCACGGTTGGCCAGCAGGTGCGCAAATACTCCCCCAAAAAATAGTTTAAAATCTATTACATGCACATGCTTTGACCTATCGTGCTGAAATTTTAATCACTAATGTTTGATCTCAGCCTGAATATAATACACTATAAAGTATATGAAAAGTGAACACTATAGCGCCCCCTATCATAGACAACGAACCGGGGCGAGGGCCACCATAGCTGCGCGCGGCTTTAATTGCAATTTTAAGTTATAAGCTAAACGTATTATTTTGTAAAGTTATACGATTGCATGCCAATATTAGGCTTTTAATATTAGGCTTTTAGTATCTTAATGTAACTGTTCCATGTTATGTTTTATGATAATATTTCTGGTAACTCTTTCAGCAAGCCTTTTTTGCTCTTTCATTTTTAACTTATCTGTTATGACACATTGACTAATAATTTATCTACACAAAAAAGGCTCAAAGACATTTACATTTACATTTTAGTTGTTGTCGTGGGGATGCGTTGTACTGGGTTTTAAATGCCATGTATAATATTATGATAAAACTTTTTGATATTTTATTCTGCTGAATTTTACTGCTAAATTCTGTCTCTACTACTACTTTGACAAACAGATTATTATGTGATAAAATTGTCTATATACTGTACATAAACATGTCTATATAGCCTCTCATTGTACACAGTGTTGTATTTTATTATCTGTATGCCTTTTTAACTTAACTATATTAAAAGCATTTCTAATCTTCGTTAGATTTCAGTCTATTTTAATTTTGATTTTTTTCATTGCATATTTCTATGATCTTGCTGTTTTTGAACTTTGCGTTGCACAAATGTCTTCATTGTGGCTCTTATCTTTTGCATATGCTTTTGGGTGGTGACCTGCAGAGAGAGTATTTGATAATTATGTACTATGCAACATTACACCCCAGAATAGTGATGCCATGAAATTGTCCAATGAAATATATGATTTCACTGGATAAATTAAATGACTACAGATGTTTTATAGTGCATAATGTATGTGTTTTATAGTGCATAATCTGTATGTGAGGGCATTACATGTTTTCCCTCTGAGTCATATTACCCAGATACAGAGTGATAACAAAGGAGCAGGTCCTCTTTCTCTGTGAAGGTGCCCCTTCATCGTGGGCAGTTCAGCAGTCAGGGAATGATCCCATTGTTTAAACTAGAAAAGCACTCAGAGAGCGCAGACCTCCGCCAAGCAGCTCAGTTTTCAAAGTGATCCAGAATCCAGGATTTCTTTTGGATCATCTGTTGGATTTACCATTAGGAACATTTCCTGAAAATTTCATCAAGATCCGCCCATAACTTTTTGAGTTATCTTGCTAACTAACAGACAAACTCAGGCGAAAACATAACCTCCTTGGCGGAGGTAATAAGCAAGCGCTCACACATTAAAGCTCTTAATGTATTTTAAGTAATTAAGTTTATTAAAAAGGGATGTTGGCTGATATATTGGGCCAATATTTGCACATTTTAGCGGCTGAATATCTGTGAACTTTGAACACTTCAGAGGGTACTGCGCAAAATTCTGCTCACACTTCTCTCTTATTTGTAAAGTTTGTCAAAAAGAGTTGTGGATGCGTCCGTAATTAATTCAAATCATATAATTTAAGGACACTAATTATCCAAATCTGCCCTAAATATTGGCCCATAAACGTGACATCAGCAGATTTTATCAGCCGTCAGTTTCTGGATTCTAATCACAATTGAATCAGTAATTTGATCATTTGAATGCAGACAATACACTTTTCTAAAATGTAAATGCCACTGGATGTGCAAATAAATAAATCATGTACTGCTAATCTAAGCATAAAGTCAGTGCCTGTCAGAAATACCCTAACCCTCACAATGACATTGTTTTCTCAAATTGTTCAAATTGTTGTCAAATTGTTCTGGATTTTTATTGACCTGTGCTCTACAGCCTTGGACTGTCCTCTGTTTACAAACCTCACTGTGGATCTTTGTCCTCTTCTGCTGCACAGTGATGTAGTGTTGTAATGTTGTAGTGTTGAGTGTTGCAAATGTGAAACCATGTGAGACATGCCTGTTTCACAATATATTTTCCTCTGTGTTGTGTTCAGGTGGGACACGAGCCGCTGCCTCCGACTCTGGGCAGAGACCTGTTGGGCAGACAGGTGTACCAGCTGCCCGGGCTGTTTGCTTATGGTGAGTGCAGCGTCAGACTTCATTTCAGTTGATCTCAAACACCATAAATAATTAATGAACACAAAAAACTCTGTTCATCTTGACATATTTTTTTGTATCCTCCTGATAACATCCTGATTACATTAAATATAACAGAACTGGTCTAAAATGAACCTCTAAATGTTTTGAGTTTCCATTAGTGCTTATGGTAAATGGACTGGAAACCACAGAAAATGCATCTTTATATGCCACACTGAAAGATTACATTGAAGTTTTGTTTTTTTAAAAGAGCCCATATTATGCTATTTGCTAATGTATGTTGTTATATAATGTTGTTTCCTCATTAAAAACATACAGCACCTGGAGTTGTGTTTTGTTTCATTCACACACGTTTAAAACACAAACCCTGCATATTTAGGATAGGCTCGTCTCTCAAACAGAAAACACTATTTCACCTTGTGATGTCATGCAGTAATACAGGAAGTGCTCCACTTTATTTTTAAACTCCTTGCACCTTCACAAGAATCATTTGGATAAGTTGGACCTTGGAAGTGACGATCTCTACTGAACTAAAGCTAAAAGGCAGCTGTTAACTTGAAAACGCCACTACATGACATCACAAGGTGGAACAGCATTTTGACTATTGTACTTTTTAATGCATTTTATAAATCATAATTTTCTTTTGTCGTTCTGTTTCAGCAAAACACATAATAAAGATCGATGGAAAAGCCGGTCTCTTCAAAGGCCTCGTTCCAAGGCTCTGCGCCAGGACCTTCGGCACAGTGGTGCACAGCCAAGTGGTGCAGGTACAACATTATAATCTGTACTTTTTATCTAATTTGAACTGATTTGACTGTAAATTATTGACAACTCTGTTTAACATGCACTTTTCTGTTTTCTGAGATTACAATTTAACAATGTGTAGTTGATTTAAGTTCTTTCTTTATTTCAGAAATGCCACGAGAACGACAACATTCGAGTAAGTTTGAATTTTCTTTGGGATCAGTAAACTCTCACTCTCTCTGTCTTTCTCCATCTCTAGCTATCTCTCTATCCAGCTGTCTATCCATCTTTCTATTTATCTCTCTATCTCTCTATATCATTCTCTATCTATCATTCTCTATCATTCTCCATCTCCATGTATCACTGTCTGTATCTATCTTTCTCTATCTTGTAATAGTATTTATAATTAAATATGGTTACAAGGTTGTGTTTTATAAAAAATGTATTCTCTGTATATTTGGGGCATATTTTTTGACTTATTAAACACTAATGATTTTGGTTTTAGATAAAGTTTGCACGATTGTTTTATCAAGATGTAATATTTTGTGTTGCAGTTACCCGGTGGCCCACCGAAAGCTCCAGCTGGTTCCTTGGAGCATGTTGTTAAAGAAGTAATGCTAAATAACAAAATACTTGAATAATCTAACGAATTGGTTCAAATTTTCAAGTGAATCTGTCTTATCTAAACAGACGACCAAAGAGATGATCGCTCGCTCTTGTGCCACAGTTGTCGCACATCCTTTTTACGGTAAATCAAAACCAATGCTTCCTCCTTTTTTCTTCCCAATACTTTTAGTTTCAAACATCACTGAAAAATGCCCTTTGTCTTGCTTTTACGTTCTCTTTTTTCCAACTCGAGTGCACTTTGTAACTTTTCTGGTGGAGAGTTTGCTACCAGCTTGTCTCCATGGAGATGTTATTGCTTAACCGGAATGTTCCACAGTTTGGCATTAAACAAATCTATCTGGAATTTATTCAATTATAGTGAAAAAAATCCTTAAAAACTTTGTTACTGTAAGTGGGCTTGCCTCTAGGGGTGTGCAAAAATATCAACATTTTGATATATCGTATTGTTTAATGTGATGATACAGTATCGATATCGTGGACTTCTGTATCGATAGAAGATAAAGAGTATTTTTGGTATATTTTACTAAATTATTTTGAGACAGCGCAACAGTTTTGTTACTTGTTTTAGAGGAAGGAAATGCGTTTATTTATACATTTGACATATTCACTGTTTTGATGAATAAAATGGGTGTGTTTCATATGAACTTTGCACAGGTAAAAGTTTAACAAAGTCTTTTAGTATCACAGCCATGATTTAGCCTTTATTTTTTTACTGAACCATACTGAATCGATTTGAAATAGATCGTATTGAATTATATCAAATCAAAAAACGTATCGTGGCCTATGAATCATATCTGCAACTTCTTAATGATACCCAGCCCTACTCTCCACCGATATGACTTGTAACTTGACCTTGTGGCATTACCTCTTAGTCTCAGAGTAGAGTCGACGGTTTATCTTATTTATTGCCATACTTTGGAGAATTCTGGTCAAAACAGTAACATCTTCATGGAGACAAGCAGCCAGAAAAGTTCCGTAGTGCAACTTATGAAATCAATTTATTTTATCAGGTTGATTCATAGTACGCATTTAATTGTCACTCTCCTCCTCAGTGTATTTAATTTGGTGCAATAAATAGAATAAATAAACAAAAATAATATTAACACGCATTTGTGTTTTGCAGTGATAACTTTAAGATGTATGGTGCAGTTCATCGGGAGGGAAACAAAATACAGGTAAAGCCACGTTTAAACTTAATAATCTGTCATCTGTAAATTCAGTAACCATGACAACACAAAATCATAACATTATTTCTGTTATTTGCAGTGGTATTTTCGACTCAGTTATTACGATCTACAGAGAAGAGGGCATCCTGGGATTCTTTGCGTGCGTAGATTTGCTGCTAATAAAGTTAATGGATTTCAGTCTGATTATTCACAGTGGTGGTGTGTTTCCAGGGGGCTGATTCCTCGTCTGCTCGAAGATGTTTTGTCTCTTTGGATCTGTAACATGCTGGCTCACTTTATCAACACATACGCCATCAACAACACGGTACGGCTGGTTTTTATATGGTCTAGTTTGGTTATAGTCAGATTTGCCCAAATTTTGCCTAGAATTGGAGTAAACGTGACTGCTTGACTATTAAAATTATAATATTTTGATAATTATCAGCATTTTCTGGACATTTTATAACAAATACAGGTGCCTTATAAAATGGAAATGTGAAACTTTTCATCAGTAATTACACCACATCTGTAAATAATCTCTAGAAGCCTGTAGTTGGCGTATTTCAACCTTTAATGTAATTTTTAAAAAATCTGTGTACTGTACAAATGACATTTGACTAGTCAACTAATCAGAAAAATAATCTGACTCGTCGACTACTAAAAAAAAATGGCATTATAGCATTTTTTGTTTTGTTGTACCATTTGTAATGCATTTATTCATCACTTATTCATTTTTTAATTTTAATTATTTTTTTTCTTACCAAGTTTGAATCTTAATTACGTGATCAAATATGACGATGTATTCTTTTGACTTTAGTCCGAATACCACCAAATGAAAGTGTAACATTATACAGATACTTAAATATATATGAATATTATTTTCGGTTCATGAATTTGTTACTTCTTATCACATCTTGAGCCATCTGTAACTGCAGTTGCACAAATTCAGGTCATGAGGAGTGTTTGAAGGAATGCTTCTAGGAGTGTTTCCTGGGAAAGTTGGATACTGCCCTGGATTTGTGTTTTAACATTGGCTTTAATGTTTACTCCCCAGATTTACAAGCACTCAGAAATGAAATGTGCTATATTTTTTTACTTGGTAGTTCTGACTTCTATTAAACCACCTTTTGTAAGTTCTAAATATTTTTTCTGTCTTTGTTTTAGACAGGAGTAATTAAGAACTGCTCTCAGGTCGTGACATGGGTAAGTCTCAAAGTAGCCATATTTTGAATAAAAAACAAACAAACAAAACAAAGAGAACTAATGTATTACTGATTTTCATTTTTTATTTATTTTTTTTTATTTAGATTTGTTCACAGAACTTTGCCAGTGTGCTCACGGACCCTTTCGATTTGGTGTCAAACCTTATGGCTGTCAATAACTGCGGGTGAGTTCTTTTTTTTTTTTTTTTTTTTCTTTTTTAAATTAATCAAAGCCCAGTCCCATTTATTTGTAAACACATCTCATAACATGGTTTCCAAAGCAATATAAGAAACAAATGGTCAGTGTATCTGCCCTAGTCATTAGTAATAATCTATAAATATAAGAGCTATTTTTTTTAACTGTAATCTTTTACTTTTTTAATACTTATGTTTTGTGATCGCATGTTTCAGACTTGCCGGAGGTCTGCCCCCTTACGCATCAGTATATCCCACTTGGGTCGCCTGCTGGAGACATCTAAGCAGAGAAGGAGATATGGTGGTGAGAAAGAAATTTGTTTACTCTGGTAATTTTAAAGGCAAGGCACGTTTTTGGTATTGGCACACGGTCATTAAAAGTGCTTTACAGTAATGGTTCTGTAAACTTCAATATTCTGTGTCAGTGCCAATGTTGAGATTAAATCAAGACTTCCTCTTTGGGAGTTGGAATCGTAGGTCAGGGAATTAAGAAAACTTTACAAAATTCGAATTTGCAGGTGTAAAGACTGACAAACAGAAATTGGACAAAATTGGACATTTCCTGAGTAGTTAAAATTCTGTCTATAGTAGAACCTTTGAGACCACCAATGTTTTCTGATAATAGAGGAGACTGTGAGTGTCCCCCCCACTGTCTTATTTTTGCCTCATAGTCTAAATATAAAAATCCCAACAAAAACTGGCAAACCTAATTATACTTTGTTTGTAGTATTGCCTTAAACATATAGATGTAACTATGTTGTATCTGTACTTCATCTTTATCCAGCTCAAGATCCTTCTAAAGCCATTTCTGTCCTGTTAATGTGACTTTTTTTAGTATTGATACCTGCTCAAATCAGTATCTAGTTTCGAGTTGAAGTTTTAGAATCGATTAGCGTGTCATTTTCAATACTTTTGACAACCCTAATCCAGCCCTTTCTTTATCACCTATTAACTTTTTAAATTTTTAGTATTGTATTTTAGTATAACACTAGTTGATTCTGTTTTCATTATTACCTATATATTTTTCATTAGTGGGTGGTGATTTGTTGTAGCTGGGAAGTTTTTGTCAACCTTGTGTTTTATCTCCAGGGCAACATGAGCAGAGGAGGCTTATTTTTCCGAAAACTTCCAGCTGGAAAGACGTACTCATTGGAGCAGAAGAGATTTTTTTAAATCCAACCATCGCAATCCTAGTTTAAACACACTAAAAATTAAATCTTAATTTTGCCTTTTGTTTGGCACTTAAATCTTTGTTTTGTATGCACTTGTTTACTCATTGTTCCCATCAGCGTTTTGCTGATTTTGTTTTGTTAACAGAATTACAATTACAACTTTTATTACATGTCAAAAAATATCAAAGTGCCCCCATATTTTTATATAGAAGGACTATGGACTACTTTCTCATATGGCAAGACTTATTTGAAACCCCAGTCTGCATGTATCCACCAAGACATGTGAATAAAGATAATTAAAATGTAGAGGGGACCTTATTGTACAATTTGTCTGGTTAAATGTTAATTATTGTAGCGCCCCCTGCTGAAGACTGGAACAGGCAGTGGGATTTGGCTGTAATGCATGTGTGATGTAGAGGGCATGGAGAAGCCTGAACCTCAAACTAGTCAAATGCTTGTATGAAATATATATATATAATTTGAGATTAATGTAAAGACACTTCAAATATCTGGTATTTTTGACTTATAAATGAAATGATCAAATCTGAAAGAGTGGTGCAAATTCAAATATTGTATCATATTATATGTAAACTCAATATCAAACTGTTGCATGTGCATTAATCTTATATTGCGCTTTTCCAGACGCTCAAAGTTGCTTTACAGTTTGGTGTGATATCCATTCACTCTGCCACAGCTGCCCTGGGACAGACTGACAGAAGTGAGGCGGCCAGTCTGCACCATCGCTGCCCTTCCGACCACCACCGACATTCACGCACACACCACTTTCTTACCAGGCAACGTGGGTGAAGTGTCTTGCCTATGGATTTGATTTTTTTCACTGTGGCACCTGATTTTCCCAGCGGTCTCCCATCCAAACACTAACCAGACCCGGCCCTGCTTAGCTTCAGAGATTTAATCAGGCTTTGACAAGGAGGTCTGGCCCCAAGGCATCGCACTTGATTACATGTTCAACTTCAAAGTATAAAATTCTTTCCAGCATAAGTCATATGAAGACAGACCACTTTCACACCAATAAACCACAATGAGTATGATTTTATTATTCTTTATGATCAAATTATTACACGAAAGACAAATACATTACATTTTTAATATGATATTTCATGTTTTTTTCAATGTCAAAACCAATTCATTCATTCTTCAAAGGTTTCTAGTCAAAGGATGCTGCACCACATGTTTCTCTTTCTCCATATTTGGTGAAGTTAGACTAGCTGCTGGTTGTGGCTGGGTTGTTGGTTTCCTCTTTGGGGCCGAGGGTGGTGTCACTGTGATGTGTGCTGTGCTCAGTCATCTCTTTTCTGTTCGTGACGGTGTGACCGCACTGAACACAGGTGTAGCGCCCCCTGGTGTGCTGCCAGAGGATGCGTTTCTCAGAGTGAAAAGGGGTCAAAAGATTAAAACTGGGTGTATTTAAGGTGCATTATGTAACTTTGGAGGGTCTGTCAAATGCTTTTCTCCATGGGACAGTATGGCATTAAACCTTTCTATCATCATGGAGACAAAACCAGACCAAGTTACAGGTCAGATCTGTGGAGAGGCGACCCCGCTCACAGAATAGAGCCTGTTTTTCTAGGTATTTTTGAGTAAAACCATCTGTAACTGAATAAATGGTAGAGCTGTTTAACGTCATACTGTGGAACATTTTAGGCAGAGCAATGATTCTCCATAGAAACAAGCAGATGATGAACCCCCCCAACAAAAAAGTTAGAGTGCACCTTTAAAGTATTTTGTTTTTCTTCAATACAGTATGATAAGACACCATTATTTGCCATTTTGGTTGAATATTACGTGTAAATAAAATGAACAATATTGTTTTAAAAGGTGTACTGTGTAACTTTTGGTGGATGATCTGCCACCTGCTTGAAATGTTATTGTTTTGCCTGTAATGTTCCACAGTATTGAATTAAAACATATCTCCATGGAGACCAGATGGCGGGTCAAGCCACACTCACAGTTTGGACGCACATTTCCCAAGGCATCGTTTAGCAACAAATCACCTGTACATTAATTATTGCAAGATACATTTAATGCTATACTGTGGAACATTCCAGGCAAAGCAATGGCATCTCCATGGAGACAAGCAGATGGTGAACCCTGAACCAGAAAAGTTACATAGTGCACCTTTAAGTAGTAGAGAATGAAAATGAATGAACAGCACAAACGTCTCTCAAATGTGAAGAGTTTAGTGCTTCGGTACCAAACTGTATGTGTTTGTAAAGTAAAAACGTGTGGTTCCTCCCCCAACTTAACAAACATTACTCTAAATCCTGAAACAAGTGCCTTATTATTGGGTGATAGAAAACTTACCTTGACCAGCTCTCCAGACATTGGTGGGAGGAGATTGTGGAGACATTTGGGATGATTCTGCGTTTTCCGGCGTTTTCGGTCTCTGGTGAATCTGCCCCTCAGGTGGGTTTGCTCTGGGCTGCGTCTCCGGGACTGGACCGATTTGTTGGTTGTCTTTTGAAAACAAAGCATTTACTGTTGAATCTATATGATATGCTGAATTAAACGAGGCTGGGCAAGATCGTTGTTTGGGGAGGGGAGAGGGGGGTTGTTGGGCTGTGGGGCTGTTGGGAGTGGTTGGATGGGGTAAGAGCAGGGGGGACTTGTGGTTGTGGTGGTGCAGGAGGAGGAGGAGGGCTCAGATTGTCCTGTGGGGGCGCTATTAGTTTGGGTTGGTCTACTTCCATCGGGACAGGGGGTGTAGAGGAAGAGGAGGGAGAGGGGGCGGGGTTAAACTTGGGTTTGGGGGCTTTGGAGCAGGAGCGCAGGTGATGGAGGAGTCCACGGTACAATCGCAGTTTGGCGTGACAGCTCTCACACCTAAAGACAAGAAGACAATATATTAAGTGAACAGCATCTTAGTTTTTAAAAAAATCTTATTTATTTATCAGGGACGACGCACATTTAACACTGACCCACACAGAAGATCTAATATACTTGTTATCCAAACTAATATGTTGAGGTTTTTTAATCATCAACTTTGCATGAGCATTGTATTAACTGTTCATTCAAGATATATCAACAAAAACAGCAAATTACAAACAATGAGACAAGAGAGGCAACTGTATTGATACTGTACCCTCATATGGGGTGAAAATGTTTAAGTTGTTGCTACAAATCTAATGTGGCATCAAACTTCATTGCTACACACATAATACTGTATATAATTTTCACCATACGCTACTAAATGTACTTTTTTGTGTTTTAAAAGGTGCACCATGTAACTTCTGATGGAGGATCTGTTTTTGCTTTGCCTGGAATGTTTCACAGTATGGCATTACATTAATAAATCTTAAAATACCTTGAGAAATATGCATTCTCAGGCCAGGCCTACGGGTGTCACCTGCTCATCTCCATGAAGATAGAGAAATTTAATGCCACGCCAAAGAACTTTCCAGGCAGAACAATAACATCTCCATGGTGACAAGCAGGTAGCAGACCTTCCACCAGAAAAGTTACATAGTGTACCTTTATGTTCATGTAACTTACAATGCTTTCCATATCCAGATCGATTACAACAATGACCCTTGATAAAGACTCACAGGAAGTAGACGTTTGGTTTGTGGTGGTGCCTCAGGTGCTCCATCAGCTTCTGCATGTTTGGAAATGAGCCGCCACAGCCGATCATCGAACACATCATCGTTTTACCTGACGAAGAGCAACATACAAGTGAGTAAGTACAATTATGTATAGTGCCTTTTTGATTCATGACAGATGGTAAATGCACAGTTAATACTATAGTAACACAAACATCTAATATAGTAACAAATCAGTCACACTGACCAATTTTTGAGAAGAGTAATGTAATGTCATTTAAAACTATGATTGACAGAAATGTGTTACAAAAAGCCAATGTGATTCTTAGGTCACAGAGTCACATTTTAAAAAGTGAGTTTTCTTTCCTACCCAAATGAATATGCATTTGAAATAATTAATTCCTATTGCCATTTTGAAATACAAATACTTTGTAGGTGTAATGTCTTTTTATTGGTTGCTTCATTGACCCTCAGAGCTTTTTTTTTGTTCAGAATTGCTCCATGTGTTGGATCTTTGGTTGTTACTATGTGTTTTAATTGCCCCTGGTGTGATTAATAAACTTGTCTGAATCTTAAATTTGAAGTAACCATATCTGAATGGCTAAACTTTACTTGAGACAAACCAGAACAAAACAACAGTGAAATAAAGCATTAGACAAACGTGTTGATGGTTTAGTTTCTACTGGATTCAATGGAGTCCACAAAAGTCTTGCTATTGTAAACTAGAAAGTGTGTTATTATTAATAAATACATTTGTCTTGTGTATTTGTGTGTGTGTTATATATAAAAGACATTTTCCATTCTGACGTTTGAAGATGAAAACAATAAATTACTAATCACAGAAAAAGAAATAAAGTTTCCATTTCCAATTTCAAACACATTTCTGATCAACAGTTGAGAGTAGACTGAAACAACTGCTGACCCTAGTGCAAAAAACCCATAAGCAGAATTTGAATCTGAAAGTATACTGAAAATGAGTTTTGGACATCTGCAAAAGTAGAATGTCCAGTTTATTGTCTATAATAAAAAACTAACCAAAAAGGCTGCAAAAAGAAGTAATTGAAAAACTAATTTGCAGTGCACTTTTTACAACAGGAGTTAGCACATTTCTGATGGGATCCTAAAAAATCCTCTGAACATCAATAATCCCCATTCATTTTTATACATACAATACAATACAATGTGAACCTCGAGGGATATTTAGTTCTCTATAGGATCTGCAATGGACATTATAGATCTTATGTAAATTAAATGGAGCCTTATTTATTTGCAGCCATTTAAAAACGGTGAGCTTGATTCATTATTTAGTCCCTGCACTGCGCCTGTGTGTGGAGAATAAGGGGGAAATAATAAGTGTTGCTGTCACATTCAGGAATTCATTTTTAACATGAGAGAAAAGAGAGGGAGATGGAGAGAGGGAAGGAGAGAGAGGGAGGGAAGGGTGGAAAGAGAGAGAGAGAGAGGGGTGTAGTCTGTGTGTGTGAGAGAGAGAGAGATTAGAGAGGAAGAAAGAGAGTGGGGGAACGGAAAAAGAGAGAGGGAGCGAGAGGAAAAAAGTGATAGGGCGAGAAAGTGAGATGATAAGGGAAAAGAGAGAGAGAGAGAGAAAAAAAATCAGAAAAGGGATGAGAGAAAAAGAGATTAAAGAGAATGAGAGAAGGTGAGCCAAAGAGCAAGAGGTAGGGAGTAGAAGAGAGAGGGAGACAGATGGTATGTGAGGGACAGAGAGAAGAATCAGAGAAAGACTGAGAGAGGGAGGGAGAGTGGGTGTAGTGATATAATGAGAGGAGGAGAGGAAGAGAGAAACAGAGCTACAAAGAATGAGAAAATGTATTAGAGGGAAGACAGAAATACGAGAGGGGGGAAGGGAGGAAGAGAGGGAAGGAGAGAAGGAGTAGAGAAAGAGAGAAAGAGAAAGTTTGATAAAGAAAGATGAGATAGATAGATAGATAGATAGATAGATAGATAGATAGATAGATAGATAGATAGATAAAAGAGATAGAGAATTTTGCAGCCTCCCATTAACCCTCTTACATAAGCTCTCCGTGGTTCTCGCTCCTCTGCAGGTCTGTCCTCACTAATGGGACAAACTCACACTTTGGGTCAGTGTTTACGCGTCAGATCTGGACAGACTCGTGTCCTCATTTTACTTCCTGTTTTATAACAAAGAACAGAGTGATGGGAGCGTCTGGCCTGGTCATAACTGGTCTAACAGCGTGAGAAAGTAGGAGATGCCCCATTAGCAAAAACACATTTAGAGCTGTGTAAATATCCACACTATTAAAGCAGGTTCAATCATTAACAGGTTAGAATGGGACTATTGTTCGGAATCTAGGGTGAAAATTCCTTGTTGGTTTTTTTTCCCCCCCAGATAGTTTTTCATTCATTTTTTCTTTTGATTTGAAATCTCAACTTTAGCCCATTATGAAGAAGGTGCAATCCTGTAAACGCAATTGCGTCGTTTATTTTGGGTAAAAAAATATACAAAAATCAATCCTTCATATCACGTTACAAAATTGTATTAATGAAAAATGGGAAAATGTGAAACTATTGATCCTTCTAGCTAAAGCAATAACATCCATTAGAGACCACTATATCGGCCGATATTTGCAATTTTTAGGGTATTGGCCTTCATTCTCTAGCAGAGGCCGATATTTTATTTGTGCTGTCTAGTTGCTTAAATATGCAAAAAAAAAAAAAATGCATAAAGAAGATGAATATAGCTCTAGATGAACACTTGAGTCCAAAGATGTGACCACACAGCTCAATTATCCAATTTGTGGTAAAATGAGGTTGAGAATGAGTTTTTATTGAATTCAAATTAGATAATTTGGGGAAAATTACCAAAATTGGCCCTTCATATCAGCCCAAAAATACAGGCAGAGTTCATCAGCCATCAGTTTCTCTGGATTCAAAACAATCGGCATCAGTTATGGAAAAACTTATATTGCTCAATCTCTAATCTCCATCATCTCCATGGAGACAATCAATCAATCAATCAATCAAATAATTTGTCTAAAAATCTGTATCCATGAAATAAAATACAAACATCCACTAAACTTGAGCCTGACAAACAGCATAAACTGATAAAAAAAGATGCAAGTTCAAACTGTGGTCACAAAAGTCTCAGGCAAATGAAGCATGAAGCCACTACGAGAAAATGACATTGTACAAGGCCAGGTAACCACAATGTTACACTCTCACTCAGGTCTGCAACAAAATGGCCTCTACGGGAGACACAAACACCAACAATTGTGCTCAAATGGCTGTTTTCAAAGTATAAATCTTACAGAATCCAAACTGAGTATAATATTATTGAATGGTAGACAACCTCCCACATAATAAGACTTGAGGATTCTATAGAGAACTGTCAATCATCGAGCTATGGGCATTTTTACATATTCATATAAACGGCACAGCAAACAAAATCGATTCTAGTTAGCAGTTGGGTTTTGTTTGATGATAATTGAATTAAAATACTGACTTCACTTGTAAACAAGAAAAAACTCAATATATATTTACAAATCCATTATGTCTAGTCATAGCACAACACAACCAAACATTCACTGTAAAAAATTCAATCTATGTTGTTTAAGTCATTTCAGCTTTTGTAACTGAATCCTGAGTACTTTTGGTTAGTTCAAGTGTATTTCATTTGTCTAGATAATGTATTTTTAAAGCAGACCTATACTGCAAAATGGACTTTTCAGACCTTTTCACCTGTTCTAGTTGTTTCTCCTTAGCATTTACTAACCCAAAGCTGTATTTGGAGTGATTCGTGCATGTTTTAATATTTTATTTTCAAGATATATTACAGACTGACCCCTGTTTTTACCGCCACAACATACACCTACTGCTCTGTACTTGAGTCATTCTGCAATTTTATTTTCTTAATTGGTTACACGTACAATTTGCCAACGTTGTGTAGTCATTTGGTACAAATGAAAAAACAAAACAAAACTGCTGCTTGCTTGTTGTGATGATGACATTTGTTTGTCGAAAATGAGATGGCGAGACACACGAATACAACTGAAAACATTTGAAAACGTCAGCTCCCGTTGGGCACCGCAGTTTTCTAATGCAGCAGATTTGTTTCTTTTACCAAGTTGTTTAAGGTGAATATTGCGATTTAAAATATGCATACAACACAATGATCCATGGTTGTCATAGATTATAACTATATAGCAGACACACGCACTTCTTTAAAGCAAAATAATAGGTCTTAACAGCAATATTTCATACATTAGTTGACGAGTTAAATTAACATTTAACATTAAACAGACAAGCATTTACCATTTACCAAAACATAAGATTTATACTCTGAATTCAAGCTATTTTAACTTGAGTAATTATTCTTTTTTTGTTATCAGTGTGAAAAGCTTGTTCTGAATTCATAGTAGCATTGTGTGGCTGGATTGCTGAACCATTTTATCCTCTCTATATAAAAGTGAAATGCATGGATTTCCCTCTGCAGTTTAAAACTATATGTAGCTCCAGGCCTAATGTCAAGTTTACTCACTCCACATAGTAGGTTCCATACTGAGGTCTTCAATTCTCTCCCAGCCGTAGGGCAGCTCTGGAGGGGAAAGAGCGAAGAGAGTTAAAATGCTATAATTAGACCATAATAGACACAATTTTGACACTACAGATGTGTACAGATTAAAGAGCCCATATTACACCATTTTCTGATCTATGGTATAATGTTGTTTCCTCATCAAAACAATACCTGGAGTTGTGTTTTGTATCATTCACACATATTTAAGTGTTCTTCTTTTAAACGTGAGGTGATTTTCCAACTCTCGGCTACTTCACTTGAAACGTTAGTGATCAGGATGGAAAATAATTGAAATCATGAAGCCAGATTGTGTTAACCAAACAACAATAAATATACCGTTTGGGTATAACAGGCCAAACATATAGGCCTATATTTGTAGCCTACTTACCACCACATGCTTTCATAGATTCATGTTGAGGTCTTGTAGCTGAAAGCTCGGTTCAGCGGGGCAGACACATTTTACATTGCATGATTATGTTGCTGCCTTTTTTGCGTTTAAACGCGAATAGGTCATCGAGGTTTGGCCAAGGGTTTCTATGGCTTTTCTCTCCAGAATTTAATGCATCTTCTTCTGGTCCTTCATCTCCCATGACCTCCATATGTGGCTCCGCAATAACCATCTTGTTCCAACGCCTTGATTCAGATTGTGAAACAATGGAATTGCCGCACGCAAACCCGCGCAATGCAATTTCCTTTCAGTTCCGGCAGATTATTTTCCCCCGCATTTTATTTTTTGTCCCTATCGATATTATTTTACTCAGGAAATGACAAAGTACTCATAAAAACGACTCAATTACAGTAATGTGAGTAAATGTAATTCGTTACTTTCCACCCCTGGTATTATGTTATTTACAGTAATATGACTATGTTTATGTACAGCAGGATTAGACAGGATAAATATCAGTAAGTGACATAAGTGAATTGTATCAGAGGTATTGCACATTATTGCAATGACAAAAAATGACAGCATTTACAATTTGCTAATGGTGTTCGTTGAAATTGTGATTTTGATTTTATTGTGATATTCTTGCAGCCTTAAAACATTCTAAGAATGGTTACCATGGCAACATAGCACTGCAGAACACTTTTCTAGATTCTACAAAATCCAGTTTTGTTGCTATTGCTGGGTTTCAGATGATATCACAGCATTCTATAGGACAATATTAATTAATACAGATGGGAGGCAGCGGAAATTTAAATCGTTAAAATGCAAAAATATGTAATACAGTGAATTCTTGGATTTATTCAGTAATAATCAATAGAGAAATCATAAAGCAGTCACTTCAAAGCTTAAAGATGTCAAAATGTTGTGGCCTCGCTCTGCTACTGAAAGTTAGGGTTAGGATTAGGTTCACTGAAAAAGGTAGCAAAATGGAGTTTCAAATCATTGGAGGAGTCAGAGTTATTATCCCTAACCCTAACCCAAATCCCAATCGCAACCCCAACTCGGATCCAGGTCCAGGTCCATGGACAAAGGGCCTGCTGATTGCAGGTGGCTGCGCCATAGCAGCAGTAGCCATCTGGAAAATTGCGTCATATTTTATGACGTAATTTTTTACATATTTGGACGGCATCTTAGAAACTGATGACTTAAATATGCCATCAGTTTCTATGAGTTTCTATAGATTTATGTCATCTTTGGTGACATAAATCTATAGTTTGTTTTTGGAGGGACGGCATCAGAAATAAGTTCTGGTGAAGTCTCTCAGAAACTGATGGCATATTTATGTCATCAGTTTCTAAACAAGATTTATGTCATCTTTGGTGACATAAATCTATAGTTTGTTTTTGGAGGTACGGCATCAGAAATAAATAGATCTCATATTGTTAATAACTCCAGTGACACAGAACTGATAATAAAAATGTAAAATTAAAACCACTCTCTGTACAATTAAAGTTTAAAAACAAAACAAAGAAAAAAAAATACTCATTTAGCAGCTCAACAATATCAAAAACAGTGATTCCCACAATTAGACCAAAAGTGACCAAACTCATGACACAGAATTCACGTAACAGGATGAAAAGTGTAATGTGTGTACAAATAAAATTGTTCATTACTGCTCAAAATGTATTAAAAAAAAAAAAAAAAAAAAAGTAACTAGTTTAGCAGAAGTTTGTAATAAAACATTAGCAAGACATAGGAAATTTTAAATCCCAGACATCACAGACACCAGTATTTTTAAAGTAGACCTACCTTAAGTTTCTTTAAATGTGCTGTTTTATGTACAAACTGATTGTTTTATTGATGATACATATTGGGCATTTCTAGTAAAGATTAAATGAACTCCGAACAATATTGATTGAATAGTCTAGAGAGAGTAAATCACAACTGTTTTAACCAATATACGAACCAAAATGTCCAACAAGGTCCAGCGTTTTTGGTATTTCTTATTATTCGAATAGTAATTGTCTATGATATAGGTCCTGGTGCAGGTGAAAGGTTGACCATTTTCCTGGTGTAGTTGGTTCAAGTGTTGCAGCTCTCATCATAGGACGGTGGAGCTTCTGGAAATAAAAAAAACAGACCATTTAATAAAAAGATCTAAAAAAGACATTTAGACCAACTAAAAGCAGCAGACTGGCCGGCTTCCAATGCACGTGCATGCGCTCAGGCAAGAAGTCACCGTTGATCTACCCAAGCATACGTAGATTTAGTTTTTAACCAATGAGTTCAGTTGTTTTTTTATTGTAGGTAAGTGATGCTTACAGTGTAAAATGTTTTGGTAAAATATCACCTCTTCACTGTACTGTGTCAGTGTGAATTCAATGCATTTGACAAAGTATGTCTGTTTAAACTGAATGTAAAATGAGATCTAAGAGATCTAAAATTAGTTTAAAGGAACTGTTTCTTACTGTTGTAAGAAAGGTACCAGGCACCAGTTGTTGCCAGTGCCTTAACCTCAATATAAAGGACATAAACAAGTTTTTCTCATTCTCAGGACAGCAGCTACTGCAGCAGCAGAAGCTGCACTAGCAAGAATTAGTGACTGGCTGTAGGTGCTGGGGTTTAGATAGTGAGGATTCAGAAGAGTCTTGTTAGATTTAAAACAACTCGTGAAACTAGAAGTATTTGATTTAAACGCATCTCCCTCATATTTTGAGACACAGACACAGGTAATGTTTATGGAATTTGAAATCCAAATCTTACAATACAGTTCCTTTAAGCGTCCCCCGTTAAATTTATTAGTTCAAGTGTTCTTCAGCATTAGCAACTGGAGCTGTAATTTGCACCTTCTCCACCAGATGTCCCCCCCAAGATTATGAAGAGCACCACATCAGTAGGCAATATACCACTAACCTTGTTACACTGCATTATCTATAAAAGATAATACACTGGTTTAGCCCTTAACAAGAAAACTCGTCTTGATCCGTATGTAAATATACTTTGTTAATGCTTAACTTGTAAGTACTGAAAACACTGCATATCAGAGTGGTGCAGGTTGTAAACTTACCTCTTGGATATGAAGGTGTGCTGTAGTCTGGTGGAATTATGTGCGGACTTGGCATTGCACTTGCTCTGATATCTGAGGGATAAGGAGCGGTGGCACCCCTAGGGGCGGCTTCGGGATGGTTTTGGCCGAAAAACAGCCCTGGGGCATAGCTGAACGCATTTGGTGACACTAGCTGGGACTGTCTCTTGTTGGGATAACCTCCGCCCATCACAGCGCCCCCTTCTGCTCCCTCTGGGAACTCTGCCGGGGGCGCGCTGGGGGAGTGGCACGAGGACATCCGGGAGCGCGGGGCAGGGCGGGGGGCAGGGCGGGGGGCGGGTTTGGGCACAGGCCCAGGGGGTAACGTGGGTGTGGTGGCAGTAGTGGAGGTGGAGTCTTCAGGAGCAGGGAGAGAGCTCGGGACAGAAGCAGCAGCAGGAGCAGAGGAGGTGGAATTGGCTGCAGGGCGGTACTTTTTGTCCAAAGACACATTTCCGATGTGGATGGGTAATGTCAACATGACGTCTGGAGTTTTCAGACTGACCTAGAGGGAAACAAAAAATGTGTGTCAGATATTTGAAAATGAGTTTTGATTTACGGAGTATTAAAATAAAATTAAAAAAACAAATAGTAAAGAAGTCAAAATAAGTAATAACTTTGAGGCAGTTCATACACTGGGGTGGTCTCCTGACAACCTTCTGGGTGACATTGGCATACTGTGTGACAGTAGGTGCAACACAGATGACCTGGTATAATTGCTGTGGTATACTCAAGTCAAAATGACTGTACAAAGCCGTTTTGTATTTAGCAGCTCCTTGACTACCTGATCTACCTTTGTGTACGTTTGATGCGATAAACAACTGCATGTGTTTACCATCTCTGCCTGCCCTACCCATCTCCTGCACAATGGCTTGCACATCCTCTGGAACACCGTACATAACAACATGAGATATGTTTGGAGATATGTCTTTGACTTCCTGTACTATCCAGTCCATACAGTCCAGCTGAGGTCCTGATACAGGAATCTGTCCAAGTCTGATGTTGGTCCGGTTTGGGCTTTCAGTCACAGTGACCGCCTTTTCCGTCTGAAGAGAGGAGGCCACTTCAATCAGCTCAGACCCGTTTATCACACTTTACCATGATTACTCCCATTAGAGTGGCCCTTATTTGCATATAGTTTAGATAATGTTGTGTGATTGTGCACTTCAAATCAGCTTCAGTGTTAACATGTTAAAGTGACGTGAAAATATGAAGCTTGAGCTGAGTATGTATTTTTTTACTTTATATATTAGACTAAGGCCCAATCTCAATTCTCTTTTGTACCCCTCTGTCTTTGTCTTTTAGCCCTACCCCTCGCCCTAACACTCTGTCTTTAAACAGAGGGTTAAGGCAAAGGGTTTGTTTTAAACCCTTAGAAATGGGACACCCCTTTGCAGTCGCAACAATATGACATTATTTTTAAAGTTTAGTATTGTGCTCCTTTTAAGTTTGTTTTAGATAAACTTTGCAAAACGTCTAATGTTTTTTAAATTTTTTAATTTTTAAAAATTACTATACTCTGTACAACATATGTAAATCAAATTTTAATCAACTGTAACACAAAATTAAAATGTGCAAAGAGGTAGAGTGCAAATTTTAAAAAGAGGTAGAAAAAACAAAATTAAATAACTAGAAAACAGTGCAAATCTGAACTCTGTAAACAAACACAAAAAACTACACAAAAAAACCCCAACTACATTTTATCAACTAATTTCTCAAACAGTCCCAAAAAACGCTCAGTTTTCTCCTCAGTCTCCTCGTGCCTTTTCTGCTCCTTTGCGGACTCTTCTTTGAGGAAGTCCACCACAACATTTTTGGACTTCCTTGTCCTCTTTCTGGGAGAGGGAGATTGAGGAGGAGCTGCAGCCACAGCTACAGCTGAGGACTGAGCAGCAGGTGAGGACTGGGTGGCAGATGAGGATGAGGATGCAGAGGACGGGGATGCAGAGGTGCACGGAGTTGTAGAGGATGCCTGGTACACACAAAAAAGAAAACAAAATGAATACATAGTCATAAACATATATAGTTGTTCTGGTACCTACAAATATTATAGAATGTAATATACCTTATATTTTATTTTCAAATTCTCCCACTTTTTTGAAGCTTGTTGGGCTGACACAACTCCAACAAGTCCAGCCTCCTACAAGACATTTCTAAACAAAATACAAATGTGATTAATAACATGTCATTTTTAATATAAATAGGGGATAATTTACAAGGCGAAACGAAACAATAATATTTTAGGCCATGCATGTTCGTAATACTTTACACATTCTACTGTAACATGTGTATAGTTCTAAAAGCGCATGAGACGAGTTACGAGGCGAAATACAGCGATATATTTGACACATTCTAGTCTGACATATATGCGTATACAGTTCTTTTAGGCCATGCATGTTCGTAATACTTTACACATTCTACCGTAACAAGCGTATAGTTCTAACCGGGCATGTTACGATAAGCCGTATATGTCAGAAAGCGTAAATGCTGCCGCCATGAGTATACCTACAACTTTTCAAAAGTTACTACAGTTTTATACAACTTTTTATGAGGTTCTTGAGTGCAAAATGCTTACATTTGTGCGAGCCCTTCGGCGCCATGTTGCTTTCTGCTGCATCTTGCGTTAAGCCACGCCCATCCCCTTTGCGCAAAGGGTGCATCTGCAAAAGCTCTGCTCAGAGGGGTGAACAGCCCTTCTCCTTAGCCCTCGCACTTACAGAAAAGAGTATTGGGACACCCCTCTGTCTCTCGTGAACGCGCACAACAGAGGGGTAGGGCTAAGACAGAGGGCGAAGGGGAGAACTGAGATTGGGCCTTAGACTTAGACAAACTTTATTTATGAACAAGGGCAATTATTTGGACACAGTAGCTCACACATCACAATATAATATAATGGCAAAGAATAAAAAATATAAATGGTAATAATAAATTCTAAATAAGTAGCAAAAAAGATAGCAAGAGACAAGTGTCAAATAAAGCATAATTATATAAATGTATATGTACAAGTATATTTGAATAAGTATATTTGTTTTCATATAGAGCCTTGATTAATGGACACGTTGAATTAAATATTGAAACTGAATACAATTATAAACATTTTCTTAAAAAATAAAACACTAATACATTAAAAAGTAGTGGAAATAATTTTTTATCTGCAAAACTGGCATCTCATAATACTAATACTATAATACTGATTTAGAACATCCGATCCTAGGAATAGTAACATCAAGGTGAAAGTTATTTTTTGCTATTGCTTTTTATTTATGTGTTTTTTCTAAGGTCCATACTATCCAAATATTGATGAATTGCACAAAAACTTTTATATATATATATATATATATTTTTTTTTTAATCAATTTCATTCTTGTTAGGTTAAAAAGGTCCCTAAAACAGAATTACAGAGCAAGCAGTCTGTGAAAGATCTGTACGTGGTGTTTATGAAGTAATACAATAAAACATGATTTTGATTGAACAAAAAGAAGAAGAAAAGAGCTTGTCAAATCACAAATCAAATTATTGAGAAGTAATATGTTTTGGTCTTTAAATTATTCAGTGTCACTTTGTTTAGCTGTTGTTTTTTCCTTATGCAGTGAAGCAGGAGCTGAACTTCCTGGACAAAGACACACAGTTCTACCGTTTCCAAGACTCAGGTTTTGGTCTGAACCACGTCACAAACGAGAAAGTTCCAGAGGAGGACCTGCAGGAGGCGCTGTCTCTGCTCTCACAGCTGGGGCCTGACGCTTTGCTCACTATGATTCTCCATAAAAGGTCTGTGCACCAAAATAATGAATCAATATTTTTCCTCATATTGGCTGGTCAAGTTTTTTATTCGATCATATTATTACTTATTAAAAACACAAATGGATTCCAAATTGATTTCCTGAACATTAATAAAACAGACCTGTAATCATTGCAATTTAACACAAAAATTGTTAACTCTTTCTCCAAAGTCTGAACTCCTCTTGAAACCACACTTTTACTGCCAGAGAATTGTCTGTCTAAATCTTGACTGTAATGAGAAATGACAGATAAAAACTGTGTTACTTGCAAAAACCCAAGAACAAGTACATTTGAAGAACAAAGACAGTAGTGTATTTGATGGCTGATTGAGTCAAATTGTGAGGACTAAAGGACTAGGTCACAGTATCGTGCTAATATCTTGCTAATGCTGGTTCTGACATATTAAATTGATAAAATAGCTTAAAATATTCCCCTCTTTGTTTCATTTGTGTTTGTTTCTTGTGTTTAGCCCGAGTCAGAGAAGTGCAGAGGACCTGGAGGTGATCTATGAGGAGCTGCTACACGTCAAGGCTGCAGCTCATCTCTCCACCTCAGTCAGTATTACAACTCTACAGTCACCTCCTAGCAAGAAAAACATCAGAAAAGACACTGTTTTTATATCGGTTTGAGGCACAAAAAAGGCCTGTTATTTAAATGAGATTGAGGCCAAGCCAAAATGCTATTGACGAATTTGCTGTAATGGTTTGTTCTTATGATTTGTGGTTAACAACACAGCAGTTACTGGGTCTACATGCAACAGAAACTGAAACAAAGATAAGAGCACCTCTTTGAGTTGAAATTGTTTTATTGTTATTTAAAGGGTGCTTATTCCATTACACAGGCTTGGCTTTAGTCATGAGCATTACTGTCCATATCCATAGAATGCAAAAAATTGACATTACAAAATTTTACCACAATCTATAATACATATTCACTTAAAGAATATATTTATTAGATTTAGTTGTGACTAGGCCTGTCATGATAATTACTATATTGACGTTCAATATATGACAGCTAGAACAATATATGGTGCAAAAAACCATATAAATGTACTACAGTAAGATTTGAGATGTAGAGGGATGAAAAAGTCACTCCCAGGACTAATTATTGATTCTTTTTACCATTCACTGGGTATAAGAAGGGTCAATGTTATCGTTTATCATGATTTTTTTTTGTATTTCTTATTGTGACAGGCCTAGTTGTGACATTGCTATATCAAGGATCTCTCAAAAGTGCTATTATGGTGTTTTGTTTTAGCTAAAAACAAAAAATACAGTATGTTTGGCATCCTTTTTATAATTTTAGCAAAATTCACATAAATAATAATAGTTGAAGTCTTGTATTGCCTTGTGTAGATGACTTGTTAACTTGTAGTGCTGTGTTTTGTGTTACAGGTGCGTAAGGAGCTGGCTGCAGTGCTGGTCTTTGAGTCTCATGCCAAATCCGGAACAGTGTGTGAGTGCCTCTGACATTTGAGTGTGTAGAGACTGGACACACAGGGAGCTTTATGTGGATCCAGCAGAGCGTGTTTCAAAATACACTACTCTAATTATCTATAACTTATACAGTTAAAGGTGCACTGTGCAACTAGTAGAGGGTCCATCACTTTGACTCCATGTTGTTGTTTTTTTCCTGAAATGACCTAAAGTATGGCATTTAATTTAACTCGACAAGCAGGCCACATCACCAGGCCAAATTACAGGCCAGATCTGTGGAGAAGTGGACCACAGAGAAATAAGAATATGTGTAATTGAATAAATACAAGATGTATTTGTTTAATGCCTTACTGTGGAACATCCCAGGCAAAGCAATAACGTCACCATGGAGACAAGCAGATGGCGGACCGTCCAAGAGAAAATGTACACAGTGCAAGTGTTTTAATTTTCATTCAAGTAAATTATATATTAAGATGTTAAATCTGCACCACTTTGCCAAAACCACTTACAGAATTTGGTATATGTGGTTGATTCCTTCATTTATATCTCATAATAACTGAAAGAATAGCTATTATAATTACCAACCCTAGTACTACAATGGATGTGTTCAGATTTGCACAAAAAACTTCAAAATTGGGATTAACCTGGGACTAAACCCTGGAACTAAACCTGGATTAGAGCAGGGCCTGATCAAGTCAATATAAAGACTAAAACGGACTCAAACCAGGAACAAAGCAAGAGTGAACAAACCCTAGTTATGACTTTCCAAATGATGATAAATTAGCGCCTTTGTCATAGCAATTCAAAATTCCAACAAAATATTATATCATTTGAATAGTAAAAAGTACTCAAGAGGAAGCTGAAACCCATGAATAAATAGTAATCGCTGTATTTATTTCTGTATTTATTTCTGTGTTTATTTTGATTCAGTGTTCAGTCAGGGAGACAAGGGCACGTCATGGTACATCATCTGGAAGGGCTCTGTCAACGTCATAACACATGGAAAAGTAAGGATACACAAACTTAACCTAAGTAAAAATATAGATACTGGAGCAAAAAAACACTCCAGTAAAAGTAAAAGTATCACATGAAAACATCTACTTAAGTAAACGTATTTAAGGACCTGTTTAAAAATGTACTTAAGGAGTAAAAATTAGAAATATTTGCACCATTTTGTGATCTAATAAAGCTTCAAATATAGTGAATTTGATAAATAATTGTTTTTGGGGGTTTTTGTAGCTGTTTTTATTTGGATATTTTTGTTTGCTCAAATGTGTTAAAAATAAACCCCTCGGGCTTTTCAGCAGGTCTCACACAATAATAAAAATACTTTTCAGTTCAAAAATGTAGTGGAGTAAAAAAGAACAGATACCTTCTCTCAAATGTAATGAAATACAAGTAAAAAGTAAAGTATACCTGTATAAGTATAGTACTTTACTACTTTATTACATTCCACCACTGACTCACTTGTTATTTTTAGTCCAAACATGAAAGTAAATATAACTGTTCAAATACTGACTTGTTTTGAGTCGTGTAAATGTAAAAGTACTTGTGTTGTATATAGGGTGTGGTGACAACATTACATGAAGGAGAGGACTTTGGACAACTGGCCTTGCTAAATGATGCTCCTCGTGCTGCCACCATCATCCTCAGAGAAGACAAGTGTCACTTCCTACGAGTGGACAAGCAGGACTTTATACGCATCCTCAAGGTGTGGAAGATATGGGTTTTGTATGTACAGGGTGGGGCTGGGCGATATTGACAAAAAGAGAATAATTATTCAAACATAATTAAAAGGCCTGTATTACACTGTTTTCTGATCTATGTTATAATCTTGTTTCTTCTTCAAAAACATTCCTGGAGTTGTGTTTTGTTTCATTCACACTTATAGGCTTAGTTCTTCTCGCTCAAATCTGCGTTGTGCTGTCATGTGATAATACAGAAAGTGCTCCACTGTGTTTTTAAACTCCATACACCTTCACTAGAATCATTTGGATGATTTCAGCTCTGGAAATCCCAATTTTTACTGAACTAAAGGTAAACAGTAGCTGTTAAGTTGAAAACTACCGTTTCATGACATCACAAGGTGGAACAGCGCGTTTTGAGCTTTGAAGATGTAGACAGACATTACTCAAGCATATGTGAATAACAAAATACAACTCCAGATATGTTTTTGAGGAGGAAACAACATTCTAACATGGCTCACAAGAGTCAATTTTGTGTAATATAGACCCTTTAAATGCATTAGTATCAGATAAATTATATCAGATACATGTGAAATTACTAAAATTACTCTCAAAAGTGCAGAAATATCACTATATAGCCTTGTGTGGAGCCTTTTCTACTGTTATAGATGTAATTAGACTCTCATGAGACATTATCTCCAATGAGAAACAATAGTGTGATGAGTTGTATAGACTTGTGTATCATTGTGTGTGTAGGATGTGGAGGCAAACACAGTGCGTCTGGAGGAGCATGGGAAAACTGTTGTGGTGCTGGAGAAGAGTACAGAGTCCACTGAGCCTGGAGCCGGGGCTAACAGCAAGTAAGACACACTATAGAACTACTCTATAGGACTACTGTTTTGAAGTACTCTATAGGAGTACTTTATAGGACTACTGTATGGGACTACTGTATGGAGCTACTCTACAGGAACTACTCTATAAAACTACTCTATAGAACGACTCTATAGAGGTGACTGTAACTATTTAAAGATAAAGCTTTACAGGGGAAAGGTGCTCTAAAATCTCTAAGTAAGAGTACTGTATACTAAAGGAGTACTAAATATATACGTTTCTTACAGATGTTGAAGAGGTGATTATGTGATTATGTGAATATGCCCGCAAACAACAATACTAAATAATTTATTCATGAAAAATTAGGAAGTACATTTGTTACTTAAGGATGGGCGATATATCGATTCATCGAACATCGGTACCGGTGATATCGGCTGTGACAAATGTCTATAATATTACATGTCTATAATTCCCCAAATATTGACTTGTATTGTGTCAACATGAATGTAGTGTGCCCATTATTTGAACCATTTCTTTGCCAAACATTATTATTCTTGTCATTATAAAATTAGTTTCATCCATATCACAGTATAAACATGGACTTGGGCCCTGCTTATGTAATGACCATCAGAGCTAAAGGGTTTCCGCAAACACTAAAGTGATGGTTATATTGTCCTTTATTAGTTTTGCTGTCACTCCCTTCAGGAGCTATTAGACTTTTATGACTTCTTCCCAGGGTTCACTGTGATGTTTATGAAGTAAATATTATGTAGTGTTCTTTGTCACATTAACAGTGGCAAATGTGGTATAAATTTACAAGTATGATCTCGTGCCATAAGATACTGCGAGATAAAATGGCCTCAAGATTGTGCGCAGTTATCTAGTGAGAGTTTTTTCACCATGTTTTCACATTCGCCTTGAACAAGAAGCTGAAGTTCCAAAAAGCAGTAATTCATTGACCGTAAAACTAGGGATGCTCTGATCTGACACTGCTATTGGGGATCTGCGCCGATACTGAAACATTTGCTGGATGGGATATCGGCTCCCAAATATCGATTCAGCCAATATCCTGGTTGGACATATCATTCGATGTAATAAGACTATTTACTGGTCATAGTCGGCCCAGAAAGTCTCATAATGTTTGAACTTTTATTTACATAAAGTTGTTCTGTAGTTACTTCAGAGATAAATAACAGCTACAGAGCACAACAGGAATATTGTGCAATTGTAATTATTTATTTCTACAAATGTAACCGAAGGCAGTTTACAATTTCTTAAATAATGGCATATGTTAAGAATGAAACCGTAAAGAGCTTCCACCATTTGAAAGACAAGCAGTCCCTGTTCTGGCTTTGATTAAAATCGTAATCATCCAGTTTGTGCCAAAAAATCAAGATTTGATGTTTTGTCCATATCGCCCAGCTCTACAAAACATGAAGAAAGACTCAATTCATAATGAAGAAATAGTTAATTGATATTGGTTTACATATTAAGCATTCCAATGTTCTTATACTTAATAAATAAAGTATATTATTCATTCAAATATTATTATTGATCTTTGTGTTATTTAGGTACACAGTGATGTCCGGAACTCCTGAGAAAATCCTGGAGCACCTTTTGGAGACTCTAAAGCTGGACCCTTCACATGACGCTATAGGTGAGGTCACTTTTTTTTATGATACAAAACGTTGAACTAAAACACAAGATCAAAAATCAAATCTGGCCTGATCAAGCCTAGCTCAGGATATGGATATGGGTCCTAATACTGCTGACAGGTTGCCCCAGCAGCATTGAACGATGGGTCAAATTACCCTGTGGGGACAGTAAAGTGTACCTTAGTCATCGTTATATATTTTCCTCTTTTGTTTTTCTCCACAGATCCATGTGTGAGTGACTTTCTGCTCACTCATAAGGTCTTCATGCCCTCCAGTCAGCTGTGTCCTGCTCTGCAACACCAATATCCTGCACCGCCCAGTGAGCTGATAACAAACAGGCTGATAAAGATAAGACCAGGCTACCACATAACAGACACATTTACATAAGAACACAGCGTCGTAAAACTATAGCTAAATGATAGTAGATTTTTGACATGAGAAGGAATGAGGAAGTACAATCCTGTCATAATAAAACCTTTATACCAGTTAATAATTATCACTGATAGAATGCATTCATGTGATTCTAATGAGCTCCGGTTAAATGTTATGGCTTCATTTGCGAGATACTGTAAGTGAATAGGGGAAAAAAAAACATTAATCTATGAGATATGATTTTGAACCTTCCTCTATTGATACATTGCACTGACGTCCCGCTTGGGGTGTTCTACATGCATCTCTTAGGTGGAATATTTAGGAGTTGCCATGGTGACGCAATGCACACATTCAGACAGAGCAGAGCCTACATTAGTATCAGACCCCCAGGGAAATATAAAAATGAAATGGTATTTTAATCATATGCTTTCATGTGGAAAATATCGTTTTTTGTGTTGAAATGCCCAAAATTGCATGTATAGTGTTTACCATTAATAAAGGAGTCTATAATGGCCCCCAAAACATTTTTAGAAACAACCATTTAGAAACAATTAATTGGGAGCTGGTAGTGTTTTTTCATAGACCTTGATTCAGAATATAAGTGAATATATGCTTCAGATGATCCTTAACGTAGTATCCACTTACCAAACTGAGCTCTCAGAAGGCTCAGAGCAAGAGAAAGCTGCCTATGTCCTCAAGAAGCAGAAGGTAGTGAAGCTGGTTGGCCAGTGGGTGGCGCTGTACGGCCTGATGCTCAAAGAGGACCCCATTGCTGTGGACTTTCTGGAGGTAAGATGTCTTGAATTGACCCTGTCGTGTCAATGCTGAACTGTACAGCCGACAGTCAGCATTTAACTGCTGGCTTTCTAGTTGGTGCCCCCAAAACAATGTAGTTTTTGTCGACAATTGGAGTGCGTTCGAGGGGAAGCCCGGGCTCATACGCAGGGATGGTGTCCATCCGACTTCGGCGGGCACATCTCTTTTAGTCAGAAATTTGACCGATAGTCTTAGTCGCCAAAAGTGACAGGGAAAAAGTGAGTCCCGGGTGCAGAGGAGAGTTAGTGGAAAATCCTGCTCCTCTGTTACTGACACTAGGCTCTCTCCCGCTCTGTCACAAATCAAGTATTCAGAACCTAGTCAGATAGAGACTGTGTCTGTCCCCCGAAAAAATAAAAATAATAAAAATAAAATTAAAAGACCAAAAAACTTAATACAAATACCAATTCGTGATACTAGTCAACCTCTAAATAAGTGTGTAAAGTGTGGACTGCTAAACATAAGGTCGATTTCTTCTAAATCCTTTTTAGTTAATGAATTAATTCAGGACCATAACATTGATATTTTGGCCCTGACTGAAATTTGGCTTCAACCTGGTGATTTTGTGAGATTAAATGAGTCCACACCTCCAAGTCATGTCAACTTTCTGAGTGCCAGGAGCACTGGTCGAGGTGGTGGTGTTGCAGCCATTTCTCATTCTGGCTTGTTGCTTTGTCCTAAAACGAATAAAGCGTTTGGCTCGTTTGAAAGCCTCTGTCTATCAATAACCTGCCATAATTGGAAAAACCAAAAAGGTGTTTTATTCATAATAATTTACCAACCTCCTGGTCCTTATTCAGAGTTTTTAACAAAGTTCTCGGATTTTGTGTCGGGTTTGGTTGTAGACTGGGACAAAATTATAATACTTGGAGATTTTAATATAAAAACCGATCTGAAAGATGATTGTCTAAACAAAGCCTTTGGCGCTCTTTTGAATGACATCGGTTTTACTCAAAGTGTAAATCAGCCCACACACAGTCATAAGCACACATTGGATCTTGTTCTAACATATGGCATAGAGATCAGTGATCTAAAAGTCCTCCCACAAAATCCTATATTATCAGATCATTTTTTGATTACCTTTCAGTATATTCTTAAAGATTTCTCTGTTCACCAGAATAAAATAATAACTAAAAGAACAATTTCTGAAAAAGCTGTTACTAATTTCATAGAAATAATTGGGCCAATATTTAACGATATATCATGTGACCCAGCTGGGGATGGTTTAGATCCCATCAAAAGTGACCAATTTGTTGATAAGACCATGGACTCCTTGAAAACTGCCCTTGATGCAGTTGCTCCACTAAAACAGAAAGTTGTCAGGCCAAGGCGATCTGCTCCATGGTATAATGAAAAATTGCGTGCACACAAACAAAAGGTTAGGAGAATTGAGAAAAGTTACCGTAAAGCACACTCAGTGCAGTCTTTAAAAGCATGGAAAACCTGCCTTTTGTCCTATAAGCAGGCTTTGCGTGCGGCCCAAACCAGTTACTATTCCAATCTAATTGAAGTAAACAAAAATAATCCTAGGTTCTTATTCAGCATTGTAGCCAGGCTGACTAACTGCCACAGTGCAGTAGAACCTTCAATCCCAATTACCCTCAGTTCTGAGGATTTCCTGACATTTTTTAATAATAAGATCATTACTATAAGAGATAAAATAAATGAAATTGCCCCTACTTTTAATTCTGAGCAAGTTCAAGCTGTAAGAGTAGGGTCTCAATTAAACTCATGTTCAGTTTTGGTGGGATCTGAATTATCCTCACTTGGTCCAGTTTTTGAGAAATTTGCCATTCTAAATCATGCAGAATTAACTTCTGCCTTTATGTCCTCTAAATCCTCAACTTGTATGTTAGACCCAATCCCAAGTAGACTTTTCAAAGAAATTCTCCCTCTAATTATTGATCCTATTCTTAATATAATAAATACTTCACTGGAAAGTGGTTACGTGCCTCAGTCTTTTAAATATGCGGTAATTAAGCCGCTCCTAAAAAAGCCTAATCTTGATCCTGACCTCTTAGCCAATTACAGACCTATTTCAAATCTTTCGTTTATTTCTAAAATTCTGGAGAGAATTGTAATTAAACAGCTTTGTCGTCATCTGCAGGAAAATAATTTATTTGAAAAATTTCAATCTGGATTCAGAACTCATCATAGCACTGAGACAGCCCTGGTTAAAGTAACAAATGATTTATTATTGGCTGCTGACAATGGTCAGGTCTCAATACTGGTTCTGTTGGACCTCAGCGCAGCTTTTGACACAATCGACCACAACATTCTACTGCAGAGGTTGGAATGTGATGTGGGCATTAGAGGAACTGCCCTCAGCTGGTTTAAATCCTATTTATCTGATAGGTACCAGTTTGTAAATGTTAACCAGAGCTCCTCACAGTGCTCTAAAGTAGCCTACGGTGTGCCACAGGGTTCAGTTCTGGGTCCAGTTCTGTTTACCCTTTATATGCTACCGTTAGGTAATATCATCCGAAAGCATGGTATTGATTTCCATTGTTATGCAGATGACACCCAGCTGTACCTATCAATGAAACCTGATCAGACTAATCAAATTGAAAGGCTTAGTGACTGTGTGAGGGACATAAAAACATGGATGACCTTTAATTATTTACTTCTTAACCCTGAAAAAACTGAAGTCATTCTATTAGGCCCTAAACACTTACGAGACTCTATTGTGGTTTTGTCCCGGCCTGCAGCCGGGCTCGATATAAAGTTTGACTCTTTAACTGAGCAGATAATCACATTGGACAATGTCAGTGTAGCCTCCAGCTCCACTGTAAGAAATCTTGGAGTCCTATTTGATCAAGAGCTCTCATTTAAAGCACACATAAGCCATGTCTGTAAAACGGCTTATTTTCATTTACGCAATATAGCCAAAATTAGAAATATACTGCCAAAAAATGATGCTGAAAAACTTGTCCATGCTTTTGTCACTTCGAGGTTAGACTACTGTAACTCCCTGCTTGCAGCTTGCCCTAAAAGCTCTATAAAAAGCCTGCAATTGGTTCAAAATGCAGCAGCAAGAGTACTAACAGGTACTAAAAAACGAGAGCACATTACTCCAGTATTAAAAAATCTTCATTGGCTTCCGGTTGAGTTTAGAGTAAAATTTAAAATTCTTCTTCTAACCTATAAAGCTGTAAATGACATGGCCCCTTCCTACATTAAAGATGAAATTGTACCTTATCATCCTAACCGTTCACTCCGCTCTCAAAATGCTGCACTATTGGTGGTTCCTAGAGTCGCTAAAAGTACTTTAGGAGGTAGAGCTTTTAGGTACCAAGCACCCTTGTTGTGGAATCAGCTCCCTGCTCATGTCAAAGAAGCTGACACAGTCTCTACATTTAAGATTAGGCTCAAAACGTTCCTCTTTGAATCAGCTTATGGTCAGGTCAGTTAGGAACAGAAACTAAACCCATAGGCCTAGTTAAGCTGCTCTAGGAGATATATTACTGGGGAAAGTATGGCAACTTGAGCACTGTCCTCTGGTTTCTCCTACTTTTTCTCCTCCTACTGTTAAGAATATCCAATTACTAGTTCATTCGTAGTCTGTTCTTTGCTATTCACATGTTGTCCCTTGTCCCACTCCCCTTTTGGGGAGTGTAACTGTTTCAGATGCTGCTGTTCCAGTTTGGACCGCTGCTGCCCCCTAGTGTCGAGGACCTGGACCCCTCCTCTCCTTTCCTGTCCTGGATTAACTGTCCTTGTCCTGCTAGATTAGTAGTTTCATCTGCCTGTCCGTCCTTAGGAGTGGATCTCTCCTTCACTGTGGTTCTCCTCGAGGTTTCTCCGTTTTCCCATTGGGTTTTTTGGAGTTTTTCCTTGCCGAGAAGGAGGGTCTAAGGACAGGAGATGCTGGGACAATTATCCATTTGCCTGCTTGTTGTTGAACATTCTGTATTTTTGTTTTATGAATGTTTCTTCTGCTTTATTAATCAACAATTTTGTGAAGTCTGCCGAGATAACTCTTGTTGTGATTTTGGGCTATACAAAAATAAATTGAATTGAATTGAATTGAATATTATAGTATAGTCATAATATCTGTATTAAATTTGTTTTTGTTTTGTTTTTTTTTTCTTTTCTATCATTTGAATAGGGTCTAAGAAAGGAGGTAGCTGCTGACTATCGCCTATGCAGTATTCTAAAGGAATTCAGAGAGAAGAGGAGGACCAAAATGTAAATGGTATACATTTAAAAACCCACAGACTGTAACATAACTATTTAATGCTTCTGATTTTTCCTCATATACTGTTCCATCTTGACTTTTACAGATTGGAAAATGGCTACCAGTCTCTAGGCAGGGTGAGAGCATTTTTCCCATAGTTACAACATATATTGTTTTATTGACATTACACAATTTGCTGTGTACATATTTTGGACTTATTGTTTTGTTGACAGTTTTAATTTTTATCTTGTGTCTTTGGTGTCAGAACCACCAATTTGACTGGTTTTCAAACTGTGAGGATCCCAATGGAAGGTTACAGGCGATCAGAGCAAAGGATAAAGGTAAAGAATAGTTCAATAATGACTGAACAGACAAAACAGATTTTCAAGTGCATTAATGTATGTTTGTGATGAGGAAACAACATTATAACATAGAACAGAAAATAGCGAAATATGGGCCCTTTAATATATAAAATACTTATGAGACGGTAGGTAGGAACTTAGCCTGTCACAATAATTACTGTATTGGCTTATTGTTCTATAAAGGACAGACAGTATTTTTCAATATTTTTCATGTTTTCTGGGGCTGTTTTTTTTTACCTTTTCGTACTACGATAAGATTTTCTATATATATCACACGTAATTGTATCGTCATGACAGGCCTGTAGGAACAGTAAAAAAACTACCTGGTTCACACTTCTCCCTGGCTTGTGTTTTCTTCAGTGTTGTACGAGATCTACCAGCCGGACCACAAAGCTCTGACTGTGATGCTCCCAGTGAGCTCCTCTGTGCAGGACGTGATGTCTGCTGTGAACAAACCTCAGTCTGATCATGTCCTGGTCAAAATGAACTCTGCTGGAGGTGAGCTGATCTCACAATGCTCTACATGTACATTCTGTCTGCATGGCAAAAAAGGAGAAATTTAATTTGTCAACTGGACAGAGTTTATTTGGTCGAATACGTTTCGCAGCTCATCCAAGCTGCTTCTTCAGTTCTGGTCAGATGCTGGCGGACACTGCCTTATATCTGCTTGAAGGGAGGAGCTTAATTACAATGAAAATTACTCTGAGACAACACATATTTAAATACAGTTTCAGTTGGTCAGGTGATTCAATATGGAGTTGTTAACAGTTTCTGTTAGTCATGTGAGTCTATTCAATATGGAGTGGGAGTGGGGGAGTAGTTAGCATAACCATTCAGGGCCATGATGGGTGTTTTCACACCTCTGGACATGTCCTGGCTAGTCCCATTGTTTTCCCAGTTTGTTTTGATTTAGGTTTGAGGATAGAGTTATAGATGGGAGACAAATTATGTCTGAGACCTCCATTTCTGTTCAAGGAAGGATTCTCTTTCTTGACAAAAATAGCTTCTTTAACTCCCCTCTCAAACCAGTTCTTTTCTCTGGCCAGGATCTGGACCTCGCTGTCCTCAAAGGAGTGGCCTGTGGCTTTTAGGTGGAGATGTACGGCAGATTGCGGCCCACCCTGGTTTTCCCGTCTGCGTTGATACATCCTTTTGTGAAGTGGCTGTTTTGTTTCTCCAATGTAGCGCCCCCTGCAGTCTTCACTACACTGAATGGAGTAGACCACATTGCTTTGTTTGTGGCTCGGTGTTTTGTCCTTAGGATGGACCAGTTTTTGTCTTAAAGTGTTTGTGGGTTTGAAATAGACTGGGATTTCATGTTGTCTGAAGATCCTCTGTAGGATCAACAAAACGAAGAGAGCAAAGAAACAGGACAACAGAGAACCAGAGCCCAGGAGAAGGGGTGTAACTATTCCTTACCTGGCTGGCGTTTCCGAAAAACTACAGAGGATCTTCAGACAACATGAAATCCCAGTCTATTTCAAACCCACAAACACTTTAAGACAAAAACTGGTCCATCCTAAGGACAAGAGCACAGAGCAAGGCACAGCAGATGCACTGAACAGATGAGCTCCAAAGACATGGCCAATGAACTCATCAGTTATGACTGGGAGCTGTTCACTGCCATGCACGAGGTAACTGCACATGTCACACTGTGATATTATGAAGCTACTTTATTATTAAGTTTGATATTAATTCAGATTAAATACATCTTGAGTTCACTAGGTAACATTTAAGAATTTAGAGTAATCATTTCAGATGGAGATTGGAACAAATACAACTCTAAAGGAGGAATACTGTTTTTGAAATATCAATCAGGACAGAAATCCTCACCACAAGAACAGTTTCTTCCTCTGAACACTTTATAACATCCGTCACTTCCAACAACTTACTTCAACATTACTTCATCTATTTGCACTGCTGTTATTCTGTCCATATTAGATATTTTGTATTTATATTCAGTCAAAGCCTATTTTTTATCTAACATCTTATTGTTTGCATGCCTTTATTTTTATTTGATCGAAGTTTATATTATCTAATATAAAAACTAGGCAAGTGACAATTCTCCTTTTGCCATGGATTCTACCTGGACGACTGAGGGATTCTACACACAGTGGCAATAAAACCAATTATGATTAATCCACATATATCTTATATCATATATCATACCACATCTTCTTGAGGCTGTAGAAAAAATAAATACCTCAGCTCATTTGTCTGGACACAAAAGACACAATGGTCAGTTCAGAATGTGAGTCCAACCTATTACTTAAACCCCTATTAACCATTAATCGACTTTCTAAATAGTCCTTTGTCCCTCTCTGTGCAGGTGGAGCTCGTTTACTACGTCTTTGGGCGACACAAATTCAATGGGTCCATCACTGCGAACCTGGAGCGGTGTGTGCGACGCTTTAATGAGGTCCAGTACTGGGTGGTGACGGAGCTGTGCCTGTGTGAAGACCTGGTCAAAAGAGCCATTTTACTCAAGAAGTTCATCAAGATTGCAGCGGTGTAAGAAACATGTCACTCTGACTACACCAATGAGTCTGAACAATGTGCCTACTGACAAGGGCTGTGGTGAAGCATATATAGTTTACATGTACATTATTAATATAGTTTAAAGAAGACATATTTGGCAAAATCAACTTGAGAATCCAACTGGGCGCTCTGGTTTCCCCCATCAACTCAAAACATGCACATTAGGTACAATCATCTTCGAGTTAAGGTGGTCTTGACCAAACCTAGCTCAAGATTTGGAGCTGGGTCCTACTCCTGACAGGCTGTCCCAGCAGTATTGAAGGATGGGTCAAATGCAGGGACAATAAAGCATACCTAACCTTAAAGGTGCATTGTGTAACTTTTCTGGTGGAGGGTCCGTCAAATGCCTTTCTCTATGGAGATGTTATTGCTTTGTCTGGAATGTTTCACAGTATGGCATTAAACCTTTCTATCATTATGGAGACCAAACCAAACCAAGTTACAGGTCAAATCTGTGGAGAGTCGACCCCGCTCACAATCAGAATGTCTGTTTTTCTAGGTATTTTTGAGCAGTAAAACTATCTGTAATTGAATAAATGTAAAGAAGAGGCATTTAATGAAATACTGTGGAACATTCCAGGCAAAGCAATAGCATCTCCATGGAAACAAGCAGGTGATGAACCTCCCCCACCAGAAAAGTTACACAATGCACCTTTACAGTAATTCAGAGATTTCACACAGGCTAAAGGGGCAGTAATGAGCTTTTGAAGTAATTTGTTTGTGATAGTGCACTGCCACTATGAAGAGGTCTGGGCTTTGCTGTTTTGAACAGGAAGTCAATGGTCCCATTTCTATTATTCTGTAGTTTCAGATCAATATTGCTGTTTACAATGAACAAAATGTAAAATGATCCACCTGTTAGTTGTGGGTTTAATATAGACAGCAAGAGGCTGTTGTCCTCCGTTTGCTGTGGTTGAATAAGATGACATTAACAGAAATACTTGAATGGGATATGGTCATAATGTGATAGATGGTTATGAATACAGTTTGTAAATATTGGGTTTTCATCTCAATTATAAACACAATTTTTCTGTCTTTCACAGGTTAAAAGAGCAGAGGAATCTGAACTCATTTTTTGCTGTTATGTTTGGTTTGAACAACAGTGCAGTGCAAAGGCTTCACAAAACCTGGGAGGTAAGAGCCACTCATACAATGATCCCAACTATTACAATTTACTCCTTAATAAATACAACTAATATGTACTTTCTGATTATAGCGAATACCCAGCAAAATAAAAAGAGTTTACTGCCACTATGAAAGATTAATGGTGAGTTCTATTTTTGCATTGAAAACATATCTGTAATTAGTAAGTAGTGGTAGATAAAAATGTTTAGTGTATTGGCCTTAAATCTCCAGCAGAGGCCGATATTTAGTTGAGCCAAACAGCAGCGTAAAAATATGCATAAAGAAGTGTTATTTGAACACTTGAGTCCAAAGAGGTACTGCAGAAATGTGAATACACTGCTCTTTTATTCATTTTCTATTAAAACAAGGTTGTGGATGTACTAAATTTAAATGTGATAATTTGGGGGAAATTATCTAAATTGACCCTGCATATCTGCAGATCTTATCGGCTATCACTTTCTCTCAATTCTAAAAAATCGCCATTGACCAGGAAAAAAACACAAAAACATATTGATCAATCTCTAATAAAAAATACTTACTTTATTTACTTTACTTATATTAAATTTTTACATTTTATTTGTTTGTATTATTTCTTCTTTATGCTCAGAACCCATCTCGTAACCACAGAGCGTACAGACTCGCTGTGGCTAAACTCAGTCCTCCTTACATCCCCTTTATGCCTCTGCTCCTCAAAGGTACCATTAATTTTATATACAATATTTTCTTTTTTTTCTGTGATTGTTTTAACCATGGTTTCTTTAATCCAGATATGACATTTATCCATGAAGGAAATCTTAACTACATCGACAAACTGGTGAACTTTGAGAAAATGGTACGATCAAATGATGTGTTCTGAATAGCTGTTTTATCTCAAATGTAATAATTAATGTTTATATAACTTTATATATTTTAGCGCATGATTGCCAAGACGATGAAGATAGTCCGAGGATGCAGGAGTCAGCCTTATGGTAAGATTATTGTACACTGACTCATGATTTTGTGCTGGTTTAATTACGTACATTAAGCATTTAAAATAGTAACATGTATATTCAATTTTCGCAGTGCCTTCATCTCCACAGAGAGGTCTAGCAGATCGAATGTTTCTAGACGGGCCTGCCAATCGGATATCTACATGTAAGGAGTATTTTCTACACTTGTGGCAGTTTTTTGACCTACACCCTATTTCCACCCACTTCTCTGTGAACCAAGTCATGCAAATGTTACAAAGCCCTTTGTTCAACTATAAATAGACCTAAATGAAAATATGCTGCTTGCTATGGTAAAATGTCACAATGAAGGCAGGTCCCTCAGCAGTTTTGAACAGGAAGTCAGTGCACCCATTTCTATTATTCAAGTATTTTAGATGAATATTGTGGTTTACAATGAACAAAATGTAAACTGGAATTTCACTTAAGGAAGATTAATAAGATTATCTAATTGCATAAAGATGAAATAATGTGGACTTGTCTCTTCAGACTCAGAACTTGCTCACCCTCTGAGGACGCCCAGTAACATCAGACACTACATCCTGAACCTGAAGGTGATTGACCACCAGCGCAGACTCACCCAGCTGTCCAGGACCCTCGAGAGCTAGAGCTCAGTCTGCATGAGGACATTTACACAAGAGACTCTCCTTTAATATGGATGTATTCAGACTGAAGCAGATCACCACTGCACGTGGACAGCGCACACGCGCACACGCGCACGCGCACACGCACACGCACACACACACACACACACACACACACGAAAGAAATGCCGACACATGCAACCTTTTGACATTTCTCTCACTTTATCCATTAGACGTTTATCCATTAGACTGAGGCTGGCGTTTTCAGATGTAACCTGAAGTTGAGAGAAAAGAAATGGATTTCTCAAATATTCTTTTATCAGTTTTTGTTTGCTGCAAGGGAGTGTTTTTACAGGTGCCATGTGTATTTGTGTAGGATTTGTAGACGTGCTGGCTCCTCCATGAGAACAGAGGGCAGGATGGAGCGCTCCTGAGCAATGGCCGCCACTTGTTTGAGGAACCTTGAGAAGGCACAAGGGTTCAAATGTGCGTTTGACTGTCTCCTAATGAGCACTTTGCAGATTTAAGACGTACTAATTACACAGCAATAATCTCCCAATCCCAGCACAAAACTTGTGCCAGTGGAGGTCCATCCATGAGAACGCTTTAAGGTCTTGATTGTTCGGCTTGGTCCCACTGCTGTTGCTTTGCATCAGGTGGATGGACAGATACCAAAAGAGCTCCATCAGTGTGCGCTATAAAACACAGACGTTACATTAGTTCCAATTCCCGGTGAGTTGACACAGGCGCCCAAAAGTGTCCTTCCAGGAAACAGCGCATGATGCGTGTTGGCTCGCACCTGAGGACACCAGTGCCCAGATACAGCAGCAGTCCCACATCATGGTCACCAGAGTGCGCTCATCTTCAAGTTTCCCTCGTCTGGGAAAGGAGGGGAGGAGCACAAAGGGAGAAGGGGCGCTTCATAGGCTCAGTGCTCCGAGGACATCCCCTGGTTCAGTGCTGAAATGTTAAAGCAGACCATGAGAACCTTTGGATACTTGTCGATGTATGATTTTGTGTAGTACGTATTAGTTTAAGGTGAAGGGCAACTGTAGAATCGACCATCTACACAAGATCAGCGCATCACTGACTCTGTCTTACCTACAGCCCACTGTTGACTGACTTGGACCATCAATCAATCAATCAAACTTTATTTATAAAGCGCTTTTCATACAAAAAATGTAACACAAAGTGCTTTACAGTGATTAAAAACAACCGCACATTTCCTTCCACCCACCCAACCAGCCCCCACAGCTGCCCGACCCCACACAACCAAACCCCCCAAACAGTAACACACAAATACACACGCACACGCACACACACACATACTAACATACTAAAATACATAAAACTACACATAGTAAAATGTGAGGCTGAATACAGGCGAACCAGTTGAGAAAGCGCCATCAGAGGAGCCGTCTACACCAGGAGCAGAGAGCCGTCTACACCAGAGGAGCCGTCTACACCAGGAGCAGAGAGCCGTCTACACCAGAGGAGCCGTCTACACCAGAGGAGCCGTCTACACCAGGAGCAGAGAGCCGTCTACACCAGAGGAGCCGTCTACACCAGGAGCAGAGAGCCGTCTACACCAGAGGAGCCGTCTACACCAGAGGAGCCGTCTACACCAGGAGCAGAGAGCCGTCTACACCAGAGGAGCCGTCTACACCAGAGGAGCCGTCTACACCAGGAGCAGAGAGCCGTCTACACCAGAGGAGCCGTCTACACCAGGAGCAGAGAGCCGTCCACCTCCACCAGGAACCGCCACAGGGCCCAGGGGAGAGAAGAGGCCCAAGCACCACCCCTCCACCAGGAGCCCACAGGACAGACGCCGGCAGCCGCAGTCAACCCACTGCTCCTGGTGCAGAGGAAACACTGGAAATCCTAAAAATCATAAAGGAATATGAGTTCAAGCTAATAATATGCCTAGAATAAATAAAATTAAATATGAATAATAAAAACAAGTAAAACTATAAAATTTCAATCAAAGGCCAAGCTAAACAGGTGGGTCTTGAGGCTGCTCTTGAAAACATGAACGTTCTCTTTGGCCCTGAGGTCCTCCGGCAGACTGTTCCATAGACGAGGGCCATAGTGCTGGAAAGACGCCTCTCCGTGAGTGTGTGTCCTGACTTTGGGAATAACCAGGAGCCTGCTGCTGAGCGCAGGGTCTGCGAGGGTTTGTAAGGTAAAAGCAGTTCTGAAAGATAAGAAGGCCCAAGACCATTAAGACATTTAAAAAACAGAAAAAAGAACTTTAAAATCATTTGATCCTGAAACTCACAGGGAGCCAATGCAGTGATTTTAGTGACCACGTCATGGTGTGTCCTGCTATGTCAAATGTCCGTTTCTCAGGCGTCATTTTGGATTGAAAACCACACGCACATGTATGTCTAAGTAGATTTCAAGTGCATTTGACAGGTTTAGACTACTCACCAAAACATAGTTCATATCATCATATTATTACATTTATTTCTATACTTAACCAGGGCCAGAACATGTGGAAATTGCACAATAGTTATGATGAAAGTCAAAAACATCAGTGCAAACACCCTTGATTTAATCACTGTGTGTTTAAAGTGTGAGAAAAAGCCTTCCATATGCACTTGAAATCTATGTGTTTTATTCCATTCTGACTCTTATGTGATCTGCTCACGTCCTCCACATTTCACAGAATACACTGTGCCGCTTTTCAGCCCTGACACTTTGTTCTAGCGCAGACTTGAGCTGCTTCAAAAGCATCGCAAAAGTCTCATGTAGAGAAAGGGAAAGCGCGTGTTACAGCAGCTGCTGCTACAAGCGCGTACAGAAAGACGTCACTTAAAGTACCGACACAAGTTTTACCTTTAGATTGTGGCTGCGCTCACTCATTCCTCCGTGGCTCAGCCGCTGCGGCAGGACGTCTGGGAAAAGTGTGGCGCATCAAATAGTTGCCCTTTTTTTTTTTTTTTTAACAATCTTTCTTCCTGCTTGGACGTGGGTAGCGGAGGCAATTCCATAAGTGTTACCAACAACGTAGTGTTTACAAGAGCCAAAACTTGTCTAAATTGCACAAAAGGTGAGATTAAAGTGAAAAACACAAAGTCCAACGCCTTTGTTTAGTCAAATGGAGTTGGGGAAAATGTCTTTGTTGCGTCTCCGTTGTCCCTGCGTTTTGGAAGGAAAACTGGCGGTGGCACCATGACTGTGGCCGAAGGAGAGCAGAAGGCCTTTAAATAGCACTCGTCCGTTTTGTCTCAATCGGGTGGCACAGGTGCGGGCGGTAAAGGCTGCGCCACCCCGACCCGCGGGCAAAGATGCCCAAAGAGCGGGTCGAGTCCCTCAGTCGCACAAGCACCGCGTCCCACAACACTCACAGTAGATAGAGGAACGGGATGGACAGGCCAGGCACACCTACTTAGCGGGTAGCATAGCCAAGACCTTGAACCCCATAGGCCCGCACAAGGTCAACGCTTTTTGCTCACAAGTGTGTGCCACATTATTATGTCAGCTCTCTTGAGGGTCACTTTTTTCAGGAAAAAAACCCCCAAAAACCACCAGAAAAAACAATCCGTATCTTTACTGTTGTAAAACGAATGAGACAAATACACTGTTTTTTGAAGGAAACATAGACCTCTGTGAAGTTCTGCGATGGATCACTCAGGGTTACATTGTTCTGTGAAGAAAATGTACAATTTATTTAGTGCACTTGGTGGTGACAAGCCTGTTTTCCAGCCATTTGGTTCAGAGGACGAGCACTCTAGCAAGTGAGTTAATGGTGTATCTAACAACCCTATAGTACATATATGTGGTGTCCTGTGTGTGTTTACATTTCTGAATGTCCAGAGGAAGTGCAGCAGGTTTCCGGGGCTGCTCTGCTCCAGGATCAGGTACATGAGCACATGAGACGTGTGATACAACAGCGTCTGCACCACATTCTGGTGTCTGCACACACGGGAGTGGAACAAAAGCAGATCCACAAAGTCACTCAGAGTCTGGTTTGTGTGAGCTATCTACACACAAACATGTAACATCATCAGCACCCAAGAGAAGTGATTTACTAAAACATTCATGGACATCCATCCATCCATCTTCTCCCGCTTAATCCGGCTGGGTCGCGGGGGCAGCGCGCTGCCCATTACTCTGTGCACCAGACCCCCTATGAACCCCTCTGCAGGTGGTGAGCCCACAGGAGGAAGGAATTCCTTGACGGTCCTTGATTGTAAACTGTTCATAGGGGTGTTGCATGTTTTTGGTTGATGGGCGAAACCGGAGTACCCGGAGGAAACCCATCCAGATACGGGGAGGAAACATGCAAACTCCACACAGAAAGGCCCGGGTGACCCGGGGATCGAACCCGTAACCTTCTTGCTGTGAGGCATGAGTGTTGCCACTCAGCCACCGTGCCATTCATGGACATTACTTGTACAATCCAATTGTACTGGGTGCATACCCTTGTCTAAGTTGCAGTAACAATAACGGTAAGAGGTGTAAATAATTTCTGAATAAAATGTTTTGTAGCACTCAAGGCTCAAATGCAGAACAATGCAGGGTCAGTCATACATATCCTCCATTAATCATGTGAAATCCAACTTTTAAAATGCTAATGATTAGGCAGAACCATTGTAACAGTGTTAAAAGCTCACGGTCAGTTTGACATAATATATTCCCTTTCAGCCCATAGTACCTGTATAAGACTTGACTAGCCCAGGCTGAGAGCGGCAGTCCCTCCTATTCAGTGTCCCTTTACACATGGCAGTCTGCTCCCGGGATCTCGTACTGAGCCAGGAACGCAGGCACTCTGGGAGGCCTGCTCGGATCTCTAGCCTAGACAACACAGTAGGAATAAGCACGCACAACTATTTACTGTTTACTTGGGCTGTTTAAAAGAGACATGTTGCTTCATTGTGGCTTTCCAAATTAGGGAATATGCATTGGTGTTTGAGTTGATATAATGATGTTACTTGCATCTATAGATATGATTGATTCTGTACAATTTGTGTTTGTCTTTTCATTTGAATACATGGAGTAGGGTTGTAATATTCTCTGGTTGCATAATGGGTGTGTGAGGTGTACTAAAAGAAAAAGCTAAGCTGCATGGCTATTGTCAACATGATATAGCAGACAGATGCATTGCGGTAAAAGCAGTCACAGGAATGGTTAAACGAGTGTGGTGAAGTTGCAGTAACTTTTCTGGTGGAGGGCACGTCATATGCTTGTTTCTACGGAGATGCTATTGCTTTGCCTTGAATGTTCCACAATATGGCATAAGATGTATCTATCTCCATGGAGACAAGCGGGTAATGCAATCAGGACAGGTTGCAGTTCAGATGTCTGAAGAGGTGACCCCACTGGCAGAAAAAAAGCATGTTTTTCCAAAGTATTTTTGACTAGTAAATGCCAGCTAGACACCAACATTTAATGCCTTATTGTAGAACCTTCAAGGCAAAGCAATGACATCTCCATGGAGACAAAGAAGTAGCGTTCCTCCGCCAGAAACGTTACACAGTGCATCTTTAAAATTGCATTAATACAAGAAAAATTGACCCGAGTTATATGTTTAGCACCAAACATTGTAACTTTCTAACCAAACAAAGTGAATTTCTGCTCATTTATTAAGGTGCACTGTGTAACGTTTTGGTTGTCATTGCTCTTCTTGGAACGTTCCACAGTATGACATGAAACAGCTCTACATCACATTTATTCAATTACAGGTGGTTTTATTGCTGAAAAATAGCTAAAAAGAAAAGTTGGCGGACCCTCCAGCAGAAGTTACACAATGCACCTTTCAAAGGAAGAACTTGTACTTGTAAATTGTCCTAATGTCAGTGGTCTTACACGATAAAATAATAATAATAATAATAATAATAATAATAATAATAATAATAATAATAATAATAATAATAAAATAAAAGTTATAGTAGAATTTGTATTTTGGTCCCAATGCATGAGTCAAACAGAAGATAGAAGAGAAGCCGTTGTTACACATAGCAGCTAAAAGAAAAATGACAAAATCATAGTATTAAAAGTCATGTCTCTAGATCATTTGTAATTGAAATAGAATAACAAAAAAGGACATGCGTTTTAAACAAAGTCCAAACAAAGATTCCTATATTTATTTACAGTTATAATGATCTATGTTCCAATGTTTTCTTCATCACAAACATACTCGGAGTTGTGTTTTTGTGTGTGAATGAAAGAAAACACAAGTCCAAGCATGTTTTTGAGGAGGTAACAACATTCTAACATGGTTTAAAGCTCACGAAAGTCAATTTTGCACAATACAGAACCTTTAATTAGAAGCGTATCTAATTATTTATCCATCTTGTTATTACTTGTGTTAATATATTTTCTTGTATTCAATGCAATTGGCCAGGTGTATGGAGTAGTAAGTAACTAATTTGGACTTAAAATGGTGAATTATTTGAGATATAAACAATGATTAGCCTAATTTAAAAGATTTCAAAAAGCATACTCTTATAACATCAGAAAAAAATCTGTAGGTATGTAGGTCAACAATGCTCAAATCCCAAGTGTCATACTGCCTTCAAATCTTATGAACATTTTTGCCGATAAAAATGCTAAAACAGGTTTTCCTACCTGGCGCTGAAAATGTCTCTTCTTCCAGTATGAGAACATTTTTAATATGAATGAAATGTCACTCCGTGGATGTGCTGGGTCTGATTTAACATTCAGAATGGCGAGAAGCTGCACATTCTTGGCTATGAGGACACTGACCTTAGTCAATCATTAACATATGTCCTCTAAGGTAAAGAGCAAGTACAGCCCTCACACTGGCATTCAAACGTAGGCCTAGGAGTGCATGTTTGGTTTAATATGAGACAAATGAGATGGAAATGAATAGTGTATTTCTTTATTTCATTGGTGTAGGAATAGAGTACAGCATTCCATCAGAGAAAGTTGCATGGAAGAGTGCTTTAACCTGTTTATTCTGGATTTGGGCAGCTGGAGTAGAAGGGTTGAGCAATATTAAATCTGATGCACTTTACAGATTATTTTTAGTACAATTCAGGCTTTGTAAAAGACTTGCACATCTAGTGAGTAAGTAAACGTTATGATAGTTTTATCAAATTTTATCAACTTTTTCATAGGTAAAATCAGAGAGTTCTTTAAAGAGCGCAAGTGCACCAAATTAAAGCAGAGATTGCAATTTTAGAATAGTCAGTAGTCATAGTTATTTAACTTTTTCCCCCTTTGCTACATAATTCCATATATCTTACTTCATATATTCCATATCTTTTGTTTGTATACAAAATGTAGAAACTACAAAGTAGTAAAAATAAAGACAAAAAAAAAAAAAACTAACATTGAATGTTAGGTTTTTTTTGTGTGTCCAGACTTTTGACAGTGTATAAAATATAATATAAAATAGTATTCCTATAATGTTGTGTTAAGACGGAAAATCAGCTAAATTTAAACCCAGTCCTTCTTTGCCACATTTTATCAAGTGCGTAAAAAAATAAATAAATAAATAAATAAATAAATAAATAAATAAATAAATAAATAAATAAATAAATAAATAAATAAAATAAACAGCGCTTGATATAAAACCAACCACTCCAAGATATTCAATTTGAGCTACTGAGTGTAGTGTCCACAATGCCACCACAAGAGGGCAGGATTGGGCAACGCATGACAAGCGTGGGGCCGCTGGACAATGCCATGGCATGAAGAGTTATCATCACATAGTCTATTTGGGGTAAAAGTTGGGACCACCTGTGCAGTGAGTCTAAAACATATAAACAAATCATTTAAAACTCGTTCCAGGTAAGTTTTTCCCACGTGAATTTTGGGTCCTGGCACCACAAGCCCCGCCTCGTTAAACACAAAACCCAGAGGTTCCCAGAGCTCCACGCATGTCCCGCCCATCTTCATTGACCATTGGCTCTGCTTGAACACCCTAGGGAGCATCCTCTGACCTCCGATTGGACGAAAGGAATTGCAATGGAGGGAGCAACACGGAAAAAGATTGGAAAAAAGTTACGGAGCGAAGCCTAATCGGATCACGGCTCTTGCATGCTCCTGAGTAATTTGGAGTTGAAAATCCCCGTCGCGATTTTTAGCGGCGAGGTGAACACTGCAGTTTGCTTAGCGAGAGGGACTCCGAAGCGTTGCGTAATTGGAGCGGGTTATGTTTTCCCGTTTCCAAGGGTTGACTGACTTGCTGATGTCACTGAGAAGGAGGAGGAAAGAGAGGACAGGTGCCTAAAGTTCCCTCGGTAGTAGCGTTGGAGGTACGGCGAGCTGTCATCCGTACCTCAGTTAGTCAACAGCTGATCGCGCCAAAGTTTCAACGTGGGCTTTTCGCGCTCTTTTCCTCCTAACTTGTTTTACCAAGGGATCGTGCGCCTCGACGCAGCGCTAGAGTGAAGCAAGACGCTGCTACTGTTTGTTTACGCACATTACTTGGAACTGGACCGTGGGATACAGACGGTCTAAACATCAGTGGAGGCATTTTGGGGTTTCAATGCAGCACTTACGCACGGACACGCATCCCAAGCACTGACCGGAGATGCACTGAAGACTGGGAACAATATTGATTAGGATTAAGGCATTTTGGAGTTGTGATTTTATGGTGAGACTACTGGATTACATAGGAGAAGTACTTTTACGCGCTAAAGCATGTCCAAAACGCTAAAGAAAAAGAAACACTGGTCTACTAAGATCCAGGAATGCACCGTGTCTTGGGGAGGATCGGGGGAGCTGATGACCGTGGTGGAGGTGCGAGGAGGCGCAGAGCTGGGCCAGTTCCCGTAACGTCGGCCATGTAGCGGCCGAGGCGATGGTTTGCCACGCCGGACGGTTTCCCAGCCCCGGGGACGTGCTCCTGGAGGTGAACGGTACTCCGGTGAGCGGGCTGACCAACCGGGACACGCTGGCGGTGGTGCGGCACTTCAGGGAGCCCATACGACTCAAGACCGTGAAAGCAGGTGTGAACAAAACACAAGACATGTCCATCCCCTAATGCGCCCGTAGTAATACTTGAATGATCTTGTTCGGTGCTGTTGCACAGTTTCGATCTGGTTTAGACCTGGATTAAAGCTTTAACCCCTTTAACTTTACTGCTGGTTTGATGGCTACATTTTTGTCCAGTCCTGTAGATTTTATTTTTTGAAGCCATTTAATGCGTTCTGCTCTTGTGTAGTGTGTGTTCTGCTACTTAATTTTTGCTTTATTTAGCCTAGCCTAATTTAATTTCATTCTAATGGTTCTTTGTAGGTCTATTAAAGGGCAGACAGAAATTGACAGAAGAAAAACGTAATTCTGTACAAGACATAACTCATTCCTCAACATGAAGGATGACTCCTTACCCCATTTCTAATGATGTAGTTGAGCTCTTGTTTAGTCCCAGTATTATTCTAACAGAGTGCAGTGTAGTCCTTATTTAGTCCAAGTTTACTCCTGCTTTACTTGAATTTATCTTGCTGGTTCTTGGTCCTGGTTTAGTCCCTGTATAGACCTGGTATCCATGGGGTTTGACTTCCTATTATACGCAAGATTTTGAGGACTTTTTCCTGTTCAAAAGATATAATATTTAGTTTTAAATGGTTTAATTGCAATGGGAACAGTCTTAATTATTTATCTTCCTGAACCCGATGGATAGACATGGTGGTTCAGACTTGGTGTAATCCTGGTTCAGACTTGGTTTCTCCATCACTTTTCCACCTCCATCATGCCACAACATATGCATGAGCTGGACTGGCAGAATAACTTGAAGAGCCTGTCTCTAGAACAGGTGTTACTTGTATCATGAATAAGTTAGAAGGGAGTCTAGCAGCAGCATTCTGAGCTTTGAAGATGTTATAACACTCATTATAACATGTAATATGGGTCTTTGAACCATGATTGAACAAACAAACAAAAATTCAACCCCTCCTCCATTAAGACTACAGGCCTATAGAATGTTGTTTTGCTATTTGAAACCCAGCAATTCATTCCTTATGTTAAGTCCCAGCTGATGATAGTCCAGGTTAAGTGGTCTTCTCGCCTTTAGGTAGCTCCAAGGACATGAAGTTTTGCTCCCAGCTGAAAAAACAACAGTACAGCACCACTTACTTGGCTGTCTGCTTTCTTGTTTTTCTGATTAACTGTAGCCCTCAAGTCCCATATGCAGTGGTGGAAGAATGACTACATTTTGTTATTTAGGTAAAAGTACAGATACTGGAGCAAAAAAATACTCAAGTAAAAGTAAAAGTATCACATGCATAAATCTACTTAATGCTGCACTATGTAACTTTTTGGTTGGGGGTCCATCACCTGCTTGTTTCTATGGATATATCATTGCTCTGCCTGGAATGTTCCACAGTATGACATTAAACAGCTCTGCCTTACATTTTTTTCAATTACAGGTGGTTTTATAGCTCAAAAATACTTAGAGAAACAGGCATTGTGACTGTGAGCGGGGTCGCCTCTCCACAGATCTGACCTGTAACTTGGTCTGGTTTGGTCACCATGAAGATAGGAAGGTTTAATAGCATAGAGTGAAAAATTCCAGTCAAAGCAATAAGATCTCCATGGAGAAAAGCATTTGACGAACCCCCCACCAGAAAAGTTACACAAAGCACCTTTAAGTTAAAATATTAAGTACCTGTTTTAAAAATGTACTGAAAGTAAAAGTGTTTTGCGTGGATTTTACTGTTATGTTCCACCACTGGCCATATGTTACAGTGCATATTAACATGGCATGCTCTCATTTGTCTTACTGGTGGTGGTTTCCCCGTGCTTGGATTGCATTTGGTAAACTACTGCTGCAACCTGTTAAAAAGTTTCGCTTCTTGTTTAAAATTCCAAATTGCTAAATGCGAAAACGTGTTGGCTGTACAGCATTTTCAGTTAACGATCACATGGGAGGTCTGGCACGCAACTTGGCAGTCCTAATTGATGCCAGATAAAACGCTGAAAATGCTTGCTTTAGTTTTTATGGGTTTGTCAGCAGTTTGCGGTCTAGTGAATGTCATATAAGTTGTTAATGCATTTTTTCTCCTTTTGTCCTTACAGTGCCAGTGTTGTAGTCGGAGCGGCCAAAGCTAGCACGTGGCAGGTTAACGTCACCGAGGGGGGAGCCGTCTTTTACTGCCCGTGGAGCGATGACCGGTCAGATTGTCACGCCATTGAGTTTGATAAAGAAGGTAAGATGACACTGTAGATTTCATGATTTGGATGGAGGGTATTTTTTTACTTTTTGTCTGGTACTTTTTGTGTCAGATCTAGGCACAAAGTCGGTCTATCTCAAAACCACCTCCTCTCTACCACAATCAGTGCCATATATTGTGACTAGAGATAGTAATGTAGATGAAGATGTGTAGGTTGATGGGTGAAAACTAAAGTCACTACACCACTATAATAGCATAAACAAAATTGTGCACTTTTTAAACATACGGGAGGATTAAACCTGAGAGAATAACTAAAAAAGTACAAAAATCTGAAATTTTGTAGTGATTGAAATTGCAGAATAAGCAGATTTTAGAGGAAGTGGGCATTTAGTTCTCTTTTGTTGCCTAAATATATTCTGAGATAGGCTATTTGCGACCATTCGAATTGCAATCTTGATTTAATAGTGATTAACCATGTAGCCATGGTTAATTCTGAAAGGTGCACTATGTAACTTTTTGGTTGGGGGTCCGTCAACTGCTTGTTTCTATGGATATGTCATTGCTCTGCCTGGAATGTTCCACAGTATGACATTAAACAGCTCTACTTTACATTTATTCAATTACAGGTGGTTTTGTAGCTCAAAAATACCTAAAAAAACCCAACAGGCATTCTGGTCTGTCTGTGTGTGGGGTCGCCTCTCCACAGATCTGACCTGTAACTTGGTCCCCATGATGATAAAAAGGTTTAATATCGTATTGTGAAACATTCCAGACAAAGCAATAACATCTCCACGGAGAAAAGCATTTGACGGACCCTCCAACACAAAAGTTACACAATCCACCTTTAAGAATGTTTTGGAGGATTTTGGACATCAGTATAATTAAAACAAGAAAATATAATGGCCAAAATAGTCATGTAATAATTACTATGTGCCACTATAGTCATTTTAAACAGACTTTTTTGCATATCACTCAAGTTAGGTGGTACTTGAATGTGAGATTAAGTTTCGGGGGTATCAAGACAAAAACAGTTGGGAACACTGCCTTACACCTGTCTCCCATTCATAAAACTACATTGTCCACATGTCCTAGCCTCCAGTTGTAGTTGTGTATCAGACGTCAGGGTTCCACTCCACTGAGCTCGTGTTGCCAGTTCCTGAACTCAAGATCAGTTTTCCTGTTTGCACCTTGTCACTGGATGAAAAGGATAATGGCAGTTCACGAGGTTTATGTCCAGTGCTTCTTCCTGTCTGGCTGCCGGTCACGTCTTGGTTGCCTCGGAAACCAGTCAGATAAGCAACTAATAAACAAAGGCCTTCCATGTTTATATGACAAGGAAAACAGACAAAGCAAAGGAGTCCAGTTTCAGCTGGTGGTTAGAGCTCTCATAGGTCCTAAACTCTGCTAAACTGACTTTTTGGAAGTTGTTACGGTGTTGTAATTTCATTCTGTTATCAGAAATATACAAGGAAATGTGTTTATTCATTCATGCATATTTGTGTAATCCAGCATATTTAGATCTCCCCCTTGAGAAAAACTTGACTCCACTGTTTGATGTCACCAGGTGGTAATCGTGACATTTTGTATCCTTCCAAATTAGCTATAGGTTATTTACTAAAAAAAAACCCCCAAAACCCATAATTTTCATTTTAAATGTGAAATTGTAAGGCTAAAGTGTCCAAAATGGCTTAATACTGTAAATAGGATCTTTGAGAAAAGAGAGAATCAGCAATGTAGTCCCATACAGCCACAGGTTTTGTATAATATCTTCAACTCTGAATGTTAAATTTAAAGTATTTGATTTACAATACTACTGTTTTGCAACTTTTAAATCACCCCAAAGAAAATATGTTTATAATTATTTAAAAAATCTTTAATCCAGACAGACAATTTGCAGCTCCATTTACCTCTCTGCACATCTGAAATATTCCACAGTTTCAAAGCCTCGTTTTACAACATTCTTTTACGGGACTCCACTGGGTCGTGTCCTTCTCTCCTCTCTCCTCTCTAGCTCTGTTTTCCTTGTGTCCCCCCTCTGTCCACGCTGGCTGCTGTCCACAGTGATGTCATGTGGAGCTCTCTGTGTAGCCTTGGGTCCCTTGGGTTGTCTATGAGCGTCCTTCATACAGTATTTTGAAAGCCCCTTTGATGGAGGAGTTGATGGGAGAGCCAGAAGTGCAGTCCTGCTTGACATCTGGTTCATACACTGCAAAAAATATCTAGATTAGTTAAAGGTACCATGTGTAACTTTTCTACCTTGTCTCCATGAAGATTTTGCTTAGCCTGGACTAGAGTATCCAAGTGAGCTTGCATCTCCACAAACCTGACGACGTTGTTCCAGATTATGGCAACAGACTTATCTATCATAAACTTATATTGCTGAAAGATACATTGAAAAACATGCATTATTACCATGGGCTAGGTTGCCTCTTGCCTCTCCACAGATCTGACCTATAATTTGGCCTAGAGCAACACTTGCTTGTCTCCATGTTTAATGCCATACTGTGGAACATCCCAAGCAAAGCATCTATGAAAACAAGAAGGTGTTAGACCCTCAACTGACTTGAAATCATTCAAATTATTATTTTAAACTGAGCTGGAGGACTATGGTGGAATTTGTGGTTTAACTGTTAAATTGCAGATGTTTTTCTTCATTTATGGTTAATCTATCTGTAATTACTGGGCCTAAAGTTCAAAGTATTCGCTGTCAGCATAAATAAACAAAAGTGGAATGATTTTCTTCACACCAACTTCAGAAAATGGTGCCACTAGTCAACCCCAAAGACGTGATGGTTGTCAGTTAAAAGCACTAAGCCATAAGATTAATATTACAAGTTTACTGTGACAAAGTATGACATGTAATTAGGATGCGAACACCACCTAAATCAAAGTCAAACACTCTGTATTCTATATTTTACAGTATAGAGAGAACACATTTAATGCATAGACAGCAGCATATCAGAGAGACCCGGCCAAAACAGCTGCTGCTACAGAGATGACATTTACAGATGAGATTCATTCACTGGAGCTGTGACTCTGTTTGTGTTGCCAAGTTGGACTGAAAGGACGATAAAAAGTATTCACTGGTAATACTGGCAACTTCAAGATGTTAGACTCTCAGTGAAAACACAGCTTTAAGGTGATTTATCATTCACAAGTGTTGGGCTTTCCAAAGAGAGTGATGTCTGGCTGTTTATGCTGGAGTTTTCAGGACCCATATAGACACAGACTTTTGGAGAAGATCTAGAATTACAAACCTTGCTTGTTGCTATAGTATTTTTAATAATAGTAAATACAATAGATATTTGGGATGTAACATTATCTAAATCTCGCATTATTTCAGTATTGATGCCACATGCCAAATGTTCATGCTGACAGCGGTGAAAATGGTAAAGCAATATGGTGCAAATATGGTTCAACAGGGCTGAACGATTTGAGAGAGAAATGTTTCAGACAAACATTGCGATTAATGATTTATGTTTTTATTCATGATTTACTGAAATAAATCGTTATGTTGTTCACCGAAATATTAATTGCTAAACTAATACAAGAATCCCATGCTTTTTAGAACATATTTGAAGTGATTTAGCACATTTAATACCCTAATGACTGCCACACACTAGAGGATTTTTCGGTCTTAAACGATTTTTAAACTTGCAACAAAAAGTGCACACCACAGACACGAGGAGAATCTTATGAGACTTAAAATCTCCGATTGCAAATACTGCAGCGGGATAAGGCTGCGGACCACAGACTATAAAGTTGTGAGCGCGATCGCGTCAGCTGTTTCCTGTCTACAGTAAAACGACTCACTTTGAGACTCTAAGTGTTCAAACATCAGAGCACTGCACTTCTAGTTTAGATACAAGTCAAAATTGTGTTATTATTATTTGTGAAATGTGGTGCAATATTTCAGATACATGGTTTTTAAAGCATAAAAGATTGGTGATAAAGTACACAGGAAGTAGAGCCACTGTCGCTAATCTGCAGCTTCACCTCGATCCGCGCGCTGTGGATGTGAACAGACACACGTGAGGAACTACTCTTGTCTTTTTACTTTCAAAGAACGCCACAAACTGGATTAATAGCGCTGTTTTGTGGACTGGATGTCCTTATTTGTGGAGGACAATTTCTATGGATAATGTGGATGAGATGCTGCACTTTAAACTTACCACTTTACGAGAGGTGAGTAATAAAGTCTTCTCATTATTTTTGCTGTATCCCGAGTTTGTATGTTACGGGTCCGGTCGCTCCTCCCCGAACTCGGGCTGAAGCAAATCGCAGCCAAAATCGGGCAAATTCTCCTGCAGTGTGTGGCGGCCTTAACAGTGGTAAAAAAGATGATCCAAATGTGTTTTATAACTATTATTTATTGTTAAAAGTAATTGCAGAACATCTTGTAAATATACAGTTTTAACATTAGGAGACGTTTTGGGTCAGCACTGGCCAATAAACTGGCTGATTACACCAATTTATAGAACAAAATGGGATATCTGCTGAACTGTTACTTTGGCATTTATTTCAAATCCATCATATTTTCATCTCCGCTGATATTGTTCATTGCAACCGTTCAAGTAATTTTTTTTAGTTTTCCTCTGCTATTTTACCTAAACACTAGCTCTTACTTTTGGGCTGTATAACTAAATCACAATAGGCTTATGTACCCATACTAAATTGTCAATACCATAGGGAGGTGCTGTCCAAGATTAAACGTTGTATCTTGGGTTAAGTGTTTCTTTTTGTGACCTCTTGCGTCAGCACTCTTAAATCTCTAATCTTTTAGCTGACCCTGGATCCGCTACCAATTTGTTCAAAGCGGACCTAAGTTGGCTACCTCCTGGCTACTTCCTCTTCCCCCCAGATAAGAGGAGTGTGTGGAGGAGTGGTGGGAGGGACACATTTGTTCTGTGGGGGGTCTGTAAAAGCCGGACAGGAGCAGAGGAAGAGGGGGTGTAACTAGAGCTGTGTCCAGTCCCTCTGCCGTCCCTCAGGATCTGTTCAAAGTGATGAGTGAATTCAGCCATTTGTCTTCCTCTGCCCGGTGACATGGAGCCCTGACTGCACTATTAGCACAAGGAGACTCCCTTTATATGTACGGGCTCTGCTCGCTAACAGCTTCCCACCAACGCCAGTCAACAGTTTGAAGTAACCACTTCAGCTGGAAAGTAAATTAGATGTAAATACAGGGCAATATATAGGGCTCGGTACCTCCAAAAAATGTCAAAAAACCCCCCCAAAAAAACCCAAAAACATACTACTACTACTGCAACTTTCTACCACTTCTATTACTACTACTACTTGCCATTACTACTTACTACTACTTACTACTACTGTATTACTACTACTACTACTTACAGCTACACTATATATGTTATAGGCAGTGAAAAATAACTACAGGTATTCTTATGTTATTTTAGAAAACAATAAAAAAAATCTTAAAGTATCCAGCACTATCAGTATATCATCAATAAAAGAAAATTGCACTAGTTCCAAGTATATTGGTCAGGGGTCCATTTGTCTTCCTCTGTAGTGACACTGAGCTCTGACCGCACTATTAGCAGTAGGAGACCCCCACTGCTCTATGGACACTAACAGCTTCCCACCAATGCTATTTTGCCAGAGGCCATGTCTGAAATAATCCTATCTACTGTCAGAATCTCCTAATAGTTTTAAGTGCTTCATTTGGAAAGTCTAGAGGTGGTATTGTCAACAAGACAATATTGAAATGGTAGTGTAATCTTTTAAATAATGGTTTAAATTCTGTACTTTCTGTTCAATAAATTCACACTCCATTCACATTTGTTTGACACCTCAGTTAAGGCATGTCACCCAAAAACCAAATTTGCTTCCTTATTCCCACTTGTTTTCCCATGTAACTGCTTGCCTTGCTAACCATCTTCCCACAGGAGCTCTTATCCCCTTGGCCTGTCTGTGGAGTCTATCTACTTTAAACATCTCCCATAGTTTGAATGAAGGCACAGCCCACGTGACTCCATCTGTCTGGAAGTCACAGTATTCACACAGACACAGAGGTGGAACTAATGCTGCCATGTGAGGAGGAGCCACTCTTCAGTTCTTTAAGTTCTTCATGTCCTTTTTACACGCCTAGATGAGTGATCACAGTAAAATGTATAGACAAGTAAGTTTGCGAAACAGCTCAAATGTATGGTTTAATTTAATCTAAGTAGACATTTTACTATTACAGATTTTCCAGTTGATTTTTATTACAAAAACGTTGTAGTATGCTGGCCAAATGTTTTCAGATGTTTTGCAGCCCTAAAAGTCCATTTTATCAAGAAAACTTAAGTCCATGTGGAGAGAGTTAGACTGAGAAGCCTATTCAGCTCATGTTAAATTTGAACACAAATGCACTGTTTTCAGACAAATAAAATGGCTGTTAAATATAGGAACTTTGGTGTAAGTTTGGTTAAATTGGGTTTTAATTTTTCAATCTAAAGCAACAGTATGTAACTTTCAGGAGGTGGTACTTTGCATGTCACCTGCATGATGGGATGTCTATACAAAGTTAAAACCATTTTTCCTAACTTTCTTCATGGAGATAGATACGTTTTATGTCAGACTGCAGAAGATTATAACTACTACTTACTGCTACTTATTACTACTATTACTACTTCTACTTCTACTACTACTTCTGCTACTACTACTACCACTGCTGCTACTACTACTACTACTACTACTACTACTACTACTACTACTACTCTATTGTTGCTACTTCTACTACTGACACTACTGCTGGTACTACTACTGCTACTACTACTATTACTACATACCGTGTAAGCTTATAACCAAAGGACCAACAAGTACGAGTCAGGTTTGTGGCGATGCAAGCTCGTTCACAGCTAGGACGCATGTTTCCCCCCCAAAAAAAAACAAAAAACAAAGCTTTCATTGTAGCCTGTTTTTTGGCTAAGGACTTACACGGTGCACAGGGCTTTAAAAATAAATAATAATTTTGTGATTCCAAATGAAGTAGCGACCATGACATAGTGGAACTAATCCCACCTTTTGAGAAGCAGTCACTCTTGCGTTCTTCAAGTTCTCCTTGTTAATGTTACACGCCTGAGTGACTGATCACAGTACGAGTTTTAAGAGGGCTTTACTGCCTCTAGACGTCTGGTTTCCATGGTAATGTGACCCAAACCTCTGGACCCTATGTAAACAAAGAGCCCTTGAGTTATGAAAATATAATCATTTTTGGTGCAGTCGACTTTAGTTGTATGGTCAGTTTAATCGGTCAGTGGTGTCTTAGATGACCAAAATTTGTATCAGAATTTTGTAGCAGAAAGGAGAAGTTAGTGAGTTAGCAGAAATATTTGTATTTTTTTGGTATTTATATGTAAAAAGGCAGACTAAAACTCAAATACATTCTTTCTTAGTACTTTTCTCTGCATAAATAGTTGTTTTTGAATGAACTCCTGTGCAGTTGTAGTTTTGTGAGTGCAGTTTTGGACTACTACTACTACTATTACTATTACTGCTACTACTACTACTACACAGACATGCTACAGTTAATACCAGTTATTGCTGTTGTTGTTTTGTAGCATTATAATTGCCAACTTACTAAATATGCACACACATCTGCATAGACTGCAAGAGTGTAATATACATATGCACTTTCTGGATTCTGAGAACAACCTATGTAGATGTATCTAAAAACTCCCTCTGGACCACATAATCTCTCCACAGACAGGTCATTGTGGGTCGGAGGCATCTTTGGCATTGCCCCATGTTCAGAGCCTCCTGCCCCTTTTGCCCCTTCTCCTCCTGTGGCATGAATGAGACATAAAAAAAGAGAGAGAGGAAGTGCTCCGATGCGCTCTCTGTCTGCTGCATGCCTTCATTAAGTCTGTCTAAACCTCCAGTCTAAAGGAACTGGGTGGGTCCTACACAATTAAATGAACAATGTCAACTGTATCTTCATCAAATGACTAACAACTGTCAACTGCTGCTGCTGCTGCTGCTGTGTGATTATTCAAAAAATTCAGACTCCAGGTCAAGCATGTACATAACCATTTTCTACAGTAAAAACACTTGAAAATAACAAAAATCTACTGCTTGCTACTATGAAATTTCACTATGAAAAGGCAGGGACTATCAATTTGGCTGATTTGAACAGAAGGATTGCAATATTAAGCCATTTTAGTTGTAAAAATATAAACTCATGATCTAGGTACATTAAATTGCATTACTAAAAAACAGAAAAAAGCCAAGTATGTCTTCTTTAAGTAAATATCGAAGTCCTTTAATACATGTAAATTTGACCCTTTTTCTGTGTATCCCCACTTTTTCCGTCATGGCTACACTTGGCATCACATTTAAACTAAAGCCCACCAAACTGTCACACTTAGGGGTGGTCTTCCAACACCCTTCCAACAATTTTTCTGTTTATTAAAATGTTATATGCACCAACTTCCCTTCAGATGCCCAATTAAGTGCATTAAAGTCTTAAGTGCAATTGCCTGGTTTTGTGGTTGGAATGATGCAGAGGGCAGTGTGTTTTTACAGTCTCATGACATTCCTCTATGTTCATTTGAAGCAGGCTGTGGAATAGGGATCATAACATTGGACTCTTTGTTTTATTTATTGAACTTACAACATGAACACGACTGTTTTACCACATTTGACTTTTATGGTTTTACATGTAATCACATCTGGCTTTTTAGTATTTATTTTCAACCATATGTTCCTGGATTGCAGTGGTTTTCAAACTTTTTTTAACTGTTGGAGAGGTAACATTCGTGGTATGGTGGCTTTTTCTGGTAGAGTACAGTCAGAGGATAGTTTAGTCTTGGTTTAGTCTTCGTTTTGATCTAGTTAAGCTCTGTTTTAGTCACTCTATCTTTCTGAAGTTGGTATTGTACCCCAGGATACTCCTTATGTACTTAAGTAGGTCTAAACCCAGACTAAAGCAGATCTAAACTAAAACCATTGTAAACTATCCAAAAGACTCCCGAGTGCTACCAAAATACATAAACATATATTACACAAAACTGAGCCTTTAACCATGTTCTAATGTAGTCTTCTAATCATACACACACCATGAGTTGTATGTAGTTTCATTTCTGCAGGTTTCAGTGTTCCTGCATATGTATTTATTCTCCCCTTTAGCTAATCCAGGTTTGTAATATGACAAATTTGAGAATTGCTTCTGTATGGCTGATATGTAACCCAACCCACTGTAAGCACATTTCACAAACAAATACATCATTTCCAAAGCGCTTCACATAGCAAAATAAAATCAACTAGTTTAGATTAGATTAACTGAGATAAACTGCAGATAATGCATTGCAGATAATGCAAAAGAAAAAACAAAACAAAACATGTACTTGTAAATATGGAGGATTGTAGCCAAAGCTTATTTCCATCTTTAGTCCCCTGTTTTCATTGCTGTTCTGTACCTAAAACACTCACTGCCAGCTCAATCCTTGTCATCTTAGCTTACATCATCAGTGGTATAATACTCCCTACAAAAGAAGCATAGCCAGATTGAACTAGAGTAGACTGTGACTTAACTGGTCTTCCAACACCAGATATTAAAATGTTACACTGGAATGGACAACACTATCACAATGTACTGATGGTAAATAAACTTCTCCTGCCTTATGCCTCTAATTCAGTTTATTCTACAACATTAACACAATTAATAAAACAATAAAAGTATCAAATATGCAGTATAATAACAATCTGTCTTTCTCTCTGTGTTTTAGTCTTGTTCGAACGTTGAATGCTGGACGCTTCAATGCCACGTGGGTCTCCTGGAGCGAGGGACCACTGCTATCCTCAAAGTGCGCTCTCGAGTCTGGGCAGAGACTTTCATGGAGGTGTGTGTGAATAACATGAACTTTTGCCTTATACAGAGACGGTATTGTAGCAACTGCACATGTGTTTCCATCTGATCACAAAGGCTAAAGGAAGTCTGTGTGTGTTGTGTGTGTTGTGTGTGCGTGTGTGCGAGAGAGAGCTATAGATTAAGATTTTCCGACTGGCTTCTGTGTCTTTTCTTCTGTCAAAGTTTGGCAGAATATAACTCTTTTCAGTATTCAAGAAAAAATCAGAAGTTGTATAGTAGGTAACATAGCCAGACTAGGATGATGTATATTGCAAAACATCATGTCTACATTATTTGAAATTATTTAAATATCCATCTACATTTTTGTGGCTACATGCAGAGGTGGGTAGCAGTTACATTTACTCGATACATTCACTGAGTAACTTTATACTCAACTTTACTTTAATAAAATTGTACTTGTTTGCAGACAGCATACTTTTACTTCTATTTGAGTAATATATTTTAAAATAGCGCTCACTTACTAAACCTAAGTAAAAGTTCAGGTTACTCTTCCCACTAAAAGTAAAGGCTAAAAGCTTTCTGTTGGGAAAAAGTAATTATCTGAGCATTTGTATCTAATCTTACTAATTTTTATGGTATATTCTTTGAAAATTGAATGCCCTTCCAAGTACATTAACTTCAAATTCAACATTATGTTACTTTATTTCTACCCACCTCTGGTTATATCATTCACATTATTTGGCTTGTTTCATAATATTTCTTCCTACTCGAATGACAAATGTTTTTCAGCATATTTGAAACCAGAACACATATATTAATCAACAGAAATGTTTTTGGGTGCTGGTTAATGGATCAATAAAATAGCAAATCTCTATGCTATATTGGCAGTCATGTCGCTGCTGTGTGAAGGTTAGATAATATGCTGAGGGAGGAAAATTGGCTTCTTTTGGCTACCTTCTCTGCCAGAGCTCCAGCCATTTCGGTTTCCCTGGCTTCATATATTAAATCCTCAAGGCCAGTCACAGTCACCTCCCACTGTTTGCTACAACAGCAAGAGTACATAAGTGTGAATGCACTGAAAACTCATTAATACAGAGTCATAACATTGGAATCTGGATGTGATTAAAGGGCATCTATTGTTTGTGAGTGTTTGTCGCCATCTAGTGTGTCCCAATGAGCACTGCATCCATGTTGAATCAGTTTTGTCCATCTTTCAGAGAGCCTATAAGCAGTATGTGCTGGAGTGCCTGGCCCGCTACAGTGTGGAGAAGATGCCATATGCGATTCTGCCTAAATATGCACCAAGTGGACAAAAAAAGGTATGATTTCTGAATGATTTTGACTATCTTAAGAGTTATTTTCTTTGAAACATGTCTAAACGTTATGATATAATGTGTAAAATTTTCTTGTGGGGAGAAAAGCTTTAGTAAAAAAATCCATTCTAACATTTTTTACAGATCTGCATTTTAGCATTTTTTTCAGCCTGTTTTGAAAGGGTTGATCAGTATATCAGAATTACAATTTCAATTGGCACAGTTATCAAATCACAAAGGCTGTAATTATTTAGTTTTGTATTAGTTTAGCTGTTCATTTTTCAGACTTCCTTCGAAGGATCATGCTCCTTGATTTCAAATGATTAGGACAAATGAAGTTTTTATACTTAGACCACGATCCTTTGCTTCATCTCAGTGCAGCAAGTGAGTATATATAGTTTGCTATGCCTTTTTATTACGCGCCCTCAACAAAACCACACATCTTTGACTCAACAGGATATAAAGGTATAGAATAGATTGTATTGTGATTGGTAAAACATGAGATTGCCAGTGTTATGTCTTAATAAATGTCTTTGTTAAATCTCCCTGTAGGTGGTGACTCCAGTGGTATGGAACAAGCCTGATATTGAAAACTCAGTTCCTCTTTGGATCATTATCCTGGCTTTTAGTTGGACTTCTCCTGCTAGCTCTGCTCATTTACATCTTATACAAGGTCAGTTCTGCTCTGAATGAAAACATACAAAACATTACAACTCATTAGACCCTGCAATTTCCAGAAAAACATGTTTAGACTCACATAATCCATCCTTCTTTAATCTTGCAGTTGGGTTTCTTCAAGAGATCGGTTCCCTACGGCACCGTGATGGAGAAGGCACAGCTCAAACCACAGGCTGCATCAGAGGCTTAAAGCATTTGATCGTCTTGTACGAGAACCACAATACCTGGCCTTATGATTGCAATGAAGAGATGGATTGGAAGAGGGAGAAAGAGCGTGTGATAGCAGAAGACAGAAGGAAAGAAAGAAGAGAGACCACTGGAACTCCATTGTGCTGCACTAAACAACAATCCAAAGATCTCCAAACCAAATGAATGTTTTTTTTTCATGTTATTTATGTTTTTATCTGAATTTTTAGGACTGAAATCAAACAGACATTTATATCAGTGTTACAAAACGACTGTCGAGAATTACAAAGAAGTGACTGGAGAACTGTAGTCCACTGTCTTGACGAATACGTGGATTTCAGAAGATACCTATAACGTCTGATTTTTGTGTTTTTTCTGGGACAAATTTTAGACCACCTGTAATTGCCTTTGGTGCTTGAACTGCTGTGTCCACTGTCAGGAGAATAGTGGACATATAAGATGGATATGGACCCTATAGCGCTGTATACCAGAGCTGTGTACTCACAATTACAGATTTTTAACTTCAGGATTGAACTAGAGGTGGGCGATATTGACAAAAATGTATATCTCGATTGATTATGCATTCTGATTGTTATGCATTATAATCAGACTATATTTCAACAATGCAAGAATGTGCTAAAATACTGCTTTGACTACCTGAGTAAGAGTGCAGATGTACCAGGTCAAATATTAGTCCAATACAAGTTAAAGTTGTTCAGTCAATTATTACCCAAGTTAAAGTACTGAACCATTCACTGTAGCAAATACTTGTGTTTTGAAAGTACTTCTCATCAAAATTTTAAATAAGTGCAACAAATAATAAGAGCAATCCCTGTCTCTAATCTCTGGGAGATTACAGTAGATGGTTCTGTTTCTTTTAAATGTAATTCTTAAGAGTTAAAAGTATAGTCGATAAATTCAATATTCTAAGTATGCTTATAATTGCGATATCCATTTTTCGATATATGGCCCGCCTCTATATTGAACCGACTCGTGCAGGGCAGTGAAATACGGCTCAGGTTGGTGGACAGTGCAGGCGGAGATGGACTCAAAGGAAATCTACTGATGTTAGACCCAAAGACTGACTCCTTCCTTTGATATCTGAACTCTGCTCTGTACAAATGCTGCAGTGGCTGTTGCTAATGACAACTGGGAAGAGACTGGACCACTCCTGACCACCTGAGAACCTCATTGAAAACAGTGGGAGCAGTTTGGACTCTATTGAAATGCAAAAGAAAAAACTATGTATGTGCTAACTAGGGCTGAACGATTTTGGAAATACGACTAGTTTTGTAGCTTATGTTATGTAATTTCTGTTCAAAGTCCACGTTTTAAATCCGTCCAGGAGCATTCACATTTGAAAGAAAGACTGAAATCTGAAATCTAATCCAAGAATCCTATGCATTTCAGGACATTGTAGAGGTCTAAACTACAGATTAGCAGCTTTTAGACGTGATTACAAACAAAAAAAATATTGTGTCTAGAGGGAATTGTTACTCAAACAATTGCAGTCTTTGATATTTGCCAATTGCAACCGTCCTAATTATGATATACCGTAGCCCTAATGCTAACAATGTCTCAAATGACCCAGGACCAGGAAGTATAGCCATAGATTATCAATGAGAACCAAAGACGAGACAATCAGGAGCAGCGCTGTAGCATCACCAGTCCTCAGGAGCTCACTGAGTTACTGTATTTTAGTCACCCATTGAGTGAAACAAGTCCCATGTTTTTAAAGACGCACTATGTAACTTTTCTGCTAGAGGGTCTGCTACTAGTTTGAGATGTTCTTGCTTAGCCTAGAATGTTGCACAGTATGGCATTTTAGTTAGCTATCTCCATGGAGACCTGCAGGTAGGTGGTGCCACAGGGCAAAGTTATAAGGGGAGATCTGGGGACTCTGCTCATAATAAGAATGTATGTTTTCAGGGTATTTGTTGAGCAATAACACATCTGTAGTGAAATAAATACTAGATATCTTAATTGACTGACATACTGTTGAACATTCCTGGCAGTAACATCCCCATGGAGACGAGTAAGTAGTGGAACCATACCAGAAAAGTTACATAGTGTACCTTTAAGTCAACTACATTTGTTAAAGTCACCAAAATGGCTCCAGGGACATTGACTTTAATTCATCATAAAGATTGGTTGAGTGCCTTAATGTAAATACTTAGCGGGTTGTGTGTGTGGAATGAGAGGCTGTATTCAAATACATTGTGTGAGTGGTGTATTTATGAGTGTGCGAGTATGAGTGGCCTTCCCAGTGCTGCGTTCATCCCTCCAAACTTCACAAGTTTGATTTTTAAAGTGTGTATGACTGATTTTTAGGTTCTCTGATTTTACTTATTTTTATTATTTTTTTACACCAATCAAGAAGCAATTTGTAAAGAAGAAGTTGAAAAATATGTTGAAAATTACAGGAAAGAGTTTTTGTGGACATCATACTAGGGAGAATTCTATGCATATGTTCAGCACAATTTAAACACTATCATTTCAACAAAATATACTTTTATTTGCCAAATAACAATTTCTGTGTACACTTTAGGAGTTTGGCCCAGTGTACATGAGTGCTAGATAACAGCTATGGAATTCCCTAGTATGATGTCATGATTTCTTTAGATTTTTTCAGATTTTTAGCAAAATCTTAACTAGAATAATGATCTTAACGGTGTTCTAGTAAAAAGAGTAGTCTGACCTGTCATAGGCATTTTAAACAGTGCAAGCATGTTTTTGTAGTGTGACTTTGTACCTCAAAGGGATCATGTACTGGCGCTGGGAACACACGATGTAGTTTGGAAGTGCAATATTTATATTCACCTTTGTTTCATTACAATGAGTTTTATTTGTGACTGCTTTTATTTCTGATGGAGCAGAGTGTGTGGGTTTGTGCTTTCACTTACTGTACTCTCACCAAGACAACAGCAGGAGTGCCACAGTTACTACTAAGATTTCACACGTTTGAGCACATTTCTGGTCCATTTCTCCCAAGACTAACTCTAAACTCTGTTTAGCAGTAACTGGGTAATTTAAGTTGTCTGTAATATTAAACATACCAGTGAATACTATTGGACAAACATGCATTTGCTAGACATCTGGCTACAACAAGCCTGGACATCAGAAAAGCAATGGGATCATTTACGTAATAACCTTTAAGACAGTCTAAAGAATCATGTTGTGTTGACTCTGAATGGGACTCACTCCACCACAGTTACTTCAGGAGAAAGCACTGGGTTTTTCTTGTTCATGCTGTGGCCCATTTTTCTAGCTCTCTCTGACTTTCAAAAGAAGTTGTACATATTTATGACAAGGAGAGTATATGGATTCGAATGCTAACTAATTTGTTGTGAATTTTTCACCCCATATTGGGGACATCATTTTTGTTGGGGGGATGAAATGGGCTCTTTGGAAGTCAGTTTTTACCTGTTTGTTTAATAAAGTATTTCCATTTTTACAACTTGTCTTTGCTTTACTTATCAGTCAGTGAAAATGATTTATTTATAAAATTTATTATTACAAGAATGCCACTTAGTGGTTTTGTAGCCAAAGTGCTGATAAAATACTAGTATATACATTATATACATAGGTACAAAAAATGTAATGTAGCTGTATGATGTCTCATTGATCATTTGCAAAATGACATACACAGGTATGTTTTTCTTGAATTTTGAGTATTTAATTTTAATTTTAGTAGCTTTGACTTGTCATTTAAAAAATGCCAGTCAAAAAAGATGTATTGTCTTTGTAAATCCAGCAGTAACTGTGAGAGCTACAGATTCAAGTCAGTAACTTATCTACATATTCCATTTTGCTCTATAGAACAACACAGTGTAGATTTATACACAAATGTATAAGTAAAGTAACTTCACAGCAGGTGTGACACAGCCCTCCTGCAGTGTGTGTGTGTGTGTGTGTGTGTGTGTGTGTGTGTGTGTGTGTGTGTGTGTGTGTGTGTGTGTGTGTGTGTGTGTGTGTGCGTGTGTGTGTGTGTGTGTGTGTGTGTGTGCTGTCCACGTGCAGTGGTGATCTGCTTCAGTCTGAATACATCCATATTAAAGGAGAGTCTCTTGTGTAAATGTCCTCATGCAGACTGAGCTCTAGCTCTCGAGGGTCCTGGACAGCTGGGTGAGTCTGCGCTGGTGGTCAATCACCTTCAGGTTCAGGATGTAGTGTCTGATGTTACTGGGCGTCCTCAGAGGGTGAGCAAGTTCTGAGTCTGAAGAGACAAGTCCACATTATTTCATCTTTATGCAATTAGATAATCTTATTAATCTTCCTTAAGTGAAATTCCAGTTTACATTTTGTTCATTGTAAACCACAATATTCATCTAAAATACTTGAATAATAGAAATGGGTGCACTGACTTCCTGTTCAAAACTGCTGAGGGACCTGCCTTCATTGTGACATTTTACCATAGCAAGCAGCATATTTTCATTTAGGTCTATTTATAGTTGAACAAAGGGCTTTGTAACATTTGCATGACTTGGTTCACAGAGAAGTGGGTGGAAATAGGGTGTAGGTCAAAAAACTGCCACAAGTGTAGAAAATACTCCTTACATGTAGATATCCGATTGGCAGGCCCGTCTAGAAACATTCGATCTGCTAGACCTCTCTGTGGAGATGAAGGCACTGCGAAAATTGAATATACATGTTACTATTTTAAATGCTTAATGTACGTAATTAAACCAGCACAAAATCATGAGTCAGTGTACAATAATCTTACCATAAGGCTGACTCCTGCATCCTCGGACTATCTTCATCGTCTTGGCAATCATGCGCTAAAATATATAAAGTTATATAAACATTAATTATTACATTTGAGATAAAACAACTATTCAGAACACATCATTTGATCGTACCATTTTCTCAAAGTTCACCAGTTTGTCGATGTAGTTAAGATTTCCTTCATGGATAAATGTCATATCTGGATTAAAGAAACCATGGTTAAAACAATCACAGAAAAAAAGGAAAATATTGTATATAAAATTAATGGTACCTTTGAGGAGCAGAGGCATAAAGGGGATGTAAGGAGGACTGAGTTTAGCCACAGCGAGTCTGTACGCTCTGTGGTTACGAGATGGGTTCTGAGCATAAAGAAGAAATAATACAAACAAATAAAATGTAAAAATTTAATATAAGTAAAGTAAATAAAGTAAGTATTTTTTATTAGAGATTGATCAATATGTTTTTGTGTTTTTTTCCTGGTCAATGGCGATTTTTTAGAATTGAGAGAAAGTGATAGCCGATAAGATCTGCAGATATGCAGGGTCAATTTAGATAATTTCCCCCAAATTATCACATTTAAATTTAGTACATCCACAACCTTGTTTTAATAGAAAATGAATAAAAGAGCAGTGTATTCACATTTCTGCAGTACCTCTTTGGACTCAAGTGTTCAAATAACACTTCTTTATGCATATTTTTACGCTGCTGTTTGGCTCAACTAAATATCGGCCTCTGCTGGAGATTTAAGGCCAATACACTAAACATTTTTATCTACCACTACTTACTAATTACAGATATGTTTTCAATGCAAAAATAGAACTCACCATTAATCTTTCATAGTGGCAGTAAACTCTTTTTATTTTGCTGGGTATTCGCTATAATCAGAAAGTACATATTAGTTGTATTTATTAAGGAGTAAATTGTAATAGTTGGGATCATTGTATGAGTGGCTCTTACCTCCCAGGTTTTGTGAAGCCTTTGCACTGCACTGTTGTTCAAACCAAACATAACAGCAAAAAATGAGTTCAGATTCCTCTGCTCTTTTAACCTGTGAAAGACAGAAAAATTGTGTTTATAATTGAGATGAAAACCCAATATTTACAAACTGTATTCATAACCATCTATCACATTATGACCATATCCCATTCAAGTATTTCTGTTAATGTCATCTTATTCAACCACAGCAAACGGAGGACAACAGCCTCTTGCTGTCTATATTAAACCCACAACTAACAGGTGGATCATTTTACATTTTGTTCATTGTAAACAGCAATATTGATCTGAAACTACAGAATAATAGAAATGGGACCATTGACTTCCTGTTCAAAACAGCAAAGCCCAGACCTCTTCATAGTGGCAGTGCACTATCACAAACAAATTACTTCAAAAGCTCATTACTGCCCCTTTAGCCTGTGTGAAATCTCTGAATTACTGTAAAGGTGCATTGTGTAACTTTTCTGGTGGGGGAGGTTCATCACCTGCTTGTTTCCATGGAGATGCTATTGCTTTGCCTGGAATGTTCCACAGTATTTCATTAAATGCCTCTTCTTTACATTTATTCAATTACAGATAGTTTTACTGCTCAAAAATACCTAGAAAAACAGACATTCTGATTGTGAGCGGGGTCGACTCTCCACAGATTTGACCTGTAACTTGGTTTGGTTTGGTCTCCATAATGATAGAAAGGTTTAATGCCATACTGTGAAACATTCCAGACAAAGCAATAACATCTCCATAGAGAAAGGCATTTGACGGACCCTCCACCAGAAAAGTTACACAATGCACCTTTAAGGTTAGGTATGCTTTATTGTCCCTGCATTTGACCCATCCTTCAATACTGCTGGGACAGCCTGTCAGGAGTAGGACCCAGCTCCAAATCTTGAGCTAGGTTTGGTCAAGACCACCTTAACTCGAAGATGATTGTACCTAATGTGCATGTTTTGAGTTGATGGGGGAAACCAGAGCGCCCAGTTGGATTCTCAAGTTGATTTTGCCAAATATGTCTTCTTTAAACTATATTAATAATGTACATGTAAACTATATATGCTTCACCACAGCCCTTGTCAGTAGGCACATTGTTCAGACTCATTGGTGTAGTCAGAGTGACATGTTTCTTACACCGCTGCAATCTTGATGAACTTCTTGAGTAAAATGGCTCTTTTGACCAGGTCTTCACACAGGCACAGCTCCGTCACCACCCAGTACTGGACCTCATTAAAGCGTCGCACACACCGCTCCAGGTTCGCAGTGATGGACCCATTGAATTTGTGTCGCCCAAAGACGTAGTAAACGAGCTCCACCTGCACAGAGAGGGACAAAGGACTATTTAGAAAGTCGATTAATGGTTAATAGGGGTTTAAGTAATAGGTTGGACTCACATTCTGAACTGACCATTGTGTCTTTTGTGTCCAGACAAATGAGCTGAGGTATTTATTTTTTCTACAGCCTCAAGAAGATGTGGTATGATATATGATATAAGATATATGTGGATTAATCATAATTGGTTTTATTGCCACTGTGTGTAGAATCCCTCAGTCGTCCAGGTAGAATCCATGGCAAAAGGAGAATTGTCACTTGCCTAGTTTTTATATTAGATAATATAAACTTCGATCAAATAAAAATAAAGGCATGCAAACAATAAGATGTTAGATAAAAAATAGGCTTTGACTGAATATAAATACAAAATATCTAACATGGACAGAATAACAGCAGTGCAAATAGATGAAGTAATGTTGAAGTAAGTTGTTGGAAGTGACGGATGTTATAAAGTGTTCAGAGGAAGAAACTGTTCTTGTGGTGAGGATTTCTGTCCTGATTGATATTTCAAAAACAGTATTCCTCCTTTAGAGTTGTATTTGTTCCAATCTCCATCTGAAATGATTACTCTAAATTCTTAAATGTTACCTAGTGAACTCAAGATGTATTTAATCTGAATTAATATCAAACTTAATAATAAAGTAGCTTCATAATATCACAGTGTGACATGTGCAGTTACCTCGTGCATGGCAGTGAACAGCTCCCAGTCATAACTGATGAGTTCATTGGCCATGTCTTTGGAGCTCATCTGTTCAGTGCATCTGCTGTGCCTTGCTCTGTGCTCTTGTCCTTAGGATGGACCAGTTTTTGTCTTAAAGTGTTTGTGGGTTTGAAATAGACTGGGATTTCATGTTGTCTGAAGATCCTCTGTAGTTTTTCGGAAACGCCAGCCAGGTAAGGAATAGTTACACCCCTTCTCCTGGGCTCTGGTTCTCTGTTGTCCTGTTTCTTTGCTCTCTTCGTTTTGTTGATCCTACAGAGGATCTTCAGACAACATGAAATCCCAGTCTATTTCAAACCCACAAACACTTTAAGACAAAAACTGGTCCATCCTAAGGACAAAACACCGAGCCACAAACAAAGCAATGTGGTCTACTCCATTCAGTGTAGTGAAGACTGCAGTGAGCGCTACATTGGAGAAACAAAACAGCCACTTCACAAAAGGATGTATCAACGCAGACGGGAAAACCAGGGTGGGCCGCAATCTGCCGTACATCTCCACCTAAAAGCCACAGGCCACTCCTTTGAGGACAGCGAGGTCCAGATCCTGGCCAGAGAAAAGAACTGGTTTGAGAGGGGAGTTAAAGAAGCTATTTTTGTCAAGAAAGAGAATCCTTCCTTGAACAGAAATGGAGGTCTCAGACATCATTTGTCTCCCATCTATAACTCTATCCTCAAACCTAAATCAAAACAAACTGGGAAAACAATGGGACTAGCCAGGACATGTCCAGAGGTGTGAAAACACCCATCATGGCCCTGAATGGTTATGCTAACTACTCCCCCACTCCCACTCCATATTGAATAGACTCACATGACTAACAGAAACTGTTAACAACTCCATATTGAATCACCTGACCAACTGAAACTGTATTTAAATATGTGTTGTCTCAGAGTAATTTTCATTGTAATTAAGCTCCTCCCTTCAAGCAGATATAAGGCAGTGTCCGCCAGCATCTGACCAGAACTGAAGAAGCAGCTTGGATGAGCTGCGAAACGTATTCGACCAAATAAACTCTGTCCAGTTGACAAATTAAATTTCTCCTTTTTTGCCATGCAGACAGAATGTACATGTAGAGCATTGTGAGATCAGCTCACCTCCAGCAGAGTTCATTTTGACCAGGACATGATCAGACTGAGGTTTGTTCACAGCAGACATCACGTCCTGCACAGAGGAGCTCACTGGGAGCATCACAGTCAGAGCTTTGTGGTCCGGCTGGTAGATCTCGTACAACACTGAAGAAAACACAAGCCAGGGAGAAGTGTGAACCAGGTAGTTTTTTTACTGTTCCTACAGGCCTGTCATGACGATACAATTACGTGTGATATATATAGAAAATCTTATCGTAGTACGAAAAGGTAAAAAAAAACAGCCCCAGAAAACATGAAAAATATTGAAAAATACTGTCTGTCCTTTATAGAACAATAAGCCAATACAGTAATTATTGTGACAGGCTAAGTTCCTACCTACCGTCTCATAAGTATTTTATATATTAAAGGGCCCATATTTCGCTATTTTCTGTTCTATGTTATAATGTTGTTTCCTCATCACAAACATACATTAATGCACTTGAAAATCTGTTTTGTCTGTTCAGTCATTATTGAACTATTCTTTACCTTTATCCTTTGCTCTGATCGCCTGTAACCTTCCATTGGGATCCTCACAGTTTGAAAACCAGTCAAACTGGTGGTTCTGACACCAAAGACACAAGATAAAAATTAAAACTGTCAACAAAACAATAAGTCCAAAATATGTACACAGCAAATTGTGTAATGTCAATAAAACAATATATGTTGTAACTATGGGAAAAATGCTCTCACCCTGCCTAGAGACTGGTAGCCATTTTCCAATCTGTAAAAGTCAAGATGGAACAGTATATGAGGAAAAATCAGAAGCATTAAATAGTTATGTTACAGTCTGTGGGTTTTTAAATGTATACCATTTACATTTTGGTCCTCCTCTTCTCTCTGAATTCCTTTAGAATACTGCATAGGCGATAGTCAGCAGCTACCTCCTTTCTTAGACCCTATTCAAATGATAGAAAAGAAAAACAAAAAACAAAAAAAAACAAATTTAATACAGATATTATGACTATACTATAATATCAATTCAAGACATCTTACCTCCAGAAAGTCCACAGCAATGGGGTCCTCTTTGAGCATCAGGCCGTACAGCGCCACCCACTGGCCAACCAGCTTCACTACCTTCTGCTTCTTGAGGACATAGGCAGCTTTCTCTTGCTCTGAGCCTTCTGAGAGCTCAGTTTGGTAAGTGGATACTACGTTAAGGATCATCTGAAGCATATATTCACTTATATTCTGAATCAAGGTCTATGAAAAAACACTACCAGCTCCCAATTAATTGTTTCTAAATGGTTGTTTCTAAAAATGTTTTGGGGGCCATTATAGACTCCTTTATTAATGGTAAACACTATACATGCAATTTTGGGCATTTCAACACAAAAAACGCTATTTTCCACATGAAAGCATATGATTAAAATACCATTTCATTTTTATATTTCCCTGGGGGTCTGATACTAATGTAGGCTCTGCTCTGTCTGAATGTGTGCATTGCGTCACCATGGCAACTCCTAAATATTCCACCTAAGAGATGCATGTAGAACACCCCAAGCGGGACGTCAGTGCAATGTATCAATAGAGGAAGGTTCAAAATCATATCTCATAGATTAATGTTTTTTTTTCCCCTATTCACTTACAGTATCTCGCAAATGAAGCCATAACATTTAACCGGAGCTCATTAGAATCACATGAATGCATTCTATCAGTGATAATTATTAACTGGTATAAAGGTTTTATTATGACAGGATTGTACTTCCTCATTCCTTCTCATGTCAAAAATCTACTATCATTTAGCTATAGTTTTACGACGCTGTGTTCTTATGTAAATGTGTCTGTTATGTGGTAGCCTGGTCTTATCTTTATCAGCCTGTTTGTTATCAGCTCACTGGGCGGTGCAGGATATTGGTGTTGCAGAGCAGGACACAGCTGACTGGAGGGCATGAAGACCTTATGAGTGAGCAGAAAGTCACTCACACATGGATCTGTGGAGAAAAACAAAAGAGGAAAATATATAACGATGACTAAGGTACACTTTACTGTCCCCACAGGGTAATTTGACCCATCGTTCAATGCTGCTGGGGCAACCTGTCAGCAGTATTAGGACCCATATCCATATCCTGAGCTAGGCTTGATCAGGCCAGATTTGATTTTTGATCTTGTGTTTTAGTTCAACGTTTTGTATCATAAAAAAAAGTGACCTCACCTATAGCGTCATGTGAAGGGTCCAGCTTTAGAGTCTCCAAAAGGTGCTCCAGGATTTTCTCAGGAGTTCCGGACATCACTGTGTACCTAAATAACACAAAGATCAATAATAATATTTGAATGAATAATATACTTTATTTATTAAGTATAAGAACATTGGAATGCTTAATATGTAAACCAATATCAATTAACTATTTCTTCATTATGAATTGAGTCTTTCTTCATGTTTTGTAGAGCTGGGCGATATGGACAAAACATCAAATCTTGATTTTTTGGCACAAACTGGATGATTACGATTTTAATCAAAGCCAGAACAGGGACTGCTTGTCTTTCAAATGGTGGAAGCTCTTTACGGTTTCATTCTTAACATATGCCATTATTTAAGAAATTGTAAACTGCCTTCGGTTACATTTGTAGAAATAAATAATTACAATTGCACAATATTCCTGTTGTGCTCTGTAGCTGTTATTTATCTCTGAAGTAACTACAGAACAACTTTATGTAAATAAAAGTTCAAACATTATGAGACTTTCTGGGCCGACTATGACCAGTAAATAGTCTTATTACATCGAATGATATGTCCAACCAGGATATTGGCTGAATCGATATTTGGGAGCCGATATCCCATCCAGCAAATGTTTCAGTATCGGCGCAGATCCCCAATAGCAGTGTCAGATCAGAGCATCCCTAGTTTTACGGTCAATGAATTACTGCTTTTTGGAACTTCAGCTTCTTGTTCAAGGCGAATGTGAAAACATGGTGAAAAAACTCTCACTAGATAACTGCGCACAATCTTGAGGCCATTTTATCTCGCAGTATCTTATGGCACGAGATCATACTTGTAAATTTATACCACATTTGCCACTGTTAATGTGACAAAGAACACTACATAATATTTACTTCATAAACATCACAGTGAACCCTGGGAAGAAGTCATAAAAGTCTAATAGCTCCTGAAGGGAGTGACAGCAAAACTAATAAAGGACAATATAACCATCACTTTAGTGTTTGCGGAAACCCTTTAGCTCTGATGGTCATTACATAAGCAGGGCCCAAGTCCATGTTTATACTGTGATATGGATGAAACTAATTTTATAATGACAAGAATAATAATGTTTGGCAAAGAAATGGTTCAAATAATGGGCACACTACATTCATGTTGACACAATACAAGTCAATATTTGGGGAATTATAGACATGTAATATTATAGACATTTGTCACAGCCGATATCACCGGTACCGATGTTCGATGAATCGATATATCGCCCATCCTTAAGTAACAAATGTACTTCCTAATTTTTCATGAATAAATTATTTAGTATTGTTGTTTGCGGGCATATTCACATAATCACATAATCACCTCTTCAACATCTGTAAGAAACGTATATATTTAGTACTCCTTTAGTATACAGTACTCTTACTTAGAGATTTTAGAGCACCTTTCCCCTGTAAAGCTTTATCTTTAAATAGTTACAGTCACCTCTATAGAGTCGTTCTATAGAGTAGTTTTATAGAGTAGTTCCTGTAGAGTAGCTCCATACAGTAGTCCCATACAGTAGTCCTATAAAGTACTCCTATAGAGTACTTCAAAACAGTAGTCCTATAGAGTAGTTCTATAGTGTGTCTTACTTGCTGTTAGCCCCGGCTCCAGGCTCAGTGGACTCTGTACTCTTCTCCAGCACCACAACAGTTTTCCCATGCTCCTCCAGACGCACTGTGTTTGCCTCCACATCCTACACACACAATGATACACAAGTCTATACAACTCATCACACTATTGTTTCTCATTGGAGATAATGTCTCATGAGAGTCTAATTACATCTATAACAGTAGAAAAGGCTCCACACAAGGCTATATAGTGATATTTCTGCACTTTTGAGAGTAATTTTAGTAATTTCACATGTATCTGATATAATTTATCTGATACTAATGCATTTAAAGGGTCTATATTACACAAAATTGACTCTTGTGAGCCATGTTAGAATGTTGTTTCCTCCTCAAAAACATATCTGGAGTTGTATTTTGTTATTCACATATGCTTGAGTAATGTCTGTCTACATCTTCAAAGCTCAAAACGCGCTGTTCCACCTTGTGATGTCATGAAACGGTAGTTTTCAACTTAACAGCTACTGTTTACCTTTAGTTCAGTAAAAATTGGGATTTCCAGAGCTGAAATCATCCAAATGATTCTAGTGAAGGTGTATGGAGTTTAAAAACACAGTGGAGCACTTTCTGTATTATCACATGACAGCACAACGCAGATTTGAGCGAGAAGAACTAAGCCTATAAGTGTGAATGAAACAAAACACAACTCCAGGAATGTTTTTGAAGAAGAAACAAGATTATAACATAGATCAGAAAACAGTGTAATACAGGCCTTTTAATTATGTTTGAATAATTATTCTCTTTTTGTCAATATCGCCCAGCCCCACCCTGTACATACAAAACCCATATCTTCCACACCTTGAGGATGCGTATAAAGTCCTGCTTGTCCACTCGTAGGAAGTGACACTTGTCTTCTCTGAGGATGATGGTGGCAGCACGAGGAGCATCATTTAGCAAGGCCAGTTGTCCAAAGTCCTCTCCTTCATGTAATGTTGTCACCACACCCTATATACAACACAAGTACTTTTACATTTACACGACTCAAAACAAGTCAGTATTTGAACAGTTATATTTACTTTCATGTTTGGACTAAAAATAACAAGTGAGTCAGTGGTGGAATGTAATAAAGTAGTAAAGTACTATACTTATACAGGTATACTTTACTTTTTACTTGTATTTCATTACATTTGAGAGAAGGTATCTGTTCTTTTTTACTCCACTACATTTTTGAACTGAAAAGTATTTTTATTATTGTGTGAGACCTGCTGAAAAGCCCGAGGGGTTTATTTTTAACACATTTGAGCAAACAAAAATATCCAAATAAAAACAGCTACAAAAACCCCCAAAAACAATTATTTATCAAATTCACTATATTTGAAGCTTTATTAGATCACAAAATGGTGCAAATATTTCTAATTTTTACTCCTTAAGTACATTTTTAAACAGGTCCTTAAATACGTTTACTTAAGTAGATGTTTTCATGTGATACTTTTACTTTTACTGGAGTGTTTTTTTGCTCCAGTATCTATATTTTTACTTAGGTTAAGTTTGTGTATCCTTACTTTTCCATGTGTTATGACGTTGACAGAGCCCTTCCAGATGATGTACCATGACGTGCCCTTGTCTCCCTGACTGAACACTGAATCAAAATAAACACAGAAATAAATACAGAAATAAATACAGCGATTACTATTTATTCATGGGTTTCAGCTTCCTCTTGAGTACTTTTTACTATTCAAATGATATAATATTTTGTTGGAATTTTGAATTGCTATGACAAAGGCGCTAATTTATCATCATTTGGAAAGTCATAACTAGGGTTTGTTCACTCTTGCTTTGTTCCTGGTTTGAGTCCGTTTTAGTCTTTATATTGACTTGATCAGGCCCTGCTCTAATCCAGGTTTAGTTCCAGGGTTTAGTCCCAGGTTAATCCCAATTTTGAAGTTTTTTGTGCAAATCTGAACACATCCATTGTAGTACTAGGGTTGGTAATTATAATAGCTATTCTTTCAGTTATTATGAGATATAAATGAAGGAATCAACCACATATACCAAATTCTGTAAGTGGTTTTGGCAAAGTGGTGCAGATTTAACATCTTAATATATAATTTACTTGAATGAAAATTAAAACACTTGCACTGTGTACATTTTCTCTTGGACGGTCCGCCATCTGCTTGTCTCCATGGTGACGTTATTGCTTTGCCTGGGATGTTCCACAGTAAGGCATTAAACAAATACATCTTGTATTTATTCAATTACACATATTCTTATTTCTCTGTGGTCCACTTCTCCACAGATCTGGCCTGTAATTTGGCCTGGTGATGTGGCCTGCTTGTCGAGTTAAATTAAATGCCATACTTTAGGTCATTTCAGGAAAAAAACAACAACATGGAGTCAAAGTGATGGACCCTCTACTAGTTGCACAGTGCACCTTTAACTGTATAAGTTATAGATAATTAGAGTAGTGTATTTTGAAACACGCTCTGCTGGATCCACATAAAGCTCCCTGTGTGTCCAGTCTCTACACACTCAAATGTCAGAGGCACTCACACACTGTTCCGGATTTGGCATGAGACTCAAAGACCAGCACTGCAGCCAGCTCCTTACGCACCTGTAACACAAAACACAGCACTACAAGTTAACAAGTCATCTACACAAGGCAATACAAGACTTCAACTATTATTATTTATGTGAATTTTGCTAAAATTATAAAAAGGATGCCAAACATACTGTATTTTTTGTTTTTAGCTAAAACAAAACACCATAATAGCACTTTTGAGAGATCCTTGATATAGCAATGTCACAACTAGGCCTGTCACAATAAGAAATAAAAAAAAAAATCATGATAAACGATAACATTGACCCTTCTTATACCCAGTGAATGGTAAAAAGAATCAATAATTAGTCCTGGGAGTGACTTTTTCATCCCTCTACATCTCAAATCTTACTGTAGTACATTTATATGGTTTTTTGCACCATATATTGTTCTAGCTGTCATATATTGAACGTCAATATAGTAATTATCATGACAGGCCTAGTCACAACTAAATCTAATAAATACATTCTTTAAGTGAATATGTATTATAGATTGTGGTAAAATTTTGTAATGTCAATTTTTTGCATTCTATGGATATGGACAGTAATGCTCATGACTAAAGCCAAGCCTGTGTAATGGAATAAGCACCCTTTAAATAACAATAAAACAATTTCAACTCAAAGAGGTGCTCTTATCTTTGTTTCAGTTTCTGTTGCATGTAGACCCAGTAACTGCTGTGTTGTTAACCACAAATCATAAGAACAAACCATTACAGCAAATTCGTCAATAGCATTTTGGCTTGGCCTCAATCTCATTTAAATAACAGGCCTTTTTTGTGCCTCAAACCGATATAAAAACAGTGTCTTTTCTGATGTTTTTCTTGCTAGGAGGTGACTGTAGAGTTGTAATACTGACTGAGGTGGAGAGATGAGCTGCAGCCTTGACGTGTAGCAGCTCCTCATAGATCACCTCCAGGTCCTCTGCACTTCTCTGACTCGGGCTAAACACAAGAAACAAACACAAATGAAACAAAGAGGGGAATATTTTAAGCTATTTTATCAATTTAATATGTCAGAACCAGCATTAGCAAGATATTAGCACGATACTGTGACCTAGTCCTTTAGTCCTCACAATTTGACTCAATCAGCCATCAAATACACTACTGTCTTTGTTCTTCAAATGTACTTGTTCTTGGGTTTTTGCAAGTAACACAGTTTTTATCTGTCATTTCTCATTACAGTCAAGATTTAGACAGACAATTCTCTGGCAGTAAAAGTGTGGTTTCAAGAGGAGTTCAGACTTTGGAGAAAGAGTTAACAATTTTTGTGTTAAATTGCAATGATTACAGGTCTGTTTTATTAATGTTCAGGAAATCAATTTGGAATCCATTTGTGTTTTTAATAAGTAATAATATGATCGAATAAAAAACTTGACCAGCCAATATGAGGAAAAATATTGATTCATTATTTTGGTGCACAGACCTTTTGCGGAGAATCATAGTGAGCAAAGCGTCAGGCCCCAGCTGTGAGAGCAGAGACAGCGCCTCCTGCAGGTCCTCCTCTGGAACTTTCTCGTTTGTGACGTGGTTCAGACCAAAACCTGAGTCTTGGAAACGGTAGAACTGTGTGTCTTTGTCCAGGAAGTTCAGCTCCTGCTTCACTGCATAAGGAAAAAACAACAGCTAAACAAAGTGACACTGAATAATTTAAAGACCAAAACATATTACTTCTCAATAATTTGATTTGTGATTTGACAAGCTCTTTTCTTCTTCTTTTTGTTCAATCAAAATCATGTTTTATTGTATTACTTCATAAACACCACGTACAGATCTTTCACAGACTGCTTGCTCTGTAATTCTGTTTTAGGGACCTTTTTAACCTAACAAGAATGAAATTGATTAAAAAATATATATATATATATATATATATATATATAAAAGTTTTTGTGCAATTCATCAATATTTGGATAGTATGGACCTTAGAAAAAACACATAAATAAAAAGCAATAGCAAAAAATAACTTTCACCTTGATGTTACTATTCCTAGGATCGGATGTTCTAAATCAGTATTATAGTATTAGTACTATGAGATGCCAGTTTTGCAGATAAAAAATTATTTCCACTACTTTTTAATGTATTAGTGTTTTATTTTTTAAGAAAATGTTTATAATTGTATTCAGTTTCAATATTTAATTCAACGTGTCCATTAATCAAGGCTCTATATGAAAACAAATATACTTATTCAAATATACTTGTACATATACATTTATATAATTATGCTTTATTTGACACTTGTCTCTTGCTATCTTTTTTGCTACTTATTTAGAATTTATTATTACCATTTATATTTTTTATTCTTTGCCATTATATTATATTGTGATGTGTGAGCTACTGTGTCCAAATAATTGCCCTTGTTCATAAATAAAGTTTGTCTAAGTCTAAGGCCCAATCTCAGTTCTCCCCTTCGCCCTCTGTCTTAGCCCTACCCCTCTGTTGTGCGCGTTCACGAGAGACAGAGGGGTGTCCCAATACTCTTTTCTGTAAGTGCGAGGGCTAAGGAGAAGGGCTGTTCACCCCTCTGAGCAGAGCTTTTGCAGATGCACCCTTTGCGCAAAGGGGATGGGCGTGGCTTAACGCAAGATGCAGCAGAAAGCAACATGGCGCCGAAGGGCTCGCACAAATGTAAGCATTTTGCATTCAAGAACCTCATAAAAAGTTGTATAAAACTGTAGTAACTTTTGAAAAGTTGTAGGTATACTCATGGCGGCAGCATTTACGCTTTCTGACATATACGGCTTATCGTAACATGCCCGGTTAGAACTATACGCTTGTTACGGTAGAATGTGTAAAGTAATACGAACATGCATGGCCTAAAAGAACTGTATACGCATATATGTCAGACTAGAATGTGTCAAATATATCGCTGTATTTCGCCTCGTAACTCGTCTCATGCGCTTTTAGAACTATACACATGTTACAGTAGAATGTGTAAAGTATTACGAACATGCATGGCCTAAAATATTATTGTTTCGTTTCGCCTTGTAAATTATCCCCTATTTATATTAAAAATGACATGTTATTAATCACATTTGTATTTTGTTTAGAAATGTCTTGTAGGAGGCTGGACTTGTTGGAGTTGTGTCAGCCCAACAAGCTTCAAAAAAGTGGGAGAATTTGAAAATAAAATATAAGGTATATTACATTCTATAATATTTGTAGGTACCAGAACAACTATATATGTTTATGACTATGTATTCATTTTGTTTTCTTTTTTGTGTGTACCAGGCATCCTCTACAACTCCGTGCACCTCTGCATCCCCGTCCTCTGCATCCTCATCCTCATCTGCCACCCAGTCCTCACCTGCTGCTCAGTCCTCAGCTGTAGCTGTGGCTGCAGCTCCTCCTCAATCTCCCTCTCCCAGAAAGAGGACAAGGAAGTCCAAAAATGTTGTGGTGGACTTCCTCAAAGAAGAGTCCGCAAAGGAGCAGAAAAGGCACGAGGAGACTGAGGAGAAAACTGAGCGTTTTTTGGGACTGTTTGAGAAATTAGTTGATAAAATGTAGTTGGGGTTTTTTTGTGTAGTTTTTTGTGTTTGTTTACAGAGTTCAGATTTGCACTGTTTTCTAGTTATTTAATTTTGTTTTTTCTACCTCTTTTTAAAATTTGCACTCTACCTCTTTGCACATTTTAATTTTGTGTTACAGTTGATTAAAATTTGATTTACATATGTTGTACAGAGTATAGTAATTTTTAAAAATTAAAAAATTTAAAAAACATTAGACGTTTTGCAAAGTTTATCTAAAACAAACTTAAAAGGAGCACAATACTAAACTTTAAAAATAATGTCATATTGTTGCGACTGCAAAGGGGTGTCCCATTTCTAAGGGTTTAAAACAAACCCTTTGCCTTAACCCTCTGTTTAAAGACAGAGTGTTAGGGCGAGGGGTAGGGCTAAAAGACAAAGACAGAGGGGTACAAAAGAGAATTGAGATTGGGCCTTAGTCTAATATATAAAGTAAAAAAATACATACTCAGCTCAAGCTTCATATTTTCACGTCACTTTAACATGTTAACACTGAAGCTGATTTGAAGTGCACAATCACACAACATTATCTAAACTATATGCAAATAAGGGCCACTCTAATGGGAGTAATCATGGTAAAGTGTGATAAACGGGTCTGAGCTGATTGAAGTGGCCTCCTCTCTTCAGACGGAAAAGGCGGTCACTGTGACTGAAAGCCCAAACCGGACCAACATCAGACTTGGACAGATTCCTGTATCAGGACCTCAGCTGGACTGTATGGACTGGATAGTACAGGAAGTCAAAGACATATCTCCAAACATATCTCATGTTGTTATGTACGGTGTTCCAGAGGATGTGCAAGCCATTGTGCAGGAGATGGGTAGGGCAGGCAGAGATGGTAAACACATGCAGCTGTTTATCGCATCAAACGTACACAAAGGTAGATCAGGTAGTCAAGGAGCTGCTAAATACAAAACGGCTTTGTACAGTCATTTTGACTTGAGTATACCACAGCAATTATACCAGGTCATCTGTGTTGCACCTACTGTCACACAGTATGCCAATGTCACCCAGAAGGTTGTCAGGAGACCACCCCAGTGTATGAACTGCCTCAAAGTTATTACTTATTTTGACTTCTTTACTATTTGTTTTTTTAATTTTATTTTAATACTCCGTAAATCAAAACTCATTTTCAAATATCTGACACACATTTTTTGTTTCCCTCTAGGTCAGTCTGAAAACTCCAGACGTCATGTTGACATTACCCATCCACATCGGAAATGTGTCTTTGGACAAAAAGTACCGCCCTGCAGCCAATTCCACCTCCTCTGCTCCTGCTGCTGCTTCTGTCCCGAGCTCTCTCCCTGCTCCTGAAGACTCCACCTCCACTACTGCCACCACACCCACGTTACCCCCTGGGCCTGTGCCCAAACCCGCCCCCCGCCCTGCCCCGCGCTCCCGGATGTCCTCGTGCCACTCCCCCAGCGCGCCCCCGGCAGAGTTCCCAGAGGGAGCAGAAGGGGGCGCTGTGATGGGCGGAGGTTATCCCAACAAGAGACAGTCCCAGCTAGTGTCACCAAATGCGTTCAGCTATGCCCCAGGGCTGTTTTTCGGCCAAAACCATCCCGAAGCCGCCCCTAGGGGTGCCACCGCTCCTTATCCCTCAGATATCAGAGCAAGTGCAATGCCAAGTCCGCACATAATTCCACCAGACTACAGCACACCTTCATATCCAAGAGGTAAGTTTACAACCTGCACCACTCTGATATGCAGTGTTTTCAGTACTTACAAGTTAAGCATTAACAAAGTATATTTACATACGGATCAAGACGAGTTTTCTTGTTAAGGGCTAAACCAGTGTATTATCTTTTATAGATAATGCAGTGTAACAAGGTTAGTGGTATATTGCCTACTGATGTGGTGCTCTTCATAATCTTGGGGGGGACATCTGGTGGAGAAGGTGCAAATCACAGCTCCAGTTGCTAATGCTGAAGAACACTTGAACTAAGAAATTTAACGGGGGACGCTTAAAGGAACTGTATTGTAAGATTTGGATTTCAAATTCCATAAACATTACCTGTGTCTGTGTCTCAAAATATGAGGGAGATGCGTTTAAATCAAATACTTCTAGTTTCACGAGTTGTTTTAAATCTAACAAGACTCTTCTGAATCCTCACTATCTAAACCCCAGCACCTACAGCCAGTCACTAATTCTTGCTAGTGCAGCTTCTGCTGCTGCAGTAGCTGCTGTCCTGAGAATGAGAAAAACTTGTTTATGTCCTTTATATTGAGGTTAAGGCACTGGCAACAACTGGTGCCTGGTACCTTTCTTACAACAGTAAGAAACAGTTCCTTTAAACTAATTTTAGATCTCTTAGATCTCATTTTACATTCAGTTTAAACAGACATACTTTGTCAAATGCATTGAATTCACACTGACACAGTACAGTGAAGAGGTGATATTTTACCAAAACATTTTACACTGTAAGCATCACTTACCTACAATAAAAAAACAACTGAACTCATTGGTTAAAAACTAAATCTACGTATGCTTGGGTAGATCAACGGTGACTTCTTGCCTGAGCGCATGCACGTGCATTGGAAGCCGGCCAGTCTGCTGCTTTTAGTTGGTCTAAATGTCTTTTTTAGATCTTTTTATTAAATGGTCTGTTTTTTTTATTTCCAGAAGCTCCACCGTCCTATGATGAGAGCTGCAACACTTGAACCAACTACACCAGGAAAATGGTCAACCTTTCACCTGCACCAGGACCTATATCATAGACAATTACTATTCGAATAATAAGAAATACCAAAAACGCTGGACCTTGTTGGACATTTTGGTTTGTATATTGGTTAAAACAGTTGTGATTTACTCTCTCTAGACTATTCAATCAATATTGTTCGGAGTTCATTTAATCTTTACTAGAAATGCCCAATATGTATCATCAATAAAACAATCAGTCTGTACATAAAACAGCACATTTAAAGAAACTTAAGGTAGGTCTACTTTAAAAATACTGGTGTCTGTGATGTCTGGGATTTAAAATTTCCTATGTCTTGCTAATGTTTTATTACAAACTTCTGCTAAACTAGTTACTTTTTTTTTTTTTTTTTTTTTAATACATTTTGAGCAGTAATGAACAATTTTATTTGTACACACATTACACTTTTCATCCTGTTACGTGAATTCTGTGTCATGAGTTTGGTCACTTTTGGTCTAATTGTGGGAATCACTGTTTTTGATATTGTTGAGCTGCTAAATGAGTATTTTTTTTTCTTTGTTTTGTTTTTAAACTTTAATTGTACAGAGAGTGGTTTTAATTTTACATTTTTATTATCAGTTCTGTGTCACTGGAGTTATTAACAATATGAGATCTATTTATTTCTGATGCCGTACCTCCAAAAACAAACTATAGATTTATGTCACCAAAGATTACATAAATCTATAGAAACTCATAGAAACTGATGGCATATTTAAGTCATCAGTTTCTAAGATGCCGTCCAAATATGTAAAAAATTACGTCACAAAATATGACGCAATTTTCCAGATGGCTACTGCTGCTATGGCGCAGCCACCTGCAATCAGCAGGCCCTTTGTCCATGGACCTGGACCTGGATCCGAGTTGGGGTTGCGATTGGGATTTGGGTTAGGGTTAGGGATAATAACTCTGACTCCTCCAATGATTTGAAACTCCATTTTGCTACCTTTTTCAGTGAACCTAATCCTAACCCTAACTTTCAGTAGCAGAGCGAGGCCACAACATTTTGACATCTTTAAGCTTTGAAGTGACTGCTTTATGATTTCTCTATTGATTATTACTGAATAAATCCAAGAATTCACTGTATTACATATTTTTGCATTTTAACAATTTAAATTTTCGCTGCCTCCCATCTGTATTAATTAATATTGTCCTATAGAATGCTGTGATATCATCTGAAACCCAGCAATAGCAACAAAACTGGATTTTGTAGAATCTAGAAAAGTGTTCTGCAGTGCTATGTTGCCATGGTAACCATTCTTAGAATGTTTTAAGGCTGCAAGAATATCACAATAAAATCAAAATCACAATTTCAACGAACACCATTAGCAAATTGTAAATGCTGTCATTTTTTGTCATTGCAATACTGTGCAATACCTCTGATACAATTCACTTATGTCACTTACTGATATTTATCCTGTCTAATCCTGCTGTACATAAACATAGTCATATTACTGTAAATAACATAATACCAGGGGTGGAAAGTAACGAATTACATTTACTCACATTACTGTAATTGAGTCGTTTTTATGAGTACTTTGTCATTTCCTGAGTAAAATAATATCGATAGGGACAAAAAATAAAATGCGGGGGAAAATAATCTGCCGGAACTGAAAGGAAATTGCATTGCGCGGGTTTGCGTGCGGCAATTCCATTGTTTCACAATCTGAATCAAGGCGTTGGAACAAGATGGTTATTGCGGAGCCACATATGGAGGTCATGGAAGATGAAGGACCAGAAGAAGATGCATTCAATTCTGGAGAGAAAAGCCATAGAAACCCTTGGCCAAACCTCGATGACCTATTCGCGTTTAAACGCAAAAAAGGCAGCAACATAATCATGCAATGTAAAATGTGTCTGCCCCGCTGAACCGAGCTTTCAGCTACAAGACCTCAACATGAATCTATGAAAGCATGTGGTGGTAAGTAGGCTACAAATATAGGCCTATATGTTTGGCCTGTTATACCCAAACGGTATATTTATTGTTGTTTGGTTAACACAATCTGGCTTCATGATTTCAATTATTTTCCATCCTGATCACTAACGTTTCAAGTGAAGTAGCCGAGAGTTGGAAAATCACCTCACGTTTAAAAGAAGAACACTTAAATATGTGTGAATGATACAAAACACAACTCCAGGTATTGTTTTGATGAGGAAACAACATTATACCATAGATCAGAAAATGGTGTAATATGGGCTCTTTAATCTGTACACATCTGTAGTGTCAAAATTGTGTCTATTATGGTCTAATTATAGCATTTTAACTCTCTTCGCTCTTTCCCCTCCAGAGCTGCCCTACGGCTGGGAGAGAATTGAAGACCTCGGTATGGAACCTACTATGTGGAGTGAGTAAACTTGACATTAGGCCTGGAGCTACATATAATTTTAAACTGCAGAGGGAAATCCATGCATTTCACTTTTATATAGAGAGGATAAAATGGTTCAGCAATCCAGCCACACAATGCTACTATGAATTCAGAACAAGCTTTTCACACTGATAACAAAAAAAGAATAATTACTCAAGTTAAAATAGCTTGAATTCAGAGTATAAATCTTATGTTTTGGTAAATGGTAAATGCTTGTCTGTTTAATGTTAAATGTTAATTTAACTCGTCAACTAATGTATGAAATATTGCTGTTAAGACCTATTATTTTGCTTTAAAGAAGTGCGTGTGTCTGCTATATAGTTATAATCTATGACAACCATGGATCATTGTGTTGTATGCATATTTTAAATCGCAATATTCACCTTAAACAACTTGGTAAAAGAAACAAATCTGCTGCATTAGAAAACTGCGGTGCCCAACGGGAGCTGACGTTTTCAAATGTTTTCAGTTGTATTCGTGTGTCTCGCCATCTCATTTTCGACAAACAAATGTCATCATCACAACAAGCAAGCAGCAACGTTGGCAAATTGTACGTGTAACCAATTAAGAAAATAAAATTGCAGAATGACTCAAGTACAGAGCAGTAGGTGTATGTCGTGGCGGTAAAAACAGGGGTCAGTCTGTAATATATCTTGAAAATAAAATATTAAAACATGCACGAATCACTCCAAATACAGCTTTGGGTTAGTAAATGCTAAGGAGAAACAACTAGAACAGGTGAAAAGGTCTGAAAAGTCCATTTTGCAGTATAGGTCTGCTTTAAAAATACATTATCTAGACAAATGAAATACACTTGAACTAACCAAAAGTACTCAGGATTCAGTTACAAAAGCTGAAATGACTTAAACAACATAGATTGAATTTTTTACAGTGAATGTTTGGTTGTGTTGTGCTATGACTAGACATAATGGATTTGTAAATATATATTGAGTTTTTTCTTGTTTACAAGTGAAGTCAGTATTTTAATTCAATTATCATCAAACAAAACCCAACTTCTAACTAGAATCGATTTTGTTTGCTGTGCCGTTTATATGAATATGTAAAAATGCCCATAGCTCGATGATTGACAGTTCTCTATAGAATCCTCAAGTCTTATTATGTGGGAGGTTGTCTACCATTCAATAATATTATACTCAGTTTGGATTCTGTAAGATTTATACTTTGAAAACAGCCATTTGAGCACAATTGTTGGTGTTTGTGTCTCCCGTAGAGGCCATTTTGTTGCAGACCTGAGTGAGAGTGTAACATTGTGGTTACCTGGCCTTGTACAATGTCATTTTCTCGTAGTGGCTTCATGCTTCATTTGCCTGAGACTTTTGTGACCACAGTTTGAACTTGCATCTTTTTTTATCAGTTTATGCTGTTTGTCAGGCTCAAGTTTAGTGAATGTTTGTATTTTATTTCATGGATACAGATTTTTAGACAAATTATTTGATTGATTGATTGTCTCCATGGAGATGATGGAGATTAGAGATTGAGCAATATAAGTTTTTCCATAACTGATGCCGATTGTTTTGAATCCAGAGAAACTGATGGCTGATGAACTCTGCCTGTATTTTTGGGCTGATATGAAGGGCCAATTTTGGTAATTTTCCCCAAATTATCTAATTTGAATTCAATAAAAACTCATTCTCAACCTCATTTTACCACAAATTGGATAATTGAGCTGTGTGGTCACATCTTTGGACTCAAGTGTTCATCTAGAGCTATATTCATCTTCTTTATGCATTTTTTTTTTTTTTGCATATTTAAGCAACTAGACAGCACAAATAAAATATCGGCCTCTGCTAGAGAATGAAGGCTAATACCCTAAAAATTGCAAATATCGGCCGATATAGTGGTCTCTAATGGATGTTATTGCTTTAGCTAGAAGGATCAATAGTTTCACATTTTCCCATTTTTCATTAATACAATTTTGTAACGTGATATGAAGGATTGATTTTTGTATATTTTTTTACCCAAAATAAACGACGCAATTGCGTTTACAGGATTGCACCTTCTTCATAATGGGCTAAAGTTGAGATTTCAAATCAAAAGAAAAAATGAATGAAAAACTATCTGGGGGGGAAAAAAAACCAACAAGGAATTTTCACCCTAGATTCCGAACAATAGTCCCATTCTAACCTGTTAATGATTGAACCTGCTTTAATAGTGTGGATATTTACACAGCTCTAAATGTGTTTTTGCTAATGGGGCATCTCCTACTTTCTCACGCTGTTAGACCAGTTATGACCAGGCCAGACGCTCCCATCACTCTGTTCTTTGTTATAAAACAGGAAGTAAAATGAGGACACGAGTCTGTCCAGATCTGACGCGTAAACACTGACCCAAAGTGTGAGTTTGTCCCATTAGTGAGGACAGACCTGCAGAGGAGCAAGAACCACGGAGAGCTTATGTAAGAGGGTTAATGAGAGGCTGCAAAATTCTCTATCTCTTTTATCTATCTATCTATCTATCTATCTATCTATCTATCTATCTATCTATCTATCTATCTATCTATCTATCTATCTATCTATCTATCTATCTATCTATCTATCTATCTCATCTTTCTTTATCAAACTTTCTCTTTCTCTCTTTCTCTACTCCTTCTCTCCTTCCCTCTCTTCCTCCCTTCCCCCCTCTCGTATTTCTGTCTTCCCTCTAATACATTTTCTCATTCTTTGTAGCTCTGTTTCTCTCTTCCTCTCCTCCTCTCATTATATCACTACACCCACTCTCCCTCCCTCTCTCAGTCTTTCTCTGATTCTTCTCTCTGTCCCTCACATACCATCTGTCTCCCTCTCTCTTCTACTCCCTACCTCTTGCTCTTTGGCTCACCTTCTCTCATTCTCTTTAATCTCTTTTTCTCTCATCCCTTTTCTGATTTTTTTTCTCTCTCTCTCTCTCTTTTCCCTTATCTCACTTTCTCGCCCTATCACTTTTTTCCTCTCGCTCCCTCTCTCTTTTTCCGTTCCCCCACTCTCTTTCTTCCTCTCTAATCTCTCTCTCTCTCACACACACAGACTACACCCCTCTCTCTCTCTCTCTTTCCACCCTTCCCTCCCTCTCTCTCCTTCCCTCTCTCCATCTCCCTCTCTTTTCTCTCATGTTAAAAATGAATTCCTGAATGTGACAGCAACACTTATTATTTCCCCCTTATTCTCCACACACAGGCGCAGTGCAGGGACTATATAATGAATCAAGCTCACCGTTTTTAAATGGCTGCAAATAAATAAGGCTCCATTTAATTTACATAAGATCTATAATGTCCATTGCAGATCCTATAGAGAACTAAATATCCCTCGAGGTTCACATTGTATTGTATTGTATGTATAAAAATGAATGGGGATTATTGATGTTCAGAGGATTTTTTAGGATCCCATCAGAAATGTGCTAACTCCTGTTGTAAAAAGTGCACTGCAAATTAGTTTTTCAATTACTTCTTTTTGCAGCCTTTTTGGTTAGTTTTTTATTATAGACAATAAACTGGACATTCTACTTTTGCAGATGTCCAAAACTCATTTTCAGTATACTTTCAGATTCAAATTCTGCTTATGGGTTTTTTGCACTAGGGTGAGCAGTTGTTTCAGTCTACTCTCAACTGTTGATCAGAAATGTGTTTGAAATTGGAAATGGAAACTTTATTTCTTTTTCTGTGATTAGTAATTTATTGTTTTCATCTTCAAACGTCAGAATGGAAAATGTCTTTTATATATAACACACACACAAATACACAAGACAAATGTATTTATTAATAATAACACACTTTCTAGTTTACAATAGCAAGACTTTTGTGGACTCCATTGAATCCAGTAGAAACTAAACCATCAACACGTTTGTCTAATGCTTTATTTCACTGTTGTTTTGTTCTGGTTTGTCTCAAGTAAAGTTTAGCCATTCAGATATGGTTACTTCAAATTTAAGATTCAGACAAGTTTATTAATCACACCAGGGGCAATTAAAACACATAGTAACAACCAAAGATCCAACACATGGAGCAATTCTGAACAAAAAAAAAGCTCTGAGGGTCAATGAAGCAACCAATAAAAAGACATTACACCTACAAAGTATTTGTATTTCAAAATGGCAATAGGAATTAATTATTTCAAATGCATATTCATTTGGGTAGGAAAGAAAACTCACTTTTTAAAATGTGACTCTGTGACCTAAGAATCACATTGGCTTTTTGTAACACATTTCTGTCAATCATAGTTTTAAATGACATTACATTACTCTTCTCAAAAATTGGTCAGTGTGACTGATTTGTTACTATATTAGATGTTTGTGTTACTATAGTATTAACTGTGCATTTACCATCTGTCATGAATCAAAAAGGCACTATACATAATTGTACTTACTCACTTGTATGTTGCTCTTCGTCAGGTAAAACGATGATGTGTTCGATGATCGGCTGTGGCGGCTCATTTCCAAACATGCAGAAGCTGATGGAGCACCTGAGGCACCACCACAAACCAAACGTCTACTTCCTGTGAGTCTTTATCAAGGGTCATTGTTGTAATCGATCTGGATATGGAAAGCATTGTAAGTTACATGAACATAAAGGTACACTATGTAACTTTTCTGGTGGAAGGTCTGCTACCTGCTTGTCACCATGGAGATGTTATTGTTCTGCCTGGAAAGTTCTTTGGCGTGGCATTAAATTTCTCTATCTTCATGGAGATGAGCAGGTGACACCCGTAGGCCTGGCCTGAGAATGCATATTTCTCAAGGTATTTTAAGATTTATTAATGTAATGCCATACTGTGAAACATTCCAGGCAAAGCAAAAACAGATCCTCCATCAGAAGTTACATGGTGCACCTTTTAAAACACAAAAAAGTACATTTAGTAGCGTATGGTGAAAATTATATACAGTATTATGTGTGTAGCAATGAAGTTTGATGCCACATTAGATTTGTAGCAACAACTTAAACATTTTCACCCCATATGAGGGTACAGTATCAATACAGTTGCCTCTCTTGTCTCATTGTTTGTAATTTGCTGTTTTTGTTGATATATCTTGAATGAACAGTTAATACAATGCTCATGCAAAGTTGATGATTAAAAAACCTCAACATATTAGTTTGGATAACAAGTATATTAGATCTTCTGTGTGGGTCAGTGTTAAATGTGCGTCGTCCCTGATAAATAAATAAGATTTTTTTAAAAACTAAGATGCTGTTCACTTAATATATTGTCTTCTTGTCTTTAGGTGTGAGAGCTGTCACGCCAAACTGCGATTGTACCGTGGACTCCTCCATCACCTGCGCTCCTGCTCCAAAGCCCCCAAACCCAAGTTTAACCCCGCCCCCTCTCCCTCCTCTTCCTCTACACCCCCTGTCCCGATGGAAGTAGACCAACCCAAACTAATAGCGCCCCCACAGGACAATCTGAGCCCTCCTCCTCCTCCTGCACCACCACAACCACAAGTCCCCCCTGCTCTTACCCCATCCAACCACTCCCAACAGCCCCACAGCCCAACAACCCCCCTCTCCCCTCCCCAAACAACGATCTTGCCCAGCCTCGTTTAATTCAGCATATCATATAGATTCAACAGTAAATGCTTTGTTTTCAAAAGACAACCAACAAATCGGTCCAGTCCCGGAGACGCAGCCCAGAGCAAACCCACCTGAGGGGCAGATTCACCAGAGACCGAAAACGCCGGAAAACGCAGAATCATCCCAAATGTCTCCACAATCTCCTCCCACCAATGTCTGGAGAGCTGGTCAAGGTAAGTTTTCTATCACCCAATAATAAGGCACTTGTTTCAGGATTTAGAGTAATGTTTGTTAAGTTGGGGGAGGAACCACACGTTTTTACTTTACAAACACATTCAGTTTGGTACCGAAGCACTAAACTCTTCACATTTGAGAGACGTTTGTGCTGTTCATTCATTTTCATTCTCTACTACTTAAAGGTGCACTATGTAACTTTTCTGGTTCAGGGTTCACCATCTGCTTGTCTCCATGGAGATGCCATTGCTTTGCCTGGAATGTTCCACAGTATAGCATTAAATGTATCTTGCAATAATTAATGTACAGGTGATTTGTTGCTAAACGATGCCTTGGGAAATGTGCGTCCAAACTGTGAGTGTGGCTTGACCCGCCATCTGGTCTCCATGGAGATATGTTTTAATTCAATACTGTGGAACATTACAGGCAAAACAATAACATTTCAAGCAGGTGGCAGATCATCCACCAAAAGTTACACAGTACACCTTTTAAAACAATATTGTTCATTTTATTTACACGTAATATTCAACCAAAATGGCAAATAATGGTGTCTTATCATACTGTATTGAAGAAAAACAAAATACTTTAAAGGTGCACTCTAACTTTTTTGTTGGGGGGGTTCATCATCTGCTTGTTTCTATGGAGAATCATTGCTCTGCCTAAAATGTTCCACAGTATGACGTTAAACAGCTCTACCATTTATTCAGTTACAGATGGTTTTACTCAAAAATACCTAGAAAAACAGGCTCTATTCTGTGAGCGGGGTCGCCTCTCCACAGATCTGACCTGTAACTTGGTCTGGTTTTGTCTCCATGATGATAGAAAGGTTTAATGCCATACTGTCCCATGGAGAAAAGCATTTGACAGACCCTCCAAAGTTACACAATGCACCTTAAATACACCCAGTTTTAATCTTTTGACCCCTTTTCACTCTGAGAAACGCATCCTCTGGCAGCACACCAGGGGGCGCTACACCTGTGTTCAGTGCGGTCACACCGTCACGAACAGAAAAGAGATGACTGAGCACAGCACACATCACAGTGACACCACCCTCGGCCCCAAAGAGGAAACCAACAACCCAGCCACAACCAGCAGCTAGTCTAACTTCACCAAATATGGAGAAAGAGAAACATGTGGTGCAGCATCCTTTGACTAGAAACCTTTGAAGAATGAATGAATTGGTTTTGACATTGAAAAAAACATGAAATATCATATTAAAAATGTAATGTATTTGTCTTTCGTGTAATAATTTGATCATAAAGAATAATAAAATCATACTCATTGTGGTTTATTGGTGTGAAAGTGGTCTGTCTTCATATGACTTATGCTGGAAAGAATTTTATACTTTGAAGTTGAACATGTAATCAAGTGCGATGCCTTGGGGCCAGACCTCCTTGTCAAAGCCTGATTAAATCTCTGAAGCTAAGCAGGGCCGGGTCTGGTTAGTGTTTGGATGGGAGACCGCTGGGAAAATCAGGTGCCACAGTGAAAAAAATCAAATCCATAGGCAAGACACTTCACCCACGTTGCCTGGTAAGAAAGTGGTGTGTGCGTGAATGTCGGTGGTGGTCGGAAGGGCAGCGATGGTGCAGACTGGCCGCCTCACTTCTGTCAGTCTGTCGCAGGGCAGCTGTGGCAGAGTGAATGGATATCACACCAAACTGTAAAGCAACTTTGAGCGTCTGGAAAAGCGCAATATAAGATTAATGCACATGCAACAGTTTGATATTGAGTTTACATATAATATGATACAATATTTGAATTTGCACCACTCTTTCAGATTTGATCATTTCATTTATAAGTCAAAAATACCAGATATTTGAAGTGTCTTTACATTAATCTCAAATTATATATATATATTTCATACAAGCATTTGACTAGTTTGAGGTTCAGGCTTCTCCATGCCCTCTACATCACACATGCATTACAGCCAAATCCCACTGCCTGTTCCAGTCTTCAGCAGGGGGCGCTACAATAATTAACATTTAACCAGACAAATTGTACAATAAGGTCCCCTCTACATTTTAATTATCTTTATTCACATGTCTTGGTGGATACATGCAGACTGGGGTTTCAAATAAGTCTTGCCATATGAGAAAGTAGTCCATAGTCCTTCTATATAAAAATATGGGGGCACTTTGATATTTTTTGACATGTAATAAAAGTTGTAATTGTAATTCTGTTAACAAAACAAAATCAGCAAAACGCTGATGGGAACAATGAGTAAACAAGTGCATACAAAACAAAGATTTAAGTGCCAAACAAAAGGCAAAATTAAGATTTAATTTTTAGTGTGTTTAAACTAGGATTGCGATGGTTGGATTTAAAAAAATCTCTTCTGCTCCAGTGAGTACGTCTTTACAGCTGGAAGTTTTCGGAAAAATAAACCTCCTCTGCTCATGTTGCCCTGGAGATAAAACACAAGGTTGACAAAAACTTCCCAGCTACAACAAATCACCACCCACTAATGAAAAATATATAGGTAATAATGAAAACAGAATCAACTAGTGTTATACTAAAATACAATACTAAAAATTTAAAAAGTTAATAGGTGATAAAGAAAGGGCTGGATTAGGGTTGTCAAAAGTATTGAAAATGACACGCTAATCGATTCTAAAACTTCAACTCGAAACTAGATACTGATTTGAGCAGGTATCAATACTAAAAAAAGTCACATTAACAGGACAGAAATGGCTTTAGAAGGATCTTGAGCTGGATAAAGATGAAGTACAGATACAACATAGTTACATCTATATGTTTAAGGCAATACTACAAACAAAGTATAATTAGGTTTGCCAGTTTTTGTTGGGATTTTTATATTTAGACTATGAGGCAAAAATAAGACAGTGGGGGGGACACTCACAGTCTCCTCTATTATCAGAAAACATTGGTGGTCTCAAAGGTTCTACTATAGACAGAATTTTAACTACTCAGGAAATGTCCAATTTTGTCCAATTTCTGTTTGTCAGTCTTTACACCTGCAAATTCGAATTTTGTAAAGTTTTCTTAATTCCCTGACCTACGATTCCAACTCCCAAAGAGGAAGTCTTGATTTAATCTCAACATTGGCACTGACACAGAATATTGAAGTTTACAGAACCATTACTGTAAAGCACTTTTAATGACCGTGTGCCAATACCAAAAACGTGCCTTGCCTTTAAAATTACCAGAGTAAACAAATTTCTTTCTCACTACCATATCTCCTTCTCTGCTTAGATGTCTCCAGCAGGCGACCCAAGTGGGATATACTGATGCGTAAGGGGGCAGACCTCCGGCAAGTCTGAAACATGCGATCACAAAACATAAGTATTAAAAAAGTAAAAGATTACAGTTAAAAAAAATAGCTCTTATATTTATAGATTATTACTAATGACTAGGGCAGATACACTGACCATTTGTTTCTTATATTGCTTTGGAAACCATGTTATGAGATGTGTTTACAAATAAATGGGACTGGGCTTTGATTAATTTAAAAAAGAAAAAAAAAAAAAAAAAAAGAACTCACCCGCAGTTATTGACAGCCATAAGGTTTGACACCAAATCGAAAGGGTCCGTGAGCACACTGGCAAAGTTCTGTGAACAAATCTAAATAAAAAAAAATAAATAAAAAATGAAAATCAGTAATACATTAGTTCTCTTTGTTTTATTTGTTTTTTATTCAAAATATGGCTACTTTGAGACTTACCCATGTCACGACCTGAGAGCAGTTCTTAATTACTCCTGTCTAAAACAAAGACAGAAAAAATATTTAGAACTTACAAAAGGTGGTTTAATAGAAGTCAGAACTACCAAGTAAAAAAATATAGCACATTTCATTTCTGAGTGCTTGTAAATCTGGGGAGTAAACATTAAAGCCAATGTTAAAACACAAATCCAGGGCAGTATCCAACTTTCCCAGGAAACACTCCTAGAAGCATTCCTTCAAACACTCCTCATGACCTGAATTTGTGCAACTGCAGTTACAGATGGCTCAAGATGTGATAAGAAGTAACAAATTCATGAACCGAAAATAATATTCATATATATTTAAGTATCTGTATAATGTTACACTTTCATTTGGTGGTATTCGGACTAAAGTCAAAAGAATACATCGTCATATTTGATCACGTAATTAAGATTCAAACTTGGTAAGAAAAAAAATAATTAAAATTAAAAAATGAATAAGTGATGAATAAATGCATTACAAATGGTACAACAAAACAAAAAATGCTATAATGCCATTTTTTTTTAGTAGTCGACGAGTCAGATTATTTTTCTGATTAGTTGACTAGTCAAATGTCATTTGTACAGTACACAGATTTTTTAAAAATTACATTAAAGGTTGAAATACGCCAACTACAGGCTTCTAGAGATTATTTACAGATGTGGTGTAATTACTGATGAAAAGTTTCACATTTCCATTTTATAAGGCACCTGTATTTGTTATAAAATGTCCAGAAAATGCTGATAATTATCAAAATATTATAATTTTAATAGTCAAGCAGTCACGTTTACTCCAATTCTAGGCAAAATTTGGGCAAATCTGACTATAACCAAACTAGACCATATAAAAACCAGCCGTACCGTGTTGTTGATGGCGTATGTGTTGATAAAGTGAGGCAGCATGTTACAGATCCAAAGAGACAAAACATCTCCGAGCAGACGAGGAATCAGCCCCCTGGAAACACACCACCACTGTGAATAATCAGACTGAAATCCATTAACTTTATTAGCAGCAAATCTACGCACGCAAAGAATCCCAGGATGCCCTCTTCTCTGTAGATCGTAATAACTGAGTCGAAAATACCACTGCAAATAACAGAAATAATGTTATGATTTTGTGTTGTCATGGTTACTGAATTTACAGATGACAGATTATTAAGTTTAAACGTGGCTTTACCTGTATTTTGTTTCCCTCCCGATGAACTGCACCATACATCTTAAAGTTATCACTGCAAAACACAAATGCGTGTTAATATTATTTTTGTTTATTTATTCTATTTATTGCACCAAATTAAATACACTGAGGAGGAGAGTGACAATTAAATGCGTACTATGAATCAACCTGATAAAATAAATTGATTTCATAAGTTGCACTACGGAACTTTTCTGGCTGCTTGTCTCCATGAAGATGTTACTGTTTTGACCAGAATTCTCCAAAGTATGGCAATAAATAAGATAAACCGTCGACTCTACTCTGAGACTAAGAGGTAATGCCACAAGGTCAAGTTACAAGTCATATCGGTGGAGAGTAGGGCTGGGTATCATTAAGAAGTTGCAGATATGATTCATAGGCCACGATACGTTTTTTGATTTGATATAATTCAATACGATCTATTTCAAATCGATTCAGTATGGTTCAGTAAAAAAATAAAGGCTAAATCATGGCTGTGATACTAAAAGACTTTGTTAAACTTTTACCTGTGCAAAGTTCATATGAAACACACCCATTTTATTCATCAAAACAGTGAATATGTCAAATGTATAAATAAACGCATTTCCTTCCTCTAAAACAAGTAACAAAACTGTTGCGCTGTCTCAAAATAATTTAGTAAAATATACCAAAAATACTCTTTATCTTCTATCGATACAGAAGTCCACGATATCGATACTGTATCATCACATTAAACAATACGATATATCAAAATGTTGATATTTTTGCACACCCCTAGAGGCAAGCCCACTTACAGTAACAAAGTTTTTAAGGATTTTTTTCACTATAATTGAATAAATTCCAGATAGATTTGTTTAATGCCAAACTGTGGAACATTCCGGTTAAGCAATAACATCTCCATGGAGACAAGCTGGTAGCAAACTCTCCACCAGAAAAGTTACAAAGTGCACTCGAGTTGGAAAAAAGAGAACGTAAAAGCAAGACAAAGGGCATTTTTCAGTGATGTTTGAAACTAAAAGTATTGGGAAGAAAAAAGGAGGAAGCATTGGTTTTGATTTACCGTCAAAAGGATGTGCGACAACTGTGGCACAAGAGCGAGCGATCATCTCTTTGGTCGTCTGTTTAGATAAGACAGATTCACTTGAAAATTTGAACCAATTCGTTAGATTATTCAAGTATTTTGTTATTTAGCATTACTTCTTTAACAACATGCTCCAAGGAACCAGCTGGAGCTTTCGGTGGGCCACCGGGTAACTGCAACACAAAATATTACATCTTGATAAAACAATCGTGCAAACTTTATCTAAAACCAAAATCATTAGTGTTTAATAAATCAAAAAATATGCCCCAAATATACAGAGAATACATTTTTTATAAAACACAACCTTGTAACCATATTTAATTATAAATACTATTACAAGATAGAGAAAGATAGATACAGACAGTGATACATGGAGATGGAGAATGATAGAGAATGATAGATAGAGAATGATATAGAGAGATAGAGAGATAAATAGAAAGATGGATAGACAGCTGGATAGAGAGATAGCTAGAGATGGAGAAAGACAGAGAGAGTGAGAGTTTACTGATCCCAAAGAAAATTCAAACTTACTCGAATGTTGTCGTTCTCGTGGCATTTCTGAAATAAAGAAAGAACTTAAATCAACTACACATTGTTAAATTGTAATCTCAGAAAACAGAAAAGTGCATGTTAAACAGAGTTGTCAATAATTTACAGTCAAATCAGTTCAAATTAGATAAAAAGTACAGATTATAATGTTGTACCTGCACCACTTGGCTGTGCACCACTGTGCCGAAGGTCCTGGCGCAGAGCCTTGGAACGAGGCCTTTGAAGAGACCGGCTTTTCCATCGATCTTTATTATGTGTTTTGCTGAAACAGAACGACAAAAGAAAATTATGATTTATAAAATGCATTAAAAAGTACAATAGTCAAAATGCTGTTCCACCTTGTGATGTCATGTAGTGGCGTTTTCAAGTTAACAGCTGCCTTTTAGCTTTAGTTTAGAGATCGTCACTTCCAAGGTCCAACTTATCCAAATGATTCTTGTGAAGGTGCAAGGAGTTTAAAAATAAAGTGGAGCACTTCCTGTATTACTGCATGACATCACAAGGTGAAATAGTGTTTTCTGTTTGAGAGACGAGCCTATCCTAAATATGCAGGGTTTGTGTTTTAAACGTGTGTGAATGAAACAAAACACAACTCCAGGTGCTGTATGTTTTTAATGAGGAAACAACATTATATAACAACATACATTAGCAAATAGCATAATATGGGCTCTTTTAAAAAAACAAAACTTCAATGTAATCTTTCAGTGTGGCATATAAAGATGCATTTTCTGTGGTTTCCAGTCCATTTACCATAAGCACTAATGGAAACTCAAAACATTTAGAGGTTCATTTTAGACCAGTTCTGTTATATTTAATGTAATCAGGATGTTATCAGGAGGATACAAAAAAATATGTCAAGATGAACAGAGTTTTTTGTGTTCATTAATTATTTATGGTGTTTGAGATCAACTGAAATGAAGTCTGACGCTGCACTCACCATAAGCAAACAGCCCGGGCAGCTGGTACACCTGTCTGCCCAACAGGTCTCTGCCCAGAGTCGGAGGCAGCGGCTCGTGTCCCACCTGAACACAACACAGAGGAAAATATATTGTGAAACAGGCATGTCTCACATGGTTTCACATTTGCAACACTCAACACTACAACATTACAACACTACATCACTGTGCAGCAGAAGAGGACAAAGATCCACAGTGAGGTTTGTAAACAGAGGACAGTCCAAGGCTGTAGAGCACAGGTCAATAAAAATCCAGAACAATTTGACAACAATTTGAACAATTTGAGAAAACAATGTCATTGTGAGGGTTAGGGTATTTCTGACAGGCACTGACTTTATGCTTAGATTAGCAGTACATGATTTATTTATTTGCACATCCAGTGGCATTTACATTTTAGAAAAGTGTATTGTCTGCATTCAAATGATCAAATTACTGATTCAATTGTGATTAGAATCCAGAAACTGACGGCTGATAAAATCTGCTGATGTCACGTTTATGGGCCAATATTTAGGGCAGATTTGGATAATTAGTGTCCTTAAATTATATGATTTGAATTAATTACGGACGCATCCACAACTCTTTTTGACAAACTTTACAAATAAGAGAGAAGTGTGAGCAGAATTTTGCGCAGTACCCTCTGAAGTGTTCAAAGTTCACAGATATTCAGCCGCTAAAATGTGCAAATATTGGCCCAATATATCAGCCAACATCCCTTTTTAATAAACTTAATTACTTAAAATACATTAAGAGCTTTAATACTGTGTGAGCGCTTGCTTATTACCTCCGCCAAGGAGGTTATGTTTTCGCCTGAGTTTGTCTGTTAGTTAGCAAGATAACTCAAAAAGTTATGGGCGGATCTTGATGAAATTTTCAGGAAATGTTCCTAATGGTAAATCCAACAGATGATCCAAAAGAAATCCTGGATTCTGGATCACTTTGAAAACTGAGCTGCTTGGCGGAGGTCTGCGCTCTCTGAGTGCTTTTCTAGTTTAAACAATGGGATCATTCCCTGACTGCTGAACTGCCCACGATGAAGGGGCACCTTCACAGTGAAAGAGGACCTGCTCCTTTGTTATCACTCTGTATCTGGGTAATATGACTCAGAGGGAAAACATGTAATGCCCTCACATACAGATTATGCACTATAAAACACATACATTATGCACTATAAAACATCTGTAGTCATTTAATTTATCCAGTGAAATCATATATTTCATTGGACAATTTCATGGCATCACTATTCTGGGGTGTAATGTTGCATAGTACATAATTATCAAATACTCTCTCTGCAGGTCACCACCCAAAAGCATATGCAAAAGATAAGAGCCACAATGAAGACATTTGTGCAACGCAAAGTTCAAAAACAGCAAGATCATAGAAATATGCAATGAAAAAAATCAAAATTAAGATAGACTGAAATCTAACGAAGATTAGAAATGCTTTTAATATAGTTAAGTTAAAAAGGCATACAGATAATAAAATACAACACTGTGTACAATGAGAGGCTATATAGACATGTTTATGTACAGTATATAGACAATTTTATCACATAATAATCTGTTTGTCAAAGTAGTAGTAGAGACAGAATTTAGCAGTAAAATTCAGCAGAATAAAATATCAAAAAGTTTTATCATAATATTATACATGGCATTTAAAACCCAGTACAACGCATCCCCACGACAACAACTAAAATGTAAATGTAAATGTCTTTGAGCCTTTTTTGTGTAGATAAATTATTAGTCAATGTGTCATAACAGATAAGTTAAAAATGAAAGAGCAAAAAAGGCTTGCTGAAAGAGTTACCAGAAATATTATCATAAAACATAACATGGAACAGTTACATTAAGATACTAAAAGCCTAATATTAAAAGCCTAATATTGGCATGCAATCGTATAACTTTACAAAATAATACGTTTAGCTTATAACTTAAAATTGCAATTAAAGCCGCGCGCAGCTATGGTGGCCCTCGCCCCGGTTCGTTGTCTATGATAGGGGGCGCTATAGTGTTCACTTTTCATATACTTTATAGTGTATTATATTCAGGCTGAGATCAAACATTAGTGATTAAAATTTCAGCACGATAGGTCAAAGCATGTGCATGTAATAGATTTTAAACTATTTTTTGGGGGAGTATTTGCGCACCTGCTGGCCAACCGTGAAAATTGCCCCATGTCCATAATACATTTGTTTGCTTGGAATCATGCATAGAATTTATTCCCCGAATTTGGTCCAAATCCGATAATGTAGACGTTTCATGTCTATTCTAGGTGGCGCTATAGTGTTCACTTTTCATAAACTTTATATTGTTTTATAATCAGGTTGAAATCAAACATTAGTGATTCAAATTTTAGTGCTATAAGACAAAGCATGTGCGTGTAATATATTTTAAAGTATTTTTTTGGGAGTATTTGTGCCCCTGCTGGCCAACCGTGAAAATTACCCCATGTCCATAATGTATTTATTTGCTTGTAATCCTGCATAGAATTTAATCCCCGAATTTGGTCCAGATCCGAAAATGTTGACGTTTCACGTCTATGCTAGGGGGCGCTATAGTGTTCACTTTTATTATATTTCATATTTCATTACATTCGGGCCGGGGTCACGCAGTTGTGATTTGAATTTGAGCTCTCTAGGCCAATGCCTGTGGCCGTGAGAGGTTGTCAAAGAAACAGGAAATGAAGGCGTTTTTTTGCCGGCGTGCTACGGGCAAACCGTAAGGAGTTAAGAAAAAACATAGATGATTTATGTGAATCTATGTCTGTAGATGTGACATGTCAAATCTGAGCTCATTTGGACTAAACACAAGGGACACGAATCTTTTTGCACATACCCAAGTCAAAACGGCGCCGAATTTTTAATCCAATATGGCCGACTTCCTGTTCGTCATTCATAACATTCATGTTATGACTTTTTTGTTTGTCTACCTGAGCTCTGTCATTGTTCCGAATTTTGTCAGCCTACACCAAAATATTCTTTTCAGCTGCCCATTCATGTTGAAATTTTGATTTTTCAAGGGGGCGCTGTCGAGTGATGCCCATTTTATCAAATTTTTCGCCGGACCGGTCGATCAAAATCGCGATCGTTTGCAAGGAAAAATAATAACACAAACGAAGAACAATAGCCCTCGCCATTGACTAAAGTCACTGGCGAGGGCCAATTAAGCATTTTGATACGGAAGGTCAAGAGGAGCAGCATTAGTGTTGTGAAAGTTGCGAGAATTAATAGCCGTGTTCCATTTCAGGGTCTGCAGCCTCCGAGGCTGGTTTTCAGGCCGCATACGCCACTTCCGGCGCGACAAGGCCTGTTCCATTTCATGCAGCCTCTGAGGATGCAGCCTGAAAACCGGCCTTGTTTCCATGGAGATCAGGCCGTGAACGAAGGACGTGAAAATGTATCCTTCGCGGCCTTATATTTCCCAGCATGCACCGCACGCTACTTCTTCTACGGTAAAAAATGGAGTCCGCGGCCAATTTCAAGTGTACTTTTCAATGTAAGTATTGGTTTACCTCACGTACAATTAATTCTAAGTTACTAGCTACATGAAACTGTTCATAAACAAGGTCACTTAAGTTGAACTTAAGATGTTAAGTTAAACATATGTATGAAGGTAGTTGTTACGGCTTTGTTCACGGCGATAGTTGTATTAGCGGTTAGTAGCGTTATTCCTTACACTTGTTTATTAGCTTAGCTGTTGTAATGTTAGATATTCTCCAGTATGTAAGAATATTTTTGTCTTCAGGGAACAAGGAGCAGACCACCCGATTGATCGAGCTGAGGCGGGAGAACGACCACCTGTTCACCGGGGCTAAATTCTCCGTGAACATGGCTTGGAGGTAAGTATTAAAACAGTGCTATATGCTCCTGTTAGATAATATAACATCAGCCATGAAAACTATATCAACACTGGCATTACTGCCATTTGAAAACCTTTTTCATTTGTACATATGTGAGTAGTTGTGAATTAACCTGGGTTTCCCCATTTATTTCCTATGTTATCCACAGCCTGTACTTCTGTGATTACTAAATGATGGCCGGGAAGCTGGTGATCTGAAAAGTATACTACACAGTGTTGTACTATCATGTGTAGTAATGTAGTAATATCACATTGGAGAACCAAACCTACCTACTTGCCAATAGACAGTTGTTCACAAATAAGATGGACTTAGTAAGTTTAAAAGCACCATGAAAACAGGAATTAAAAAAAAGACATAATTAACTACATAAATGAAAGGATAGTGTGTGGTGCATGGTTATTGAACAAATGTTTGCAGTAACACCAAGAGATCTGTAACAGATTTCATAGTATACATAATATACACAGGTACTGTATTTATTATTGTGTAAACTTGAATGTTTATGTTCCGTTTGACTCAGGACAATACTGGAGAAGTTAGGCCTGCAGGACCAGGTCTCACCGGCGCAGGCCAAAAAAAAAAAGGGATAACCTCAAAAGAAAGTATAAAGTATGTACATTATCTGAAACATGCAATCTTTATTTGTAGAAATAAACCCTTGTGTTCATCCCTGTATTATCCTTCTGTCAAAGGATTGCAAGTACCCAGGGACAGGGGAAGGAGTTGCTGGAAGGACAACAGCTGAGACTTGGGCCCAATCCCAATTCTCCCCCTTAGCCCTCTGTCTTTGTCTTAGCCCTACCCCTCTGTCTTTAAACAGAGGGTTAAGGCAAAGGGTTTGTTTTAAACCCTTAGAAATGGGACACCCCTTTGCAGTCGCAACAATATGACATTATTTTTAAAGTTTTGAAGTATTGTGCTCCTTTTGAGTTTGTTTTAAATGAACTTTGCAAAAAGTCAAATGTTTTTTTTATTTTTTATTTTTTTTAAATTACTATACTCTGTACAACATATGTAAATCAAATTTTAATCAACTGTAACACAAAATTAAAATGCTGCAGAGGTGGACGGAGATGCAGAGGATGCCTGGTACACACAAAAAAGAAAACAAAATTAATACATAGTCATAAACATATATAGTTGTTCTGGTACCTACAAATATTATAGAATGTAATATACCTTATATTTTATTTTCAAATTCTCCCACTTTTTTGAAGCTTGTTGGGCTGACACAACTCCAACAAGTCCAGCCTCCTACAAGACATTTCTAAACAAAATACAAATGTGATTAATAACATGTCATTTTTAATATAAATAGGGGATAATTTACAAGGCGAAACGAAACAATAATATTTTAGGCCATGCATGTTCGTAATACTTTACACATTCTACCGTAACGTGTATAGTTCTAAAAGCGCATGAGACGAGTTACGAGGCGAAATGAAAACATACAGATACAGCGATATATTTTACACATAATACCGTAACGTGTGTATAGTTCTAAACGCGCATGAGACGAGTTACGAGGCGAAATACAGCGATATATTTAACACATTCTAGTCTAACATATATGCGTACATAGTTCTTTTAGGCCATGCATGTTCGTAATACTTTACACATTCTACCGTAACAAGCGTATAGTTCTAACCGGGCATGTTACGATAAGCCGTATATGTCAGAAAGCGTAAATGCAGGCGCCATGAGTATACCTACAACTTTTCAAAAGTTACTAGTTTTATACAACTTTTTATGAGGTTCTTGAGTGCAAATACTCACATTTGTCCAATTTCTTCCCGATTGCTCGACACTTCCCGATTTCCGTGTTGGTTTTTGCTCCGACTTGCGTTAAGCCACGCCTATCCCCTTTGCGCAAAGGGTGCATCTGAAAACGCTTTGCGCAGAGGGGTATCATAGCCCTTCCCCTTAGCCCTCGCACTTACAGAAAAGAGTATTGGGATACCCCTCTGTCTCTCGTGAACACGCACAACAGAGGGGTAGGGCTAAGACAGAGGGCGAAGGGGGAGAATTGAGACGCAGCCTTGGCCCTGGTATGCCCTCATGGATGAGGCGTTGGGCCAGAGACCATCTACCACACCCCCTGTCCTCATCGCCTCAATCCCTGACGACACACCAGGACCAAGTACTGCCAGGCCGGAGCAGCAGGAGGAGGAGGAGGAGCAGCAAGAGGAGGAGGAGCAGCAAGAGCAGCAGCAGCAAAGGAGACAAGCCGGAAGGAAAAGAAAAAGGGAGAATGAATTCCTTACACTGTACAGGGAAGATTTGAGGAGGCAGAGGGAAAGGGACAACAGAGAAGCGGAGGAGAGGAAGGAGAGGTTCGACAAATTATTTAGCATCCTAGAAAAAAATCGTTGAAAAAAAATATTTATTTGTAACTGTAATACTTTAATTTAATAATTTAAATAAAATTCATGTCGACCATTGAAAACATAAATGAGTGATTATTTACATATTTACTAATCATATACAATAATAATCAAATCAAAAAGCAGAGCACAATATTCAAAGGAGTAACATTTCAACAAAGAAAAACAATAGATGCAAGGAAATGTTTGTAAATGTAAGTCTCATGTGAAAAAACCTGAATGTGCCAGTGTTAGACACACAGCCACATTACTACTGAGCAGGGGCCCTGGCAGTGCTAATGAACCTCTGGCTGAGATTGAGGTCCTGGTCTTTGTCTTCTGGCTGGTATGTGGGGCACTCACACCGGGTGCTGTCCCACTGTCCACCGCATCATCCATGGGCTGGGTTTGCAGGGCTGGCTGGGGCAATAGATAACTGCCATCTGACTACAAACATGAGAAAGAATACTGATAGTACTACTACATATTGCATTACAACTGTTTACCTGTAATCACCCACACACACTTTTATTACGAATTTGAAACAGCAATTAGGAAACTATACCTAGACATAATCGTGGTCCCTCGGAACCTCCTCCAGGGCAGACACTTCAGCAGACAGCTGGTCACGCCACTGTGCTCCAGCGACATCCTCCACCTCGTTCTCCCCCTCATCCTCCACTACATTTTGCACTGGCTCGTCCTCCGGGGCCACAGTGTCTCCTGCCCCAAGACAAATGTTGTGGAGGACGGCACAGGCAGTGATGACCTGGAAAAGAAAGAAAGGCAGTGATAATCTTGATGATATAGTGTTTCATAATCACAACTTACATATTACATGATATCACAATAATTCACATTTCACTTACATGTGGTGCAAAGGTGTGATGGACCTCCAGTGCATGGAAAAAGATCGCCCTGAATCGTGTTTTCATCATTCCAAAGGCACGCTCAATAATGGCGCGTGCCCTGGAATGATGGCTGTTAAAGCGCTGGGCTCCCACACCTTGCACAGGCCGCTTGTAGGGAGTGATGAGGGGGAGTGTACGCTGAAGACAGGGGTACCCGCCATCTGCGAGGATGAAGTGCCCTGGAGGGGGATACAGTCCTCTCTGGTAGAGGATTATGCTGATTATGCTGGGAAAGAGCTTCCTATTCCTATAGCACTGACCATCAGGGCCACGGGGTGGCCTGATTCTGATGTGGCAGCCATCTATTGCCCCGGATGCTCTTGCAAAGGCCCTGTGCCTTGCCAGCCCTGTAAACCCACGGCTCACAGCCTCGAGGTCTTCTGCAGTGTTGGGGAGGTGGATGACTGTCTGACGAAGGGCCACCACCTCCCCGGTGACCCTGTGGACGATGCGGTGGACAGTGGTGCAGGGTATCGCAAATACTCTGGACACCACCCTGTATGATGTCCCACATGCCAGCCAGAAGAGGAAGACCAGGACCCTCAATCTCAGCACCCCATCCGTGTCTTCGGTCCTGGTTTAGTAGGTTCATTAGGACTGCCAGGGACTCCCTGCTCAGCTGAAAGTCAGGCCGTGTGTCTTGGTTGTGGAAGAACCTGTCCAGCACTGGCACATTCAGGTTTATTTGGCAGTTTCTTCTCACTGGCTGGTTTGGGGATGGGGGGAGGTACATTGAATACATTAATGTGCAGTTATTTCCATACAATAATATTAATAATAAATTATTAGAATATATTATATTATTATTGCTATTGTTATTATACATTGGTATTATTGATACTACCTACGTAAATACAGTATTATATAATAGTGGATGAAGTGGCATGGCATAGAAGGTAAACTGTGCCCTCTAGTGGTAACAAAGTAGTTCAGCCACAGGTAGTATTAGACCTGGCCCAAACCATACAATATACGTATTTAATATCCCACTGTAGTTGTATATGTAGCTGACAACTGTTCACCAAACTATACATATAGAAATGATATTGGTTACTTGTCCATGATAACGTTTCATGGTTATATTTGCCTATTAGGTTATTATTTAAGAGGACAGATTAATGACTTACTCCGTTCAATTTACAAAGGACTGGGCGCCTGGCACGGCGATAAATGGAGTCCTCTTGTAAAAAAAAAAAAAAAAATAATAATATCACCATAAATATGACAATAAGCACTTCGGGCTCCATTACTCCGCAACTTTGCTAATTTGTGACCGCAAATGAATAGATTTGTCAGCAGCTGTAACGGTTGCTAGGCGACGGTGTGTTAACGTAAGATCAGAGACGCCGTACGCTGAACCTGTCCCATTTCGCCAACGGCCATGCTGTCCTCAGAGGCTGGTTTGAAGGCTGCAGCCTTCACAGCCTTCGAGGCACCCGGCCTTTGAGGATGCAGACCCGAAATGGAACACGGCTAATGATTTATGAAGGGTTTAACTATCACCGAAACAAAAACAACGTTCAATTTCGTGACTTTCACCTTTAACACTTGGGTTGAGTAGTAAATGTATTAATTTAAGAGCCAAATAGTGGTTAGATTTGACCATTATCCACCTGATTTGTAGCTTCCGGTTTGGGTTGCCTACGACTTGAGTAAACAACAAACGCTTATAACAGGCGTATTTCGGTGAGGATTATATTTTGTGAGACATAAATCGGTTTGTTACAAAGTGTAGTTTTTACCTGAGTAAGGACTTTTATCATCATTACCGGGTGAGACAGGACCGTGAGTCCTAAGCCGTAACAAACTTGAACACACGTGTCCGCCATCTTGAGCGTGTCGAGGCTTCGAAGCGTCTGTCGAGTAATCCAGGAAGACTAAAGGTGAAGCGCGTATCGACGCTTGTATTGGTCACGTGTGTGGTGACGTTCGAAGCCTCGCGAACCAGCCGTTCCACGTGACCGGTTCGGGAAGTGGTTCGCAAATTTGGCGCGGGATTCGAAACATAAAAGGGCAAGTGAAACGCAATGGATTCCCTCTCACATTTGTGGATATCTGTCATTGTATATTCATTCTATTTGAGATTCTTTTTTTTGCGATGGAGCCAGCAAGAAAAAGAAGATTTTCCCCTATCTGGGAACATTTTGAGCTGATATCTCCTAATAAGGTATGCCATAATAATGATGTCAGAAAAAAACAATATTGCCAATATACACACACAATCTTTTCCGTGTTCTTATATATTTCTTGTAAAAAATTCCAGGTGAAGTGTTTGGTCTGTAACAAGCAGCTTGGATACAGTAATAACACCTCGTCTATGCTGAGGCACTATAGAGCCCTGCATGAGAACAAGGAGACCAACCAAGCTGGACCAAGCTCAGGTAAGAGCACACACAACTACACAGTGCATTTTTATTATACAACATAAACTATTATTTAAAATTTATCTTGTATGTTATCTTATAAAAGTGCTGCATTATTTGTTATTAGGTGAGAAGATTGATGTGACTGAGGCCTTGGTCGACATGATCATTGAGGATTCCCAGCCCTTTTCTGTTGTAGAGGGCAGTGGATTCAGAAAACTTGTGAAAGCTTTGGACCCTACCTATGTTCTCCCCACAAGGCAGGTGCGTATCGCATGAAGCATTTTGCCCCTTTCCCCCATATTTGCCATTCCAAGACTGTTTTTTTTTTCTAGACTTTGAAAGCTATGGTGGAGAAAAGATACCAGGAGTCCAAGGAGAAAGCCAAAGCCACTGTAGCCCAAGCATCTGCTGTTAGTCTCACATCAGATATGTGGACTTCAATCAACACAGATGCATATTTAGCTGTGACATGCCACTTTATAGATCATAGCACTACTTTGCAGTCTGTTGTTTTAGGGGTGCAACATTTCCCTGAGGCGCACACTGCTGTTAATTTGGCTAAAGTCAAAACAGAAATCATGTCGCAGTGGGGTATAACAAAAAACGTTACCTGTCTTGTAACTGATGGTGCAGCAAACATGGGTGCTTGTTGCAGAGAGCTTCATTTGCGTCACACAATTTGTGTGGCTCATACTCTAAATTTAATAATAAAAAAAGCTCTTGAACAAAACAATGAGCTGTCTCATATCCGTGCAGACTGTCGAAAGATAGTGGGCTATTTCAAGAGCAGTACCACTGCAAAGGTAAGGTTCTTTATTTAATTGTAATATGATTAATAATGTCGTTGCATCAATGACACTTTGATTTATTTATTTTTTCTTCATAGGAGAGACTAACAGGTGCAGCAACAAATGGGCCGGCCAGTACTGAAGCTGATTCAGGAGGTGGACACACGGTGGAACAGCACATACCACATGTTCCAGCGCATGTTTGAACTACGGGAACCTGTTGGAGCAGCACTGGCAGGCCTCAAGACCGACATAACCCCGCTAACATCAGAGCAGTACACTATCATTGCAGACAGTGTCAAAGTACTCTCTCCATTTAATGAGGCCACCACTGAGCTGTCTGAGGAGAAGAGAGTGTCTGGGTCAAAAGTGATACCACTGTTGACCATGCTGCATCATGCACTAGAGGAGGAGGAATTGGGCATCATTCAAACACCAGGGAGTAGAGGAATGGCTGAATATCTGCGGTGGCAGTTGCGGGATAAACTAACTAACCTACAGTCTATGAGGGTTATGTCCCTTGCAACACTATTGAATCCTAGATTTAAGAAAATTGGCTTCTTCAGCCCTAATAAAGCAGGGGATGCTGAGAAAAGACTCATTTCAGAATGTGCTGCTGTTGTAAGGCATGCAACTTCCTCCTCTACATCCACATCATCTACATCATCATCTACATCCTCATCTACATCCTCCTCATCCTCCTCCTCCATATCTGAAGCTACTCAGCCTGTGGCACAAGGTAATGGATAGCCTCCCTTCTAATTGTGTTTTTATTTAGTCACTCACAGCCTTTTTTCTCTCTCTTAGGCAGCAAACTGTGGCATCGTTGGATGACACAATCCAGAGGACAAGGACCTCAAATGTAACTGCAGACGCTCTAGCTGAGGTCCATACCTACTTGGCGGAACCTAATATTGGAAGGCTGGAACACCCCCTTCAGTATTGGGAAGAAAAGAAGCACACATTTCCAAACCTGTACAAACTTGCAGTTTCTTTTTTATGTACACCAGCTTCATCTGTGCCCTGTGAAAGGGTTTTTTCAAAAGCAGGGGAAATTCTCTGCAAAAAAAGAAACTGACTGAGTCCTAATACTGTTGAAAAATTAATATTTTTAAATAAAAATGAATAAAATGTCCTCGTTTTGCTGTCCTGATTGTCACATAAGCACAGCCATAAACTAAGTAACACAAGCACAGTGACATTACATCCCCATCTCCAATGTGTTCCTACTTTTTCTTTTAACCCGAACACTGTATCATGACTCCATGTTAATATAGTCACAATTTCTGTTGATATCACAACCATTCACATATTTAATCATTTATTTGTTCAATAAAAACCCTTCCACCAGAACCACAATGATCACAATTGTTCTATTATCACTCTGCCTGTTATACATTTTTTTGTCCACTTGATGGTGCAGTGGAGCAAACGAAGCACCTTGAAGCATCGGCTCAAGAGTCGAGTAAATTGGATGGAACGCTTCAATGGTTCATGAGGCTTCATCTCAACATCATGCATTCATGTGAGCAGTGCTCACCTTCCACGCATGAGTTTTGAATTCTTTTTAGGGGATTTTGTGCCATGATGAAGAAAGAAGAAACTGCTCCTCATCGCAGACACTGTGAACTTTAACTTTGGTGATGAAGAATTTAACTTTTTACAAAATGAAGGTTTGGGGAACGTCTACAACCAATTAAAGGTGCACTACGATGCCACCTGCTTGTCTCCGTGGAGATGTTATTGCTTTGTCAGAAATGTTCCACAATATGCAAGATGGGTAGTATTCAGTTACATTTACGCAGTTACCTTTACTTGAGTATTTTTTAAAGACTTTTCTGCTTTTCTGAGTACTTTTCAAGCAGCATACTTGAGTAATATTTTGATTGAAGTGATTTTATTACTGAAATACACCTTGAAAAACACGCATCCTTACACTAAGCAGGCTTGCCTCTCCACAGATACGACCTGTAAATTGACCTACTTACTTCTCACCATGAAGATTGATACGTTTGACGCCATAATGTGTAACATTCTAACCAAAGCATTTTCCACGGAGACAAGAAAACTGCATACCGTCCACCAGATAAATTCCGCAGTGCACCTTTTAATTTGAGTTCGGACTACAAAAACGGCACTCTTTTTGTGTGTGTGTGTCTTCTTTTGGAGTTTTTGACTGCACTTCTGTAATAGACTGAATGCATTCTCTTTAACGTGCGGTGAGACAAGCCCTCACAAGCTTTATATGCATCAATCAACAGACCAGATACTTGTGGTTCTAAATATGTTCGTTTCCTGTGTGTTAATATAAAGAGCATAATATTGTAATTTATTCAGATAATGTATAAATTAAAACGAGAGTAATTTGTTTCAATTTTTACAGCTAGAAAATATATTGTTTTGTCTCAAACTATACATCCTATTACAGTGTTTTCAAATGGCCACACAAGCTCGGTTCATCCACTGTGTGTCCGCTTCCTTCTATAGGCCCTGTGTATATTTTGTAGCATTGACAATATTCACAGCTATTATTTAACCAAGTAATTACACAAATAATGAAGTAGCCTACTGTAAATGATTTGAATCGGAAGCTTGATTGTAACTAGTGTAAACTTCATCTTATGTGAAATATATTTTTACTAGCACAAAACACGACACGCATTGCTTGCTTCCATTTTAACCTCTAGACTTATTTTTGATCAACGTTCTTATTTAATTTTTGGCCCGAAATGTGACTAAACATGTAATATTTTTTATGAACAAAGATAATGCCTGTCACTTTTAGGTGTAATGAAGTTTGTGTTGTTTTCTGAAGGATTTTATAACTGGGGAAAACTGGTTTGAAGTTGTTATATGAAGTTATAGGGAGACGAGGCTTGATTTGGACTGTAGATGTGTGGAGTAGAGCGACATCTAGTGGCTCATTCATTCCATTGCCTGTGCACTTGCATCTCCTTCAACGATAGTCCACGTACATGATTATTTTTGATATTTTTGGGCTACTGTTTTTTACTACTTCAAACGTAACCTGAAGTTGAGAGAAAAGAAATGGATTTCTCAAATAGTCTTTTATCAGTTTTTGTTTGCTGCAAGGGAGTGTTTTTACAGGTGCCATGTGTATTTGTGTAGGATTTGTAGACGTGCTGGCTCCTCCATGAGAACAGAGGGCAGGATGGAGCGCTCCTGAGCAATGGCCGCCACTTGTTTGAGGAACCTTGAGAAGGCACAAGGGTTCAAATGTGCGTTTGACTGTCTCCTAATGAGCACTTTGCAGATTTAAGACGTACTAATTACACAGCAATAATCTCCCAATCCCAGCACAAAACTTGTGCCAGTGGAGGTCCATCCATGAGAACGCTTTAAGGTCTTGATTGTTCGGCTTGGTCCCACTGCTGTTGCTTTGCATCAGGTGGATGGACAGATACCAAAAGAGCTCCATCAGTGTGCGCTATAAAACACAGACGTTACATTAGTTCCAATTCCCGGTGAGTTGACACAGGCGCCCAAAAGTGTCCTTCCAGGAAACAGCGCATGATGCGTGTTGGCTCGCACCTGAGGACACCAGTGCCCAGATACAGCAGCAGTCCCACATCATGGTCACCAGAGTGCGCTCATCTTCAAGTTTCCCTCGTCTGGGAAAGGAGGGGAGGAGCACAAAGGGAGAAGGGGCGCTTCATAGGCTCAGTGCTCCGAGGACATCCCCTGGTTCAGTGCTGAAATGTTAAAGCAGACCATGAGAACCTTTGGATACTTGTCGATGTATGATTTTGTGTAGTACGTATTAGTTTAAGGTGAAGGGCAACTGTAGAATCGACCATCTACACAAGATCAGCGCATCACTGACTCTGTCTTACCTACAGCCCACTGTTGACTGACTTGGACCATCAATCAATCAATCAATCAAACTTTATTTATAAAGCGCTTTTCATACAAAAAATGTAACACAAAGTGCTTTACAGTGATTAAAAACAACCGCACATTTCCTTCCACCCACCCAACCAGCCCCCACAGCTGCCCGACCCCACACAACCAAACCCCCCAAACAGTAACACACAAATACACACGCACACGCACACACACACATACTAACATACTAAAATACATAAAACTACACATAGTAAAATGTGAGGCTGAATACAGGCGAACCAGTTGAGAAAGCGCCATCAGAGGAGCCGTCTACACCAGGAGCAGAGAGCCGTCTACACCAGAGGAGCCGTCTACACCAGGAGCAGAGAGCCGTCTACACCAGAGGAGCCGTCTACACCAGGAGCAGAGAGCCGTCTACACCAGAGGAGCCGTCTACACCAGAGGAGCCGTCTACACCAGGAGCAGAGAGCCGTCTACACCAGAGGAGCCGTCTACACCAGAGGAGCCGTCTACACCAGGAGCAGAGAGCCGTCTACACCAGAGGAGCCGTCTACACCAGGAGCAGAGAGCCGTCCACCTCCACCAGGAACCGCCACAGGGCCCAGGGGAGAGAAGAGGCCCAAGCACCACCCCTCCACCAGGAGCCCACAGGACAGACGCCGGCAGCCGCAGTCAACCCACTGCTCCTGGTGCAGAGGAAACACTGGAAATCCTAAAAATCATAAAGGAATATGAGTTCAAGCTAATAATATGCCTAGAATAAATAAAATTAAATATGAATAATAAAAACAAGTAAAACTATAAAATTTCAATCAAAGGCCAAGCTAAACAGGTGGGTCTTGAGGCTGCTCTTGAAAACATGAACGTTCTCTTTGGCCCTGAGGTCCTCCGGCAGACTGTTCCATAGACGAGGGCCATAGTGCTGGAAAGACGCCTCTCCGTGAGTGTGTGTCCTGACTTTGGGAATAACCAGGAGCCTGCTGCTGAGCGCAGGGTCTGCGAGGGTTTGTAAGGTAAAAGCAGTTCTGAAAGATAAGAAGGCCCAAGACCATTAAGACATTTAAAAAACAGAAAAAAGAACTTTAAAATCATTTGATCCTGAAACTCACAGGGAGCCAATGCAGTGATTTTAGTGACCACGTCATGGTGTGTCCTGCTATGTCAAATGTCCGTTTCTCAGGCGTCATTTTGGATTGAAAACCACACGCACATGTATGTCTAAGTAGATTTCAAGTGCATTTGACAGGTTTAGACTACTCACCAAAACATAGTTCATATCATCATATTATTACATTTATTTCTATACTTAACCAGGGCCAGAACATGTGGAAATTGCACAATAGTTATGATGAAAGTCAAAAACATCAGTGCAAACACCCTTGATTTAATCACTGTGTGTTTAAAGTGTGAGAAAAAGCCTTCCATATGCACTTGAAATCTATGTGTTTTATTCCATTCTGACTCTTATGTGATCTGCTCACGTCCTCCACATTTCACAGAATACACTGTGCCGCTTTTCAGCCCTGACACTTTGTTCTAGCGCAGACTTGAGCTGCTTCAAAAGCATCGCAAAAGTCTCATGTAGAGAAAGGGAAAGCGCGTGTTACAGCAGCTGCTGCTACAAGCGCGTACAGAAAGACGTCACTTAAAGTACCGACACAAGTTTTACCTTTAGATTGTGGCTGCGCTCACTCATTCCTCCGTGGCTCAGCCGCTGCGGCAGGACGTCTGGGAAAAGTGTGGCGCATCAAATAGTTGCCCTTTTTTTTTTTTTTTTAACAATCTTTCTTCCTGCTTGGACGTGGGTAGCGGAGGCAATTCCATAAGTGTTACCAACAACGTAGTGTTTACAAGAGCCAAAACTTGTCTAAATTGCACAAAAGGTGAGATTAAAGTGAAAAACACAAAGTCCAACGCCTTTGTTTAGTCAAATGGAGTTGGGGAAAATGTCTTTGTTGCGTCTCCGTTGTCCCTGCGTTTTGGAAGGAAAACTGGCGGTGGCACCATGACTGTGGCCGAAGGAGAGCAGAAGGCCTTTAAATAGCACTCGTCCGTTTTGTCTCAATCGGGTGGCACAGGTGCGGGCGGTAAAGGCTGCGCCACCCCGACCCGCGGGCAAAGATGCCCAAAGAGCGGGTCGAGTCCCTCAGTCGCACAAGCACCGCGTCCCACAACACTCACAGTAGATAGAGGAACGGGATGGACAGGCCAGGCACACCTACTTAGCGGGTAGCATAGCCAAGACCTTGAACCCCATAGGCCCGCACAAGGTCAACGCTTTTTGCTCACAAGTGTGTGCCACATTATTATGTCAGCTCTCTTGAGGGTCACTTTTTTCAGAAAAAAAACCCCCAAAAACCACCAGAAAAAACAATCCGTATCTTTACTGTTGTAAAACGAATGAGACAAATACACTGTTTTTTGAAGGAAACATAGACCTCTGTGAAGTTCTGCGATGGATCACTCAGGGTTACATTGTTCTGTGAAGAAAATGTACAATTTATTTAGTGCACTTGGTGGTGACAAGCCTGTTTTCCAGCCATTTGGTTCAGAGGACGAGCACTCTAGCAAGTGAGTTAATGGTGTATCTAACAACCCTATAGTACATATATGTGGTGTCCTGTGTGTGTTTACATTTCTGAATGTCCAGAGGAAGTGCAGCAGGTTTCCGGGGCTGCTCTGCTCCAGGATCAGGTACATGAGCACATGAGACGTGTGATACAACAGCGTCTGCACCACATTCTGGTGTCTGCACACACGGGAGTGGAACAAAAGCAGATCCACAAAGTCACTCAGAGTCTGGTTTGTGTGAGCTATCTACACACAAACATGTAACATCATCAGCACCCAAGAGAAGTGATTTACTAAAACATTCATGGACATCCATCCATCCATCCATCTTCTCCCGCTTAATCCGGCTGGGTCGCGGGGGCAGCACGCTGCCCATTACTCTGTGCACCAGACCCCCTATGAACCCCTCTGCAGGTGGTGAGCCCACAGGAGGAAGGAATTCCTTGACGGTCCTTGATTGTAAACTGTTCATAGGGGTGTTGCATGTTTTTGGTTGATGGGCGAAACCGGAGTACCCGGAGGAAACCCATCCAGACACGGGGAGGAAACATGCAAACTCCACACAGAAAGGCCCGGGTGACCCGGGGATCGAACCCGTAACCTTCTTGCTGTGAGGCATGAGTGTTGCCACTCAGCCACCGTGCCATTCATGGACATTACTTGTACAATCCAATTGTACTGGGTGCATACCCTTGTCTAAGTTGCAGTAACAATAACGGTAAGAGGTGTAAATAATTTCTGAATAAAATGTTTTGTAGCACTCAAGGCTCAAATGCAGAACAATGCAGGGTCAGTCATACATATCCTCCATTAATCATGTGAAATCCAACTTTTAAAATGCTAATGATTAGGCAGAACCATTGTAACAGTGTTAAAAGCTCACGGTCAGTTTGACATAATATATTCCCTTTCAGCCCATAGTACCTGTATAAGACTTGACTAGCCCAGGCTGAGAGCGGCAGTCCCTCCTATTCAGTGTCCCTTTACACATGGCAGTCTGCTCCCGGGATCTCGTACTGAGCCAGGAACGCAGGCACTCTGGGAGGCCTGCTCGGATCTCTAGCCTAGACAACACAGTAGGAATAAGCACGCACAACTATTAACTGTTTACTTGGGCTGTTTAAAAGAGACATGTTGCTTCATTGTGGCTTTCCAAATTAGGGAATATGCATTGGTGTTTGAGTTGATATAATGATGTTACTTGCATCTATAGATATGATTGATTCTGTACAATTTGTGTTTGTCTTTTCATTTGAATACATGGAGTAGGGTTGTAATATTCTCTGGTTGCATAATGGGTGTGTGAGGTGTACTAAAAGAAAAAGCTAAGCTGCATGGCTATTGTCAACATGATATAGCAGACAGATGCATTGCGGTAAAAGCAGTCACAGGAATGGTTAAACGAGTGTGGTGAAGTTGCAGTAACTTTTCTGGTGGAGGGCACGTCATATGCTTGTTTCTACGGAGATGCTATTGCTTTGCCTTGAATGTTCCACAATATGGCATAAGATGTATCTATCTCCATGGAGACAAGCGGGTAATGCAATCAGGACAGGTTGCAGTTCAGATGTCTGAAGAGGTGACCCCACTGGCAGAAAAAAAGCATGTTTTTCCAAAGTATTTTTGACTAGTAAATGCCAGCTAGACACCAACATTTAATGCCTTATTGTAGAACCTTCAAGGCAAAGCAATGACATCTCCATGGAGACAAGGAAGTAGCGTTCCTCCGCCAGAAACGTTACACAGTGCATCTTTAAAATTGCATTAATACAAGAAAAATTGACCCGAGTTATATGTTTAGCACCAAACATTGTAACTTTCTAACCAAACAAAGTGAATTTCTGCTCATTTATTAAGGTGCACTGTGTAACGTTTTGGTTGTCATTGCTCTTCTTGGAACGTTCCACAGTATGACATGAAACAGCTCTACATCACATTTATTCAATTACAGGTGGTTTTATTGCTGAAAAATAGCTAAAAAGAAAAGTTGGCGGACCCTCCAGCAGAAGTTACACAATGCACCTTTCAAAGGAAGAACTTGTACTTGTAAATTGTCCTAATGTCAGTGGTCTTACACGATAAAATAATAATAATAATAATAATAATAATAATAAAATAAAAGTTATAGTAGAATTTGTATTTTGGTCCCAATGCATGAGTCAAACAGAAGATAGAAGAGAAGCCGTTGTTACACATAGCAGCTAAAAGAAAAATGACAAAATCATAGTATTAAAAGTCATGTCTCTAGATCATTTGTAATTGAAATAGAATAACAAAAAAGGACATGCGTTTTAAACAAAGTCCAAACAAAGATTCCTATATTTATTTACAGTTATAATGATCTATGTTCCAATGTTTTCTTCATCACAAACATACTCGGAGTTGTGTTTTTGTGTGTGAATGAAAGAAAACACAAGTCCAAGCATGTTTTTGAGGAGGTAACAACATTCTAACATGGTTTAAAGCTCACGAAAGTCAATTTTGCACAATACAGAACCTTTAATTAGAAGCGTATCTAATTATTTATCCATCTTGTTATTACTTGTGTTAATATATTTTCTTGTATTCAATGCAATTGGCCAGGTGTATGGAGTAGTAAGTAACTAATTTGGACTTAAAATGGTGAATTATTTGAGATATAAACAATGATTAGCCTAATTTAAAAGATTTCAAAAAGCATACTCTTATAACATCAGAAAAAAATCTGTAGGTATGTAGGTCAACAATGCTCAAATCCCAAGTGTCATACTGCCTTCAAATCTTATGAACATTTTTGCCGATAAAAATGCTAAAACAGGTTTTCCTACCTGGCGCTGAAAATGTCTCTTCTTCCAATATGAGAACATTTTTAATATGAATGAAATGTCACTCCGTGGATGTGCTGGGTCTGATTTAACATTCAGAATGGCGAGAAGCTGCACATTCTTGGCTATGAGGACACTGACCTTAGTCAATCATTAACATATGTCCTCTAAGGTAAAGAGCAAGTACAGCCCTCACACTGGCATTCAAACGTAGGCCTAGGAGTGCATGTTTGGTTTAATATGAGACAAATGAGATGGAAATGAATAGTGTATTTCTTTATTTCATTGGTGTAGGAATAGAGTACAGCATTCCATCAGAGAAAGTTGCATGGAAGAGTGCTTTAACCTGTTTATTCTGGATTTGGGCAGCTGGAGTAGAAGGGTTGAGCAATATTAAATCTGATGCACTTTACAGATTATTTTTAGTACAATTCAGGCTTTGTAAAAGACTTGCACATCTAGTGAGTAAGTAAACGTTATGATAGTTTTATCAAATTTTATCAACTTTTTCATAGGTAAAATCAGAGAGTTCTTTAAAGAGCGCAAGTGCACCAAATTAAAGCAGAGATTGCAATTTTAGAATAGTCAGTAGTCATAGTTATTTAACTTTTTCCCCCTTTGCTACATAATTCCATATATCTTACTTCATATATTCCATATCTTTTGTTTGTATACAAAATGTAGAAACTACAAAGTAGTAAAAATAAAGACAAAAAAAACAACAACAAACTAACATTGAATGGGATGGTGTGTCCAGACTTTTGACAGTGTATAAAATATAATATAAAATAGTATTCCTATAATGTTGTGTTAAGACGGAAAATCAGCTAAATTTAAACCCAGTCCTTCTTTGCCACATTTTATCAAGTGCGTAAAAAAAAAAAAAAAAAAAAAAAAAATAAATAAATAAATAAATAAATAAATAAATAAATAAAATAAACAGCGCTTGATATAAAACCAACCACTCCAAGATATTCAATTTGAGCTACTGAGTGTAGTGTCCACAATGCCACCACAAGAGGGCAGGATTGGGCAACGCATGACAAGCGTGGGGCCGCTGGACAATGCCATGGCATGAAGAGTTATCACATAGTCTATTTGGGGTAAAAGTTGGGACCACCTGTGCAGTGAGTCTAAAACATATAAACAAATCATTTAAAACTCGTTCCAGGTAAGTTTTTCCCACGTGAATTTTGGGTCCTGGCACCACAAGCCCCGCCTCGTTAAACACAAAACCCAGAGGTTCCCAGAGCTCCACGCATGTCCCGCCCATCTTCATTGACCATTGGCTCTGCTTGAACACCCTAGGGAGCATCCTCTGACCTCCGATTGGACGAAAGGAATTGCAATGGAGGGAGCAACACGGAAAAAGATTGGAAAAAAGTTACGGAGCGAAGCCTAATCGGATCACGGCTCTTGCATGCTCCTGAGTAATTTGGAGTTGAAAATCCCCGTCGCGATTTTTAGCGGCGAGGTGAACACTGCAGTTTGCTTAGCGAGAGGGACTCCGAAGCGTTGCGTAATTGGAGCGGGTTATGTTTTCCCGTTTCCAAGGGTTGACTGACTTGCTGATGTCACTGAGAAGGAGGAGGAAAGAGAGGACAGGTGCCTAAAGTTCCCTCGGTAGTAGCGTTGGAGGTACGGCGAGCTGTCATCCGTACCTCAGTTAGTCAACAGCTGATCGCGCCAAAGTTTCAACGTGGGCTTTTCGCGCTCTTTTCCTCCTAACTTGTTTTACCAAGGGATCGTGCGCCTCGACGCAGCGCTAGAGTGAAGCAAGACGCTGCTACTGTTTGTTTACGCACATTACTTGGAACTGGACCGTGGGATACAGACGGTCTAAACATCAGTGGAGGCATTTTGGGGTTTCAATGCAGCACTTACGCACGGACACGCATCCCAAGCACTGACCGGAGATGCACTGAAGACTGGGAACAATATTGATTAGGATTAAGGCATTTTGGAGTTGTGATTTTATGGTGAGACTACTGGATTACATAGGAGAAGTACTTTTACGCGCTAAAGCATGTCCAAAACGCTAAAGAAAAAGAAACACTGGTCTACTAAGATCCAGGAATGCACCGTGTCTTGGGGAGGATCGGGGGAGCTGATGACCGTGGTGGAGGTGCGAGGAGGCGCAGAGCTGGGCCAGTTCCCGTAACGTCGGCCATGTAGCGGCCGAGGCGATGGTTTGCCACGCCGGACGGTTTCCCAGCCCCGGGGACGTGCTCCTGGAGGTGAACGGTACTCCGGTGAGCGGGCTGACCAACCGGGACACGCTGGCGGTGGTGCGGCACTTCAGGGAGCCCATACGACTCAAGACCGTGAAAGCAGGTGTGAACAAAACACAAGACATGTCCATCCCCTAATGCGCCCGTAGTAATACTTGAATGATCTTGTTCGGTGCTGTTGCACAGTTTCGATCTGGTTTAGACCTGGATTAAAGCTTTAACCCCTTTAACTTTACTGCTGGTTTGATGGCTACATTTTTGTCCAGTCCTGTAGATTTTATTTTTTGAAGCCATTTAATGCGTTCTGCTCTTGTGTAGTGTGTGTTCTGCTACTTAATTTTTGCTTTATTTAGCCTAGCCTAATTTAATTTCATTCTAATGGTTCTTTGTAGGTCTATTAAAGGGCAGACAGAAATTGACAGAAGAAAAACGTAATTCTGTACAAGACATAACTCATTCCTCAACATGAAGGATGACTCCTTACCCCATTTCTAATGATGTAGTTGAGCTCTTGTTTAGTCCCAGTATTATTCTAACAGAGTGCAGTGTAGTCCTTATTTAGTCCAAGTTTACTCCTGCTTTACTTGAATTTATCTTGCTGGTTCTTGGTCCTGGTTTAGTCCCTGTATAGACCTGGTATCCATGGGGTTTGACTTCCTATTATACGCAAGATTTTGAGGACTTTTTCCTGTTCAAAAGATATAATATTTAGTTTTAAATGGTTTAATTGCAATGGGAACAGTCTTAATTATTTATCTTCCTGAACCCGATGGATAGACATGGTGGTTCAGACTTGGTGTAATCCTGGTTCAGACTTGGTTTCTCCATCACTTTTCCACCTCCATCATGCCACAACATATGCATGAGCTGGACTGGCAGAATAACTTGAAGAGCCTGTCTCTAGAACAGGTGTTACTTGTATCATGAATAAGTTAGAAGGGAGTCTAGCAGCAGCATTCTGAGCTTTGAAGATGTTATAACACTCATTATAACATGTAATATGGGTCTTTGAACCATGATTGAACAAACAAACAAAAATTCAACCCCTCCTCCATTAAGACTACAGGCCTATAGAATGTTGTTTTGCTATTTGAAACCCAGCAATTCATTCCTTATGTTAAGTCCCAGCTGATGATAGTCCAGGTTAAGTGGTCTTCTCGCCTTTAGGTAGCTCCAAGGACATGAAGTTTTGCTCCCAGCTGAAAAAACAACAGTACAGCACCACTTACTTGGCTGTCTGCTTTCTTGTTTTTCTGATTAACTGTAGCCCTCAAGTCCCATATGCAGTGGTGGAAGAATGACTACATTTTGTTATTTAGGTAAAAGTACAGATACTGGAGCAAAAAAATACTCAAGTAAAAGTAAAAGTATCACATGCATAAATCTACTTAATGCTGCACTATGTAACTTTTTGGTTGGGGGTCCATCACCTGCTTGTTTCTATGGATATATCATTGCTCTGCCTGGAATGTTCCACAGTATGACATTAAACAGCTCTGCCTTACATTTTTTTCAATTACAGGTGGTTTTATAGCTCAAAAATACTTAGAGAAACAGGCATTGTGACTGTGAGCGGGGTCGCCTCTCCACAGATCTGACCTGTAACTTGGTCTGGTTTGGTCACCATGAAGATAGGAAGGTTTAATAGCATAGAGTGAAAAATTCCAGTCAAAGCAATAAGATCTCCATGGAGAAAAGCATTTGACGAACCCCCCACCAGAAAAGTTACACAAAGCACCTTTAAGTTAAAATATTAAGTACCTGTTTTAAAAATGTACTGAAAGTAAAAGTGTTTTGCGTGGATTTTACTGTTATGTTCCACCACTGGCCATATGTTACAGTGCATATTAACATGGCATGCTCTCATTTGTCTTACTGGTGGTGGTTTCCCCGTGCTTGGATTGCATTTGGTAAACTACTGCTGCAACCTGTTAAAAAGTTTCGCTTCTTGTTTAAAATTCCAAATTGCTAAATGCGAAAACGTGTTGGCTGTACAGCATTTTCAGTTAACGATCACATGGGAGGTCTGGCACGCAACTTGGCAGTCCTAATTGATGCCAGATAAAACGCTGAAAATGCTTGCTTTAGTTTTTATGGGTTTGTCAGCAGTTTGCGGTCTAGTGAATGTCATATAAGTTGTTAATGCATTTTTTCTCCTTTTGTCCTTACAGTGCCAGTGTTGTAGTCGGAGCGGCCAAAGCTAGCACGTGGCAGGTTAACGTCACCGAGGGGGGAGCCGTCTTTTACTGCCCGTGGAGCGATGACCGGTCAGATTGTCACGCCATTGAGTTTGATAAAGAAGGTAAGATGACACTGTAGATTTCATGATTTGGATGGAGGGTATTTTTTTACTTTTTGTCTGGTACTTTTTGTGTCAGATCTAGGCACAAAGTCGGTCTATCTCAAAACCACCTCCTCTCTACCACAATCAGTGCCATATATTGTGACTAGAGTTAGTAATGTAGATGAAGATGTGTAGGTTGATGGGTGAAAACTAAAGTCACTACACCACTATAATAGCATAAACAAAATTGTGCACTTTTTAAACATACGGGAGGATTAAACCTGAGAGAATAACTAAAAAAGTACAAAAATCTGAAATTTTGTAGTGATTGAAATTGCAGAATAAGCAGATTTTAGAGGAAGTGGGCATTTAGTTCTCTTTTGTTGCCTAAATATATTCTGAGATAGGCTATTTGCGACCATTCGAATTGCAATCTTGATTTAATAGTGATTAACCATGTAGCCATGGTTAATTCTGAAAGGTGCACTATGTAACTTTTTGGTTGGGGGTCCGTCAACTGCTTGTTTCTATGGATATGTCATTGCTCTGCCTGGAATGTTCCACAGTATGACATTAAACAGCTCTACTTTACATTTATTCAATTACAGGTGGTTTTGTAGCTCAAAAATACCTAAAAAAACCCAACAGGCATTCTGGTCTGTCTGTGTGTGGGGTCGCCTCTCCACAGATCTGACCTGTAACTTGGTCCCCATGATGATAAAAAGGTTTAATATCGTATTGTGAAACATTCCAGACAAAGCAATAACATCTCCACGGAGAAAAGCATTTGACGGACCCTCCAACACAAAAGTTACACAATCCACCTTTAAGAATGTTTTGGAGGATTTTGGACATCAGTATAATTAAAACAAGAAAATATAATGGCCAAAATAGTCATGTAATAATTACTATGTGCCACTATAGTCATTTTAAACAGACTTTTTTGCATATCACTCAAGTTAGGTGGTACTTGAATGTGAGATTAAGTTTCGGGGGTATCAAGACAAAAACAGTTGGGAACACTGCCTTACACCTGTCTCCCATTCATAAAACTACATTGTCCACATGTCCTAGCCTCCAGTTGTAGTTGTGTATCAGACGTCAGGGTTCCACTCCACTGAGCTCGTGTTGCCAGTTCCTGAACTCAAGATCAGTTTTCCTGTTTGCACCTTGTCACTGGATGAAAAGGATAATGGCAGTTCACGAGGTTTATGTCCAGTGCTTCTTCCTGTCTGGCTGCCGGTCACGTCTTGGTTGCCTCGGAAACCAGTCAGATAAGCAACTAATAAACAAAGGCCTTCCATGTTTATATGACAAGGAAAACAGACAAAGCAAAGGAGTCCAGTTTCAGCTGGTGGTTAGAGCTCTCATAGGTCCTAAACTCTGCTAAACTGACTTTTTGGAAGTTGTTACGGTGTTGTAATTTCGTTCTGTCATCAGAAATATACAAGGAAATGTGTTTATTCATTCATGCATATTTGTGTAATCCAGCATATTTAGATCTCCCCCTTGAGAAAAACTTGACTCCACTGTTTGATGTCACCAGGTGGTAATCGTGACATTTTGTATCCTTCCAAATTAGCTATAGGTTATTTACTAAAAAAAACCCCCCAAAACCCATAATTTTCATTTTAAATGTGAAATTGTAAGGCTAAAGTGTCCAAAATGGCTTAATACTGTAAATAGGATCTTTGAGAAAAGAGAGAATCAGCAATGTAGTCCCATACAGCCACAGGTTTTGTATAATATCTTCAACTCTGAATGTTAAATTTAAAGTATTTGATTTACAATACTACTGTTTTGCAACTTTTAAATCACCCCAAAGAAAATATGTTTATAATTATTTAAAAAATCTTTAATCCAGACAGACAATTTGCAGCTCCATTTACCTCTCTGCACATCTGAAATATTCCACAGTTTCAAAGCCTCGTTTTACAACATTCTTTTACGGGACTCCACTGGGTCGTGTCCTTCTCTCCTCTCTCCTCTCTAGCTCTGTTTTCCTTGTGTCCCCCCTCTGTCCACGCTGGCTGCTGTCCACAGTGATGTCATGTGGAGCTCTCTGTGTAGCCTTGGGTCCCTTGGGTTGTCTATGAGCGTCCTTCATACAGTATTTTGAAAGCCCCTTTGATGGAGGAGTTGATGGGAGAGCCAGAAGTGCAGTCCTGCTTGACATCTGGTTCATACACTGCAAAAAATATCTAGATTAGTTAAAGGTACCATGTGTAACTTTTCTACCTTGTCTCCATGAAGATTTTGCTTAGCCTGGACTAGAGTATCCAAGTGAGCTTGCATCTCCACAAACCTGACGACGTTGTTCCAGATTATGGCAACAGACTTATCTATCATAAACTTGTATTGCTGAAAGATACATTGAAAAACATGCATTATTACCATGGGCTAGGTTGCCTCTTGCCTCTCCACAGATCTGACCTATAATTTGGCCTAGAGCAACACTTGCTTGTCTCCATGTTTAATGCCATACTGTGGAACATCCCAAGCAAAGCATCTATGAAAACAAGAAGGTGTTAGACCCTCAACTGACTTGAAATCATTCAAATTATTATTTTAAACTGAGCTGGAGGACTATGGTGGAATTTGTGGTTTAACTGTTAAATTGCAGATGTTTTTCTTCATTTATGGTTAATCTATCTGTAATTACTGGGCCTAAAGTTCAAAGTATTCGCTGTCAGCATAAATAAACAAAAGTGGAATGATTTTCTTCACACCAACTTCAGAAAATGGTGCCACTAGTCAACCCCAAAGACGTGATGGTTGTCAGTTGAAAGCACTAAGCCATAAGATTAATATTACAAGTTTACTGTGACAAATTATGACATGTAATTAGGATGCGAACACCACCTAAATCAAAGTCAAACACTCTGTATTCTATATTTTACAGTATAGAGAGAACACATTTAATGCATAGACAGCAGCATATCAGAGAGACCCGGCCAAAACAGCTGCTGCTACAGAGATGACATTTACAGATGAGATTCATTCACTGGAGCTGTGACTCTGTTTGTGTTGCCAAGTTGGACTGAAAGGACGATAAAAAGTATTCACTGGTAATACTGGCAACTTCAAGATGTTAGACTCTCAGTGAAAACACAGCTTTAAGGTGATTTATCATTCACAAGTGTTGGGCTTTCCAAAGAGAGTGATGTCTGGCTGTTTATGCTGGAGTTTTCAGGACCCATATAGACACAGACTTTTGGAGAAGATCTAGAATTACAAACCTTGCTTGTTGCTATAGTATTTTTAATAATAGTAAATACAATAGATATTTGGGATGTAACATTATCTAAATCTCGCATTATTTCAGTATTGATGCCACATGCCAAATGTTCATGCTGACAGCGGTGAAAATGGTAAAGCAATATGGTGCAAATATGGTTCAACAGGGCTGAACGATTTGAGAGAGAAATGTTTCAGACAAACATTGCGATTAATGATTTATGTTTTTATTCATGATTTACTGAAATAAATCGTTATGTTGTTCACCGAAATATTAATTGCTAAACTAATACAAGAATCCCATGCTTTTTAGAACATATTTGAAGTGATTTAGCACATTTAATACCCTAATGACTGCCACACACTAGAGGATTTTTCGGTCTTAAACGATTTTTAAACTTGCAACAAAAAGTGCACACCACAGACACGAGGAGAATCTTATGAGACTTAAAATCTCCGATTGCAAATACTGCAGCGGGATAAGGCTGCGGACCACAGACTATAAAGTTGTGAGCGCGATCGCGTCAGCTGTTTCCTGTCTACAGTAAAACGACTCACTTTGAGACTCTAAGTGTTCAAACATCAGAGCACTGCACTTCTAGTTTAGATACAAGTCAAAATTGTGTTATTATTATTTGTGAAATGTGGTGCAATATTTCAGATACATGGTTTTTAAAGCATAAAAGATTGGTGATAAAGTACACAGGAAGTAGAGTCACTGTCGCTAATCTGCAGCTTCACCTCGATCCGCGCGCTGTGGATGTGAACAGACACACGTGAGGAACTACTCTTGTCTTTTTACTTTCAAAGAACGCCACAAACTGGATTAATAGCGCTGTTTTGTGGACTGGATGTCCTTATTTGTGGAGGACAATTTCTATGGATAATGTGGATGAGATGCTGCACTTTAAACTTACCACTTTACGAGAGGTGAGTAATAAAGTCTTCTCATTGTTTTTGCTGTATCCCGAGTTTGTATGTTACGGGTCCAGTCGCTCCTCCCCGAACTCGGGCTGAAGCAAATCGCAGCCAAAATCGGGCAAATTCTCCTGCAGTGTGTGGCGGCCTTAACAGTGGTAAAAAAGATGATCCAAATGTGTTTTATAACTATTATTTATTGTTAAAAGTAATTGCAGAACATCTTGTAAATATACAGTTTTAACATTAGGAGACGTTTTGGGTCAGCACTGGCCAATAAACTGGCTGATTACACCAATTTATAGAACAAAATGGGATATCTGCTGAACTGTTACTTTGGCATTTATTTCAAATCCATCATATTTTCATCTCCGCTGATATTGTTCATTGCAACCGTTCAAGTAATTTTTTTTAGTTTTCCTCTGCTATTTTACCTAAACACTAGCTCTTACTTTTGGGCTGTATAACTAAATCACAATAGGCTTATGTACCCATACTAAATTGTCAATACCATAGGGAGGTGCTGTCCAAGATTAAACGTTGTATCTTGGGTTAAGTGTTTCTTTTTGTGACCTCTTGCGTCAGCACTCTTAAATCTCTAATCTTTTAGCTGACCCTGGATCCGCTACCAATTTGTTCAAAGCGGACCTAAGTTGGCTACCTCCTGGCTACTTCCTCTTCCCCCCAGATAAGAGGAGTGTGTGGAGGAGTGGTGGGAGGGACACATTTGTTCTGTGGGGGGTCTGTAAAAGCCGGACAGGAGCAGAGGAAGAGGGGGTGTAACTAGAGCTGTGTCCAGTCCCTCTGCCGTCCCTCAGGATCTGTTCAAAGTGATGAGTGAATTCAGCCATTTGTCTTCCTCTGCCCGGTGACATGGAGCCCTGACTGCACTATTAGCACAAGGAGACTCCCTTTATATGTACGGGCTCTGCTCGCTAACAGCTTCCCACCAACGCCAGTCAACAGTTTGAAGTAACCACTTCAGCTGGAAAGTAAATTAGATGTAAATACAGGGCAATATATAGGGCTCGGTACCTCCAAAAAATGTCAAAAAACCCCCCCAAAAAAACCCAAAAACATACTACTACTACTGCAACTTTCTACCACTTCTATTACTACTACTACTTGCCATTACTACTTACTACTACTTACTACTACTGTATTACTACTACTACTACTTACAGCTACACTATATATGTTATAGGCAGTGAAAAATAACTACAGGTATTCTTATGTTATTTTAGAAAACAATAAAAAAAATCTTAAAGTATCCAGCACTATCAGTATATCATCAATAAAAGAAAATTGCACTAGTTCCAAGTATATTGGTCAGGGGTCCATTTGTCTTCCTCTGTAGTGACACTGAGCTCTGACCGCACTATTAGCAGTAGGAGACCCCCACTGCTCTATGGACACTAACAGCTTCCCACCAATGCTATTTTGCCAGAGGCCATGTCTGAAATAATCCTATCTACTGTCAGAATCTCCTAATAGTTTTAAGTGCTTCATTTGGAAAGTCTAGAGGTGGTATTGTCAACAAGACAATATTGAAATGGTAGTGTAATCTTTTAAATAATGGTTTAAATTCTGTACTTTCTGTTCAATAAATTCACACTCCATTCACATTTGTTTGACACCTCAGTTAAGGCATGTCACCCAAAAACCAAATTTGCTTCCTTATTCCCACTTGTTTTCCCATGTAACTGCTTGCCTTGCTAACCATCTTCCCACAGGAGCTCTTATCCCCTTGGCCTGTCTGTGGAGTCTATCTACTTTAAACATCTCCCATAGTTTGAATGAAGGCACAGCCCACGTGACTCCATCTGTCTGGAAGTCACAGTATTCACACAGACACAGAGGTGGAACTAATGCTGCCATGTGAGGAGGAGCCACTCTTCAGTTCTTTAAGTTCTTCATGTCCTTTTTACACGCCTAGATGAGTGATCACAGTAAAATGTATAGACAAGTAAGTTTGCGAAACAGCTCAAATGTATGGTTTAATTTAATCTAAGTAGACATTTTACTATTACAGATTTTCCAGTTGATTTTTATTACAAAAACGTTGTAGTATGCTGGCCAAATGTTTTCAGATGTTTTGCAGCCCTAAAAGTCCATTTTATCAAGAAAACTTAAGTCCATGTGGAGAGAGTTAGACTGAGAAGCCTATTCAGCTCATGTTAAATTTGAACACAAATGCACTGTTTTCAGACAAATAAAATGGCTGTTAAATATAGGAACTTTGGTGTAAGTTTGGTTAAATTGGGTTTTAATTTTTCAATCTAAAGCAACAGTATGTAACTTTCAGGAGGTGGTACTTTGCATGTCACCTGCATGATGGGATGTCTATACAAAGTTAAAACCATTTTTCCTAACTTTCTTCATGGAGATAGATACGTTTTATGTCAGACTGCAGAAGATTATAACTACTACTTACTGCTACTTATTACTACTATTACTACTTCTACTTCTACTACTACTTCTGCTACTACTACTACTACCACTGCTGCTACTACTACTACTACTACTACTACTACTACTACTACTACTACTACTACTACTACTACTCTATTGTTGCTACTTCTACTACTGACACTACTACTGCTGGTACTACTACTGCTACTACTACTATTACTACATACCGTGTAAGCTTATAACCAAAGGACCAACAAGTACGAGTCAGGTTTGTGGCGATGCAAGCTCGTTCACAGCTAGGACGCATGTTTCCCCCCCAAAAAAAAACAAAAAACAAAGCTTTCATTGTAGCCTGTTTTTTGGCTAAGGACTTACACGGTGCACAGGGCTTTAAAAATAAATAATAATTTTGTGATTCCAAATGAAGTAGCGACCATGACATAGTGGAACTAATCCCACCTTTTGAGAAGCAGTCACTCTTGCGTTCTTCAAGTTCTCCTTGTTAATGTTACACGCCTGAGTGACTGATCACAGTACGAGTTTTAAGAGGGCTTTACTGCCTCTAGACGTCTGGTTTCCATGGTAACGTGACCCAAACCTCTGGACCCTATGTAAACAAAGAGCCCTTGAGTTATGAAAATATAATCATTTTTGGTGCAGTCGACTTTAGTTGTATGGTCAGTTTAATCGGTCAGTGGTGTCTTAGATGACCAAAATTTGTATCAGAATTTTGTAGCAGAAAGGAGAAGTTAGTGAGTTAGCAGAAATATTTGTTTTTTTTTGGTATTTATATGTAAAAAGGCAGACTAAAACTCAAATACATTCTTTCTTAGTACTTTTCTCTGCATAAATAGTTGTTTTTGAATGAACTCCTGTGCAGTTGTAGTTTTGTGAGTGCAGTTTTGGACTACTACTACTACTATTACTATTACTGCTACTACTACTACTACACAGACATGCTACAGTTAATACCAGTTATTGCTGTTGTTGTTTTGTAGCATTATAATTGCCAACTTACTAAATATGCACACACATCTGCATAGACTGCAAGAGTGTAATATACATATGCACTTTCTGGATTCTGAGAACAACCTATGTAGATGTATCTAAAAACTCCCTCTGGACCACATAATCTCTCCACAGACAGGTCATTGTGGGTCGGAGGCATCTTTGGCATTGCCCCATGTTCAGAGCCTCCTGCCCCTTTTGCCCCTTCTCCTCCTGTGGCATGAATGAGACATAAAAGAAGAGAGAGAGGAAGTGCTCCGATGCGCTCTCTGTCTGCTGCATGCCTTCATTAAGTCTGTCTAAACCTCCAGTCTAAAGGAACTGGGTGGGTCCTACACAATTAAATGAACAATGTCAACTGTATCTTCATCAAATGACTAACAACTGTCAACTGCTGCTGCTGCTGCTGCTGTGTGATTATTCAAAAAATTCAGACTCCAGGTCAAGCATGTACATAACCATTTTCTACAGTAAAAACACTTGAAAATAACAAAAATCTACTGCTTGCTACTATGAAATTTCACTATGAAAAGGCAGGGACTATCAATTTGGCTGATTTGAACAGAAGGATTGCAATATTAAGCCATTTTAGTTGTAAAAATATAAACTCATGATCTAGGTACATTAAATTGCATTACTAAAAAACAGAAAAAAGCCAAGTATGTCTTCTTTAAGTAAATATCGAAGTCCTTTAATACATGTAAATTTGACCCTTTTTCTGTGTATCCCCACTTTTTCCGTCATGGCTACACTTGGCATCACATTTAAACTAAAGCCCACCAAACTGTCACACTTAGGGGTGGTCTTCCAACACCCTTCCAACAATTTTTCTGTTTATTAAAATGTTATATGCACCAACTTCCCTTCAGATGCCCAATTAAGTGCATTAAAGTCTTAAGTGCAATTGCCTGGTTTTGTGGTTGGAATGATGCAGAGGGCAGTGTGTTTTTACAGTCTCATGACATTCCTCTATGTTCATTTGAAGCAGGCTGTGGAATAGGGATCATAACATTGGACTCTTTGTTTTATTTATTGAACTTACAACATGAACACGACTGTTTTACCACATTTGACTTTTATGGTTTTACATGTAATCACATCTGGCTTTTTAGTATTTATTTTCAACCATATGTTCCTGGATTGCAGTGGTTTTCAAACTTTTTTTAACTGTTGGAGAGGTAACATTCGTGGTATGGTGGCTTTTTCTGGTAGAGTACAGTCAGAGGATAGTTTAGTCTTGGTTTAGTCTTCGTTTTGATCTAGTTAAGCTCTGTTTTAGTCACTCTATCTTTCTGAAGTTGGTATTGTACCCCAGGATACTCCTTATGTACTTAAGTAGGTCTAAACCCAGACTAAAGCAGATCTAAACTAAAACCATTGTAAACTATCCAAAAGACTCCCGAGTGCTACCAAAATACATAAACATATATTACACAAAACTGAGCCTTTAACCATGTTCTAATGTAGTCTTCTAATCATACACACACCATGAGTTGTATGTAGTTTCATTTCTGCAGGTTTCAGTGTTCCTGCATATGTATTTATTCTCCCCTTTAGCTAATCCAGGTTTGTAATATGACAAATTTGAGAATTGCTTCTGTATGGCTGATATGTAACCCAACCCACTGTAAGCACATTTCACAAACAAATACATCATTTCCAAAGCGCTTCACATAGCAAAATAAAATCAACTAGTTTAGATTAGATTAACTGAGATAAACTGCAGATAATGCATTGCAGATAATGCAAAAGAAAAAACAAAACAAAACATGTACTTGTAAATATGGAGGATTGTAGCCAAAGCTTATTTCCATCTTTAGTCCCCTGTTTTCATTGCTGTTCTGTACCTAAAACACTCACTGCCAGCTCAATCCTTGTCATCTTAGCTTACATCATCAGTGGTATAATACTCCCTACAAAAGAAGCATAGCCAGATTGAACTAGAGTAGACTGTGACTTAACTGGTCTTCCAACACCAGATATTAAAATGTTACACTGGAATGGACAACACTATCACAATGTACTGATGGTAAATAAACTTCTCCTGCCTTATGCCTCTAATTCAGTTTATTCTACAACATTAACACAATTAATAAAACAATAAAAGTATCAAATATGCAGTATAATAACAATCTGTCTTTCTCTCTGTGTTTTAGTCTTGTTCGAACGTTGAATGCTGGACGCTTCAATGCCACGTGGGTCTCCTGGAGCGAGGGACCACTGCTATCCTCAAAGTGCGCTCTCGAGTCTGGGCAGAGACTTTCATGGAGGTGTGTGTGAATAACATGAACTTTTGCCTTATACAGAGACGGTATTGTAGCAACTGCACATGTGTTTCCATCTGATCACAAAGGCTAAAGGAAGTCTGTGTGTGTTGTGTGTGTTGTGTGTGCGTGTGTGCGAGAGAGAGCTATAGATTAAGATTTTCCGACTGGCTTCTGTGTCTTTTCTTCTGTCAAAGTTTGGCAGAATATAACTCTTTTCAGTATTCAAGAAAAAATCAGAAGTTGTATAGTAGGTAACATAGCCAGACTAGGATGATGTATATTGCAAAACATCATGTCTACATTATTTGAAATTATTTAAATATCCATCTACATTTTTGTGGCTACATGCAGAGGTGGGTAGCAGTTACATTTACTCGATACATTCACTGAGTAACTTTATACTCAACTTTACTTTAATAAAATTGTACTTGTTTGCAGACAGCATACTTTTACTTCTATTTGAGTAATATATTTTAAAATAGCGCTCACTTACTAAACCTAAGTAAAAGTTCAGGTTACTCTTCCCACTAAAAGTAAAGGCTAAAAGCTTTCTGTTGGGAAAAAGTAATTATCTGAGCATTTGTATCTAATCTTACTAATTTTTATGGTATATTCTTTGAAAATTGAATGCCCTTCCAAGTACATTAACTTCAAATTCAACATTATGTTACTTTATTTCTACCCACCTCTGGTTATATCATTCACATTATTTGGCTTGTTTCATAATATTTCTTCCTACTCGAATGACAAATGTTTTTCAGCATATTTGAAACCAGAACACATATATTAATCAACAGAAATGTTTTTGGGTGCTGGTTAATGGATCAATAAAATAGCAAATCTCTATGCTATATTGGCAGTCATGTCGCTGCTGTGTGAAGGTTAGATAATATGCTGAGGGAGGAAAATTGGCTTCTTTTGGCTACCTTCTCTGCCAGAGCTCCAGCCATTTCGGTTTCCCTGGCTTCATATATTAAATCCTCAAGGCCAGTCACAGTCACCTCCCACTGTTTGCTACAACAGCAAGAGTACATAAGTGTGAATGCACTGAAAACTCATTAATACAGAGTCATAACATTGGAATCTGGATGTGATTAAAGGGCATCTATTGTTTGTGAGTGTTTGTCGCCATCTAGTGTGTCCCAATGAGCACTGCATCCATGTTGAATCAGTTTTGTCCATCTTTCAGAGAGCCTATAAGCAGTATGTGCTGGAGTGCCTGGCCCGCTACAGTGTGGAGAAGATGCCATATGCGATTCTGCCTAAATATGCACCAAGTGGACAAAAAAAGGTATGATTTCTGAATGATTTTGACTATCTTAAGAGTTATTTTCTTTGAAACATGTCTAAACGTTATGATATAATGTGTAAAATTTTCTTGTGGGGAGAAAAGCTTTAGTAAAAAAATCCATTCTAACATTTTTTACAGATCTGCATTTTAGCATTTTTTTCAGCCTGTTTTGAAAGGGTTGATCAGTATATCAGAATTACAATTTCAATTGGCACAGTTATCAAATCACAAAGGCTGTAATTATTTAGTTTTGTATTAGTTTAGCTGTTCATTTTTCAGACTTCCTTCGAAGGATCATGCTCCTTGATTTCAAATGATTAGGACAAATGAAGTTTTTATACTTAGACCACGATCCTTTGCTTCATCTCAGTGCAGCAAGTGAGTATATATAGTTTGCTATGCCTTTTTATTACGCGCCCTCAACAAAACCACACATCTTTGACTCAACAGGATATAAAGGTATAGAATAGATTGTATTGTGATTGGTAAAACATGAGATTGCCAGTGTTATGTCTTAATAAATGTCTTTGTTAAATCTCCCTGTAGGTGGTGACTCCAGTGGTATGGAACAAGCCTGATATTGAAAACTCAGTTCCTCTTTGGATCATTATCCTGGCTTTTAGTTGGACTTCTCCTGCTAGCTCTGCTCATTTACATCTTATACAAGGTCAGTTCTGCTCTGAATGAAAACATACAAAACATTACAACTCATTAGACCCTGCAATTTCCAGAAAAACATGTTTAGACTCACATAATCCATCCTTCTTTAATCTTGCAGTTGGGTTTCTTCAAGAGATCGGTTCCCTACGGCACCGTGATGGAGAAGGCACAGCTCAAACCACAGGCTGCATCAGAGGCTTAAAGCATTTGATCGTCTTGTACGAGAACCACAATACCTGGCCTTATGATTGCAATGAAGAGATGGATTGGAAGAGGGAGAAAGAGCGTGTGATAGCAGAAGACAGAAGGAAAGAAAGAAGAGAGACCACTGGAACTCCATTGTGCTGCACTAAACAACAATCCAAAGATCTCCAAACCAAATGAATGTTTTTTTTTCATGTTATTTATGTTTTTATCTGAATTTTTAGGACTGAAATCAAACAGACATTTATATCAGTGTTACAAAACGACTGTCGAGAATTACAAAGAAGTGACTGGAGAACTGTAGTCCACTGTCTTGACGAATACGTGGATTTCAGAAGATACCTATAACGTCTGATTTTTGTGTTTTTTCTGGGACAAATTTTAGACCACCTGTAATTGCCTTTGGTGCTTGAACTGCTGTGTCCACTGTCAGGAGAATAGTGGACATATAAGATGGATATGGACCCTATAGCGCTGTATACCAGAGCTGTGTACTCACAATTACAGATTTTTAACTTCAGGATTGAACTAGAGGTGGGCGATATTGACAAAAATGTATATCTCGATTGATTATGCATTCTGATTGTTATGCATTATAATCAGACTATATTTCAACAATGCAAGAATGTGCTAAAATACTGCTTTGACTACCTGAGTAAGAGTGCAGATGTACCAGGTCAAATATTAGTCCAATACAAGTTAAAGTTGTTCAGTCAATTATTACCCAAGTTAAAGTACTGAACCATTCACTGTAGCAAATACTTGTGTTTTGAAAGTACTTCTCATCAAAATTTTAAATAAGTGCAACAAATAATAAGAGCAATCCCTGTCTCTAATCTCTGGGAGATTACAGTAGATGGTTCTGTTTCTTTTAAATGTAATTCTTAAGAGTTAAAAGTATAGTCGATAAATTCAATATTCTAAGTATGCTTATAATTGCGATATCCATTTTTCGATATATGGCCCGCCTCTATATTGAACCGACTCGTGCAGGGCAGTGAAATACGGCTCAGGTTGGTGGACAGTGCAGGCGGAGATGGACTCAAAGGAAATCTACTGATGTTAGACCCAAAGACTGACTCCTTCCTTTGATATCTGAACTCTGCTCTGTACAAATGCTGCAGTGGCTGTTGCTAATGACAACTGGGAAGAGACTGGACCACTCCTGACCACCTGAGAACCTCATTGAAAACAGTGGGAGCAGTTTGGACTCTATTGAAATGCAAAAGAAAAAACTATGTATGTGCTAACTAGGGCTGAACGATTTTGGAAATACGACTAGTTTTGTAGCTTATGTTATGTAATTTCTGTTCAAAGTCCACGTTTTAAATCCGTCCAGGAGCATTCACATTTGAAAGAAAGACTGAAATCTGAAATCTAATCCAAGAATCCTATGCATTTCAGGACATTGTAGAGGTCTAAACTACAGATTAGCAGCTTTTAGACGTGATTACAAACAAAAAAAATATTGTGTCTAGAGGGAATTGTTACTCAAACAATTGCAGTCTTTGATATTTGCCAATTGCAACCGTCCTAATTATGATATACCGTAGCCCTAATGCTAACAATGTCTCAAATGACCCAGGACCAGGAAGTATAGCCATAGATTATCAATGAGAACCAAAGACGAGACAATCAGGAGCAGCGCTGTAGCATCACCAGTCCTCAGGAGCTCACTGAGTTACTGTATTTTAGTCACCCATTGAGTGAAACAAGTCCCATGTTTTTAAAGACGCACTATGTAACTTTTCTGCTAGAGGGTCTGCTACTAGTTTGAGATGTTCTTGCTTAGCCTAGAATGTTGCACAGTATGGCATTTTAGTTAGCTATCTCCATGGAGACCTGCAGGTAGGTGGTGCCACAGGGCAAAGTTATAAGGGGAGATCTGGGGACTCTGCTCATAATAAGAATGTATGTTTTCAGGGTATTTGTTGAGCAATAACACATCTGTAGTGAAATAAATACTAGATATCTTAATTGACTGACATACTGTTGAACATTCCTGGCAGTAACATCCCCATGGAGACGAGTAAGTAGTGGAACCATACCAGAAAAGTTACATAGTGTACCTTTAAGTCAACTACATTTGTTAAAGTCACCAAAATGGCTCCAGGGACATTGACTTTAATTCATCATAAAGATTGGTTGAGTGCCTTAATGTAAATACTTAGCGGGTTGTGTGTGTGGAATGAGAGGCTGTATTCAAATACATTGTGTGAGTGGTGTATTTATGAGTGTGCGAGTATGAGTGGCCTTCCCAGTGCTGCGTTCATCCCTCCAAACTTCACAAGTTTGATTTTTAAAGTGTGTATGACTGATTTTTAGGTTCTCTGATTTTACTTATTTTTATTATTTTTTTACACCAATCAAGAAGCAATTTGTAAAGAAGAAGTTGAAAAATATGTTGAAAATTACAGGAAAGAGTTTTTGTGGACATCATACTAGGGAGAATTCTATGCATATGTTCAGCACAATTTAAACACTATCATTTCAACAAAATATACTTTTATTTGCCAAATAACAATTTCTGTGTACACTTTAGGAGTTTGGCCCAGTGTACATGAGTGCTAGATAACAGCTATGGAATTCCCTAGTATGATGTCATGATTTCTTTAGATTTTTTCAGATTTTTAGCAAAATCTTAACTAGAATAATGATCTTAACGGTGTTCTAGTAAAAAGAGTAGTCTGACCTGTCATAGGCATTTTAAACAGTGCAAGCATGTTTTTGTAGTGTGACTTTGTACCTCAAAGGGATCATGTACTGGCGCTGGGAACACACGATGTAGTTTGGAAGTGCAATATTTATATTCACCTTTGTTTCATTACAATGAGTTTTATTTGTGACTGCTTTTATTTCTGATGGAGCAGAGTGTGTGGGTTTGTGCTTTCACTTACTGTACTCTCACCAAGACAACAGCAGGAGTGCCACAGTTACTACTAAGATTTCACACGTTTGAGCACATTTCTGGTCCATTTCTCCCAAGACTAACTCTAAACTCTGTTTAGCAGTAACTGGGTAATTTAAGTTGTCTGTAATATTAAACATACCAGTGAATACTATTGGACAAACATGCATTTGCTAGACATCTGGCTACAACAAGCCTGGACATCAGAAAAGCAATGGGATCATTTACGTAATAACCTTTAAGACAGTCTAAAGAATCATGTTGTGTTGACTCTGAATGGGACTCACTCCACCACAGTTACTTCAGGAGAAAGCACTGGGTTTTTCTTGTTCATGCTGTGGCCCATTTTTCTAGCTCTCTCTGACTTTCAAAAGAAGTTGTACATATTTATGACAAGGAGAGTATATGGATTCGAATGCTAACTAATTTGTTGTGAATTTTTCACCCCATATTGGGGACATCATTTTTGTTGGGGGGATGAAATGGGCTCTTTGGAAGTCAGTTTTTACCTGTTTGTTTAATAAAGTATTTCCATTTTTACAACTTGTCTTTGCTTTACTTATCAGTCAGTGAAAATGATTTATTTATAAAATTTATTATTACAAGAATGCCACTTAGTGGTTTTGTAGCCAAAGTGCTGATAAAATACTAGTATATACATTATATACATAGGTACAAAAAATGTAATGTAGCTGTATGATGTCTCATTGATCATTTGCAAAATGACATACACAGGTATGTTTTTCTTGAATTTTGAGTATTTAATTTTAATTTTAGTAGCTTTGACTTGTCATTTAAAAAATGCCAGTCAAAAAAGATGTATTGTCTTTGTAAATCCAGCAGTAACTGTGAGAGCTACAGATTCAAGTCAGTAACTTATCTACATATTCCATTTTGCTCTATAGAACAACACAGTGTAGATTTATACACAAATGTATAAGTAAAGTAACTTCACAGCAGGTGTGACACAGCCCTCCTGCAGTGTGTGTGTGTGTGTGTGTGTGTGTGTGTGTGTGTGTGTGTGTGTGTGTGTGTGTGTGTGTGTGTGTGTGTGTGTGTGCGTGCGTGTGTGTGTGTGTGTGTGTGTGTGCTGTCCACGTGCAGTGGTGATCTGCTTCAGTCTGAATACATCCATATTAAAGGAGAGTCTCTTGTGTAAATGTCCTCATGCAGACTGAGCTCTAGCTCTCGAGGGTCCTGGACAGCTGGGTGAGTCTGCGCTGGTGGTCAATCACCTTCAGGTTCAGGATGTAGTGTCTGATGTTACTGGGCGTCCTCAGAGGGTGAGCAAGTTCTGAGTCTGAAGAGACAAGTCCACATTATTTCATCTTTATGCAATTAGATAATCTTATTAATCTTCCTTAAGTGAAATTCCAGTTTACATTTTGTTCATTGTAAACCACAATATTCATCTAAAATACTTGAATAATAGAAATGGGTGCACTGACTTCCTGTTCAAAACTGCTGAGGGACCTGCCTTCATTGTGACATTTTACCATAGCAAGCAGCATATTTTCATTTAGGTCTATTTATAGTTGAACAAAGGGCTTTGTAACATTTGCATGACTTGGTTCACAGAGAAGTGGGTGGAAATAGGGTGTAGGTCAAAAAACTGCCACAAGTGTAGAAAATACTCCTTACATGTAGATATCCGATTGGCAGGCCCGTCTAGAAACATTCGATCTGCTAGACCTCTCTGTGGAGATGAAGGCACTGCGAAAATTGAATATACATGTTACTATTTTAAATGCTTAATGTACGTAATTAAACCAGCACAAAATCATGAGTCAGTGTACAATAATCTTACCATAAGGCTGACTCCTGCATCCTCGGACTATCTTCATCGTCTTGGCAATCATGCGCTAAAATATATAAAGTTATATAAACATTAATTATTACATTTGAGATAAAACAACTATTCAGAACACATCATTTGATCGTACCATTTTCTCAAAGTTCACCAGTTTGTCGATGTAGTTAAGATTTCCTTCATGGATAAATGTCATATCTGGATTAAAGAAACCATGGTTAAAACAATCACAGAAAAAAAGGAAAATATTGTATATAAAATTAATGGTACCTTTGAGGAGCAGAGGCATAAAGGGGATGTAAGGAGGACTGAGTTTAGCCACAGCGAGTCTGTACGCTCTGTGGTTACGAGATGGGTTCTGAGCATAAAGAAGAAATAATACAAACAAATAAAATGTAAAAATTTAATATAAGTAAAGTAAATAAAGTAAGTATTTTTTATTAGAGATTGATCAATATGTTTTTGTGTTTTTTTCCTGGTCAATGGCGATTTTTTAGAATTGAGAGAAAGTGATAGCCGATAAGATCTGCAGATATGCAGGGTCAATTTAGATAATTTCCCCCAAATTATCACATTTAAATTTAGTACATCCACAACCTTGTTTTAATAGAAAATGAATAAAAGAGCAGTGTATTCACATTTCTGCAGTACCTCTTTGGACTCAAGTGTTCAAATAACACTTCTTTATGCATATTTTTACGCTGCTGTTTGGCTCAACTAAATATCGGCCTCTGCTGGAGATTTAAGGCCAATACACTAAACATTTTTATCTACCACTACTTACTAATTACAGATATGTTTTCAATGCAAAAATAGAACTCACCATTAATCTTTCATAGTGGCAGTAAACTCTTTTTATTTTGCTGGGTATTCGCTATAATCAGAAAGTACATATTAGTTGTATTTATTAAGGAGTAAATTGTAATAGTTGGGATCATTGTATGAGTGGCTCTTACCTCCCAGGTTTTGTGAAGCCTTTGCACTGCACTGTTGTTCAAACCAAACATAACAGCAAAAAATGAGTTCAGATTCCTCTGCTCTTTTAACCTGTGAAAGACAGAAAAATTGTGTTTATAATTGAGATGAAAACCCAATATTTACAAACTGTATTCATAACCATCTATCACATTATGACCATATCCCATTCAAGTATTTCTGTTAATGTCATCTTATTCAACCACAGCAAACGGAGGACAACAGCCTCTTGCTGTCTATATTAAACCCACAACTAACAGGTGGATCATTTTACATTTTGTTCATTGTAAACAGCAATATTGATCTGAAACTACAGAATAATAGAAATGGGACCATTGACTTCCTGTTCAAAACAGCAAAGCCCAGACCTCTTCATAGTGGCAGTGCACTATCACAAACAAATTACTTCAAAAGCTCATTACTGCCCCTTTAGCCTGTGTGAAATCTCTGAATTACTGTAAAGGTGCATTGTGTAACTTTTCTGGTGGGGGAGGTTCATCACCTGCTTGTTTCCATGGAGATGCTATTGCTTTGCCTGGAATGTTCCACAGTATTTCATTAAATGCCTCTTCTTTACATTTATTCAATTACAGATAGTTTTACTGCTCAAAAATACCTAGAAAAACAGACATTCTGATTGTGAGCGGGGTCGACTCTCCACAGATTTGACCTGTAACTTGGTTTGGTTTGGTCTCCATAATGATAGAAAGGTTTAATGCCATACTGTGAAACATTCCAGACAAAGCAATAACATCTCCATAGAGAAAGGCATTTGACGGACCCTCCACCAGAAAAGTTACACAATGCACCTTTAAGGTTAGGTATGCTTTATTGTCCCTGCATTTGACCCATCCTTCAATACTGCTGGGACAGCCTGTCAGGAGTAGGACCCAGCTCCAAATCTTGAGCTAGGTTTGGTCAAGACCACCTTAACTCGAAGATGATTGTACCTAATGTGCATGTTTTGAGTTGATGGGGGAAACCAGAGCGCCCAGTTGGATTCTCAAGTTGATTTTGCCAAATATGTCTTCTTTAAACTATATTAATAATGTACATGTAAACTATATATGCTTCACCACAGCCCTTGTCAGTAGGCACATTGTTCAGACTCATTGGTGTAGTCAGAGTGACATGTTTCTTACACCGCTGCAATCTTGATGAACTTCTTGAGTAAAATGGCTCTTTTGACCAGGTCTTCACACAGGCACAGCTCCGTCACCACCCAGTACTGGACCTCATTAAAGCGTCGCACACACCGCTCCAGGTTCGCAGTGATGGACCCATTGAATTTGTGTCGCCCAAAGACGTAGTAAACGAGCTCCACCTGCACAGAGAGGGACAAAGGACTATTTAGAAAGTCGATTAATGGTTAATAGGGGTTTAAGTAATAGGTTGGACTCACATTCTGAACTGACCATTGTGTCTTTTGTGTCCAGACAAATGAGCTGAGGTATTTATTTTTTCTACAGCCTCAAGAAGATGTGGTATGATATATGATATAAGATATATGTGGATTAATCATAATTGGTTTTATTGCCACTGTGTGTAGAATCCCTCAGTCGTCCAGGTAGAATCCATGGCAAAAGGAGAATTGTCACTTGCCTAGTTTTTATATTAGATAATATAAACTTCGATCAAATAAAAATAAAGGCATGCAAACAATAAGATGTTAGATAAAAAATAGGCTTTGACTGAATATAAATACAAAATATCTAACATGGACAGAATAACAGCAGTGCAAATAGATGAAGTAATGTTGAAGTAAGTTGTTGGAAGTGACGGATGTTATAAAGTGTTCAGAGGAAGAAACTGTTCTTGTGGTGAGGATTTCTGTCCTGATTGATATTTCAAAAACAGTATTCCTCCTTTAGAGTTGTATTTGTTCCAATCTCCATCTGAAATGATTACTCTAAATTCTTAAATGTTACCTAGTGAACTCAAGATGTATTTAATCTGAATTAATATCAAACTTAATAATAAAGTAGCTTCATAATATCACAGTGTGACATGTGCAGTTACCTCGTGCATGGCAGTGAACAGCTCCCAGTCATAACTGATGAGTTCATTGGCCATGTCTTTGGAGCTCATCTGTTCAGTGCATCTGCTGTGCCTTGCTCTGTGCTCTTGTCCTTAGGATGGACCAGTTTTTGTCTTAAAGTGTTTGTGGGTTTGAAATAGACTGGGATTTCATGTTGTCTGAAGATCCTCTGTAGTTTTTCGGAAACGCCAGCCAGGTAAGGAATAGTTACACCCCTTCTCCTGGGCTCTGGTTCTCTGTTGTCCTGTTTCTTTGCTCTCTTCGTTTTGTTGATCCTACAGAGGATCTTCAGACAACATGAAATCCCAGTCTATTTCAAACCCACAAACACTTTAAGACAAAAACTGGTCCATCCTAAGGACAAAACACCGAGCCACAAACAAAGCAATGTGGTCTACTCCATTCAGTGTAGTGAAGACTGCAGTGAGCGCTACATTGGAGAAACAAAACAGCCACTTCACAAAAGGATGTATCAACGCAGACGGGAAAACCAGGGTGGGCCGCAATCTGCCGTACATCTCCACCTAAAAGCCACAGGCCACTCCTTTGAGGACAGCGAGGTCCAGATCCTGGCCAGAGAAAAGAACTGGTTTGAGAGGGGAGTTAAAGAAGCTATTTTTGTCAAGAAAGAGAATCCTTCCTTGAACAGAAATGGAGGTCTCAGACATCATTTGTCTCCCATCTATAACTCTATCCTCAAACCTAAATCAAAACAAACTGGGAAAACAATGGGACTAGCCAGGACATGTCCAGAGGTGTGAAAACACCCATCATGGCCCTGAATGGTTATGCTAACTACTCCCCCACTCCCACTCCATATTGAATAGACTCACATGACTAACAGAAACTGTTAACAACTCCATATTGAATCACCTGACCAACTGAAACTGTATTTAAATATGTGTTGTCTCAGAGTAATTTTCATTGTAATTAAGCTCCTCCCTTCAAGCAGATATAAGGCAGTGTCCGCCAGCATCTGACCAGAACTGAAGAAGCAGCTTGGATGAGCTGCGAAACGTATTCGACCAAATAAACTCTGTCCAGTTGACAAATTAAATTTCTCCTTTTTTGCCATGCAGACAGAATGTACATGTAGAGCATTGTGAGATCAGCTCACCTCCAGCAGAGTTCATTTTGACCAGGACATGATCAGACTGAGGTTTGTTCACAGCAGACATCACGTCCTGCACAGAGGAGCTCACTGGGAGCATCACAGTCAGAGCTTTGTGGTCCGGCTGGTAGATCTCGTACAACACTGAAGAAAACACAAGCCAGGGAGAAGTGTGAACCAGGTAGTTTTTTTACTGTTCCTACAGGCCTGTCATGACGATACAATTACGTGTGATATATATAGAAAATCTTATCGTAGTACGAAAAGGTAAAAAAAAACAGCCCCAGAAAACATGAAAAATATTGAAAAATACTGTCTGTCCTTTATAGAACAATAAGCCAATACAGTAATTATTGTGACAGGCTAAGTTCCTACCTACCGTCTCATAAGTATTTTATATATTAAAGGGCCCATATTTCGCTATTTTCTGTTCTATGTTATAATGTTGTTTCCTCATCACAAACATACATTAATGCACTTGAAAATCTGTTTTGTCTGTTCAGTCATTATTGAACTATTCTTTACCTTTATCCTTTGCTCTGATCGCCTGTAACCTTCCATTGGGATCCTCACAGTTTGAAAACCAGTCAAACTGGTGGTTCTGACACCAAAGACACAAGATAAAAATTAAAACTGTCAACAAAACAATAAGTCCAAAATATGTACACAGCAAATTGTGTAATGTCAATAAAACAATATATGTTGTAACTATGGGAAAAATGCTCTCACCCTGCCTAGAGACTGGTAGCCATTTTCCAATCTGTAAAAGTCAAGATGGAACAGTATATGAGGAAAAATCAGAAGCATTAAATAGTTATGTTACAGTCTGTGGGTTTTTAAATGTATACCATTTACATTTTGGTCCTCCTCTTCTCTCTGAATTCCTTTAGAATACTGCATAGGCGATAGTCAGCAGCTACCTCCTTTCTTAGACCCTATTCAAATGATAGAAAAGAAAAACAAAAAACAAAAAAAAACAAATTTAATACAGATATTATGACTATACTATAATATCAATTCAAGACATCTTACCTCCAGAAAGTCCACAGCAATGGGGTCCTCTTTGAGCATCAGGCCGTACAGCGCCACCCACTGGCCAACCAGCTTCACTACCTTCTGCTTCTTGAGGACATAGGCAGCTTTCTCTTGCTCTGAGCCTTCTGAGAGCTCAGTTTGGTAAGTGGATACTACGTTAAGGATCATCTGAAGCATATATTCACTTATATTCTGAATCAAGGTCTATGAAAAAACACTACCAGCTCCCAATTAATTGTTTCTAAATGGTTGTTTCTAAAAATGTTTTGGGGGCCATTATAGACTCCTTTATTAATGGTAAACACTATACATGCAATTTTGGGCATTTCAACACAAAAAACGCTATTTTCCACATGAAAGCATATGATTAAAATACCATTTCATTTTTATATTTCCCTGGGGGTCTGATACTAATGTAGGCTCTGCTCTGTCTGAATGTGTGCATTGCGTCACCATGGCAACTCCTAAATATTCCACCTAAGAGATGCATGTAGAACACCCCAAGCGGGACGTCAGTGCAATGTATCAATAGAGGAAGGTTCAAAATCATATCTCATAGATTAATGTTTTTTTTTCCCCTATTCACTTACAGTATCTCGCAAATGAAGCCATAACATTTAACCGGAGCTCATTAGAATCACATGAATGCATTCTATCAGTGATAATTATTAACTGGTATAAAGGTTTTATTATGACAGGATTGTACTTCCTCATTCCTTCTCATGTCAAAAATCTACTATCATTTAGCTATAGTTTTACGACGCTGTGTTCTTATGTAAATGTGTCTGTTATGTGGTAGCCTGGTCTTATCTTTATCAGCCTGTTTGTTATCAGCTCACTGGGCGGTGCAGGATATTGGTGTTGCAGAGCAGGACACAGCTGACTGGAGGGCATGAAGACCTTATGAGTGAGCAGAAAGTCACTCACACATGGATCTGTGGAGAAAAACAAAAGAGGAAAATATATAACGATGACTAAGGTACACTTTACTGTCCCCACAGGGTAATTTGACCCATCGTTCAATGCTGCTGGGGCAACCTGTCAGCAGTATTAGGACCCATATCCATATCCTGAGCTAGGCTTGATCAGGCCAGATTTGATTTTTGATCTTGTGTTTTAGTTCAACGTTTTGTATCATAAAAAAAAGTGACCTCACCTATAGCGTCATGTGAAGGGTCCAGCTTTAGAGTCTCCAAAAGGTGCTCCAGGATTTTCTCAGGAGTTCCGGACATCACTGTGTACCTAAATAACACAAAGATCAATAATAATATTTGAATGAATAATATACTTTATTTATTAAGTATAAGAACATTGGAATGCTTAATATGTAAACCAATATCAATTAACTATTTCTTCATTATGAATTGAGTCTTTCTTCATGTTTTGTAGAGCTGGGCGATATGGACAAAACATCAAATCTTGATTTTTTGGCACAAACTGGATGATTACGATTTTAATCAAAGCCAGAACAGGGACTGCTTGTCTTTCAAATGGTGGAAGCTCTTTACGGTTTCATTCTTAACATATGCCATTATTTAAGAAATTGTAAACTGCCTTCGGTTACATTTGTAGAAATAAATAATTACAATTGCACAATATTCCTGTTGTGCTCTGTAGCTGTTATTTATCTCTGAAGTAACTACAGAACAACTTTATGTAAATAAAAGTTCAAACATTATGAGACTTTCTGGGCCGACTATGACCAGTAAATAGTCTTATTACATCGAATGATATGTCCAACCAGGATATTGGCTGAATCGATATTTGGGAGCCGATATCCCATCCAGCAAATGTTTCAGTATCGGCGCAGATCCCCAATAGCAGTGTCAGATCAGAGCATCCCTAGTTTTACGGTCAATGAATTACTGCTTTTTGGAACTTCAGCTTCTTGTTCAAGGCGAATGTGAAAACATGGTGAAAAAACTCTCACTAGATAACTGCGCACAATCTTGAGGCCATTTTATCTCGCAGTATCTTATGGCACGAGATCATACTTGTAAATTTATACCACATTTGCCACTGTTAATGTGACAAAGAACACTACATAATATTTACTTCATAAACATCACAGTGAACCCTGGGAAGAAGTCATAAAAGTCTAATAGCTCCTGAAGGGAGTGACAGCAAAACTAATAAAGGACAATATAACCATCACTTTAGTGTTTGCGGAAACCCTTTAGCTCTGATGGTCATTACATAAGCAGGGCCCAAGTCCATGTTTATACTGTGATATGGATGAAACTAATTTTATAATGACAAGAATAATAATGTTTGGCAAAGAAATGGTTCAAATAATGGGCACACTACATTCATGTTGACACAATACAAGTCAATATTTGGGGAATTATAGACATGTAATATTATAGACATTTGTCACAGCCGATATCACCGGTACCGATGTTCGATGAATCGATATATCGCCCATCCTTAAGTAACAAATGTACTTCCTAATTTTTCATGAATAAATTATTTAGTATTGTTGTTTGCGGGCATATTCACATAATCACATAATCACCTCTTCAACATCTGTAAGAAACGTATATATTTAGTACTCCTTTAGTATACAGTACTCTTACTTAGAGATTTTAGAGCACCTTTCCCCTGTAAAGCTTTATCTTTAAATAGTTACAGTCACCTCTATAGAGTCGTTCTATAGAGTAGTTTTATAGAGTAGTTCCTGTAGAGTAGCTCCATACAGTAGTCCCATACAGTAGTCCTATAAAGTACTCCTATAGAGTACTTCAAAACAGTAGTCCTATAGAGTAGTTCTATAGTGTGTCTTACTTGCTGTTAGCCCCGGCTCCAGGCTCAGTGGACTCTGTACTCTTCTCCAGCACCACAACAGTTTTCCCATGCTCCTCCAGACGCACTGTGTTTGCCTCCACATCCTACACACACAATGATACACAAGTCTATACAACTCATCACACTATTGTTTCTCATTGGAGATAATGTCTCATGAGAGTCTAATTACATCTATAACAGTAGAAAAGGCTCCACACAAGGCTATATAGTGATATTTCTGCACTTTTGAGAGTAATTTTAGTAATTTCACATGTATCTGATATAATTTATCTGATACTAATGCATTTAAAGGGTCTATATTACACAAAATTGACTCTTGTGAGCCATGTTAGAATGTTGTTTCCTCCTCAAAAACATATCTGGAGTTGTATTTTGTTATTCACATATGCTTGAGTAATGTCTGTCTACATCTTCAAAGCTCAAAACGCGCTGTTCCACCTTGTGATGTCATGAAACGGTAGTTTTCAACTTAACAGCTACTGTTTACCTTTAGTTCAGTAAAAATTGGGATTTCCAGAGCTGAAATCATCCAAATGATTCTAGTGAAGGTGTATGGAGTTTAAAAACACAGTGGAGCACTTTCTGTATTATCACATGACAGCACAACGCAGATTTGAGCGAGAAGAACTAAGCCTATAAGTGTGAATGAAACAAAACACAACTCCAGGAATGTTTTTGAAGAAGAAACAAGATTATAACATAGATCAGAAAACAGTGTAATACAGGCCTTTTAATTATGTTTGAATAATTATTCTCTTTTTGTCAATATCGCCCAGCCCCACCCTGTACATACAAAACCCATATCTTCCACACCTTGAGGATGCGTATAAAGTCCTGCTTGTCCACTCGTAGGAAGTGACACTTGTCTTCTCTGAGGATGATGGTGGCAGCACGAGGAGCATCATTTAGCAAGGCCAGTTGTCCAAAGTCCTCTCCTTCATGTAATGTTGTCACCACACCCTATATACAACACAAGTACTTTTACATTTACACGACTCAAAACAAGTCAGTATTTGAACAGTTATATTTACTTTCATGTTTGGACTAAAAATAACAAGTGAGTCAGTGGTGGAATGTAATAAAGTAGTAAAGTACTATACTTATACAGGTATACTTTACTTTTTACTTGTATTTCATTACATTTGAGAGAAGGTATCTGTTCTTTTTTACTCCACTACATTTTTGAACTGAAAAGTATTTTTATTATTGTGTGAGACCTGCTGAAAAGCCCGAGGGGTTTATTTTTAACACATTTGAGCAAACAAAAATATCCAAATAAAAACAGCTACAAAAACCCCCAAAAACAATTATTTATCAAATTCACTATATTTGAAGCTTTATTAGATCACAAAATGGTGCAAATATTTCTAATTTTTACTCCTTAAGTACATTTTTAAACAGGTCCTTAAATACGTTTACTTAAGTAGATGTTTTCATGTGATACTTTTACTTTTACTGGAGTGTTTTTTTGCTCCAGTATCTATATTTTTACTTAGGTTAAGTTTGTGTATCCTTACTTTTCCATGTGTTATGACGTTGACAGAGCCCTTCCAGATGATGTACCATGACGTGCCCTTGTCTCCCTGACTGAACACTGAATCAAAATAAACACAGAAATAAATACAGAAATAAATACAGCGATTACTATTTATTCATGGGTTTCAGCTTCCTCTTGAGTACTTTTTACTATTCAAATGATATAATATTTTGTTGGAATTTTGAATTGCTATGACAAAGGCGCTAATTTATCATCATTTGGAAAGTCATAACTAGGGTTTGTTCACTCTTGCTTTGTTCCTGGTTTGAGTCCGTTTTAGTCTTTATATTGACTTGATCAGGCCCTGCTCTAATCCAGGTTTAGTTCCAGGGTTTAGTCCCAGGTTAATCCCAATTTTGAAGTTTTTTGTGCAAATCTGAACACATCCATTGTAGTACTAGGGTTGGTAATTATAATAGCTATTCTTTCAGTTATTATGAGATATAAATGAAGGAATCAACCACATATACCAAATTCTGTAAGTGGTTTTGGCAAAGTGGTGCAGATTTAACATCTTAATATATAATTTACTTGAATGAAAATTAAAACACTTGCACTGTGTACATTTTCTCTTGGACGGTCCGCCATCTGCTTGTCTCCATGGTGACGTTATTGCTTTGCCTGGGATGTTCCACAGTAAGGCATTAAACAAATACATCTTGTATTTATTCAATTACACATATTCTTATTTCTCTGTGGTCCACTTCTCCACAGATCTGGCCTGTAATTTGGCCTGGTGATGTGGCCTGCTTGTCGAGTTAAATTAAATGCCATACTTTAGGTCATTTCAGGAAAAAAACAACAACATGGAGTCAAAGTGATGGACCCTCTACTAGTTGCACAGTGCACCTTTAACTGTATAAGTTATAGATAATTAGAGTAGTGTATTTTGAAACACGCTCTGCTGGATCCACATAAAGCTCCCTGTGTGTCCAGTCTCTACACACTCAAATGTCAGAGGCACTCACACACTGTTCCGGATTTGGCATGAGACTCAAAGACCAGCACTGCAGCCAGCTCCTTACGCACCTGTAACACAAAACACAGCACTACAAGTTAACAAGTCATCTACACAAGGCAATACAAGACTTCAACTATTATTATTTATGTGAATTTTGCTAAAATTATAAAAAGGATGCCAAACATACTGTATTTTTTGTTTTTAGCTAAAACAAAACACCATAATAGCACTTTTGAGAGATCCTTGATATAGCAATGTCACAACTAGGCCTGTCACAATAAGAAATAAAAAAAAAAATCATGATAAACGATAACATTGACCCTTCTTATACCCAGTGAATGGTAAAAAGAATCAATAATTAGTCCTGGGAGTGACTTTTTCATCCCTCTACATCTCAAATCTTACTGTAGTACATTTATATGGTTTTTTGCACCATATATTGTTCTAGCTGTCATATATTGAACGTCAATATAGTAATTATCATGACAGGCCTAGTCACAACTAAATCTAATAAATACATTCTTTAAGTGAATATGTATTATAGATTGTGGTAAAATTTTGTAATGTCAATTTTTTGCATTCTATGGATATGGACAGTAATGCTCATGACTAAAGCCAAGCCTGTGTAATGGAATAAGCACCCTTTAAATAACAATAAAACAATTTCAACTCAAAGAGGTGCTCTTATCTTTGTTTCAGTTTCTGTTGCATGTAGACCCAGTAACTGCTGTGTTGTTAACCACAAATCATAAGAACAAACCATTACAGCAAATTCGTCAATAGCATTTTGGCTTGGCCTCAATCTCATTTAAATAACAGGCCTTTTTTGTGCCTCAAACCGATATAAAAACAGTGTCTTTTCTGATGTTTTTCTTGCTAGGAGGTGACTGTAGAGTTGTAATACTGACTGAGGTGGAGAGATGAGCTGCAGCCTTGACGTGTAGCAGCTCCTCATAGATCACCTCCAGGTCCTCTGCACTTCTCTGACTCGGGCTAAACACAAGAAACAAACACAAATGAAACAAAGAGGGGAATATTTTAAGCTATTTTATCAATTTAATATGTCAGAACCAGCATTAGCAAGATATTAGCACGATACTGTGACCTAGTCCTTTAGTCCTCACAATTTGACTCAATCAGCCATCAAATACACTACTGTCTTTGTTCTTCAAATGTACTTGTTCTTGGGTTTTTGCAAGTAACACAGTTTTTATCTGTCATTTCTCATTACAGTCAAGATTTAGACAGACAATTCTCTGGCAGTAAAAGTGTGGTTTCAAGAGGAGTTCAGACTTTGGAGAAAGAGTTAACAATTTTTGTGTTAAATTGCAATGATTACAGGTCTGTTTTATTAATGTTCAGGAAATCAATTTGGAATCCATTTGTGTTTTTAATAAGTAATAATATGATCGAATAAAAAACTTGACCAGCCAATATGAGGAAAAATATTGATTCATTATTTTGGTGCACAGACCTTTTGCGGAGAATCATAGTGAGCAAAGCGTCAGGCCCCAGCTGTGAGAGCAGAGACAGCGCCTCCTGCAGGTCCTCCTCTGGAACTTTCTCGTTTGTGACGTGGTTCAGACCAAAACCTGAGTCTTGGAAACGGTAGAACTGTGTGTCTTTGTCCAGGAAGTTCAGCTCCTGCTTCACTGCATAAGGAAAAAACAACAGCTAAACAAAGTGACACTGAATAATTTAAAGACCAAAACATATTACTTCTCAATAATTTGATTTGTGATTTGACAAGCTCTTTTCTTCTTCTTTTTGTTCAATCAAAATCATGTTTTATTGTATTACTTCATAAACACCACGTACAGATCTTTCACAGACTGCTTGCTCTGTAATTCTGTTTTAGGGACCTTTTTAACCTAACAAGAATGAAATTGATTAAAAAAAAAATATATATATATATATATATATATAAAAGTTTTTGTGCAATTCATCAATATTTGGATAGTATGGACCTTAGAAAAAACACATAAATAAAAAGCAATAGCAAAAAATAACTTTCACCTTGATGTTACTATTCCTAGGATCGGATGTTCTAAATCAGTATTATAGTATTAGTACTATGAGATGCCAGTTTTGCAGATAAAAAATTATTTCCACTACTTTTTAATGTATTAGTGTTTTATTTTTTAAGAAAATGTTTATAATTGTATTCAGTTTCAATATTTAATTCAACGTGTCCATTAATCAAGGCTCTATATGAAAACAAATATACTTATTCAAATATACTTGTACATATACATTTATATAATTATGCTTTATTTGACACTTGTCTCTTGCTATCTTTTTTGCTACTTATTTAGAATTTATTATTACCATTTATATTTTTTATTCTTTGCCATTATATTATATTGTGATGTGTGAGCTACTGTGTCCAAATAATTGCCCTTGTTCATAAATAAAGTTTGTCTAAGTCTAAGGCCCAATCTCAGTTCTCCCCTTCGCCCTCTGTCTTAGCCCTACCCCTCTGTTGTGCGCGTTCACGAGAGACAGAGGGGTGTCCCAATACTCTTTTCTGTAAGTGCGAGGGCTAAGGAGAAGGGCTGTTCACCCCTCTGAGCAGAGCTTTTGCAGATGCACCCTTTGCGCAAAGGGGATGGGCGTGGCTTAACGCAAGATGCAGCAGAAAGCAACATGGCGCCGAAGGGCTCGCACAAATGTAAGCATTTTGCATTCAAGAACCTCATAAAAAGTTGTATAAAACTGTAGTAACTTTTGAAAAGTTGTAGGTATACTCATGGCGGCAGCATTTACGCTTTCTGACATATACGGCTTATCGTAACATGCCCGGTTAGAACTATACGCTTGTTACGGTAGAATGTGTAAAGTATTACGAACATGCATGGCCTAAAAGAACTGTATACGCATATATGTCAGACTAGAATGTGTCAAATATATCGCTGTATTTCGCCTCGTAACTCGTCTCATGCGCTTTTAGAACTATACACATGTTACAGTAGAATGTGTAAAGTATTACGAACATGCATGGCCTAAAATATTATTGTTTCGTTTCGCCTTGTAAATTATCCCCTATTTATATTAAAAATGACATGTTATTAATCACATTTGTATTTTGTTTAGAAATGTCTTGTAGGAGGCTGGACTTGTTGGAGTTGTGTCAGCCCAACAAGCTTCAAAAAAGTGGGAGAATTTGAAAATAAAATATAAGGTATATTACATTCTATAATATTTGTAGGTACCAGAACAACTATATATGTTTATGACTATGTATTCATTTTGTTTTCTTTTTTGTGTGTACCAGGCATCCTCTACAACTCCGTGCACCTCTGCATCCCCGTCCTCTGCATCCTCATCCTCATCTGCCACCCAGTCCTCACCTGCTGCTCAGTCCTCAGCTGTAGCTGTGGCTGCAGCTCCTCCTCAATCTCCCTCTCCCAGAAAGAGGACAAGGAAGTCCAAAAATGTTGTGGTGGACTTCCTCAAAGAAGAGTCCGCAAAGGAGCAGAAAAGGCACGAGGAGACTGAGGAGAAAACTGAGCGTTTTTTGGGACTGTTTGAGAAATTAGTTGATAAAATGTAGTTGGGGTTTTTTTGTGTAGTTTTTTGTGTTTGTTTACAGAGTTCAGATTTGCACTGTTTTCTAGTTATTTAATTTTGTTTTTTCTACCTCTTTTTAAAATTTGCACTCTACCTCTTTGCACATTTTAATTTTGTGTTACAGTTGATTAAAATTTGATTTACATATGTTGTACAGAGTATAGTAATTTTTAAAAATTTAAAAATTTAAAAAACATTAGACGTTTTGCAAAGTTTATCTAAAACAAACTTAAAAGGAGCACAATACTAAACTTTAAAAATAATGTCATATTGTTGCGACTGCAAAGGGGTGTCCCATTTCTAAGGGTTTAAAACAAACCCTTTGCCTTAACCCTCTGTTTAAAGACAGAGTGTTAGGGCGAGGGGTAGGGCTAAAAGACAAAGACAGAGGGGTACAAAAGAGAATTGAGATTGGGCCTTAGTCTAATATATAAAGTAAAAAAATACATACTCAGCTCAAGCTTCATATTTTCACGTCACTTTAACATGTTAACACTGAAGCTGATTTGAAGTGCACAATCACACAACATTATCTAAACTATATGCAAATAAGGGCCACTCTAATGGGAGTAATCATGGTAAAGTGTGATAAACGGGTCTGAGCTGATTGAAGTGGCCTCCTCTCTTCAGACGGAAAAGGCGGTCACTGTGACTGAAAGCCCAAACCGGACCAACATCAGACTTGGACAGATTCCTGTATCAGGACCTCAGCTGGACTGTATGGACTGGATAGTACAGGAAGTCAAAGACATATCTCCAAACATATCTCATGTTGTTATGTACGGTGTTCCAGAGGATGTGCAAGCCATTGTGCAGGAGATGGGTAGGGCAGGCAGAGATGGTAAACACATGCAGTTGTTTATCGCATCAAACGTACACAAAGGTAGATCAGGTAGTCAAGGAGCTGCTAAATACAAAACGGCTTTGTACAGTCATTTTGACTTGAGTATACCACAGCAATTATACCAGGTCATCTGTGTTGCACCTACTGTCACACAGTATGCCAATGTCACCCAGAAGGTTGTCAGGAGACCACCCCAGTGTATGAACTGCCTCAAAGTTATTACTTATTTTGACTTCTTTACTATTTGTTTTTTTAATTTTATTTTAATACTCCGTAAATCAAAACTCATTTTCAAATATCTGACACACATTTTTTGTTTCCCTCTAGGTCAGTCTGAAAACTCCAGACGTCATGTTGACATTACCCATCCACATCGGAAATGTGTCTTTGGACAAAAAGTACCGCCCTGCAGCCAATTCCACCTCCTCTGCTCCTGCTGCTGCTTCTGTCCCGAGCTCTCTCCCTGCTCCTGAAGACTCCACCTCCACTACTGCCACCACACCCACGTTACCCCCTGGGCCTGTGCCCAAACCCGCCCCCCGCCCTGCCCCGCGCTCCCGGATGTCCTCGTGCCACTCCCCCAGCGCGCCCCCGGCAGAGTTCCCAGAGGGAGCAGAAGGGGGCGCTGTGATGGGCGGAGGTTATCCCAACAAGAGACAGTCCCAGCTAGTGTCACCAAATGCGTTCAGCTATGCCCCAGGGCTGTTTTTCGGCCAAAACCATCCCGAAGCCGCCCCTAGGGGTGCCACCGCTCCTTATCCCTCAGATATCAGAGCAAGTGCAATGCCAAGTCCGCACATAATTCCACCAGACTACAGCACACCTTCATATCCAAGAGGTAAGTTTACAACCTGCACCACTCTGATATGCAGTGTTTTCAGTACTTACAAGTTAAGCATTAACAAAGTATATTTACATACGGATCAAGACGAGTTTTCTTGTTAAGGGCTAAACCAGTGTATTATCTTTTATAGATAATGCAGTGTAACAAGGTTAGTGGTATATTGCCTACTGATGTGGTGCTCTTCATAATCTTGGGGGGGACATCTGGTGGAGAAGGTGCAAATCACAGCTCCAGTTGCTAATGCTGAAGAACACTTGAACTAAGAAATTTAACGGGGGACGCTTAAAGGAACTGTATTGTAAGATTTGGATTTCAAATTCCATAAACATTACCTGTGTCTGTGTCTCAAAATATGAGGGAGATGCGTTTAAATCAAATACTTCTAGTTTCACGAGTTGTTTTAAATCTAACAAGACTCTTCTGAATCCTCACTATCTAAACCCCAGCACCTACAGCCAGTCACTAATTCTTGCTAGTGCAGCTTCTGCTGCTGCAGTAGCTGCTGTCCTGAGAATGAGAAAAACTTGTTTATGTCCTTTATATTGAGGTTAAGGCACTGGCAACAACTGGTGCCTGGTACCTTTCTTACAACAGTAAGAAACAGTTCCTTTAAACTAATTTTAGATCTCTTAGATCTCATTTTACATTCAGTTTAAACAGACATACTTTGTCAAATGCATTGAATTCACACTGACACAGTACAGTGAAGAGGTGATATTTTACCAAAACATTTTACACTGTAAGCATCACTTACCTACAATAAAAAAACAACTGAACTCATTGGTTAAAAACTAAATCTACGTATGCTTGGGTAGATCAACGGTGACTTCTTGCCTGAGCGCATGCACGTGCATTGGAAGCCGGCCAGTCTGCTGCTTTTAGTTGGTCTAAATGTCTTTTTTAGATCTTTTTATTAAATGGTCTGTTTTTTTTATTTCCAGAAGCTCCACCGTCCTATGATGAGAGCTGCAACACTTGAACCAACTACACCAGGAAAATGGTCAACCTTTCACCTGCACCAGGACCTATATCATAGACAATTACTATTCGAATAATAAGAAATACCAAAAACGCTGGACCTTGTTGGACATTTTGGTTTGTATATTGGTTAAAACAGTTGTGATTTACTCTCTCTAGACTATTCAATCAATATTGTTCGGAGTTCATTTAATCTTTACTAGAAATGCCCAATATGTATCATCAATAAAACAATCAGTCTGTACATAAAACAGCACATTTAAAGAAACTTAAGGTAGGTCTACTTTAAAAATACTGGTGTCTGTGATGTCTGGGATTTAAAATTTCCTATGTCTTGCTAATGTTTTATTACAAACTTCTGCTAAACTAGTTACTTTTTTTTTTTTTTTTTTTTTAATACATTTTGAGCAGTAATGAACAATTTTATTTGTACACACATTACACTTTTCATCCTGTTACGTGAATTCTGTGTCATGAGTTTGGTCACTTTTGGTCTAATTGTGGGAATCACTGTTTTTGATATTGTTGAGCTGCTAAATGAGTATTTTTTTTTCTTTGTTTTGTTTTTAAACTTTAATTGTACAGAGAGTGGTTTTAATTTTACATTTTTATTATCAGTTCTGTGTCACTGGAGTTATTAACAATATGAGATCTATTTATTTCTGATGCCGTACCTCCAAAAACAAACTATAGATTTATGTCACCAAAGATTACATAAATCTATAGAAACTCATAGAAACTGATGGCATATTTAAGTCATCAGTTTCTAAGATGCCGTCCAAATATGTAAAAAATTACGTCACAAAATATGACGCAATTTTCCAGATGGCTACTGCTGCTATGGCGCAGCCACCTGCAATCAGCAGGCCCTTTGTCCATGGACCTGGACCTGGATCCGAGTTGGGGTTGCGATTGGGATTTGGGTTAGGGTTAGGGATAATAACTCTGACTCCTCCAATGATTTGAAACTCCATTTTGCTACCTTTTTCAGTGAACCTAATCCTAACCCTAACTTTCAGTAGCAGAGCGAGGCCACAACATTTTGACATCTTTAAGCTTTGAAGTGACTGCTTTATGATTTCTCTATTGATTATTACTGAATAAATCCAAGAATTCACTGTATTACATATTTTTGCATTTTAACAATTTAAATTTTCGCTGCCTCCCATCTGTATTAATTAATATTGTCCTATAGAATGCTGTGATATCATCTGAAACCCAGCAATAGCAACAAAACTGGATTTTGTAGAATCTAGAAAAGTGTTCTGCAGTGCTATGTTGCCATGGTAACCATTCTTAGAATGTTTTAAGGCTGCAAGAATATCACAATAAAATCAAAATCACAATTTCAACGAACACCATTAGCAAATTGTAAATGCTGTCATTTTTTGTCATTGCAATACTGTGCAATACCTCTGATACAATTCACTTATGTCACTTACTGATATTTATCCTGTCTAATCCTGCTGTACATAAACATAGTCATATTACTGTAAATAACATAATACCAGGGGTGGAAAGTAACGAATTACATTTACTCACATTACTGTAATTGAGTCGTTTTTATGAGTACTTTGTCATTTCCTGAGTAAAATAATATCGATAGGGACAAAAAATAAAATGCGGGGGAAAATAATCTGCCGGAACTGAAAGGAAATTGCATTGCGCGGGTTTGCGTGCGGCAATTCCATTGTTTCACAATCTGAATCAAGGCGTTGGAACAAGATGGTTATTGCGGAGCCACATATGGAGGTCATGGAAGATGAAGGACCAGAAGAAGATGCATTCAATTCTGGAGAGAAAAGCCATAGAAACCCTTGGCCAAACCTCGATGACCTATTCGCGTTTAAACGCAAAAAAGGCAGCAACATAATCATGCAATGTAAAATGTGTCTGCCCCGCTGAACCGAGCTTTCAGCTACAAGACCTCAACATGAATCTATGAAAGCATGTGGTGGTAAGTAGGCTACAAATATAGGCCTATATGTTTGGCCTGTTATACCCAAACGGTATATTTATTGTTGTTTGGTTAACACAATCTGGCTTCATGATTTCAATTATTTTCCATCCTGATCACTAACGTTTCAAGTGAAGTAGCCGAGAGTTGGAAAATCACCTCACGTTTAAAAGAAGAACACTTAAATATGTGTGAATGATACAAAACACAACTCCAGGTATTGTTTTGATGAGGAAACAACATTATACCATAGATCAGAAAATGGTGTAATATGGGCTCTTTAATCTGTACACATCTGTAGTGTCAAAATTGTGTCTATTATGGTCTAATTATAGCATTTTAACTCTCTTCGCTCTTTCCCCTCCAGAGCTGCCCTACGGCTGGGAGAGAATTGAAGACCTCGGTATGGAACCTACTATGTGGAGTGAGTAAACTTGACATTAGGCCTGGAGCTACATATAATTTTAAACTGCAGAGGGAAATCCATGCATTTCACTTTTATATAGAGAGGATAAAATGGTTCAGCAATCCAGCCACACAATGCTACTATGAATTCAGAACAAGCTTTTCACACTGATAACAAAAAAAGAATAATTACTCAAGTTAAAATAGCTTGAATTCAGAGTATAAATCTTATGTTTTGGTAAATGGTAAATGCTTGTCTGTTTAATGTTAAATGTTAATTTAACTCGTCAACTAATGTATGAAATATTGCTGTTAAGACCTATTATTTTGCTTTAAAGAAGTGCGTGTGTCTGCTATATAGTTATAATCTATGACAACCATGGATCATTGTGTTGTATGCATATTTTAAATCGCAATATTCACCTTAAACAACTTGGTAAAAGAAACAAATCTGCTGCATTAGAAAACTGCGGTGCCCAACGGGAGCTGACGTTTTCAAATGTTTTCAGTTGTATTCGTGTGTCTCGCCATCTCATTTTCGACAAACAAATGTCATCATCACAACAAGCAAGCAGCAACGTTGGCAAATTGTACGTGTAACCAATTAAGAAAATAAAATTGCAGAATGACTCAAGTACAGAGCAGTAGGTGTATGTCGTGGCGGTAAAAACAGGGGTCAGTCTGTAATATATCTTGAAAATAAAATATTAAAACATGCACGAATCACTCCAAATACAGCTTTGGGTTAGTAAATGCTAAGGAGAAACAACTAGAACAGGTGAAAAGGTCTGAAAAGTCCATTTTGCAGTATAGGTCTGCTTTAAAAATACATTATCTAGACAAATGAAATACACTTGAACTAACCAAAAGTACTCAGGATTCAGTTACAAAAGCTGAAATGACTTAAACAACATAGATTGAATTTTTTACAGTGAATGTTTGGTTGTGTTGTGCTATGACTAGACATAATGGATTTGTAAATATATATTGAGTTTTTTCTTGTTTACAAGTGAAGTCAGTATTTTAATTCAATTATCATCAAACAAAACCCAACTTCTAACTAGAATCGATTTTGTTTGCTGTGCCGTTTATATGAATATGTAAAAATGCCCATAGCTCGATGATTGACAGTTCTCTATAGAATCCTCAAGTCTTATTATGTGGGAGGTTGTCTACCATTCAATAATATTATACTCAGTTTGGATTCTGTAAGATTTATACTTTGAAAACAGCCATTTGAGCACAATTGTTGGTGTTTGTGTCTCCCGTAGAGGCCATTTTGTTGCAGACCTGAGTGAGAGTGTAACATTGTGGTTACCTGGCCTTGTACAATGTCATTTTCTCGTAGTGGCTTCATGCTTCATTTGCCTGAGACTTTTGTGACCACAGTTTGAACTTGCATCTTTTTTTATCAGTTTATGCTGTTTGTCAGGCTCAAGTTTAGTGAATGTTTGTATTTTATTTCATGGATACAGATTTTTAGACAAATTATTTGATTGATTGATTGTCTCCATGGAGATGATGGAGATTAGAGATTGAGCAATATAAGTTTTTCCATAACTGATGCCGATTGTTTTGAATCCAGAGAAACTGATGGCTGATGAACTCTGCCTGTATTTTTGGGCTGATATGAAGGGCCAATTTTGGTAATTTTCCCCAAATTATCTAATTTGAATTCAATAAAAACTCATTCTCAACCTCATTTTACCACAAATTGGATAATTGAGCTGTGTGGTCACATCTTTGGACTCAAGTGTTCATCTAGAGCTATATTCATCTTCTTTATGCATTTTTTTTTTTTTTGCATATTTAAGCAACTAGACAGCACAAATAAAATATCGGCCTCTGCTAGAGAATGAAGGCTAATACCCTAAAAATTGCAAATATCGGCCGATATAGTGGTCTCTAATGGATGTTATTGCTTTAGCTAGAAGGATCAATAGTTTCACATTTTCCCATTTTTCATTAATACAATTTTGTAACGTGATATGAAGGATTGATTTTTGTATATTTTTTTACCCAAAATAAACGACGCAATTGCGTTTACAGGATTGCACCTTCTTCATAATGGGCTAAAGTTGAGATTTCAAATCAAAAGAAAAAATGAATGAAAAACTATCTGGGGGGGAAAAAAAACCAACAAGGAATTTTCACCCTAGATTCCGAACAATAGTCCCATTCTAACCTGTTAATGATTGAACCTGCTTTAATAGTGTGGATATTTACACAGCTCTAAATGTGTTTTTGCTAATGGGGCATCTCCTACTTTCTCACGCTGTTAGACCAGTTATGACCAGGCCAGACGCTCCCATCACTCTGTTCTTTGTTATAAAACAGGAAGTAAAATGAGGACACGAGTCTGTCCAGATCTGACGCGTAAACACTGACCCAAAGTGTGAGTTTGTCCCATTAGTGAGGACAGACCTGCAGAGGAGCAAGAACCACGGAGAGCTTATGTAAGAGGGTTAATGAGAGGCTGCAAAATTCTCTATCTCTTTTATCTATCTATCTATCTATCTATCTATCTATCTATCTATCTATCTATCTATCTATCTATCTATCTATCTATCTATCTCATCTTTCTTTATCAAACTTTCTCTTTCTCTCTTTCTCTACTCCTTCTCTCCTTCCCTCTCTTCCTCCCTTCCCCCCTCTCGTATTTCTGTCTTCCCTCTAATACATTTTCTCATTCTTTGTAGCTCTGTTTCTCTCTTCCTCTCCTCCTCTCATTATATCACTACACCCACTCTCCCTCCCTCTCTCAGTCTTTCTCTGATTCTTCTCTCTGTCCCTCACATACCATCTGTCTCCCTCTCTCTTCTACTCCCTACCTCTTGCTCTTTGGCTCACCTTCTCTCATTCTCTTTAATCTCTTTTTCTCTCATCCCTTTTCTGATTTTTTTTCTCTCTCTCTCTCTCTTTTCCCTTATCTCACTTTCTCGCCCTATCACTTTTTTCCTCTCGCTCCCTCTCTCTTTTTCCGTTCCCCCACTCTCTTTCTTCCTCTCTAATCTCTCTCTCTCTCACACACACAGACTACACCCCTCTCTCTCTCTCTCTTTCCACCCTTCCCTCCCTCTCTCTCCTTCCCTCTCTCCATCTCCCTCTCTTTTCTCTCATGTTAAAAATGAATTCCTGAATGTGACAGCAACACTTATTATTTCCCCCTTATTCTCCACACACAGGCGCAGTGCAGGGACTAAATAATGAATCAAGCTCACCGTTTTTAAATGGCTGCAAATAAATAAGGCTCCATTTAATTTACATAAGATCTATAATGTCCATTGCAGATCCTATAGAGAACTAAATATCCCTCGAGGTTCACATTGTATTGTATTGTATGTATAAAAATGAATGGGGATTATTGATGTTCAGAGGATTTTTTAGGATCCCATCAGAAATGTGCTAACTCCTGTTGTAAAAAGTGCACTGCAAATTAGTTTTTCAATTACTTCTTTTTGCAGCCTTTTTGGTTAGTTTTTTATTATAGACAATAAACTGGACATTCTACTTTTGCAGATGTCCAAAACTCATTTTCAGTATACTTTCAGATTCAAATTCTGCTTATGGGTTTTTTGCACTAGGGTGAGCAGTTGTTTCAGTCTACTCTCAACTGTTGATCAGAAATGTGTTTGAAATTGGAAATGGAAACTTTATTTCTTTTTCTGTGATTAGTAATTTATTGTTTTCATCTTCAAACGTCAGAATGGAAAATGTCTTTTATATATAACACACACACAAATACACAAGACAAATGTATTTATTAATAATAACACACTTTCTAGTTTACAATAGCAAGACTTTTGTGGACTCCATTGAATCCAGTAGAAACTAAACCATCAACACGTTTGTCTAATGCTTTATTTCACTGTTGTTTTGTTCTGGTTTGTCTCAAGTAAAGTTTAGCCATTCAGATATGGTTACTTCAAATTTAAGATTCAGACAAGTTTATTAATCACACCAGGGGCAATTAAAACACATAGTAACAACCAAAGATCCAACACATGGAGCAATTCTGAACAAAAAAAAAGCTCTGAGGGTCAATGAAGCAACCAATAAAAAGACATTACACCTACAAAGTATTTGTATTTCAAAATGGCAATAGGAATTAATTATTTCAAATGCATATTCATTTGGGTAGGAAAGAAAACTCACTTTTTAAAATGTGACTCTGTGACCTAAGAATCACATTGGCTTTTTGTAACACATTTCTGTCAATCATAGTTTTAAATGACATTACATTACTCTTCTCAAAAATTGGTCAGTGTGACTGATTTGTTACTATATTAGATGTTTGTGTTACTATAGTATTAACTGTGCATTTACCATCTGTCATGAATCAAAAAGGCACTATACATAATTGTACTTACTCACTTGTATGTTGCTCTTCGTCAGGTAAAACGATGATGTGTTCGATGATCGGCTGTGGCGGCTCATTTCCAAACATGCAGAAGCTGATGGAGCACCTGAGGCACCACCACAAACCAAACGTCTACTTCCTGTGAGTCTTTATCAAGGGTCATTGTTGTAATCGATCTGGATATGGAAAGCATTGTAAGTTACATGAACATAAAGGTACACTATGTAACTTTTCTGGTGGAAGGTCTGCTACCTGCTTGTCACCATGGAGATGTTATTGTTCTGCCTGGAAAGTTCTTTGGCGTGGCATTAAATTTCTCTATCTTCATGGAGATGAGCAGGTGACACCCGTAGGCCTGGCCTGAGAATGCATATTTCTCAAGGTATTTTAAGATTTATTAATGTAATGCCATACTGTGAAACATTCCAGGCAAAGCAAAAACAGATCCTCCATCAGAAGTTACATGGTGCACCTTTTAAAACACAAAAAAGTACATTTAGTAGCGTATGGTGAAAATTATATACAGTATTATGTGTGTAGCAATGAAGTTTGATGCCACATTAGATTTGTAGCAACAACTTAAACATTTTCACCCCATATGAGGGTACAGTATCAATACAGTTGCCTCTCTTGTCTCATTGTTTGTAATTTGCTGTTTTTGTTGATATATCTTGAATGAACAGTTAATACAATGCTCATGCAAAGTTGATGATTAAAAAACCTCAACATATTAGTTTGGATAACAAGTATATTAGATCTTCTGTGTGGGTCAGTGTTAAATGTGCGTCGTCCCTGATAAATAAATAAGATTTTTTTAAAAACTAAGATGCTGTTCACTTAATATATTGTCTTCTTGTCTTTAGGTGTGAGAGCTGTCACGCCAAACTGCGATTGTACCGTGGACTCCTCCATCACCTGCGCTCCTGCTCCAAAGCCCCCAAACCCAAGTTTAACCCCGCCCCCTCTCCCTCCTCTTCCTCTACACCCCCTGTCCCGATGGAAGTAGACCAACCCAAACTAATAGCGCCCCCACAGGACAATCTGAGCCCTCCTCCTCCTCCTGCACCACCACAACCACAAGTCCCCCCTGCTCTTACCCCATCCAACCACTCCCAACAGCCCCACAGCCCAACAACCCCCCTCTCCCCTCCCCAAACAACGATCTTGCCCAGCCTCGTTTAATTCAGCATATCATATAGATTCAACAGTAAATGCTTTGTTTTCAAAAGACAACCAACAAATCGGTCCAGTCCCGGAGACGCAGCCCAGAGCAAACCCACCTGAGGGGCAGATTCACCAGAGACCGAAAACGCCGGAAAACGCAGAATCATCCCAAATGTCTCCACAATCTCCTCCCACCAATGTCTGGAGAGCTGGTCAAGGTAAGTTTTCTATCACCCAATAATAAGGCACTTGTTTCAGGATTTAGAGTAATGTTTGTTAAGTTGGGGGAGGAACCACACGTTTTTACTTTACAAACACATTCAGTTTGGTACCGAAGCACTAAACTCTTCACATTTGAGAGACGTTTGTGCTGTTCATTCATTTTCATTCTCTACTACTTAAAGGTGCACTATGTAACTTTTCTGGTTCAGGGTTCACCATCTGCTTGTCTCCATGGAGATGCCATTGCTTTGCCTGGAATGTTCCACAGTATAGCATTAAATGTATCTTGCAATAATTAATGTACAGGTGATTTGTTGCTAAACGATGCCTTGGGAAATGTGCGTCCAAACTGTGAGTGTGGCTTGACCCGCCATCTGGTCTCCATGGAGATATGTTTTAATTCAATACTGTGGAACATTACAGGCAAAACAATAACATTTCAAGCAGGTGGCAGATCATCCACCAAAAGTTACACAGTACACCTTTTAAAACAATATTGTTCATTTTATTTACACGTAATATTCAACCAAAATGGCAAATAATGGTGTCTTATCATACTGTATTGAAGAAAAACAAAATACTTTAAAGGTGCACTCTAACTTTTTTGTTGGGGGGGTTCATCATCTGCTTGTTTCTATGGAGAATCATTGCTCTGCCTAAAATGTTCCACAGTATGACGTTAAACAGCTCTACCATTTATTCAGTTACAGATGGTTTTACTCAAAAATACCTAGAAAAACAGGCTCTATTCTGTGAGCGGGGTCGCCTCTCCACAGATCTGACCTGTAACTTGGTCTGGTTTTGTCTCCATGATGATAGAAAGGTTTAATGCCATACTGTCCCATGGAGAAAAGCATTTGACAGACCCTCCAAAGTTACACAATGCACCTTAAATACACCCAGTTTTAATCTTTTGACCCCTTTTCACTCTGAGAAACGCATCCTCTGGCAGCACACCAGGGGGCGCTACACCTGTGTTCAGTGCGGTCACACCGTCACGAACAGAAAAGAGATGACTGAGCACAGCACACATCACAGTGACACCACCCTCGGCCCCAAAGAGGAAACCAACAACCCAGCCACAACCAGCAGCTAGTCTAACTTCACCAAATATGGAGAAAGAGAAACATGTGGTGCAGCATCCTTTGACTAGAAACCTTTGAAGAATGAATGAATTGGTTTTGACATTGAAAAAAACATGAAATATCATATTAAAAATGTAATGTATTTGTCTTTCGTGTAATAATTTGATCATAAAGAATAATAAAATCATACTCATTGTGGTTTATTGGTGTGAAAGTGGTCTGTCTTCATATGACTTATGCTGGAAAGAATTTTATACTTTGAAGTTGAACATGTAATCAAGTGCGATGCCTTGGGGCCAGACCTCCTTGTCAAAGCCTGATTAAATCTCTGAAGCTAAGCAGGGCCGGGTCTGGTTAGTGTTTGGATGGGAGACCGCTGGGAAAATCAGGTGCCACAGTGAAAAAAATCAAATCCATAGGCAAGACACTTCACCCACGTTGCCTGGTAAGAAAGTGGTGTGTGCGTGAATGTCGGTGGTGGTCGGAAGGGCAGCGATGGTGCAGACTGGCCGCCTCACTTCTGTCAGTCTGTCGCAGGGCAGCTGTGGCAGAGTGAATGGATATCACACCAAACTGTAAAGCAACTTTGAGCGTCTGGAAAAGCGCAATATAAGATTAATGCACATGCAACAGTTTGATATTGAGTTTACATATAATATGATACAATATTTGAATTTGCACCACTCTTTCAGATTTGATCATTTCATTTATAAGTCAAAAATACCAGATATTTGAAGTGTCTTTACATTAATCTCAAATTATATATATATATTTCATACAAGCATTTGACTAGTTTGAGGTTCAGGCTTCTCCATGCCCTCTACATCACACATGCATTACAGCCAAATCCCACTGCCTGTTCCAGTCTTCAGCAGGGGGCGCTACAATAATTAACATTTAACCAGACAAATTGTACAATAAGGTCCCCTCTACATTTTAATTATCTTTATTCACATGTCTTGGTGGATACATGCAGACTGGGGTTTCAAATAAGTCTTGCCATATGAGAAAGTAGTCCATAGTCCTTCTATATAAAAATATGGGGGCACTTTGATATTTTTTGACATGTAATAAAAGTTGTAATTGTAATTCTGTTAACAAAACAAAATCAGCAAAACGCTGATGGGAACAATGAGTAAACAAGTGCATACAAAACAAAGATTTAAGTGCCAAACAAAAGGCAAAATTAAGATTTAATTTTTAGTGTGTTTAAACTAGGATTGCGATGGTTGGATTTAAAAAAATCTCTTCTGCTCCAGTGAGTACGTCTTTACAGCTGGAAGTTTTCGGAAAAATAAACCTCCTCTGCTCATGTTGCCCTGGAGATAAAACACAAGGTTGACAAAAACTTCCCAGCTACAACAAATCACCACCCACTAATGAAAAATATATAGGTAATAATGAAAACAGAATCAACTAGTGTTATACTAAAATACAATACTAAAAATTTAAAAAGTTAATAGGTGATAAAGAAAGGGCTGGATTAGGGTTGTCAAAAGTATTGAAAATGACACGCTAATCGATTCTAAAACTTCAACTCGAAACTAGATACTGATTTGAGCAGGTATCAATACTAAAAAAAGTCACATTAACAGGACAGAAATGGCTTTAGAAGGATCTTGAGCTGGATAAAGATGAAGTACAGATACAACATAGTTACATCTATATGTTTAAGGCAATACTACAAACAAAGTATAATTAGGTTTGCCAGTTTTTGTTGGGATTTTTATATTTAGACTATGAGGCAAAAATAAGACAGTGGGGGGGACACTCACAGTCTCCTCTATTATCAGAAAACATTGGTGGTCTCAAAGGTTCTACTATAGACAGAATTTTAACTACTCAGGAAATGTCCAATTTTGTCCAATTTCTGTTTGTCAGTCTTTACACCTGCAAATTCGAATTTTGTAAAGTTTTCTTAATTCCCTGACCTACGATTCCAACTCCCAAAGAGGAAGTCTTGATTTAATCTCAACATTGGCACTGACACAGAATATTGAAGTTTACAGAACCATTACTGTAAAGCACTTTTAATGACCGTGTGCCAATACCAAAAACGTGCCTTGCCTTTAAAATTACCAGAGTAAACAAATTTCTTTCTCACTACCATATCTCCTTCTCTGCTTAGATGTCTCCAGCAGGCGACCCAAGTGGGATATACTGATGCGTAAGGGGGCAGACCTCCGGCAAGTCTGAAACATGCGATCACAAAACATAAGTATTAAAAAAGTAAAAGATTACAGTTAAAAAAAATAGCTCTTATATTTATAGATTATTACTAATGACTAGGGCAGATACACTGACCATTTGTTTCTTATATTGCTTTGGAAACCATGTTATGAGATGTGTTTACAAATAAATGGGACTGGGCTTTGATTAATTTAAAAAAGAAAAAAAAAAAAAAAAAAAGAACTCACCCGCAGTTATTGACAGCCATAAGGTTTGACACCAAATCGAAAGGGTCCGTGAGCACACTGGCAAAGTTCTGTGAACAAATCTAAATAAAAAAAAATAAATAAAAAATGAAAATCAGTAATACATTAGTTCTCTTTGTTTTATTTGTTTTTTATTCAAAATATGGCTACTTTGAGACTTACCCATGTCACGACCTGAGAGCAGTTCTTAATTACTCCTGTCTAAAACAAAGACAGAAAAAATATTTAGAACTTACAAAAGGTGGTTTAATAGAAGTCAGAACTACCAAGTAAAAAAATATAGCACATTTCATTTCTGAGTGCTTGTAAATCTGGGGAGTAAACATTAAAGCCAATGTTAAAACACAAATCCAGGGCAGTATCCAACTTTCCCAGGAAACACTCCTAGAAGCATTCCTTCAAACACTCCTCATGACCTGAATTTGTGCAACTGCAGTTACAGATGGCTCAAGATGTGATAAGAAGTAACAAATTCATGAACCGAAAATAATATTCATATATATTTAAGTATCTGTATAATGTTACACTTTCATTTGGTGGTATTCGGACTAAAGTCAAAAGAATACATCGTCATATTTGATCACGTAATTAAGATTCAAACTTGGTAAGAAAAAAAATAATTAAAATTAAAAAATGAATAAGTGATGAATAAATGCATTACAAATGGTACAACAAAACAAAAAATGCTATAATGCCATTTTTTTTTAGTAGTCGACGAGTCAGATTATTTTTCTGATTAGTTGACTAGTCAAATGTCATTTGTACAGTACACAGATTTTTTAAAAATTACATTAAAGGTTGAAATACGCCAACTACAGGCTTCTAGAGATTATTTACAGATGTGGTGTAATTACTGATGAAAAGTTTCACATTTCCATTTTATAAGGCACCTGTATTTGTTATAAAATGTCCAGAAAATGCTGATAATTATCAAAATATTATAATTTTAATAGTCAAGCAGTCACGTTTACTCCAATTCTAGGCAAAATTTGGGCAAATCTGACTATAACCAAACTAGACCATATAAAAACCAGCCGTACCGTGTTGTTGATGGCGTATGTGTTGATAAAGTGAGGCAGCATGTTACAGATCCAAAGAGACAAAACATCTCCGAGCAGACGAGGAATCAGCCCCCTGGAAACACACCACCACTGTGAATAATCAGACTGAAATCCATTAACTTTATTAGCAGCAAATCTACGCACGCAAAGAATCCCAGGATGCCCTCTTCTCTGTAGATCGTAATAACTGAGTCGAAAATACCACTGCAAATAACAGAAATAATGTTATGATTTTGTGTTGTCATGGTTACTGAATTTACAGATGACAGATTATTAAGTTTAAACGTGGCTTTACCTGTATTTTGTTTCCCTCCCGATGAACTGCACCATACATCTTAAAGTTATCACTGCAAAACACAAATGCGTGTTAATATTATTTTTGTTTATTTATTCTATTTATTGCACCAAATTAAATACACTGAGGAGGAGAGTGACAATTAAATGCGTACTATGAATCAACCTGATAAAATAAATTGATTTCATAAGTTGCACTACGGAACTTTTCTGGCTGCTTGTCTCCATGAAGATGTTACTGTTTTGACCAGAATTCTCCAAAGTATGGCAATAAATAAGATAAACCGTCGACTCTACTCTGAGACTAAGAGGTAATGCCACAAGGTCAAGTTACAAGTCATATCGGTGGAGAGTAGGGCTGGGTATCATTAAGAAGTTGCAGATATGATTCATAGGCCACGATACGTTTTTTGATTTGATATAATTCAATACGATCTATTTCAAATCGATTCAGTATGGTTCAGTAAAAAAATAAAGGCTAAATCATGGCTGTGATACTAAAAGACTTTGTTAAACTTTTACCTGTGCAAAGTTCATATGAAACACACCCATTTTATTCATCAAAACAGTGAATATGTCAAATGTATAAATAAACGCATTTCCTTCCTCTAAAACAAGTAACAAAACTGTTGCGCTGTCTCAAAATAATTTAGTAAAATATACCAAAAATACTCTTTATCTTCTATCGATACAGAAGTCCACGATATCGATACTGTATCATCACATTAAACAATACGATATATCAAAATGTTGATATTTTTGCACACCCCTAGAGGCAAGCCCACTTACAGTAACAAAGTTTTTAAGGATTTTTTTCACTATAATTGAATAAATTCCAGATAGATTTGTTTAATGCCAAACTGTGGAACATTCCGGTTAAGCAATAACATCTCCATGGAGACAAGCTGGTAGCAAACTCTCCACCAGAAAAGTTACAAAGTGCACTCGAGTTGGAAAAAAGAGAACGTAAAAGCAAGACAAAGGGCATTTTTCAGTGATGTTTGAAACTAAAAGTATTGGGAAGAAAAAAGGAGGAAGCATTGGTTTTGATTTACCGTCAAAAGGATGTGCGACAACTGTGGCACAAGAGCGAGCGATCATCTCTTTGGTCGTCTGTTTAGATAAGACAGATTCACTTGAAAATTTGAACCAATTCGTTAGATTATTCAAGTATTTTGTTATTTAGCATTACTTCTTTAACAACATGCTCCAAGGAACCAGCTGGAGCTTTCGGTGGGCCACCGGGTAACTGCAACACAAAATATTACATCTTGATAAAACAATCGTGCAAACTTTATCTAAAACCAAAATCATTAGTGTTTAATAAGTCAAAAAATATGCCCCAAATATACAGAGAATACATTTTTTATAAAACACAACCTTGTAACCATATTTAATTATAAATACTATTACAAGATAGAGAAAGATAGATACAGACAGTGATACATGGAGATGGAGAATGATAGAGAATGATAGATAGAGAATGATATAGAGAGATAGAGAGATAAATAGAAAGATGGATAGACAGCTGGATAGAGAGATAGCTAGAGATGGAGAAAGACAGAGAGAGTGAGAGTTTACTGATCCCAAAGAAAATTCAAACTTACTCGAATGTTGTCGTTCTCGTGGCATTTCTGAAATAAAGAAAGAACTTAAATCAACTACACATTGTTAAATTGTAATCTCAGAAAACAGAAAAGTGCATGTTAAACAGAGTTGTCAATAATTTACAGTCAAATCAGTTCAAATTAGATAAAAAGTACAGATTATAATGTTGTACCTGCACCACTTGGCTGTGCACCACTGTGCCGAAGGTCCTGGCGCAGAGCCTTGGAACGAGGCCTTTGAAGAGACCGGCTTTTCCATCGATCTTTATTATGTGTTTTGCTGAAACAGAACGACAAAAGAAAATTATGATTTATAAAATGCATTAAAAAGTACAATAGTCAAAATGCTGTTCCACCTTGTGATGTCATGTAGTGGCGTTTTCAAGTTAACAGCTGCCTTTTAGCTTTAGTTCAGTAGAGATCGTCACTTCCAAGGTCCAACTTATCCAAATGATTCTTGTGAAGGTGCAAGGAGTTTAAAAATAAAGTGGAGCACTTCCTGTATTACTGCATGACATCACAAGGTGAAATAGTGTTTTCTGTTTGAGAGACGAGCCTATCCTAAATATGCAGGGTTTGTGTTTTAAACGTGTGTGAATGAAACAAAACACAACTCCAGGTGCTGTATGTTTTTAATGAGGAAACAACATTATATAACAACATACATTAGCAAATAGCATAATATGGGCTCTTTTAAAAAAACAAAACTTCAATGTAATCTTTCAGTGTGGCATATAAAGATGCATTTTCTGTGGTTTCCAGTCCATTTACCATAAGCACTAATGGAAACTCAAAACATTTAGAGGTTCATTTTAGACCAGTTCTGTTATATTTAATGTAATCAGGATGTTATCAGGAGGATACAAAAAAATATGTCAAGATGAACAGAGTTTTTTGTGTTCATTAATTATTTATGGTGTTTGAGATCAACTGAAATGAAGTCTGACGCTGCACTCACCATAAGCAAACAGCCCGGGCAGCTGGTACACCTGTCTGCCCAACAGGTCTCTGCCCAGAGTCGGAGGCAGCGGCTCGTGTCCCACCTGAACACAACACAGAGGAAAATATATTGTGAAACAGGCATGTCTCACATGGTTTCACATTTGCAACACTCAACACTACAACATTACAACACTACATCACTGTGCAGCAGAAGAGGACAAAGATCCACAGTGAGGTTTGTAAACAGAGGACAGTCCAAGGCTGTAGAGCACAGGTCAATAAAAATCCAGAACAATTTGACAACAATTTGAACAATTTGAGAAAACAATGTCATTGTGAGGGTTAGGGTATTTCTGACAGGCACTGACTTTATGCTTAGATTAGCAGTACATGATTTATTTATTTGCACATCCAGTGGCATTTACATTTTAGAAAAGTGTATTGTCTGCATTCAAATGATCAAATTACTGATTCAATTGTGATTAGAATCCAGAAACTGACGGCTGATAAAATCTGCTGATGTCACGTTTATGGGCCAATATTTAGGGCAGATTTGGATAATTAGTGTCCTTAAATTATATGATTTGAATTAATTACGGACGCATCCACAACTCTTTTTGACAAACTTTACAAATAAGAGAGAAGTGTGAGCAGAATTTTGCGCAGTACCCTCTGAAGTGTTCAAAGTTCACAGATATTCAGCCGCTAAAATGTGCAAATATTGGCCCAATATATCAGCCAACATCCCTTTTTAATAAACTTAATTACTTAAAATACATTAAGAGCTTTAATACTGTGTGAGCGCTTGCTTATTACCTCCGCCAAGGAGGTTATGTTTTCGCCTGAGTTTGTCTGTTAGTTAGCAAGATAACTCAAAAAGTTATGGGCGGATCTTGATGAAATTTTCAGGAAATGTTCCTAATGGTAAATCCAACAGATGATCCAAAAGAAATCCTGGATTCTGGATCACTTTGAAAACTGAGCTGCTTGGCGGAGGTCTGCGCTCTCTGAGTGCTTTTCTAGTTTAAACAATGGGATCATTCCCTGACTGCTGAACTGCCCACGATGAAGGGGCACCTTCACAGTGAAAGAGGACCTGCTCCTTTGTTATCACTCTGTATCTGGGTAATATGACTCAGAGGGAAAACATGTAATGCCCTCACATACAGATTATGCACTATAAAACACATACATTATGCACTATAAAACATCTGTAGTCATTTAATTTATCCAGTGAAATCATATATTTCATTGGACAATTTCATGGCATCACTATTCTGGGGTGTAATGTTGCATAGTACATAATTATCAAATACTCTCTCTGCAGGTCACCACCCAAAAGCATATGCAAAAGATAAGAGCCACAATGAAGACATTTGTGCAACGCAAAGTTCAAAAACAGCAAGATCATAGAAATATGCAATGAAAAAAATCAAAATTAAGATAGACTGAAATCTAACGAAGATTAGAAATGCTTTTAATATAGTTAAGTTAAAAAGGCATACAGATAATAAAATACAACACTGTGTACAATGAGAGGCTATATAGACATGTTTATGTACAGTATATAGACAATTTTATCACATAATAATCTGTTTGTCAAAGTAGTAGTAGAGACAGAATTTAGCAGTAAAATTCAGCAGAATAAAATATCAAAAAGTTTTATCATAATATTATACATGGCATTTAAAACCCAGTACAACGCATCCCCACGACAACAACTAAAATGTAAATGTAAATGTCTTTGAGCCTTTTTTGTGTAGATAAATTATTAGTCAATGTGTCATAACAGATAAGTTAAAAATGAAAGAGCAAAAAAGGCTTGCTGAAAGAGTTACCAGAAATATTATCATAAAACATAACATGGAACAGTTACATTAAGATACTAAAAGCCTAATATTAAAAGCCTAATATTGGCATGCAATCGTATAACTTTACAAAATAATACGTTTAGCTTATAACTTAAAATTGCAATTAAAGCCGCGCGCAGCTATGGTGGCCCTCGCCCCGGTTCGTTGTCTATGATAGGGGGCGCTATAGTGTTCACTTTTCATATACTTTATAGTGTATTATATTCAGGCTGAGATCAAACATTAGTGATTAAAATTTCAGCACGATAGGTCAAAGCATGTGCATGTAATAGATTTTAAACTATTTTTTGGGGGAGTATTTGCGCACCTGCTGGCCAACCGTGAAAATTGCCCCATGTCCATAATACATTTGTTTGCTTGGAATCATGCATAGAATTTATTCCCCGAATTTGGTCCAAATCCGATAATGTAGACGTTTCATGTCTATTCTAGGTGGCGCTATAGTGTTCACTTTTCATAAACTTTATATTGTTTTATAATCAGGTTGAAATCAAACATTAGTGATTCAAATTTTAGTGCTATAAGACAAAGCATGTGCGTGTAATATATTTTAAAGTATTTTTTTGGGAGTATTTGTGCCCCTGCTGGCCAACCGTGAAAATTACCCCATGTCCATAATGTATTTATTTGCTTGTAATCCTGCATAGAATTTAATCCCCGAATTTGGTCCAGATCCGAAAATGTTGACGTTTCACGTCTATGCTAGGGGGCGCTATAGTGTTCACTTTTATTATATTTCATATTTCATTACATTCGGGCCGGGGTCACGCAGTTGTGATTTGAATTTGAGCTCTCTAGGCCAATGCCTGTGGCCGTGAGAGGTTGTCAAAGAAACAGGAAATGAAGGCGTTTTTTTGCCGGCGTGCTACGGGCAAACCGTAAGGAGTTAAGAAAAAACATAGATGATTTATGTGAATCTATGTCTGTAGATGTGACATGTCAAATCTGAGCTCATTTGGACTAAACACAAGGGACACGAATCTTTTTGCACATACCCAAGTCAAAACGGCGCCGAATTTTTAATCCAATATGGCCGACTTCCTGTTCGTCATTCATAACATTCATGTTATGACTTTTTTGTTTGTCTACCTGAGCTCTGTCATTGTTCCGAATTTTGTCAGCCTACACCAAAATATTCTTTTCAGCTGCCCATTCATGTTGAAATTTTGATTTTTCAAGGGGGCGCTGTCGAGTGATGCCCATTTTATCAAATTTTTCGCCGGACCGGTCGATCAAAATCGCGATCGTTTGCAAGGAAAAATAATAACACAAACGAAGAACAATAGCCCTCGCCATTGACTAAAGTCACTGGCGAGGGCCAATTAAGCATTTTGATACGGAAGGTCAAGAGGAGCAGCATTAGTGTTGTGAAAGTTGCGAGAATTAATAGCCGTGTTCCATTTCAGGGTCTGCAGCCTCCGAGGCTGGTTTTCAGGCCGCATACGCCACTTCCGGCGCGACAAGGCCTGTTCCATTTCATGCAGCCTCTGAGGATGCAGCCTGAAAACCGGCCTTGTTTCCATGGAGATCAGGCCGTGAACGAAGGACGTGAAAATGTATCCTTCGCGGCCTTATATTTCCCAGCATGCACCGCACGCTACTTCTTCTACGGTAAAAAATGGAGTCCGCGGCCAATTTCAAGTGTACTTTTCAATGTAAGTATTGGTTTACCTCACGTACAATTAATTCTAAGTTACTAGCTACATGAAACTGTTCATAAACAAGGTCACTTAAGTTGAACTTAAGATGTTAAGTTAAACATATGTATGAAGGTAGTTGTTACGGCTTTGTTCACGGCGATAGTTGTATTAGCGGTTAGTAGCGTTATTCCTTACACTTGTTTATTAGCTTAGCTGTTGTAATGTTAGATATTCTCCAGTATGTAAGAATATTTTTGTCTTCAGGGAACAAGGAGCAGACCACCCGATTGATCGAGCTGAGGCGGGAGAACGACCACCTGTTCACCGGGGCTAAATTCTCCGTGAACATGGCTTGGAGGTAAGTATTAAAACAGTGCTATATGCTCCTGTTAGATAATATAACATCAGCCATGAAAACTATATCAACACTGGCATTACTGCCATTTGAAAACCTTTTTCATTTGTACATATGTGAGTAGTTGTGAATTAACCTGGGTTTCCCCATTTATTTCCTATGTTATCCACAGCCTGTACTTCTGTGATTACTAAATGATGGCCGGGAAGCTGGTGATCTGAAAAGTATACTACACAGTGTTGTACTATCATGTGTAGTAATGTAGTAATATCACATTGGAGAACCAAACCTACCTACTTGCCAATAGACAGTTGTTCACAAATAAGATGGACTTAGTAAGTTTAAAAGCACCATGAAAACAGGAATTAAAAAAAAGACATAATTAACTACATAAATGAAAGGATAGTGTGTGGTGCATGGTTATTGAACAAATGTTTGCAGTAACACCAAGAGATCTGTAACAGATTTCATAGTATACATAATATACACAGGTACTGTATTTATTATTGTGTAAACTTGAATGTTTATGTTCCGTTTGACTCAGGACAATACTGGAGAAGTTAGGCCTGCAGGACCAGGTCTCACCGGCGCAGGCCAAAAAAAAAAAGGGATAACCTCAAAAGAAAGTATAAAGTATGTACATTATCTGAAACATGCAATCTTTATTTGTAGAAATAAACCCTTGTGTTCATCCCTGTATTATCCTTCTGTCAAAGGATTGCAAGTACCCAGGGACAGGGGAAGGAGTTGCTGGAAGGACAACAGCTGAGACTTGGGCCCAATCCCAATTCTCCCCCTTAGCCCTCTGTCTTTGTCTTAGCCCTACCCCTCTGTCTTTAAACAGAGGGTTAAGGCAAAGGGTTTGTTTTAAACCCTTAGAAATGGGACACCCCTTTGCAGTCGCAACAATATGACATTATTTTTAAAGTTTTGAAGTATTGTGCTCCTTTTGAGTTTGTTTTAAATGAACTTTGCAAAAAGTCAAATGTTTTTTTTATTTTTTATTTTTTTTAAATTACTATACTCTGTACAACATATGTAAATCAAATTTTAATCAACTGTAACACAAAATTAAAATGCTGCAGAGGTGGACGGAGATGCAGAGGATGCCTGGTACACACAAAAAAGAAAACAAAATTAATACATAGTCATAAACATATATAGTTGTTCTGGTACCTACAAATATTATAGAATGTAATATACCTTATATTTTATTTTCAAATTCTCCCACTTTTTTGAAGCTTGTTGGGCTGACACAACTCCAACAAGTCCAGCCTCCTACAAGACATTTCTAAACAAAATACAAATGTGATTAATAACATGTCATTTTTAATATAAATAGGGGATAATTTACAAGGCGAAACGAAACAATAATATTTTAGGCCATGCATGTTCGTAATACTTTACACATTCTACCGTAACGTGTATAGTTCTAAAAGCGCATGAGACGAGTTACGAGGCGAAATGAAAACATACAGATACAGCGATATATTTTACACATAATACCGTAACGTGTGTATAGTTCTAAACGCGCATGAGACGAGTTACGAGGCGAAATACAGCGATATATTTAACACATTCTAGTCTAACATATATGCGTACATAGTTCTTTTAGGCCATGCATGTTCGTAATACTTTACACATTCTACCGTAACAAGCGTATAGTTCTAACCGGGCATGTTACGATAAGCCGTATATGTCAGAAAGCGTAAATGCAGGCGCCATGAGTATACCTACAACTTTTCAAAAGTTACTAGTTTTATACAACTTTTTATGAGGTTCTTGAGTGCAAATACTCACATTTGTCCAATTTCTTCCCGATTGCTCGACACTTCCCGATTTCCGTGTTGGTTTTTGCTCCGACTTGCGTTAAGCCACGCCTATCCCCTTTGCGCAAAGGGTGCATCTGAAAACGCTTTGCGCAGAGGGGTATCATAGCCCTTCCCCTTAGCCCTCGCACTTACAGAAAAGAGTATTGGGATACCCCTCTGTCTCTCGTGAACACGCACAACAGAGGGGTAGGGCTAAGACAGAGGGCGAAGGGGGAGAATTGAGACGCAGCCTTGGCCCTGGTATGCCCTCATGGATGAGGCGTTGGGCCAGAGACCATCTACCACACCCCCTGTCCTCATCGCCTCAATCCCTGACGACACACCAGGACCAAGTACTGCCAGGCCGGAGCAGCAGGAGGAGGAGGAGGAGCAGCAAGAGGAGGAGGAGCAGCAAGAGCAGCAGCAGCAAAGGAGACAAGCCGGAAGGAAAAGAAAAAGGGAGAATGAATTCCTTACACTGTACAGGGAAGATTTGAGGAGGCAGAGGGAAAGGGACAACAGAGAAGCGGAGGAGAGGAAGGAGAGGTTCGACAAATTATTTAGCATCCTAGAAAAAAATCGTTGAAAAAAAATATTTATTTGTAACTGTAATACTTTAATTTAATAATTTAAATAAAATTCATGTCGACCATTGAAAACATAAATGAGTGATTATTTACATATTTACTAATCATATACAATAATAATCAAATCAAAAAGCAGAGCACAATATTCAAAGGAGTAACATTTCAACAAAGAAAAACAATAGATGCAAGGAAATGTTTGTAAATGTAAGTCTCATGTGAAAAAACCTGAATGTGCCAGTGTTAGACACACAGCCACATTACTACTGAGCAGGGGCCCTGGCAGTGCTAATGAACCTCTGGCTGAGATTGAGGTCCTGGTCTTTGTCTTCTGGCTGGTATGTGGGGCACTCACACCGGGTGCTGTCCCACTGTCCACCGCATCATCCATGGGCTGGGTTTGCAGGGCTGGCTGGGGCAATAGATAACTGCCATCTGACTACAAACATGAGAAAGAATACTGATAGTACTACTACATATTGCATTACAACTGTTTACCTGTAATCACCCACACACACTTTTATTACGAATTTGAAACAGCAATTAGGAAACTATACCTAGACATAATCGTGGTCCCTCGGAACCTCCTCCAGGGCAGACACTTCAGCAGACAGCTGGTCACGCCACTGTGCTCCAGCGACATCCTCCACCTCGTTCTCCCCCTCATCCTCCACTACATTTTGCACTGGCTCGTCCTCCGGGGCCACAGTGTCTCCTGCCCCAAGACAAATGTTGTGGAGGACGGCACAGGCAGTGATGACCTGGAAAAGAAAGAAAGGCAGTGATAATCTTGATGATATAGTGTTTCATAATCACAACTTACATATTACATGATATCACAATAATTCACATTTCACTTACATGTGGTGCAAAGGTGTGATGGACCTCCAGTGCATGGAAAAAGATCGCCCTGAATCGTGTTTTCATCATTCCAAAGGCACGCTCAATAATGGCGCGTGCCCTGGAATGATGGCTGTTAAAGCGCTGGGCTCCCACACCTTGCACAGGCCGCTTGTAGGGAGTGATGAGGGGGAGTGTACGCTGAAGACAGGGGTACCCGCCATCTGCGAGGATGAAGTGCCCTGGAGGGGGATACAGTCCTCTCTGGTAGAGGATTATGCTGATTATGCTGGGAAAGAGCTTCCTATTCCTATAGCACTGACCATCAGGGCCACGGGGTGGCCTGATTCTGATGTGGCAGCCATCTATTGCCCCGGATGCTCTTGCAAAGGCCCTGTGCCTTGCCAGCCCTGTAAACCCACGGCTCACAGCCTCGAGGTCTTCTGCAGTGTTGGGGAGGTGGATGACTGTCTGACGAAGGGCCACCACCTCCCCGGTGACCCTGTGGACGATGCGGTGGACAGTGGTGCAGGGTATCGCAAATACTCTGGACACCACCCTGTATGATGTCCCACATGCCAGCCAGAAGAGGAAGACCAGGACCCTCAATCTCAGCACCCCATCCGTGTCTTCGGTCCTGGTTTAGTAGGTTCATTAGGACTGCCAGGGACTCCCTGCTCAGCTGAAAGTCAGGCCGTGTGTCTTGGTTGTGGAAGAACCTGTCCAGCACTGGCACATTCAGGTTTATTTGGCAGTTTCTTCTCACTGGCTGGTTTGGGGATGGGGGGAGGTACATTGAATACATTAATGTGCAGTTATTTCCATACAATAATATTAATAATAAATTATTAGAATATATTATATTATTATTGCTATTGTTATTATACATTGGTATTATTGATACTACCTACGTAAATACAGTATTATATAATAGTGGATGAAGTGGCATGGCATAGAAGGTAAACTGTGCCCTCTAGTGGTAACAAAGTAGTTCAGCCACAGGTAGTATTAGACCTGGCCCAAACCATACAATATACGTATTTAATATCCCACTGTAGTTGTATATGTAGCTGACAACTGTTCACCAAACTATACATATAGAAATGATATTGGTTACTTGTCCATGATAACGTTTCATGGTTATATTTGCCTATTAGGTTATTATTTAAGAGGACAGATTAATGACTTACTCCGTTCAATTTACAAAGGACTGGGCGCCTGGCACGGCGATAAATGGAGTCCTCTTGTAAAAAAAAAAAAAAAAAAAATAATATCACCATAAATATGACAATAAGCACTTCGGGCTCCATTACTCCGCAACTTTGCTAATTTGTGACCGCAAATGAATAGATTTGTCAGCAGCTGTAACGGTTGCTAGGCGACGGTGTGTTAACGTAAGATCAGAGACACCTGTTGACGCACGCGCCGTACGCTGAACCTGTCCCATTTCGCCAACGGCCATGCTGTCCTCAGAGGCTGGTTTGAAGGCTGCAGCCTTCACAGCCTTCGAGGCACCCGGCCTTTGAGGATGCAGACCCGAAATGGAACACGGCTAATGATTTATGAAGGGTTTAACTATCACCGAAACAAAAACAACGTTCAATTTCGTGACTTTCACCTTTAACACTTGGGTTGAGTAGTAAATGTATTAATTTAAGAGCCAAATAGTGGTTAGATTTGACCATTATCCACCTGATTTGTAGCTTCCGGTTTGGGTTGCCTACGACTTGAGTAAACAACAAACGCTTATAACAGGCGTATTTCGGTGAGGATTATATTTTGTGAGACATAAATCGGTTTGTTACAAAGTGTAGTTTTTACCTGAGTAAGGACTTTTATCATCATTACCGGGTGAGACAGGACCGTGAGTCCTAAGCCGTAACAAACTTGAACACACGTGTCCGCCATCTTGAGCGTGTCGAGGCTTCGAAGCGTCTGTCGAGTAATCCAGGAAGACTAAAGGTGAAGCGCGTATCGACGCTTGTATTGGTCACGTGTGTGGTGACGTTCGAAGCCTCGCGAACCAGCCGTTCCACGTGACCGGTTCGGGAAGTGGTTCGCAAATTTGGCGCGGGATTCGAAACATAAAAGGGCAAGTGAAACGCAATGGATTCCCTCTCACATTTGTGGATATCTGTCATTGTATATTCATTCTATTTGAGATTCTTTTTTTTGCGATGGAGCCAGCAAGAAAAAGAAGATTTTCCCCTATCTGGGAACATTTTGAGCTGATATCTCCTAATAAGGTATGCCATAATAATGATGTCAGAAAAAAACAATATTGCCAATATACACACACAATCTTTTCCGTGTTCTTATATATTTCTTGTAAAAAATTCCAGGTGAAGTGTTTGGTCTGTAACAAGCAGCTTGGATACAGTAATAACACCTCGTCTATGCTGAGGCACTATAGAGCCCTGCATGAGAACAAGGAGACCAACCAAGCTGGACCAAGCTCAGGTAAGAGCACACACAACTACACAGTGCATTTTTATTATACAACATAAACTATTATTTAAAATTTATCTTGTATGTTATCTTATAAAAGTGCTGCATTATTTGTTATTAGGTGAGAAGATTGATGTGACTGAGGCCTTGGTCGACATGATCATTGAGGATTCCCAGCCCTTTTCTGTTGTAGAGGGCAGTGGATTCAGAAAACTTGTGAAAGCTTTGGACCCTACCTATGTTCTCCCCACAAGGCAGGTGCGTATCGCATGAAGCATTTTGCCCCTTTCCCCCATATTTGCCATTCCAAGACTGTTTTTTTTTTCTAGACTTTGAAAGCTATGGTGGAGAAAAGATACCAGGAGTCCAAGGAGAAAGCCAAAGCCACTGTAGCCCAAGCATCTGCTGTTAGTCTCACATCAGATATGTGGACTTCAATCAACACAGATGCATATTTAGCTGTGACATGCCACTTTATAGATCATAGCACTACTTTGCAGTCTGTTGTTTTAGGGGTGCAACATTTCCCTGAGGCGCACACTGCTGTTAATTTGGCTAAAGTCAAAACAGAAATCATGTCGCAGTGGGGTATAACAAAAAACGTTACCTGTCTTGTAACTGATGGTGCAGCAAACATGGGTGCTTGTTGCAGAGAGCTTCATTTGCGTCACACAATTTGTGTGGCTCATACTCTAAATTTAATAATAAAAAAAGCTCTTGAACAAAACAATGAGCTGTCTCATATCCGTGCAGACTGTCGAAAGATAGTGGGCTATTTCAAGAGCAGTACCACTGCAAAGGTAAGGTTCTTTATTTAATTGTAATATGATTAATAATGTCGTTGCATCAATGACACTTTGATTTATTTATTTTTTCTTCATAGGAGAGACTAACAGGTGCAGCAACAAATGGGCCGGCCAGTACTGAAGCTGATTCAGGAGGTGGACACACGGTGGAACAGCACATACCACATGTTCCAGCGCATGTTTGAACTACGGGAACCTGTTGGAGCAGCACTGGCAGGCCTCAAGACCGACATAACCCCGCTAACATCAGAGCAGTACACTATCATTGCAGACAGTGTCAAAGTACTCTCTCCATTTAATGAGGCCACCACTGAGCTGTCTGAGGAGAAGAGAGTGTCTGGGTCAAAAGTGATACCACTGTTGACCATGCTGCATCATGCACTAGAGGAGGAGGAATTGGGCATCATTCAAACACCAGGGAGTAGAGGAATGGCTGAATATCTGCGGTGGCAGTTGCGGGATAAACTAACTAACCTACAGTCTATGAGGGTTATGTCCCTTGCAACACTATTGAATCCTAGATTTAAGAAAATTGGCTTCTTCAGCCCTAATAAAGCAGGGGATGCTGAGAAAAGACTCATTTCAGAATGTGCTGCTGTTGTAAGGCATGCAACTTCCTCCTCTACATCCACATCATCTACATCATCATCTACATCCTCATCTACATCCTCCTCATCCTCCTCCTCCATATCTGAAGCTACTCAGCCTGTGGCACAAGGTAATGGATAGCCTCCCTTCTAATTGTGTTTTTATTTAGTCACTCACAGCCTTTTTTCTCTCTCTTAGGCAGCAAACTGTGGCATCGTTGGATGACACAATCCAGAGGACAAGGACCTCAAATGTAACTGCAGACGCTCTAGCTGAGGTCCATACCTACTTGGCGGAACCTAATATTGGAAGGCTGGAACACCCCCTTCAGTATTGGGAAGAAAAGAAGCACACATTTCCAAACCTGTACAAACTTGCAGTTTCTTTTTTATGTACACCAGCTTCATCTGTGCCCTGTGAAAGGGTTTTTTCAAAAGCAGGGGAAATTCTCTGCAAAAAAAGAAACTGACTGAGTCCTAATACTGTTGAAAAATTAATATTTTTAAATAAAAATGAATAAAATGTCCTCGTTTTGCTGTCCTGATTGTCACATAAGCACAGCCATAAACTAAGTAACACAAGCACAGTGACATTACATCCCCATCTCCAATGTGTTCCTACTTTTTCTTTTAACCCGAACACTGTATCATGACTCCATGTTAATATAGTCACAATTTCTGTTGATATCACAACCATTCACATATTTAATCATTTATTTGTTCAATAAAAACCCTTCCACCAGAACCACAATGATCACAATTGTTCTATTATCACTCTGCCTGTTATACATTTTTTTGTCCACTTGATGGTGCAGTGGAGCAAACGAAGCACCTTGAAGCATCGGCTCAAGAGTCGAGTAAATTGGATGGAACGCTTCAATGGTTCATGAGGCTTCATCTCAACATCATGCATTCATGTGAGCAGTGCTCACCTTCCACGCATGAGTTTTGAATTCTTTTTAGGGGATTTTGTGCCATGATGAAGAAAGAAGAAACTGCTCCTCATCGCAGACACTGTGAACTTTAACTTTGGTGATGAAGAATTTAACTTTTTACAAAATGAAGGTTTGGGGAACGTCTACAACCAATTAAAGGTGCACTACGATGCCACCTGCTTGTCTCCGTGGAGATGTTATTGCTTTGTCAGAAATGTTCCACAATATGCAAGATGGGTAGTATTCAGTTACATTTACGCAGTTACCTTTACTTGAGTATTTTTTAAAGACTTTTCTGCTTTTCTGAGTACTTTTCAAGCAGCATACTTGAGTAATATTTTGATTGAAGTGATTTTATTACTGAAATACACCTTGAAAAACACGCATCCTTACACTAAGCAGGCTTGCCTCTCCACAGATACGACCTGTAAATTGACCTACTTACTTCTCACCATGAAGATTGATACGTTTGACGCCATAATGTGTAACATTCTAACCAAAGCATTTTCCACGGAGACAAGAAAACTGCATACCGTCCACCAGATAAATTCCGCAGTGCACCTTTTAATTTGAGTTCGGACTACAAAAACGGCACTCTTTTTGTGTGTGTGTGTCTTCTTTTGGAGTTTTTGACTGCACTTCTGTAATAGACTGAATGCATTCTCTTTAACGTGCGGTGAGACAAGCCCTCACAAGCTTTATATGCATCAATCAACAGACCAGATACTTGTGGTTCTAAATATGTTCGTTTCCTGTGTGTTAATATAAAGAGCATAATATTGTAATTTATTCAGATAATGTATAAATTAAAACGAGAGTAATTTGTTTCAATTTTTACAGCTAGAAAATATATTGTTTTGTCTCAAACTATACATCCTATTACAGTGTTTTCAAATGGCCACACAAGCTCGGTTCATCCACTGTGTGTCCGCTTCCTTCTATAGGCCCTGTGTATATTTTGTAGCATTGACAATATTCACAGCTATTATTTAACCAAGTAATTACACAAATAATGAAGTAGCCTACTGTAAATGATTTGAATCGGAAGCTTGATTGTAACTAGTGTAAACTTCATCTTATGTGAAATATATTTTTACTAGCACAAAACACGACACGCATTGCTTGCTTCCATTTTAACCTCTAGACTTATTTTTGATCAACGTTCTTATTTAATTTTTGGCCCGAAATGTGACTAAACATGTAATATTTTTTATGAACAAAGATAATGCCTGTCACTTTTAGGTGTAATGAAGTTTGTGTTGTTTTCTGAAGGATTTTATAACTGGGGAAAACTGGTTTGAAGTTGTTATATGAAGTTATAGGGAGACGAGGCTTGATTTGGACTGTAGATGTGTGGAGTAGAGCGACATCTAGTGGCTCATTCATTCCATTGCCTGTGCACTTGCATCTCCTTCAACGATAGTCCACGTACATGATTATTTTTGATATTTTTGGGCTACTGTTTTTTACTACTTCAAACGTAACCTGAAGTTGAGAGAAAAGAAATGGATTTCTCAAATAGTCTTTTATCAGTTTTTGTTTGCTGCAAGGGAGTGTTTTTACAGGTGCCATGTGTATTTGTGTAGGATTTGTAGACGTGCTGGCTCCTCCATGAGAACAGAGGGCAGGATGGAGCGCTCCTGAGCAATGGCCGCCACTTGTTTGAGGAACCTTGAGAAGGCACAAGGGTTCAAATGTGCGTTTGACTGTCTCCTAATGAGCACTTTGCAGATTTAAGACGTACTAATTACACAGCAATAATCTCCCAATCCCAGCACAAAACTTGTGCCAGTGGAGGTCCATCCATGAGAACGCTTTAAGGTCTTGATTGTTCGGCTTGGTCCCACTGCTGTTGCTTTGCATCAGGTGGATGGACAGATACCAAAAGAGCTCCATCAGTGTGCGCTATAAAACACAGACGTTACATTAGTTCCAATTCCCGGTGAGTTGACACAGGCGCCCAAAAGTGTCCTTCCAGGAAACAGCGCATGATGCGTGTTGGCTCGCACCTGAGGACACCAGTGCCCAGATACAGCAGCAGTCCCACATCATGGTCACCAGAGTGCGCTCATCTTCAAGTTTCCCTCGTCTGGGAAAGGAGGGGAGGAGCACAAAGGGAGAAGGGGCGCTTCATAGGCTCAGTGCTCCGAGGACATCCCCTGGTTCAGTGCTGAAATGTTAAAGCAGACCATGAGAACCTTTGGATACTTGTCGATGTATGATTTTGTGTAGTACGTATTAGTTTAAGGTGAAGGGCAACTGTAGAATCGACCATCTACACAAGATCAGCGCATCACTGACTCTGTCTTACCTACAGCCCACTGTTGACTGACTTGGACCATCAATCAATCAATCAATCAAACTTTATTTATAAAGCGCTTTTCATACAAAAAATGTAACACAAAGTGCTTTACAGTGATTAAAAACAACCGCACATTTCCTTCCACCCACCCAACCAGCCCCCACAGCTGCCCGACCCCACACAACCAAACCCCCCAAACAGTAACACACAAATACACACGCACACGCACACACACACATACTAACATACTAAAATACATAAAACTACACATAGTAAAATGTGAGGCTGAATACAGGCGAACCAGTTGAGAAAGCGCCATCAGAGGAGCCGTCTACACCAGGAGCAGAGAGCCGTCTACACCAGAGGAGCCGTCTACACCAGGAGCAGAGAGCCGTCTACACCAGAGGAGCCGTCTACACCAGGAGCAGAGAGCCGTCTACACCAGAGGAGCCGTCTACACCAGAGGAGCCGTCTACACCAGGAGCAGAGAGCCGTCTACACCAGAGGAGCCGTCTACACCAGAGGAGCCGTCTACACCAGGAGCAGAGAGCCGTCTACACCAGAGGAGCCGTCTACACCAGGAGCAGAGAGCCGTCCACCTCCACCAGGAACCGCCACAGGGCCCAGGGGAGAGAAGAGGCCCAAGCACCACCCCTCCACCAGGAGCCCACAGGACAGACGCCGGCAGCCGCAGTCAACCCACTGCTCCTGGTGCAGAGGAAACACTGGAAATCCTAAAAATCATAAAGGAATATGAGTTCAAGCTAATAATATGCCTAGAATAAATAAAATTAAATATGAATAATAAAAACAAGTAAAACTATAAAATTTCAATCAAAGGCCAAGCTAAACAGGTGGGTCTTGAGGCTGCTCTTGAAAACATGAACGTTCTCTTTGGCCCTGAGGTCCTCCGGCAGACTGTTCCATAGACGAGGGCCATAGTGCTGGAAAGACGCCTCTCCGTGAGTGTGTGTCCTGACTTTGGGAATAACCAGGAGCCTGCTGCTGAGCGCAGGGTCTGCGAGGGTTTGTAAGGTAAAAGCAGTTCTGAAAGATAAGAAGGCCCAAGACCATTAAGACATTTAAAAAACAGAAAAAAGAACTTTAAAATCATTTGATCCTGAAACTCACAGGGAGCCAATGCAGTGATTTTAGTGACCACGTCATGGTGTGTCCTGCTATGTCAAATGTCCGTTTCTCAGGCGTCATTTTGGATTGAAAACCACACGCACATGTATGTCTAAGTAGATTTCAAGTGCATTTGACAGGTTTAGACTACTCACCAAAACATAGTTCATATCATCATATTATTACATTTATTTCTATACTTAACCAGGGCCAGAACATGTGGAAATTGCACAATAGTTATGATGAAAGTCAAAAACATCAGTGCAAACACCCTTGATTTAATCACTGTGTGTTTAAAGTGTGAGAAAAAGCCTTCCATATGCACTTGAAATCTATGTGTTTTATTCCATTCTGACTCTTATGTGATCTGCTCACGTCCTCCACATTTCACAGAATACACTGTGCCGCTTTTCAGCCCTGACACTTTGTTCTAGCGCAGACTTGAGCTGCTTCAAAAGCATCGCAAAAGTCTCATGTAGAGAAAGGGAAAGCGCGTGTTACAGCAGCTGCTGCTACAAGCGCGTACAGAAAGACGTCACTTAAAGTACCGACACAAGTTTTACCTTTAGATTGTGGCTGCGCTCACTCATTCCTCCGTGGCTCAGCCGCTGCGGCAGGACGTCTGGGAAAAGTGTGGCGCATCAAATAGTTGCCCTTTTTTTTTTTTTTTTAACAATCTTTCTTCCTGCTTGGACGTGGGTAGCGGAGGCAATTCCATAAGTGTTACCAACAACGTAGTGTTTACAAGAGCCAAAACTTGTCTAAATTGCACAAAAGGTGAGATTAAAGTGAAAAACACAAAGTCCAACGCCTTTGTTTAGTCAAATGGAGTTGGGGAAAATGTCTTTGTTGCGTCTCCGTTGTCCCTGCGTTTTGGAAGGAAAACTGGCGGTGGCACCATGACTGTGGCCGAAGGAGAGCAGAAGGCCTTTAAATAGCACTCGTCCGTTTTGTCTCAATCGGGTGGCACAGGTGCGGGCGGTAAAGGCTGCGCCACCCCGACCCGCGGGCAAAGATGCCCAAAGAGCGGGTCGAGTCCCTCAGTCGCACAAGCACCGCGTCCCACAACACTCACAGTAGATAGAGGAACGGGATGGACAGGCCAGGCACACCTACTTAGCGGGTAGCATAGCCAAGACCTTGAACCCCATAGGCCCGCACAAGGTCAACGCTTTTTGCTCACAAGTGTGTGCCACATTATTATGTCAGCTCTCTTGAGGGTCACTTTTTTCAGAAAAAAACCCCCCAAAAACCACCAGAAAAAACAATCCGTATCTTTACTGTTGTAAAACGAATGAGACAAATACACTGTTTTTTGAAGGAAACATAGACCTCTGTGAAGTTCTGCGATGGATCACTCAGGGTTACATTGTTCTGTGAAGAAAATGTACAATTTATTTAGTGCACTTGGTGGTGACAAGCCTGTTTTCCAGCCATTTGGTTCAGAGGACGAGCACTCTAGCAAGTGAGTTAATGGTGTATCTAACAACCCTATAGTACATATATGTGGTGTCCTGTGTGTGTTTACATTTCTGAATGTCCAGAGGAAGTGCAGCAGGTTTCCGGGGCTGCTCTGCTCCAGGATCAGGTACATGAGCACATGAGACGTGTGATACAACAGCGTCTGCACCACATTCTGGTGTCTGCACACACGGGAGTGGAACAAAAGCAGATCCACAAAGTCACTCAGAGTCTGGTTTGTGTGAGCTATCTACACACAAACATGTAACATCATCAGCACCCAAGAGAAGTGATTTACTAAAACATTCATGGACATCCATCCATCCATCTTCTCCCGCTTAATCCGGCTGGGTCGCGGGGGCAGCACGCTGCCCATTACTCTGTGCACCAGACCCCCTATGAACCCCTCTGCAGGTGGTGAGCCCACAGGAGGAAGGAATTCCTTGACGGTCCTTGATTGTAAACTGTTCATAGGGGTGTTGCATGTTTTTGGTTGATGGGCGAAACCGGAGTACCCGGAGGAAACCCATCCAGACACGGGGAGGAAACATGCAAACTCCACACAGAAAGGCCCGGGTGACCCGGGGATCGAACCCGTAACCTTCTTGCTGTGAGGCATGAGTGTTGCCACTCAGCCACCGTGCCATTCATGGACATTACTTGTACAATCCAATTGTACTGGGTGCATACCCTTGTCTAAGTTGCAGTAACAATAACGGTAAGAGGTGTAAATAATTTCTGAATAAAATGTTTTGTAGCACTCAAGGCTCAAATGCAGAACAATGCAGGGTCAGTCATACATATCCTCCATTAATCATGTGAAATCCAACTTTTAAAATGCTAATGATTAGGCAGAACCATTGTAACAGTGTTAAAAGCTCACGGTCAGTTTGACATAATATATTCCCTTTCAGCCCATAGTACCTGTATAAGACTTGACTAGCCCAGGCTGAGAGCGGCAGTCCCTCCTATTCAGTGTCCCTTTACACATGGCAGTCTGCTCCCGGGATCTCGTACTGAGCCAGGAACGCAGGCACTCTGGGAGGCCTGCTCGGATCTCTAGCCTAGACAACACAGTAGGAATAAGCACGCACAACTATTAACTGTTTACTTGGGCTGTTTAAAAGAGACATGTTGCTTCATTGTGGCTTTCCAAATTAGGGAATATGCATTGGTGTTTGAGTTGATATAATGATGTTACTTGCATCTATAGATATGATTGATTCTGTACAATTTGTGTTTGTCTTTTCATTTGAATACATGGAGTAGGGTTGTAATATTCTCTGGTTGCATAATGGGTGTGTGAGGTGTACTAAAAGAAAAAGCTAAGCTGCATGGCTATTGTCAACATGATATAGCAGACAGATGCATTGCGGTAAAAGCAGTCACAGGAATGGTTAAACGAGTGTGGTGAAGTTGCAGTAACTTTTCTGGTGGAGGGCACGTCATATGCTTGTTTCTACGGAGATGCTATTGCTTTGCCTTGAATGTTCCACAATATGGCATAAGATGTATCTATCTCCATGGAGACAAGCGGGTAATGCAATCAGGACAGGTTGCAGTTCAGATGTCTGAAGAGGTGACCCCACTGGCAGAAAAAAAGCATGTTTTTCCAAAGTATTTTTGACTAGTAAATGCCAGCTAGACACCAACATTTAATGCCTTATTGTAGAACCTTCAAGGCAAAGCAATGACATCTCCATGGAGACAAGGAAGTAGCGTTCCTCCGCCAGAAACGTTACACAGTGCATCTTTAAAATTGCATTAATACAAGAAAAATTGACCCGAGTTATATGTTTAGCACCAAACATTGTAACTTTCTAACCAAACAAAGTGAATTTCTGCTCATTTATTAAGGTGCACTGTGTAACGTTTTGGTTGTCATTGCTCTTCTTGGAACGTTCCACAGTATGACATGAAACAGCTCTACATCACATTTATTCAATTACAGGTGGTTTTATTGCTGAAAAATAGCTAAAAAGAAAAGTTGGCGGACCCTCCAGCAGAAGTTACACAATGCACCTTTCAAAGGAAGAACTTGTACTTGTAAATTGTCCTAATGTCAGTGGTCTTACACGATAAAATAATAATAATAATAATAATAATAATAATAAAATAAAAGTTATAGTAGAATTTGTATTTTGGTCCCAATGCATGAGTCAAACAGAAGATAGAAGAGAAGCCGTTGTTACACATAGCAGCTAAAAGAAAAATGACAAAATCATAGTATTAAAAGTCATGTCTCTAGATCATTTGTAATTGAAATAGAATAACAAAAAAGGACATGCGTTTTAAACAAAGTCCAAACAAAGATTCCTATATTTATTTACAGTTATAATGATCTATGTTCCAATGTTTTCTTCATCACAAACATACTCGGAGTTGTGTTTTTGTGTGTGAATGAAAGAAAACACAAGTCCAAGCATGTTTTTGAGGAGGTAACAACATTCTAACATGGTTTAAAGCTCACGAAAGTCAATTTTGCACAATACAGAACCTTTAATTAGAAGCGTATCTAATTATTTATCCATCTTGTTATTACTTGTGTTAATATATTTTCTTGTATTCAATGCAATTGGCCAGGTGTATGGAGTAGTAAGTAACTAATTTGGACTTAAAATGGTGAATTATTTGAGATATAAACAATGATTAGCCTAATTTAAAAGATTTCAAAAAGCATACTCTTATAACATCAGAAAAAAATCTGTAGGTATGTAGGTCAACAATGCTCAAATCCCAAGTGTCATACTGCCTTCAAATCTTATGAACATTTTTGCCGATAAAAATGCTAAAACAGGTTTTCCTACCTGGCGCTGAAAATGTCTCTTCTTCCAATATGAGAACATTTTTAATATGAATGAAATGTCACTCCGTGGATGTGCTGGGTCTGATTTAACATTCAGAATGGCGAGAAGCTGCACATTCTTGGCTATGAGGACACTGACCTTAGTCAATCATTAACATATGTCCTCTAAGGTAAAGAGCAAGTACAGCCCTCACACTGGCATTCAAACGTAGGCCTAGGAGTGCATGTTTGGTTTAATATGAGACAAATGAGATGGAAATGAATAGTGTATTTCTTTATTTCATTGGTGTAGGAATAGAGTACAGCATTCCATCAGAGAAAGTTGCATGGAAGAGTGCTTTAACCTGTTTATTCTGGATTTGGGCAGCTGGAGTAGAAGGGTTGAGCAATATTAAATCTGATGCACTTTACAGATTATTTTTAGTACAATTCAGGCTTTGTAAAAGACTTGCACATCTAGTGAGTAAGTAAACGTTATGATAGTTTTATCAAATTTTATCAACTTTTTCATAGGTAAAATCAGAGAGTTCTTTAAAGAGCGCAAGTGCACCAAATTAAAGCAGAGATTGCAATTTTAGAATAGTCAGTAGTCATAGTTATTTAACTTTTTCCCCCTTTGCTACATAATTCCATATATCTTACTTCATATATTCCATATCTTTTGTTTGTATACAAAATGTAGAAACTACAAAGTAGTAAAAATAAAGACAAAAAAAACAACAACAAACTAACATTGAATGGGATGGTGTGTCCAGACTTTTGACAGTGTATAAAATATAATATAAAATAGTATTCCTATAATGTTGTGTTAAGACGGAAAATCAGCTAAATTTAAACCCAGTCCTTCTTTGCCACATTTTATCAAGTGCGTAAAAAAAAAATAAAAAATAAATAAATAAATAAATAAATAAATAAATAAATAAATAAATAAATAAATAAATAAATAAAATAAACAGCGCTTGATATAAAACCAACCACTCCAAGATATTCAATTTGAGCTACTGAGTGTAGTGTCCACAATGCCACCACAAGAGGGCAGGATTGGGCAACGCATGACAAGCGTGGGGCCGCTGGACAATGCCATGGCATGAAGAGTTATCACATAGTCTATTTGGGGTAAAAGTTGGGACCACCTGTGCAGTGAGTCTAAAACATATAAACAAATCATTTAAAACTCGTTCCAGGTAAGTTTTTCCCACGTGAATTTTGGGTCCTGGCACCACAAGCCCCGCCTCGTTAAACACAAAACCCAGAGGTTCCCAGAGCTCCACGCATGTCCCGCCCATCTTCATTGACCATTGGCTCTGCTTGAACACCCTAGGGAGCATCCTCTGACCTCCGATTGGACGAAAGGAATTGCAATGGAGGGAGCAACACGGAAAAAGATTGGAAAAAAGTTACGGAGCGAAGCCTAATCGGATCACGGCTCTTGCATGCTCCTGAGTAATTTGGAGTTGAAAATCCCCGTCGCGATTTTTAGCGGCGAGGTGAACACTGCAGTTTGCTTAGCGAGAGGGACTCCGAAGCGTTGCGTAATTGGAGCGGGTTATGTTTTCCCGTTTCCAAGGGTTGACTGACTTGCTGATGTCACTGAGAAGGAGGAGGAAAGAGAGGACAGGTGCCTAAAGTTCCCTCGGTAGTAGCGTTGGAGGTACGGCGAGCTGTCATCCGTACCTCAGTTAGTCAACAGCTGATCGCGCCAAAGTTTCAACGTGGGCTTTTCGCGCTCTTTTCCTCCTAACTTGTTTTACCAAGGGATCGTGCGCCTCGACGCAGCGCTAGAGTGAAGCAAGACGCTGCTACTGTTTGTTTACGCACATTACTTGGAACTGGACCGTGGGATACAGACGGTCTAAACATCAGTGGAGGCATTTTGGGGTTTCAATGCAGCACTTACGCACGGACACGCATCCCAAGCACTGACCGGAGATGCACTGAAGACTGGGAACAATATTGATTAGGATTAAGGCATTTTGGAGTTGTGATTTTATGGTGAGACTACTGGATTACATAGGAGAAGTACTTTTACGCGCTAAAGCATGTCCAAAACGCTAAAGAAAAAGAAACACTGGTCTACTAAGATCCAGGAATGCACCGTGTCTTGGGGAGGATCGGGGGAGCTGACGACCGTGGTGGAGGTGCGAGGAGGCGCAGAGCTGGGCCAGTTCCCGTAACGTCGGCCATGTAGCGGCCGAGGCGATGGTTTGCCACGCCGGACGGTTTCCCAGCCCCGGGGACGTGCTCCTGGAGGTGAACGGTACTCCGGTGAGCGGGCTGACCAACCGGGACACGCTGGCGGTGGTGCGGCACTTCAGGGAGCCCATACGACTCAAGACCGTGAAAGCAGGTGTGAACAAAACACAAGACATGTCCATCCCCTAATGCGCCCGTAGTAATACTTGAATGATCTTGTTCGGTGCTGTTGCACAGTTTCGATCTGGTTTAGACCTGGATTAAAGCTTTAACCCCTTTAACTTTACTGCTGGTTTGATGGCTACATTTTTGTCCAGTCCTGTAGATTTTATTTTTTGAAGCCATTTAATGCGTTCTGCTCTTGTGTAGTGTGTGTTCTGCTACTTAATTTTTGCTTTATTTAGCCTAGCCTAATTTAATTTCATTCTAATGGTTCTTTGTAGGTCTATTAAAGGGCAGACAGAAATTGACAGAAGAAAAACGTAATTCTGTACAAGACATAACTCATTCCTCAACATGAAGGATGACTCCTTACCCCATTTCTAATGATGTAGTTGAGCTCTTGTTTAGTCCCAGTATTATTCTAACAGAGTGCAGTGTAGTCCTTATTTAGTCCAAGTTTACTCCTGCTTTACTTGAATTTATCTTGCTGGTTCTTGGTCCTGGTTTAGTCCCTGTATAGACCTGGTATCCATGGGGTTTGACTTCCTATTATACGCAAGATTTTGAGGACTTTTTCCTGTTCAAAAGATATAATATTTAGTTTTAAATGGTTTAATTGCAATGGGAACAGTCTTAATTATTTATCTTCCTGAACCCGATGGATAGACATGGTGGTTCAGACTTGGTGTAATCCTGGTTCAGACTTGGTTTCTCCATCACTTTTCCACCTCCATCATGCCACAACATATGCATGAGCTGGACTGGCAGAATAACTTGAAGAGCCTGTCTCTAGAACAGGTGTTACTTGTATCATGAATAAGTTAGAAGGGAGTCTAGCAGCAGCATTCTGAGCTTTGAAGATGTTATAACACTCATTATAACATGTAATATGGGTCTTTGAACCATGATTGAACAAACAAACAAAAATTCAACCCCTCCTCCATTAAGACTACAGGCCTATAGAATGTTGTTTTGCTATTTGAAACCCAGCAATTCATTCCTTATGTTAAGTCCCAGCTGATGATAGTCCAGGTTAAGTGGTCTTCTCGCCTTTAGGTAGCTCCAAGGACATGAAGTTTTGCTCCCAGCTGAAAAAACAACAGTACAGCACCACTTACTTGGCTGTCTGCTTTCTTGTTTTTCTGATTAACTGTAGCCCTCAAGTCCCATATGCAGTGGTGGAAGAATGACTACATTTTGTTATTTAGGTAAAAGTACAGATACTGGAGCAAAAAAATACTCAAGTAAAAGTAAAAGTATCACATGCATAAATCTACTTAATGCTGCACTATGTAACTTTTTGGTTGGGGGTCCATCACCTGCTTGTTTCTATGGATATATCATTGCTCTGCCTGGAATGTTCCACAGTATGACATTAAACAGCTCTGCCTTACATTTTTTTCAATTACAGGTGGTTTTATAGCTCAAAAATACTTAGAGAAACAGGCATTGTGACTGTGAGCGGGGTCGCCTCTCCACAGATCTGACCTGTAACTTGGTCTGGTTTGGTCACCATGAAGATAGGAAGGTTTAATAGCATAGAGTGAAAAATTCCAGTCAAAGCAATAAGATCTCCATGGAGAAAAGCATTTGACGAACCCCCCACCAGAAAAGTTACACAAAGCACCTTTAAGTTAAAATATTAAGTACCTGTTTTAAAAATGTACTGAAAGTAAAAGTGTTTTGCGTGGATTTTACTGTTATGTTCCACCACTGGCCATATGTTACAGTGCATATTAACATGGCATGCTCTCATTTGTCTTACTGGTGGTGGTTTCCCCGTGCTTGGATTGCATTTGGTAAACTACTGCTGCAACCTGTTAAAAAGTTTCGCTTCTTGTTTAAAATTCCAAATTGCTAAATGCGAAAACGTGTTGGCTGTACAGCATTTTCAGTTAACGATCACATGGGAGGTCTGGCACGCAACTTGGCAGTCCTAATTGATGCCAGATAAAACGCTGAAAATGCTTGCTTTAGTTTTTATGGGTTTGTCAGCAGTTTGCGGTCTAGTGAATGTCATATAAGTTGTTAATGCATTTTTTCTCCTTTTGTCCTTACAGTGCCAGTGTTGTAGTCGGAGCGGCCAAAGCTAGCACGTGGCAGGTTAACGTCACCGAGGGGGGAGCCGTCTTTTACTGCCCGTGGAGCGATGACCGGTCAGATTGTCACGCCATTGAGTTTGATAAAGAAGGTAAGATGACACTGTAGATTTCATGATTTGGATGGAGGGTATTTTTTTACTTTTTGTCTGGTACTTTTTGTGTCAGATCTAGGCACAAAGTCGGTCTATCTCAAAACCACCTCCTCTCTACCACAATCAGTGCCATATATTGTGACTAGAGTTAGTAATGTAGATGAAGATGTGTAGGTTGATGGGTGAAAACTAAAGTCACTACACCACTATAATAGCATAAACAAAATTGTGCACTTTTTAAACATACGGGAGGATTAAACCTGAGAGAATAACTAAAAAAGTACAAAAATCTGAAATTTTGTAGTGATTGAAATTGCAGAATAAGCAGATTTTAGAGGAAGTGGGCATTTAGTTCTCTTTTGTTGCCTAAATATATTCTGAGATAGGCTATTTGCGACCATTCGAATTGCAATCTTGATTTAATAGTGATTAACCATGTAGCCATGGTTAATTCTGAAAGGTGCACTATGTAACTTTTTGGTTGGGGGTCCGTCAACTGCTTGTTTCTATGGATATGTCATTGCTCTGCCTGGAATGTTCCACAGTATGACATTAAACAGCTCTACTTTACATTTATTCAATTACAGGTGGTTTTGTAGCTCAAAAATACCTAAAAAAACCCAACAGGCATTCTGGTCTGTCTGTGTGTGGGGTCGCCTCTCCACAGATCTGACCTGTAACTTGGTCCCCATGATGATAAAAAGGTTTAATATCGTATTGTGAAACATTCCAGACAAAGCAATAACATCTCCACGGAGAAAAGCATTTGACGGACCCTCCAACACAAAAGTTACACAATCCACCTTTAAGAATGTTTTGGAGGATTTTGGACATCAGTATAATTAAAACAAGAAAATATAATGGCCAAAATAGTCATGTAATAATTACTATGTGCCACTATAGTCATTTTAAACAGACTTTTTTGCATATCACTCAAGTTAGGTGGTACTTGAATGTGAGATTAAGTTTCGGGGGTATCAAGACAAAAACAGTTGGGAACACTGCCTTACACCTGTCTCCCATTCATAAAACTACATTGTCCACATGTCCTAGCCTCCAGTTGTAGTTGTGTATCAGACGTCAGGGTTCCACTCCACTGAGCTCGTGTTGCCAGTTCCTGAACTCAAGATCAGTTTTCCTGTTTGCACCTTGTCACTGGATGAAAAGGATAATGGCAGTTCACGAGGTTTATGTCCAGTGCTTCTTCCTGTCTGGCTGCCGGTCACGTCTTGGTTGCCTCGGAAACCAGTCAGATAAGCAACTAATAAACAAAGGCCTTCCATGTTTATATGACAAGGAAAACAGACAAAGCAAAGGAGTCCAGTTTCAGCTGGTGGTTAGAGCTCTCATAGGTCCTAAACTCTGCTAAACTGACTTTTTGGAAGTTGTTACGGTGTTGTAATTTCGTTCTGTCATCAGAAATATACAAGGAAATGTGTTTATTCATTCATGCATATTTGTGTAATCCAGCATATTTAGATCTCCCCCTTGAGAAAAACTTGACTCCACTGTTTGATGTCACCAGGTGGTAATCGTGACATTTTGTATCCTTCCAAATTAGCTATAGGTTATTTACTAAAAAAAACCCCCCAAAACCCATAATTTTCATTTTAAATGTGAAATTGTAAGGCTAAAGTGTCCAAAATGGCTTAATACTGTAAATAGGATCTTTGAGAAAAGAGAGAATCAGCAATGTAGTCCCATACAGCCACAGGTTTTGTATAATATCTTCAACTCTGAATGTTAAATTTAAAGTATTTGATTTACAATACTACTGTTTTGCAACTTTTAAATCACCCCAAAGAAAATATGTTTATAATTATTTAAAAAATCTTTAATCCAGACAGACAATTTGCAGCTCCATTTACCTCTCTGCACATCTGAAATATTCCACAGTTTCAAAGCCTCGTTTTACAACATTCTTTTACGGGACTCCACTGGGTCGTGTCCTTCTCTCCTCTCTCCTCTCTAGCTCTGTTTTCCTTGTGTCCCCCCTCTGTCCACGCTGGCTGCTGTCCACAGTGATGTCATGTGGAGCTCTCTGTGTAGCCTTGGGTCCCTTGGGTTGTCTATGAGCGTCCTTCATACAGTATTTTGAAAGCCCCTTTGATGGAGGAGTTGATGGGAGAGCCAGAAGTGCAGTCCTGCTTGACATCTGGTTCATACACTGCAAAAAATATCTAGATTAGTTAAAGGTACCATGTGTAACTTTTCTACCTTGTCTCCATGAAGATTTTGCTTAGCCTGGACTAGAGTATCCAAGTGAGCTTGCATCTCCACAAACCTGACGACGTTGTTCCAGATTATGGCAACAGACTTATCTATCATAAACTTGTATTGCTGAAAGATACATTGAAAAACATGCATTATTACCATGGGCTAGGTTGCCTCTTGCCTCTCCACAGATCTGACCTATAATTTGGCCTAGAGCAACACTTGCTTGTCTCCATGTTTAATGCCATACTGTGGAACATCCCAAGCAAAGCATCTATGAAAACAAGAAGGTGTTAGACCCTCAACTGACTTGAAATCATTCAAATTATTATTTTAAACTGAGCTGGAGGACTATGGTGGAATTTGTGGTTTAACTGTTAAATTGCAGATGTTTTTCTTCATTTATGGTTAATCTATCTGTAATTACTGGGCCTAAAGTTCAAAGTATTCGCTGTCAGCATAAATAAACAAAAGTGGAATGATTTTCTTCACACCAACTTCAGAAAATGGTGCCACTAGTCAACCCCAAAGACGTGATGGTTGTCAGTTGAAAGCACTAAGCCATAAGATTAATATTACAAGTTTACTGTGACAAAGTATGACATGTAATTAGGATGCGAACACCACCTAAATCAAAGTCAAACACTCTGTATTCTATATTTTACAGTATAGAGAGAACACATTTAATGCATAGACAGCAGCATATCAGAGAGACCCGGCCAAAACAGCTGCTGCTACAGAGATGACATTTACAGATGAGATTCATTCACTGGAGCTGTGACTCTGTTTGTGTTGCCAAGTTGGACTGAAAGGACGATAAAAAGTATTCACTGGTAATACTGGCAACTTCAAGATGTTAGACTCTCAGTGAAAACACAGCTTTAAGGTGATTTATCATTCACAAGTGTTGGGCTTTCCAAAGAGAGTGATGTCTGGCTGTTTATGCTGGAGTTTTCAGGACCCATATAGACACAGACTTTTGGAGAAGATCTAGAATTACAAACCTTGCTTGTTGCTATAGTATTTTTAATAATAGTAAATACAATAGATATTTGGGATGTAACATTATCTAAATCTCGCATTATTTCAGTATTGATGCCACATGCCAAATGTTCATGCTGACAGCGGTGAAAATGGTAAAGCAATATGGTGCAAATATGGTTCAACAGGGCTGAACGATTTGAGAGAGAAATGTTTCAGACAAACATTGCGATTAATGATTTATGTTTTTATTCATGATTTACTGAAATAAATCGTTATGTTGTTCACCGAAATATTAATTGCTAAACTAATACAAGAATCCCATGCTTTTTAGAACATATTTGAAGTGATTTAGCACATTTAATACCCTAATGACTGCCACACACTAGAGGATTTTTCGGTCTTAAACGATTTTTAAACTTGCAACAAAAAGTGCACACCACAGACACGAGGAGAATCTTATGAGACTTAAAATCTCCGATTGCAAATACTGCAGCGGGATAAGGCTGCGGACCACAGACTATAAAGTTGTGAGCGCGATCGCGTCAGCTGTTTCCTGTCTACAGTAAAACGACTCACTTTGAGACTCTAAGTGTTCAAACATCAGAGCACTGCACTTCTAGTTTAGATACAAGTCAAAATTGTGTTATTATTATTTGTGAAATGTGGTGCAATATTTCAGATACATGGTTTTTAAAGCATAAAAGATTGGTGATAAAGTACACAGGAAGTAGAGTCACTGTCGCTAATCTGCAGCTTCACCTCGATCCGCGCGCTGTGGATGTGAACAGACACACGTGAGGAACTACTCTTGTCTTTTTACTTTCAAAGAACGCCACAAACTGGATTAATAGCGCTGTTTTGTGGACTGGATGTCCTTATTTGTGGAGGACAATTTCTATGGATAATGTGGATGAGATGCTGCACTTTAAACTTACCACTTTACGAGAGGTGAGTAATAAAGTCTTCTCATTGTTTTTGCTGTATCCCGAGTTTGTATGTTACGGGTCCAGTCGCTCCTCCCCGAACTCGGGCTGAAGCAAATCGCAGCCAAAATCGGGCAAATTCTCCTGCAGTGTGTGGCGGCCTTAACAGTGGTAAAAAAGATGATCCAAATGTGTTTTATAACTATTATTTATTGTTAAAAGTAATTGCAGAACATCTTGTAAATATACAGTTTTAACATTAGGAGACGTTTTGGGTCAGCACTGGCCAATAAACTGGCTGATTACACCAATTTATAGAACAAAATGGGATATCTGCTGAACTGTTACTTTGGCATTTATTTCAAATCCATCATATTTTCATCTCCGCTGATATTGTTCATTGCAACCGTTCAAGTAATTTTTTTTAGTTTTCCTCTGCTATTTTACCTAAACACTAGCTCTTACTTTTGGGCTGTATAACTAAATCACAATAGGCTTATGTACCCATACTAAATTGTCAATACCATAGGGAGGTGCTGTCCAAGATTAAACGTTGTATCTTGGGTTAAGTGTTTCTTTTTGTGACCTCTTGCGTCAGCACTCTTAAATCTCTAATCTTTTAGCTGACCCTGGATCCGCTACCAATTTGTTCAAAGCGGACCTAAGTTGGCTACCTCCTGGCTACTTCCTCTTCCCCCCAGATAAGAGGAGTGTGTGGAGGAGTGGTGGGAGGGACACATTTGTTCTGTGGGGGGTCTGTAAAAGCCGGACAGGAGCAGAGGAAGAGGGGGTGTAACTAGAGCTGTGTCCAGTCCCTCTGCCGTCCCTCAGGATCTGTTCAAAGTGATGAGTGAATTCAGCCATTTGTCTTCCTCTGCCCGGTGACATGGAGCCCTGACTGCACTATTAGCACAAGGAGACTCCCTTTATATGTACGGGCTCTGCTCGCTAACAGCTTCCCACCAACGCCAGTCAACAGTTTGAAGTAACCACTTCAGCTGGAAAGTAAATTAGATGTAAATACAGGGCAATATATAGGGCTCGGTACCTCCAAAAAATGTCAAAAAACCCCCCCAAAAAAACCCAAAAACATACTACTACTACTGCAACTTTCTACCACTTCTATTACTACTACTACTTGCCATTACTACTTACTACTACTTACTACTACTGTATTACTACTACTACTACTTACAGCTACACTATATATGTTATAGGCAGTGAAAAATAACTACAGGTATTCTTATGTTATTTTAGAAAACAATAAAAAAAATCTTAAAGTATCCAGCACTATCAGTATATCATCAATAAAAGAAAATTGCACTAGTTCCAAGTATATTGGTCAGGGGTCCATTTGTCTTCCTCTGTAGTGACACTGAGCTCTGACCGCACTATTAGCAGTAGGAGACCCCCACTGCTCTATGGACACTAACAGCTTCCCACCAATGCTATTTTGCCAGAGGCCATGTCTGAAATAATCCTATCTACTGTCAGAATCTCCTAATAGTTTTAAGTGCTTCATTTGGAAAGTCTAGAGGTGGTATTGTCAACAAGACAATATTGAAATGGTAGTGTAATCTTTTAAATAATGGTTTAAATTCTGTACTTTCTGTTCAATAAATTCACACTCCATTCACATTTGTTTGACACCTCAGTTAAGGCATGTCACCCAAAAACCAAATTTGCTTCCTTATTCCCACTTGTTTTCCCATGTAACTGCTTGCCTTGCTAACCATCTTCCCACAGGAGCTCTTATCCCCTTGGCCTGTCTGTGGAGTCTATCTACTTTAAACATCTCCCATAGTTTGAATGAAGGCACAGCCCACGTGACTCCATCTGTCTGGAAGTCACAGTATTCACACAGACACAGAGGTGGAACTAATGCTGCCATGTGAGGAGGAGCCACTCTTCAGTTCTTTAAGTTCTTCATGTCCTTTTTACACGCCTAGATGAGTGATCACAGTAAAATGTATAGACAAGTAAGTTTGCGAAACAGCTCAAATGTATGGTTTAATTTAATCTAAGTAGACATTTTACTATTACAGATTTTCCAGTTGATTTTTATTACAAAAACGTTGTAGTATGCTGGCCAAATGTTTTCAGATGTTTTGCAGCCCTAAAAGTCCATTTTATCAAGAAAACTTAAGTCCATGTGGAGAGAGTTAGACTGAGAAGCCTATTCAGCTCATGTTAAATTTGAACACAAATGCACTGTTTTCAGACAAATAAAATGGCTGTTAAATATAGGAACTTTGGTGTAAGTTTGGTTAAATTGGGTTTTAATTTTTCAATCTAAAGCAACAGTATGTAACTTTCAGGAGGTGGTACTTTGCATGTCACCTGCATGATGGGATGTCTATACAAAGTTAAAACCATTTTTCCTAACTTTCTTCATGGAGATAGATACGTTTTATGTCAGACTGCAGAAGATTATAACTACTACTTACTGCTACTTATTACTACTATTACTACTTCTACTTCTACTACTACTTCTGCTACTACTACTACTACCACTGCTGCTACTACTACTACTACTACTACTACTACTACTACTACTACTACTACTACTACTACTACTCTATTGTTGCTACTTCTACTACTGACACTACTACTGCTGGTACTACTACTGCTACTACTACTATTACTACATACCGTGTAAGCTTATAACCAAAGGACCAACAAGTACGAGTCAGGTTTGTGGCGATGCAAGCTCGTTCACAGCTAGGACGCATGTTTCCCCCCCAAAAAAAAACAAAAAACAAAGCTTTCATTGTAGCCTGTTTTTTGGCTAAGGACTTACACGGTGCACAGGGCTTTAAAAATAAATAATAATTTTGTGATTCCAAATGAAGTAGCGACCATGACATAGTGGAACTAATCCCACCTTTTGAGAAGCAGTCACTCTTGCGTTCTTCAAGTTCTCCTTGTTAATGTTACACGCCTGAGTGACTGATCACAGTACGAGTTTTAAGAGGGCTTTACTGCCTCTAGACGTCTGGTTTCCATGGTAACGTGACCCAAACCTCTGGACCCTATGTAAACAAAGAGCCCTTGAGTTATGAAAATATAATCATTTTTGGTGCAGTCGACTTTAGTTGTATGGTCAGTTTAATCGGTCAGTGGTGTCTTAGATGACCAAAATTTGTATCAGAATTTTGTAGCAGAAAGGAGAAGTTAGTGAGTTAGCAGAAATATTTGTTTTTTTTTGGTATTTATATGTAAAAAGGCAGACTAAAACTCAAATACATTCTTTCTTAGTACTTTTCTCTGCATAAATAGTTGTTTTTGAATGAACTCCTGTGCAGTTGTAGTTTTGTGAGTGCAGTTTTGGACTACTACTACTACTATTACTATTACTGCTACTACTACTACTACACAGACATGCTACAGTTAATACCAGTTATTGCTGTTGTTGTTTTGTAGCATTATAATTGCCAACTTACTAAATATGCACACACATCTGCATAGACTGCAAGAGTGTAATATACATATGCACTTTCTGGATTCTGAGAACAACCTATGTAGATGTATCTAAAAACTCCCTCTGGACCACATAATCTCTCCACAGACAGGTCATTGTGGGTCGGAGGCATCTTTGGCATTGCCCCATGTTCAGAGCCTCCTGCCCCTTTTGCCCCTTCTCCTCCTGTGGCATGAATGAGACATAAAAGAAGAGAGAGAGGAAGTGCTCCGATGCGCTCTCTGTCTGCTGCATGCCTTCATTAAGTCTGTCTAAACCTCCAGTCTAAAGGAACTGGGTGGGTCCTACACAATTAAATGAACAATGTCAACTGTATCTTCATCAAATGACTAACAACTGTCAACTGCTGCTGCTGCTGCTGCTGTGTGATTATTCAAAAAATTCAGACTCCAGGTCAAGCATGTACATAACCATTTTCTACAGTAAAAACACTTGAAAATAACAAAAATCTACTGCTTGCTACTATGAAATTTCACTATGAAAAGGCAGGGACTATCAATTTGGCTGATTTGAACAGAAGGATTGCAATATTAAGCCATTTTAGTTGTAAAAATATAAACTCATGATCTAGGTACATTAAATTGCATTACTAAAAAACAGAAAAAAGCCAAGTATGTCTTCTTTAAGTAAATATCGAAGTCCTTTAATACATGTAAATTTGACCCTTTTTCTGTGTATCCCCACTTTTTCCGTCATGGCTACACTTGGCATCACATTTAAACTAAAGCCCACCAAACTGTCACACTTAGGGGTGGTCTTCCAACACCCTTCCAACAATTTTTCTGTTTATTAAAATGTTATATGCACCAACTTCCCTTCAGATGCCCAATTAAGTGCATTAAAGTCTTAAGTGCAATTGCCTGGTTTTGTGGTTGGAATGATGCAGAGGGCAGTGTGTTTTTACAGTCTCATGACATTCCTCTATGTTCATTTGAAGCAGGCTGTGGAATAGGGATCATAACATTGGACTCTTTGTTTTATTTATTGAACTTACAACATGAACACGACTGTTTTACCACATTTGACTTTTATGGTTTTACATGTAATCACATCTGGCTTTTTAGTATTTATTTTCAACCATATGTTCCTGGATTGCAGTGGTTTTCAAACTTTTTTTAACTGTTGGAGAGGTAACATTCGTGGTATGGTGGCTTTTTCTGGTAGAGTACAGTCAGAGGATAGTTTAGTCTTGGTTTAGTCTTCGTTTTGATCTAGTTAAGCTCTGTTTTAGTCACTCTATCTTTCTGAAGTTGGTATTGTACCCCAGGATACTCCTTATGTACTTAAGTAGGTCTAAACCCAGACTAAAGCAGATCTAAACTAAAACCATTGTAAACTATCCAAAAGACTCCCGAGTGCTACCAAAATACATAAACATATATTACACAAAACTGAGCCTTTAACCATGTTCTAATGTAGTCTTCTAATCATACACACACCATGAGTTGTATGTAGTTTCATTTCTGCAGGTTTCAGTGTTCCTGCATATGTATTTATTCTCCCCTTTAGCTAATCCAGGTTTGTAATATGACAAATTTGAGAATTGCTTCTGTATGGCTGATATGTAACCCAACCCACTGTAAGCACATTTCACAAACAAATACATCATTTCCAAAGCGCTTCACATAGCAAAATAAAATCAACTAGTTTAGATTAGATTAACTGAGATAAACTGCAGATAATGCATTGCAGATAATGCAAAAGAAAAAACAAAACAAAACATGTACTTGTAAATATGGAGGATTGTAGCCAAAGCTTATTTCCATCTTTAGTCCCCTGTTTTCATTGCTGTTCTGTACCTAAAACACTCACTGCCAGCTCAATCCTTGTCATCTTAGCTTACATCATCAGTGGTATAATACTCCCTACAAAAGAAGCATAGCCAGATTGAACTAGAGTAGACTGTGACTTAACTGGTCTTCCAACACCAGATATTAAAATGTTACACTGGAATGGACAACACTATCACAATGTACTGATGGTAAATAAACTTCTCCTGCCTTATGCCTCTAATTCAGTTTATTCTACAACATTAACACAATTAATAAAACAATAAAAGTATCAAATATGCAGTATAATAACAATCTGTCTTTCTCTCTGTGTTTTAGTCTTGTTCGAACGTTGAATGCTGGACGCTTCAATGCCACGTGGGTCTCCTGGAGCGAGGGACCACTGCTATCCTCAAAGTGCGCTCTCGAGTCTGGGCAGAGACTTTCATGGAGGTGTGTGTGAATAACATGAACTTTTGCCTTATACAGAGACGGTATTGTAGCAACTGCACATGTGTTTCCATCTGATCACAAAGGCTAAAGGAAGTCTGTGTGTGTTGTGTGTGTTGTGTGTGCGTGTGTGCGAGAGAGAGCTATAGATTAAGATTTTCCGACTGGCTTCTGTGTCTTTTCTTCTGTCAAAGTTTGGCAGAATATAACTCTTTTCAGTATTCAAGAAAAAATCAGAAGTTGTATAGTAGGTAACATAGCCAGACTAGGATGATGTATATTGCAAAACATCATGTCTACATTATTTGAAATTATTTAAATATCCATCTACATTTTTGTGGCTACATGCAGAGGTGGGTAGCAGTTACATTTACTCGATACATTCACTGAGTAACTTTATACTCAACTTTACTTTAATAAAATTGTACTTGTTTGCAGACAGCATACTTTTACTTCTATTTGAGTAATATATTTTAAAATAGCGCTCACTTACTAAACCTAAGTAAAAGTTCAGGTTACTCTTCCCACTAAAAGTAAAGGCTAAAAGCTTTCTGTTGGGAAAAAGTAATTATCTGAGCATTTGTATCTAATCTTACTAATTTTTATGGTATATTCTTTGAAAATTGAATGCCCTTCCAAGTACATTAACTTCAAATTCAACATTATGTTACTTTATTTCTACCCACCTCTGGTTATATCATTCACATTATTTGGCTTGTTTCATAATATTTCTTCCTACTCGAATGACAAATGTTTTTCAGCATATTTGAAACCAGAACACATATATTAATCAACAGAAATGTTTTTGGGTGCTGGTTAATGGATCAATAAAATAGCAAATCTCTATGCTATATTGGCAGTCATGTCGCTGCTGTGTGAAGGTTAGATAATATGCTGAGGGAGGAAAATTGGCTTCTTTTGGCTACCTTCTCTGCCAGAGCTCCAGCCATTTCGGTTTCCCTGGCTTCATATATTAAATCCTCAAGGCCAGTCACAGTCACCTCCCACTGTTTGCTACAACAGCAAGAGTACATAAGTGTGAATGCACTGAAAACTCATTAATACAGAGTCATAACATTGGAATCTGGATGTGATTAAAGGGCATCTATTGTTTGTGAGTGTTTGTCGCCATCTAGTGTGTCCCAATGAGCACTGCATCCATGTTGAATCAGTTTTGTCCATCTTTCAGAGAGCCTATAAGCAGTATGTGCTGGAGTGCCTGGCCCGCTACAGTGTGGAGAAGATGCCATATGCGATTCTGCCTAAATATGCACCAAGTGGACAAAAAAAGGTATGATTTCTGAATGATTTTGACTATCTTAAGAGTTATTTTCTTTGAAACATGTCTAAACGTTATGATATAATGTGTAAAATTTTCTTGTGGGGAGAAAAGCTTTAGTAAAAAAATCCATTCTAACATTTTTTACAGATCTGCATTTTAGCATTTTTTTCAGCCTGTTTTGAAAGGGTTGATCAGTATATCAGAATTACAATTTCAATTGGCACAGTTATCAAATCACAAAGGCTGTAATTATTTAGTTTTGTATTAGTTTAGCTGTTCATTTTTCAGACTTCCTTCGAAGGATCATGCTCCTTGATTTCAAATGATTAGGACAAATGAAGTTTTTATACTTAGACCACGATCCTTTGCTTCATCTCAGTGCAGCAAGTGAGTATATATAGTTTGCTATGCCTTTTTATTACGCGCCCTCAACAAAACCACACATCTTTGACTCAACAGGATATAAAGGTATAGAATAGATTGTATTGTGATTGGTAAAACATGAGATTGCCAGTGTTATGTCTTAATAAATGTCTTTGTTAAATCTCCCTGTAGGTGGTGACTCCAGTGGTATGGAACAAGCCTGATATTGAAAACTCAGTTCCTCTTTGGATCATTATCCTGGCTTTTAGTTGGACTTCTCCTGCTAGCTCTGCTCATTTACATCTTATACAAGGTCAGTTCTGCTCTGAATGAAAACATACAAAACATTACAACTCATTAGACCCTGCAATTTCCAGAAAAACATGTTTAGACTCACATAATCCATCCTTCTTTAATCTTGCAGTTGGGTTTCTTCAAGAGATCGGTTCCCTACGGCACCGCGATGGAGAAGGCACAGCTCAAACCACAGGCTGCATCAGAGGCTTAAAGCATTTGATCGTCTTGTACGAGAACCACAATACCTGGCCTTATGATTGCAATGAAGAGATGGATTGGAAGAGGGAGAAAGAGCGTGTGATAGCAGAAGACAGAAGGAAAGAAAGAAGAGAGACCACTGGAACTCCATTGTGCTGCACTAAACAACAATCCAAAGATCTCCAAACCAAATGAATGTTTTTTTTTCATGTTATTTATGTTTTTATCTGAATTTTTAGGACTGAAATCAAACAGACATTTATATCAGTGTTACAAAACGACTGTCGAGAATTACAAAGAAGTGACTGGAGAACTGTAGTCCACTGTCTTGACGAATACGTGGATTTCAGAAGATACCTATAACGTCTGATTTTTGTGTTTTTTCTGGGACAAATTTTAGACCACCTGTAATTGCCTTTGGTGCTTGAACTGCTGTGTCCACTGTCAGGAGAATAGTGGACATATAAGATGGATATGGACCCTATAGCGCTGTATACCAGAGCTGTGTACTCACAATTACAGATTTTTAACTTCAGGATTGAACTAGAGGTGGGCGATATTGACAAAAATGTATATCTCGATTGATTATGCGTTCTGATTGTTATGCATTATAATCAGACTATATTTCAACAATGCAAGAATGTGCTAAAATACTGCTTTGACTACCTGAGTAAGAGTGCAGATGTACCAGGTCAAATATTAGTCCAATACAAGTTAAAGTTGTTCAGTCAATTATTACCCAAGTTAAAGTACTGAACCATTCACTGTAGCAAATACTTGTGTTTTGAAAGTACTTCTCATCAAAATTTTAAATAAGTGCAACAAATAATAAGAGCAATCCCTGTCTCTAATCTCTGGGAGATTACAGTAGATGGTTCTGTTTCTTTTAAATGTAATTCTTAAGAGTTAAAAGTATAGTCGATAAATTCAATATTCTAAGTATGCTTATAATTGCGATATCCATTTTTCGATATATGGCCCGCCTCTATATTGAACCGACTCGTGCAGGGCAGTGAAATACGGCTCAGGTTGGTGGACAGTGCAGGCGGAGATGGACTCAAAGGAAATCTACTGATGTTAGACCCAAAGACTGACTCCTTCCTTTGATATCTGAACTCTGCTCTGTACAAATGCTGCAGTGGCTGTTGCTAATGACAACTGGGAAGAGACTGGACCACTCCTGACCACCTGAGAACCTCATTGAAAACAGTGGGAGCAGTTTGGACTCTATTGAAATGCAAAAGAAAAAACTATGTATGTGCTAACTAGGGCTGAACGATTTTGGAAATATGACTAGTTTTGTAGCTTATGTTATGTAATTTCTGTTCAAAGTCCACGTTTTAAATCCGTCCAGGAGCATTCACATTTGAAAGAAAGACTGAAATCTGAAATCTAATCCAAGAATCCTATGCATTTCAGGACATTGTAGAGGTCTAAACTACAGATTAGCAGCTTTTAGACGTGATTACAAACAAAAAAAATATTGTGTCTAGAGGGAATTGTTACTCAAACAATTGCAGTCTTTGATATTTGCCAATTGCAACCGTCCTAATTATGATATACCGTAGCCCTAATGCTAACAATGTCTCAAATGACCCAGGACCAGGAAGTATAGCCATAGATTATCAATGAGAACCAAAGACGAGACAATCAGGAGCAGCGCTGTAGCATCACCAGTCCTCAGGAGCTCACTGAGTTACTGTATTTTAGTCACCCATTGAGTGAAACAAGTCCCATGTTTTTAAAGACGCACTATGTAACTTTTCTGCTAGAGGGTCTGCTACTAGTTTGAGATGTTCTTGCTTAGCCTAGAATGTTGCACAGTATGGCATTTTAGTTAGCTATCTCCATGGAGACCTGCAGGTAGGTGGTGCCACAGGGCAAAGTTATAAGGGGAGATCTGGGGACTCTGCTCATAATAAGAATGTATGTTTTCAGGGTATTTGTTGAGCAATAACACATCTGTAGTGAAATAAATACTAGATATCTTAATTGACTGACATACTGTTGAACATTCCTGGCAGTAACATCCCCATGGAGACGAGTAAGTAGTGGAACCATACCAGAAAAGTTACATAGTGTACCTTTAAGTCAACTACATTTGTTAAAGTCACCAAAATGGCTCCAGGGACATTGACTTTAATTCATCATAAAGATTGGTTGAGTGCCTTAATGTAAATACTTAGCGGGTTGTGTGTGTGGAATGAGAGGCTGTATTCAAATACATTGTGTGAGTGGTGTATTTATGAGTGTGCGAGTATGAGTGGCCTTCCCAGTGCTGCGTTCATCCCTCCAAACTTCACAAGTTTGATTTTTAAAGTGTGTATGACTGATTTTTAGGTTCTCTGATTTTACTTATTTTTATTATTTTTTTACACCAATCAAGAAGCAATTTGTAAAGAAGAAGTTGAAAAATATGTTGAAAATTACAGGAAAGAGTTTTTGTGGACATCATACTAGGGAGAATTCTATGCATATGTTCAGCACAATTTAAACACTATCATTTCAACAAAATATACTTTTATTTGCCAAATAACAATTTCTGTGTACACTTTAGGAGTTTGGCCCAGTGTACATGAGTGCTAGATAACAGCTATGGAATTCCCTAGTATGATGTCATGATTTCTTTAGATTTTTTCAGATTTTTAGCAAAATCTTAACTAGAATAATGATCTTAACGGTGTTCTAGTAAAAAGAGTAGTCTGACCTGTCATAGGCATTTTAAACAGTGCAAGCATGTTTTTGTAGTGTGACTTTGTACCTCAAAGGGATCATGTACTGGCGCTGGGAACACACGATGTAGTTTGGAAGTGCAATATTTATATTCACCTTTGTTTCATTACAATGAGTTTTATTTGTGACTGCTTTTATTTCTGATGGAGCAGAGTGTGTGGGTTTGTGCTTTCACTTACTGTACTCTCACCAAGACAACAGCAGGAGTGCCACAGTTACTACTAAGATTTCACACGTTTGAGCACATTTCTGGTCCATTTCTCCCAAGACTAACTCTAAACTCTGTTTAGCAGTAACTGGGTAATTTAAGTTGTCTGTAATATTAAACATACCAGTGAATACTATTGGACAAACATGCATTTGCTAGACATCTGGCTACAACAAGCCTGGACATCAGAAAAGCAATGGGATCATTTACGTAATAACCTTTAAGACAGTCTAAAGAATCATGTTGTGTTGACTCTGAATGGGACTCACTCCACCACAGTTACTTCAGGAGAAAGCACTGGGTTTTTCTTGTTCATGCTGTGGCCCATTTTTCTAGCTCTCTCTGACTTTCAAAAGAAGTTGTACATATTTATGACAAGGAGAGTATATGGATTCGAATGCTAACTAATTTGTTGTGAATTTTTCACCCCATATTGGGGACATCATTTTTGTTGGGGGGATGAAATGGGCTCTTTGGAAGTCAGTTTTTACCTGTTTGTTTAATAAAGTATTTCCATTTTTACAACTTGTCTTTGCTTTACTTATCAGTCAGTGAAAATGATTTATTTATAAAATTTATTATTACAAGAATGCCACTTAGTGGTTTTGTAGCCAAAGTGCTGATAAAATACTAGTATATACATTATATACATAGGTACAAAAAATGTAATGTAGCTGTATGATGTCTCATTGATCATTTGCAAAATGACATACACAGGTATGTGTGTGTGTGTGTGTGTGTGTGTGTGTGTGTGTGTGTGTGTGTGTGTGTGTGTGTGTGTGTGTGTGTGTGTGTGTGTGCTGTCCACGTGCAGTGGTGATCTGCTTCAGTCTGAATACATCCATATTAAAGGAGAGTCTCTTGTGTAAATGTCCTCATGCAGACTGAGCTCTAGCTCTCGAGGGTCCTGGACAGCTGGGTGAGTCTGCGCTGGTGGTCAATCACCTTCAGGTTCAGGATGTAGTGTCTGATGTTACTGGGCGTCCTCAGAGGGTGAGCAAGTTCTGAGTCTGAAGAGACAAGTCCACATTATTTCATCTTTATGCAATTAGATAATCTTATTAATCTTCCTTAAGTGAAATTCCAGTTTACATTTTGTTCATTGTAAACCACAATATTCATCTAAAATACTTGAATAATAGAAATGGGTGCACTGACTTCCTGTTCAAAACTGCTGAGGGACCTGCCTTCATTGTGACATTTTACCATAGCAAGCAGCATATTTTCATTTAGGTCTATTTATAGTTGAACAAAGGGCTTTGTAACATTTGCATGACTTGGTTCACAGAGAAGTGGGTGGAAATAGGGTGTAGGTCAAAAAACTGCCACAAGTGTAGAAAATACTCCTTACATGTAGATATCCGATTGGCAGGCCCGTCTAGAAACATTCGATCTGCTAGACCTCTCTGTGGAGATGAAGGCACTGCGAAAATTGAATATACATGTTACTATTTTAAATGCTTAATGTACGTAATTAAACCAGCACAAAATCATGAGTCAGTGTACAATAATCTTACCATAAGGCTGACTCCTGCATCCTCGGACTATCTTCATCGTCTTGGCAATCATGCGCTAAAATATATAAAGTTATATAAACATTAATTATTGCATTTGAGATAAAACAACTATTCAGAACACATCATTTGATCGTACCATTTTCTCAAAGTTCACCAGTTTGTCGATGTAGTTAAGATTTCCTTCATGGATAAATGTCATATCTGGATTAAAGAAACCATGGTTAAAACAATCACAGAAAAAAAAGAAAATATTGTATATAAAATTAATGGTACCTTTGAGGAGCAGAGGCATAAAGGGGATGTAAGGAGGACTGAGTTTAGCCACAGCGAGTCTGTACGCTCTGTGGTTACGAGATGGGTTCTGAGCATAAAGAAGAAATAATACAAACAAATAAAATGTAAAAATTTAATATAAGTAAAGTAAATAAAGTAAGTATTTTTTATTAGAGATTGATCAATATGTTTTTGTGTTTTTTTCCTGGTCAATGGCGATTTTTTAGAATTGAGAGAAAGTGATAGCCGATAAGATCTGCAGATATGCAGGGTCAATTTAGATAATTTCCCCCAAATTATCACATTTAAATTTAGTACATCCACAACCTTGTTTTAATAGAAAATGAATAAAAGAGCAGTGTATTCACATTTCTGCAGTACCTCTTTGGACTCAAGTGTTCAAATAACACTTCTTTATGCATATTTTTACGCTGCTGTTTGGCTCAACTAAATATCGGCCTCTGCTGGAGATTTAAGGCCAATACACTAAACATTTTTATCTACCACTACTTACTAATTACAGATATGTTTTCAATGCAAAAATAGAACTCACCATTAATCTTTCATAGTGGCAGTAAACTCTTTTTATTTTGCTGGGTATTCGCTATAATCAGAAAGTACATATTAGTTGTATTTATTAAGGAGTAAATTGTAATAGTTGGGATCATTGTATGAGTGGCTCTTACCTCCCAGGTTTTGTGAAGCCTTTGCACTGCACTGTTGTTCAAACCAAACATAACAGCAAAAAATGAGTTCAGATTCCTCTGCTCTTTTAACCTGTGAAAGACAGAAAAATTGTGTTTATAATTGAGATGAAAACCCAATATTTACAAACTGTATTCATAACCATCTATCACATTATGACCATATCCCATTCAAGTATTTCTGTTAATGTCATCTTATTCAACCACAGCAAACGGAGGACAACAGCCTCTTGCTGTCTATATTAAACCCACAACTAACAGGTGGATCATTTTACATTTTGTTCATTGTAAACAGCAATATTGATCTGAAACTACAGAATAATAGAAATGGGACCATTGACTTCCTGTTCAAAACAGCAAAGCCCAGACCTCTTCATAGTGGCAGTGCACTATCACAAACAAATTACTTCAAAAGCTCATTACTGCCCCTTTAGCCTGTGTGAAATCTCTGAATTACTGTAAAGGTGCATTGTGTAACTTTTCTGGTGGGGGAGGTTCATCACCTGCTTGTTTCCATGGAGATGCTATTGCTTTGCCTGGAATGTTCCACAGTATTTCATTAAATGCCTCTTCTTTACATTTATTCAATTACAGATAGTTTTACTGCTCAAAAATACCTAGAAAAACAGACATTCTGATTGTGAGCGAGGTCGACTCTCCACAGATTTGACCTGTAACTTGGTTTGGTTTGGTCTCCATAATGATAGAAAGGTTTAATGCCATACTGTGAAACATTCCAGACAAAGCAATAACATCTCCATAGAGAAAGGCATTTGACGGACCCTCCACCAGAAAAGTTACACAATGCACCTTTAAGGTTAGGTATGCTTTATTGTCCCTGCATTTGACCCATCCTTCAATACTGCTGGGACAGCCTGTCAGGAGTAGGACCCAGCTCCAAATCTTGAGCTAGGTTTGGTCAAGACCACCTTAACTCGAAGATGATTGTACCTAATGTGCATGTTTTGAGTTGATGGGGGAAACCAGAGCGCCCAGTTGGATTCTCAAGTTGATTTTGCCAAATATGTCTTCTTTAAACTATATTAATAATGTACATGTAAACTATATATGCTTCACCACAGCCCTTGTCAGTAGGCACATTGTTCAGACTCATTGGTGTAGTCAGAGTGACATGTTTCTTACACCGCTGCAATCTTGATGAACTTCTTGAGTAAAATGGCTCTTTTGACCAGGTCTTCACACAGGCACAGCTCCGTCACCACCCAGTACTGGACCTCATTAAAGCGTCGCACACACCGCTCCAGGTTCGCAGTGATGGACCCATTGAATTTGTGTCGCCCAAAGACGTAGTAAACGAGCTCCACCTGCACAGAGAGGGACAAAGGACTATTTAGAAAGTCGATTAATGGTTAATAGGGGTTTAAGTAATAGGTTGGACTCACATTCTGAACTGACCATTGTGTCTTTTGTGTCCAGACAAATGAGCTGAGGTATTTATTTTTTCTACAGCCTCAAGAAGATGTGGTATGATATATGATATAAGATATATGTGGATTAATCATAATTGGTTTTATTGCCACTGTGTGTAGAATCCCTCAGTCGTCCAGGTAGAATCCATGGCAAAAGGAGAATTGTCACTTGCCTAGTTTTTATATTAGATAATATAAACTTCGATCAAATAAAAATAAAGGCATGCAAACAATAAGATGTTAGATAAAAAATAGGCTTTGACTGAATATAAATACAAAATATCTAACATGGACAGAATAACAGCAGTGCAAATAGATGAAGTAATGTTGAAGTAAGTTGTTGGAAGTGACGGATGTTATAAAGTGTTCAGAGGAAGAAACTGTTCTTGTGGTGAGGATTTCTGTCCTGATTGATATTTCAAAAACAGTATTCCTCCTTTAGAGTTGTATTTGTTCCAATCTCCATCTGAAATGATTACTCTAAATTCTTAAATGTTACCTAGTGAACTCAAGATGTATTTAATCTGAATTAATATCAAACTTAATAATAAAGTAGCTTCATAATATCACAGTGTGACATGTGCAGTTACCTCGTGCATGGCAGTGAACAGCTCCCAGTCATAACTGATGAGTTCATTGGCCATGTCTTTGGAGCTCATCTGTTCAGTGCATCTGCTGTGCCTTGCTCTGTGCTCTTGTCCTTAGGATGGACCAGTTTTTGTCTTAAAGTGTTTGTGGGTTTGAAATAGACTGGGATTTCATGTTGTCTGAAGATCCTCTGTAGTTTTTCGGAAACGCCAGCCAGGTAAGGAATAGTTACACCCCTTCTCCTGGGCTCTGGTTCTCTGTTGTCCTGTTTCTTTGCTCTCTTCGTTTTGTTGATCCTACAGAGGATCTTCAGACAACATGAAATCCCAGTCTATTTCAAACCCACAAACACTTTAAGACAAAAACTGGTCCATCCTAAGGACAAAACACCGAGCCACAAACAAAGCAATGTGGTCTACTCCATTCAGTGTAGTGAAGACTGCAGGGGGCGCTACATTGGAGAAACAAAACAGCCACTTCACAAAAGGATGTATCAACGCAGACGGGAAAACCAGGGTGGGCCGCAATCTGCCGTACATCTCCACCTAAAAGCCACAGGCCACTCCTTTGAGGACAGCGAGGTCCAGATCCTGGCCAGAGAAAAGAACTGGTTTGAGAGGGGAGTTAAAGAAGCTATTTTTGTCAAGAAAGAGAATCCTTCCTTGAACAGAAATGGAGGTCTCAGACATAATTTGTCTCCCATCTATAACTCTATCCTCAAACCTAAATCAAAACAAACTGGGAAAACAATGGGACTAGCCAGGACATGTCCAGAGGTGTGAAAACACCCATCATGGCCCTGAATGGTTATGCTAACTACTCCCCCACTCCCACTCCATATTGAATAGACTCACATGACTAACAGAAACTGTTAACAACTCCATATTGAATCACCTGACCAACTGAAACTGTATTTAAATATGTGTTGTCTCAGAGTAATTTTCATTGTAATTAAGCTCCTCCCTTCAAGCAGATATAAGGCAGTGTCCGCCAGCATCTGACCAGAACTGAAGAAGCAGCTTGGATGAGCTGCGAAACGTATTCGACCAAATAAACTCTGTCCAGTTGACAAATTAAATTTCTCCTTTTTTGCCATGCAGACAGAATGTACATGTAGAGCATTGTGAGATCAGCTCACCTCCAGCAGAGTTCATTTTGACCAGGACATGATCAGACTGAGGTTTGTTCACAGCAGACATCACGTCCTGCACAGAGGAGCTCACTGGGAGCATCACAGTCAGAGCTTTGTGGTCCGGCTGGTAGATCTCGTACAACACTGAAGAAAACACAAGCCAGGGAGAAGTGTGAACCAGGTAGTTTTTTTACTGTTCCTACAGGCCTGTCATGACGATACAATTACGTGTGATATATATAGAAAATCTTATCGTAGTACGAAAAGGTAAAAAAAAACAGCCCCAGAAAACATGAAAAATATTGAAAAATACTGTCTGTCCTTTATAGAACAATAAGCCAATACAGTAATTATTGTGACAGGCTAAGTTCCTACCTACCGTCTCATAAGTATTTTATATATTAAAGGGCCCATATTTCGCTATTTTCTGTTCTATGTTATAATGTTGTTTCCTCATCACAAACATACATTAATGCACTTGAAAATCTGTTTTGTCTGTTCAGTCATTATTGAACTATTCTTTACCTTTATCCTTTGCTCTGATCGCCTGTAACCTTCCATTGGGATCCTCACAGTTTGAAAACCAGTCAAACTGGTGGTTCTGACACCAAAGACACAAGATAAAAATTAAAACTGTCAACAAAACAATAAGTCCAAAATATGTACACAGCAAATTGTGTAATGTCAATAAAACAATATATGTTGTAACTATGGGAAAAATGCTCTCACCCTGCCTAGAGACTGGTAGCCATTTTCCAATCTGTAAAAGTCAAGATGGAACAGTATATGAGGAAAAATCAGAAGCATTAAATAGTTATGTTACAGTCTGTGGGTTTTTAAATGTATACCATTTACATTTTGGTCCTCCTCTTCTCTCTGAATTCCTTTAGAATACTGCATAGGCGATAGTCAGCAGCTACCTCCTTTCTTAGACCCTATTCAAATGATAGAAAAGAAAAACAAAAAACAAAAAAAACAAATTTAATACAGATATTATGACTATACTATAATATCAATTCAAGACATCTTACCTCCAGAAAGTCCACAGCAATGGGGTCCTCTTTGAGCATCAGGCCGTACAGCGCCACCCACTGGCCAACCAGCTTCACTACCTTCTGCTTCTTGAGGACATAGGCAGCTTTCTCTTGCTCTGAGCCTTCTGAGAGCTCAGTTTGGTAAGTGGATACTACGTTAAGGATCATCTGAAGCATATATTCACTTATATTCTGAATCAAGGTCTATGAAAAAACACTACCAGCTCCCAATTAATTGTTTCTAAATGGTTGTTTCTAAAAATGTTTTGGGGGCCATTATAGACTCCTTTATTAATGGTAAACACTATACATGCAATTTTGGGCATTTCAACACAAAAAACGATATTTTCCACATGAAAGCATATGATTAAAATACCATTTCATTTTTATATTTCCCTGGGGGTCTGATACTAATGTAGGCTCTGCTCTGTCTGAATGTGTGCATTGCGTCACCATGGCAACTCCTAAATATTCCACCTAAGAGATGCATGTAGAACACCCCAAGCGGGACGTCAGTGCAATGTATCAATAGAGGAAGGTTCAAAATCATATCTCATAGATTAATGTTTTTTTTTCCCCTATTCACTTACAGTATCTCGCAAATGAAGCCATAACATTTAACCGGAGCTCATTAGAATCACATGAATGCATTCTATCAGTGATAATTATTAACTGGTATAAAGGTTTTATTATGACAGGATTGTACTTCCTCATTCCTTCTCATGTCAAAAATCTACTATCATTTAGCTATAGTTTTACGACGCTGTGTTCTTATGTAAATGTGTCTGTTATGTGGTAGCCTGGTCTTATCTTTATCAGCCTGTTTGTTATCAGCTCACTGGGCGGTGCAGGATATTGGTGTTGCAGAGCAGGACACAGCTGACTGGAGGGCATGAAGACCTTATGAGTGAGCAGAAAGTCACTCACACATGGATCTGTGGAGAAAAACAAAAGAGGAAAATATATAACGATGACTAAGGTACACTTTACTGTCCCCACAGGGTAATTTGACCCATCGTTCAATGCTGCTGGGGCAACCTGTCAGCAGTATTAGGACCCATATCCATATCCTGAGCTAGGCTTGATCAGGCCAGATTTGATTTTTGATCTTGTGTTTTAGTTCAACGTTTTGTATCATAAAAAAAAGTGACCTCACCTATAGCGTCATGTGAAGGGTCCAGCTTTAGAGTCTCCAAAAGGTGCTCCAGGATTTTCTCAGGAGTTCCGGACATCACTGTGTACCTAAATAACACAAAGATCAATAATAATATTTGAATGAATAATATACTTTATTTATTAAGTATAAGAACATTGGAATGCTTAATATGTAAACCAATATCAATTAACTATTTCTTTATTATGAATTGAGTCTTTCTTCATGTTTTGTAGAGCTGGGCGATATGGACAAAACATCAAATCTTGATTTTTTGGCACAAACTGGATGATTACGATTTTAATCAAAGCCAGAACAGGGACTGCTTGTCTTTCAAATGGTGGAAGCTCTTTACGGTTTCATTCTTAACATATGCCATTATTTAAGAAATTGTAAACTGCCTTCGGTTACATTTGTAGAAATAAATAATTACAATTGCACAATATTCCTGTTGTGCTCTGTAGCTGTTATTTATCTCTGAAGTAACTACAGAACAACTTTATGTAAATAAAAGTTCAAACATTATGAGACTTTCTGGGCCGACTATGACCAGTAAATAGTCTTATTACATCGAATGATATGTCCAACCAGGATATTGGCTGAATCGATATTTGGGAGCCGATATCCCATCCAGCAAATGTTTCAGTATCGGCGCAGATCCCCAATAGCAGTGTCAGATCAGAGCATCCCTAGTTTTACGGTCAATGAATTACTGCTTTTTGGAACTTCAGCTTCTTGTTCAAGGCGAATGTGAAAACATGGTGAAAAAACTCTCACTAGATAACTGCGCACAATCTTGAGGCCATTTTATCTCGCAGTATCTTATGGCACGAGATCATACTTGTAAATTTATACCACATTTGCCACTGTTAATGTGACAAAGAACACTACATAATATTTACTTCATAAACATCACAGTGAACCCTGGGAAGAAGTCATAAAAGTCTAATAGCTCCTGAAGGGAGTGACAGCAAAACTAATAAAGGACAATATAACCATCACTTTAGTGTTTGCGGAAACCCTTTAGCTCTGATGGTCATTACATAAGCAGGGCCCAAGTCCATGTTTATACTGTGATATGGATGAAACTAATTTTATAATGACAAGAATAATAATGTTTGGCAAAGAAATGGTTCAAATAATGGGCACACTACATTCATGTTGACACAATACAAGTCAATATTTGGGGAATTATAGACATGTAATATTATAGACATTTGTCACAGCCGATATCACCGGTACCGATGTTCGATGAATCGATATATCGCCCATCCTTAAGTAACAAATGTACTTCCTAATTTTTCATGAATAAATTATTTAGTATTGTTGTTTGCGGGCATATTCACATAATCACATAATCACCTCTTCAACATCTGTAAGAAACGTATATATTTAGTACTCCTTTAGTATACAGTACTCTTACTTAGAGATTTTAGAGCACCTTTCCCCTGTAAAGCTTTATCTTTAAATAGTTACAGTCACCTCTATAGAGTCGTTCTATAGAGTAGTTTTATAGAGTAGTTCCTGTAGAGTAGCTCCATACAGTAGTCCCATACAGTAGTCCTATAAAGTACTCCTATAGAGTACTTCAAAACAGTAGTCCTATAGAGTAGTTCTATAGTGTGTCTTACTTGCTGTTAGCCCCGGCTCCAGGCTCAGTGGACTCTGTACTCTTCTCCAGCACCAGAACAGTTTTCCCATGCTCCTCCAGACGCACTGTGTTTGCCTCCACATCCTACACACACAATGATACACAAGTCTATACAACTCATCACACTATTGTTTCTCATTGGAGATAATGTCTCATGAGAGTCTAATTACATCTATAACAGTAGAAAAGGCTCCACACAAGGCTATATAGTGATATTTCTGCACTTTTGAGAGTAATTTTAGTAATTTCACATGTATCTGATATAATTTATCTGATACTAATGCATTTAAAGGGTCTATATTACACAAAATTGACTCTTGTGAGCCATGTTAGAATGTTGTTTCCTCCTCAAAAACATATCTGGAGTTGTATTTTGTTATTCACATATGCTTGAGTAATGTCTGTCTACATCTTCAAAGCTCAAAACGCGCTGTTCCACCTTGTGATGTCATGAAACGGTAGTTTTCAACTTAACAGCTACTGTTTACCTTTAGTTCAGTAAAAATTGGGATTTCCAGAGCTGAAATCATCCAAATGATTCTAGTGAAGGTGTATGGAGTTTAAAAACACAGTGGAGCACTTTCTGTATTATCACATGACAGCACAACGCAGATTTGAGCGAGAAGAACTAAGCCTATAAGTGTGAATGAAACAAAACACAACTCCAGGAATGTTTTTGAAGAAGAAACAAGATTATAACATAGATCAGAAAACAGTGTAATACAGGCCTTTTAATTATGTTTGAATAATTATTCTCTTTTTGTCAATATCGCCCAGCCCCACCCTGTACATACAAAACCCATATCTTCCACACCTTGAGGATGCGTATAAAGTCCTGCTTGTCCACTCGTAGGAAGTGACACTTGTCTTCTCTGAGGATGATGGTGGCAGCACGAGGAGCATCATTTAGCAAGGCCAGTTGTCCAAAGTCCTCTCCTTCATGTAATGTTGTCACCACACCCTATATACAACACAAGTACTTTTACATTTACACGACTCAAAACAAGTCAGTATTTGAACAGTTATATTTACTTTCATGTTTGGACTAAAAATAACAAGTGAGTCAGTGGTGGAATGTAATAAAGTAGTAAAGTACTATACTTATACAGGTATACTTTACTTTTTACTTGTATTTCATTACATTTGAGAGAAGGTATCTGTTCTTTTTTACTCCACTACATTTTTGAACTGAAAAGTATTTTTATTATTGTGTGAGACCTGCTGAAAAGCCCGAGGGGTTTATTTTTAACACATTTGAGCAAACAAAAATATCCAAATAAAAACAGCTACAAAAACCCCCAAAAACAATTATTTATCAAATTCACTATATTTGAAGCTTTATTAGATCACAAAATGGTGCAAATATTTCTAATTTTTACTCCTTAAGTACATTTTTAAACAGGTCCTTAAATACGTTTACTTAAGTAGATGTTTTCATGTGATACTTTTACTTTTACTGGAGTGTTTTTTTGCTCCAGTATCTATATTTTTACTTAGGTTAAGTTTGTGTATCCTTACTTTTCCATGTGTTATGACGTTGACAGAGCCCTTCCAGATGATGTACCATGACGTGCCCTTGTCTCCCTGACTGAACACTGAATCAAAATAAACACAGAAATAAATACAGAAATAAATACAGCGATTACTATTTATTCATGGGTTTCAGCTTCCTCTTGAGTACTTTTTACTATTCAAATGATATAATATTTTGTTGGAATTTTGAATTGCTATGACAAAGGCGCTAATTTATCATCATTTGGAAAGTCATAACTAGGGTTTGTTCACTCTTGCTTTGTTCCTGGTTTGAGTCCGTTTTAGTCTTTATATTGACTTGATCAGGCCCTGCTCTAATCCAGGTTTAGTTCCAGGGTTTAGTCCCAGGTTAATCCCAATTTTGAAGTTTTTTGTGCAAATCTGAACACATCCATTGTAGTACTAGGGTTGGTAATTATAATAGCTATTCTTTCAGTTATTATGAGATATAAATGAAGGAATCAACCACATATACCAAATTCTGTAAGTGGTTTTGGCAAAGTGGTGCAGATTTAACATCTTAATATATAATTTACTTGAATGAAAATTAAAACACTTGCACTGTGTACATTTTCTCTTGGACGGTCCGCCATCTGCTTGTCTCCATGGTGACGTTATTGCTTTGCCTGGGATGTTCCACAGTAAGGCATTAAACAAATACATCTTGTATTTATTCAATTACACATATTCTTATTTCTCTGTGGTCCACTTCTCCACAGATCTGGCCTGTAATTTGGCCTGGTGATGTGGCCTGCTTGTCGAGTTAAATTAAATGCCATACTTTAGGTCATTTCAGGAAAAAAACAACAACATGGAGTCAAAGTGATGGACCCTCTACTAGTTGCACAGTGCACCTTTAACTGTATAAGTTATAGATAATTAGAGTAGTGTATTTTGAAACACGCTCTGCTGGATCCACATAAAGCTCCCTGTGTGTCCAGTCTCTACACACTCAAATGTCAGAGGCACTCACACACTGTTCCGGATTTGGCATGAGACTCAAAGACCAGCACTGCAGCCAGCTCCTTACGCACCTGTAACACAAAACACAGCACTACAAGTTAACAAGTCATCTACACAAGGCAATACAAGACTTCAACTATTATTATTTATGTGAATTTTGCTAAAATTATAAAAAGGATGCCAAACATACTGTATTTTTTGTTTTTAGCTAAAACAAAACACCATAATAGCACTTTTGAGAGATCCTTGATATAGCAATGTCACAACTAGGCCTGTCACAATAAGAAATACAAAAAAAAATCATGATAAACGATAACATTGACCCTTCTTATACCCAGTGAATGGTAAAAAGAATCAATAATTAGTCCTGGGAGTGACTTTTTCATCCCTCTACATCTCAAATCTTACTGTAGTACATTTATATGGTTTTTTGCACCATATATTGTTCTAGCTGTCATATATTGAACGTCAATATAGTAATTATCATGACAGGCCTAGTCACAACTAAATCTAATAAATATATTCTTTAAGTGAATATGTATTATAGATTGTGGTAACATTTTGTAATGTCAATTTTTTGCATTCTATGGATATGGACAGTAATGCTCATGACTAAAGCCAAGCCTGTGTAATGGAATAAGCACCCTTTAAATAACAATAAAACAATTTCAACTCAAAGAGGTGCTCTTATCTTTGTTTCAGTTTCTGTTGCATGTAGACCCAGTAACTGCTGTGTTGTTAACCACAAATCATAAGAACAAACCATTACAGCAAATTCGTCAATAGCATTTTGGCTTGGCCTCAATCTCATTTAAATAACAGGCCTTTTTTGTGCCTCAAACCGATATAAAAACAGTGTCTTTTCTGATGTTTTTCTTGCTAGGAGGTGACTGTAGAGTTGTAATACTGACTGAGGTGGAGAGATGAGCTGCAGCCTTGACGTGTAGCAGCTCCTCATAGATCACCTCCAGGTCCTCTGCACTTCTCTGACTCGGGCTAAACACAAGAAACAAACACAAATGAAACAAAGAGGGGAATATTTTAAGCTATTTTATCAATTTAATATGTCAGAACCAGCATTAGCAAGATATTAGCACGATACTGTGACCTAGTCCTTTAGTCCTCACAATTTGACTCAATCAGCCATCAAATACACTACTGTCTTTGTTCTTCAAATGTACTTGTTCTTGGGTTTTTGCAAGTAACACAGTTTTTATCTGTCATTTCTCATTACAGTCAAGATTTAGACAGACAATTCTCTGGCAGTAAAAGTGTGGTTTCAAGAGGAGTTCAGACTTTGGAGAAAGAGTTAACAATTTTTGTGTTAAATTGCAATGATTACAGGTCTGTTTTATTAATGTTCAGGAAATCAATTTGGAATCCATTTGTGTTTTTAATAAGTAATAATATGATCGAATAAAAAACTTGACCAGCCAATATGAGGAAAAATATTGATTCATTATTTTGGTGCACAGACCTTTTGCGGAGAATCATAGTGAGCAAAGCGTCAGGCCCCAGCTGTGAGAGCAGAGACAGCGCCTCCTGCAGGTCCTCCTCTGGAACTTTCTCGTTTGTGACGTGGTTCAGACCAAAACCTGAGTCTTGGAAACGGTAGAACTGTGTGTCTTTGTCCAGGAAGTTCAGCTCCTGCTTCACTGCATAAGGAAAAAACAACAGCTAAACAAAGTGACACTGAATAATTTAAAGACCAAAACATATTACTTCTCAATAATTTGATTTGTGATTTGACAAGCTCTTTTCTTCTTCTTTTTGTTCAATCAAAATCATGTTTTATTGTATTACTTCATAAACACCACGTACAGATCTTTCACAGACTGCTTGCTCTGTAATTCTGTTTTAGGGACCTTTTTAACCTAACAAGAATGAAATTGATTAAAAAAAAAATATATATATATATATATATAAAAGTTTTTGTGCAATTCATCAATATTTGGATAGTATGGACCTTAGAAAAAACACATAAATAAAAAGCAATAGCAAAAAATAACTTTCACCTTGATGTTACTATTCCTAGGATCGGATGTTCTAAATCAGTATTATAGTATTAGTATTATGAGATGCCAGTTTTGCAGATAAAAAATTATTTCCACTACTTTTTAATGTATTAGTGTTTTATTTTTTAAGAAAATGTTTATAATTGTATTCAGTTTCAATATTTAATTCAACGTGTCCATTAATCAAGGCTCTATATGAAAACAAATATACTTATTCAAATATACTTGTACATATACATTTATATAATTATGCTTTATTTGACACTTGTCTCTTGCTATCTTTTTTGCTACTTATTTAGAATTTATTATTACCATTTATATTTTTTATTCTTTGCCATTATATTATATTGTGATGTGTGAGCTACTGTGTCCAAATAATTGCCCTTGTTCATAAATAAAGTTTGTCTAAGTCTAAGGCCCAATCTCAGTTCTCCCCTTCGCCCTCTGTCTTAGCCCTACCCCTCTGTTGTGCGCGTTCACGAGAGACAGAGGGGTGTCCCAATACTCTTTTCTGTAAGTGCGAGGGCTAAGGAGAAGGGCTGTTCACCCCTCTGAGCAGAGCTTTTGCAGATGCACCCTTTGCGCAAAGGGGATGGGCGTGGCTTAACGCAAGATGCAGCAGAAAGCAACATGGCGCCGAAGGGCTCGCACAAATGTAAGCATTTTGCACTCAAGAACCTCATAAAAAGTTGTATAAAACTGTAGTAACTTTTGAAAAGTTGTAGGTATACTCATGGCGGCAGCATTTACGCTTTCTGACATATACGGCTTATCGTAACATGCCCGGTTAGAACTATACGCTTGTTACGGTAGAATGTGTAAAGTATTACGAACATGCATGGCCTAAAAGAACTGTATACGCATATATGTCAGACTAGAATGTGTCAAATATATCGCTGTATTTCGCCTCGTAACTCGTCTCATGCGCTTTTAGAACTATACACATGTTACAGTAGAATGTGTAAAGTATTACGAACATGCATGGCCTAAAATATTATTGTTTCGTTTCGCCTTGTAAATTATCCCCTATTTATATTAAAAATGACATGTTATTAATCACATTTGTATTTTGTTTAGAAATGTCTTGTAGGAGGCTGGACTTGTTGGAGTTGTGTCAGCCCAACAAGCTTCAAAAAAGTGGGAGAATTTGAAAATAAAATATAAGGTATATTACATTCTATAATATTTGTAGGTACCAGAACAACTATATATGTTTATGACTATGTATTCATTTTGTTTTCTTTTTTGTGTGTACCAGGCATCCTCTACAACTCCGTGCACCTCTGCATCCCCGTCCTCTGCATCCTCATCCTCATCTGCCACCCAGTCCTCACCTGCTGCTCAGTCCTCAGCTGTAGCTGTGGCTGCAGCTCCTCCTCAATCTCCCTCTCCCAGAAAGAGGACAAGGAAGTCCAAAAATGTTGTGGTGGACTTCCTCAAAGAAGAGTCCGCAAAGGAGCAGAAAAGGCACGAGGAGACTGAGGAGAAAACTGAGCGTTTTTTGGGACTGTTTGAGAAATTAGTTGATAAAATGTAGTTGGGGTTTTTTTGTGTAGTTTTTTGTGTTTGTTTACAGAGTTCAGATTTGCACTGTTTTCTAGTTATTTAATTTTGTTTTTTCTACCTCTTTTTAAAATTTGCACTCTACCTCTTTGCACATTTTAATTTTGTGTTACAGTTGATTAAAATTTGATTTACATATGTTGTACAGAGTATAGTAATTTTTAAAAATTTAAAAATTTAAAAAACATTAGACGTTTTGCAAAGTTTATCTAAAACAAACTTAAAAGGAGCACAATACTAAACTTTAAAAATAATGTCATATTGTTGCGACTGCAAAGGGGTGTCCCATTTCTAAGGGTTTAAAACAAACCCTTTGCCTTAACCCTCTGTTTAAAGACAGAGTGTTAGGGCGAGGGGTAGGGCTAAAAGACAAAGACAGAGGGGTACAAAAGAGAATTGAGATTGGGCCTTAGTCTAATATATAAAGTAAAAAAATACATACTCAGCTCAAGCTTCATATTTTCACGTCACTTTAACATGTTAACACTGAAGCTGATTTGAAGTGCACAATCACACAACATTATCTAAACTATATGCAAATAAGGGCCACTCTAATGGGAGTAATCATGGTAAAGTGTGATAAACGGGTCTGAGCTGATTGAAGTGGCCTCCTCTCTTCAGACGGAAAAGGCGGTCACTGTGACTGAAAGCCCAAACCGGACCAACATCAGACTTGGACAGATTCCTGTATCAGGACCTCAGCTGGACTGTATGGACTGGATAGTACAGGAAGTCAAAGACATATCTCCAAACATATCTCATGTTGTTATGTACGGTGTTCCAGAGGATGTGCAAGCCATTGTGCAGGAGATGGGTAGGGCAGGCAGAGATGGTAAACACATGCAGTTGTTTATCGCATCAAACGTACACAAAGGTAGATCAGGTAGTCAAGGAGCTGCTAAATACAAAACGGCTTTGTACAGTCATTTTGACTTGAGTATACCACAGCAATTATACCAGGTCATCTGTGTTGCACCTACTGTCACACAGTATGCCAATGTCACCCAGAAGGTTGTCAGGAGACCACCCCAGTGTATGAACTGCCTCAAAGTTATTACTTATTTTGACTTCTTTACTATTTGTTTTTTTTATTTTATTTTAATACTCCGTAAATCAAAACTCATTTTCAAATATCTGACACACATTTTTTGTTTCCCTCTAGGTCAGTCTGAAAACTCCAGACGTCATGTTGACATTACCCATCCACATCGGAAATGTGTCTTTGGACAAAAAGTACCGCCCTGCAGCCAATTCCACCTCCTCTGCTCCTGCTGCTGCTTCTGTCCCGAGCTCTCTCCCTGCTCCTGAAGACTCCACCTCCACTACTGCCACCACACCCACGTTACCCCCTGGGCCTGTGCCCAAACCCGCCCCCCGCCCTGCCCCGCGCTCCCGGATGTCCTCGTGCCACTCCCCCAGCGCGCCCCCGGCAGAGTTCCCAGAGGGAGCAGAAGGGGGCGCTGTGATGGGCGGAGGTTATCCCAACAAGAGACAGTCCCAGCTAGTGTCACCAAATGCGTTCAGCTATGCCCCAGGGCTGTTTTTCGGCCAAAACCATCCCGAAGCCGCCCCTAGGGGTGCCACCGCTCCTTATCCCTCAGATATCAGAGCAAGTGCAATGCCAAGTCCGCACATAATTCCACCAGACTACAGCACACCTTCATATCCAAGAGGTAAGTTTACAACCTGCACCACTCTGATATGCAGTGTTTTCAGTACTTACAAGTTAAGCATTAACAAAGTATATTTACATACGGATCAAGACGAGTTTTCTTGTTAAGGGCTAAACCAGTGTATTATCTTTTATAGATAATGCAGTGTAACAAGGTTAGTGGTATATTGCCTACTGATGTGGTGCTCTTCATAATCTTGGGGGGGACATCTGGTGGAGAAGGTGCAAATTACAGCTCCAGTTGCTAATGCTGAAGAACACTTGAACTAAGAAATTTAACGGGGGACGCTTAAAGGAACTGTATTGTAAGATTTGGATTTCAAATTCCATAAACATTACCTGTGTCTGTGTCTCAAAATATGAGGGAGATGCGTTTAAATCAAATACTTCTAGTTTCACGAGTTGTTTTAAATCTAACAAGACTCTTCTGAATCCTCACTATCTAAACACCAGCACCTACAGCCAGTCACTAATTCTTGCTAGTGCAGCTTCTGCTGCTGCAGTAGCTGCTGTCCTGAGAATGAGAAAAACTTGTTTATGTCCTTTATATTGAGGTTAAGGCACTGGCAACAACTGGTGCCTGGTACCTTTCTTACAACAGTAAGAAACAGTTCCTTTAAACTAATTTTAGATCTCTTAGATCTCATTTTACATTCAGTTTAAACAGACATACTTTGTCAAATGCATTGAATTCACACTGACACAGTACAGTGAAGAGGTGATATTTTACCAAAACATTTTACACTGTAAGCATCACTTACCTACAATAAAAAAACAACTGAACTCATTGGTTAAAAACTAAATCTACGTATGCTTGGGTAGATCAACGGTGACTTCTTGCCTGAGCGCATGCGCGTGCATTGGAAGCCGGCCAGTCTGCTGCTTTTAGTTGGTCTAAATGTCTTTTTTAGATCTTTTTATTAAATGGTCTGTTTTTTTTATTTCCAGAAGCTCCACCGTCCTATGATGAGAGCTGCAACACTTGAACCAACTACACCAGGAAAATGGTCAACCTTTCACCTGCACCAGGACCTATATCATAGACAATTACTATTCGAATAATAAGAAATACCAAAAACGCTGGACCTTGTTGGACATTTTGGTTCGTATATTGGTTAAAACAGTTGTGATTTACTCTCTCTAGACTATTCAATCAATATTGTTCGGAGTTCATTTAATCTTTACTAGAAATGCCCAATATGTATCATCAATAAAACAATCAGTCTGTACATAAAACAGCACATTTAAAGAAACTTAAGGTAGGTCTACTTTAAAAATACTGGTGTCTGTGATGTCTGGGATTTAAAATTTCCTATGTCTTGCTAATGTTTTATTACAAACTTCTGCTAAACTAGTTACTTTTTTTTTTTTTTTTTTTTTAATACATTTTGAGCAGTAATGAACAATTTTATTTGTACACACATTACACTTTTCATCCTGTTACGTGAATTCTGTGTCATGAGTTTGGTCACTTTTGGTCTAATTGTGGGAATCACTGTTTTTGATATTGTTGAGCTGCTAAATGAGTATTTTTTTTTCTTTGTTTTGTTTTTAAACTTTAATTGTACAGAGAGTGGTTTTAATTTTACATTTTTATTATCAGTTCTGTGTCACTGGAGTTATTAACAATATGAGATCTATTTATTTCTGATGCCGTACCTCCAAAAACAAACTATAGATTTATGTCACCAAAGATGACATAAATCTTGTTTAGAAACTGATGACATAAATATGCCATCAGTTTCTGAGAGACTTCACCAGAACTTATTTCTGATGCCGTCCCTCCAAAAACAAACTATAGATTTATGTCACCAAAGATGACATAAATCTATAGAAACTCATAGAAACTGATGGCATATTTAAGTCATCAGTTTCTAAGATGCCGTCCAAATATGTAAAAAATTACGTCACAAAATATGACGCAATTTTCCAGACGGCTACTGCTGCTATGGCGCAGCCACCTGCAATCAGCAGGCCCTTTGTCCATGGACCTGGACCTGGATCCGAGTTGGGGTTGCGATTGGGATTTGGGTTAGGGTTAGGGATAATAACTCTGACTCCTCCAATGATTTGAAACTCCATTTTGCTACCTTTTTCAGTGAACCTAATCCTAACCCTAACTTTCAGTAGCAGAGCGAGGCCACAACATTTTGACATCTTTAAGCTTTGAAGTGACTGCTTTATGATTTCTCTATTGATTATTACTGAATAAATCCAAGAATTCACTGTATTACATATTTTTGCATTTTAACAATTTAAATTTCCGCTGCCTCCCATCTGTATTAATTAATATTGTCCTATAGAATGCTGTGATATCATCTGAAACCCAGCAATAGCAACAAAACTGGATTTTGTAGAATCTAGAAAAGTGTTCTGCAGTGCTATGTTGCCATGGTAACCATTCTTAGAATGTTTTAAGGCTGCAAGAATATCACAATAAAATCGAAATCACAATTTCAACGAACACCATTAGCAAATTGTAAATGCTGTCATTTTTTGTCATTGCAATACTGTGCAATACCTCTGATACAATTCACTTATGTCACTTACTGATATTTATCCTGTCTAATCCTGCTGTACATAAACATAGTCATATTACTGTAAATAACATAATACCAGGGGTGGAAAGTAACGAATTACATTTACTCACATTACTGTAATTGAGTCGTTTTTATGAGTACTTTGTCATTTCCTGAGTAAAATAATATCGATAGGGACAAAAAATAAAATGCGGGGGAAAATAATCTGCCGGAACTGAAAGGAAATTGCATTGCGCGGGTTTGCGTGCGGCAATTCCATTGTTTCACAATCTGAATCAAGGCGTTGGAACAAGATGGTTATTGCGGAGCCACATATGGAGGTCATGGGAGATGAAGGACCAGAAGAAGATGCATTCAATTCTGGAGAGAAAAGCCATAGAAACCCTTGGCCAAACCTCGATGACCTATTCGCGTTTAAACGCAAAAAAGGCAGCAACATAATCATGCAATGTAAAATGTGTCTGCCCCGCTGAACCGAGCTTTCAGCTACAAGACCTCAACATGAATCTATGAAAGCATGTGGTGGTAAGTAGGCTACAAATATAGGCCTATATGTTTGGCCTGTTATACCCAAACGGTATATTTATTGTTGTTTGGTTAACACAATCTGGCTTCATGATTTCAATTATTTTCCATCCTGATCACGAACGTTTCAAGTGAAGTAGCCGAGAGTTGGAAAATCACCTCACGTTTAAAATTGGCTTTAGAGGACAGTCAGAAATAAATCTTAATAAATCATCTTAATTTATGTTGGCTATAGGATAGTTCATGGGTTATTGCCTGGACTAGTTTCGAGTGGACAGTACTAGTCCATCAAAAGTGGCTATGGATTGGTTGAGAATGCTTTGCATGTTCGCTAAATGTCATGTTAAACGAAATGGATGTATGGTTTTAGATATGAAGAGTGATGCTACATGACTAGACTACACAACATCATGACAGTTAATGTTTAGAGAATTTACTAGATTTTTCTGTGATATCCTGGCAGCCGAGCATCACCACAGAAGAACATTGGCTTGTGTCGGGGTTTTGCGCAACTGCAAACAAAGGATCATCTTATTTTATCTTATTCAACAGCTCCTAGATCAGGGGTCGGCAACCTTAATTAATAGGTTTATATTTACATTTAAAAACGAACAAACTAAAATAAAAATACAATGTAATTAAATACTCATTATTATTTTCCAAAGTCACAGGGAGCCACGACAGAACGATGAAAGAGCCACATGCGGCTCTGGAGCCCTGTCCTAGATTCATTATCCCATATATCTTCAGCTCCTAGAGGAATTAAATGGTAGTGCGTCACATTTAGTTTACCGCAGTTTATGTCTATTTAAGACTGCATTTATGTGCAGCAACATTATGAAAAAACCTGCATTTTTACTGTAGTTTTTTTTTATTGAATTGAAAGTAACTAAGTAACTTTTACTCAAAGTACATTTGAAATGAAGTAATTTTTTACTCTTACTCGAGTACATTTTCAGACGGGTACTTTTACTTGAGTAGGATTTAAGCAAAGAAAAGATACCTTTAACTTAATTACAATTTTTCAGTATTTTTTTCCACCTCTGTCCCTGACCTTCATGTATTAATTTTGTTTTCTTTTTTGTGTGTACCAGGCATCCTCTGCATCTCCGTCCACCTCTGCAGCATTTTAATTTTGTGTTACAGTTGATTAAAATTTGATTTACATATGTTGTACAGAGTATAGTAATTTAAAAAAAATAAAAAATAAAAAAAACATTTGACTTTTTGCAAAGTTCATTTAAAACAAACTCAAAAGGAGCACAATACTTCAAAACTTTAAAAATAATGTCATATTGTTGCGACTGCAAAGGGGTGTCCCATTTCTAAGGGTTTAAAACAAACCCTTTGCCTTAACCCTCTGTTTAAAGACAGAGGGGTAGGGCTAAGACAAAGACAGAGGGCTAAGGGGGAGAATTGGGATTGGGCCCAAGTCTCAGCTGTTGTCCTTCCAGCAACTCCTTCCCCTGTCCCTGGGTACTTGCAATCCTTTGACAGAAGGATAATACAGGGATGAACACAAGGGTTTATTTCTACAAATAAAGATTGCATGTTTCAGATAATGTACATACTTTATACTTTCTTTTGAGGTTATCCCTTTTTTTTTTTGGCCTGCGCCGGTGAGACCTGGTCCTGCAGGCCTAACTTCTCCAGTATTGTCCTGAGTCAAACGGAACATAAACATTCAAGTTTACACAATAATAAATACAGTACCTGTGTATATTATGTATACTATGAAATCTGTTACAGATCTCTTGGTGTTACTGCAAACATTTGTTCAATAACCATGCACCACACACTATCCTTTCATTTATGTAGTTAATTATGTCTTTTTTTTAATTCCTGTTTTCATGGTGCTTTTAAACTTACTAAGTCCATCTTATTTGTGAACAACTGTCTATTGGCAAGTAGGTAGGTTTGGTTCTCCAATGTGATATTACTACATTACTACACATGATAGTACAACATTGTGTAGTATACTTTTCAGATCACCAGCTTCCCGGCCATCATTTAGTAATCACAGAAGTACAGGCTGTGGATAACATAGGAAATAAATGGGGAAACCCAGGTTAATTCACAACTACTCACATATGTACAAATGAAAAAGGTTTTCAAATGGCAGTAATGCCAGCGTTGATATAGTTTTCATGGCTGATGTTATATTATCTAACAGGAGCATATAGCACTGTTTTAATACTTACCTCCAAGCCATGTTCACGGAGAATTTAGCCCCGGTGAACAGGTGGTCGTTCTCCCGCCTCAGCTCGATCAATCGGGTGGTCTGCTCCTTGTTCCCTGAAGACAAAAATATTCTTACATACTGGAGAATATCTAACATTACAACAGCTAAGCTAATAAACAAGTGTAAGGAATAACGCTACTAACCGCTAATACAACTATCGCCGTGAACAAAGCCGTAACAACTACCTTCATACATATGTTTAACTTAACATCTTAAGTTCAACTTAAGTGACCTTGTTTATGAACAGTTTCATGTAGCTAGTAACTTAGAATTAATTGTACGTGAGGTAAACCAATACTTACATTGAAAAGTACACTTGAAATTGGCCGCGGACTCCATTTTTTACCGTAGAAGAAGTAGCGTGCGGTGCATGCTGGGAAATATAAGGCCGCGAAGGATACATTTTCACGTCCTTCGTTCACGGCCTGATCTCCATGGAAACAAGGCCGGTTTTCAGGCTGCATCCTCAGAGGCTGCATGAAATGGAACAGGCCTTGTCGCGCCGGAAGTGGCGTATGCGGCCTGAAAACCAGCCTCGGAGGCTGCAGACCCTGAAATGGAACACGGCTATTAATTCTCGCAACTTTCACAACACTAATGCTGCTCCTCTTGACCTTCCGTATCAAAATGCTTAATTGGCCCTCGCCAGTGACTTTAGTCAATGGCGAGGGCTATTGTTCTTCGTTTGTGTTATTATTTTTCCTTGCAAACGATCGCGATTTTGATCGACCGGTCCGGCGAAAAATTTGATAAAATGGGCATCACTCGACAGCGCCCCCTTGAAAAATCAAAATTTCAACATGAATGGGCAGCTGAAAAGAATATTTTGGTGTAGGCTGACAAAATTCGGAACAATGACAGAGCTCAGGTAGACAAACAAAAAAGTCATAACATGAATGTTATGAATGACGAACAGGAAGTCGGCCATATTGGATTAAAAATTCGGCGCCGTTTTGACTTGGGTATGTGCAAAAAGATTCGTGTCCCTTGTGTTTAGTCCAAATGAGCTCAGATTTGACATGTCACATCTACAGACATAGATTCACATAAATCATCTATGTTTTTTCTTAACTCCTTACGGTTTGCCCGTAGCACGCCGGCAAAAAAACGCCTTCATTTCCTGTTTCTTTGACAACCTCTCACGGCCACAGGCATTGGCCTAGAGAGCTCAAATTCAAATCACAACTGCGTGACCCCGGCCCGAATGTAATGAAATATGAAATATAATAAAAGTGAACACTATAGCGCCCCCTAGCATAGACGTGAAACGTCAACATTTTCGGATCTGGACCAAATTCGGGGATTAAATTCTATGCAGGATTACAAGCAAATAAATACATTATGGACATGGGGTAATTTTCACGGTTGGCCAGCAGGGGCACAAATACTCCCAAAAAAATACTTTAAAATATATTACACGCACATGCTTTGTCTTATAGCACTAAAATTTGAATCACTAATGTTTGATTTCAACCTGATTATAAAACAATATAAAGTTTATGAAAAGTGAACACTATAGCGCCACCTAGAATAGACATGAAACGTCTACATTATCGGATTTGGACCAAATTCGGGGAATAAATTCTATGCATGATTCCAAGCAAACAAATGTATTATGGACATGGGGCAGTTTTCACGGTTGGCCAGCAGGTGCGCAAATACTCCCCCAAAAAATAGTTTAAAATCTATTACATGCACATGCTTTGACCTATCGTGCTGAAATTTTAATCACTAATGTTTGATCTCAGCCTGAATATAATACACTATAAAGTATATGAAAAGTGAACACTATAGCGCCCCCTATCATAGACAACGAACCGGGGCGAGGGCCACCATAGCTGCGCGCGGCTTTAATTGCAATTTTAAGTTATAAGCTAAACGTATTATTTTGTAAAGTTATACGATTGCATGCCAATATTAGGCTTTTAATATTAGGCTTTTAGTATCTTAATGTAACTGTTCCATGTTATGTTTTATGATAATATTTCTGGTAACTCTTTCAGCAAGCCTTTTTTGCTCTTTCATTTTTAACTTATCTGTTATGACACATTGACTAATAATTTATCTACACAAAAAAGGCTCAAAGACATTTACATTTACATTTTAGTTGTTGTCGTGGGGATGCGTTTTTATTCTGCTGAATTTTACTGCTAAATTCTGTCTCTACTACTACTTTGACAAACAGATTATTATGTGATAAAATTGTCTATATACTGTACATAAACATGTCTATATAGCCTCTCATTGTACACAGTGTTGTATTTTATTATCTGTATGCCTTTTTAACTTAACTATATTAAAAGCATTTCTAATCTTCGTTAGATTTCAGTCTATTTTAATTTTGATTTTTTTCATTGCATATTTCTATGATCTTGCTGTTTTTGAACTTTGCGTTGCACAAATGTCTTCATTGTGGCTCTTATATTTTGCATATGCTTTTGGGTGGTGACCTGCAGAGAGAGTATTTGATAATTATGTACTATGCAACATTACACCCCAGAATAGTGATGCCATGAAATTGTCCAATGAAATATATGATTTCACTGGATAAATTAAATGACTACAGATGTTTTATAGTGCATAATGTATGTGTTTTATAGTGCATAATCTGTATGTGAGGGCATTACATGTTTTCCCTCTGAGTCATATTACCCAGATACAGAGTGATAACAAAGGAGCAGGTCCTCTTTCACTGTGAAGGTGCCCCTTCATCGTGGGCAGTTCAGCAGTCAGGGAATGATCCCATTGTTTAAACTAGAAAAGCACTCAGAGAGCGCAGACCTCCGCCAAGCAGCTCAGTTTTCAAAGTGATCCAGAATCCAGGATTTCTTTTGGATCATCTGTTGGATTTACCATTAGGAACATTTCCTGAAAATTTCATCAAGATCCGCCCATAACTTTTTGAGTTATCTTGCTAACTAACAGACAAACTCAGGCGAAAACATAACCTCCTTGGCGGAGGTAATAAGCAAGCGCTCACACATTAAAGCTCTTAATGTATTTTAAGTAATTAAGTTTATTAAAAAGGGATGTTGGCTGATATATTGGGCCAATATTTGCACATTTTAGCGGCTGAATATCTGTGAACTTTGAACACTTCAGAGGGTACTGCGCAAAATTCTGCTCACACTTCTCTCTTATTTGTAAAGTTTGTCAAAAAGAGTTGTGGATGCGTCCGTAATTAATTCAAATCATATAATTTAAGGACACTAATTATCCAAATCTGCCCTAAATATTGGCCCATAAACGTGACATCAGCAGATTTTATCAGCCGTCAGTTTCTGGATTCTAATCACAATTGAATCAGTAATTTGATCATTTGAATGCAGACAATACACTTTTCTAAAATGTAAATGCCACTGGATGTGCAAATAAATAAATCATGTACTGCTAATCTAAGCATAAAGTCAGTGCCTGTCAGAAATACCCTAACCCTCACAATGACATTGTTTTCTCAAATTGTTCAAATTGTTGTCAAATTGTTCTGGATTTTTATTGACCTGTGCTCTACAGCCTTGGACTGTCCTCTGTTTACAAACCTCACTGTGGATCTTTGTCCTCTTCTGCTGCACAGTGATGTAGTGTTGTAATGTTGTAGTGTTGAGTGTTGCAAATGTGAAACCATGTGAGACATGCCTGTTTCACAATATATTTTCCTCTGTGTTGTGTTCAGGTGGGACACGAGCCGCTGCCTCCGACTCTGGGCAGAGACCTGTTGGGCAGACAGGTGTACCAGCTGCCCGGGCTGTTTGCTTATGGTGAGTGCAGCGTCAGACTTCATTTCAGTTGATCTCAAACACCATAAATAATTAATGAACACAAAAAACTCTGTTCATCTTGACATATTTTTTTGTATCCTCCTGATAACATCCTGATTACATTAAATATAACAGAACTGGTCTAAAATGAACCTCTAAATGTTTTGAGTTTCCATTAGTGCTTATGGTAAATGGACTGGAAACCACAGAAAATGCATCTTTATATGCCACACTGAAAGATTACATTGAAGTTTTGTTTTTTTAAAAGAGCCCATATTATGCTATTTGCTGATGTATATTGTTGTATAATGTTGTTTCCTCATTAAAAACATACAGCACCTGGAGTTGTGTTTTGTTTCATTCACACACGTTTAAAACACAAACCCTGCATATTTAGGATAGGCTCGTCTCTCAAACAGAAAACACTATTTCACCTTGTGATGTCATGCAGTAATACAGGAAGTGCTCCACTTTATTTTTAAACTCCTTGCACCTTCACAAGAATCATTTGGATAAGTTGGACCTTGGAAGTGACGATCTCTACTGAACTAAAGCTAAAAGGCAGCTGTTAACTTGAAAACGCCACTACATGACATCACAAGGTGGAACAGCATTTTGACTATTGTACTTTTTAATGCATTTTATAAATCATAATTTTCTTTTGTCGTTCTGTTTCAGCAAAACACATAATAAAGATCGATGGAAAAGCCGGTCTCTTCAAAGGCCTCGTTCCAAGGCTCTGCGCCAGGACCTTCGGCACAGTGGTGCACAGCCAAGTGGTGCAGGTACAACATTATAATCTGTACTTTTTATCTAATTTGAACTGATTTGACTGTAAATTATTGACAACTCTGTTTAACATGCACTTTTCTGTTTTCTGAGATTACAATTTAACAATGTGTAGTTGATTTAAGTTCTTTCTTTATTTCAGAAATGCCACGAGAACGACAACATTCGAGTAAGTTTGAATTTTCTTTGGGATCAGTAAACTCTCACTCTCTCTGTCTTTCTCCATCTCTAGCTATCTCTCTATCCAGCTGTCTATCCATCTTTCTATTTATCTCTCTATCTCTCTATATCATTCTCTATCTATCATTCTCTATCATTCTCCATCTCCATGTATCACTGTCTGTATCTATCTTTCTCTATCTTGTAATAGTATTTATAATTAAATATGGTTACAAGGTTGTGTTTTATAAAAAATGTATTCTCTGTATATTTGGGGCATATTTTTTGACTTATTAAACACTAATGATTTTGGTTTTAGATAAAGTTTGCACGATTGTTTTATCAAGATGTAATATTTTGTGTTGCAGTTACCCGGTGGCCCACCGAAAGCTCCAGCTGGTTCCTTGGAGCATGTTGTTAAAGAAGTAATGCTAAATAACAAAATACTTGAATAATCTAACGAATTGGTTCAAATTTTCAAGTGAATCTGTCTTATCTAAACAGACGACCAAAGAGATGATCGCTCGCTCTTGTGCCACAGTTGTCGCACATCCTTTTTACGGTAAATCAAAACCAATGCTTCCTCCTTTTTTCTTCCCAATACTTTTAGTTTCAAACATCACTGAAAAATGCCCTTTGTCTTGCTTTTACGTTCTCTTTTTTCCAACTCGAGTGCACTTTGTAACTTTTCTGGTGGAGAGTTTGCTACCAGCTTGTCTCCATGGAGATGTTATTGCTTAACCGGAATGTTCCACAGTTTGGCATTAAACAAATCTATCTGGAATTTATTCAATTATAGTGAAAAAAATCCTTAAAAACTTTGTTACTGTAAGTGGGCTTGCCTCTAGGGGTGTGCAAAAATATCAACATTTTGATATATCGTATTGTTTAATGTGATGATACAGTATCGATATCGTGGACTTCTGTATCGATAGAAGATAAAGAGTATTTTTGGTATATTTTACTAAATTATTTTGAGACAGCGCAACAGTTTTGTTACTTGTTTTAGAGGAAGGAAATGCGTTTATTTATACATTTGACATATTCACTGTTTTGATGAATAAAATGGGTGTGTTTCATATGAACTTTGCACAGGTAAAAGTTTAACAAAGTCTTTTAGTATCACAGCCATGATTTAGCCTTTATTTTTTTACTGAACCATACTGAATCGATTTGAAATAGATCGTATTGAATTATATCAAATCAAAAAACGTATCGTGGCCTATGAATCATATCTGCAACTTCTTAATGATACCCAGCCCTACTCTCCACCGATATGACTTGTAACTTGACCTTGTGGCATTACCTCTTAGTCTCAGAGTAGAGTCGACGGTTTATCTTATTTATTGCCATACTTTGGAGAATTCTGGTCAAAACAGTAACATCTTCATGGAGACAAGCAGCCAGAAAAGTTCCGTAGTGCAACTTATGAAATCAATTTATTTTATCAGGTTGATTCATAGTACGCATTTAATTGTCACTCTCCTCCTCAGTGTATTTAATTTGGTGCAATAAATAGAAAATAAACAAAAATAATATTAACACGCATTTGTGTTTTGCAGTGATAACTTTAAGATGTATGGTGCAGTTCATCGGGAGGGAAACAAAATACAGGTAAAGCCACGTTTAAACTTAATAATCTGTAATCTGCAAATTCAGTAACCATGACAACACAAAATCATAACATTATTTCTGTTATTTGCAGTGGTATTTTCGACTCAGTTATTACGATCTACAGAGAAGAGGGCATCCTGGGATTCTTTGCGTGCGTAGATTTGCTGCTAATAAAGTTAATGGATTTCAGTCTGATTATTCACAGTGGTGTTGTGTTTTCAGGGGGCTGATTCCTCGTCTGCTCGGAGATGTTTTGTCTCTTTGGATCTGTAACATGCTGGCTCACTTTATCAACACATACGCCATCAACAACACGGTACGGCTGGTTTTTATATGGTCTAGTTTGGTTATAGTCAGATTTGCCCAAATTTTGCCTAGAATTGGAGTAAATGTGACTGCTTGACTATTAAAATTATAATATTTTGATAATTATCAGCATTTTCTGGACATTTTATAACAAATACAGGTGCCTTATAAAATGGAAATGTGAAACTTTTCATCAGTAATTACACCACATCTGTAAATAATCTCTAGAAGCCTGTAGTTGGCGTATTTCAACCTTTAATGTAATTTTTAAAAAATCTGTGTACTGTACAAATGACATTTGACTAGTCAACTAATCAGAAAAATAATCTGACTCGTCGACTACTAAAAAAAAAATGGCATTATAGCATTTTTTGTTTTGTTGTACCATTTGTAATGCATTTATTCATCATTTATTCATTTTTTAATTTTAATTAATTTTTTTCTTACCAAGTTTGAATCTTAATTACGTGATCAAATATGACGATGTATTCTTTTGACTTTAGTCCGAATACCAGCAAATGAAAGTGTAACATTATACAGATACTTAAATATATATGAATATTATTTTCGGTTCATGAATTTGTTACTTCTTATCACATCTTGAGCCATCTGTAACTGCAGTTGCACAAATTCAGGTCATGAGGAGTGTTTGAAGGAATGCTTCTAGGAGTGTTTCCTGGGAAAGTTGGATACTGCCCTGGATTTGTGTTTTAACATTGGCTTTAATGTTTACTCCCCAGATTTACAAGCACTCAGAAATGAAATGTGCTATATTTTTTTACTTGGTAGTTCTGACTTCTATTAAACCACCTTTTGTAAGTTCTAAATATTTTTTCTGTCTTTGTTTTAGACAGGAGTAATTAAGAACTGCTCTCAGGTCGTGACATGGGTAAGTCTCAAAGTAGCCATATTTTGAATAAAAAACAAACAAAACAAAGAGAACTAATGTATTACTGATTTTCATTTTTTATTTATTTTTTTTTATTTAGATTTGTTCACAGAACTTTGCCAGTGTGCTCACGGACCCTTTCGATTTGGTGTCAAACCTTATGGCTGTCAATAACTGCGGGTGAGTTCTTTTTTTTTTTTTTTTTTTCTTTTTTAAATTAATCAAAGCCCAGTCCCATTTATTTGTAAACACATCTCATAACATGGTTTCCAAAGCAATATAAGAAACAAATGGTCAGTGTATCTGCCCTAGTCATTAGTAATAATCTATAAATATAAGAGCTATTTTTTTTAACTGTAATCTTTTACTTTTTTAATACTTATGTTTTGTGATCGCATGTTTCAGACTTGCCGGAGGTCTGCCCCCTTACGCATCAGTATATCCCACTTGGGTCGACTGCTGGAGACATCTAAGCAGAGAAGGAGATATGGTAGTGAGAAAGAAATTTGTTTACTCTGGTAATTTTAAAGGCAAGGCACGTTTTTGGTATTGGCACACGGTCATTAAAAGTGCTTTACAGTAATGGTTCTGTAAACTTCAATATTCTGTGTCAGTGCCAATGTTGAGATTAAATCAAGACTTCCTCTTTGGGAGTTGGAATCGTAGGTCAGGGAATTAAGAAAACTTTACAAAATTCGAATTTGCAGGTGTAAAGACTGACAAACAGAAATTGGACAAAATTGGACATTTCCTGAGTAGTTAAAATTCTGTCTATAGTAGAACCTTTGAGACCACCAATGTTTTCTGATAATAGAGGAGACTGTGAGTGTCCCCCCCACTGTCTTATTTTTGCCTCATAGTCTAAATATAAAAAGCCCAACAAAAACTGGCAAACCTAATTATACTTTGTTTGTAGTATTGCCTTAAACATATAGATGTAACTATGTTGTATCTGTACTTCATCTTTATCCAGCTCAAGATCCTTCTAAAGCCATTTCTGTCCTGTTAATGTGACTTTTTTTAGTATTGATACCTGCTCAAATCAGTATCTAGTTTCGAGTTGAAGTTTTAGAATCGATTAGCGTGTCATTTTCAATACTTTTGACAACCCTAATCCAGCCCTTTCTTTATCACCTATTAACTTTTTAAATTTTTAGTATTGTATTTTAGTATAACACTAGTTGATTCTGTTTTCATTATTACCTATATATTTTTCATTAGTGGGTGGTGATTTGTTGTAGCTGGGAAGTTTTTGTCAACCTTGTGTTTTATCTCCAGGGCAACATGAGCAGAGGAGGCTTATTTTTCCGAAAACTTCCAGCTGGAAAGACGTACTCACTGGAGTAGAAGAGATTTTTTTAAATCCAACCATCGCAATCCTAGTTTAAACACACTAAAAATTAAATCTTAATTTTGCCTTTTGTTTGGCACTTAAATCTTTGTTTTGTATGCACTTGTTTACTCATTGTTCCCATCAGCGTTTTGCTGATTTTGTTTTGTTAACAGAATTACAATTACAACTTTTATTACATGTCAAAAAATATCAAAGTGCCCCCATATTTTTATATAGAAGGACTATGGACTACTTTCTCATATGGCAAGACTTATTTGAAACCCCAGTCTGCATGTATCCACCAAGACATGTGAATAAAGATAATTAAAATGTAGAGGGGACCTTATTGTACAATTTGTCTGGTTAAATGTTAATTATTGTAGCGCCCCCTGCTGAAGACTGGAACAGGCAGTGGGATTTGGCTGTAATGCATGTGTGATGTAGAGGGCATGGAGAAGCCTGAACCTCAAACTAGTCAAATGCTTGTATGAAATATATATATAATTTGAGATTAATGTAAAGACACTTCAAATATCTGGTATTTTTGACTTATAAATGAAATGATCAAATCTGAAAGAGTGGTGCAAATTCAAATATTGTATCATATTATATGTAAACTCAATATCAAACTGTTGCATGTGCATTAATCTTATATTGCGCTTTTCCAGACGCTCAAAGTTGCTTTACAGTTTGGTGTGATATCCATTCACTCTGCCACAGCTGCCCTGGGACAGACTGACAGAAGTGAGGCGGCCAGTCTGCGCCATCGCTGCCCTTCCGACCACCACCGACATTCACGCACACACCACTTTCTTACCAGGCAACGTGGGTGAAGTGTCTTGCCTATGGATTTGATTTTTTTCACTGTGGCACCTGATTTTCCCAGCGGTCTCCCATCCAAACACTAACCAGACCCGGCCCTGCTTAGCTTCAGAGATTTAATCAGGCTTTGACAAGGAGGTCTGGCCCCAAGGCATCGCACTTGATTACATGTTCAACTTCAAAGTATAAAATTCTTTCCAGCATAAGTCATATGAAGACAGACCACTTTCACACCAATAAACCACAATGAGTATGATTTTATTATTCTTTATGATCAAATTATTACACGAAAGACAAATACATTACATTTTTAATATGATATTTCATGTTTTTTTCAATGTCAAAACCAATTCATTCATTCTTCAAAGGTTTCTAGTCAAAGGATGCTGCACCACATGTTTCTCTTTCTCCATATTTGGTGAAGTTAGACTAGCTGCTGGTTGTGGCTGGGTTGTTGGTTTCCTCTTTGGGGCCGAGGGTGGTGTCACTGTGATGTGTGCTGTGCTCAGTCATCTCTTTTCTGTTCGTGACGGTGTGACCGCACTGAACACAGGTGTAGCGCCCCCTGGTGTGCTGCCAGAGGATGCGTTTCTCAGAGTGAAAAGGGGTCAAAAGATTAAAACTGGGTGTATTTAAGGTGCATTGTGTAACTTTGGAGGGTCTGTCAAATGCTTTTCTCCATGGGACAGTATGGCATTAAACCTTTCTATCATCATGGAGACAAAACCAGACCAAGTTACAGGTCAGATCTGTGGAGAGGCGACCCCGCTCACAGAATAGAGCCTGTTTTTCTAGGTATTTTTGAGTAAAACCATCTGTAACTGAATAAATGGTAGAGCTGTTTAACGTCATACTGTGGAACATTTTAGGCAGAGCAATGATTCTCCATAGAAACAAGCAGATGATGAACCCCCCCAACAAAAAAGTTAGAGTGCACCTTTAAAGTATTTTGTTTTTCTTCAATACAGTATGATAAGACACCATTATTTGCCATTTTGGTTGAATATTACGTGTAAATAAAATGAACAATATTGTTTTAAAAGGTGTACTGTGTAACTTTTGGTGGACGATCTGCCACCTGCTTGAAATGTTATTGTTTTGCCTGTAATGTTCCACAGTATTGAATTAAAACATATCTCCATGGAGACCAGATGGCGGGTCAAGCCACACTCACAGTTTGGACGCACATTTCCCAAGGCATCGTTTAGCAACAAATCACCTGTACATTAATTATTGCAAGATACATTTAATGCTATACTGTGGAACATTCCAGGCAAAGCAATGGCATCTCCATGGAGACAAGCAGATGGTGAACCCTGAACCAGAAAAGTTACATAGTGCACCTTTAAGTAGTAGAGAATGAAAATGAATGAACAGCACAAACGTCTCTCAAATGTGAAGAGTTTAGTGCTTCGGTACCAAACTGAATGTGTTTGTAAAGTAAAAACGTGTGGTTCCTCCCCCAACTTAACAAACATTACTCTAAATCCTGAAACAAGTGCCTTATTATTGGGTGATAGAAAACTTACCTTGACCAGCTCTCCAGACATTGGTGGGAGGAGATTGTGGAGACATTTGGGATGATTCTGCGTTTTCCGGCGTTTTCGGTCTCTGGTGAATCTGCCCCTCAGGTGGGTTTGCTCTGGGCTGCGTCTCCGGGACTGGACCGATTTGTTGGTTGTCTTTTGAAAACAAAGCATTTACTGTTGAATCTATATGATATGCTGAATTAAACGAGGCTGGGCAAGATCGTTGTTTGGGGAGGGGAGAGGGGGGTTGTTGGGCTGTGGGGCTGTTGGGAGTGGTTGGATGGGGTAAGAGCAGGGGGGACTTGTGGTTGTGGTGGTGCAGGAGGAGGAGGAGGGCTCAGATTGTCCTGTGGGGGCGCTATTAGTTTGGGTTGGTCTACTTCCATCGGGACAGGGGGTGTAGAGGAAGAGGAGGGAGAGGGGGCGGGGTTAAACTTGGGTTTGGGGGCTTTGGAGCAGGAGCGCAGGTGATGGAGGAGTCCACGGTACAATCGCAGTTTGGCGTGACAGCTCTCACACCTAAAGACAAGAAGACAATATATTAAGTGAACAGCATCTTAGTTTTTTTAAAAATCTTATTTATTTATCAGGGACGACACACATTTAACACTGACCCACACAGAAGATCTAATATACTTGTTATCCAAACTAATATGTTGAGGTTTTTTAATCATCAACTTTGCATGAGCATTGTATTAACTGTTCATTCAAGATATATCAACAAAAACAGCAAATTACAAACAATGAGACAAGAGAGGCAACTGTATTGATACTGTACCCTCATATGGGGTGAAAATGTTTAAGTTGTTGCTACAAATCTAATGTGGCATCAAACTTCATTGCTACACACATAATACTGTATATAATTTTCACCATACGCTACTAAATGTACTTTTTTGTGTTTTAAAAGGTGCACCATGTAACTTCTGATGGAGGATCTGTTTTTGCTTTGCCTGGAATGTTTCACAGTATGGCATTACATTAATAAATCTTAAAATACCTTGAGAAATATGCATTCTCAGGCCAGGCCTACGGGTGTCACCTGCTCATCTCCATGAAGATAGAGAAATTTAATGCCACGCCAAAGAACTTTCCAGGCAGAACAATAACATCTCCATGGTGACAAGCAGGTAGCAGACCTTCCACCAGAAAAGTTACATAGTGTACCTTTATGTTCATGTAACTTACAATGCTTTCCATATCCAGATCGATTACAACAATGACCCTTGATAAAGACTCACAGGAAGTAGACGTTTGGTTTGTGGTGGTGCCTCAGGTGCTCCATCAGCTTCTGCATGTTTGGAAATGAGCCGCCACAGCCGATCATCGAACACATCATCGTTTTACCTGACGAAGAGCAACATACAAGTGAGTAAGTACAATTATGTATAGTGCCTTTTTGATTCATGACAGATGGTAAATGCACAGTTAATACTATAGTAACACAAACATCTAATATAGTAACAAATCAGTCACACTGACCAATTTTTGAGAAGAGTAATGTAATGTCATTTAAAACTATGATTGACAGAAATGTGTTACAAAAAGCCAATGTGATTCTTAGGTCACAGAGTCACATTTTAAAAAGTGAGTTTTCTTTCCTACCCAAATGAATATGCATTTGAAATAATTAATTCCTATTGCCATTTTGAAATACAAATACTTTGTAGGTGTAATGTCTTTTTATTGGTTGCTTCATTGCCCTCAGAGCTTTTTTTTTGTTCAGAATTGCTCCATGTGTTGGATCTTTGGTTGTTACTATGTGTTTTAATTGCCCCTGGTGTGATTAATAAACTTGTCTGAATCTTAAATTTGAAGTAACCATATCTGAATGGCTAAACTTTACTTGAGACAAACCAGAACAAAACAACAGTGAAATAAAGCATTAGACAAACGTGTTGATGGTTTAGTTTCTACTGGATTCAATGGAGTCCACAAAAGTCTTGCTATTGTAAACTAGAAAGTGTGTTATTATTAATAAATACATTTGTCTTGTGTATTTGTGTGTGTGTTATATATAAAAGACATTTTCCATTCTGACGTTTGAAGATGAAAACAATAAATTACTAATCACAGAAAAAGAAATAAAGTTTCCATTTCCAATTTCAAACACATTTCTGATCAACAGTTGAGAGTAGACTGAAACAACTGCTGACCCTAGTGCAAAAAACCCATAAGCAGAATTTGAATCTGAAAGTATACTGAAAATGAGTTTTGGACATCTGCAAAAGTAGAATGTCCAGTTTATTGTCTATAATAAAAAACTAACCAAAAAGGCTGCAAAAAGAAGTAATTGAAAAACTAATTTGCAGTGCACTTTTTACAACAGGAGTTAGCACATTTCTGATGGGATCCTAAAAAATCCTCTGAACATCAATAATCCCCATTCATTTTTATACATACAATACAATACAATGTGAACCTCAAGGGATATTTAGTTCTCTATAGGATCTGCAATGGACATTATAGATCTTATGTAAATTAAATGGAGCCTTATTTATTTGCAGCCATTTAAAAACGGTGAGCTTGATTCATTATTTAGTCCCTGCACTGCGCCTGTGTGTGGAGAATAAGGGGGAAATAATAAGTGTTGCTGTCACATTCAGGAATTCATTTTTAACATGAGAGAAAAGAGAGGGAGATGGAGAGAGGGAAGGAGAGAGAGGGAGGGAAGGGTGGAAAGAGAGAGAGAGAGAGGGGTGTAGTCTGTGTGTGTGAGAGAGAGAGAGATTAGAGAGGAAGAAAGAGAGTGGGGGAACGGAAAAAGAGAGAGGGAGCGAGAGGAAAAAAGTGATAGGGCGAGAAAGTGAGATGATAAGGGAAAAGAGAGAGAGAGAGAGGGAGGGACAGAGAAAAAAAATCAGAAAAGGGATGAGAGAAAAAGAGATTAAAGAGAATGAGAGAAGGTGAGCCAAAGAGCAAGAGGTAGGGAGTAGAAGAGAGAGGGAGACAGATGGTATGTGAGGGACAGAGAGAAGAATCAGAGAAAGACTGAGAGAGGGAGGGAGAGTGGGTGTAGTGATATAATGAGAGGAGGAGAGGAAGAGAGAAACAGAGCTACAAAGAATGAGAAAATGTATTAGAGGGAAGACAGAAATACGAGAGGGGGGAAGGGAGGAAGAGAGGGAAGGAGAGAAGGAGTAGAGAAAGAGAGAAAGAGAAAGTTTGATAAAGAAAGATGAGATAGATAGATAGATAGATAGATAGATAGATAGATAGATAGATAGATAGATAGATAGATAGATAGATAGATAGATAGATAGATAAAAGAGATAGAGAATTTTGCAGCCTCCCATTAACCCTCTTACATAAGCTCTCCGTGGTTCTCGCTCCTCTGCAGGTCTGTCCTCACTAATGGGACAAACTCACACTTTGGGTCAGTGTTTACGCGTCAGATCTGGACAGACTCGTGTCCTCATTTTACTTCCTGTTTTATAACAAAGAACAGAGTGATGGGAGCGTCTGGCCTGGTCATAACTGGTCTAACAGCGTGAGAAAGTAGGAGATGCCCCATTAGCAAAAACACATTTAGAGCTGTGTAAATATCCACACTATTAAAGCAGGTTCAATCATTAACAGGTTAGAATGGGACTATTGTTCGGAATCTAGGGTGAAAATTCCTTGTTGTTTTTTTTTCCCCCCAGATAGTTTTTCATTCATTTTTTCTTTTGATTTGAAATCTCAACTTTAGCCCATTATGAAGAAGGTGCAATCCTGTAAACGCAATTGCGTCGTTTATTTTGGGTAAAAAAATATACAAAAATCAATCCTTCATATCACGTTACAAAATTGTATTAATGAAAAATGGGAAAATGTGAAACTATTGATCCTTCTAGCTAAAGCAATAACATCCATTAGAGACCACTATATCGGCCGATATTTGCAATTTTTAGGGTATTGGCCTTCATTCTCTAGCAGAGGCCGATATTTTATTTGTGCTGTCTAGTTGCTTAAATATGCAAAAAAAAAAATGCATAAAGAAGATGAATATAGCTCTAGATGAACACTTGAGTCCAAAGATGTGACCACACAGCTCAATTATCCAATTTGTGGTAAAATGAGGTTGAGAATGAGTTTTTATTGAATTCAAATTAGATAATTTGGGGAAAATTACCAAAATTGGCCCTTCATATCAGCCCAAAAATACAGGCAGAGTTCATCAGCCGTCAGTTTCTCTGGATTCAAAACAATCGGCATCAGTTATGGAAAAACTTATATTGCTCAATCTCTAATCTCCATCATCTCCATGGAGACAATCAATCAATCAAATAATTTGTCTAAAAATCTGTATCCATGAAATAAAATACAAACATCCACTAAACTTGAGCCTGACAAACAGCATAAACTGATAAAAAAAGATGCAAGTTCAAACTGTGGTCACAAAAGTCTCAGGCAAATGAAGCATGAAGCCACTACGAGAAAATGACATTGTACAAGGCCAGGTAACCACAATGTTACACTCTCACTCAGGTCTGCAACAAAATGGCCTCTACGGGAGACACAAACACCAACAATTGTGCTCAAATGGCTGTTTTCAAAGTATAAATCTTACAGAATCCAAACTGAGTATAATATTATTGAATGGTAGACAACCTCCCACATAATAAGACTTGAGGATTCTATAGAGAACTGTCAATCATCGAGCTATGGGCATTTTTACATATTCATATAAACGGCACAGCAAACAAAATCGATTCTAGTTAGAAGTTGGGTTTTGTTTGATGATAATTGAATTAAAATACTGACTTCACTTGTAAACAAGAAAAAACTCAATATATATTTACAAATCCATTATGTCTAGTCATAGCACAACACAACCAAACATTCACTGTAAAAAATTCAATCTATGTTGTTTAAGTCATTTCAGCTTTTGTAACTGAATCCTGAGTACTTTTGGTACCTTAAACAAAATCCCTAAGTATCATAATGGTGTCTTTCTCCTAACATGCAGAAACAAAATCCTTAAAACACTAAAAATTACTGTCAGCTTTCAAAACAGATCTATCTGATGGATATCAAGCATGAAATTTGAAGGTATCTGAGCATTTTTTTCACTATAAACAAGAGAGTATGATTACAATAGTTATATTACTAACACATTTGAAACTTTCAAAAGGTGCCTAGCTTGTTAGTTTGGGAACAAATGCCCCTTAAGCCCAGGAGCCACGTCAAGGCCAGCTAGAGTTCCAAGGTTTTTTTTGGGTTTTTTTTTCTCTCTTTACATGAACCCCAGTCAGGAAGAATTTGATGTTTACTTCCAACCAATGGTGCTTTAATGCCCAGGGGGTTCATATGCACCTGTCAGGAAAATTTTATAAAAATCTGAGATGGTGGTGCTGGAACTTTTTCCAATATCTGTTGATTTCACATGGACTGACCCAATTGCATGGAGAGGATAAGAAGAAGCAAGACACTGGGACAGTTTATAGTCGTGTTGATTGTCTGTCTGTCTTCTGCATCAAGTATTTATTTTGAGCACTATCCACATCAAACACACAAGAAGATTGGAGATTTGAGGATTTTTTTTATTTGATAAATGCAACCACTGAGTGTGATGTTTCATTTAAAACATGATTCCATTTGGTTTCTCTTTTTACATGTGTTACATTTTTTTGTCCACAAGATGGTGTAGTTGAACATATTGCATCACATGGCGAGGCGTTGACTCCTGTACCGGTACAAATGCCTGAAAGCCTCAGATGGTTCATGGGGCTTCATTTGGTCATCACTAGCAGGGGGCCCGCGTGTGACGGAGGAGCAGAGTCTGTATTTAATGTGTCTGACAATCACCGCAGATTACGTCTGATTGGCTGAGTAGTGCACTGTCACTGGGCTAGGTCCGCGGAGAGACCCCGGTCTGGGTCTGGAGCTCCTCAGCTCCGGAACAAACAGGGGACATCCCCAGACCATCTACCCAGAGACAGTGCACTGTCACTGGGCTAGGTCCGCGGAGAGACCCCGGTCCGTGTCTTAGCTTCTTTATTTTCCAAAGAAGCTAAGACAAATTAGAAATTTCGCGCTCGTTCACGTAGACGTGCACACGTACGCCGGCGACGCGACACCAGAAAGTAGAGAAAAGTTCAACTTTCGTCGCTGTCGCCTGGCACCACAACCAATCAGCGGCGGTTTATTTGATCGGCCAATGAGATGCGCGAATGCTCCACTGTCCCCACTGCAGACTGTAAACATGGAAGAGCAGCTCATATTAGCGGTGTCTGGTTTTCCCATCGAGACACCGCCATTCTGAGAGACTTCACCAGAACTTATTTCTGATGCCGTCCCTCCAAAAACAAACTATAGATTTATGTCATCAAAGACATAAAGATGACATAAATCTTGTTTAGAAACTGATGACATAAATATGCCATCAGTTTCTGAGAGACTTCACCAGAACTTATTTCTGATGCCGTCCCTCCAAAAACAAACTAAAGATTTATGTCACCAAAGATGACATAAATCTATAGAAAATCATAGAAACTGATGGCATAGTTTCTACGTTTCTAAGATGCCGTCCCTCCAAAAACAAACTAAAGATTTATGTCACCAAAGATGACATAAATCTATAGAAAATCATAGAAACTGATGGCATAGTTTCTACGTTTCTAAGATGCCGTCCAAAATTATGTCACAAAATATGACGAAATTTTCCAGATGGCTGCCGCTGCTAGGATGCAGCCACCTGCAATCAGCAGTCCCTTTGTCCATGGATCGGGACCTGGATCCGAGTTGGGGTTGCGACTTCTATTAGGGTTAGGGATGATAACTCTTACACCGCCAATGACTTGAAACTCCATTTTGCTTCAGTTAACCTAATCCTAACCCTAGCTTTCAGTAGCAGGGCGAGGCTACAATCTTTTGACATCTTTAAGCTTTGAAGTGACATCTATATGCTTTGATGTCAAAGCTTTGAAGTGACTGCTTTATGATGTCATTCATGTTATGATGTCATCCACTTTGATATGTTGCTATGACAACACTAGATGGGTTATTGGTAGTTTTCAGATTCTAGAATGTGATGATGTCATACTTCCAAATATGGGCGAAGGGCCAGATTTCTCTATTGATTATTACTGAATAAATCCAAGAATTCACTGTATTACATATTTTTGCATTTTAACGATTTAAATTTCCGCTGCCTCCCATCTGTATTAATTAATATTGTCCTATAGAATGCTGTGATATCATCTGAAACCCAGCAATAGCAACAAAACTGGATTTTGTAGAATCTAGAAAAGTGTTCTGCAGTGCTATGTTGCCATGGTAACCATTCTTAGAATGTTTTAAGGCTGCAAGAATATCACAATAAAATCGAAATCACAATTTCAACGAACACCATTAGCAAATTGTAAATGCTGTCATTTTTTGTCATTGCAATACTGTGCAATACCTCTGATACAATTCACTTATGTCACTTACTGATATTTATCCTGTCTAATCCTGCTGTACATAAACATAGTCATATTACTGTAAATAACATAATACCAGGGGTGGAAAGTAACGAATTACATTTACTCACATTACTGTAATTGAGTCGTTTTTATGAGTACTTTGTAATTTCCTGAGTAAAATAATATCGATAGGGACAAAAAATAAAATGCGGGGGAAAATAATCTGCCGGAACTGAAAGGAAATTGCATTGCGCGGGTTTGCGTGCGGCAATTCCATTGTTTCACAATCTGAATCAAGGCGTTGGAACAAGATGGTTATTGCGGAGCCACATATGGAGGTCATGGAAGATGAAGGACCAGAAGAAGATGCATTCAATTCTGGAGAGAAAAGCCATAGAAACCCTTGGCCAAACCTCGATGACCTATTCGCGTTTAAACGCAAAAAAGGCAGCAACATAATCATGCAATGTAAAATGTGTCTGCCCCGCTGAACCGAGCTTTCAGCTACAAGACCTCAACATGAATCTATGAAAGCATGTGGTGGTAAGTAGGCTACAAATATAGGCCTATATGTTTGGCCTGTTATACCCAAACGGTATATTTATTGTTGTTTGGTTAACACAATCTGGCTTCATGATTTCAATTATTTTCCATCCTGATCACTAACGTTTCAAGTGAAGTAGCCGAGAGTTGGAAAATCACCTCACGTTTAAAAGAAGAACACTTAAATATGTGTGAATGATACAAAACACAACTCCAGGTATTGTTTTGATGAGGAAACAACATTATACCATAGATCAGAAAATGGTGTAATATGGGCTCTTTAATCTGTACACATCTGTAGTGTCAAAATTGTGTCTATTATGGTCTAATTATAGCATTTTAACTCTCTTCGCTCTTTCCCCTCCAGAGCTGCCCTACGGCTGGGAGAGAATTGAAGACCTCGGTATGGAACCTACTATGTGGAATGAGTAAACTTGACATTAGGCCTGGAGCTACATATAGTTTTAAACTGCAGAGGGAAATCCATGCATTTCACTTTTATATAGAGAGGATAAAATGGTTCAGCAATCCAGCCACACAATGCTACTATGAATTCAGAACAAGCTTTTCACACTGATAACAAAAAAAGAATAATTACTCAAGTTAAAATAGCTTGAATTCAGAGTATAAATCTTATGTTTTGGTAAATGGTAAATGCTTGTCTGTTTAATGTTAAATGTTAATTTAACTCGTCAACTAATGTATGAAATATTGCTGTTAAGACCTATTATTTTGCTTTAAAGAAGTGCGTGTGTCTGCTATATAGTTATAATCTATGACAACCATGGATCATTGTGTTGTATGCATATTTTAAATAGCAATATTCACCTTAAACAACTTGGTAAAAGAAACAAATCTGCTGCATTAGAAAACTGCGGTGCCCAACGGGAGCTGACGTTTTCAAATGTTTTCAGTTGTATTCGTGTGTCTCGCCATCTCATTTTCGACAAACAAATGTCATCATCACAACCAAGCAAGCAGCAGTTTTGTTTTGTTTTTTCATTTGTACCAAATGACTACACAACGTTGGCAAATTGTACGTGTAACCAATTAAGAAAATAAAATTGCAGAATGACTCAAGTACAGAGCAGTAGGTGTATGTTGTGGCGGTAAAAACAGGGGTCAGTCTGTAATATATCTTGAAAATAAAATATTAAAACATGCACAAATCACTCCAAATACAGCTTTGGGTTAGTAAATGCTAAGGAGAAACAACTAGAACAGGTGAAAAGGTCTGAAAAGTCCATTTTGCAGTATAGGTCTGCTTTAAAAATACATTATCTAGACAAATGAAATACACTTGAACTAACCAAAAGTACTCAGGATTCAGTTACAAAAGCTGAAATGACTTAAACAACATAGATTGAATTTTTTACAGTGAATGTTTGGTTGTGTTGTGCTATGACTAGACATAATGGATTTGTAAATATATATTGAGTTTTTTCTTGTTTACAAGTGAAGTCAGTATTTTAATTCAATTATCATCAAACAAAACCCAACTTCTAACTAGAATCGATTTTGTTTGCTGTGCCGTTTATATGAATATGTAAAAATGCCCATAGCTCGATGATTGACAGTTCTCTATAGAATCCTCAAGTCTTATTATGTGGGAGGTTGTCTACCATTCAATAATATTATACTCAGTTTGGATTCTGTAAGATTTATACTTTGAAAACAGCCATTTGAGCACAATTGTTGGTGTTTGTGTCTCCCGTAGAGGCCATTTTGTTGCAGACCTGAGTGAGAGTGTAACATTGTGGTTACCTGGCCTTGTACAATGTCATTTTCTCGTAGTGGCTTCATGCTTCATTTGCCTGAGACTTTTGTGACCACAGTTTGAACTTGCATCTTTTTTTATCAGTTTATGCTGTTTGTCAGGCTCAAGTTTAGTGGATGTTTGTATTTTATTTCATGGATACAGATTTTTAGACAAATTATTTGATTGATTGATTGTCTCCATGGAGATGATGGAGATTAGAGATTGAGCAATATAAGTTTTTCCATAACTGATGCCGATTGTTTTGAATCCAGAGAAACTGATGGCTGATGAACTCTGCCTGTATTTTTGGGCTGATATGAAGGGCCAATTTTGGTTTTCCCCAAATTATCTAATTTGAATTCAATAAAAACTCATTCTCAACCTCATTTTACCACAAATTGGATAATTGAGCTGTGTGGTCACATCTTTGGACTCAAGTGTTCATCTAGAGCTATATTCATCTTCTTTATGCATTTTTTTTTTTTTGCATATTTAAGCAACTAGACAGCACAAATAAAATATCGGCCTCTGCTAGAGAATGAAGGCCAATACCCTAAAAATTGCAAATATCGGCCGATATAGTGGTCTCTAATGGATGTTATTGCTTTAGCTAGAAGGATCAATAGTTTCACATTTTCCCATTTTTCATTAATACAATTTTGTAACGTGATATGAAGGATTGATTTTTGTATATTTTTTTACCCAAAATAAACGACGCAATTGCGTTTACAGGATTGCACCTTCTTCATAATGGGCTAAAGTTGAGATTTCAAATCAAAAGAAAAAATGAATGAAAAACTATCTGGGGGGGAAAAAAAACCAACAAGGAATTTTCACCCTAGATTCCGAACAATAGTCCCATTCTAACCTGTTAATGATTGAACCTGCTTTAATAGTGTGGATATTTACACAGCTCTAAATGTGTTTTTGCTAATGGGGCATCTCCTACTTTCTCACGCTGTTAGACCAGTTATGACCAGGCCAGACGCTCCCATCACTCTGTTCTTTGTTATAAAACAGGAAGTAAAATGAGGACACGAGTCTGTCCAGATCTGACGCGTAAACACTGACCCAAAGTGTGAGTTTGTCCCATTAGTGAGGACAGACCTGCAGAGGAGCGAGAACCACGGAGAGCTTATGTAAGAGGGTTAATGGGAGGCTGCAAAATTCTCTATCTCTTTTATCTATCTATCTATCTATCTATCTATCTATCTATCTATCTATCTATCTATCTATCTATCTATCTCATCTTTCTTTATCAAACTTTCTCTTTCTCTCTTTCTCTACTCCTTCTCTCCTTCCCTCTCTTCCTCCCTTCCCCCCTCTCGTATTTCTGTCTTCCCTCTAATACATTTTCTCATTCTTTGTAGCTCTGTTTCTCTCTTCCTCTCCTCCTCTCATTATATCACTACACCCACTCTCCCTCCCTCTCTCAGTCTTTCTCTGATTCTTCTCTCTGTCCCTCACATACCATCTGTCTCCCTCTCTCTTCTACTCCCTACCTCTTGCTCTTTGGCTCACCTTCTCTCATTCTCTTTAATCTCTTTTTCTCTCATCCCTTTTCTGATTTTTTTTCTCTCTCTCTCTCTCTTTTCCCTTATCATCTCACTTTCTCGCCCTATCACTTTTTTCCTCTCGCTCCCTCTCTCTTTTTCCGTTCCCCCACTCTCTTTCTTCCTCTCTAATCTCTCTCTCTCTCACACACACAGACTACACCCCTCTCTCTCTCTCTCTTTCCACCCTTCCCTCCCTCTCTCTCCTTCCCTCTCTCCATCTCCCTCTCTTTTCTCTCATGTTAAAAATGAATTCCTGAATGTGACAGCAACACTTATTATTTCCCCCTTATTCTCCACACACAGGCGCAGTGCAGGGACTAAATAATGAATCAAGCTCACCGTTTTTAAATGGCTGCAAATAAATAAGGCTCCATTTAATTTACATAAGATCTATAATGTCCATTGCAGATCCTATAGAGAACTAAATATCCCTCGAGGTTCACATTGTATTGTATTGTATGTATAAAAATGAATGGGGATTATTGATGTTCAGAGGATTTTTTAGGATCCCATCAGAAATGTGCTAACTCCTGTTGTAAAAAGTGCACTGCAAATTAGTTTTTCAATTACTTCTTTTTGCAGCCTTTTTGGTTAGTTTTTTATTATAGACAATAAACTGGACATTCTACTTTTGCAGATGTCCAAAACTCATTTTCAGTATACTTTCAGATTCAAATTCTGCTTATGGGTTTTTTGCACTAGGGTCAGCAGTTGTTTCAGTCTACTCTCAACTGTTGATCAGAAATGTGTTTGAAATTGGAAATGGAAACTTTATTTCTTTTTCTGTGATTAGTAATTTATTGTTTTCATCTTCAAATGTCAGAATGGAAAATGTCTTTTATATATAACACACACACAAATACACAAGACAAATGTATTTATTAATAATAACACACTTTCTAGTTTACAATAGCAAGACTTTTGTGGACTCCATTGAATCCAGTAGAAACTAAACCATCAACACGTTTGTCTAATGCTTTATTTCACTGTTGTTTTGTTCTGGTTTGTCTCAAGTAAAGTTTAGCCATTCAGATATGGTTACTTCAAATTTAAGATTCAGACAAGTTTATTAATCACACCAGGGGCAATTAAAACACATAGTAACAACCAAAGATCCAACACATGGAGCAATTCTGAACAAAAAAAAAGCTCTGAGGGTCAATGAAGCAACCAATAAAAAGACATTACACCTACAAAGTATTTGTATTTCAAAATGGCAATAGGAATTAATTATTTCAAATGCATATTCATTTGGGTAGGAAAGAAAACTCACTTTTTAAAATGTGACTCTGTGACCTAAGAATCACATTGGCTTTTTGTAACACATTTCTGTCAATCATAGTTTTAAATGACATTACATTACTCTTCTCAAAAATTGGTCAGTGTGACTGATTTGTTACTATATTAGATGTTTGTGTTACTATAGTATTAACTGTGCATTTACCATCTGTCATGAATCAAAAAGGCACTATACATAATTGTACTTACTCACTTGTATGTTGCTCTTCGTCAGGTAAAACGATGATGTGTTCGATGATCGGCTGTGGCGGCTCATTTCCAAACATGCAGAAGCTGATGGAGCACCTGAGGCACCACCACAAACCAAACGTCTACTTCCTGTGAGTCTTTATCAAGGGTCATTGTTGTAATCGATCTGGATATGGAAAGCATTGTAAGTTACATGAACATAAAGGTACACTATGTAACTTTTCTGGTGGAAGGTCTGCTACCTGCTTGTCACCATGGAGATGTTATTGTTCTGCCTGGAAAGTTCTTTGGCGTGGCATTAAATTTCTCTATCTTCATGGAGATGAGCAGGTGACACCCGTAGGCCTGGCCTGAGAATGCATATTTCTCAAGGTATTTTAAGATTTATTAATGTAATGCCATACTGTGAAACATTCCAGGCAAAGCAAAAACAGATCCTCCATCAGAAGTTACATGGTGCACCTTTTAAAACACAAAAAAGTACATTTAGTAGCGTATGGTGAAAATTATATACAGTATTATGTGTGTAGCAATGAAGTTTGATGCCACATTAGATTTGTAGCAACAACTTAAACATTTTCACCCCATATGAGGGTACAGTATCAATACAGTTGCCTCTCTTGTCTCATTGTTTGTAATTTGCTGTTTTTGTTGATATATCTTGAATGAACAGTTAATACAATGCTCATGCAAAGTTGATGATTAAAAAACCTCAACATATTAGTTTGGATAACAAGTATATTAGATCTTCTGTGTGGGTCAGTGTTAAATGTGCGTCGTCCCTGATAAATAAATAAGATTTTTTTAAAAACTAAGATGCTGTTCACTTAATATATTGTCTTCTTGTCTTTAGGTGTGAGAGCTGTCACGCCAAACTGCGATTGTACCGTGGACTCCTCCATCACCTGCGCTCCTGCTCCAAAGCCCCCAAACCCAAGTTTAACCCCGCCCCCTCTCCCTCCTCTTCCTCTACACCCCCTGTCCCGATGGAAGTAGACCAACCCAAACTAATAGCGCCCCCACAGGACAATCTGAGCCCTCCTCCTCCTCCTGCACCACCACAACCACAAGTCCCCCCTGCTCTTACCCCATCCAACCACTCCCAACAGCCCCACAGCCCAACAACCCCCCTCTCCCCTCCCCAAACAACGATCTTGCCCAGCCTCGTTTAATTCAGCATATCATATAGATTCAACAGTAAATGCTTTGTTTTCAAAAGACAACCAACAAATCGGTCCAGTCCCGGAGACGCAGCCCAGAGCAAACCCACCTGAGGGGCAGATTCACCAGAGACCGAAAACGCCGGAAAACGCAGAATCATCCCAAATGTCTCCACAATCTCCTCCCACCAATGTCTGGAGAGCTGGTCAAGGTAAGTTTTCTATCACCCAATAATAAGGCACTTGTTTCAGGATTTAGAGTAATGTTTGTTAAGTTGGGGGAGGAACCACACGTTTTTACTTTACAAACACATACAGTTTGGTACCGAAGCACTAAACTCTTCACATTTGAGAGACGTTTGTGCTGTTCATTCATTTTCATTCTCTACTACTTAAAGGTGCACTATGTAACTTTTCTGGTTCAGGGTTCACCATCTGCTTGTCTCCATGGAGATGCCATTGCTTTGCCTGGAATGTTCCACAGTATAGCATTAAATGTATCTTGCAATAATTAATGTACAGGTGATTTGTTGCTAAACGATGCCTTGGGAAATGTGCGTCCAAACTGTGAGTGTGGCTTGACCCGCCATCTGGTCTCCATGGAGATATGTTTTAATTCAATACTGTGGAACATTACAGGCAAAACAATAACATTTCAAGCAGGTGGCAGATCGTCCACCAAAAGTTACACAGTACACCTTTTAAAACAATATTGTTCATTTTATTTACACGTAATATTCAACCAAAATGGCAAATAATGGTGTCTTATCATACTGTATTGAAGAAAAACAAAATACTTTAAAGGTGCACTCTAACTTTTTTGTTGGGGGGGTTCATCATCTGCTTGTTTCTATGGAGAATCATTGCTCTGCCTAAAATGTTCCACAGTATGACGTTAAACAGCTCTACCATTTATTCAGTTACAGATGGTTTTACTCAAAAATACCTAGAAAAACAGGCTCTATTCTGTGAGCGGGGTCGCCTCTCCACAGATCTGACCTGTAACTTGGTCTGGTTTTGTCTCCATGATGATAGAAAGGTTTAATGCCATACTGTCCCATGGAGAAAAGCATTTGACAGACCCTCCAAAGTTACACAATGCACCTTAAATACACCCAGTTTTAATCTTTTGACCCCTTTTCACTCTGAGAAACGCATCCTCTGGCAGCACACCAGGGGGCGCTACACCTGTGTTCAGTGCGGTCACACCGTCACGAACAGAAAAGAGATGACTGAGCACAGCACACATCACAGTGACACCACCCTCGGCCCCAAAGAGGAAACCAACAACCCAGCCACAACCAGCAGCTAGTCTAACTTCACCAAATATGGAGAAAGAGAAACATGTGGTGCAGCATCCTTTGACTAGAAACCTTTGAAGAATGAATGAATTGGTTTTGACATTGAAAAAAACATGAAATATCATATTAAAAATGTAATGTATTTGTCTTTCGTGTAATAATTTGATCATAAAGAATAATAAAATCATACTCATTGTGGTTTATTGGTGTGAAAGTGGTCTGTCTTCATATGACTTATGCTGGAAAGAATTTTATACTTTGAAGTTGAACATTGTAATCAAGTGCGATGCCTTGGGGCCAGACCTCCTTGTCAAAGCCTGATTAAATCTCTGAAGCTAAGCAGGGCCGGGTCTGGTTAGTGTTTGGATGGGAGACCGCTGGGAAAATCAGGTGCCACAGTGAAAAAAATCAAATCCATAGGCAAGACACTTCACCCACGTTGCCTGGTAAGAAAGTGGTGTGTGCGTGAATGTCGGTGGTGGTCGGAAGGGCAGCGATGGCGCAGACTGGCCGCCTCACTTCTGTCAGTCTGTCCCAGGGCAGCTGTGGCAGAGTGAATGGATATCACACCAAACTGTAAAGCAACTTTGAGCGTCTGGAAAAGCGCAATATAAGATTAATGCACATGCAACAGTTTGATATTGAGTTTACATATAATATGATACAATATTTGAATTTGCACCACTCTTTCAGATTTGATAATTTCATTTATAAGTCAAAAATACCAGATATTTGAAGTGTCTTTACATTAATCTCAAATTATATATATATTTCATACAAGCATTTGACTAGTTTGAGGTTCAGGCTTCTCCATGCCCTCTACATCACACATGCATTACAGCCAAATCCCACTGCCTGTTCCAGTCTTCAGCAGGGGGCGCTACAATAATTAACATTTAACCAGACAAATTGTACAATAAGGTCCCCTCTACATTTTAATTATCTTTATTCACATGTCTTGGTGGATACATGCAGACTGGGGTTTCAAATAAGTCTTGCCATATGAGAAAGTAGTCCATAGTCCTTCTATATAAAAATATGGGGGCACTTTGATATTTTTTGACATGTAATAAAAGTTGTAATTGTAATTCTGTTAACAAAACAAAATCAGCAAAACGCTGATGGGAACAATGAGTAAACAAGTGCATACAAAACAAAGATTTAAGTGCCAAACAAAAGGCAAAATTAAGATTTAATTTTTAGTGTGTTTAAACTAGGATTGCGATGGTTGGATTTAAAAAAATCTCTTCTACTCCAGTGAGTACGTCTTTCCAGCTGGAAGTTTTCGGAAAAATAAACCTCCTCTGCTCATGTTGCCCTGGAGATAAAACACAAGGTTGACAAAAACTTCCCAGCTACAACAAATCACCACCCACTAATGAAAAATATATAGGTAATAATGAAAACAGAATCAACTAGTGTTATACTAAAATACAATACTAAAAATTTAAAAAGTTAATAGGTGATAAAGAAAGGGCTGGATTAGGGTTGTCAAAAGTATTGAAAATGACACGCTAATCGATTCTAAAACTTCAACTCGAAACTAGATACTGATTTGAGCAGGTATCAATACTAAAAAAAGTCACATTAACAGGACAGAAATGGCTTTAGAAGGATCTTGAGCTGGATAAAGATGAAGTACAGATACAACATAGTTACATCTATATGTTTAAGGCAATACTACAAACAAAGTATAATTAGGTTTGCCAGTTTTTGTTGGGATTTTTATATTTAGACTATGAGGCAAAAATAAGACAGTGGGGGGGACACTCACAGTCTCCTCTATTATCAGAAAACATTGGTGGTCTCAAAGGTTCTACTATAGACAGAATTTTAACTACTCAGGAAATGTCCAATTTTGTCCAATTTCTGTTTGTCAGTCTTTACACCTGCAAATTCGAATTTTGTAAAGTTTTCTTAATTCCCTGACCTACGATTCCAACTCCCAAAGAGGAAGTCTTGATTTAATCTCAACATTGGCACTGACACAGAATATTGAAGTTTACAGAACCATTACTGTAAAGCACTTTTAATGACCGTGTGCCAATACCAAAAACGTGCCTTGCCTTTAAAATTACCAGAGTAAACAAATTTCTTTCTCACCACCATATCTCCTTCTCTGCTTAGATGTCTCCAGCAGGCGACCCAAGTGGGATATACTGATGCGTAAGGGGGCAGACCTCCGGCAAGTCTGAAACATGCGATCACAAAACATAAGTATTAAAAAAGTAAAAGATTACAGTTAAAAAAAATAGCTCTTATATTTATAGATTATTACTAATGACTAGGGCAGATACACTGACCATTTGTTTCTTATATTGCTTTGGAAACCATGTTATGAGATGTGTTTACAAATAAATGGGACTGGGCTTTGATTAATTTAAAAAAGAAAAAAAAAAAAAAAAAAAAGAACTCACCCGCAGTTATTGACAGCCATAAGGTTTGACACCAAATCGAAAGGGTCCGTGAGCACACTGGCAAAGTTCTGTGAACAAATCTAAATAAAAAAAAATAAATAAAAAATGAAAATCAGTAATACATTAGTTCTCTTTGTTTTGTTTGTTTGTTTTTTATTCAAAATATGGCTACTTTGAGACTTACCCATGTCACGACCTGAGAGCAGTTCTTAATTACTCCTGTCTAAAACAAAGACAGAAAAAATATTTAGAACTTACAAAAGGTGGTTTAATAGAAGTCAGAACTACCAAGTAAAAAAATATAGCACATTTCATTTCTGAGTGCTTGTAAATCTGGGGAGTAAACATTAAAGCCAATGTTAAAACACAAATCCAGGGCAGTATCCAACTTTCCCAGGAAACACTCCTAGAAGCATTCCTTCAAACACTCCTCATGACCTGAATTTGTGCAACTGCAGTTACAGATGGCTCAAGATGTGATAAGAAGTAACAAATTCATGAACCGAAAATAATATTCATATATATTTAAGTATCTGTATAATGTTACACTTTCATTTGGTGGTATTCGGACTAAAGTCAAAAGAATACATCGTCATATTTGATCACGTAATTAAGATTCAAACTTGGTAAGAAAAAAATTAATTAAAATTAAAAAATGAATAAATGATGAATAAATGCATTACAAATGGTACAACAAAACAAAAAATGCTATAATGCCATTTTTTTTTAGTAGTCGACGAGTCAGATTATTTTTCTGATTAGTTGACTAGTCAAATGTCATTTGTACAGTACACAGATTTTTAAAAAATTACATTAAAGGTTGAAATACGCCAACTACAGGCTTCTAGAGATTATTTACAGATGTGGTGTAATTACTGATGAAAAGTTTCACATTTCCATTTTATAAGGCACCTGTATTTGTTATAAAATGTCCAGAAAATGCTGATAATTATCAAAATATTATCATTTTAATAGTCAAGCAGTCACATTTACTCCAATTCTAGGCAAAATTTGGGCAAATCTGACTATAACCAAACTAGACCATATAAAAACCAGCCGTACCGTGTTGTTGATGGCGTATGTGTTGATAAAGTGAGCCAGCATGTTACAGATCCAAAGAGACAAAACATCTCCGAGCAGACGAGGAATCAGCCCCCTGAAAACACAACACCACTGTGAATAATCAGACTGAAATCCATTAACTTTATTAGCAGCAAATCTACGCACGCAAAGAATCCCAGGATGCCCTCTTCTCTGTAGATCGTAATAACTGAGTCGAAAATACCACTGCAAATAACAGAAATAATGTTATGATTTTGTGTTGTCATGGTTACTGAATTTACAGATGACAGATTATTAAGTTTAAACGTGGCTTTACCTGTATTTTGTTTCCCTCCCGATGAACTGCACCATACATCTTAAAGTTATCACTGCAAAACACAAATGCGTGTTAATATTATTTTTGTTTATTTATTCTATTTATTGCACCAAATTAAATACACTGAGGAGGAGAGTGACAATTAAATGCGTACTATGAATCAACCTGATAAAATAAATTGATTTCATAAGTTGCACTACGGAACTTTTCTGGCTGCTTGTCTCCATGAAGATGTTACTGTTTTGACCAGAATTCTCCGAAGTATGGCAATAAATAAGATAAACCGTCGACTCTACTCTGAGACTAAGAGGTAATGCCACAAGGTCAAGTTACAAGTCATATCGGTGGAGAGTAGGGCTGGGTATCATTAAGAAGTTGCAGATATGATTCATAGGCCACGATACGTTTTTTGATTTGATATAATTCAATACGATCTATTTCAAATCGATTCAGTATGGTTCAGTAAAAAAATAAAGGCTAAATCATGGCTGTGATACTAAAAGACTTTGTTAAACTTTTACCTGTGCAAAGTTCATATGAAACACACCCATTTTATTCATCAAAACAGTGAATATGTCAAATGTATAAATAAACGCATTTCCTTCCTCTAAAACAAGTAACAAAACTGTTGCGCTGTCTCAAAATAATTTAGTAAAATATACCAAAAATACTCTTTATCTTCTATCGATACAGAAGTCCACGATATCGATACTGTATCATCACATTAAACAATACGATATATCAAAATGTTGATATTTTTGCACACCCCTAGAGGCAAGCCCACTTACAGTAACAAAGTTTTTAAGGATTTTTTTCACTATAATTGAATAAATTCCAGATAGATTTGTTTAATGCCAAACTGTGGAACATTCCGGTTAAGCAATAACATCTCCATGGAGACAAGCTGGTAGCAAACTCTCCACCAGAAAAGTTACAAAGTGCACTCGAGTTGGAAAAAAGAGAACGTAAAAGCAAGACAAAGGGCATTTTTCAGTGATGTTTGAAACTAAAAGTATTGGGAAGAAAAAAGGAGGAAGCATTGGTTTTGATTTACCGTAAAAAGGATGTGCGACAACTGTGGCACAAGAGCGAGCGATCATCTCTTTGGTCGTCTGTTTAGATAAGACAGATTCACTTGAAAATTTGAACCAATTCGTTAGATTATTCAAGTATTTTGTTATTTAGCATTACTTCTTTAACAACATGCTCCAAGGAACCAGCTGGAGCTTTCGGTGGGCCACCGGGTAACTGCAACACAAAATATTACATCTTGATAAAACAATCGTGCAAACTTTATCTAAAACCAAAATCATTAGTGTTTAATAAGTCAAAAAATATGCCCCAAATATACAGAGAATACATTTTTTATAAAACACAACCTTGTAACCATATTTAATTATAAATACTATTACAAGATAGAGAAAGATAGATACAGACAGTGATACATGGAGATGGAGAATGATAGAGAATGATAGATAGAGAATGATATAGAGAGATAGAGAGATAAATAGAAAGATGGATAGACAGCTGGATAGAGAGATAGCTAGAGATGGAGAAAGACAGAGAGAGTGAGAGTTTACTGATCCCAAAGAAAATTCAAACTTACTCGAATGTTGTCGTTCTCGTGGCATTTCTGAAATAAAGAAAGAACTTAAATCAACTACACATTGTTAAATTGTAATCTCAGAAAACAGAAAAGTGCATGTTAAACAGAGTTGTCAATAATTTACAGTCAAATCAGTTCAAATTAGATAAAAAGTACAGATTATAATGTTGTACCTGCACCACTTGGCTGTGCACCACTGTGCCGAAGGTCCTGGCGCAGAGCCTTGGAACGAGGCCTTTGAAGAGACCGGCTTTTCCATCGATCTTTATTATGTGTTTTGCTGAAACAGAACGACAAAAGAAAATTATGATTTATAAAATGCATTAAAAAGTACAATAGTCAAAATGCTGTTCCACCTTGTGATGTCATGTAGTGGCGTTTTCAAGTTAACAGCTGCCTTTTAGCTTTAGTTCAGTAGAGATCGTCACTTCCAAGGTCCAACTTATCCAAATGATTCTTGTGAAGGTGCAAGGAGTTTAAAAATAAAGTGGAGCACTTCCTGTATTACTGCATGACATCACAAGGTGAAATAGTGTTTTCTGTTTGAGAGACGAGCCTATCCTAAATATGCAGGGTTTGTGTTTTAAACGTGTGTGAATGAAACAAAACACAACTCCAGGTGCTGTATGTTTTTAATGAGGAAACAACATTATACAACAATATACATCAGCAAATAGCATAATATGGGCTCTTTTAAAAAAACAAAACTTCAATGTAATCTTTCAGTGTGGCATATAAAGATGCATTTTCTGTGGTTTCCAGTCCATTTACCATAAGCACTAATGGAAACTCAAAACATTTAGAGGTTCATTTTAGACCAGTTCTGTTATATTTAATGTAATCAGGATGTTATCAGGAGGATACAAAAAAATATGTCAAGATGAACAGAGTTTTTTGTGTTCATTAATTATTTATGGTGTTTGAGATCAACTGAAATGAAGTCTGACGCTGCACTCACCATAAGCAAACAGCCCGGGCAGCTGGTACACCTGTCTGCCCAACAGGTCTCTGCCCAGAGTCGGAGGCAGCGGCTCGTGTCCCACCTGAACACAACACAGAGGAAAATATATTGTGAAACAGGCATGTCTCACATGGTTTCACATTTGCAACACTCAACACTACAACATTACAACACTACATCACTGTGCAGCAGAAGAGGACAAAGATCCACAGTGAGGTTTGTAAACAGAGGACAGTCCAAGGCTGTAGAGCACAGGTCAATAAAAATCCAGAACAATTTGACAACAATTTGAACAATTTGAGAAAACAATGTCATTGTGAGGGTTAGGGTATTTCTGACAGGCACTGACTTTATGCTTAGATTAGCAGTACATGATTTATTTATTTGCACATCCAGTGGCATTTACATTTTAGAAAAGTGTATTGTCTGCATTCAAATGATCAAATTACTGATTCAATTGTGATTAGAATCCAGAAACTGACGGCTGATAAAATCTGCTGATGTCACGTTTATGGGCCAATATTTAGGGCAGATTTGGATAATTAGTGTCCTTAAATTATATGATTTGAATTAATTACGGACGCATCCACAACTCTTTTTGACAAACTTTACAAATAAGAGAGAAGTGTGAGCAGAATTTTGCGCAGTACCCTCTGAAGTGTTCAAAGTTCACAGATATTCAGCCGCTAAAATGTGCAAATATTGGCCCAATATATCAGCCAACATCCCTTTTTAATAAACTTAATTACTTAAAATACATTAAGAGCTTTAATGTGTGAGCGCTTGCTTATTACCTCCGCCAAGGAGGTTATGTTTTCGCCTGAGTTTGTCTGTTAGTTAGCAAGATAACTCAAAAAGTTATGGACGGATCTTGATGAAATTTTCAGGAAATGTTCCTAATGGTAAATCCAACAGATGATCCAAAAGAAATCCTGGATTCTGGATCACTTTGAAAACTGAGCTGCTTGGCGGAGGTCTGCGCTCTCTGAGTGCTTTTCTAGTTTAAACAATGGGATCATTCCCTGACTGCTGAACTGCCCACGATGAAGGGGCACCTTCACAGTGAAAGAGGACCTGCTCCTTTGTTATCACTCTGTATCTGGGTAATATGACTCAGAGGGAAAACATGTAATGCCCTCACATACAGATTATGCACTATAAAACACATACATTATGCACTATAAAACATCTGTAGTCATTTAATTTATCCAGTGAAATCATATATTTCATTGGACAATTTCATGGCATCACTATTCTGGGGTGTAATGTTGCATAGTACATAATTATCAAATACTCTCTCTGCAGGTCACCACCCAAAAGCATATGCAAAATATAAGAGCCACAATGAAGACATTTGTGCAACGCAAAGTTCAAAAACAGCAAGATCATAGAAATATGCAATGAAAAAAATCAAAATTAAAATAGACTGAAATCTAACGAAGATTAGAAATGCTTTTAATATAGTTAAGTTAAAAAGGCATACAGATAATAAAATACAACACTGTGTACAATGAGAGGCTATATAGACATGTTTATGTACAGTATATAGACAATTTTATCACATAATAATCTGTTTGTCAAAGTAGTAGTAGAGACAGAATTTAGCAGTAAAATTCAGCAGAATAAAATATCAAAAAGTTTTATCATAATATTATACATGGCATTTAAAACCCAGTACAACGCATCCCCACGACAACAACTAAAATGTAAATGTAAATGTCTTTGAGCCTTTTTTGTGTAGATAAATTATTAGTCAATGTGTCATAACAGATAAGTTAAAAATGAAAGAGCAAAAAAGGCTTGCTGAAAGAGTTACCAGAAATATTATCATAAAACATAACATGGAACAGTTACATTAAGATACTAAAAGCCTAATATTAAAAGCCTAATATTGGCATGCAATCGTATAACTTTACAAAATAATACGTTTAGCTTATAACTTAAAATTGCAATTAAAGCCGCGCGCAGCTATGGTGGCCCTCGCCCCGGTTCGTTGTCTATGATAGGGGGCGCTATAGTGTTCACTTTTCATATACTTTATAGTGTATTATATTCAGGCTGAGATCAAACATTAGTGATTAAAATTTCAGCACGATAGGTCAAAGCATGTGCATGTAATAGATTTTAAACTATTTTTTGGGGGAGTATTTGCGCACCTGCTGGCCAACCGTGAAAACTGCCCCATGTCCATAATACATTTGTTTGCTTGGAATCATGCATAGAATTTATTCCCCGAATTTGGTCCAAATCCGATAATGTAGACGTTTCATGTCTATTCTAGGTGGCGCTATAGTGTTCACTTTTCATAAACTTTATATTGTTTTATAATCAGGTTGAAATCAAACATTAGTGATTCAAATTTTAGTGCTATAAGACAAAGCATGTGCGTGTAATATATTTTAAAGTATTTTTTTGGGAGTATTTGTGCCCCTGCTGGCCAACCGTGAAAATTACCCCATGTCCATAATGTATTTATTTGCTTGTAATCCTGCATAGAATTTAATCCCCGAATTTGGTCCAGATCCGAAAATGTTGACGTTTCACGTCTATGCTAGGGGGCGCTATAGTGTTCACTTTTATTATATTTCATATTTCATTACATTCGGGCCGGGGTCACGCAGTTGTGATTTGAATTTGAGCTCTCTAGGCCAATGCCTGTGGCCGTGAGAGGTTGTCAAAGAAACAGGAAATGAAGGCGTTTTTTTGCCGGCGTGCTACGGGCAAACCGTAAGGAGTTAAGAAAAAACATAGATGATTTATGTGAATCTATGTCTGTAGATGTGACATGTCAAATCTGAGCTCATTTGGACTAAACACAAGGGACACGAATCTTTTTGCACATACCCAAGTCAAAACGGCGCCGAATTTTTAATCCAATATGGCCGACTTCCTGTTCGTCATTCATAACATTCATGTTATGACTTTTTTGTTTGTCTACCTGAGCTCTGTCATTGTTCCGAATTTTGTCAGCCTACACCAAAATATTCTTTTCAGCTGCCCATTCATGTTGAAATTTTGATTTTTCAAGGGGGCGCTGTCGAGTGATGCCCATTTTATCAAATTTTTCGCCGGACCGGTCGATCAAAATCGCGATCGTTTGCAAGGAAAAATAATAACACAAACGAAGAACAATAGCCCTCGCCATTGACTAAAGTCACTGGCGAGGGCCAATTAAGCATTTTGATACGGAAGGTCAAGAGGAGCAGCATTAGTGTTGTGAAAGTTGCGAGAATTAATAGCCGTGTTCCATTTCAGGGTCTGCAGCCTCCGAGGCTGGTTTTCAGGCCGCATACGCCACTTCCGGCGCGACAAGGCCTGTTCCATTTCATGCAGCCTCTGAGGATGCAGCCTGAAAACCGGCCTTGTTTCCATGGAGATCAGGCCGTGAACGAAGGACGTGAAAATGTATCCTTCGCGGCCTTATATTTCCCAGCATGCACCGCACGCTACTTCTTCTACGGTAAAAAATGGAGTCCGCGGCCAATTTCAAGTGTACTTTTCAATGTAAGTATTGGTTTACCTCACGTACAATTAATTCTAAGTTACTAGCTACATGAAACTGTTCATAAACAAGGTCACTTAAGTTGAACTTAAGATGTTAAGTTAAACATATGTATGAAGGTAGTTGTTACGGCTTTGTTCACGGCGATAGTTGTATTAGCGGTTAGTAGCGTTATTCCTTACACTTGTTTATTAGCTTAGCTGTTGTAATGTTAGATATTCTCCAGTATGTAAGAATATTTTTGTCTTCAGGGAACAAGGAGCAGACCACCCGATTGATCGAGCTGAGGCGGGAGAACGACCACCTGTTCACCGGGGCTAAATTCTCCGTGAACATGGCTTGGAGGTAAGTATTAAAACAGTGCTATATGCTCCTGTTAGATAATATAACATCAGCCATGAAAACTATATCAACGCTGGCATTACTGCCATTTGAAAACCTTTTTCATTTGTACATATGTGAGTAGTTGTGAATTAACCTGGGTTTCCCCATTTATTTCCTATGTTATCCACAGCCTGTACTTCTGTGATTACTAAATGATGGCCGGGAAGCTGGTGATCTGAAAAGTATACTACACAATGTTGTACTATCATGTGTAGTAATGTAGTAATATCACATTGGAGAACCAAACCTACCTACTTGCCAATAGACAGTTGTTCACAAATAAGATGGACTTAGTAAGTTTAAAAGCACCATGAAAACAGGAATTAAAAAAAAGACATAATTAACTACATAAATGAAAGGATAGTGTGTGGTGCATGGTTATTGAACAAATGTTTGCAGTAACACCAAGAGATCTGTAACAGATTTCATAGTATACATAATATACACAGGTACTGTATTTATTATTGTGTAAACTTGAATGTTTATGTTCCGTTTGACTCAGGACAATACTGGAGAAGTTAGGCCTGCAGGACCAGGTCTCACCGGCGCAGGCCAAAAAAAAAAAGGGATAACCTCAAAAGAAAGTATAAAGTATGTACATTATCTGAAACATGCAATCTTTATTTGTAGAAATAAACCCTTGTGTTCATCCCTGTATTATCCTTCTGTCAAAGGATTGCAAGTACCCAGGGACAGGGGAAGGAGTTGCTGGAAGGACAACAGCTGAGACTTGGGCCCAATCCCAATTCTCCCCCTTAGCCCTCTGTCTTTGTCTTAGCCCTACCCCTCTGTCTTTAAACAGAGGGTTAAGGCAAAGGGTTTGTTTTAAACCCTTAGAAATGGGACACCCCTTTGCAGTCGCAACAATATGACATTATTTTTAAAGTTTTGAAGTATTGTGCTCCTTTTGAGTTTGTTTTAAATGAACTTTGCAAAAAGTCAAATGTTTTTTTTATTTTTTATTTTTTTTAAATTACTATACTCTGTACAACATATGTAAATCAAATTTTAATCAACTGTAACACAAAATTAAAATGCTGCAGAGGTGGACGGAGATGCAGAGGATGCCTGGTACACACAAAAAAGAAAACAAAATTAATACATGAAGGTCAGGGACAGAGGTGGAAAAAAATACTGAAAAATTGTAATTAAGTTAAAGGTATCTTTTCTTTGCTTAAATCCTACTCAAGTAAAAGTACCCGTCTGAAAATGTACTCGAGTAAGAGTAAAAAATTACTTCATTTCAAATGTACTTTGAGTAAAAGTTACTTAGTTACTTTCAATTCAATAAAAAAAAACTACAGTAAAAATGCAGGTTTTTTCATAATGTTGCTGCACATAAATGCAGTCTTAAATAGACATAAACTGCGGTAAACTAAATGTGACGCACTACCATTTAATTCCTCTAGGAGCTGAAGATATATGGGATAATGAATCTAGGACAGGGCTCCAGAGCCGCATGTGGCTCTTTCATCGTTCTGTCGTGGCTCCCTGTGACTTTGGAAAATAATAATGAGTATTTAATTACATTGTATTTTTATTTTAGTTTGTTCGTTTTTAAATGTAAATATAAACCTATTAATTAAGGTTGCCGACCCCTGATCTAGGAGCTGTTGAATAAGATAAAATAAGATGATCCTTTGTTGGCAGTTGCGCAAAACCCCGACACAAGCCAATGTTCTTCTGTGGTGATGCTCGGCTGCCAGGATATCACAGAAAAATCTAGTAAATTCTCTAAACATTAACTGTCATGATGTTGTGTAGTCTAGTCATGTAGCATCACTCTTCATATCTAAAACCATACATCCATTTCGTTTAACATGACATTTAGCGAACATGCAAAGCATTCTCAACCAATCCATAGCCACTTTTGATGGACTAGTACTGTCCACTCGAAACTAGTCCAGGCAATAACCCATGAACTATCCTATAGCCAACATAAATTAAGATGATTTATTAAGATTTATTTCTGACTGTCCTCTAAAGCCAATTTTAAACGTGAGGTGATTTTCCAACTCTCGGCTACTTCACTTGAAACGTTCGTGATCAGGATGGAAAATAACTGAAATCATGAAGCCAGATTGTGTTAACCAAACAACAATAAATATACCGTTTGGGTATAACAGGCCAAACATATAGGCCTATATTTGTAGCCTACTTACCACCACATGCTTTCATAGATTCATGTTGAGGTCTTGTAGCTGAAAGCTCGGTTCAGCGGGGCAGACACATTTTACATTGCATGATTATGTTGCTGCCTTTTTTGCGTTTAAACGCGAATAGGTCATCGAGGTTTGGCCAAGGGTTTCTATGGCTTTTCTCTCCAGAATTGAATGCATCTTCTTCTGGTCCTTCATCTCCCATGACCTCCATATGTGGCTCCGCAATAACCATCTTGTTCCAACGCCTTGATTCAGATTGTGAAACAATGGAATTGCCGCACGCAAACCCGCGCAATGCAATTTCCTTTCAGTTCCGGCAGATTATTTTCCCCCGCATTTTATTTTTTGTCCCTATCGATATTATTTTACTCAGGAAATGACAAAGTACTCATAAAAACGACTCAATTACAGTAATGTGAGTAAATGTAATTCGTTACTTTCCACCCCTGGTATTATGTTATTTACAGTAATATGACTATGTTTATGTACAGCAGGATTAGACAGGATAAATATCAGTAAGTGACATAAGTGAATTGTATCAGAGGTATTGCACAGTATTGCAATGACAAAAAATGACAGCATTTACAATTTGCTAATGGTGTTCGTTGAAATTGTGATTTCGATTTTATTGTGATATTCTTGCAGCCTTAAAACATTCTAAGAATGGTTACCATGGCAACATAGCACTGCAGAACACTTTTCTAGATTCTACAAAATCCAGTTTTGTTGCTATTGCTGGGTTTCAGATGATATCACAGCATTCTATAGGACAATATTAATTAATACAGATGGGAGGCAGCGGAAATTTAAATTGTTAAAATGCAAAAATATGTAATACAGTGAATTCTTGGATTTATTCAGTAATAATCAATAGAGAAATCATAAAGCAGTCACTTCAAAGCTTAAAGATGTCAAAATGTTGTGGCCTCGCTCTGCTACTGAAAGTTAGGGTTAGGATTAGGTTCACTGAAAAAGGTAGCAAAATGGAGTTTCAAATCATTGGAGGAGTCAGAGTTATTATCCCTAACCCTAACCCAAATCCCAATCGCAACCCCAACTCGGATCCAGGTCCAGGTCCATGGACAAAGGGCCTGCTGATTGCAGGTGGCTGCGCCATAGCAGCAGTAGCCGTCTGGAAAATTGCGTCATATTTTGTGACGTAATTTTTTACATATTTGGACGGCATCTTAGAAACTGATGACTTAAATATGCCATCAGTTTCTATGAGTTTCTATAGATTTATGTCATCTTTGGTGACATAAATCTATAGTTTGTTTTTGGAGGGACGGCATCAGAAATAAGTTCTGGTGAAGTCTCTCAGAAACTGATGGCATATTTATGTCATCAGTTTCTAAACAAGATTTATGTCATCTTTGGTGACATAAATCTATAGTTTGTTTTTGGAGGTACGGCATCAGAAATAAATAGATCTCATATTGTTAATAACTCCAGTGACACAGAACTGATAATAAAAATGTAAAATTAAAACCACTCTCTGTACAATTAAAGTTTAAAAACAAAACAAAGAAAAAAAAATACTCATTTAGCAGCTCAACAATATCAAAAACAGTGATTCCCACAATTAGACCAAAAGTGACCAAACTCATGACACAGAATTCACGTAACAGGATGAAAAGTGTAATGTGTGTACAAATAAAATTGTTCATTACTGCTCAAAATGTATTTAAAAAAAAAAAAAAAAAAAGTAACTAGTTTAGCAGAAGTTTGTAATAAAACATTAGCAAGACATAGGAAATTTTAAATCCCAGACATCACAGACACCAGTATTTTTAAAGTAGACCTACCTTAAGTTTCTTTAAATGTGCTGTTTTATGTACAAACTGATTGTTTTATTGATGATACATATTGGGCATTTCTAGTAAAGATTAAATGAACTCCGAACAATATTGATTGAATAGTCTAGAGAGAGTAAATCACAACTGTTTTAACCAATATACGAACCAAAATGTCCAACAAGGTCCAGCGTTTTTGGTATTTCTTATTATTCGAATAGTAATTGTCTATGATATAGGTCCTGGTGCAGGTGAAAGGTTGACCATTTTCCTGGTGTAGTTGGTTCAAGTGTTGCAGCTCTCATCATAGGACGGTGGAGCTTCTGGAAATAAAAAAAACAGACCATTTAATAAAAAGATCTAAAAAAGACATTTAGACCAACTAAAAGCAGCAGACTGGCCGGCTTCCAATGCACGCGCATGCGCTCAGGCAAGAAGTCACCGTTGATCTACCCAAGCATACGTAGATTTAGTTTTTAACCAATGAGTTCAGTTGTTTTTTTATTGTAGGTAAGTGATGCTTACAGTGTAAAATGTTTTGGTAAAATATCACCTCTTCACTGTACTGTGTCAGTGTGAATTCAATGCATTTGACAAAGTATGTCTGTTTAAACTGAATGTAAAATGAGATCTAAGAGATCTAAAATTAGTTTAAAGGAACTGTTTCTTACTGTTGTAAGAAAGGTACCAGGCACCAGTTGTTGCCAGTGCCTTAACCTCAATATAAAGGACATAAACAAGTTTTTCTCATTCTCAGGACAGCAGCTACTGCAGCAGCAGAAGCTGCACTAGCAAGAATTAGTGACTGGCTGTAGGTGCTGGTGTTTAGATAGTGAGGATTCAGAAGAGTCTTGTTAGATTTAAAACAACTCGTGAAACTAGAAGTATTTGATTTAAACGCATCTCCCTCATATTTTGAGACACAGACACAGGTAATGTTTATGGAATTTGAAATCCAAATCTTACAATACAGTTCCTTTAAGCGTCCCCCGTTAAATTTCTTAGTTCAAGTGTTCTTCAGCATTAGCAACTGGAGCTGTAATTTGCACCTTCTCCACCAGATGTCCCCCCCAAGATTATGAAGAGCACCACATCAGTAGGCAATATACCACTAACCTTGTTACACTGCATTATCTATAAAAGATAATACACTGGTTTAGCCCTTAACAAGAAAACTCGTCTTGATCCGTATGTAAATATACTTTGTTAATGCTTAACTTGTAAGTACTGAAAACACTGCATATCAGAGTGGTGCAGGTTGTAAACTTACCTCTTGGATATGAAGGTGTGCTGTAGTCTGGTGGAATTATGTGCGGACTTGGCATTGCACTTGCTCTGATATCTGAGGGATAAGGAGCGGTGGCACCCCTAGGGGCGGCTTCGGGATGGTTTTGGCCGAAAAACAGCCCTGGGGCATAGCTGAACGCATTTGGTGACACTAGCTGGGACTGTCTCTTGTTGGGATAACCTCCGCCCATCACAGCGCCCCCTTCTGCTCCCTCTGGGAACTCTGCCGGGGGCGCGCTGGGGGAGTGGCACGAGGACATCCGGGAGCGCGGGGCAGGGCGGGGGGCGGGTTTGGGCACAGGCCCAGGGGGTAACGTGGGTGTGGTGGCAGTAGTGGAGGTGGAGTCTTCAGGAGCAGGGAGAGAGCTCGGGACAGAAGCAGCAGCAGGAGCAGAGGAGGTGGAATTGGCTGCAGGGCGGTACTTTTTGTCCAAAGACACATTTCCGATGTGGATGGGTAATGTCAACATGACGTCTGGAGTTTTCAGACTGACCTAGAGGGAAACAAAAAATGTGTGTCAGATATTTGAAAATGAGTTTTGATTTACGGAGTATTAAAATAAAATAAAAAAAACAAATAGTAAAGAAGTCAAAATAAGTAATAACTTTGAGGCAGTTCATACACTGGGGTGGTCTCCTGACAACCTTCTGGGTGACATTGGCATACTGTGTGACAGTAGGTGCAACACAGATGACCTGGTATAATTGCTGTGGTATACTCAAGTCAAAATGACTGTACAAAGCCGTTTTGTATTTAGCAGCTCCTTGACTACCTGATCTACCTTTGTGTACGTTTGATGCGATAAACAACTGCATGTGTTTACCATCTCTGCCTGCCCTACCCATCTCCTGCACAATGGCTTGCACATCCTCTGGAACACCGTACATAACAACATGAGATATGTTTGGAGATATGTCTTTGACTTCCTGTACTATCCAGTCCATACAGTCCAGCTGAGGTCCTGATACAGGAATCTGTCCAAGTCTGATGTTGGTCCGGTTTGGGCTTTCAGTCACAGTGACCGCCTTTTCCGTCTGAAGAGAGGAGGCCACTTCAATCAGCTCAGACCCGTTTATCACACTTTACCATGATTACTCCCATTAGAGTGGCCCTTATTTGCATATAGTTTAGATAATGTTGTGTGATTGTGCACTTCAAATCAGCTTCAGTGTTAACATGTTAAAGTGACGTGAAAATATGAAGCTTGAGCTGAGTATGTATTTTTTTACTTTATATATTAGACTAAGGCCCAATCTCAATTCTCTTTTGTACCCCTCTGTCTTTGTCTTTTAGCCCTACCCCTCGCCCTAACACTCTGTCTTTAAACAGAGGGTTAAGGCAAAGGGTTTGTTTTAAACCCTTAGAAATGGGACACCCCTTTGCAGTCGCAACAATATGACATTATTTTTAAAGTTTAGTATTGTGCTCCTTTTAAGTTTGTTTTAGATAAACTTTGCAAAACGTCTAATGTTTTTTAAATTTTTAAATTTTTAAAAATTACTATACTCTGTACAACATATGTAAATCAAATTTTAATCAACTGTAACACAAAATTAAAATGTGCAAAGAGGTAGAGTGCAAATTTTAAAAAGAGGTAGAAAAAACAAAATTAAATAACTAGAAAACAGTGCAAATCTGAACTCTGTAAACAAACACAAAAAACTACACAAAAAAACCCCAACTACATTTTATCAACTAATTTCTCAAACAGTCCCAAAAAACGCTCAGTTTTCTCCTCAGTCTCCTCGTGCCTTTTCTGCTCCTTTGCGGACTCTTCTTTGAGGAAGTCCACCACAACATTTTTGGACTTCCTTGTCCTCTTTCTGGGAGAGGGAGATTGAGGAGGAGCTGCAGCCACAGCTACAGCTGAGGACTGAGCAGCAGGTGAGGACTGGGTGGCAGATGAGGATGAGGATGCAGAGGACGGGGATGCAGAGGTGCACGGAGTTGTAGAGGATGCCTGGTACACACAAAAAAGAAAACAAAATGAATACATAGTCATAAACATATATAGTTGTTCTGGTACCTACAAATATTATAGAATGTAATATACCTTATATTTTATTTTCAAATTCTCCCACTTTTTTGAAGCTTGTTGGGCTGACACAACTCCAACAAGTCCAGCCTCCTACAAGACATTTCTAAACAAAATACAAATGTGATTAATAACATGTCATTTTTAATATAAATAGGGGATAATTTACAAGGCGAAACGAAACAATAATATTTTAGGCCATGCATGTTCGTAATACTTTACACATTCTACTGTAACATGTGTATAGTTCTAAAAGCGCATGAGACGAGTTACGAGGCGAAATACAGCGATATATTTGACACATTCTAGTCTGACATATATGCGTATACAGTTCTTTTAGGCCATGCATGTTCGTAATACTTTACACATTCTACCGTAACAAGCGTATAGTTCTAACCGGGCATGTTACGATAAGCCGTATATGTCAGAAAGCGTAAATGCTGCCGCCATGAGTATACCTACAACTTTTCAAAAGTTACTACAGTTTTATACAACTTTTTATGAGGTTCTTGAGTGCAAAATGCTTACATTTGTGCGAGCCCTTCGGCGCCATGTTGCTTTCTGCTGCATCTTGCGTTAAGCCACGCCCATCCCCTTTGCGCAAAGGGTGCATCTGCAAAAGCTCTGCTCAGAGGGGTGAACAGCCCTTCTCCTTAGCCCTCGCACTTACAGAAAAGAGTATTGGGACACCCCTCTGTCTCTCGTGAACGCGCACAACAGAGGGGTAGGGCTAAGACAGAGGGCGAAGGGGAGAACTGAGATTGGGCCTTAGACTTAGACAAACTTTATTTATGAACAAGGGCAATTATTTGGACACAGTAGCTCACACATCACAATATAATATAATGGCAAAGAATAAAAAATATAAATGGTAATAATAAATTCTAAATAAGTAGCAAAAAAGATAGCAAGAGACAAGTGTCAAATAAAGCATAATTATATAAATGTATATGTACAAGTATATTTGAATAAGTATATTTGTTTTCATATAGAGCCTTGATTAATGGACACGTTGAATTAAATATTGAAACTGAATACAATTATAAACATTTTCTTAAAAAATAAAACACTAATACATTAAAAAGTAGTGGAAATAATTTTTTATCTGCAAAACTGGCATCTCATAATACTAATACTATAATACTGATTTAGAACATCCGATCCTAGGAATAGTAACATCAAGGTGAAAGTTATTTTTTGCTATTGCTTTTTATTTATGTGTTTTTTCTAAGGTCCATACTATCCAAATATTGATGAATTGCACAAAAACTTTTATATATATATATATATATATTTTTTTTAATCAATTTCATTCTTGTTAGGTTAAAAAGGTCCCTAAAACAGAATTACAGAGCAAGCAGTCTGTGAAAGATCTGTACGTGGTGTTTATGAAGTAATACAATAAAACATGATTTTGATTGAACAAAAAGAAGAAGAAAAGAGCTTGTCAAATCACAAATCAAATTATTGAGAAGTAATATGTTTTGGTCTTTAAATTATTCAGTGTCACTTTGTTTAGCTGTTGTTTTTTCCTTATGCAGTGAAGCAGGAGCTGAACTTCCTGGACAAAGACACACAGTTCTACCGTTTCCAAGACTCAGGTTTTGGTCTGAACCACGTCACAAACGAGAAAGTTCCAGAGGAGGACCTGCAGGAGGCGCTGTCTCTGCTCTCACAGCTGGGGCCTGACGCTTTGCTCACTATGATTCTCCGCAAAAGGTCTGTGCACCAAAATAATGAATCAATATTTTTCCTCATATTGGCTGGTCAAGTTTTTTATTCGATCATATTATTACTTATTAAAAACACAAATGGATTCCAAATTGATTTCCTGAACATTAATAAAACAGACCTGTAATCATTGCAATTTAACACAAAAATTGTTAACTCTTTCTCCAAAGTCTGAACTCCTCTTGAAACCACACTTTTACTGCCAGAGAATTGTCTGTCTAAATCTTGACTGTAATGAGAAATGACAGATAAAAACTGTGTTACTTGCAAAAACCCAAGAACAAGTACATTTGAAGAACAAAGACAGTAGTGTATTTGATGGCTGATTGAGTCAAATTGTGAGGACTAAAGGACTAGGTCACAGTATCGTGCTAATATCTTGCTAATGCTGGTTCTGACATATTAAATTGATAAAATAGCTTAAAATATTCCCCTCTTTGTTTCATTTGTGTTTGTTTCTTGTGTTTAGCCCGAGTCAGAGAAGTGCAGAGGACCTGGAGGTGATCTATGAGGAGCTGCTACACGTCAAGGCTGCAGCTCATCTCTCCACCTCAGTCAGTATTACAACTCTACAGTCACCTCCTAGCAAGAAAAACATCAGAAAAGACACTGTTTTTATATCGGTTTGAGGCACAAAAAAGGCCTGTTATTTAAATGAGATTGAGGCCAAGCCAAAATGCTATTGACGAATTTGCTGTAATGGTTTGTTCTTATGATTTGTGGTTAACAACACAGCAGTTACTGGGTCTACATGCAACAGAAACTGAAACAAAGATAAGAGCACCTCTTTGAGTTGAAATTGTTTTATTGTTATTTAAAGGGTGCTTATTCCATTACACAGGCTTGGCTTTAGTCATGAGCATTACTGTCCATATCCATAGAATGCAAAAAATTGACATTACAAAATGTTACCACAATCTATAATACATATTCACTTAAAGAATATATTTATTAGATTTAGTTGTGACTAGGCCTGTCATGATAATTACTATATTGACGTTCAATATATGACAGCTAGAACAATATATGGTGCAAAAAACCATATAAATGTACTACAGTAAGATTTGAGATGTAGAGGGATGAAAAAGTCACTCCCAGGACTAATTATTGATTCTTTTTACCATTCACTGGGTATAAGAAGGGTCAATGTTATCGTTTATCATGATTTTTTTTTGTATTTCTTATTGTGACAGGCCTAGTTGTGACATTGCTATATCAAGGATCTCTCAAAAGTGCTATTATGGTGTTTTGTTTTAGCTAAAAACAAAAAATACAGTATGTTTGGCATCCTTTTTATAATTTTAGCAAAATTCACATAAATAATAATAGTTGAAGTCTTGTATTGCCTTGTGTAGATGACTTGTTAACTTGTAGTGCTGTGTTTTGTGTTACAGGTGCGTAAGGAGCTGGCTGCAGTGCTGGTCTTTGAGTCTCATGCCAAATCCGGAACAGTGTGTGAGTGCCTCTGACATTTGAGTGTGTAGAGACTGGACACACAGGGAGCTTTATGTGGATCCAGCAGAGCGTGTTTCAAAATACACTACTCTAATTATCTATAACTTATACAGTTAAAGGTGCACTGTGCAACTAGTAGAGGGTCCATCACTTTGACTCCATGTTGTTGTTTTTTTCCTGAAATGACCTAAAGTATGGCATTTAATTTAACTCGACAAGCAGGCCACATCACCAGGCCAAATTACAGGCCAGATCTGTGGAGAAGTGGACCACAGAGAAATAAGAATATGTGTAATTGAATAAATACAAGATGTATTTGTTTAATGCCTTACTGTGGAACATCCCAGGCAAAGCAATAACGTCACCATGGAGACAAGCAGATGGCGGACCGTCCAAGAGAAAATGTACACAGTGCAAGTGTTTTAATTTTCATTCAAGTAAATTATATATTAAGATGTTAAATCTGCACCACTTTGCCAAAACCACTTACAGAATTTGGTATATGTGGTTGATTCCTTCATTTATATCTCATAATAACTGAAAGAATAGCTATTATAATTACCAACCCTAGTACTACAATGGATGTGTTCAGATTTGCACAAAAAACTTCAAAATTGGGATTAACCTGGGACTAAACCCTGGAACTAAACCTGGATTAGAGCAGGGCCTGATCAAGTCAATATAAAGACTAAAACGGACTCAAACCAGGAACAAAGCAAGAGTGAACAAACCCTAGTTATGACTTTCCAAATGATGATAAATTAGCGCCTTTGTCATAGCAATTCAAAATTCCAACAAAATATTATATCATTTGAATAGTAAAAAGTACTCAAGAGGAAGCTGAAACCCATGAATAAATAGTAATCGCTGTATTTATTTCTGTATTTATTTCTGTGTTTATTTTGATTCAGTGTTCAGTCAGGGAGACAAGGGCACGTCATGGTACATCATCTGGAAGGGCTCTGTCAACGTCATAACACATGGAAAAGTAAGGATACACAAACTTAACCTAAGTAAAAATATAGATACTGGAGCAAAAAAACACTCCAGTAAAAGTAAAAGTATCACATGAAAACATCTACTTAAGTAAACGTATTTAAGGACCTGTTTAAAAATGTACTTAAGGAGTAAAAATTAGAAATATTTGCACCATTTTGTGATCTAATAAAGCTTCAAATATAGTGAATTTGATAAATAATTGTTTTTGGGGGTTTTTGTAGCTGTTTTTATTTGGATATTTTTGTTTGCTCAAATGTGTTAAAAATAAACCCCTCGGGCTTTTCAGCAGGTCTCACACAATAATAAAAATACTTTTCAGTTCAAAAATGTAGTGGAGTAAAAAAGAACAGATACCTTCTCTCAAATGTAATGAAATACAAGTAAAAAGTAAAGTATACCTGTATAAGTATAGTACTTTACTACTTTATTACATTCCACCACTGACTCACTTGTTATTTTTAGTCCAAACATGAAAGTAAATATAACTGTTCAAATACTGACTTGTTTTGAGTCGTGTAAATGTAAAAGTACTTGTGTTGTATATAGGGTGTGGTGACAACATTACATGAAGGAGAGGACTTTGGACAACTGGCCTTGCTAAATGATGCTCCTCGTGCTGCCACCATCATCCTCAGAGAAGACAAGTGTCACTTCCTACGAGTGGACAAGCAGGACTTTATACGCATCCTCAAGGTGTGGAAGATATGGGTTTTGTATGTACAGGGTGGGGCTGGGCGATATTGACAAAAAGAGAATAATTATTCAAACATAATTAAAAGGCCTGTATTACACTGTTTTCTGATCTATGTTATAATCTTGTTTCTTCTTCAAAAACATTCCTGGAGTTGTGTTTTGTTTCATTCACACTTATAGGCTTAGTTCTTCTCGCTCAAATCTGCGTTGTGCTGTCATGTGATAATACAGAAAGTGCTCCACTGTGTTTTTAAACTCCATACACCTTCACTAGAATCATTTGGATGATTTCAGCTCTGGAAATCCCAATTTTTACTGAACTAAAGGTAAACAGTAGCTGTTAAGTTGAAAACTACCGTTTCATGACATCACAAGGTGGAACAGCGCGTTTTGAGCTTTGAAGATGTAGACAGACATTACTCAAGCATATGTGAATAACAAAATACAACTCCAGATATGTTTTTGAGGAGGAAACAACATTCTAACATGGCTCACAAGAGTCAATTTTGTGTAATATAGACCCTTTAAATGCATTAGTATCAGATAAATTATATCAGATACATGTGAAATTACTAAAATTACTCTCAAAAGTGCAGAAATATCACTATATAGCCTTGTGTGGAGCCTTTTCTACTGTTATAGATGTAATTAGACTCTCATGAGACATTATCTCCAATGAGAAACAATAGTGTGATGAGTTGTATAGACTTGTGTATCATTGTGTGTGTAGGATGTGGAGGCAAACACAGTGCGTCTGGAGGAGCATGGGAAAACTGTTGTGGTGCTGGAGAAGAGTACAGAGTCCACTGAGCCTGGAGCCGGGGCTAACAGCAAGTAAGACACACTATAGAACTACTCTATAGGACTACTGTTTTGAAGTACTCTATAGGAGTACTTTATAGGACTACTGTATGGGACTACTGTATGGAGCTACTCTACAGGAACTACTCTATAAAACTACTCTATAGAACGACTCTATAGAGGTGACTGTAACTATTTAAAGATAAAGCTTTACAGGGGAAAGGTGCTCTAAAATCTCTAAGTAAGAGTACTGTATACTAAAGGAGTACTAAATATATACGTTTCTTACAGATGTTGAAGAGGTGATTATGTGATTATGTGAATATGCCCGCAAACAACAATACTAAATAATTTATTCATGAAAAATTAGGAAGTACATTTGTTACTTAAGGATGGGCGATATATCGATTCATCGAACATCGGTACCGGTGATATCGGCTGTGACAAATGTCTATAATATTACATGTCTATAATTCCCCAAATATTGACTTGTATTGTGTCAACATGAATGTAGTGTGCCCATTATTTGAACCATTTCTTTGCCAAACATTATTATTCTTGTCATTATAAAATTAGTTTCATCCATATCACAGTATAAACATGGACTTGGGCCCTGCTTATGTAATGACCATCAGAGCTAAAGGGTTTCCGCAAACACTAAAGTGATGGTTATATTGTCCTTTATTAGTTTTGCTGTCACTCCCTTCAGGAGCTATTAGACTTTTATGACTTCTTCCCAGGGTTCACTGTGATGTTTATGAAGTAAATATTATGTAGTGTTCTTTGTCACATTAACAGTGGCAAATGTGGTATAAATTTACAAGTATGATCTCGTGCCATAAGATACTGCGAGATAAAATGGCCTCAAGATTGTGCGCAGTTATCTAGTGAGAGTTTTTTCACCATGTTTTCACATTCGCCTTGAACAAGAAGCTGAAGTTCCAAAAAGCAGTAATTCATTGACCGTAAAACTAGGGATGCTCTGATCTGACACTGCTATTGGGGATCTGCGCCGATACTGAAACATTTGCTGGATGGGATATCGGCTCCCAAATATCGATTCAGCCAATATCCTGGTTGGACATATCATTCGATGTAATAAGACTATTTACTGGTCATAGTCGGCCCAGAAAGTCTCATAATGTTTGAACTTTTATTTACATAAAGTTGTTCTGTAGTTACTTCAGAGATAAATAACAGCTACAGAGCACAACAGGAATATTGTGCAATTGTAATTATTTATTTCTACAAATGTAACCGAAGGCAGTTTACAATTTCTTAAATAATGGCATATGTTAAGAATGAAACCGTAAAGAGCTTCCACCATTTGAAAGACAAGCAGTCCCTGTTCTGGCTTTGATTAAAATCGTAATCATCCAGTTTGTGCCAAAAAATCAAGATTTGATGTTTTGTCCATATCGCCCAGCTCTACAAAACATGAAGAAAGACTCAATTCATAATAAAGAAATAGTTAATTGATATTGGTTTACATATTAAGCATTCCAATGTTCTTATACTTAATAAATAAAGTATATTATTCATTCAAATATTATTATTGATCTTTGTGTTATTTAGGTACACAGTGATGTCCGGAACTCCTGAGAAAATCCTGGAGCACCTTTTGGAGACTCTAAAGCTGGACCCTTCACATGACGCTATAGGTGAGGTCACTTTTTTTTATGATACAAAACGTTGAACTAAAACACAAGATCAAAAATCAAATCTGGCCTGATCAAGCCTAGCTCAGGATATGGATATGGGTCCTAATACTGCTGACAGGTTGCCCCAGCAGCATTGAACGATGGGTCAAATTACCCTGTGGGGACAGTAAAGTGTACCTTAGTCATCGTTATATATTTTCCTCTTTTGTTTTTCTCCACAGATCCATGTGTGAGTGACTTTCTGCTCACTCATAAGGTCTTCATGCCCTCCAGTCAGCTGTGTCCTGCTCTGCAACACCAATATCCTGCACCGCCCAGTGAGCTGATAACAAACAGGCTGATAAAGATAAGACCAGGCTACCACATAACAGACACATTTACATAAGAACACAGCGTCGTAAAACTATAGCTAAATGATAGTAGATTTTTGACATGAGAAGGAATGAGGAAGTACAATCCTGTCATAATAAAACCTTTATACCAGTTAATAATTATCACTGATAGAATGCATTCATGTGATTCTAATGAGCTCCGGTTAAATGTTATGGCTTCATTTGCGAGATACTGTAAGTGAATAGGGGAAAAAAAAACATTAATCTATGAGATATGATTTTGAACCTTCCTCTATTGATACATTGCACTGACGTCCCGCTTGGGGTGTTCTACATGCATCTCTTAGGTGGAATATTTAGGAGTTGCCATGGTGACGCAATGCACACATTCAGACAGAGCAGAGCCTACATTAGTATCAGACCCCCAGGGAAATATAAAAATGAAATGGTATTTTAATCATATGCTTTCATGTGGAAAATATCGTTTTTTGTGTTGAAATGCCCAAAATTGCATGTATAGTGTTTACCATTAATAAAGGAGTCTATAATGGCCCCCAAAACATTTTTAGAAACAACCATTTAGAAACAATTAATTGGGAGCTGGTAGTGTTTTTTCATAGACCTTGATTCAGAATATAAGTGAATATATGCTTCAGATGATCCTTAACGTAGTATCCACTTACCAAACTGAGCTCTCAGAAGGCTCAGAGCAAGAGAAAGCTGCCTATGTCCTCAAGAAGCAGAAGGTAGTGAAGCTGGTTGGCCAGTGGGTGGCGCTGTACGGCCTGATGCTCAAAGAGGACCCCATTGCTGTGGACTTTCTGGAGGTAAGATGTCTTGAATTGATATTATAGTATAGTCATAATATCTGTATTAAATTTGTTTTTTTTGTTTTTTGTTTTTCTTTTCTATCATTTGAATAGGGTCTAAGAAAGGAGGTAGCTGCTGACTATCGCCTATGCAGTATTCTAAAGGAATTCAGAGAGAAGAGGAGGACCAAAATGTAAATGGTATACATTTAAAAACCCACAGACTGTAACATAACTATTTAATGCTTCTGATTTTTCCTCATATACTGTTCCATCTTGACTTTTACAGATTGGAAAATGGCTACCAGTCTCTAGGCAGGGTGAGAGCATTTTTCCCATAGTTACAACATATATTGTTTTATTGACATTACACAATTTGCTGTGTACATATTTTGGACTTATTGTTTTGTTGACAGTTTTAATTTTTATCTTGTGTCTTTGGTGTCAGAACCACCAGTTTGACTGGTTTTCAAACTGTGAGGATCCCAATGGAAGGTTACAGGCGATCAGAGCAAAGGATAAAGGTAAAGAATAGTTCAATAATGACTGAACAGACAAAACAGATTTTCAAGTGCATTAATGTATGTTTGTGATGAGGAAACAACATTATAACATAGAACAGAAAATAGCGAAATATGGGCCCTTTAATATATAAAATACTTATGAGACGGTAGGTAGGAACTTAGCCTGTCACAATAATTACTGTATTGGCTTATTGTTCTATAAAGGACAGACAGTATTTTTCAATATTTTTCATGTTTTCTGGGGCTGTTTTTTTTTACCTTTTCGTACTACGATAAGATTTTCTATATATATCACACGTAATTGTATCGTCATGACAGGCCTGTAGGAACAGTAAAAAAACTACCTGGTTCACACTTCTCCCTGGCTTGTGTTTTCTTCAGTGTTGTACGAGATCTACCAGCCGGACCACAAAGCTCTGACTGTGATGCTCCCAGTGAGCTCCTCTGTGCAGGACGTGATGTCTGCTGTGAACAAACCTCAGTCTGATCATGTCCTGGTCAAAATGAACTCTGCTGGAGGTGAGCTGATCTCACAATGCTCTACATGTACATTCTGTCTGCATGGCAAAAAAGGAGAAATTTAATTTGTCAACTGGACAGAGTTTATTTGGTCGAATACGTTTCGCAGCTCATCCAAGCTGCTTCTTCAGTTCTGGTCAGATGCTGGCGGACACTGCCTTATATCTGCTTGAAGGGAGGAGCTTAATTACAATGAAAATTACTCTGAGACAACACATATTTAAATACAGTTTCAGTTGGTCAGGTGATTCAATATGGAGTTGTTAACAGTTTCTGTTAGTCATGTGAGTCTATTCAATATGGAGTGGGAGTGGGGGAGTAGTTAGCATAACCATTCAGGGCCATGATGGGTGTTTTCACACCTCTGGACATGTCCTGGCTAGTCCCATTGTTTTCCCAGTTTGTTTTGATTTAGGTTTGAGGATAGAGTTATAGATGGGAGACAAATGATGTCTGAGACCTCCATTTCTGTTCAAGGAAGGATTCTCTTTCTTGACAAAAATAGCTTCTTTAACTCCCCTCTCAAACCAGTTCTTTTCTCTGGCCAGGATCTGGACCTCGCTGTCCTCAAAGGAGTGGCCTGTGGCTTTTAGGTGGAGATGTACGGCAGATTGCGGCCCACCCTGGTTTTCCCGTCTGTGTTGATACATCCTTTTGTGAAGTGGCTGTTTTGTTTCTCCAATGTAGCGCTCACTGCAGTCTTCACTACACTGAATGGAGTAGACCACATTGCTTTGTTTGTGGCTCGGTGTTTTGTCCTTAGGATGGACCAGTTTTTGTCTTAAAGTGTTTGTGGGTTTGAAATAGACTGGGATTTCATGTTGTCTGAAGATCCTCTGTAGGATCAACAAAACGAAGAGAGCAAAGAAACAGGACAACAGAGAACCAGAGCCCAGGAGAAGGGGTGTAACTATTCCTTACCTGGCTGGCGTTTCCGAAAAACTACAGAGGATCTTCAGACAACATGAAATCCCAGTCTATTTCAAACCCACAAACACTTTAAGACAAAAACTGGTCCATCCTAAGGACAAGAGCACAGAGCAAGGCACAGCAGATGCACTGAACAGATGAGCTCCAAAGACATGGCCAATGAACTCATCAGTTATGACTGGGAGCTGTTCACTGCCATGCACGAGGTAACTGCACATGTCACACTGTGATATTATGAAGCTACTTTATTATTAAGTTTGATATTAATTCAGATTAAATACATCTTGAGTTCACTAGGTAACATTTAAGAATTTAGAGTAATCATTTCAGATGGAGATTGGAACAAATACAACTCTAAAGGAGGAATACTGTTTTTGAAATATCAATCAGGACAGAAATCCTCACCACAAGAACAGTTTCTTCCTCTGAACACTTTATAACATCCGTCACTTCCAACAACTTACTTCAACATTACTTCATCTATTTGCACTGCTGTTATTCTGTCCATGTTAGATATTTTGTATTTATATTCAGTCAAAGCCTATTTTTTATCTAACATCTTATTGTTTGCATGCCTTTATTTTTATTTGATCGAAGTTTATATTATCTAATATAAAAACTAGGCAAGTGACAATTCTCCTTTTGCCATGGATTCTACCTGGACGACTGAGGGATTCTACACACAGTGGCAATAAAACCAATTATGATTAATCCACATATATCTTATATCATATATCATACCACATCTTCTTGAGGCTGTAGAAAAAATAAATACCTCAGCTCATTTGTCTGGACACAAAAGACACAATGGTCAGTTCAGAATGTGAGTCCAACCTATTACTTAAACCCCTATTAACCATTAATCGACTTTCTAAATAGTCCTTTGTCCCTCTCTGTGCAGGTGGAGCTCGTTTACTACGTCTTTGGGCGACACAAATTCAATGGGTCCATCACTGCGAACCTGGAGCGGTGTGTGCGACGCTTTAATGAGGTCCAGTACTGGGTGGTGACGGAGCTGTGCCTGTGTGAAGACCTGGTCAAAAGAGCCATTTTACTCAAGAAGTTCATCAAGATTGCAGCGGTGTAAGAAACATGTCACTCTGACTACACCAATGAGTCTGAACAATGTGCCTACTGACAAGGGCTGTGGTGAAGCATATATAGTTTACATGTACATTATTAATATAGTTTAAAGAAGACATATTTGGCAAAATCAACTTGAGAATCCAACTGGGCGCTCTGGTTTCCCCCATCAACTCAAAACATGCACATTAGGTACAATCATCTTCGAGTTAAGGTGGTCTTGACCAAACCTAGCTCAAGATTTGGAGCTGGGTCCTACTCCTGACAGGCTGTCCCAGCAGTATTGAAGGATGGGTCAAATGCAGGGACAATAAAGCATACCTAACCTTAAAGGTGCATTGTGTAACTTTTCTGGTGGAGGGTCCGTCAAATGCCTTTCTCTATGGAGATGTTATTGCTTTGTCTGGAATGTTTCACAGTATGGCATTAAACCTTTCTATCATTATGGAGACCAAACCAAACCAAGTTACAGGTCAAATCTGTGGAGAGTCGACCTCGCTCACAATCAGAATGTCTGTTTTTCTAGGTATTTTTGAGCAGTAAAACTATCTGTAATTGAATAAATGTAAAGAAGAGGCATTTAATGAAATACTGTGGAACATTCCAGGCAAAGCAATAGCATCTCCATGGAAACAAGCAGGTGATGAACCTCCCCCACCAGAAAAGTTACACAATGCACCTTTACAGTAATTCAGAGATTTCACACAGGCTAAAGGGGCAGTAATGAGCTTTTGAAGTAATTTGTTTGTGATAGTGCACTGCCACTATGAAGAGGTCTGGGCTTTGCTGTTTTGAACAGGAAGTCAATGGTCCCATTTCTATTATTCTGTAGTTTCAGATCAATATTGCTGTTTACAATGAACAAAATGTAAAATGATCCACCTGTTAGTTGTGGGTTTAATATAGACAGCAAGAGGCTGTTGTCCTCCGTTTGCTGTGGTTGAATAAGATGACATTAACAGAAATACTTGAATGGGATATGGTCATAATGTGATAGATGGTTATGAACTAATATGTACTTTCTGATTATAGCGAATACCCAGCAAAATAAAAAGAGTTTACTGCCACTATGAAAGATTAATGGTGAGTTCTATTTTTGCATTGAAAACATATCTGTAATTAGTAAGTAGTGGTAGATAAAAATGTTTAGTGTATTGGCCTTAAATCTCCAGCAGAGGCCGATATTTAGTTGAGCCAAACAGCAGCGTAAAAATATGCATAAAGAAGTGTTATTTGAACACTTGAGTCCAAAGAGGTACTGCAGAAATGTGAATACACTGCTCTTTTATTCATTTTCTATTAAAACAAGGTTGTGGATGTACTAAATTTAAATGTGATAATTTGGGGGAAATTATCTAAATTGACTCTGCATATCTGCAGATCTTATCGGCTATCACTTTCTCTCAATTCTAAAAAATCGCCATTGACCAGGAAAAAAACACAAAAACATATTGATCAATCTCTAATAAAAAATACTTACTTTATTTACTTTACTTATATTAAATTTTTACATTTTATTTGTTTGTATTATTTCTTCTTTATGCTCAGAACCCATCTCGTAACCACAGAGCGTACAGACTCGCTGTGGCTAAACTCAGTCCTCCTTACATCCCCTTTATGCCTCTGCTCCTCAAAGGTACCATTAATTTTATATACAATATTTTCCTTTTTTTCTGTGATTGTTTTAACCATGGTTTCTTTAATCCAGATATGACATTTATCCATGAAGGAAATCTTAACTACATCGACAAACTGGTGAACTTTGAGAAAATGGTACGATCAAATGATGTGTTCTGAATAGTTGTTTTATCTCAAATGTAATAATTAATGTTTATATAACTTTATATATTTTAGCGCATGATTGCCAAGACGATGAAGATAGTCCGAGGATGCAGGAGTCAGCCTTATGGTAAGATTATTGTACACTGACTCATGATTTTGTGCTGGTTTAATTACGTACATTAAGCATTTAAAATAGTAACATGTATATTCAATTTTCGCAGTGCCTTCATCTCCACAGAGAGGTCTAGCAGATCGAATGTTTCTAGACGGGCCTGCCAATCGGATATCTACATGTAAGGAGTATTTTCTACACTTGTGGCAGTTTTTTGACCTACACCCTATTTCCACCCACTTCTCTGTGAACCAAGTCATGCAAATGTTACAAAGCCCTTTGTTCAACTATAAATAGACCTAAATGAAAATATGCTGCTTGCTATGGTAAAATGTCACAATGAAGGCAGGTCCCTCAGCAGTTTTGAACAGGAAGTCAGTGCACCCATTTCTATTATTCAAGTATTTTAGATGAATATTGTGGTTTACAATGAACAAAATGTAAACTGGAATTTCACTTAAGGAAGATTAATAAGATTATCTAATTGCATAAAGATGAAATAATGTGGACTTGTCTCTTCAGACTCAGAACTTGCTCACCCTCTGAGGACGCCCAGTAACATCAGACACTACATCCTGAACCTGAAGGTGATTGACCACCAGCGCAGACTCACCCAGCTGTCCAGGACCCTCGAGAGCTAGAGCTCAGTCTGCATGAGGACATTTACACAAGAGACTCTCCTTTAATATGGATGTATTCAGACTGAAGCAGATCACCACTGCACGTGGACAACACACACACACACACACACACACACACACACACACACACACACACACACACACACAAAAGAAAGAAATGCCGACACATGCAACCTTTTGACATTTCTCTCACTTTATCCATTAGACGTTTATCCATTAGACTGAGGCTGGCGTTTTCAGATGTAACCTGAAGTTGAGAGAAAAGAAATGGATTTCTCAAATAGTCTTTTATCAGTTTTTGTTTGCTGCAAGGGAGTGTTTTTACAGGTGCCATGTGTATTTGTGTAGGATTTGTAGACGTGCTGGCTCCTCCATGAGAACAGAGGGCAGGATGGAGCGCTCCTGAGCAATGGCCGCCACTTGTTTGAGGAACCTTGAGAAGGCACAAGGGTTCAAATGTGCGTTTGACTGTCTCCTAATGAGCACTTTGCAGATTTAAGACGTACTAATTACACAGCAATAATCTCCCAATCCCAGCACAAAACTTGTGCCAGTGGAGGTCCATCCATGAGAACGCTTTAAGGTCTTGATTGTTCGGCTTGGTCCCACTGCTGTTGCTTTGCATCAGGTGGATGGACAGATACCAAAAGAGCTCCATCAGTGTGCGCTATAAAACACAGACGTTACATTAGTTCCAATTCCCGGTGAGTTGACACAGGCGCCCAAAAGTGTCCTTCCAGGAAACAGCGCATGATGCGTGTTGGCTCGCACCTGAGGACACCAGTGCCCAGATACAGCAGCAGTCCCACATCATGGTCACCAGAGTGCGCTCATCTTCAAGTTTCCCTCGTCTGGGAAAGGAGGGGAGGAGCACAAAGGGAGAAGGGGCGCTTCATAGGCTCAGTGCTCCGAGGACATCCCCTGGTTCAGTGCTGAAATGTTAAAGCAGACCATGAGAACCTTTGGATACTTGTCGATGTATGATTTTGTGTAGTACGTATTAGTTTAAGGTGAAGGGCAACTGTAGAATCGACCATCTACACAAGATCAGCGCATCACTGACTCTGTCTTACCTACAGCCCACTGTTGACTGACTTGGACCATCAATCAATCAATCAAACTTTATTTATAAAGTGCTTTTCATACAAAAAATGTAACACAAAGTGCTTTACAGTGATTAAAAACAACCGCACATTTCCTTCCACCCACCCAACCAGCCCCCACAGCTGCCCGACCCCACACAACCAAACCCCCCAAACAGTAACACACAAATACACACGCACACGCACACACACACATACTAACATACTAAAATACATAAAACTACACATAGTAAAATGTGAGGCTGAATACAGGCGAACCAGTTGAGAAAGCGCCATCAGAGGAGCCGTCTACACCAGGAGCAGAGAGCCGTCTACACCAGAGGAGCCGTCTACACCAGGAGCAGAGAGCCGTCTACACCAGAGGAGCCGTCTACACCAGAGGAGCCGTCTACACCAGAGGAGCCGTCTACACCAGAGGAGCCGTCTACACCAGGAGCAGAGAGCCGTCTACACCAGAGGAGCCGTCTACACCAGGAGCAGAGAGCCGTCTACACCAGAGGAGCCGTCTACACCAGGAGCAGAGAGCCGTCCACCTCCACCAGGAACCGCCACAGGGCCCAGGGGAGAGAAGAGGCCCAAGCACCACCCCTCCACCAGGAGCCCACAGGACAGACGCCGGCAGCCGCAGTCAACCCACTGCTCCTGGTGCAGAGGAAACACTGGAAATCCTAAAAATCATAAAGGAATATGAGTTCAAGCTAATAATATGCCTAGAATAAATAAAATTAAATATGAATAATAAAAACAAGTAAAACTATAAAATTTCAATCAAAGGCCAAGCTAAACAGGTGGGTCTTGAGGCTGCTCTTGAAAACATGAACGTTCTCTTTGGCCCTGAGGTCCTCCGGCAGACTGTTCCATAGACGAGGGCCATAGTGCTGGAAAGACGCCTCTCCGTGAGTGTGTGTCCTGACTTTGGGAATAACCAGGAGCCTGCTGCTGAGCGCAGGGTCTGCGAGGGTTTGTAAGGTAAAAGCAGTTCTGAAAGATAAGAAGGCCCAAGACCATTAAGACATTTAAAAAACAGAAAAAAGAACTTTAAAATCATTTGATCCTGAAACTCACAGGGAGCCAATGCAGTGATTTTAGTGACCACGTCATGGTGTGTCCTGCTATGTCAAATGTCCGTTTCTCAGGCGTCATTTTGGATTGAAAACCACACGCACATGTATGTCTAAGTAGATTTCAAGTGCATTTGACAGGTTTAGACTACTCACCAAAACATAGTTCATATCATCATATTATTACATTTATTTCTATACTTAACCAGGGCCAGAACATGTGGAAATTGCACAATAGTTATGATGAAAGTCAAAAACATCAGTGCAAACACCCTTGATTTAATCACTGTGTGTTTAAAGTGTGAGAAAAAGCCTTCCATATGCACTTGAAATCTATGTGTTTTATTCCATTCTGACTCTTATGTGATCTGCTCACGTCCTCCACATTTCACAGAATACACTGTGCCGCTTTTCAGCCCTGACACTTTGTTCTAGCGCAGACTTGAGCTGCTTCAAAAGCATCGCAAAAGTCTCATGTAGAGAAAGGGAAAGCGCGTGTTACAGCAGCTGCTGCTACAAGCGCGTACAGAAAGACGTCACTTAAAGTACCGACACAAGTTTTACCTTTAGATTGTGGCTGCGCTCACTCATTCCTCCGTGGCTCAGCCGCTGCGGCAGGACGTCTGGGAAAAGTGTGGCGCATCAAATAGTTGCCCTTTTTTTTTTTTTTTTAACAATCTTTCTTCCTGCTTGGACGTGGGTAGCGGAGGCAATTCCATAAGTGTTACCAACAACGTAGTGTTTACAAGAGCCAAAACTTGTCTAAATTGCACAAAAGGTGAGATTAAAGTGAAAAACACAAAGTCCAACGCCTTTGTTTAGTCAAATGGAGTTGGGGAAAATGTCTTTGTTGCGTCTCCGTTGTCCCTGCGTTTTGGAAGGAAAACTGGCGGTGGCACCATGACTGTGGCCGAAGGAGAGCAGAAGGCCTTTAAATAGCACTCGTCCGTTTTGTCTCAATCGGGTGGCACAGGTGCGGGCGGTAAAGGCTGCGCCACCCCGACCCGCGGGCAAAGATGCCCAAAGAGCGGGTCGAGTCCCTCAGTCGCACAAGCACCGCGTCCCACAACACTCACAGTAGATAGAGGAACGGGATGGACAGGCCAGGCACACCTACTTAGCGGGTAGCATAGCCAAGACCTTGAACCCCATAGGCCCGCACAAGGTCAACGCTTTTTGCTCACAAGTGTGTGCCACATTATTATGTCAGCTCTCTTGAGGGTCACTTTTTTCAGAAAAAAAACCCCCAAAAACCACCAGAAAAAACAATCCGTATCTTTACTGTTGTAAAACGAATGAGACAAATACACTGTTTTTTGAAGGAAACATAGACCTCTGTGAAGTTCTGCGATGGATCACTCAGGGTTACATTGTTCTGTGAAGAAAATGTACAATTTATTTAGTGCACTTGGTGGTGACAAGCCTGTTTTCCAGCCATTTGGTTCAGAGGACGAGCACTCTAGCAAGTGAGTTAATGGTGTATCTAACAACCCTATAGTACATATATGTGGTGTCCTGTGTGTGTTTACATTTCTGAATGTCCAGAGGAAGTGCAGCAGGTTTCCGGGGCTGCTCTGCTCCAGGATCAGGTACATGAGCACATGAGACGTGTGATACAACAGCGTCTGCACCACATTCTGGTGTCTGCACACACGGGAGTGGAACAAAAGCAGATCCACAAAGTCACTCAGAGTCTGGTTTGTGTGAGCTATCTACACACAAACATGTAACATCATCAGCACCCAAGAGAAGTGATTTACTAAAACATTCATGGACATCCATCCATCCATCCATCTTCTCCCGCTTAATCCGGCTGGGTCGCGGGGGCAGCACGCTGCCCATTACTCTGTGCACCAGACCCCCTATGAACCCCTCTGCAGGTGGTGAGCCCACAGGAGGAAGGAATTCCTTGACGGTCCTTGATTGTAAACTGTTCATAGGGGTGTTGCATGTTTTTGGTTGATGGGCGAAACCGGAGTACCCGGAGGAAACCCATCCAGACACGGGGAGGAAACATGCAAACTCCACACAGAAAGGCCCGGGTGACCCGGGGATCGAACCCGTAACCTTCTTGCTGTGAGGCATGAGTGTTGCCACTCAGCCACCGTGCCATTCATGGACATTACTTGTACAATCCAATTGTACTGGGTGCATACCCTTGTCTAAGTTGCAGTAACAATAACGGTAAGAGGTGTAAATAATTTCTGAATAAAATGTTTTGTAGCACTCAAGGCTCAAATGCAGAACAATGCAGGGTCAGTCATACATATCCTCCATTAATCATGTGAAATCCAACTTTTAAAATGCTAATGATTAGGCAGAACCATTGTAACAGTGTTAAAAGCTCACGGTCAGTTTGACATAATATATTCCCTTTCAGCCCATAGTACCTGTATAAGACTTGACTAGCCCAGGCTGAGAGCGGCAGTCCCTCCTATTCAGTGTCCCTTTACACATGGCAGTCTGCTCCCGGGATCTCGTACTGAGCCAGGAACGCAGGCACTCTGGGAGGCCTGCTCGGATCTCTAGCCTAGACAACACAGTAGGAATAAGCACGCACAACTATTTACTGTTTACTTGGGCTGTTTAAAAGAGACATGTTGCTTCATTGTGGCTTTCCAAATTAGGGAATATGCATTGGTGTTTGAGTTGATATAATGATGTTACTTGCATCTATAGATATGATTGATTCTGTACAATTTGTGTTTGTCTTTTCATTTGAATACATGGAGTAGGGTTGTAATATTCTCTGGTTGCATAATGGGTGTGTGAGGTGTACTAAAAGAAAAAGCTAAGCTGCATGGCTATTGTCAACATGATATAGCAGACAGATGCATTGCGGTAAAAGCAGTCACAGGAATGGTTAAACGAGTGTGGTGAAGTTGCAGTAACTTTTCTGGTGGAGGGCACGTCATATGCTTGTTTCTACGGAGATGCTATTGCTTTGCCTTGAATGTTCCACAATATGGCATAAGATGTATCTATCTCCATGGAGACAAGCGGGTAATGCAATCAGGACAGGTTGCAGTTCAGATGTCTGAAGAGGTGACCCCACTGGCAGAAAAAAAGCATGTTTTTCCAAAGTATTTTTGACTAGTAAATGCCAGCTAGACACCAACATTTAATGCCTTATTGTAGAACCTTCAAGGCAAAGCAATGACATCTCCATGGAGACAAGGAAGTAGCGTTCCTCCGCCAGAAACGTTACACAGTGCATCTTTAAAATTGCATTAATACAAGAAAAATTGACCCGAGTTATATGTTTAGCACCAAACATTGTAACTTTCTAACCAAACAAAGTGAATTTCTGCTCATTTATTAAGGTGCACTGTGTAACGTTTTGGTTGTCATTGCTCTTCTTGGAACGTTCCACAGTATGACATGAAACAGCTCTACATCACATTTATTCAATTACAGGTGGTTTTATTGCTGAAAAATAGCTAAAAAGAAAAGTTGGCGGACCCTCCAGCAGAAGTTACACAATGCACCTTTCAAAGGAAGAACTTGTACTTGTAAATTGTCCTAATGTCAGTGGTCTTACACGATAAAATAATAATAATAATAATAATAATAATAATAATAATAATAATAATAATAATAAAATAAAAGTTTTAGTAGAATTTGTATTTTGGTCCCAATGCATGAGTCAAACAGAAGATAGAAGAGAAGCCGTTGTTACACATAGCAGCTAAAAGAAAAATGACAAAATCATAGTATTAAAAGTCATGTCTCTAGATCATTTGTAATTGAAATAGAATAACAAAAAAGGACATGCGTTTTAAACAAAGTCCAAACAAAGATTCCTATATTTATTTACAGTTATAATGATCTATGTTCCAATGTTTTCTTCATCACAAACATACTCGGAGTTGTGTTTTTGTGTGTGAATGAAAGAAAACACAAGTCCAAGCATGTTTTTGAGGAGGTAACAACATTCTAACATGGTTTAAAGCTCACGAAAGTCAATTTTGCACAATACAGAACCTTTAATTAGAAGCGTATCTAATTATTTATCCATCTTGTTATTACTTGTGTTAATATATTTTCTTGTATTCAATGCAATTGGCCAGGTGTATGGAGTAGTAAGTAACTAATTTGGACTTAAAATGGTGAATTATTTGAGATATAAACAATGATTAGCCTAATTTAAAAGATTTCAAAAAGCATACTCTTATAACATCAGAAAAAAATCTGTAGGTATGTAGGTCAACAATGCTCAAATCCCAAGTGTCATACTGCCTTCAAATCTTATTAACATTTTTGCCGATAAAAATGCTAAAACAGGTTTTCCTACCTGGCGCTGAAAATGTCTCTTCTTCCAGTATGAGAACATTTTTAATATGAATGAAATGTCACTCCGTGGATGTGCTGGGTCTGATTTAACATTCAGAATGGCGAGAAGCTGCACATTCTTGGCTATGAGGACACTGACCTTAGTCAATCATTAACATATGTCCTCTAAGGTAAAGAGCAAGTACAGCCCTCACACTGGCATTCAAACGTAGGCCTAGGAGTGCATGTTTGGTTTAATATGAGACAAATGAGATGGAAATGAATAGTGTATTTCTTTATTTCATTGGTGTAGGAATAGAGTACAGCATTCCATCAGAGAAAGTTGCATGGAAGAGTGCTTTAACCTGTTTATTCTGGATTTGGGCAGCTGGAGTAGAAGGGTTGAGCAATATTAAATCTGATGCACTTTACAGATTATTTTTAGTACAATTCAGGCTTTGTAAAAGACTTGCACATCTAGTGAGTAAGTAAACGTTATGATAGTTTTATCAAATTTTATCAACTTTTTCATAGGTAAAATCAGAGAGTTCTTTAAAGAGCGCAAGTGCACCAAATTAAAGCAGAGATTGCAATTTTAGAATAGTCAGTAGTCATAGTTATTTAACTTTTTCCCCCTTTGCTACATAATTCCATATATCTTACTTCATATATTCCATATCTTTTGTTTGTATACAAAATGTAGAAACTACAAAGTAGTAAAAATAAAGACAAAAAAAAACAAAACAAACTAACATTGAATGGGATGGTGTGTCCAGACTTTTGACAGTGTATAAAATATAATATAAAATAGTATTCCTATAATGTTGTGTTAAGACGGAAAATCAGCTAAATTTAAACCCAGTCCTTCTTTGCCACATTTTATCAAGTGCGTAAAAATAAATAAATAAATAAATAAATAAATAAATAAATAAATAAATAAATAAATAAATAAAATAAACAGCGCTTGATATAAAACCAACCACTCCAAGATATTCAATTTGAGCTACTGAGTGTAGTGTCCACAATGCCACCACAAGAGGGCAGGATTGGGCAACGCATGACAAGCGTGGGGCCGCTGGACAATGCCATGGCATGAAGAGTTATCATCACATAGTCTATTTGGGGTAAAAGTTGGGACCACCTGTGCAGTGAGTCTAAAACATATAAACAAATCATTTAAAACTCGTTCCAGGTAAGTTTTTCCCACGTGAATTTTGGGTCCTGGCACCACAAGCCCCGCCTCGTTAAACACAAAACCCAGAGGTTCCCAGAGCTCCACGCATGTCCCGCCCATCTTCATTGACCATTGGCTCTGCTTGAACACCCTAGGGAGCATCCTCTGACCTCCGATTGGACGAAAGGAATTGCAATGGAGGGAGCAACACGGAAAAAGATTGGAAAAAAGTTACGGAGCGAAGCCTAATCGGATCACGGCTCTTGCATGCTCCTGAGTAATTTGGAGTTGAAAATCCCCGTCGCGATTTTTAGCGGCGAGGTGAACACTGCAGTTTGCTTAGCGAGAGGGACTCCGAAGCGTTGCGTAATTGGAGCGGGTTATGTTTTCCCGTTTCCAAGGGTTGACTGACTTGCTGATGTCACTGAGAAGGAGGAGGAAAGAGAGGACAGGTGCCTAAAGTTCCCTCGGTAGTAGCGTTGGAGGTACGGCGAGCTGTCATCCGTACCTCAGTTAGTCAACAGCTGATCGCGCCAAAGTTTCAACGTGGGCTTTTCGCGCTCTTTTCCTCCTAACTTGTTTTACCAAGGGATCGTGCGCCTCGACGCAGCGCTAGAGTGAAGCAAGACGCTGCTACTGTTTGTTTACGCACATTACTTGGAACTGGACCGTGGGATACAGACGGTCTAAACATCAGTGGAGGCATTTTGGGGTTTCAATGCAGCACTTACGCACGGACACGCATCCCAAGCACTGACCGGAGATGCACTGAAGACTGGGAACAATATTGATTAGGATTAAGGCATTTTGGAGTTGTGATTTTATGGTGAGACTACTGGATTACATAGGAGAAGTACTTTTACGCGCTAAAGCATGTCCAAAACGCTAAAGAAAAAGAAACACTGGTCTACTAAGATCCAGGAATGCACCGTGTCTTGGGGAGGATCGGGGGAGCTGATGACCGTGGTGGAGGTGCGAGGAGGCGCAGAGCTGGGCCAGTTCCCGTAACGTCGGCCATGTAGCGGCCGAGGCGATGGTTTGCCACGCCGGACGGTTTCCCAGCCCCGGGGACGTGCTCCTGGAGGTGAACGGTACTCCGGTGAGCGGGCTGACCAACCGGGACACGCTGGCGGTGGTGCGGCACTTCAGGGAGCCCATACGACTCAAGACCGTGAAAGCAGGTGTGAACAAAACACAAGACATGTCCATCCCCTAATGCGCCCGTAGTAATACTTGAATGATCTTGTTCGGTGCTGTTGCACAGTTTCGATCTGGTTTAGACCTGGATTAAAGCTTTAACCCCTTTAACTTTACTGCTGGTTTGATGGCTACATTTTTGTCCAGTCCTGTAGATTTTATTTTTTGAAGCCATTTAATGCGTTCTGCTCTTGTGTAGTGTGTGTTCTGCTACTTAATTTTTGCTTTATTTAGCCTAGCCTAATTTAATTTCATTCTAATGGTTCTTTGTAGGTCTATTAAAGGGCAGACAGAAATTGACAGAAGAAAAACGTAATTCTGTACAAGACATAACTCATTCCTCAACATGAAGGATGACTCCTTACCCCATTTCTAATGATGTAGTTGAGCTCTTGTTTAGTCCCAGTATTATTCTAACAGAGTGCAGTGTAGTCCTTATTTAGTCCAAGTTTACTCCTGCTTTACTTGAATTTATCTTGCTGGTTCTTGGTCCTGGTTTAGTCCCTGTATAGACCTGGTATCCATGGGGTTTGACTTCCTATTATACGCAAGATTTTGAGGACTTTTTCCTGTTCAAAAGATATAATATTTAGTTTTAAATGGTTTAATTGCAATGGGAACAGTCTTAATTATTTATCTTCCTGAACCCGATGGATAGACATGGTGGTTCAGACTTGGTGTAATCCTGGTTCAGACTTGGTTTCTCCATCACTTTTCCACCTCCATCATGCCACAACATATGCATGAGCTGGACTGGCAGAATAACTTGAAGAGCCTGTCTCTAGAACAGGTGTTACTTGTATCATGAATAAGTTAGAAGGGAGTCTAGCAGCAGCATTCTGAGCTTTGAAGATGTTATAACACTCATTATAACATGTAATATGGGTCTTTGAACCATGATTGAACAAACAAACAAAAATTCAACCCCTCCTCCATTAAGACTACAGGCCTATAGAATGTTGTTTTGCTATTTGAAACCCAGCAATTCATTCCTTATGTTAAGTCCCAGCTGATGATAGTCCAGGTTAAGTGGTCTTCTCGCCTTTAGGTAGCTCCAAGGACATGAAGTTTTGCTCCCAGCTGAAAAAACAACAGTACAGCACCACTTACTTGGCTGTCTGCTTTCTTGTTTTTCTGATTAACTGTAGCCCTCAAGTCCCATATGCAGTGGTGGAAGAATGACTACATTTTGTTATTTAGGTAAAAGTACAGATACTGGAGCAAAAAAATACTCAAGTAAAAGTAAAAGTATCACATGCATAAATCTACTTAATGCTGCACTATGTAACTTTTTGGTTGGGGGTCCATCACCTGCTTGTTTCTATGGATATATCATTGCTCTGCCTGGAATGTTCCACAGTATGACATTAAACAGCTCTGCCTTACATTTTTTTCAATTACAGGTGGTTTTATAGCTCAAAAATACTTAGAGAAACAGGCATTGTGACTGTGAGCGGGGTCGCCTCTCCACAGATCTGACCTGTAACTTGGTCTGGTTTGGTCACCATGAAGATAGGAAGGTTTAATAGCATAGAGTGAAAAATTCCAGTCAAAGCAATAAGATCTCCATGGAGAAAAGCATTTGACGAACCCCCCACCAGAAAAGTTACACAAAGCACCTTTAAGTTAAAATATTAAGTACCTGTTTTAAAAATGTACTGAAAGTAAAAGTGTTTTGCGTGGATTTTACTGTTATGTTCCACCACTGGCCATATGTTACAGTGCATATTAACATGGCATGCTCTCATTTGTCTTACTGGTGGTGGTTTCCCCGTGCTTGGATTGCATTTGGTAAACTACTGCTGCAACCTGTTAAAAAGTTTCGCTTCTTGTTTAAAATTCCAAATTGCTAAATGCGAAAACGTGTTGGCTGTACAGCATTTTCAGTTAACGATCACATGGGAGGTCTGGCACGCAACTTGGCAGTCCTAATTGATGCCAGATAAAACGCTGAAAATGCTTGCTTTAGTTTTTATGGGTTTGTCAGCAGTTTGCGGTCTAGTGAATGTCATATAAGTTGTTAATGCATTTTTTCTCCTTTTGTCCTTACAGTGCCAGTGTTGTAGTCGGAGCGGCCAAAGCTAGCACGTGGCAGGTTAACGTCACCGAGGGGGGAGCCGTCTTTTACTGCCCGTGGAGCGATGACCGGTCAGATTGTCACGCCATTGAGTTTGATAAAGAAGGTAAGATGACACTGTAGATTTCATGATTTGGATGGAGGGTATTTTTTTACTTTTTGTCTGGTACTTTTTGTGTCAGATCTAGGCACAAAGTCGGTCCATCTCAAAACCACCTCCTCTCTACCACAATCAGTGCCATATATTGTGACTAGAGATAGTAATGTAGATGAAGATGTGTAGGTTGATGGGTGAAAACTAAAGTCACTACACCACTATAATAGCATAAACAAAATTGTGCACTTTTTAAACATACGGGAGGATTAAACCTGAGAGAATAACTAAAAAAGTACAAAAATCTGAAATTTTGTAGTGATTGAAATTGCAGAATAAGCAGATTTTAGAGGAAGTGGGCATTTAGTTCTCTTTTGTTGCCTAAATATATTCTGAGATAGGCTATTTGCGACCATTCGAATTGCAATCTTGATTTAATAGTGATTAACCATGTAGCCATGGTTAATTCTGAAAGGTGCACTATGTAACTTTTTGGTTGGGGGTCCGTCAACTGCTTGTTTCTATGGATATGTCATTGCTCTGCCTGGAATGTTCCACAGTATGACATTAAACAGCTCTACTTTACATTTATTCAATTACAGGTGGTTTTGTAGCTCAAAAATACCTAAAAAAACCCAACAGGCATTCTGGTCTGTCTGTGTGTGGGGTCGCCTCTCCACAGATCTGACCTGTAACTTGGTCCCCATGATGATAAAAAGGTTTAATATCGTATTGTGAAACATTCCAGACAAAGCAATAACATCTCCACGGAGAAAAGCATTTGACGGACCCTCCAACACAAAAGTTACACAATCCACCTTTAAGAATGTTTTGGAGGATTTTGGACATCAGTATAATTAAAACAAGAAAATATAATGGCCAAAATAGTCATGTAATAATTACTATGTGCCACTATAGTCATTTTAAACAGACTTTTTTGCATATCACTCAAGTTAGGTGGTACTTGAATGTGAGATTAAGTTTCGGGGGTATCAAGACAAAAACAGTTGGGAACACTGCCTTACACCTGTCTCCCATTCATAAAACTACATTGTCCACATGTCCTAGCCTCCAGTTGTAGTTGTGTATCAGACGTCAGGGTTCCACTCCACTGAGCTCGTGTTGCCAGTTCCTGAACTCAAGATCAGTTTTCCTGTTTGCACCTTGTCACTGGATGAAAAGGATAATGGCAGTTCACGAGGTTTATGTCCAGTGCTTCTTCCTGTCTGGCTGCCGGTCACGTCTTGGTTGCCTCGGAAACCAGTCAGATAAGCAACTAATAAACAAAGGCCTTCCATGTTTATATGACAAGGAAAACAGACAAAGCAAAGGAGTCCAGTTTCAGCTGGTGGTTAGAGCTCTCATAGGTCCTAAACTCTGCTAAACTGACTTTTTGGAAGTTGTTACGGTGTTGTAATTTCGTTCTGTCATCAGAAATATACAAGGAAATGTGTTTATTCATTCATGCATATTTGTGTAATCCAGCATATTTAGATCTCCCCCTTGAGAAAAACTTGACTCCACTGTTTGATGTCACCAGGTGGTAATCGTGACATTTTGTATCCTTCCAAATTAGCTATAGGTTATTTACTAAAAAAAACCCCCCAAAACCCATAATTTTCATTTTAAATGTGAAATTGTAAGGCTAAAGTGTCCAAAATGGCTTAATACTGTAAATAGGATCTTTGAGAAAAGAGAGAATCAGCAATGTAGTCCCATACAGCCACAGGTTTTGTATAATATCTTCAACTCTGAATGTTAAATTTAAAGTATTTGATTTACAATACTACTGTTTTGCAACTTTTAAATCACCCCAAAGAAAATATGTTTATAATTATTTAAAAAATCTTTAATCCAGACAGACAATTTGCAGCTCCATTTACCTCTCTGCACATCTGAAATATTCCACAGTTTCAAAGCCTCGTTTTACAACATTCTTTTACGGGACTCCACTGGGTCGTGTCCTTCTCTCCTCTCTCCTCTCTAGCTCTGTTTTCCTTGTGTCCCCCCTCTGTCCACGCTGGCTGCTGTCCACAGTGATGTCATGTGGAGCTCTCTGTGTAGCCTTGGGTCCCTTGGGTTGTCTATGAGCGTCCTTCATACAGTATTTTGAAAGCCCCTTTGATGGAGGAGTTGATGGGAGAGCCAGAAGTGCAGTCCTGCTTGACATCTGGTTCATACACTGCAAAAAATATCTAGATTAGTTAAAGGTACCATGTGTAACTTTTCTACCTTGTCTCCATGAAGATTTTGCTTAGCCTGGACTAGAGTATCCAAGTGAGCTTGCATCTCCACAAACCTGACGACGTTGTTCCAGATTATGGCAACAGACTTATCTATCATAAACTTATATTGCTGAAAGATACATTGAAAAACATGCATTATTACCATGGGCTAGGTTGCCTCTTGCCTCTCCACAGATCTGACCTATAATTTGGCCTAGAGCAACACTTGCTTGTCTCCATGTTTAATGCCATACTGTGGAACATCCCAAGCAAAGCATCTATGAAAACAAGAAGGTGTTAGACCCTCAACTGACTTGAAATCATTCAAATTATTATTTTAAACTGAGCTGGAGGACTATGGTGGAATTTGTGGTTTAACTGTTAAATTGCAGATGTTTTTCTTCATTTATGGTTAATCTATCTGTAATTACTGGGCCTAAAGTTCAAAGTATTCGCTGTCAGCATAAATAAACAAAAGTGGAATGATTTTCTTCACACCAACTTCAGAAAATGGTGCCACTAGTCAACCCCAAAGACGTGATGGTTGTCAGTTGAAAGCACTAAGCCATAAGATTAATATTACAAGTTTACTGTGACAAATTATGACATGTAATTAGGATGCGAACACCACCTAAATCAAAGTCAAACACTCTGTATTCTATATTTTACAGTATAGAGAGAACACATTTAATGCATAGACAGCAGCATATCAGAGAGACCCGGCCAAAACAGCTGCTGCTACAGAGATGACATTTACAGATGAGATTCATTCACTGGAGCTGTGACTCTGTTTGTGTTGCCAAGTTGGACTGAAAGGACGATAAAAAGTATTCACTGGTAATACTGGCAACTTCAAGATGTTAGACTCTCAGTGAAAACACAGCTTTAAGGTGATTTATCATTCACAAGTGTTGGGCTTTCCAAAGAGAGTGATGTCTGGCTGTTTATGCTGGAGTTTTCAGGACCCATATAGGCACAGACTTTTGGAGAAGATCTAGAATTACAAACCTTGCTTGTTGCTATAGTATTTTTAATAATAGTAAATACAATAGATATTTGGGATGTAACATTATCTAAATCTCGCATTATTTCAGTATTGATGCCACATGCCAAATGTTCATGCTGACAGCGGTGAAAATGGTAAAGCAATATGGTGCAAATATGGTTCAACAGGGCTGAACGATTTGAGAGAGAAATGTTTCAGACAAACATTGCGATTAATGATTTATGTTTTTATTCATGATTTACTGAAATAAATCGTTATGTTGTTCACCGAAATATTAATTGCTAAACTAATACAAGAATCCCATGCTTTTTAGAACATATTTGAAGTGATTTAGCACATTTAATACCCTAATGACTGCCACACACTAGAGGATTTTTCGGTCTTAAACGATTTTTAAACTTGCAACAAAAAGTGCACACCACAGACACGAGGAGAATCTTATGAGACTTAAAATCTCCGATTGCAAATACTGCAGCGGGATAAGGCTGCGGACCACAGACTATAAAGTTGTGAGCGCGATCGCGTCAGCTGTTTCCTGTCTACAGTAAAACGACTCACTTTGAGACTCTAAGTGTTCAAACATCAGAGCACTGCACTTCTAGTTTAGATACAAGTCAAAATTGTGTTATTATTATTTGTGAAATGTGGTGCAATATTTCAGATACATGGTTTTTAAAGCATAAAAGATTGGTGATAAAGTACACAGGAAGTAGAGTCACTGTCGCTAATCTGCAGCTTCACCTCGATCCGCGCGCTGTGGATGTGAACAGACACACGTGAGGAACTACTCTTGTCTTTTTACTTTCAAAGAACGCCACAAACTGGATTAATAGCGCTGTTTTGTGGACTGGATGTCCTTATTTGTGGAGGACAATTTCTATGGATAATGTGGATGAGATGCTGCACTTTAAACTTACCACTTTACGAGAGGTGAGTAATAAAGTCTTCTCATTATTTTTGCTGTATCCCGAGTTTGTATGTTACGGGTCCAGTCGCTCCTCCCCGAACTCGGGCTGAAGCAAATCGCAGCCAAAATCGGGCAAATTCTCCTGCAGTGTGTGGCGGCCTTAACAGTGGTAAAAAAGATGATCCAAATGTGTTTTATAACTATTATTTATTGTTAAAAGTAATTGCAGAACATCTTGTAAATATACAGTTTTAACATTAGGAGACGTTTTGGGTCAGCACTGGCCAATAAACTGGCTGATTACACCAATTTATAGAACAAAATGGGATATCTGCTGAACTGTTACTTTGGCATTTATTTCAAATCCATCATATTTTCATCTCCGCTGATATTGTTCATTGCAACCGTTCAAGTAATTTTTTTTAGTTTTCCTCTGCTATTTTACCTAAACACTAGCTCTTACTTTTGGGCTGTATAACTAAATCACAATAGGCTTATGTACCCATACTAAATTGTCAATACCGTAGGGAGGTGCTGTCCAAGATTAAACGTTGTATCTTGGGTTAAGTGTTTCTTTTTGTGACCTCTTGCGTCAGCACTCTTAAATCTCTAATCTTTTAGCTGACCCTGGATCCGCTACCAATTTGTTCAAAGCGGACCTAAGTTGGCTACCTCCTGGCTACTTCCTCTTCCCCCCAGATAAGAGGAGTGTGTGGAGGAGTGGTGGGAGGGACACATTTGTTCTGTGGGGGGTCTGTAAAAGCCGGACAGGAGCAGAGGAAGAGGGGGTGTAACTAGAGCTGTGTCCAGTCCCTCTGCCGTCCCTCAGGATCTGTTCAAAGTGATGAGTGAATTCAGCCATTTGTCTTCCTCTGCCCGGTGACATGGAGCCCTGACTGCACTATTAGCACAAGGAGACTCCCTTTATATGTACGGGCTCTGCTCGCTAACAGCTTCCCACCAACGCCAGTCAACAGTTTGAAGTAACCACTTCAGCTGGAAAGTAAATTAGATGTAAATACAGGGCAATATATAGGGCTCGGTACCTCCAAAAAATGTCAAAAAACCCCCCCAAAAAAAACCAAAAACATACTACTACTACTGCAACTTTCTACCACTTCTATTACTACTACTACTTGCCATTACTACTTACTACTACTTACTACTACTGTATTACTACTACTACTACTTACAGCTACACTATATATGTTATAGGCAGTGAAAAATAACTACAGGTATTCTTATGTTATTTTAGAAAACAATAAAAAAAATCTTAAAGTATCCAGCACTATCAGTATATCATCAATAAAAGAAAATTGCACTAGTTCCAAGTATATTGGTCAGGGGTCCATTTGTCTTCCTCTGTAGTGACACTGAGCTCTGACCGCACTATTAGCAGTAGGAGACCCCCACTGCTCTATGGACACTAACAGCTTCCCACCAATGCTATTTTGCCAGAGGCCATGTCTGAAATAATCCTATCTACTGTCAGAATCTCCTAATAGTTTTAAGTGCTTCATTTGGAAAGTCTAGAGGTGGTATTGTCAACAAGACAATATTGAAATGGTAGTGTAATCTTTTAAATAATGGTTTAAATTCTGTACTTTCTGTTCAATAAATTCACACTCCATTCACATTTGTTTGACACCTCAGTTAAGGCATGTCACCCAAAAACCAAATTTGCTTCCTTATTCCCACTTGTTTTCCCATGTAACTGCTTGCCTTGCTAACCATCTTCCCACAGGAGCTCTTATCCCCTTGGCCTGTCTGTGGAGTCTATCTACTTTAAACATCTCCCATAGTTTGAATGAAGGCACAGCCCACGTGACTCCATCTGTCTGGAAGTCACAGTATTCACACAGACACAGAGGTGGAACTAATGCTGCCATGTGAGGAGGAGCCACTCTTCAGTTCTTTAAGTTCTTCATGTCCTTTTTACACGCCTAGATGAGTGATCACAGTAAAATGTATAGACAAGTAAGTTTGCGAAACAGCTCAAATGTATGGTTTAATTTAATCTAAGTAGACATTTTACTATTACAGATTTTCCAGTTGATTTTTATTACAAAAACGTTGTAGTATGCTGGCCAAATGTTTTCAGATGTTTTGCAGCCCTAAAAGTCCATTTTATCAAGAAAACTTAAGTCCATGTGGAGAGAGTTAGACTGAGAAGCCTATTCAGCTCATGTTAAATTTGAACACAAATGCACTGTTTTCAGACAAATAAAATGGCTGTTAAATATAGGAACTTTGGTGTAAGTTTGGTTAAATTGGGTTTTAATTTTTCAATCTAAAGCAACAGTATGTAACTTTCAGGAGGTGGTACTTTGCATGTCACCTGCATGATGGGATGTCTATACAAAGTTAAAACCATTTTTCCTAACTTTCTTCATGGAGATAGATACGTTTTATGTCAGACTGCAGAAGATTATAACTACTACTTACTGCTACTTATTACTACTATTACTACTTCTACTTCTACTACTACTTCTGCTACTACTACTACTACCACTGCTGCTACTACTACTACTACTACTACTACTACTACTACTACTACTACTACTACTACTACTACTACTACTCTATTGTTGCTACTTCTACTACTGACACTACTACTGCTGGTACTACTACTGCTACTACTACTATTACTACATACCGTGTAAGCTTATAACCAAAGGACCAACAAGTACGAGTCAGGTTTGTGGCGATGCAAGCTCGTTCACAGCTAGGACGCATGTTTCCCCCCCAAAAAAAAACAAAAAACAAAGCTTTCATTGTAGCCTGTTTTTTGGCTAAGGACTTACACGGTGCACAGGGCTTTAAAAATAAATAATAATTTTGTGATTCCAAATGAAGTAGCGACCATGACATAGTGGAACTAATCCCACCTTTTGAGAAGCAGTCACTCTTGCGTTCTTCAAGTTCTCCTTGTTAATGTTACACGCCTGAGTGACTGATCACAGTACGAGTTTTAAGAGGGCTTTACTGCCTCTAGACGTCTGGTTTCCATGGTAACGTGACCCAAACCTCTGGACCCTATGTAAACAAAGAGCCCTTGAGTTATGAAAATATAATCATTTTTGGTGCAGTCGACTTTAGTTGTATGGTCAGTTTAATCGGTCAGTGGTGTCTTAGATGACCAAAATTTGTATCAGAATTTTGTAGCAGAAAGGAGAAGTTAGTGAGTTAGCAGAAATATTTGTATTTTTTTGGTATTTATATGTAAAAAGGCAGACTAAAACTCAAATACATTCTTTCTTAGTACTTTTCTCTGCATAAATAGTTGTTTTTGAATGAACTCCTGTGCAGTTGTAGTTTTGTGAGTGCAGTTTTGGACTACTACTACTACTATTACTATTACTGCTACTACTACTACTACACAGACATGCTACAGTTAATACCAGTTATTGCTGTTGTTGTTTTGTAGCATTATAATTGCCAACTTACTAAATATGCACACACATCTGCATAGACTGCAAGAGTGTAATATACATATGCACTTTCTGGATTCTGAGAACAACCTATGTAGATGTATCTAAAAACTCCCTCTGGACCACATAATCTCTCCACAGACAGGTCATTGTGGGTCGGAGGCATCTTTGGCATTGCCCCATGTTCAGAGCCTCCTGCCCCTTTTGCCCCTTCTCCTCCTGTGGCATGAATGAGACATAAAAAAAGAGAGAGAGGAAGTGCTCCGATGCGCTCTCTGTCTGCTGCATGCCTTCATTAAGTCTGTCTAAACCTCCAGTCTAAAGGAACTGGGTGGGTCCTACACAATTAAATGAACAATGTCAACTGTATCTTCATCAAATGACTAACAACTGTCAACTGCTGCTGCTGCTGCTGCTGTGTGATTATTCAAAAAATTCAGACTCCAGGTCAAGCATGTACATAACCATTTTCTACAGTAAAAACACTTGAAAATAACAAAAATCTACTGCTTGCTACTATGAAATTTCACTATGAAAAGGCAGGGACTATCAATTTGGCTGATTTGAACAGAAGGATTGCAATATTAAGCCATTTTAGTTGTAAAAATATAAACTCATGATCTAGGTACATTAAATTGCATTACTAAAAAACAGAAAAAAGCCAAGTATGTCTTCTTTAAGTAAATATCGAAGTCCTTTAATACATGTAAATTTGACCCTTTTTCTGTGTATCCCCACTTTTTCCGTCATGGCTACACTTGGCATCACATTTAAACTAAAGCCCACCAAACTGTCACACTTAGGGGTGGTCTTCCAACACCCTTCCAACAATTTTTCTGTTTATTAAAATGTTATATGCACCAACTTCCCTTCAGATGCCCAATTAAGTGCATTAAAGTCTTAAGTGCAATTGCCTGGTTTTGTGGTTGGAATGATGCAGAGGGCAGTGTGTTTTTACAGTCTCATGACATTCCTCTATGTTCATTTGAAGCAGGCTGTGGAATAGGGATCATAACATTGGACTCTTTGTTTTATTTATTGAACTTACAACATGAACACGACTGTTTTACCACATTTGACTTTTATGGTTTTACATGTAATCACATCTGGCTTTTTAGTATTTATTTTCAACCATATGTTCCTGGATTGCAGTGGTTTTCAAACTTTTTTTAACTGTTGGAGAGGTAACATTCGTGGTATGGTGGCTTTTTCTGGTAGAGTACAGTCAGAGGATAGTTTAGTCTTGGTTTAGTCTTCGTTTTGATCTAGTTAAGCTCTGTTTTAGTCACTCTATCTTTCTGAAGTTGGTATTGTACCCCAGGATACTCCTTATGTACTTAAGTAGGTCTAAACCCAGACTAAAGCAGATCTAAACTAAAACCATTGTAAACTATCCAAAAGACTCCCGAGTGCTACCAAAATACATAAACATATTACACAAAACTGAGCCTTTAACCATGTTCTAATGTAGTCTTCTAATCATACACACACCATGAGTTGTATGTAGTTTCATTTCTGCAGGTTTCAGTGTTCCTGCATATGTATTTATTCTCCCCTTTAGCTAATCCAGGTTTGTAATATGACAAATTTGAGAATTGCTTCTGTATGGCTGATATGTAACCCAACCCACTGTAAGCACATTTCACAAACAAATACATCATTTCCAAAGCGCTTCACATAGCAAAATAAAATCAACTAGTTTAGATTAGATTAACTGAGATAAACTGCAGATAATGCATTGCAGATAATGCAAAAGAAAAAACAAAACAAAACATGTACTTGTAAATATGGAGGATTGTAGCCAAAGCTTATTTCCATCTTTAGTCCCCTGTTTTCATTGCTGTTCTGTACCTAAAACACTCACTGCCAGCTCAATCCTTGTCATCTTAGCTTACATCATCAGTGGTATAATACTCCCTACAAAAGAAGCATAGCCAGATTGAACTAGAGTAGACTGTGACTTAACTGGTCTTCCAACACCAGATATTAAAATGTTACACTGGAATGGACAACACTATCACAATGTACTGATGGTAAATAAACTTCTCCTGCCTTATGCCTCTAATTCAGTTTATTCTACAACATTAACACAATTAATAAAACAATAAAAGTATCAAATATGCAGTATAATAACAATCTGTCTTTCTCTCTGTGTTTTAGTCTTGTTCGAACGTTGAATGCTGGACGCTTCAATGCCACGTGGGTCTCCTGGAGCGAGGGACCACTGCTATCCTCAAAGTGCGCTCTCGAGTCTGGGCAGAGACTTTCATGGAGGTGTGTGTGAATAACATGAACTTTTGCCTTATACAGAGACGGTATTGTAGCAACTGCACATGTGTTTCCATCTGATCACAAAGGCTAAAGGAAGTCTGTGTGTGTTGTGTGTGTTGTGTGTGCGTGTGTGCGAGAGAGAGCTATAGATTAAGATTTTCCGACTGGCTTCTGTGTCTTTTCTTCTGTCAAAGTTTGGCAGAATATAACTCTTTTCAGTATTCAAGAAAAAATCAGAAGTTGTATAGTAGGTAACATAGCCAGACTAGGATGATGTATATTGCAAAACATCATGTCTACATTATTTGAAATTATTTAAATATCCATCTACATTTTTGTGGCTACATGCAGAGGTGGGTAGCAGTTACATTTACTCGATACATTCACTGAGTAACTTTATACTCAACTTTACTTTAATAAAATTGTACTTGTTTGCAGACAGCATACTTTTACTTCTATTTGAGTAATATATTTTAAAATAGCGCTCACTTACTAAACCTAAGTAAAAGTTCAGGTTACTCTTCCCACTAAAAGTAAAGGCTAAAAGCTTTCTGTTGGGAAAAAGTAATTATCTGAGCATTTGTATCTAATCTTACTAATTTTTATGGTATATTCTTTGAAAATTGAATGCCCTTCCAAGTACATTAACTTCAAATTCAACATTATGTTACTTTATTTCTACCCACCTCTGGTTATATCATTCACATTATTTGGCTTGTTTCATAATATTTCTTCCTACTCGAATGACAAATGTTTTTCAGCATATTTGAAACCAGAACACATATATTAATCAACAGAAATGTTTTTGGGTGCTGGTTAATGGATCAATAAAATAGCAAATCTCTATGCTATATTGGCAGTCATGTCGCTGCTGTGTGAAGGTTAGATAATATGCTGAGGGAGGAAAATTGGCTTCTTTTGGCTACCTTCTCTGCCAGAGCTCCAGCCATTTCGGTTTCCCTGGCTTCATATATTAAATCCTCAAGGCCAGTCACAGTCACCTCCCACTGTTTGCTACAACAGCAAGAGTACATAAGTGTGAATGCACTGAAAACTCATTAATACAGAGTCATAACATTGGAATCTGGATGTGATTAAAGGGCATCTATTGTTTGTGAGTGTTTGTCGCCATCTAGTGTGTCCCAATGAGCACTGCATCCATGTTGAATCAGTTTTGTCCATCTTTCAGAGAGCCTATAAGCAGTATGTGCTGGAGTGCCTGGCCCGCTACAGTGTGGAGAAGATGCCATATGCGATTCTGCCTAAATATGCACCAAGTGGACAAAAAAAGGTATGATTTCTGAATGATTTTGACTATCTTAAGAGTTATTTTCTTTGAAACATGTCTAAACGTTATGATATAATGTGTAAAATTTTCTTGTGGGGAGAAAAGCTTTAGTAAAAAAATCCATTCTAACATTTTTTACAGATCTGCATTTTAGCATTTTTTTCAGCCTGTTTTGAAAGGGTTGATCAGTATATCAGAATTACAATTTCAATTGGCACAGTTATCAAATCACAAAGGCTGTAATTATTTAGTTTTGTATTAGTTTAGCTGTTCATTTTTCAGACTTCCTTCGAAGGATCATGCTCCTTGATTTCAAATGATTAGGACAAATGAAGTTTTTATACTTAGACCACGATCCTTTGCTTCATCTCAGTGCAGCAAGTGAGTATATATAGTTTGCTATGCCTTTTTATTACGCGCCCTCAACAAAACCACACATCTTTGACTCAACAGGATATAAAGGTATAGAATAGATTGTATTGTGATTGGTAAAACATGAGATTGCCAGTGTTATGTCTTAATAAATGTCTTTGTTAAATCTCCCTGTAGGTGGTGACTCCAGTGGTATGGAACAAGCCTGATATTGAAAACTCAGTTCCTCTTTGGATCATTATCCTGGCTTTTAGTTGGACTTCTCCTGCTAGCTCTGCTCATTTACATCTTATACAAGGTCAGTTCTGCTCTGAATGAAAACATACAAAACATTACAACTCATTAGACCCTGCAATTTCCAGAAAAACATGTTTAGACTCACATAATCCATCCTTCTTTAATCTTGCAGTTGGGTTTCTTCAAGAGATCGGTTCCCTACGGCACCGCGATGGAGAAGGCACAGCTCAAACCACAGGCTGCATCAGAGGCTTAAAGCATTTGATCGTCTTGTACGAGAACCACAATACCTGGCCTTATGATTGCAATGAAGAGATGGATTGGAAGAGGGAGAAAGAGCGTGTGATAGCAGAAGACAGAAGGAAAGAAAGAAGAGAGACCACTGGAACTCCATTGTGCTGCACTAAACAACAATCCAAAGATCTCCAAACCAAATGAATGTTTTTTTTTCATGTTATTTATGTTTTTATCTGAATTTTTAGGACTGAAATCAAACAGACATTTATATCAGTGTTACAAAACGACTGTCGAGAATTACAAAGAAGTGACTGGAGAACTGTAGTCCACTGTCTTGACGAATACGTGGATTTCAGAAGATACCTATAACGTCTGATTTTTGTGTTTTTTCTGGGACAAATTTTAGACCACCTGTAATTGCCTTTGGTGCTTGAACTGCTGTGTCCACTGTCAGGAGAATAGTGGACATATAAGATGGATATGGACCCTATAGCGCTGTATACCAGAGCTGTGTACTCACAATTACAGATTTTTAACTTCAGGATTGAACTAGAGGTGGGCGATATTGACAAAAATGTATATCTCGATTGATTATGCGTTCTGATTGTTATGCATTATAATCAGACTATATTTCAACAATGCAAGAATGTGCTAAAATACTGCTTTGACTACCTGAGTAAGAGTGCAGATGTACCAGGTCAAATATTAGTCCAATACAAGTTAAAGTTGTTCAGTCAATTATTACCCAAGTTAAAGTACTGAACCATTCACTGTAGCAAATACTTGTGTTTTGAAAGTACTTCTCATCAAAATTTTAAATAAGTGCAACAAATAATAAGAGCAATCCCTGTCTCTAATCTCTGGGAGATTACAGTAGATGGTTCTGTTTCTTTTAAATGTAATTCTTAAGAGTTAAAAGTATAGTCGATAAATTCAATATTCTAAGTATGCTTATAATTGCGATATCCATTTTTCGATATATGGCCCGCCTCTATATTGAACCGACTCGTGCAGGGCAGTGAAATACGGCTCAGGTTGGTGGACAGTGCAGGCGGAGATGGACTCAAAGGAAATCTACTGATGTTAGACCCAAAGACTGACTCCTTCCTTTGATATCTGAACTCTGCTCTGTACAAATGCTGCAGTGGCTGTTGCTAATGACAACTGGGAAGAGACTGGACCACTCCTGACCACCTGAGAACCTCATTGAAAACAGTGGGAGCAGTTTGGACTCTATTGAAATGCAAAAGAAAAAACTATGTATGTGCTAACTAGGGCTGAACGATTTTGGAAATACGACTAGTTTTGTAGCTTATGTTATGTAATTTCTGTTCAAAGTCCACGTTTTAAATCCGTCCAGGAGCATTCACATTTGAAAGAAAGACTGAAATCTGAAATCTAATCCAAGAATCCTATGCATTTCAGGACATTGTAGAGGTCTAAACTACAGATTAGCAGCTTTTAGACGTGATTACAAACAAAAAAAATATTGTGTCTAGAGGGAATTGTTACTCAAACAATTGCAGTCTTTGATATTTGCCAATTGCAACCGTCCTAATTATGATATACCGTAGCCCTAATGCTAACAATGTCTCAAATGACCCAGGACCAGGAAGTATAGCCATAGATTATCAATGAGAACCAAAGACGAGACAATCAGGAGCAGCGCTGTAGCATCACCAGTCCTCAGGAGCTCACTGAGTTACTGTATTTTAGTCACCCATTGAGTGAAACAAGTCCCATGTTTTTAAAGACGCACTATGTAACTTTTCTGCTAGAGGGTCTGCTACTAGTTTGAGATGTTCTTGCTTAGCCTAGAATGTTGCACAGTATGGCATTTTAGTTAGCTATCTCCATGGAGACCTGCAGGTAGGTGGTGCCACAGGGCAAAGTTATAAGGGGAGATCTGGGGACTCTGCTCATAATAAGAATGTATGTTTTCAGGGTATTTGTTGAGCAATAACACATCTGTAGTGAAATAAATACTAGATATCTTAATTGACTGACATACTGTTGAACATTCCTGGCAGTAACATCCCCATGGAGACGAGTAAGTAGTGGAACCATACCAGAAAAGTTACATAGTGTACCTTTAAGTCAACTACATTTGTTAAAGTCACCAAAATGGCTCCAGGGACATTGACTTTAATTCATCATAAAGATTGGTTGAGTGCCTTAATGTAAATACTTAGCGGGTTGTGTGTGTGGAATGAGAGGCTGTATTCAAATACATTGTGTGAGTGGTGTATTTATGAGTGTGCGAGTATGAGTGGCCTTCCCAGTGCTGCGTTCATCCCTCCAAACTTCACAAGTTTGATTTTTAAAGTGTGTATGACTGATTTTTAGGTTCTCTGATTTTACTTATTTTTATTATTTTTTTACACCAATCAAGAAGCAATTTGTAAAGAAGAAGTTGAAAAATATGTTGAAAATTACAGGAAAGAGTTTTTGTGGACATCATACTAGGGAGAATTCTATGCATATGTTCAGCACAATTTAAACACTATCATTTCAACAAAATATACTTTTATTTGCCAAATAACAATTTCTGTGTACACTTTAGGAGTTTGGCCCAGTGTACATGAGTGCTAGATAACAGCTATGGAATTCCCTAGTATGATGTCATGATTTCTTTAGATTTTTTCAGATTTTTAGCAAAATCTTAACTAGAATAATGATCTTAACGGTGTTCTAGTAAAAAGAGTAGTCTGACCTGTCATAGGCATTTTAAACAGTGCAAGCATGTTTTTGTAGTGTGACTTTGTACCTCAAAGGGATCATGTACTGGCGCTGGGAACACACGATGTAGTTTGGAAGTGCAATATTTATATTCACCTTTGTTTCATTACAATGAGTTTTATTTGTGACTGCTTTTATTTCTGATGGAGCAGAGTGTGTGGGTTTGTGCTTTCACTTACTGTACTCTCACCAAGACAACAGCAGGAGTGCCACAGTTACTACTAAGATTTCACACGTTTGAGCACATTTCTGGTCCATTTCTCCCAAGACTAACTCTAAACTCTGTTTAGCAGTAACTGGGTAATTTAAGTTGTCTGTAATATTAAACATACCAGTGAATACTATTGGACAAACATGCATTTGCTAGACATCTGGCTACAACAAGCCTGGACATCAGAAAAGCAATGGGATCATTTACGTAATAACCTTTAAGACAGTCTAAAGAATCATGTTGTGTTGACTCTGAATGGGACTCACTCCACCACAGTTACTTCAGGAGAAAGCACTGGGTTTTTCTTGTTCATGCTGTGGCCCATTTTTCTAGCTCTCTCTGACTTTCAAAAGAAGTTGTACATATTTATGACAAGGAGAGTATATGGATTCGAATGCTAACTAATTTGTTGTGAATTTTTCACCCCATATTGGGGACATCATTTTTGTTGGGGGGATGAAATGGGCTCTTTGGAAGTCAGTTTTTACCTGTTTGTTTAATAAAGTATTTCCATTTTTACAACTTGTCTTTGCTTTACTTATCAGTCAGTGAAAATGATTTATTTATAAAATTTATTATTACAAGAATGCCACTTAGTGGTTTTGTAGCCAAAGTGCTGATAAAATACTAGTATATACATTATATACATAGGTACAAAAAATGTAATGTAGCTGTATGATGTCTCATTGATCATTTGCAAAATGACATACACAGGTATGTTTTTCTTGAATTTTGAGTATTTAATTTTAATTTTAGTAGCTTTGACTTGTCATTTAAAAAATGCCAGTCAAAAAAGATGTATTGTCTTTGTAAATCCAGCAGTAACTGTGAGAGCTACAGATTCAAGTCAGTAACTTATCTACATATTCCATTTTGCTCTATAGAACAACACAGTGTAGATTTATACACAAATGTATAAGTAAAGTAACTTCACAGCAGGTGTGACACAGCCCTCCTGCAGTGTGTGTGTGTGTGTGTGTGTGTGTGTGTGTGTGTGTGTGTGTGTGTGTGTGTGTGTGTGTGTGTGTGTGTGTGTGTGTGCGTGTGTGTGTGTGTGTGTGTGTGTGTGTGTGTGTGTGCTGTCCACGTGCAGTGGTGATCTGCTTCAGTCTGAATACATCCATATTAAAGGAGAGTCTCTTGTGTAAATGTCCTCATGCAGACTGAGCTCTAGCTCTCGAGGGTCCTGGACAGCTGGGTGAGTCTGCGCTGGTGGTCAATCACCTTCAGGTTCAGGATGTAGTGTCTGATGTTACTGGGCGTCCTCAGAGGGTGAGCAAGTTCTGAGTCTGAAGAGACAAGTCCACATTATTTCATCTTTATGCAATTAGATAATCTTATTAATCTTCCTTAAGTGAAATTCCAGTTTACATTTTGTTCATTGTAAACCACAATATTCATCTAAAATACTTGAATAATAGAAATGGGTGCACTGACTTCCTGTTCAAAACTGCTGAGGGACCTGCCTTCATTGTGACATTTTACCATAGCAAGCAGCATATTTTCATTTAGGTCTATTTATAGTTGAACAAAGGGCTTTGTAACATTTGCATGACTTGGTTCACAGAGAAGTGGGTGGAAATAGGGTGTAGGTCAAAAAACTGCCACAAGTGTAGAAAATACTCCTTACATGTAGATATCCGATTGGCAGGCCCGTCTAGAAACATTCGATCTGCTAGACCTCTCTGTGGAGATGAAGGCACTGCGAAAATTGAATATACATGTTACTATTTTAAATGCTTAATGTACGTAATTAAACCAGCACAAAATCATGAGTCAGTGTACAATAATCTTACCATAAGGCTGACTCCTGCATCCTCGGACTATCTTCATCGTCTTGGCAATCATGCGCTAAAATATATAAAGTTATATAAACATTAATTATTACATTTGAGATAAAACAACTATTCAGAACACATCATTTGATCGTACCATTTTCTCAAAGTTCACCAGTTTGTCGATGTAGTTAAGATTTCCTTCATGGATAAATGTCATATCTGGATTAAAGAAACCATGGTTAAAACAATCACAGAAAAAAAGGAAAATATTGTATATAAAATTAATGGTACCTTTGAGGAGCAGAGGCATAAAGGGGATGTAAGGAGGACTGAGTTTAGCCACAGCGAGTCTGTACGCTCTGTGGTTACGAGATGGGTTCTGAGCATAAAGAAGAAATAATACAAACAAATAAAATGTAAAAATTTAATATAAGTAAAGTAAATAAAGTAAGTATTTTTTATTAGAGATTGATCAATATGTTTTTGTGTTTTTTTCCTGGTCAATGGCGATTTTTTAGAATTGAGAGAAAGTGATAGCCGATAAGATCTGCAGATATGCAGGGTCAATTTAGATAATTTCCCCCAAATTATCACATTTAAATTTAGTACATCCACAACCTTGTTTTAATAGAAAATGAATAAAAGAGCAGTGTATTCACATTTCTGCAGTACCTCTTTGGACTCAAGTGTTCAAATAACACTTCTTTATGCATATTTTTACGCTGCTGTTTGGCTCAACTAAATATCGGCCTCTGCTGGAGATTTAAGGCCAATACACTAAACATTTTTATCTACCACTACTTACTAATTACAGATATGTTTTCAATGCAAAAATAGAACTCACCATTAATCTTTCATAGTGGCAGTAAACTCTTTTTATTTTGCTGGGTATTCGCTATAATCAGAAAGTACATATTAGTTGTATTTATTAAGGAGTAAATTGTAATAGTTGGGATCATTGTATGAGTGGCTCTTACCTCCCAGGTTTTGTGAAGCCTTTGCACTGCACTGTTGTTCAAACCAAACATAACAGCAAAAAATGAGTTCAGATTCCTCTGCTCTTTTAACCTGTGAAAGACAGAAAAATTGTGTTTATAATTGAGATGAAAACCCAATATTTACAAACTGTATTCATAACCATCTATCACATTATGACCATATCCCATTCAAGTATTTCTGTTAATGTCATCTTATTCAACCACAGCAAACGGAGGACAACAGCCTCTTGCTGTCTATATTAAACCCACAACTAACAGGTGGATCATTTTACATTTTGTTCATTGTAAACAGCAATATTGATCTGAAACTACAGAATAATAGAAATGGGACCATTGACTTCCTGTTCAAAACAGCAAAGCCCAGACCTCTTCATAGTGGCAGTGCACTATCACAAACAAATTACTTCAAAAGCTCATTACTGCCCCTTTAGCCTGTGTGAAATCTCTGAATTACTGTAAAGGTGCATTGTGTAACTTTTCTGGTGGGGGAGGTTCATCACCTGCTTGTTTCCATGGAGATGCTATTGCTTTGCCTGGAATGTTCCACAGTATTTCATTAAATGCCTCTTCTTTACATTTATTCAATTACAGATAGTTTTACTGCTCAAAAATACCTAGAAAAACAGACATTCTGATTGTGAGCGGGGTCGACTCTCCACAGATTTGACCTGTAACTTGGTTTGGTTTGGTCTCCATAATGATAGAAAGGTTTAATGCCATACTGTGAAACATTCCAGACAAAGCAATAACATCTCCATAGAGAAAGGCATTTGACGGACCCTCCACCAGAAAAGTTACACAATGCACCTTTAAGGTTAGGTATGCTTTATTGTCCCTGCATTTGACCCATCCTTCAATACTGCTGGGACAGCCTGTCAGGAGTAGGACCCAGCTCCAAATCTTGAGCTAGGTTTGGTCAAGACCACCTTAACTCGAAGATGATTGTACCTAATGTGCATGTTTTGAGTTGATGGGGGAAACCAGAGCGCCCAGTTGGATTCTCAAGTTGATTTTGCCAAATATGTCTTCTTTAAACTATATTAATAATGTACATGTAAACTATATATGCTTCACCACAGCCCTTGTCAGTAGGCACATTGTTCAGACTCATTGGTGTAGTCAGAGTGACATGTTTCTTACACCGCTGCAATCTTGATGAACTTCTTGAGTAAAATGGCTCTTTTGACCAGGTCTTCACACAGGCACAGCTCCGTCACCACCCAGTACTGGACCTCATTAAAGCGTCGCACACACCGCTCCAGGTTCGCAGTGATGGACCCATTGAATTTGTGTCGCCCAAAGACGTAGTAAACGAGCTCCACCTGCACAGAGAGGGACAAAGGACTATTTAGAAAGTCGATTAATGGTTAATAGGGGTTTAAGTAATAGGTTGGACTCACATTCTGAACTGACCATTGTGTCTTTTGTGTCCAGACAAATGAGCTGAGGTATTTATTTTTTCTACAGCCTCAAGAAGATGTGGTATGATATATGATATAAGATATATGTGGATTAATCATAATTGGTTTTATTGCCACTGTGTGTAGAATCCCTCAGTCGTCCAGGTAGAATCCATGGCAAAAGGAGAATTGTCACTTGCCTAGTTTTTATATTAGATAATATAAACTTCGATCAAATAAAAATAAAGGCATGCAAACAATAAGATGTTAGATAAAAAATAGGCTTTGACTGAATATAAATACAAAATATCTAACATGGACAGAATAACAGCAGTGCAAATAGATGAAGTAATGTTGAAGTAAGTTGTTGGAAGTGACGGATGTTATAAAGTGTTCAGAGGAAGAAACTGTTCTTGTGGTGAGGATTTCTGTCCTGATTGATATTTCAAAAACAGTATTCCTCCTTTAGAGTTGTATTTGTTCCAATCTCCATCTGAAATGATTACTCTAAATTCTTAAATGTTACCTAGTGAACTCAAGATGTATTTAATCTGAATTAATATCAAACTTAATAATAAAGTAGCTTCATAATATCACAGTGTGACATGTGCAGTTACCTCGTGCATGGCAGTGAACAGCTCCCAGTCATAACTGATGAGTTCATTGGCCATGTCTTTGGAGCTCATCTGTTCAGTGCATCTGCTGTGCCTTGCTCTGTGCTCTTGTCCTTAGGATGGACCAGTTTTTGTCTTAAAGTGTTTGTGGGTTTGAAATAGACTGGGATTTCATGTTGTCTGAAGATCCTCTGTAGTTTTTCGGAAACGCCAGCCAGGTAAGGAATAGTTACACCCCTTCTCCTGGGCTCTGGTTCTCTGTTGTCCTGTTTCTTTGCTCTCTTCGTTTTGTTGATCCTACAGAGGATCTTCAGACAACATGAAATCCCAGTCTATTTCAAACCCACAAACACTTTAAGACAAAAACTGGTCCATCCTAAGGACAAAACACCGAGCCACAAACAAAGCAATGTGGTCTACTCCATTCAGTGTAGTGAAGACTGCAGTGAGCGCTACATTGGAGAAACAAAACAGCCACTTCACAAAAGGATGTATCAACGCAGACGGGAAAACCAGGGTGGGCCGCAATCTGCCGTACATCTCCACCTAAAAGCCACAGGCCACTCCTTTGAGGACAGCGAGGTCCAGATCCTGGCCAGAGAAAAGAACTGGTTTGAGAGGGGAGTTAAAGAAGCTATTTTTGTCAAGAAAGAGAATCCTTCCTTGAACAGAAATGGAGGTCTCAGACATCATTTGTCTCCCATCTATAACTCTATCCTCAAACCTAAATCAAAACAAACTGGGAAAACAATGGGACTAGCCAGGACATGTCCAGAGGTGTGAAAACACCCATCATGGCCCTGAATGGTTATGCTAACTACTCCCCCACTCCCACTCCATATTGAATAGACTCACATGACTAACAGAAACTGTTAACAACTCCATATTGAATCACCTGACCAACTGAAACTGTATTTAAATATGTGTTGTCTCAGAGTAATTTTCATTGTAATTAAGCTCCTCCCTTCAAGCAGATATAAGGCAGTGTCCGCCAGCATCTGACCAGAACTGAAGAAGCAGCTTGGATGAGCTGCGAAACGTATTCGACCAAATAAACTCTGTCCAGTTGACAAATTAAATTTCTCCTTTTTTGCCATGCAGACAGAATGTACATGTAGAGCATTGTGAGATCAGCTCACCTCCAGCAGAGTTCATTTTGACCAGGACATGATCAGACTGAGGTTTGTTCACAGCAGACATCACGTCCTGCACAGAGGAGCTCACTGGGAGCATCACAGTCAGAGCTTTGTGGTCCGGCTGGTAGATCTCGTACAACACTGAAGAAAACACAAGCCAGGGAGAAGTGTGAACCAGGTAGTTTTTTTACTGTTCCTACAGGCCTGTCATGACGATACAATTACGTGTGATATATATAGAAAATCTTATCGTAGTACGAAAAGGTAAAAAAAAACAGCCCCAGAAAACATGAAAAATATTGAAAAATACTGTCTGTCCTTTATAGAACAATAAGCCAATACAGTAATTATTGTGACAGGCTAAGTTCCTACCTACCGTCTCATAAGTATTTTATATATTAAAGGGCCCATATTTCGCTATTTTCTGTTCTATGTTATAATGTTGTTTCCTCATCACAAACATACATTAATGCACTTGAAAATCTGTTTTGTCTGTTCAGTCATTATTGAACTATTCTTTACCTTTATCCTTTGCTCTGATCGCCTGTAACCTTCCATTGGGATCCTCACAGTTTGAAAACCAGTCAAACTGGTGGTTCTGACACCAAAGACACAAGATAAAAATTAAAACTGTCAACAAAACAATAAGTCCAAAATATGTACACAGCAAATTGTGTAATGTCAATAAAACAATATATGTTGTAACTATGGGAAAAATGCTCTCACCCTGCCTAGAGACTGGTAGCCATTTTCCAATCTGTAAAAGTCAAGATGGAACAGTATATGAGGAAAAATCAGAAGCATTAAATAGTTATGTTACAGTCTGTGGGTTTTTAAATGTATACCATTTACATTTTGGTCCTCCTCTTCTCTCTGAATTCCTTTAGAATACTGCATAGGCGATAGTCAGCAGCTACCTCCTTTCTTAGACCCTATTCAAATGATAGAAAAGAAAAACAAAAAACAAAAAAAAACAAATTTAATACAGATATTATGACTATACTATAATATCAATTCAAGACATCTTACCTCCAGAAAGTCCACAGCAATGGGGTCCTCTTTGAGCATCAGGCCGTACAGCGCCACCCACTGGCCAACCAGCTTCACTACCTTCTGCTTCTTGAGGACATAGGCAGCTTTCTCTTGCTCTGAGCCTTCTGAGAGCTCAGTTTGGTAAGTGGATACTACGTTAAGGATCATCTGAAGCATATATTCACTTATATTCTGAATCAAGGTCTATGAAAAAACACTACCAGCTCCCAATTAATTGTTTCTAAATGGTTGTTTCTAAAAATGTTTTGGGGGCCATTATAGACTCCTTTATTAATGGTAAACACTATACATGCAATTTTGGGCATTTCAACACAAAAAACGATATTTTCCACATGAAAGCATATGATTAAAATACCATTTCATTTTTATATTTCCCTGGGGGTCTGATACTAATGTAGGCTCTGCTCTGTCTGAATGTGTGCATTGCGTCACCATGGCAACTCCTAAATATTCCACCTAAGAGATGCATGTAGAACACCCCAAGCGGGACGTCAGTGCAATGTATCAATAGAGGAAGGTTCAAAATCATATCTCATAGATTAATGTTTTTTTTTCCCCTATTCACTTACAGTATCTCGCAAATGAAGCCATAACATTTAACCGGAGCTCATTAGAATCACATGAATGCATTCTATCAGTGATAATTATTAACTGGTATAAAGGTTTTATTATGACAGGATTGTACTTCCTCATTCCTTCTCATGTCAAAAATCTACTATCATTTAGCTATAGTTTTACGACGCTGTGTTCTTATGTAAATGTGTCTGTTATTTGGTAGCCTGGTCTTATCTTTATCAGCCTGTTTGTTATCAGCTCACTGGGCGGTGCAGGATATTGGTGTTGCAGAGCAGGACACAGCTGACTGGAGGGCATGAAGACCTTATGAGTGAGCAGAAAGTCACTCACACATGGATCTGTGGAGAAAAACAAAAGAGGAAAATATATAACGATGACTAAGGTACACTTTACTGTCCCCACAGGGTAATTTGACCCATCGTTCAATGCTGCTGGGGCAACCTGTCAGCAGTATTAGGACCCATATCCATATCCTGAGCTAGGCTTGATCAGGCCAGATTTGATTTTTGATCTTGTGTTTTAGTTCAACGTTTTGTATCATAAAAAAAAGTGACCTCACCTATAGCGTCATGTGAAGGGTCCAGCTTTAGAGTCTCCAAAAGGTGCTCCAGGATTTTCTCAGGAGTTCCGGACATCACTGTGTACCTAAATAACACAAAGATCAATAATAATATTTGAATGAATAATATACTTTATTTATTAAGTATAAGAACATTGGAATGCTTAATATGTAAACCAATATCAATTAACTATTTCTTCATTATGAATTGAGTCTTTCTTCATGTTTTGTAGAGCTGGGCGATATGGACAAAACATCAAATCTTGATTTTTTGGCACAAACTGGATGATTACGATTTTAATCAAAGCCAGAACAGGGACTGCTTGTCTTTCAAATGGTGGAAGCTCTTTACGGTTTCATTCTTAACATATGCCATTATTTAAGAAATTGTAAACTGCCTTCGGTTACATTTGTAGAAATAAATAATTACAATTGCACAATATTCCTGTTGTGCTCTGTAGCTGTTATTTATCTCTGAAGTAACTACAGAACAACTTTATGTAAATAAAAGTTCAAACATTATGAGACTTTCTGGGCCGACTATGACCAGTAAATAGTCTTATTACATCGAATGATATGTCCAACCAGGATATTGGCTGAATCGATATTTGGGAGCCGATATCCCATCCAGCAAATGTTTCAGTATCGGCGCAGATCCCCAATAGCAGTGTCAGATCAGAGCATCCCTAGTTTTACGGTCAATGAATTACTGCTTTTTGGAACTTCAGCTTCTTGTTCAAGGCGAATGTGAAAACATGGTGAAAAAACTCTCACTAGATAACTGCGCACAATCTTGAGGCCATTTTATCTCGCAGTATCTTATGGCACGAGATCATACTTGTAAATTTATACCACATTTGCCACTGTTAATGTGACAAAGAACACTACATAATATTTACTTCATAAACATCACAGTGAACCCTGGGAAGAAGTCATAAAAGTCTAATAGCTCCTGAAGGGAGTGACAGCAAAACTAATAAAGGACAATATAACCATCACTTTAGTGTTTGCGGAAACCCTTTAGCTCTGATGGTCATTACATAAGCAGGGCCCAAGTCCATGTTTATACTGTGATATGGATGAAACTAATTTTATAATGACAAGAATAATAATGTTTGGCAAAGAAATGGTTCAAATAATGGGCACACTACATTCATGTTGACACAATACAAGTCAATATTTGGGGAATTATAGACATGTAATATTATAGACATTTGTCACAGCCGATATCACCGGTACCGATGTTCGATGAATCGATATATCGCCCATCCTTAAGTAACAAATGTACTTCCTAATTTTTCATGAATAAATTATTTAGTATTGTTGTTTGCGGGCATATTCACATAATCACATAATCACCTCTTCAACATCTGTAAGAAACGTATATATTTAGTACTCCTTTAGTATACAGTACTCTTACTTAGAGATTTTAGAGCACCTTTCCCCTGTAAAGCTTTATCTTTAAATAGTTACAGTCACCTCTATAGAGTCGTTCTATAGAGTAGTTTTATAGAGTAGTTCCTGTAGAGTAGCTCCATACAGTAGTCCCATACAGTAGTCCTATAAAGTACTCCTATAGAGTACTTCAAAACAGTAGTCCTATAGAGTAGTTCTATAGTGTGTCTTACTTGCTGTTAGCCCCGGCTCCAGGCTCAGTGGACTCTGTACTCTTCTCCAGCACCACAACAGTTTTCCCATGCTCCTCCAGACGCACTGTGTTTGCCTCCACATCCTACACACACAATGATACACAAGTCTATACAACTCATCACACTATTGTTTCTCATTGGAGATAATGTCTCATGAGAGTCTAATTACATCTATAACAGTAGAAAAGGCTCCACACAAGGCTATATAGTGATATTTCTGCACTTTTGAGAGTAATTTTAGTAATTTCACATGTATCTGATATAATTTATCTGATACTAATGCATTTAAAGGGTCTATATTACACAAAATTGACTCTTGTGAGCCATGTTAGAATGTTGTTTCCTCCTCAAAAACATATCTGGAGTTGTATTTTGTTATTCACATATGCTTGAGTAATGTCTGTCTACATCTTCAAAGCTCAAAACGCGCTGTTCCACCTTGTGATGTCATGAAACGGTAGTTTTCAACTTAACAGCTACTGTTTACCTTTAGTTCAGTAAAAATTGGGATTTCCAGAGCTGAAATCATCCAAATGATTCTAGTGAAGGTGTATGGAGTTTAAAAACACAGTGGAGCACTTTCTGTATTATCACATGACAGCACAACGCAGATTTGAGCGAGAAGAACTAAGCCTATAAGTGTGAATGAAACAAAACACAACTCCAGGAATGTTTTTGAAGAAGAAACAAGATTATAACATAGATCAGAAAACAGTGTAATACAGGCCTTTTAATTATGTTTGAATAATTATTCTCTTTTTGTCAATATCGCCCAGCCCCACCCTGTACATACAAAACCCATATCTTCCACACCTTGAGGATGCGTATAAAGTCCTGCTTGTCCACTCGTAGGAAGTGACACTTGTCTTCTCTGAGGATGATGGTGGCAGCACGAGGAGCATCATTTAGCAAGGCCAGTTGTCCAAAGTCCTCTCCTTCATGTAATGTTGTCACCACACCCTATATACAACACAAGTACTTTTACATTTACACGACTCAAAACAAGTCAGTATTTGAACAGTTATATTTACTTTCATGTTTGGACTAAAAATAACAAGTGAGTCAGTGGTGGAATGTAATAAAGTAGTAAAGTACTATACTTATACAGGTATACTTTACTTTTTACTTGTATTTCATTACATTTGAGAGAAGGTATCTGTTCTTTTTTACTCCACTACATTTTTGAACTGAAAAGTATTTTTATTATTGTGTGAGACCTGCTGAAAAGCCCGAGGGGTTTATTTTTAACACATTTGAGCAAACAAAAATATCCAAATAAAAACAGCTACAAAAACCCCCAAAAACAATTATTTATCAAATTCACTATATTTGAAGCTTTATTAGATCACAAAATGGTGCAAATATTTCTAATTTTTACTCCTTAAGTACATTTTTAAACAGGTCCTTAAATACGTTTACTTAAGTAGATGTTTTCATGTGATACTTTTACTTTTACTGGAGTGTTTTTTTGCTCCAGTATCTATATTTTTACTTAGGTTAAGTTTGTGTATCCTTACTTTTCCATGTGTTATGACGTTGACAGAGCCCTTCCAGATGATGTACCATGACGTGCCCTTGTCTCCCTGACTGAACACTGAATCAAAATAAACACAGAAATAAATACAGAAATAAATACAGCGATTACTATTTATTCATGGGTTTCAGCTTCCTCTTGAGTACTTTTTACTATTCAAATGATATAATATTTTGTTGGAATTTTGAATTGCTATGACAAAGGCGCTAATTTATCATCATTTGGAAAGTCATAACTAGGGTTTGTTCACTCTTGCTTTGTTCCTGGTTTGAGTCCGTTTTAGTCTTTATATTGACTTGATCAGGCCCTGCTCTAATCCAGGTTTAGTTCCAGGGTTTAGTCCCAGGTTAATCCCAATTTTGAAGTTTTTTGTGCAAATCTGAACACATCCATTGTAGTACTAGGGTTGGTAATTATAATAGCTATTCTTTCAGTTATTATGAGATATAAATGAAGGAATCAACCACATATACCAAATTCTGTAAGTGGTTTTGGCAAAGTGGTGCAGATTTAACATCTTAATATATAATTTACTTGAATGAAAATTAAAACACTTGCACTGTGTACATTTTCTCTTGGACGGTCCGCCATCTGCTTGTCTCCATGGTGACGTTATTGCTTTGCCTGGGATGTTCCACAGTAAGGCATTAAACAAATACATCTTGTATTTATTCAATTACACATATTCTTATTTCTCTGTGGTCCACTTCTCCACAGATCTGGCCTGTAATTTGGCCTGGTGATGTGGCCTGCTTGTCGAGTTAAATTAAATGCCATACTTTAGGTCATTTCAGGAAAAAAACAACAACATGGAGTCAAAGTGATGGACCCTCTACTAGTTGCACAGTGCACCTTTAACTGTATAAGTTATAGATAATTAGAGTAGTGTATTTTGAAACACGCTCTGCTGGATCCACATAAAGCTCCCTGTGTGTCCAGTCTCTACACACTCAAATGTCAGAGGCACTCACACACTGTTCCGGATTTGGCATGAGACTCAAAGACCAGCACTGCAGCCAGCTCCTTACGCACCTGTAACACAAAACACAGCACTACAAGTTAACAAGTCATCTACACAAGGCAATACAAGACTTCAACTATTATTATTTATGTGAATTTTGCTAAAATTATAAAAAGGATGCCAAACATACTGTATTTTTTGTTTTTAGCTAAAACAAAACACCATAATAGCACTTTTGAGAGATCCTTGATATAGCAATGTCACAACTAGGCCTGTCACAATAAGAAATAAAAAAAAAAATCATGATAAACGATAACATTGACCCTTCTTATACCCAGTGAATGGTAAAAAGAATCAATAATTAGTCCTGGGAGTGACTTTTTCATCCCTCTACATCTCAAATCTTACTGTAGTACATTTATATGGTTTTTTGCACCATATATTGTTCTAGCTGTCATATATTGAACGTCAATATAGTAATTATCATGACAGGCCTAGTCACAACTAAATCTAATAAATATATTCTTTAAGTGAATATGTATTATAGATTGTGGTAACATTTTGTAATGTCAATTTTTTGCATTCTATGGATATGGACAGTAATGCTCATGACTAAAGCCAAGCCTGTGTAATGGAATAAGCACCCTTTAAATAACAATAAAACAATTTCAACTCAAAGAGGTGCTCTTATCTTTGTTTCAGTTTCTGTTGCATGTAGACCCAGTAACTGCTGTGTTGTTAACCACAAATCATAAGAACAAACCATTACAGCAAATTCGTCAATAGCATTTTGGCTTGGCCTCAATCTCATTTAAATAACAGGCCTTTTTTGTGCCTCAAACCGATATAAAAACAGTGTCTTTTCTGATGTTTTTCTTGCTAGGAGGTGACTGTAGAGTTGTAATACTGACTGAGGTGGAGAGATGAGCTGCAGCCTTGACGTGTAGCAGCTCCTCATAGATCACCTCCAGGTCCTCTGCACTTCTCTGACTCGGGCTAAACACAAGAAACAAACACAAATGAAACAAAGAGGGGAATATTTTAAGCTATTTTATCAATTTAATATGTCAGAACCAGCATTAGCAAGATATTAGCACGATACTGTGACCTAGTCCTTTAGTCCTCACAATTTGACTCAATCAGCCATCAAATACACTACTGTCTTTGTTCTTCAAATGTACTTGTTCTTGGGTTTTTGCAAGTAACACAGTTTTTATCTGTCATTTCTCATTACAGTCAAGATTTAGACAGACAATTCTCTGGCAGTAAAAGTGTGGTTTCAAGAGGAGTTCAGACTTTGGAGAAAGAGTTAACAATTTTTGTGTTAAATTGCAATGATTACAGGTCTGTTTTATTAATGTTCAGGAAATCAATTTGGAATCCATTTGTGTTTTTAATAAGTAATAATATGATCGAATAAAAAACTTGACCAGCCAATATGAGGAAAAATATTGATTCATTATTTTGGTGCACAGACCTTTTGCGGAGAATCATAGTGAGCAAAGCGTCAGGCCCCAGCTGTGAGAGCAGAGACAGCGCCTCCTGCAGGTCCTCCTCTGGAACTTTCTCGTTTGTGACGTGGTTCAGACCAAAACCTGAGTCTTGGAAACGGTAGAACTGTGTGTCTTTGTCCAGGAAGTTCAGCTCCTGCTTCACTGCATAAGGAAAAAACAACAGCTAAACAAAGTGACACTGAATAATTTAAAGACCAAAACATATTACTTCTCAATAATTTGATTTGTGATTTGACAAGCTCTTTTCTTCTTCTTTTTGTTCAATCAAAATCATGTTTTATTGTATTACTTCATAAACACCACGTACAGATCTTTCACAGACTGCTTGCTCTGTAATTCTGTTTTAGGGACCTTTTTAACCTAACAAGAATGAAATTGATTAAAAAAAATATATATATATATATATATAAAAGTTTTTGTGCAATTCATCAATATTTGGATAGTATGGACCTTAGAAAAAACACATAAATAAAAAGCAATAGCAAAAAATAACTTTCACCTTGATGTTACTATTCCTAGGATCGGATGTTCTAAATCAGTATTATAGTATTAGTACTATGAGATGCCAGTTTTGCAGATAAAAAATTATTTCCACTACTCTTTAATGTATTAGTGTTTTATTTTTTAAGAAAATGTTTATAATTGTATTCAGTTTCAATATTTAATTCAACGTGTCCATTAATCAAGGCTCTATATGAAAACAAATATACTTATTCAAATATACTTGTACATATACATTTATATAATTATGCTTTATTTGACACTTGTCTCTTGCTATCTTTTTTGCTACTTATTTAGAATTTATTATTACCATTTATATTTTTTATTCTTTGCCATTATATTATATTGTGATGTGTGAGCTACTGTGTCCAAATAATTGCCCTTGTTCATAAATAAAGTTTGTCTAAGTCTAAGGCCCAATCTCAGTTCTCCCCTTCGCCCTCTGTCTTAGCCCTACCCCTCTGTTGTGCGCGTTCACGAGAGACAGAGGGGTGTCCCAATACTCTTTTCTGTAAGTGCGAGGGCTAAGGAGAAGGGCTGTTCACCCCTCTGAGCAGAGCTTTTGCAGATGCACCCTTTGCGCAAAGGGGATGGGCGTGGCTTAACGCAAGATGCAGCAGAAAGCAACATGGCGCCGAAGGGCTCGCACAAATGTAAGCATTTTGCACTCAAGAACCTCATAAAAAGTTGTATAAAACTGTAGTAACTTTTGAAAAGTTGTAGGTATACTCATGGCGGCAGCATTTACGCTTTCTGACATATACGGCTTATCGTAACATGCCCGGTTAGAACTATACGCTTGTTACGGTAGAATGTGTAAAGTATTACGAACATGCATGGCCTAAAAGAACTGTATACGCATATATGTCAGACTAGAATGTGTCAAATATATCGCTGTATTTCGCCTCGTAACTCGTCTCATGCGCTTTTAGAACTATACACATGTTACAGTAGAATGTGTAAAGTATTACGAACATGCATGGCCTAAAATATTATTGTTTCGTTTCGCCTTGTAAATTATCCCCTATTTATATTAAAAATGACATGTTATTAATCACATTTGTATTTTGTTTAGAAATGTCTTGTAGGAGGCTGGACTTGTTGGAGTTGTGTCAGCCCAACAAGCTTCAAAAAAGTGGGAGAATTTGAAAATAAAATATAAGGTATATTACATTCTATAATATTTGTAGGTACCAGAACAACTATATATGTTTATGACTATGTATTCATTTTGTTTTCTTTTTTGTGTGTACCAGGCATCCTCTACAACTCCGTGCACCTCTGCATCCCCGTCCTCTGCATCCTCATCCTCATCTGCCACCCAGTCCTCACCTGCTGCTCAGTCCTCAGCTGTAGCTGTGGCTGCAGCTCCTCCTCAATCTCCCTCTCCCAGAAAGAGGACAAGGAAGTCCAAAAATGTTGTGGTGGACTTCCTCAAAGAAGAGTCCGCAAAGGAGCAGAAAAGGCACGAGGAGACTGAGGAGAAAACTGAGCGTTTTTTGGGACTGTTTGAGAAATTAGTTGATAAAATGTAGTTGGGGTTTTTTTGTGTAGTTTTTTGTGTTTGTTTACAGAGTTCAGATTTGCACTGTTTTCTAGTTATTTAATTTTGTTTTTTCTACCTCTTTTTAAAATTTGCACTCTACCTCTTTGCACATTTTAATTTTGTGTTACAGTTGATTAAAATTTGATTTACATATGTTGTACAGAGTATAGTAATTTTTAAAAATTAAAAAATTTAAAAAACATTAGACGTTTTGCAAAGTTTATCTAAAACAAACTTAAAAGGAGCACAATACTAAACTTTAAAAATAATGTCATATTGTTGCGACTGCAAAGGGGTGTCCCATTTCTAAGGGTTTAAAACAAACCCTTTGCCTTAACCCTCTGTTTAAAGACAGAGTGTTAGGGCGAGGGGTAGGGCTAAAAGACAAAGACAGAGGGGTACAAAAGAGAATTGAGATTGGGCCTTAGTCTAATATATAAAGTAAAAAAATACATACTCAGCTCAAGCTTCATATTTTCACGTCACTTTAACATGTTAACACTGAAGCTGATTTGAAGTGCACAATCACACAACATTATCTAAACTATATGCAAATAAGGGCCACTCTAATGGGAGTAATCATGGTAAAGTGTGATAAACGGGTCTGAGCTGATTGAAGTGGCCTCCTCTCTTCAGACGGAAAAGGCGGTCACTGTGACTGAAAGCCCAAACCGGACCAACATCAGACTTGGACAGATTCCTGTATCAGGACCTCAGCTGGACTGTATGGACTGGATAGTACAGGAAGTCAAAGACATATCTCCAAACATATCTCATGTTGTTATGTACGGTGTTCCAGAGGATGTGCAAGCCATTGTGCAGGAGATGGGTAGGGCAGGCAGAGATGGTAAACACATGCAGCTGTTTATCGCATCAAACGTACACAAAGGTAGATCAGGTAGTCAAGGAGCTGCTAAATACAAAACGGCTTTGTACAGTCATTTTGACTTGAGTATACCACAGCAATTATACCAGGTCATCTGTGTTGCACCTACTGTCACACAGTATGCCAATGTCACCCAGAAGGTTGTCAGGAGACCACCCCAGTGTATGAACTGCCTCAAAGTTATTACTTATTTTGACTTCTTTACTATTTGTTTTTTTAATTTTATTTTAATACTCCGTAAATCAAAACTCATTTTCAAATATCTGACACACATTTTTTGTTTCCCTCTAGGTCAGTCTGAAAACTCCAGACGTCATGTTGACATTACCCATCCACATCGGAAATGTGTCTTTGGACAAAAAGTACCGCCCTGCAGCCAATTCCACCTCCTCTGCTCCTGCTGCTGCTTCTGTCCCGAGCTCTCTCCCTGCTCCTGAAGACTCCACCTCCACTACTGCCACCACACCCACGTTACCCCCTGGGCCTGTGCCCAAACCCGCCCCCCGCCCTGCCCCGCGCTCCCGGATGTCCTCGTGCCACTCCCCCAGCGCGCCCCCGGCAGAGTTCCCAGAGGGAGCAGAAGGGGGCGCTGTGATGGGCGGAGGTTATCCCAACAAGAGACAGTCCCAGCTAGTGTCACCAAATGCGTTCAGCTATGCCCCAGGGCTGTTTTTCGGCCAAAACCATCCCGAAGCCGCCCCTAGGGGTGCCACCGCTCCTTATCCCTCAGATATCAGAGCAAGTGCAATGCCAAGTCCGCACATAATTCCACCAGACTACAGCACACCTTCATATCCAAGAGGTAAGTTTACAACCTGCACCACTCTGATATGCAGTGTTTTCAGTACTTACAAGTTAAGCATTAACAAAGTATATTTACATACGGATCAAGACGAGTTTTCTTGTTAAGGGCTAAACCAGTGTATTATCTTTTATAGATAATGCAGTGTAACAAGGTTAGTGGTATATTGCCTACTGATGTGGTGCTCTTCATAATCTTGGGGGGGACATCTGGTGGAGAAGGTGCAAATCACAGCTCCAGTTGCTAATGCTGAAGAACACTTGAACTAAGAAATGTAACGGGGGACGCTTAAAGGAACTGTATTGTAAGATTTGGATTTCAAATTCCATAAACATTACCTGTGTCTGTGGCGGGGCTCTACTAAAAACTCAGGCAAGATCGAATTTCCAAGTGCAGGTGGATTTATTGTGCCAGTGTCCAAAGTGCAAAACAGTGCAAAAATATTTAAAGTGAGCAAAATGTTCCGTTATTTACAGCAAAAGAAAAGAAAAGAAAATGGGTAGAGTTCAGCATTAACTCAGGTCCCTTTAGTTCCAAACCTTGTGCAGCACACCGACGTTACCTGCTCTGTAACCGGTGGCAGACTGACGGACAGCCAGAAACGGCTCCCCTTTATACCAACTTGCTCCTCCCATTGAGCAACATATACAAATAAATGTAGGAATAAACAAGTTCACAATACATCTACAATGTATCATGTTCATTTCCCCAGCAGTAATAATGTGCATCAAATGATAACAATAAGGACTTAATAATAGGCGAAAAGTCAGGTTACGCAACCGGCGTCATGTGATCAGCACCACGGCGCGAACAGCGCCTATTTCAACTAACAGGAAATACTGGGTCGGTTTGGCAGAGTCGCGTCGCGTCGGAGGAGAGAGACGCATTAGCGAACAGGTAAGAGCTGCATGTATGAAGTAAGATATTCTAACGCGCTCAAGTGTGCACCCTTGGCGAATTAGTAACGGAGGAGAGGGGGGAAAAAGGCGTAATAGTGCACCGAGCACAGATGAATAAACAGCGGGGAAAACCGGGGGGAGTGAGCTAGTGTGTGCGGGAAAATTAGCGTATGTGTGCGCGGGCGTAGCCAGAGCAGACCGTGGTTACATTTAGGGGGGGAAACTCCGACTAGCCTTAAAGACGGACTGGCTCCGTCACAGTGTCTATGTCTCAAAATATGAGGGAGATGCGTTTAAATCAAATACTTCTAGTTTCACGAGTTGTTTTAAATCTAACAAGACTCTTCTGAATCCTCATTATCTAAACCCCAGCACCTACAGCCAGTCACTAATTCTTGCTAGTGCAGCTTCTGCTGCTGCAGTAGCTGCTGTCCTGAGAATGAGAAAAACTTGTTTATGTCCTTTATATTGAGGTTAAGGCACTGGCAACAACTGGTGCCTGGTACCTTTCTTACAACAGTAAGAAACAGTTCCTTTAAACTAATTTTAGATCTCTTAGATCTCATTTTACATTCAGTTTAAACAGACATACTTTGTCAAATGCATTGAATTCACACTGACACAGTACAGTGAAGAGGTGATATTTTACCAAAACATTTTACACTGTAAGCATCACTTACCTACAATAAAAAAACAACTGAACTCATTGGTTAAAAACTAAATCTACGTATGCTTGGGTAGATCAACGGTGACTTCTTGCCTGAGCGCATGCACGTGCATTGGAAGCCGGCCAGTCTGCTGCTTTTAGTTGGTCTAAATGTCTTTTTTAGATCTTTTTATTAAATGGTCTGTTTTTTTTATTTCCAGAAGCTCCACCGTCCTATGATGAGAGCTGCAACACTTGAACCAACTACACCAGGAAAATGGTCAACCTTTCACCTGCACCAGGACCTATATCATAGACAATTACTATTCGAATAATAAGAAATACCAAAAACGCTGGACCTTGTTGGACATTTTGGTTCGTATATTGGTTAAAACAGTTGTGATTTACTCTCTCTAGACTATTCAATCAATATTGTTCGGAGTTCATTTAATCTTTACTAGAAATGCCCAATATGTATCATCAATAAAACAATCAGTTTGTACATAAAACAGCACATTTAAAGAAACTTAAGGTAGGTCTACTTTAAAAATACTGGTGTCTGTGATGTCTGGGATTTAAAATTTCCTATGTCTTGTTAATGTTTTATTTTGTTTTCATCCTGTTAAGTGAATTCTGTGTCATGAGTTTGGTCACTTTTGGTCTAATTGTGGGAATCACTGTATTTGATATTGTTGAGCTGCTAAATGAGTATTTTTTTTTTCTTTGTTTTGTTTTTAAACTTTAATTGTACAGAGAGTGGTTTTAATTTTACATTTTATTATCAGTTCTGTGTCACTGGAGTCCCTTATCTTTGGTTAACCCAAGTGTATTCTAATCAGCATATCTATGACAAAATCGTATTTATTTATTTTATTACCCCCTGTTGCTGGATTCCAATAAAGACCAGATTAATATTTTATCTTGCTCCTGTTTTTATCTTGCCTGGAAATCCAGAAGGATATCTCTCTGTATTTGTAATACAGATCCATATCCGTCTGGTCCCCATGTCCTCCACCCTGCTTGAAATGCCCGGTTCGACATGGTCGTGCAATCTGATTGGTTCATTGAAGTGACGCATCCTTTGCCGGCAACGTCACTCTTAGGCGGCGGAAGTTCCCCTCAGTTTTGAATCAAGATGGCGCACTGGAGAGCTGAAAGTTTCTTCCATTCAGCTTTCAAATCTTAAATGGTCTTAAATGACCAAAAACGCATAGAGTCATTAAAACCACAGCAGCTGACAGCTCTAGAGGCCTTTCTTTCTTTCGTTATTTTTTTTTTTTAAGAGATGTTTTCGCATTGCTTCCTACCGGCTTTGGGAAAAGCTTAATCTATCAAACGGCTCCATTTGTTGGAACATCCCGTTGTAGTCGCCGTGTCTCCTCTGCACTCATGGAGCAGCAGGTAACAGAGTCCTCTAAGCTCGGAGTTATCGCCATGCAGATTGGAGTCGGTAGCGATGTGGAGATTTTCAGCGGAAAGGCGGAGTTACAAATGGAGGCGTTTGCTGTTTAACATCAAGGAGCTTGTTGGGATTGTGGTGGATGAGGTTCATCTCACATACAAATGGTAAGGTGGGGGAGAAGATACATCTTTCAACTCATATCATCAATACCCATATCATCCTAATTTTCTCTTTATTACTGTGCAAATAGATCGGGAATATGTTATAACATATCGATTAACAGCAATGTATGTGTCAACTTGTAAACGAACGGGCATTTAAAAAAGCACAACGTAGTTTTATAGGTTAATTATTTTAATTCTACAGACGTGATGACACAAATGCCTTGTGTCATCACCAAAGATGACATAACCAAAGATGACATAAATCTTGTTTAGAAACTGATGACATAAATATGCCATCAGTTTCTGAGAGACTTCACCAGAACTTATTTCTGATGCCGTCCCTCCAAAAACAAACTATAGATTTATGTCACCAAAGATGACATAAATCTATAGAAACTCATAGAAACTGATGGAATATTTAAGTCATCAGTTTCTAAGATGCCGTCCAAATATGTAAAAAATTACCTCACAAAAGATGAAGCAATTTTCCAGATGGCTACTGCTGCTATGGCGCAGCCACCTGCAATCAGCAGGCCCTTTGTCCATGGACCTGGGCCTGGACCTGGTTCTGTGTTAGAACCAGGACCTGGACCTGGACCTGGTTCTGTGTTAGAACCAGGACCTGGACCTGGACCTGGTTCTGTGTTAGAACCAGGACCTGGACCTGGACCTGGTTCTGTGTTAGAACCAGGACCTGGACCTGGTTCTGTGTTAGAACCAGGACCTGGACCTGGTTCTGTGTTAGAACCAGGACCTGGACCTGGTTCTGTGTTAGAACCAGGACCTGGACCTGGTTCTGTGTTAGAACCAGGACCTGGACCTGGACCTGGACCTGGTTCTGTGTTAGAACCAGGACCTGGACCTGGTTCTGGTTCTGTGTTAGAACCAGGACCTGGACCTGGACCTGGACCTGGTTCTGTGTTAGAACCAGGACCTGGACCTGGACCTGGTTCTGTGTTAGAACCAGGACCTGGACCTGGTTCTGTGTTAGAACCAGGACCTGGACCTGGTTCTGTGTTAGAACCAGGACCAGGACCTGGACCTGGTTCTGTGTTAGAACCAGGACCTGGACCTGGACCTGGTTCTGTGTTAGAACCAGGACCTGGACCTGGTTCTGGTTCTGTGTTAGAACCAGGACCTGGACCTGGTTCTGTGTTAGAACCAGGACCTGGACCTGGTTCTGGTTCTGTGTTAGAACCAGGACCTGGACCTGGACCTGGACCTGGTTCTGGTTCTAACACAGAGTTAGGGTCAGGGTTATGATTTCGGTTACAATTAAAGCGAGCGTTAGGGAGATTCAATCTAATACCTCCAATGATTTGAAACTCCATTTTGCTACCTTTTTCAGTGAACCTAATCCTAACCCTAACTTTCAGTAGCAGAGCGAGGCCACAACATTTTGACATCTTTAAGCTTTGAAGTGACTGCTTTATGATTTCTCTATTGATTATTACTGAATAAATCCAAGAATTCACTGTATTACATATTTTTGCATTTTAACGATTTAAATTTTTGCTGCCTCCCATCTGTATTAATTAATATTGTCCTATAGAATGCTGTGATATCATCTGAAACCCAGCAATAGCAACAAAACTGGATTTTGTAGAATCTAGAAAAGTGTTCTGCAGTGCTATGTTGCCATGGTAACCATTCTTAGAATGTTTTAAGGCATGGAAAGAAACCACATGTGACTGATTTTCATCTGAACTAAATAAACACGCATTGATCTACAGGTCTATTGAATGAGCTATCTTACAGTATGGCTGGCTTTCCCTTAAAACAAATTTTAAATGCCAGGCACACAACACCCCAATTAAAATTTTGTTTACATGCTAAAAGATAACTCTTAAAACTACTTTAAAATGAAAATTTAAATCAAATGACATATTATGCCTTAATTAACATAAAACACACTGTAGATTTAACAAATCAAAAACTTCCAGTGCCTCTTGTTAAACGAACACAGAGTCCAAAGAGATTCCAAGGAGAGTCCATCACAGAAAGAGTCCATAATTATCCTTCCCGCCACTCGTGATCGGAGAGTTCCTGGATCAGGGTGAGGACTCGAGGGTTTACGTTGAGACGACGCTTTGAGTTTTTATTCTCCACTTTGGTTCCCTTTTCCGGGTTTATCAAGAAAAAACACCTGTAAAATAAAATATTGCATATTAAACATTTTCATTTATCAGAATAAAATAAATGAATAAACTACAAGAATATATTTTAGAAAAAAAAAAAGGTTTTATTAATTTTTACCTAAAATAACAAATCTGTTTAGGTTTGAGCATGGACAGACAATGGCTGCATCAAGTCTGCTTAGTCTGGGTCTGAGTCCCAGCCCAGGACTGACATCAGACCCAGAGTAAAGTCCAGGTTTGAGTCCAGGTATCAATGTCTGTATTAAGAAATGTTTAAGCCATATTTACTCACCTCTAAAGAAACTCAAGAGTTGAAGCCAGCTCAGATGGATAATGGATGTTCAAACAATAGTAGCTCCCAAACATCAGGCACAATGCAGAAATGAAGGAGGAGATGTTTGTGTTGATAAGGTTTCGATCCAGACTCAGCATGTACCTCGATGAAGAATAGCAGGATGTTCCTATGAATCCAATATTAAACAGGGTATTTTAATAAACACTGCACTCCCATGACAAGTTCTATAAGCTGCAATTAAAACATATGAAACAGACTTACCACAGACAATAATAGCTGGTGTCAGAGGCACTTGCTCCAGTTGGACCTCTTCTGCCAGACATGTATCTTCTACATAGAAGAACATGGACTCCTCCTTCTCATCGAAGTAGCCGAGTAGAAGCAGGACCATCTTTTTCACATCATCTGAGCAGCCACTCTGCCGTCCTCGCATCCTCTGAAGCCTTGCATAAGTCTGAAGGAACTTCTTACTCTTGCTGACACAAACTGTTGTCATGTAGTTGAGAAGCCTTTTCCCTTTCAAATCCAAATTTCTAGTGAATGTCTCTTTAAGGTCAATCCCAGTGAGTTCCTTGAAGTGGACAGACATACCAAGTTCATCAAACAAAAACGGCCACTCCTCACTGAGGTATCGGATACTTTTTCCTTGGTTGACATGTTGGCGCTGTGTGTAAAAAGTGGACTTCATTAGATTTTGGATCTCTTCCAGATTGGCCTCAGATGAATGTGGGAACATTGCTTTGAGTTTTTCCATTTTTTGCTGTTGGCCCTCTCGAGTTTCTTCACTGGGCAGAAATTTGACATTCCACTTAACGCACCCATAAGTGTCCTGCATTGCAGCCCTCTCTTCCAAAGGGATCTCATCTGTGTGATCTGAGTCATCAGTCTGATGTCTTCTTTTTCTTATTTTAGGTGTTGAAGTGCGCCTCACATTTTCAATTCTGTTTTGTAACTGTTTAACAAGGGAATGGTAGCCTGTCCCAACAATATCTCCTTCTATAACATCTTGCAGAGATTTCGGATATTTTGCCACCATTTTTTTTGCAACATCAGTTGAATGCTTTTTTACCTACGTGAGGGCATTTTTCTATCATCTCAGTTACAACTATCCAGACCATCTGTCTCCTCAGTTTTGGGCCTGGCCTTTTTTCCCTCTCCAGAGACTGCATCACTTCCTCAGGAAATTTACTCCATGGAATTTCAAAACTGTCCTCCCACTGTGTATCGAGTCCTGGGCTGCTGCTGCTGCTGCTGCTGCTGCTGCTGGAGGAGGTTGAAGATCGGGGTGAAACTGACAGCAAGGACAGAGAGCAGGCAGGTGACGGTTCCACAGATGACGGTGAGCTGGGCTCAGGAGTCTGGTCTTAATATAACAGAAAAAGGTAATGAGTTACATTGGACATACTATGTTTTGAACGGATGACAAATCCATACATTAAAAAATATTGTGTAGCGTCTTTACTTACATTTCTGTTTCCAAACAGAAAGAAGTTTTCTGGCTTGTACAGGTCTTAATGCAGTCATCAAATCAGCCTCCCGTATGAAGCGCAGATCATCATACGTCTCAACTCCAATGGATTGCAAGTGTTCTTGCAGGATGTTTTTGGTTTGTGATAAAATATGTGTAAAAAGTTGCCCCAATTCAATTGACATATAACATGTCCGCATATTGTACCTTTAAGGCTGTACTGCAATATTATGCTCTGCAATATTATGCTTATGTAGCTTGTTGATTATTATTGTTGGTTGCCATGACACCGAAGGGCAAGGTGCTCCGTCCTCCCAAGTGTTCCCAGCACTTGGGGGAACGGAATGCAAACAATCGAGCAGGACGCTGGGAACAGGGATGGGCCCCCCTGTTCCCCCCGCGGTCCTTGTGCCAGGGAAAGAGATAAATAGGACTGGAGGGTAAACCCCCGTTAGAGTCAGCTGCGGGTTACGTACGGACGCCCAGCCGGTTCAAGCCACTCTGCCGGGGTTGTTGGCTCTCCAGCCCAAGTGTCAACGGTAAGAGCTTTGATGATATTGATGATGAAACTTGATGTTTGCTTGAACCAATGTGATGATGATGAAGGAGAGGTGTCACGAGCGGGGAATAAAATGACACATTTATTCTAGCTTTGTCTCCGTGTTGTAATGTTGTGATGTTGTAATGTTGAGGGAGAGGTGTCCAGAGCGGGGAATAGCGGGATATATCTATTCTAGCTCTGTCTCCGTGCTGTCTGTGTTAAAGGGGAGGTGTCCAGAGCGGGGGATAGCGGGGCACATCTATTCTAGCTCTGTCCCAGTGTTGAAGTGTTAAAGGGGAGGCATCAAGAGCGGGGAATAGCGTGACACAACTATTCTAGCTCTGACCCCGTGCTGTCTTGTTAAAGGGGAGGCATCCAGAGCGGGGAGTGAAACGGACACATTTTATTCTAGCTCTGCCCCTGTGCTGTCTTTGTGTTGTGACCACCTTCAGCGAACCTGGGTAATTTCATAAAACATGGTTGCTGCTGGAAGTTCTGGTAGTACTTCCATGATGGCGTCATCTAAGAACATTCACTCTGTGTCACTCATATTTGCACTAAAAAGAAAAGAAAAAAATACAGTAAATAAACTTAACATAGCATCAGATAACATTGTGAACTATTTACAGTGTGACAAGTATAGCATTAGCTTAAACTGGACTTTATTTTTTCACAATACTGTGTTTCAGAGGAATGACTTTGTTTCCATCAAGAATGTATGACACCAAAGGATAGAAATCAAGCAGGTCATTCATGTTCATACACTGTAACCCAAGACTGTTCTTTGTCACAGAATACAGATGGTATTCTGACAGGAAGATACTTTTGTGGATATCCATCAAAACATACACAGCCGTGTCATTTTGAATCAAGAAGAGTTGAAGTTCACCAAATTCCACATACTCATCATTTCTGTACACAAGAAACTGTCCCTTCTTATATGCAGTGCCCTTGTACTGAATGTCTGTGGAGACTGTGGTATTGCTTTCTGAAAAGGCAAACTCCTGGACAGCATATTTAATGGCGTCACTGTAAAAGTTGGGGTACAATGCACAGCTGTCCTTCACTTGCAGTAGTTTAATGCATTCTTGTCCTGCTAAAAGATATGCCTGATACATCTGATGACGCTCTGACAAAGTTTGACAAATGTTTTGGAAGTTTTTCAAGTGTCGGGCACATCTTTTAAAATAAATAAATAGTGGTTACTTTCAAACCTAAGTGTCCATAACCTTATCAATGGACCAAATTTCAACAATAGGGCTGAATAATGGCGCAAAAAGTGGTGCTTTGGTTTGAGTTTGATTTCAGGAAATAACATCTTCCTCAACTCCAAATATTCTTGGACCAAAATGTAGAGCTGGGCGATATGGCCTAAAAACAAAATCTCCGATTTTTTTTACAAAAAATCCGATTTCCGATTTTAATCGATTTTTCTCTGCCCTACTCAAAAGCAAATAACAGATGACAAATAAATGGCTCAAAACAAGTTTTAACTTTATTCTTTTTTTTTTTTACTTTAGGGTTAAAGTGCAATCTGACAAGCAAAAAACATACTTGTAAGTGAAATGGCAGACCAGGCCATTGTAAAAACTTTTAGAAAGCTTTGATCATATTGCTGCCGCTGTCTGTTGTCATGCAGATGAGTCGGTCTTCTGCAAGGTTCCACGAAGTGAAAGCATCTTTCAATCCTTGCGCGATTAATCCCCCCTTGTGATCCTCGGGAAAATACACTGTTTGCAGACTCGTGGGCTCGACACACGGGGGGCGACAAACGACAGCGAAAAGCGAAACTTGTCGCCTCCGAGGTGAAGCCCCACACACGGGCCGCGACAGACGGCAGCGATGGGCGGCAGCGACATGCTCTGCAGCGCGCATCGCTTATCTCCCAGAAATTTGATTGGCTATTAAATTGGAGGGAATTTCGGTATCATACAGCATTTAGTGACAGAAAATAATGAGGAGTCAGAGGATTTTACTTGAATTGATGGAAATATTACTGCTGACTTTACTTTACAAAAGAAAAAAACGACCCTGGGTTCATCCTATTTTACAAACAAGAAAAGAATATGGTAAATTTCATCACTTTTGCTGCCTTTTTATGTATATCCCTATATTCATTGAGGGATGTATCATATAGGACGGGAAAATCAGACACCGCTAATATGAGCTGCTCTTCCATGTTTACAGTCTGCAGTGGGGACAGTGGAGCATTCGCGCATCTCATTGGCCGATCAAATAAACCGCCGCTGATTGGTTGTGGTGCCAGGCGACAGCGACAAAAGTTGAACTTTTCTCTACTTTCTGGTGTCGTGTCGCCGGCGTACGTGTGCACGTCTACGTGAACGAGCGCGAAATTTCTCATGCACGAATGTCGCGTGTCGCCCGTTGGGAGGGGGGAAGGCGATTTTCGCCTTGTCGCAGTTGTTCCATTGGAAAAGAATTGAGAGCGAGCGACATCGCCTCCCGTGTGTCGAGCTCCAAACGCTTCGCATCGCCCAGCTACTATTAACAAAATGTACCGTTAAACTCAAGTAGGGCTGCATCGTTCGGCTGGACCACAGGTCAGTCGTAGCAGAAAAATACGACACCTCCTCCGCTCCGCGCCCCGCTAACTTACCCGTGTAGAGCGCTGCAGCGCATTAGTTCCGCTTTCGACGCTCGCGTGTAAAAAATAATACTAATAATTAAAAAATCGGTTTTTAATAAAAACACATCGTTCTGAACTGTAAATTCGAATTAATCGATTTAATCGATATATCGCGCACCTGTACCAAAATGTCAAGATATGCTTATCTGGGACAAGGAAATGTTCTGAGCACAAATAAGATTCACAATGTCTTTTAATTGGAGAGCTAACTGCCACACTTCATCTTCATGGTTCTGCACTTTGTCGCCAATTAAAACTGGTAGCAATCACAAAAGGTTCCAATTTTCAATTGCTTGCCCTGATAACCTGGCTCCCTCACAACTGACAGCACATGGCTTTGTGAGTGCATCTGATCCTTTGTACTTAAACTGTTTGATGCACCTGTTTAATAATGAGTATGTGAACCATTTTTTTCTTTTTATGATGTTCTTCAGGTACAGTGCTAGATCATATGACAAGACTCCCTCAAAGAGGTCATGACCTAAACAAGGTGGCAGACCAGGCTGGGATACATGGAAAGACTCAAGGCTGTTAAAGACAGACTTTACCTTTATTCCTCTGATGTCTTCAGGGTTTTCAGTCTCAAGCTCAGCAACAGCCGCGTTGTATGTCTCAGGAGTGCGTGGAGGTCCACAGGCATTCGGATCAGCCTCCAACTCACTTCTTGTGATTTCACAGTACCTGCAAAAATATTGAGAGCGGCTCAAGTTCTCTGTAAACCTGCCTATGCAATGAGAACCAAGGTTATCCCCTGCAATGCAGTAGAGACCTCCTTTTACCGTTTCACCATCTACATTTATTCCAACTGTCTCTAAGGATTTCAGATCTGCCAACAACTCGGAGAAAACTTTGGCTACTCCAAAACGCTTGAGGTCATTTTCAACACAACAGAACCAAAAACATATTATCAGTATTTGAGCGCAAATGGATGGGTATATTTGCTACTGACAGATAGACAGCAAGAACCTTATGCGTCTTTTTAGAAGAACCCAGGGGGTTCACAATTTCAAATGAATCTTGGTACAAAATCACTTGGAGATTCTCAGCGTTTTCTTTAAAGAACTGGTGACATTTGAAATTTTGTCCATCATATAAATCAGTAAAAACCTCTGCTTCAGGATCTCTTAACATTTGAGATTGCACATTCCTCCATAAATGTGACTACAAAAAGCTCTTCAGAGTTTCTGCCACTGGTATGTAGTATGCACACTTTTGAGTCATGTTTTCATCCATTCCTTAGGCCACTTTTTGGGGTTCTGTGTATTTAAACAGTTTTTTGAATGTCTGATTTCTGGAGTATGTTCTTCTTAACGGCCCCTGATGACAGGAAGGAAACAAATCCCACTCTTTAATGCAGTCACAGACTTTAGTGACTGCTTCATCTGACAGGCTTGCATCAGTTTTTAATACTGTACTTACTTTGGTTATTGTGTAAGCTTGACCTAACTCGTGAACATTTAGCATTTCCTCCACTATAGTCTGTATAGTAGAGGCAGGAATAAGCAGCTGTCCTTGCAGGTTAAGGTAAAAGAGACACATGTTTCTGAGATAGGACTCACTATCTGTTTCTGGCATAGCTGCATTAGCTGTGGCCATGGCCTCAGGTGCCTTTTCTCAATCACCTGCACAGACAATAACGTGTGTGGGCAGTGGCCCAGTTTCTCTGTACATGTCATTAATAGAAGCAGGGGAGCATGCTTTATGTTTCCTACACATGTGGGAAGTAAATTATGACTTTTTGGTAAACACGTGCTTACAACCAGTTACAGGACACACCACAGACCTGCCCTCTTCAATATGGTCATTTAAATGAGCCACTAACTCCTTCACTCTGTGAAAACGGCGCGCACACAACGAAACTGCACATTTCAAATCCGAAACAACAGTGGTAGGAGCAGCACACGGAGCAGGTGCAGAGTGCACACGATAAAAATGTCCCTTAAAAGCGGAGGAAGTGGTAAACGTCTGACTACAGTTGGCGCCAACACATTTGAAAAGACAATGAGGCTCCTTCCTATGCACTCTGCAGTGTAACACACAGCCTCTTAATGTTTCCAATTGCTTTTTACAAAAAACGCAAGTGATCATCTTTAAAATCTCAAACCTGACTTTTTTGTTTTAAATTGTGTTAAACTATCACGCCCTGATCTACTGCTCTAAATAAGGACTGGCGCTAGCTTACACCATGTGCTACTCCTTTTCCTTTTTATCGCCAGTAAAATGTAAAAATTAAGCTTACCGTGTAAACACGAAATGTTCCGATTCAACATCCAGAAGAAGAACTGTCCTAAAACGACAAAGTAGTCAAAAGCTAGATCTCTGCGCTCTGCTCTGGAGGTGTGCGCGTTCAGATGCCGTAGCGCGCTCTCGCTCGTTAGTGACGTCAGCTTCAGCCGTGAACGTGGAGCTCGAGCTTATCCCGCTCTTCCCGCCCCCTCATTATTATCCAATCAGAGACGAACCTCGGATCTGCGCTCTCGTCATTATCCAATCAGAGACGAGCCTCAGCTGCGCACTTTGAAATTTCAAATTAGGCGGACAGACAGTTGAGGTACAATTATAAAAATAATGTTATTATAAATTAATATTTATATATAGACCTACATACAAGACAGGCAATCTCACAGATCCACAATTCCATATTACAGAACAAAAACTTGCGAAAAAAAAAAAAAAAAAAAAAAAGTATTACCTCAATTTGCATTGTTTTGTTAATCATGTTGCAAGTACAGCATAGGGTTGTAAAGTAAGTTACTGATATTTTTTGTATTTTCAAATAAAAACTGCCAAAAAATCATAGTTTTTACAATATTTGAATTTCTAAGTAACAAAAATGCGTAGTTATGAGTATTACAGTGTTTTTATGGTTTTGTTACAGTAATTGGTAATTTTAACAAATAAATTTGATTTTTTTTTGTAAATATAACATTAATATTCTGTTTAAAAATACAGCATAAAGTTGTAAAGTGAGTTACTGATATTTTTTGTATTTTCAAATAAAACGGTCAAAAATCATATTTTTTTACAATATTTGAATGTCTGATTAACAAAAATATCTTGTTATAAGTATTACAGTGTTTCTACGTTTTAATTACACCAAATGGTAATTTTAACAAATAAATTTGATTATAATCACATATTATTTTTGTAAATACAACATTAACATTCTGTTTTGTAGTTTACAAAGGTTTCCTGTGATTCATACAAACATCATATGTTTTTCATTTTACCGTGCATTTCTGTAGGTATTTTACAGAGTTTTTATGTAAATTTCACGGTCATTTTTTACAGTGTGTTATTAATCACATTTGTATTTTGTTTAGAAATGTCTTGTAGGAGGCTGGACTTGTTGGAGTTGTGTCAGCCCAACAAGCTTCAAAAAAGTGGGAGAATTTGAAAATAAAATATAAGGTATATTACATTCTATAATATTTGTAGGTACCAGAACAACTATATATGTTTATGACTATGTATTCATTTTGTTTTCTTTTTTGTGTGTACCAGGCATCCTCTACAACTCCGTGCACCTCTGCATCCCCGTCCTCTGCATCCTCATCCTCATCTGCCACCCAGTCCTCACCTGCTGCTCAGTCCTCAGCTGTAGCTGTGGCTGCAGCTCCTCCTCAATCTCCCTCTCCCAGAAAGAGGACAAGGAAGTCCAAAAATGTTGTGGTGGACTTCCTCAAAGAAGAGTCCGCAAAGGAGCAGAAAAGGCACGAGGAGACTGAGGAGAAAACTGAGCGTTTTTTGGGACTGTTTGAGAAATTAGTTGATAAAATGTAGTTGGGGTTTTTTTGTGTAGTTTTTTGTGTTTGTTTACAGAGTTCAGATTTGCACTGTTTTCTAGTTATTTAATTTTGTTTTTTCTACCTCTTTTTAAAATTTGCACTCTACCTCTTTGCACATTTTAATTTTGTGTTACAGTTGATTAAAATTTGATTTACATATGTTGTACAGAGTATAGTAATTTTTAAAAATTAAAAAATTTAAAAAACATTAGACGTTTTGCAAAGTTTATCTAAAACAAACTTAAAAGGAGCACAATACTAAACTTTAAAAATAATGTCATATTGTTGCGACTGCAAAGGGGTGTCCCATTTCTAAGGGTTTAAAACAAACCCTTTGCCTTAACCCTCTGTTTAAAGACAGAGTGTTAGGGCGAGGGGTAGGGCTAAAAGACAAAGACAGAGGGGTACAAAAGAGAATTGAGATTGGGCCTTAGTCTAATATATAAAGTAAAAAAATACATACTCAGCTCAAGCTTCATATTTTCACGTCACTTTAACATGTTAACACTGAAGCTGATTTGAAGTGCACAATCACACAACATTATCTAAACTATATGCAAATAAGGGCCACTCTAATGGGAGTAATCATGGTAAAGTGTGATAAACGGGTCTGAGCTGATTGAAGTGGCCTCCTCTCTTCAGACGGAAAAGGCGGTCACTGTGACTGAAAGCCCAAACCGGACCAACATCAGACTTGGACAGATTTCTGTATCAGGACCTCAGCTGGACTGTATGGACTGGATAGTACAGGAAGTCAAAGACATATCTCCAAACATATCTCATGTTGTTATGTACGGTGTTCCAGAGGATGTGCAAGCCATTGTGCAGGAGATGGGTAGGGCAGGCAGAGATGGTAAACACATGCAGTTGTTTATCGCATCAAACGTACACAAAGGTAGATCAGGTAGTCAAGGAGCTGCTAAATACAAAACGGCTTTGTACAGTCATTTTGACTTGAGTATACCACAGCAATTATACCAGGTCATCTGTGTTGCACCTACTGTCACACAGTATGCCAATGTCACCCAGAAGGTTGTCAGGAGACCACCCCAGTGTATGAACTGCCTCAAAGTTATTACTTATTTTGACTTCTTTCCTATTTTTTTTTTTTTAATTTTATTTTAATACTCCGAAAATCAAAACTCATTTTCAAATATCTGACACACATTTTTTGTTTCCCTCTAGGTCAGTCTGAAAACTCCAGACGTCATGTTGACATTACCCATCCACATCGGAAATGTGTCTTTGGACAAAAAGTACCGCCCTGCAGCCAATTCCACCTCCTCTGCTCCTGCTGCTGCTTCTGTCCCGAGCTCTCTCCCTGCTCCTGAAGACTCCACCTCCACTACTGCCACCACACCCACGTTACCCCCTGGGCCTGTGCCCAAACCCGCCCCCCGCCCTGCCCCGCGCTCCCGGATGTCCTCGTGCCACTCCCCCAGCGCGCCCCCGGCAGAGTTCCCAGAGGGAGCAGAAGGGGGCGCTGTGATGGGCGGAGGTTATCCCAACAAGAGACAGTCCCAGCTAGTGTCACCAAATGCGTTCAGCTATGCCCCAGGGCTGTTTTTCGGCCAAAACCATCCCGAAGCCGCCCCTAGGGGTGCCACCGCTCCTTATCCCTCAGATATCAGAGCAAGTGCAATGCCAAGTCCGCACATAATTCCACCAGACTACAGCACACCTTCATATCCAAGAGGTAAGTTTACAACCTGCACCACTCTGATATGCAGTGTTTTCAGTACTTACAAGTTAAGCATTAACAAAGTATATTTACATACGGATCAAGACGAGTTTTCTTGTTAAGGGCTAAACCAGTGTATTATCTTTTATAGATAATGCAGTGTAACAAGGTTAGTGGTATATTGCCTACTGATGTGGTGCTCTTCATAATCTTGGGGGGGACATCTGGTGGAGAAGGTGCAAATCACAGCTCCAGTTGCTAATGCTGAAGAACACTTGAACTAATAAATTTAACGGGGGACGCTTAAAGGAACTGTATTGTAAGATTTGGATTTCAAATTCCATAAACATTACCTGTGTCTGTGTCTCAAAATATGAGGGAGATGCGTTTAAATCAAATACTTCTAGTTTCACGAGTTGTTTTAAATCTAACAAGACTCTTCTGAATCCTCACTATCTAAACCCCAGCACCTACAGCCAGTCACTAATTCTTGCTAGTGCAGCTTCTGCTGCTGCAGTAGCTGCTGTCCTGAGAATGAGAAAAACTTGTTTATGTCCTTTATATTGAGGTTAAGGCACTGGCAACAACTGGTGCCTGGTACCTTTCTTACAACAGTAAGAAACAGTTCCTTTAAACTAATTTTAGATCTCTTAGATCTCATTTTACATTCAGTTTAAACAGACATACTTTGTCAAATGCATTGAATTCACACTGACACAGTACAGTGAAGAGGTGATATTTTACCAAAACATTTTACACTGTAAGCATCACTTACCTACAATAAAAAAACAACTGAACTCATTGGTTAAAAACTAAATCTACGTATGCTTGGGTAGATCAACGGTGACTTCTTGCCTGAGCGCATGCACGTGCATTGGAAGCCGGCCAGTCTGCTGCTTTTAGTTGGTCTAAATGTCTTTTTTAGATCTTTTTATTAAATGGTCTGTTTTTTTTATTTCCAGAAGCTCCACCGTCCTATGATGAGAGCTGCAACACTTGAACCAACTACACCAGGAAAATGGTCAACCTTTCACCTGCACCAGGACCTATATCATAGACAATTACTATTCGAATAATAAGAAATACCAAAAACGCTGGACCTTGCTGGACATTTTGGTTCGTATATTGGTTAAAACAGTTGTGATTTACTCTCTCTAGACTATTCAATCAATATTGTTCGGAGTTCATTTAATCTTTACTAGAAATGCCCAATATGTATCATCAATAAAACAAGGTTTTATTGATGATACATATATATTCAAAGTTTGTACATAAAACAGCACATTTAAAGAAACTTAAGGTAGGTCTACTTTAAAAATACTGGTGTCTGTGATGTCTGGGATTTAAAATTTCCTATGTCTTGCTAATGTTTTATTTTGTTTTCATCCTGTTACGTGAATTCTGTGTCATGAGTTTGGTCACTTTTGGTCTAATTGTGGGAATCACTGTATTTGATATTGTTGAGCTGCTAAATGAGTATTTTTTTTTCTTTGTTTTGTTTTTAAACTTTAATTGTACAGAGAGTGGTTTTAATGTTACATTTTATTATCAGTTCTGTGTCACTGGAGTCCCTTATCTTTGGTTAACCCAAGTGTATTCTAATCAGCATATCTATTTATTTCTGATGCATATCTATTTATTTCTGATGCCGTACCTCCAAAAACAAACTATAGATTTATGTCACCAAAGATGACATAAATCTTGTTTAGAAACTGATGACATAAATATGCCATCAGTTTCTGAGAGACTTCACCAGAACTTATTTCTGATGCCGTACCTCCAAAAACAAACTATAGATTTATGTCACCAAAGATGACATAAATCTATAGAAACTCATAGAAACTGATGGCATATTTAAGTCATCAGTTTCTAAGATGCCGTCCAAATATGTAAAAAATTACATCACAAAATATGACGCAATTTTCCAGACGGCTACTGCTGCTATGGCGCAGCCACCTGCAATCAGCAGGCCCTTTGTCCATGGACCTGGACCTGGATCCGAGTTGGGGTTGCGATTGGGATTTGGGTTAGGGTTAGGGATAATAACTCTGACTCCTCCAATGATTTGAAACTCCATTTTGCTACCTTTTTCAGTTAACCTAATCCTAACCCTAACTTTCAGTAGCAAAGCGAGGCCACAACATTTTGACATCTTTAAGCTTTGAAGTGACTGCTTTATGATTTCTCTATTGATTATTACTGAATAAATCCAAGAATTCACTGTATTACATATTTTTGCATTTTAACGATTTAAATTTCCGCTGCCTCCCATCTGTATTAATTAATATTGTCCTATAGAATGCTGTGATATCATCTGAAACCCAGCAATAGCAACAAAACTGGATTTTGTAGAATCTAGAAAAGTGTTCTGCAGTGCTATGTTGCCATGGTAACCATTCTTAGAATGTTTTAAGGCTGCAAGAATATCACAATAAAATCGAAATCACAATTTCAACGAACACCATTAGCAAATTGTAAATGCTGTCATTTTTTGTCATTGCAATACTGTGCAATACCTCTGATACAATTCACTTCTGTCACTTACTGATATTTATCCTGTCTAATCCTGCTGTACATAAACATAGTCATATTACTGTAAATAACATAATACCAGGGGTGGAAAGTAACGAATTACATTTACTCACATTACTGTAATTGAGTCGTTTTTATGAGTACTTTGTCATTTCCTGAGTAAAATAATATCGATAGGGACAAAAAATAAAATGCGGGGGAAAATAATCTGCCGGAACTGAAAGGAAATTGCATTGCGCGGGTTTGCGTGCGGCAATTCCATTGTTTCACAATCTGAATCAAGGCGTTGGAACAAGATGGTTATTGCGGAGCCACATATGGAGGTCATGGAAGATGAAGGACCAGAAGAAGATGCATTAAATTCTGGAGAGAAAAGCCATAGAAACCCTTGGCCAAACCTCGATGACCTATTCGCGTTTAAACGCAAAAAAGGCAGCAACATAATCATGCAATGTAAAATGTGTCTGCCCCGCTGAACCGAGCTTTCAGCTACAAGACCTCAACATGAATCTATGAAAGCATGTGGTGGTAAGTAGGCTACAAATATAGGCCTATATGTTTGGCCTGTTATACCCAAACGGTATATTTATTGTTGTTTGGTTAACACAATCTGGCTTCATGATTTCAATTATTTTCCATCCTGATCACGAACGTTTCAAGTGAAGTAGCCGAGAGTTGGAAAATCACCTCACGTTTAAAATTGGCTTTAGAGGACAGTCAGAAATAAATCTTAATAAATCATCTTAATTGATGTTGGCTATAGGATAGTTCATGGGTTATTGCCTGGACTAGTTTCGAGTGGACAGTACTAGTCCATCAAAAGTGGCTATGGATTGGTTGAGAATGCTTTGCATGTTCGCTAAATGTCATGTTAAACGAAATGGATGTATGGTTTTAGATATGAAGAGTGATGCTACATGACTAGACTACACAACATCATGACAGTTAATGTTTAGAGAATTTACTAGATTTTTCTGTGATATCCTGGCAGCCGAGCATCACCACAGAAGAACATTGGCTTGTGTCGGGGTTTTGCGCAACTGCAAACAAAGGATCATCTTATTTTATCTTATTCAACAGCTCCTAGATCAGGGGTCGGCAACCTTAATTAATAGGTTTATATTTACATTTAAAAACGAACAAACTAAAATAAAAATACAATGTAATTAAATACTCATTATTATTTTCCAAAGTCACAGGGAGCCACGACAGAACGATGAAAGAGCCACATGCGGCTCTGGAGCCCTGTCCTAGATTCATTATCCCATATATCTTCAGCTCCTAGAGGAATTAAATGGTAGTGCGTCACATTTAGTTTACCGCAGTTTATGTCTATTTAAGACTGCATTTATGTGCAGCAACATTATGAAAAAAACTGCATTTTTACTGTAGTTTTTTTTTATTGAATTGAAAGTAACTAAGTAACTTTTACTCAAAGTACATTTGAAATGAAGTAATTTTTTACTCTTACTCGAGTACATTTTCAGACGGGTACTTTTACTTGAGTAGGATTTAAGCAAAGTAAAGATACTTTTACTTAATTACAATTTTTCAGTATTTTTTTCCACCTCTGTCCCTGACCTTCATTTCACAGAGGAAAGATGTTGCCATTTCTGTTTTCATCTCTAATCCGAACTATTGTGCAATTTACACAAGTTTTGGCTCTTGTAAACACGCTGGTTGCTATGGAAACGTAATGGAATTGCCTCATGTCCAATCAGGAGATAAGATTGTAAAAAAGGAAGAGAAGAAAAAAACAGCCACATATGTTTTGCAGGAGGGGGTATTTTGAAGACACGCACTTTCCCCGGATGCCTTGCCACAGCAGCTAAGCCACGGAGGAATTTGTGAGCACAACGATATAAAGGTAAGAGTTGTGTTGTCACTTTGTTTACGTGACGCATCTGTGCGTACGCCTGTCGCAGCAGCTGCAACACGCGCTTTGGATCCTATAGGAAACTTGTGCCAGGCTTTTGAAGCTACCTCAACTCTGCGCTACAATCATCAATACATCATTTGGCCTTTTGAAATGTACAAACAGTCATAACTAACTTAAACACTTGATAAAATCTTGTTTTTTGTTCATTACTGAAATGGGTGGGTGGAAGGAAATGTGCGGTTGTTTTTAATCACTGTAAAGCACTTTGTGTTACATTTTTTGTATGAAAAGCGCTTTATAAATAAAGTTTGATTGATTGATTGATGGTCCAAGTCAGTCAACAGTGGGCTGTAGGTAAGACAGAGTCAGTGATGCGCTGATCTTGTGTAGATGGTCGATTCTACAGTTGCCCTTCACCTTAAACTAATACGTACTACACAAAATCATACATCGACAAGTATCCAAAGGTTCTCATGGTCTGCTTTAACATTTCAGCACTGAACCAGGGGATGTCCTCGGAGCACTGAGCCTATGAAGCGCCCCTTCTCCCTTTGTGCTCCTCCCCTCCTTTCCCAGACGAGGGAAACTTGAAGATGAGCGCACTCTGGTGACCATGATGTGGGACTGATAAGATAAGATAAGATAAGATAATCCTTTATTTGTCCCACAATGGGGAAATTGCAGTGTCACAACGCAAGTTACAGAAACAGTAGGAAAATAAGAGCATGCATCAAAATCAAGATAAATAATAATAAGTATTTACAATCAACTAAAAAACACAACACTGTAAGCTAAGCTAAAAGGCACAGGAACATTGCACAATAAGTGTTTTTGATTCTGAGATGATTGTGTACAGTGCAGTGATGGACAGTGGTGGGTAAATAAATAATAGCAGGTAAAGTGACTTTAAATAATATTGCACATTGTTATTATTACTATGGAGATTACACATGGTTGCTATGGAGATGACACATGACTAGCATTGATCATTGTACAGTCTGACAGCAGCAGGAAGGAAAGACCTGCGAAATCTCTCCTTTACACAGCGAGGGTGAATCAGTCTGTCACTGATGCTGCTCTCCAGAGCAGACAGGGCGTCCTGCAGGGGGTGACATTCATGGTCCAGCATAGACATGAGTTTAGCCAGGACCCTCTTGTCCCCCACCTGCTGCACCGAGTCCAGAGGACAGCCCAGGACTGAGCTGGACTTCTTGATGATCTTGTCCAGTTTCTTCTTCTCCCTCTCTGTGACGCTGCTGCTCCAGCAGACCACACCGTACAGGATGGCTGATGCCACCACAGAGTCATAGAAGGTCCTCAGGAGTGGCCCTCTCACTCCAAAGGACCGCAGTCTCCTCAGGAGATAGAGCCGACTCTGGCCCTTCCTGTACAGTGCATCTGTGTTATGAGTCCAGTCCAGTTTATTGTTCAGATGCACACCCAGGTACTTGTAAGAGTCCACTCTCTCAATGTCTCTTCCCTGGATGTTCACTGGTGAGGGGGCAGTAGAGTGGCGTCTGCGGAAGTCCACCACCATCTCCTTGGTCTTCCCCGCGTTGATGAGAAGATGGTTCCGGTGACACCAGTCCACAAAGTCCTGTGTTAGTCCTCTGTACTCCGCGTCGTCATCATCCGTGATGAGACCGATGATGGCGGAGTCATCGGAGAACTTCTGCAGGACGCAGCTGTCCGTGTTGTGTCTGAAGTCTGCAGTGTAGAGGGTGAAGAGGAAGGGCGCGAGGACAGTGCCCTGGGGTGCCCCCACACTGCAGGTCAGTAGGTCAGACACACAGTCCTGGGCTCTCACAAACTGGGGCCGGTTTGTGAGGTAGTCCAGGATCCACTCAGCCAGGTCACAGTCCACTCCTGCCCACTCCAGCTTGTCCCTCAGGAGCAGCGGCTGGATGGTGTTGAAAGCACTGGAGAAGTCAAAGAACAAGATTCTCACAGTGCTGCCGGGCCTCTCCAGATGGGACAGTGAGCGGTGCATCAGAGAGATGATGGCGTCCTCCACTCCGATGCCAGGCCGATACGCGAACTGCAGCGGGTCCATCGCTGAGCTCACCGTAGAGCGTAGGTGACCCAGGACGAGCCTCTCCAGAGTCTTCATCAGATGAGACGTGAGAGCCACTGGCCTGAAGCTGTTGAGGTCCTTGGCGTGCGGTGTCTTGGGCACAGGTACCACACAGGAGGTCTTCCAGAGCTGTGGCACCACCTTCAGCTTCAGGCTCAGGTTAAAGACATGCTCCATAACTCCACACAGCTCATCTGCACAGGACTTAAGGAGCCTGGGGCTGATCCCGTCTGGTCCAGCAGCCTTCCTACTCCTTATCCGGCTCAGTTCTCTCCTAACCTGAGCTGTTGTGACAGACAAAGAGCAGGGGTGTGTGCTGGAGGTCTGGCTGAGTTGTTGATGTGGATTCGGGGGCTGGGGGGCTGAGGCAGAGGTGTGAAGTGGTGGCAGTCTGGGCCTTTGTGCAGGAGACAGGGTGAGCCCATGCAGCGGTGCGGGGGGAGGAGTGGGTGATTGATCAAACCTCAGGAAGTGAGAATTCAGATCGTTCACCCACTGTTGGTCTCCCTTTGTCTGGACGGGCGGAGGGCTGAAGCCAGAGACACTCTTCATACTTCTCCACACCTCCCTGACATTCCGCTGCTGCAGCTGCTGTTCCATCTTCCTCCTGAAGTTGGCCTTAGCCTGTCTGATCTTCTTCCTCAGCTTCCTCTGTACAGTCCTCAGCTCCTCTTTGTTCCCAGACCTGAAAGCTCTCTTCTTCTCCTTCAGCAGAGCTTTGATGTCCGAGTTAATCCACGGCTTGTTGTTTGGAAAACACCGCACCGTCCGAGAGGGTACAGTGTTTTCAAAACAGAAGTTAATATAGTCCGTAATACAGTCCGTGATAGCATTGATGTCCTCCCCATGAGGCTGGCAGAGCTCTGTCCACACAGTGGTGCTAAAGCAGTCCCTCAGAGCCTCCTCGCTCTCTGCTGTCCACCTCTTCACCACTCGGGGTTCCACAGGCTGCCTGCGCACAAGTGGTTCGTACACAGGCCTCAAATGGATGATGTTGTGGTCTGCTCTTCCCAGGGGGGGGGGGGGTGATGAGATGTAGGCCTCCTTGACGTTGGCAAAGAATAAGTCCAAAGTTTTATTGTCTCTTGTGGGGCAGGTCACATACTGGGTGTATGTTGGCAGGACAGATGAGGGAGATGCATGGTTGAAGTCCCCGGTGGTGAGGAAGAGGGCCTGTGGATGCTGGGTCTGAAGAGAGCTGATGCAGGAGAGCAGAGTGTCACAAGCATTCTCTGCGTTAGCACTGGGAGGAATATACACAGCCAGTGTGATGACGTGTGAAAACTCCCGGGGCAGGTAGAATGGCCTCATGCTAACAGCAAACAGTTCAATGTCTTTATTACACATCTGCTCCTTCACTGTACAGTGACTAGATTTGCACCATTTCTCGTTCACGAACAGCGCTAGTCCTCCTCCCTTCTTCTTCCCGCTCTCCTCCGTCCTGTCCGCGCGCAGCAGGTGAAAGTTGTCCACGGTGACGGTAGAGTCCGGGATTAGCGGTGTTAGCCACGTCTCCGTAAAAACAATGATGCTAGCGTCTCTGAACTCCCGCTGGAATCTAACGAGCGCCGCGAGCCCGTCCGTCTTGTTGACGAGGGAGCGCACGTTCCCCGTGACGACGGAGGGGAGGACCGGTCTGCAGCGTCTCTTCTTTTCACGGAGTTTACGTCCCGCACGGCGTCCACGGCGTGTCGTCCGTAGAATCTCCTCGGGGATGACATGCCTGTCCCGGGGGAACACAACAGCGCTGCGCAGCGCCATCAGCTGATCCTTTGTGTAGACGAGGCGTCGGGGTCCCGTACACATCTTAAGCCGAGACAGGTAAATAATCCCCCAAAAGTGCGGAAAAATGCAGCGTCGAGTGCAGCCCAAGCTTAACAATCAATGTTGCGAAAAATATTTACAAAAGTGGGGAGATTTAAGGGCAAAAAGTTAGAAAAGTTACGAAAAGTGCGGGAGCGCTGTGACGGGCAGCTAGCGCAGCGCCAGCGCCGGAAGTAACTGCTGCTGTATCTGGGCACTGATGTCCTCAGGTGCGAGCCAACACGCATCATGCGCTGTTTCCTGGAAGGACACTTTTGGGCGCCTGTGTCAACTCACCGGGAATTGGAACTAATGTAACGTCTGTGTTTTATAGCGCACACTGATGGAGCTCTTTTGGTATCTGTCCATCCACCTGATGCAAAGCAACAGCAGTGGGACCAAGCCGAACAATCAAGACCTTAAAGCGTTCTCATGGATGGACCTCCACTGGCACAAGTTTTGTGCTGGGATTGGGAGATTATTGCTGTGTAATTAGTACGTCTTAAATCTGCAAAGTGCTCATTAGGAGACAGTCAAACGCACATTTGAACCCTTGTGCCTTCTCAAGGTTCCTCAAACAAGTGGCGGCCATTGCTCAGGAGCGCTCCATCCTGCCCTCTGTTCTCATGGAGGAGCCAGCACGTCTACAAATCCTACACAAATACACATGGCACCTGTAAAAACACTCCCTTGCAGCAAACAAAAACTGATAAAAGAATATTTGAGAAATCCATTTCTTTTCTCTCAACTTCAGGTTACATCTGAAAACGCCAGCCTCAGTCTAATGGATAAAAACAGAAATAGATATAGAGCGTTGCGCTCGTCATTGACCTCATCAATTACTCACATGTCCAATGCACATTTTTGGAGTTTACCAGGGTGAACAATTACAATTATGCCGCTGTCGAGGCAATGGGCAATGCCAGTCTGTACTATTGGATGCCATGAGTGTCACTATTGAGTGGCATTGAGTGTTTGAACAGGGGAGAGCGCTTCATAACAGGAGTTATGGGGGTGCTAAGTTCTTCAATGGGGGCGCACACTTCGCTTCGCTGTTTTAGACAAGTTTAAAGTAGTGATTTATAAAATGATATGGAATTATTGTTTTATTGTAAACTCATTTTGTTTAGCATTTGAACATTTTTAGCCAAGACATCATAACGCTGAAGTAAGTTTCTAGTTTGTAAATTTTGTTCACTGACATTGGCAGTAAAACTCTTCCTGAGTTTGACTAGTGTTGTTCACAAATCTAAACAGGCTGTGAATGTTAAGATCTGGGTAAAACAACATTTATTTATTTACTCTAATAAAGCAATAGAACTGTATTCATATAGGGCATTTTAAAATAATCTTTAACAGCAGTTATTTTTAAAGGTGCACTATGTAACAATATCGGTGGAGTAGGATACTCCACCGATATGTCTCCAGAGCGATGTTATTGCTTTGATTAGAACGTTCCACAGTATTGCAGTAAACCAAACTATCTCTATAGAGAAAAGTTGCAAGTCATTTCTGTGGACAGAGAAGTGTTTGTTTTTCTGTTTTTTTCAGTACTTAAAACATCCATCCAACTTATAATATGTTACACAGAGTTTAGTGAAATGCTGTGTAACTTTCCAGTTAAAGGAATCTCCATAATGCCCCTTTAAGTAAATTGTACTAAAAATATTTACTTTGTATAATTCTTAAAAAAAATGACATAAGAATTCAAAATCAACCTTCCATTTATTGACAAATTACAGATTAGAATTAGACATTCTTTGGGTAGTTTTTGATCAGCTTCAGCTCTTCTTCATCCTCTGGAGACAGGGTTCTTCTCATCAGCTTCGTCAGATCACAGGACCACGGGGCCCAGCTGGCCCCTCCAAAACAATCACTCTAGAAACAGAAACAGAAACAGAAACAGAAACGGAGTTAAGGCATTAAGTGCACATTCAAAAGAATATGGAACTGTCATTATTTTCTTACCTCATGTTTGTTTATTATTATTAGTCAAGCTTCATCACATCACTACTGATCAGCTCTTCTTCTTCATCCTCTGGAGATTCAGTTCTTCTCGTCAGCTTCGTCAGATCACAGAACCACGGGGCCCAGCTGGCCCCTCCAAATCAGTCACTCTAGAAACAGAAACAGATTTAAGGCATTAAGTGCACATTCAAAAGGAGCTACTATGGAATTGTTATTATTTTCTTACCTTGTGTTTGTTTATTATTATTATTAGAGTCATGTTTCATCACATCACTTCTGATCAGCTCTTGTTCTTCATAGGAGACAGGGTTCTTCTCGTCAGCTTCGTCAAATCACAGGACCACGGGGCCAAGCTGGCCCCTCCAAACCAGTCACCATGGAAACAGAAACAGATTTAAGGCATTAAGTGCACATTCAAAAGGAGCTAATATGAAATTATTATTATTTCTTACCACATGTTTGTTGATTATTATTACAGTCAAATGCTTTTATTAAGATGACTTAAAATAACACACTGTTCCACTGACTAATCAGTTAGCACACTCCCATCTCTGTATCTCTGCTGTTACAATTCTTCACAGTAAAATTCTTAACAGTATTTAATTTACAAAAACAAACAAACCAAAAAGTAGATGTTGGGAATGTCCCACTGACCAGCGAGTTAGTGAACAGACCCACATCTCCAGATACAATAATTCAGAACAGAACAAGTCACTATTTATGTACAGCCTTCAAAGAGTCTGCTTATAAAGACATAGATTATATAACGTATTTCATTTGAAATGGCACATTACCATCAGAGAGGACAATTTGAATCCGGCACAACATAAACAGGAGATATGAGTGAACAAAGCCACATCCCCACAGTTTAGTATTGTGCACTCGCAGTTATTATGATGAGAAGTTGACATTTTCTCTGTACTTGAAGCGGGAGAAGCGGTCCATGTCGGTGCGTGTTCAAACCCTCAACAAGTGTTAACAGAGACAGATGTTAGAACTGTTAAAACTGTTAAAACTGTTTTACAACTGTTTTACAACTGCTGAGAGGTTAATAAGATGTGAATGCCCAAGTTTGTACACAAGTGTCCAGTGAGCGTTCAAGAAGCGTTCTCAAGTGAGAAGAAGAACGACTGAGAGCGCAGCCGCTTTATATAGGGCCCGGGAAGTTCTGTTGCTATGGCACCGACGCACTGACGCACCGTGCGTCTGTGCGTCTTTGACTTGACTCGAAGCTTTTACAAATGTGAGGACAGGCGCTTAGCTCTGATCATTTCACTGCAGTAGTCTCATGTGCAATTGTAATGGTTGTAAAACAAGACAATGTGCAAATTATACATTTATGATACAGTATTACTACTGTTAAATATAGAATTCATAATAACATTTATGTTAAAAAGTAAAGCAAAAAGGAGAAACTGAATTTGTCAACTGCAGTGCTCTCATGGAGCAATGCATCCTGGGAAACGTTTGTCTTGCACATAGGAAAAGGGGGGTAAGGGGGCTAGAAAGAATGCTTTGTCTCCATGTGAGCTGAAGGACAGGGTAACCCTTGATCCCTCCACACAGGCTGCGCACAGAGTTCTGCCAAGTCTGGCTGGTTTTGTGCGTTCATGTGAGACCAAGTGGTGTCCCAATTCTAAATTTGATCAAGGGGTAGGGCTAAGACCAAGGGCTACGTACCCCTTGAAACGAAGTGAGCTCCCGACCACACTTGAAACGAAGGGGTACGCCCACAAGCTCGGGCAGGTGTCGAGATCAGGATGGCAGCGTCACATCGATCAGCCAAGGAGGCTCATAAATGTAAGTATTTTCAGCAGTTGTAAATATCAATTAACAGTTTAGCAGGTTTACAGTTATGACGGTTATGTGCTACGTTACTTTTAGTGAACTGTTGTTGCGGTTTTAGCTCTGTTTAGCCGACGCTATCATTTTCATCGAACTTTCATGTATAAACAAGCTAGTTTTTTGCTGAGGTACCCGATAATCCTTGACATGGTACTTTTTAGGTGACATCAGTGTGATTGTTTTTTTACTGGTGGACCGGTTTGATTATGGTAAAACTAGCTTACTACGTGATTGACCTAGCGTGTGTTTTCCCTCAGGGACGCCAGCGGAGACTCGGCGGCTCATCAGATATCGGAGCGACAATGAAAAGCGGTTCATGCAGTCAAAAATGGGGGCTAAGCAACAGTGGGAGTGAGTAATTCGTTAATTCACTGTTAAATAATTTTGTTGTGCTGCTCGTCTGGCTTGGGTACGAATACGTGCGAATACGTACGAATACGTATACATCAGAAGTCAATCAACAACACTATGCAAACAACATATTCCGTAGGGTGAGAGAGAGGGGGGAAATAGAACAACTTCATTATATTCTTGTGTCTGTTTTCTGATTTGTTTAAATTTCTGTGTTGTGCTTCCAATACTGAATGTTTGTACTGTTGGTTGTGATGCAGGAAATTTGTGAAAGAGGCAGGTTTGGAGGGAAAGGTTACGGGCCAGCAGGCTTCCAAGAAGTGGGAGAACCTCAAACAAAAATACAAGGTAAGCCTATGTGATGTACAGTTTAACATAATTTCCAATTGAGGGATGCGTGTATCCACTAGCCATTTGTGTTTCTTATGTGTATTTGTGTTTCAGGAATTGAGGACTCCCAAAACGGGCTCTGGAACCGACCTGGGTGAGGTGACCGTTGCTACCTGGCAGTATTATGCAGACATGCATGAGGTTTTGGGTGCCAGGCCAGCAATGGACCCCCCTGTGGTGGTGGCGTCCTATGAGCCAGGAGCCGAGGAAACGGTCTCACTACTCCTGGTGAGGCTAATGTAACATTCACCTTGGAATTCAGTACTTCCATTAATACTGCTGACATCAGATTCACAATTACTCCTCCATACTCCATACTCCTTGAAAATGTGTAAAACTGATTTGCCTTGTTCCCTTAGGATATTTTGGAGCCCTCCACCTCTGACAGTTTCCTCTTTGATACAGCAGCCAGCACTTCAGAGATACTTTGTATTGACACTTTGCTGGGGGAGTTCTACTTATATGTGTATGGAGGATGTTCAGTAGTTTCCATGGTGACACAATGCACACATTAGCAATAACTACCAAAAAAGTTTTACAATTGAAAAACTGTTGGCTACTGCTAGCTATCTTGTAATGTAACATTATTTAACACTAAAAATCAGCTCACCTGTTGTAGTTCAGACTAACTCAGTTCTTTCGATAGATCGATCTATATAGATAGATATTTTATTGATCTCAAAGGAAATGAAAAGAAATAATAAAAAAAAAAAAAAGGATGGCCAGATTGTGTTAAAACACAGCTCAGATTAGAGTCTAACTTCAGACAGTGCAGTGCTTACATTGGCATCACACCCCCAGGCAAAGTATCAGTAAAGGGTAGGTCTAGTTCAAGCTTCAGGTTACACCTTTTCGGTCTTCCTGCATGCTAAATATGACTGTGGAATAATGTCATAATGTAGATGTGACCGAAGTAAACAAATCAGTCACTGTTACGATGGAACAGAGCAGGGACAGACAGGAACTGGCCTCAGTCTAACACTGTCCTCTTCTGATTTCGTCCATGTTGTCTGCAGAGCTCCAGAGGTGTTCCTGGGCGCTCCATATAATGAAGGCATAGATATGTGGTCCGTGGGCTGTATCATCATGGAGCTGTTCATCGGACGTTTGCTGTTCCGCGGAGATGATACCTATGAGACGGTAAGACCAGTATTTATATATTTATTTATATTTAGGTAGAGCCTCATTATTATTAGGGATGCACCCATCCGATACTGGTATTGGATACTGACACCGATTTGCAGCATCCAAATATCTATTTCAGACAATATCCTGATTGGACATATCATTTGATGTGATAAGACTATATACTGCTCATAGATGGCCCAGAAAGTCTCATAATGTTTAAATTTGTATTTATACAAAGCTGTTCTGTAGTTACTTCAGGGATAAATAACAGTTACATAATGCTTTTGGATCAGTTTTATCTTTTATTTTTGTTTAAAGGAAATAAATGCTTTTTTTTTTTTCCGTCACTGCAGTAGTACTGGCTGATATGGGGGTATGGGCAGACACTTTAAGCTATAGTATCGAAATCTGTATCACAACTGAAAAAGCTGGATCGATGCATCCCTAATATTATCTATAGACATATAAAAGAAAGTATGATGGAAAGCAACACTATGTAACTTTCTAACTTCCTGTCACCTCCATGATTCCATGAAATAGAAAGTTAAAACCAAACACAGATATGTTTTGTGCCATACTGTGGAAGATTATAGCCAAAGGAAAATTTCATTACTTCAAAAACATCCTAAATATAAAACAAACCATGCTTTTTTTAGTCTATGTGTTGGCAAAAAAGTGACACAGTCAATTAAAAAAAATGTCTCAAATAAATGTATAGAATTGCTAGACATATCAAGTATCAAACCAAATTCAGAAGCTTACACTAATACCACGTTACTTTCCTGGAAATAAGCATTACAGACTTCAAAATACACTGCAAACTTTGTCTTTTTTTCTGAATGGAGTTGCATTTCAGTAACTACATGTTTTGTGTTCTTTCCACAGTTTTCCAATATAATCAATACCCTTGGAGTGCCTACTCTTAAGCTGCTGAAGAGGAGCAAGTACACGGACAAGTACCTGATCTACAAAGACCGTCACTGGTTATTCAGAGTGAGTAACCCATTTTCATTATTACTGTACTTTTGCATTAGTGTGTATTGGGTTATGAACTCACGTTATTTCCATTCAGTATCTCCTTATATTCAGACGGAAAATGGCCCGTATTACACAAAATGGATTCTTGTGAGCTTTAAGTCATGTTATAATGTTGTTACCTCATCAAAACAATATAGATCAGAAAATGGCATAATATTGTAAGGTTAACTCACCATAAAAAAGAGCTTTGCCATTCACTGCTGTATACTGTTGAATGTTGTGGCGTGGGCTGCATAACCTCTCTTTTAACACTGACTTGAAGCTAACAAGCTAACATATCTGTCCTTCTGTCTGTAGAAATCCGGTAAGATTGCCCCCATCATCTCGTCGCTGGCTAAAGTCTACAGTGTAAGTACTAGTATGCTTTTAATGTCTTTACACAGCCACCATAAAAATACATCATATTTTAGGCATTTCAAACCCTTTAGAGGGACTAAAGGGTTTGAAATGCCTAAAATATGATGTATTTTTATGGTTTTTATGCTCCTCCTCCCCCTCACTCACCCCTCTAATCCTCCAGGTATTTAGTCCCAACTTTAAACATGAATTATACTTTACAGCTACTTGATTTTAATTTGACAAATAAGGGTATGGGCTGTTCATCCCTAACGTGTAGTCTCTCATTTGCAGTACATGCCGAAAAATGAAGCTGACCAGCGTGACTTTGAGTTCTTACGGGATCTGGTGAAACTGATGCTCAAGCTTGACCCCGCAGAGCGTGTCACTCCGGATGAACTCCTCAAACACTCTTTTGTTACAATGGATCATCTGCGAAAGTTCCGGGACCTCCATCCAGATTTGTGAGTACAGCCAGAAGCAAAATCAGAACTAGAGCAGGACTACAGTCCCTGACAAAAGTCTTGTCGCTTATCCATTTTGTAGAAACAAAAGCTTATAACCTGACTTTAAATTAATCGATTGGTTTTAGAAATGTTTCATATGAAAGCTAAAACCCTCCCAAATTATGCTCAATATACTAAAATAAATTTGCTTCACTGAAGAAAGATTGATCATTTAATGAACACAGAAAGGTCAGATTTTGGCAAAACAAAAGTCTTGTCGCCTACAGAAAATTGAACAAATAATTTACTTCAAATACAAAAAATATGTTGCATAACGTCAGTGAATTAAGTAGTGGTGCTGTGAGATCCATATTTAATATCTTGTATGACTTCCATGAGCTTGAAGGACTGCATCCATGCGGTTCGACAATGATTCATACAATTTGTTGATGAAGTCATCAGGAATAGCAAAGAAAGCAGTCTTACATGCCTCCCAGAGTTCATCAAGATTCTTTGGTTTTGCCTTCCATGCTTCCTCTTTCATTCTACCCCAGACATGCTCAATGATGTTCATGTCTGGTGACTGGGCTGGCCAGTCCTGGAGCACCTTGATCTTCTTCGCCTTGAGGAACTTTGATGTAGAGATAGAAGTATGCGATGGAGCACCATCCTGCTGCAAAATTTGACCCCTTTTATGGTTGGGAATGTAAGAGGTAGCTAATACTTGTTGATATTTTAGGCTATTGATATTGCCGTCCACCCTGCAAATGTCTCGCACACCCCCATACTGGATGTAACCCCAGACCATGATTTTTCCGCCACCAAACTTAACTGTTTTCTGGGTGAATCTTAGATCCATGCGGGCTCCAGTAGATCTCCTGCAATATTTGCGGCGGCTGTGATGTAATTCAACCGAGGATTCATCTGAGAAATCCACCTTCTGCCACTTTTCCAGTGTCCATCCTTTTAGCAGGCTGTGGGCCTTGGCAAATGCCACACGGTTTTTTAATTGCCTTTTGTTTAGTGCTGGTTTCTGTGCACTGATTCGACCATGGAGGCCATTTCGAGACAGAATTCTACAAACTGTTCTGGTTGACACAGGGACTTAAGGTGACCAGGCCTGGTGGAGCTCTGCTGCAGTGGAAAAGGGGCTGGCCTTGGATTTTCGAATCAACAAACGGTCCTCCCGAGCAATTGTCTTGCGGGGTCTGCCGGACCTGGGCTTGTCAAAAACATCTCCAGTCTTTTCAGATCTTTTTCTTATTCTTTGTACTTGACGCTGAGACACATTGAAGGTGTCAGCCACCTCAGCAGTGGATCTGGTCTTCAGTCTCTTGATAATTAACGCTTTGGTCTCAGGGTGGATCTTAGGCATGTTGTCAGAGGTCAAGTTGCAGTTGATGTGAAGGTCTGGTGTGCTGGGGTTCTTTTTATACACACCCACTAATTGATTGATCAGTAACTGATCACAGGTGAGGCTGTAATCTAGGATTGGGTGCATCATATGACAAGGCGACAAGACTTTTGTCTTGCCAAAATCTGACCTTTCTGTGTTCATTAAATGATCAATCTTTCTTCAGTGAAGCAAATTTATTTTAGTATATTGAGCATAATTTGGGAGGGTTTTAGCTTTCATATGAGACATTTCTAAAACCAATCGATTAATTTAAAGTCAGGTTATAAGCTTTTGTTTCTACAAAATGGATAAGCGACAAGACTTTTGTCAGGGACTGTAGAGCAGGACTAGACCAAGTGTAGAGCAGGACTAGACCAAGTGTAGAGCAGGACTAGACCAAGTGTAGAGCAGGACTAGACCAAGTGTAGAGCAGGACTAGACCAAGTGTAGAGCAGGACTAGACCAAGTCTAGAGCAGGACTAGAGAAGGACTAGACTAAAGCTAGAGCAGGTCTAGAGCAGAACTAGACCAAGACTAAACTAGAACCAAAACCAAGCCTAAACCAGTACTAAAGCAAGACTAGACCAGGAAATAATACAACAAAACAAATTAATTTAACAACAAAAGTCTGCATTTGATTTAAATGAAAGAATTTCCAATACCTTTAGTTACAGGTGAAAATGGTTTAACCCTGAATCTTTCTTCTAGTGTCTCGGAGTGTGTGAAGTTATCGTGTGCTGCTCTGGACGATGAGGTGACAAGCTACAGTCACTTAGATGATGATGAATGGGACAGCACATCTTCTGAGGAGCTCAGAGGACCTAAAATGTCTTCGGATCGGGGCAAAGTGGAGCTCCTTCCCGAAAACGCAGATGGGAGGAGAAACAGGACACAATGTGAGTGACATTAAGCAAACCAGATTTAAAGATACACTCTGTAGCTTGTATGATGAGGGGTTCACCACTGTCTCCATGGAGATGTCATTGCTTTACCTTGACTCTTTGACAGTATGGCATTAAACATGTTTATGATACTGTGTATTACCATGGGTGGGGGCAGGGGGGTGCATGCTCCCCTGCTTCTATTAATGACATGTACAGAGAAACTGGGCCACTGCCCACACACGTTATTGTCTGTGCAGGTGATTGAGAAAAGGCACCTGAGGCCATGGCCACAGCTAATGCAGCTATGCCAGAAACAGATAGTGAGTCCTATCTCAGAAACATGTGTCTCTTTTACCTTAACCTGCAAGGACAGCTGCTTATTCCTGCCTCTACTATACAGACTATAGTGGAGGAAATGCTAAATGTTCACGAGTTAGGTCAAGCTTACACAATAACCAAAGTAAGTACAGTATTAAAAACTGATGCAAGCCTGTCAGATGAAGCAGTCACTAAAGTCTGTGACTGCATTAAAGAGTGGGATTTGTTTCCTTCCTGTCATCAGGGGCCGTTAAGAAGAACATACTCCAGAAATCAGACATTCAAAAAACTGTTTAAATACACAGAACCCCAAAAAGTGGCATTAGGAATGGATGAAAACATGACTCAAAAGTGTGCATACTACATACCAGTGGCAGAAACTCTGAAGAGCTTTTAGTAAGAAACAGTTCCTTTAAACTAATTTTAGATCTCTTAGATCTCATTTTACATTCAGTTTAAACAGACATACTTTGTCAAATGCATTGAATTCACACTGACACAGTACAGTGAAGAGGTGATATTTTACCAAAACATTTTACACTGTAAGCATCACTTACCTACAATAAAAAAACAACTGAACTCATTGGTTAAAAACTAAATCTACGTATGCTTGGGTAGATCAACGGTGACTTCTTGCCTGAGCGCATGCACGTGCATTGGAAGCCGGCCAGTCTGCTGCTTTTAGTTGGTCTAAATGTCTTTTTTAGATCTTTTTATTAAATGGTCTGTTTTTTTTATTTCCAGAAGCTCCACCGTCCTATGATGAGAGCTGCAACACTTGAACCAACTACACCAGGAAAATGGTCAACCTTTCACCTGCACCAGGACCTATATCATAGACAATTACTATTCGAATAATAAGAAATACCAAAAACGCTGGACCTTGTTGGACATTTTGGTTCGTATATTGGTTAAAACAGTTGTGATTTACTCTCTCTAGACTATTCAATCAATATTGTTCGGAGTTCATTTAATCTTTACTAGAAATGCCCAATATGTATCATCAATAAAACAATCAGTTTGTACATAAAACAGCACATTTAAAGAAACTTAAGGTAGGTCTACTTTAAAAATACTGGTGTCATGTCGGGGATTTAAAATTTCCTATGTCTTGCTAATGTTTTATTACAAACTTCTGCTAAACTAGTTACTTTTTTTTTTTTTTTTTTTTTAAATACATTTTGAGCAGTAATGAACAATTTTATTTGTACACACATTACACTTTTCATCCTGTTACGTGAATTCTGTGTCATGAGTTTGGTCACTTTTGGTCTAATTGTGGGAATCACTGTATTTGATATTGTTGAGCTGCTAAATGAGTATTTTTTTTTCTTTGTTTTGTTTTTAAACTTTAATTGTACAGAGAGTGGTTTTAATTTTACATTTTTATTATCAGTTCTGTGTCACTGGAGTTATTAACAATATGAGATCTATTTATTTCTGATGCCGTACCTCCAAAAACAAACTATAGATTTATGTCACCAAAGATGACATAAATCTATAGAAACTCATAGAAACTGATGGCATATTTAAGTCATCAGTTTCTAAGATGCCGTCCAAATATGTAAAAAATTACGTCACAAAATATGACGCAATTTTCCAGATGGCTACTGCTGCTATGGCGCAGCCACCTGCAATCAGCAGGCCCTTTGTCCATGGACCTGGACCTGGATCCGAGTTGGGGTTGCGATTGGGATTTGGGTTAGGGTTAGGGATAATAACTCTGACTCCTCCAATGATTTGAAACTCCATTTTGCTACCTTTTTCAGTTAACCTAATCCTAACCCTAACTTTCAATAGCAAAGCGAGGCCACAACATTTTGACATCTTTAAGCTTTGAAGTGACTGCTTTATGATTTCTCTATTGATTATTACTGAATAAATCCAAGAATTCACTGTATTACATATTTTTGCATTTTAACGATTTAAATTTCCGCTGCCTCCCATCTGTATTAATTAATATTGTCCTATAGAATGCTGTGATACCATCTGAAACCCAGCAATAGCAACAAAACTGGATTTTGTAGAATCTAGAAAAGTGTTCTGCAGTGCTATGTTGCCATGGTAACCATTCTTAGAATGTTTTAAGGCTGCAAGAATATCACAATAAAATCGAAATCACAATTTCAACGAACACCATTAGCAAATTGTAAATGCTGTCATTTTTTGTCATTGCAATACTGTGCAATACCTCTGATACAATTCACTTCTGTCACTTACTGATATTTATCCTGTCTAATCCTGCTGTACATAAACATAGTCATATTACTGTAAATAACATAATACCAGGGGTGGAAAGTAACGAATTACATTTACTCACATTACTGTAATTGAGTCGTTTTTATGAGTACTTTGTCATTTCCTGAGTAAAATAATATCGATAGGGACAAAAAATAAAATGCGGGGGAAAATAATCTGCCGGAACTGAAAGGAAATTGCATTGCGCAGGTTTGCGTGCGGCAATTCCATTGTTTCACAATCTGAATCAAGGCGTTGGAACAAGATGGTTATTGCGGAGCCACATATGGAGGTCATGGAAGATGAAGGACCAGAAGAAGATGCATTAAATTCTGGAGAGAAAAGCCATAGAAACCCTTGGCCAAACCTCGATGACCTATTCGCGTTTAAACGCAAAAAAGGCAGCAACATAATCATGCAATGTAAAATGTGTCTGCCCCGCTGAACCGAGCTTTCAGCTACAAGACCTCAACATGAATCTATGAAAGCATGTGGTGGTAAGTAGGCTACAAATATAGGCCTATATGTTTGGCCTGTTATACCCAAACGGTATATTTATTGTTGTTTGGTTAACACAATCTGGCTTCATGATTTCAATTATTTTCCATCCTGATCACGAACGTTTCAAGTGAAGTAGCCGAGAGTTGGAAAATCACCTCACGTTTAAAATTGGCTTTAGAGGACAGTCAGAAATAAATCTTAATAAATCATCTTAATTGATGTTGGCTATAGGATAGTTCATGGGTTATTGCCTGGACTAGTTTCGAGTGGACAGTACTAGTCCATCAAAAGTGGCTATGGATTGGTTGAGAATGCTTTGCATGTTCGCTAAATGTCATGTTAAACGAAATGGATGTATGGTTTTAGATATGAAGAGTGATGCTACATGACTAGACTACACAACATCATGACAGTTAATGTTTAGAGAATTTACTAGATTTTTCTGTGATATCCTGGCAGCCGAGCATCACCACAGAAGAACATTGGCTTGTGTCGGGGTTTTGCGCAACTGCCAACAAAGGATCATCTTATTTTATCTTATTCAACAGCTCCTAGATCAGGGGTCGGCAACCTTAATTAATAGGTTTATATTTACATTTAAAAACGAACAAACTAAAATAAAAATACAATGTAATTAAATACTCATTATTATTTTCCAAAGTCACAGGGAGCCACGACAGAACGATGAAAGAGCCACATGCGGCTCTGGAGCCCTGTCCTAGATTCATTATCCCATATATCTTCAGCTCCTAGAGGAATTAAATGGTAGTGCGTCACATTTAGTTTACCGCAGTTTATGTCTATTTAAGACTGCATTTATGTGCAGCAACATTATGAAAAAACCTGCATTTTTACTGTAGTTTTTTTTTTATTGAATTGAAAGTAACTAAGTAACTTTTACTCAAAGTACATTTGAAATGAAGTAATTTTTTACTTTTACTCGAGTACATTTTCAGACGGGTACTTTTACTTGAGTAGGATTTAAGCAAAGTAAAGATACTTTTACTTAATTACAATTTTTCAGTATTTTTTTCCACCTCTGTCCCTGACCTTCATGTATTAATTTTGTTTTCTTTTTTGTGTGTACCAGGCATCCTCTGCATCTCCGTCCACCTCTGCAGCATTTTAATTTTGTGTTACAGTTGATTAAAATTTGATTTACATATGTTGTACAGAGTATAGTAATTAAAAAAAAATAAAAAATAAAAAAAAAATTGACTTTTTGCAAAGTTCATTTAAAACAAACTCAAAAGGAGCACAATACTTCAAAACTTTAAAAATAATGTCATATTGTTGCGACTGCAAAGGGGTGTCCCATTTCTAAGGGTTTAAAACAAACCCTTTGCCTTAACCCTCTGTTTAAAGACAGAGGGGTAGGGCTAAGACAAAGACAGAGGGCTAAGGGGGAGAATTGGGATTGGGCCCAAGTCTCAGCTGTTGTCCTTCCAGCAACTCCTTCCCCTGTCCCTGGGTACTTGCAATCCTTTGACAGAAGGATAATACAGGGATGAACACAAGGGTTTATTTCTACAAATAAAGATTGCATGTTTCAGATAATGTACATACTTTATACTTTCTTTTGAGGTTATCCCTTTTTTTTTTTGGCCTGCGCCGGTGAGACCTGGTCCTGCAGGCCTAACTTCTCCAGTATTGTCCTGAGTCAAACGGAACATAAACATTCAAGTTTACACAATAATAAATACAGTACCTGTGTATATTATGTATACTATGAAATCTGTTACAGATCTCTTGGTGTTACTGCAAACATTTGTTCAATAACCATGCACCACACACTATCCTTTCATTTATGTAGTTAATTATGTCTTTTTTTTAATTCCTGTTTTCATGGTGCTTTTAAACTTACTAAGTCCATCTTATTTGTGAACAACTGTCTATTGGCAAGTAGGTAGGTTTGGTTCTCCAATGTGATATTACTACATTACTACACATGATAGTACAACATTGTGTAGTATACTTTTCAGATCACCAGCTTCCCGGCCATCATTTAGTAATCACAGAAGTACAGGCTGTGGATAACATAGGAAATAAATGGGGAAACCCAGGTTAATTCACAACTACTCACATATGTACAAATGAAAAAGGTTTTCAAATGGCAGTAATGCCAGCGTTGATATAGTTTTCATGGCTGATGTTATATTATCTAACAGGAGCATATAGCACTGTTTTAATACTTACCTCCAAGCCATGTTCACGGAGAATTTAGCCCCGGTGAACAGGTGGTCGTTCTCCCGCCTCAGCTCGATCAATCGGGTGGTCTGCTCCTTGTTCCCTGAAGACAAAAATATTCTTACATACTGGAGAATATCTAACATTACAGCAGCTAAGCTAATAAACAAGTGTAAGGAATAACGCTACTAACCGCTAATACAACTATCGCCGTGAACAAAGCCGTAACAACTACCTTCATACATATGTTTAACTTAACATCTTAAGTTCAACTTAAGTGACCTTGTTTATGAACAGTTTCATGTAGCTAGTAACTTAGAATTAATTGTACGTGAGGTAAACCAATACTTACATTGAAAAGTACACTTGAAATTGGCCGCGGACTCCATTTTTTACCGTAGAAGAAGTAGCGTGCGGTGCATGCTGGGAAATATAAGGCCGCGAAGGATACATTTTCACGTCCTTCGTTCACGGCCTGATCTCCATGGAAACAAGGCCGGTTTTCAGGCTGCATCCTCAGAGGCTGCATGAAATGGAACAGGCCTTGTCGCGCCGGAAGTGGCGTATGCGGCCTGAAAACCAGCCTCGGAGGCTGCAGACCCTGAAATGGAACACGGCTATTAATTCTCGCAACTTTCACAACACTAATGCTGCTCCTCTTGACCTTCCGTATCAAAATGCTTAATTGGCCCTCGCCAGTGACTTTAGTCAATGGCGAGGGCTATTGTTCTTCGTTTGTGTTATTATTTTTCCTTGCAAACGATCGCGATTTTGATCGACCGGTCCGACGAAAAATTTGATAAAATGGGCATCACTCGACAGCGCCCCCTTGAAAAATCAAAATTTCAACATGAATGGGCAGCTGAAAAGAATATTTTGGTGTAGGCTGACAAAATTCGGAACAATGACAGAGCTCAGGTAGACAAACAAAAAAGTCATAACATGAATGTTATGAATGACGAACAGGAAGTCGGCCATATTGGATTAAAAATTCGGCGCCGTTTTGACTTGGGTATGTGCAAAAAGATTCGTGTCCCTTGTGTTTAGTCCAAATGAGCTCAGATTTGACATGTCACATCTACAGACATAGATTCACATAAATCATCTATGTTTTTTCTTAACTCCTTACGGTTTGCCCGTAGCACGCCGGCAAAAAAACGCCTTCATTTCCTGTTTCTTTGACAACCTCTCACGGCCACAGGCATTGGCCTACAGAGCTCAAATTCAAATCACAACTGCGTGACCCCGGCCCGAATGTAATGAAATATGAAATATAATAAAAGTGAACACTATAGCGCCCCCTAGCATAGACGTGAAACGTCAACATTTTCGGATCTGGACCAAATTCGGGGATTAAATTCTATGCAGGATTACAAGCAAATAAATACATTATGGACATGGGGTAATTTTCACGGTTGGCCAGCAGGGGCACAAATACTCCCAAAAAAATACTTTAAAATATATTACACGCACATGCTTTGTCTTATAGCACTAAAATTTGAATCACTAATGTTTGATTTCAACCTGATTATAAAACAATATAAAGTTTATGAAAAGTGAACACTATAGCGCCACCTAGAATAGACATGAAACGTCTACATTATCGGATTTGGACCAAATTCGGGGAATAAATTCTATGCATGATTCCAAGCAAACAAATGTATTATGGACATGGGGCAGTTTTCACGGTTGGCCAGCAGGTGCGCAAATACTCCCCCAAAAAATAGTTTAAAATCTATTACATGCACATGCTTTGACCTATCGTGCTGAAATTTTAATCACTAATGTTTGATCTCAGCCTGAATATAATACACTATAAAGTATATGAAAAGTGAACACTATAGCGCCCCCTATCATAGACAACGAACCGGGGCGAGGGCCACCATAGCTGCGCGCGGCTTTAATTGCAATTTTAAGTTATAAGCTAAACGTATTATTTTGTAAAGTTATACGATTGCATGCCAATATTAGGCTTTTAATATTAGGCTTTTAGTATCTTAATGAAACTGTTCCATGTTATGTTTTATGATAATATTTCTGGTAACTCTTTCAGCAAGCCTTTTTTGCTCTTTCATTTTTAACTTATCTGTTATGACACATTGACTAATAATTTATCTACACAAAAAAGGCTCAAAGACATTTACATTTACATTTTAGTTGTTGTCGTGGGGATGCGTTGTACTGGGTTTTAAATGCCATGTATAATATTATGATAAAACTTTTTGATATTTTATTCTGCTGAATTTTACTGCTAAATTCTGTCTCTACTACTACTTTGACAAACAGATTATTATGTGATAAAATTGTCTATATACTGTACATAAACATGTCTATATAGCCTCTCATTGAACACAATGTTGTATTTTATTATCTGTATGCCTTTTTAACTTAACTATATTAAAAGCATTTCTAATCTTCGTTAGATTTCAGTCTATTTTAATTTTGATTTTTTTCATTGCATATTTCTATGATCTTGCTGTTTTTGAACTTTGCGTTGCACAAATGTCTTCATTGTGGCTCTTATATTTTGCATATGCTTTTGGGTGGTGACCTGCAGAGAGAGTATTTGATAATTATGTACTATGCAACATTACACCCCAGAATAGTGATGCCATGAAATTGTCCAATGAAATATATGATTTCACTGGATAAATTAAATGACTACAGATGTTTTATAGTGCATAATGTATGTGTTTTATAGTGCATAATCTGTATGTGAGGGCATTACATGTTTTCCCTCTGAGTCATATTACCCAGATACAGAGTGATAACAAAGGAGCAGGTCCTCTTTCACTGTGAAGGTGCCCCTTCATCGTGGGCAGTTCAGCAGTCAGGGAATGATCCCATTGTTTAAACTAGAAAAGCACTCAGAGAGCGCAGACCTCCGCCAAGCAGCTCAGTTTTCAAAGTGATCCAGAATCCAGGATTTCTTTTGGATCATCTGTTGGATTTACCATTAGGAACATTTCCTGAAAATTTCATCAAGATCCGTCCATAACTTTTTGAGTTATCTTGCTAACTAACAGACAAACTCAGGCGAAAACATAACCTCCTTGGCAGAGGTAATAAGCAAGCGCTCACACATTAAAGCTCTTAATGTATTTTAAGTAATTAAGTTTATTAAAAAGGGATGTTGGCTGATATATTGGGCCAATGTTTGCACATTTTAGCGGCTGAATATCTGTGAACTTTGAACACTTCAGAGGGTACTGCGCAAAATTCTGCTCACACTTCTCTCTTATTTGTAAAGTTTGTCAAAAAGAGTTGTGGATGCGTCCGTAATTAATTCAAATCATATAATTTAAGGACACTAATTATCCAAATCTGCCCTAAATATTGGCCCATAAACGTGACATCAGCAGATTTTATCAGCCGTCAGTTTCTGGATTCTAATCACAATTGAATCAGTAATTTGATCATTTGAATGCAGACAATACACTTTTCTAAAATGTAAATGCCACTGGATGTGCAAATAAATAAATCATGTACTGCTAATCTAAGCATAAAGTCAGTGCCTGTCAGAAATACCCTAACCCTCACAATGACATTGTTTTCTCAAATTGTTCAAATTGTTGTCAAATTGTTCTGGATTTTTATTGACCTGTGCTCTACAGCCTTGGACTGTCCTCTGTTTACAAACCTCACTGTGGATCTTTGTCCTCTTCTGCTGCACAGTGATGTAGTGTTGTAATGTTGTAGTGTTGAGTGTTGCAAATGTGAAACCATGTGAGACATGCCTGTTTCACAATATATTTTCCTCTGTGTTGTGTTCAGGTGGGACACGAGCCGCTGCCTCCGACTCTGGGCAGAGACCTGTTGGGCAGACAGGTGTACCAGCTGCCCGGGCTGTTTGCTTATGGTGAGTGCAGCGTCAGACTTCATTTCAGTTGATCTCAAACACCATAAATAATTAATGAACACAAAAAACTCTGTTCATCTTGACATATTTTTTTGTATCCTCCTGATAACATCCTGATTACATTAAATATAACAGAACTGGTCTAAAATGAACCTCTAAATGTTTTGAGTTTCCATTAGTGCTTATGGTAAATTGACTGGAAACCACAGAAAATGCATCTTTATATGCCACACTGAAAGATTACATTGAAGTTTTGTTTTTTTAAAAGAGCCCATATTATGCTATTTGCTGATGTATATTGTTGTATAATGTTGTTTCCTCATTAAAAACATACAGCACCTGGAGTTGTGTTTTGTTTCATTCACACACGTTTAAAACACAAACCCTGCATATTTAGGATAGGCTCGTCTCTCAAACAGAAAACACTATTTCACCTTGTGATGTCATATCGTTCTGTTTCAGCAAAACACATAATAAAGATCGATGGAAAAGCCGGTCTCTTCAAAGGCCTCGTTCCAAGGCTCTGCGCCAGGACCTTCGGCACAGTGGTGCACAGCCAAGTGGTGCAGGTACAACATTATAATCTGTACTTTTTATCTAATTTGAACTGATTTGACTGTAAATTATTGACAACTCTGTTTAACATGCACTTTTCTGTTTTCTGAGATTACAATTTAACAATGTGTAGTTGATTTAAGTTCTTTCTTTATTTCAGAAATGCCATGAGAACAACAACATTCGAGTAAGTTTGAATTTTCTTTGGGATCAGTAAACTCTCACTCTCTCTGTCTTTCTCCATCTCTAGCTATCTCTCTATCCAGCTGTCTATCCATCTTTCTATTTATCTCTCTATCTCTCTATATCATTCTCTATCTATCATTCTCTATCATTCTCCATCTCCATGTATCACTGTCTGTATCTATCTTTCTCTATCTTGTAATAGTATTTATAATTAAATATGGTTACAAGGTTGTGTTTTATAAAAAATGTATTCTCTGTATATTTGGGGCATATTTTTTGACTTATTAAACACTAATGATTTTGGTTTTAGATAAAGTTTGCACGATTGTTTTATCAAGATGTAATATTTTGTGTTGCAGTTACCCGGTGGCCCACCGAAAGCTCCAGCTGGTTCCTTGGAGCATGTTGTTAAAGAAGTAATGCTAAATAACAAAATACTTGAATAATCTAACGAATTGGTTCAAATTTTCAAGTGAATCTGTCTTATCTAAACAGACGACCAAAGAGATGATCGCTCGCTCTTGTGCCACAGTTGTCGCACATCCTTTTTACTGTAAATCAAAACCAATGCTTCCTCCTTTTTTCTTCCCAATACTTTTAGTTTCAAACATCACTGAAAAATGCCCTTTGTCTTGCTTTTACGTTCTCTTTTTTCCAACTCGAGTGCACTTTGTAACTTTTCTGGTGGAGAGTTTGCTACCAGCTTGTCTCCATGGAGATGTTATTGCTTAACCGGAATGTTCCACAGTTTGGCATTAAACAAATCTATCTGGAATTTATTCAATTATAGTGAAAAAAATCCTTAAAAACTTTGTTACTGTAAGTGGGCTTGCCTCTAGGGGTGTGCAAAAATATCAACATTTTGATATATCGTATTGTTTAATGTGATGATACAGTATCGATATCGTGGACTTCTGTATCGATAGAAGATAAAGAGTATTTTTGGTATATTTTACTAAATTATTTTGAGACAGCGCAACAGTTTTGTTACTTGTTTTAGAGGAAGGAAATGCGTTTATTTATACATTTGACATATTCACTGTTTTGATGAATAAAATGGGTGTGTTTCATATGAACTTTGCACAGGTAAAAGTTTAACAAAGTCTTTTAGTATCACAGCCATGATTTAGCCTTTATTTTTTTACTGAACCATACTGAATCGATTTGAAATAGATCGTATTGAATTATATCAAATCAAAAAACGTATCGTGGCCTATGAATCATATCTGCAACTTCTTAATGATACCCAGCCCTACTCTCCACCGATATGACTTGTAACTTGACCTTGTGGCATTACCTCTTAGTCTCAGAGTAGAGTCGACGGTTTATCTTATTTATTGCCATACTTTGGAGAATTCTGGTCAAAACAGTAACATCTTCATGGAGACAAGCAGCCAGAAAAGTTCCGTAGTGCAACTTATGAAATCAATTTATTTTATCAGGTTGATTCATAGTACGCATTTAATTGTTACTCTCCTCCTCAGTGTATTTAATTTGGTGCAATAAATAGAATAAATAAACAAAAATAATATTAACACGCATTTGTGTTTTGCAGTGATAACTTTAAGATGTATGGTGCAGTTCATCGGGAGGGAAACAAAATACAGGTAAAGCCACGTTTAAACTTAATAATCTGTAATCTGTAAATTCAGTAACCATGACAACACAAAATCATAACATTATTTCTGTTATTTGCAGTGGTATTTTCGACTCAGTTATTACGATCTACAGAGAAGAGGGCATCCTGGGATTCTTTGCGTGCGTAGATTTGCTGCTAATAAAGTTAATGGATTTCAGTCTGATTATTCACAGTGGTGTTGTGTTTTCAGGGGGCTGATTCCTCGTCTGCTCGGAGATGTTTTGTCTCTTTGGATCTGTAACATGCTGGCTCACTTTATCAACACATACGCCATCAACAACACGGTACGGCTGGTTTTTATATGGTCTAGTTTGGTTATAGTCAGATTTGCCCAAATTTTGCCTAGAATTGGAGTAAACGTGACTGCTTGACTATTAAAATTATAATATTTTGATAATTATCAGCATTTTCTGGACATTTTATAACAAATACAGGTGCCTTATAAAATGGAAATGTGAAACTTTTCATCAGTAATTACACCACATCTGTAAATAATCTCTAGAAGCCTGTAGTTGGCGTATTTCAACCTTTAATGTAATTTTTAAAAAATCTGTGTACTGTACAAATGACATTTGACTAGTCAACTAATCAGAAAAATAATCTGACTCGTCGACTACTAAAAAAAAATGGCATTATAGCATTTTTTGTTTTGTTGTACCATTTGTAATGCATTTATTCATCACTTATTCATTTTTTAATTTTAATTTTTTTGAATCTTAATTACGTGATCAAATATGACGATGTATTCTTTTGACTTTAGTCCGAATACCACCAAATGAAAGTGTAACATTATACAGATACTTAAATATATATGAATATTATTTTCGGTTCATGAATTTGTTACTTCTTATCACATCTTGAGCCATCTGTAACTGCAGTTGCACAAATTCAGGTCATGAGGAGTGTTTGAAGGAATGCTTCTAGGAGTGTTTCCTGGGAAAGTTGGATACTGCCCTGGATTTGTGTTTTAACATTGGCTTTAATGTTTACTCCCCAGATTTACAAGCACTCAGAAATGAAATGTGCTATATTTTTTTACTTGGTAGTTCTGACTTCTATTAAACCACCTTTTGTAAGTTCTAAATATTTTTTCTGTCTTTGTTTTAGACAGGAGTAATTAAGAACTGCTCTCAGGTCGTGACATGGGTAAGTCTCAAAGTAGCCATATTTTGAATAAAAAACAAACAAACAAAACAAAGAGAACTAATGTATTACTGATTTTCATTTTTTATTTATTTTTTTTTATTTAGATTTGTTCACAGAACTTTGCCAGTGTGCTCACGGACCCTTTCGATTTGGTGTCAAACCTTATGGCTGTCAATAACTGCGGGTGAGTTCTTTTTTTTTTTTTTTCCTTTTTTAAATTAATCAAAGCCCAGTCCCATTTATTTGTAAACACATCTCATAACATGGTTTCCAAAGCAATATAAGAAACAAATGGTCAGTGTATCTGCCCTAGTCATTAGTAATAATCTATAAATATAAGAGCTATTTTTTTTAACTGTAATCTTTTACTTTTTTAATACTTATGTTTTGTGATCGCATGTTTCAGACTTGCCGGAGGTCTGCCCCCTTACGCATCAGTATATCCCACTTGGGTCGCCTGCTGGAGACATCTAAGCAGAGAAGGAGATATGGTGGTGAGAAAGAAATTTGTTTACTCTGGTAATTTTAAAGGCAAGGCACGTTTTTGGTATTGGCACACGGTCATTAAAAGTGCTTTACAGTAATGGTTCTGTAAACTTCAATATTCTGTGTCAGTGCCAATGTTGAGATTAAATCAAGACTTCCTCTTTGGGAGTTGGAATCGTAGGTCAGGGAATTAAGAAAACTTTACAAAATTCGAATTTGCAGGTGTAAAGACTGACAAACAGAAATTGGACAAAATTGGACATTTCCTGAGTAGTTAAAATTCTGTCTATAGTAGAACCTTTGAGACCACCAATGTTTTCTGATAATAGAGGAGACTGTGAGTGTCCCCCCCACTGTCTTATTTTTGCCTCATAGTCTAAATATAAAAAGCCCAACAAAAACTGGCAAACCTAATTATACTTTGTTTGTAGTATTGCCTTAAACATATAGATGTAACTATGTTGTATCTGTACTTCATCTTTATCCAGCTCAAGATCCTTCTAAAGCCATTTCTGTCCTGTTAATGTGACTTTTTTTAGTATTGATACCTGCTCAAATCAGTATCTAGTTTCGAGTTGAAGTTTTAGAATCGATTAGCGTGTCATTTTCAATACTTTTGACAACCCTAATCCAGCCCTTTCTTTATCACCTATTAACTTTTTAAATTTTTAGTATTGTATTTTAGTATAACACTAGTTGATTCTGTTTTCATTATTACCTATATATTTTTCATTAGTGGGTGGTGATTTGTTGTAGCTGGGAAGTTTTTGTCAACCTTGTGTTTTATCTCCAGGGCAACATGAGCAGAGGAGGTTTATTTTTCCGAAAACTTCCAGCTGTAAAGACGTACTCACTGGAGCAGAAGAGATTTTTTTAAATCCAACCATCGCAATCCTAGTTTAAACACACTAAAAATTAAATCTTAATTTTGCCTTTTGTTTGGCACTTAAATCTTTGTTTTGTATGCACTTGTTTACTCATTGTTCCCATCAGCGTTTTGCTGATTTTGTTTTGTTAACAGAATTACAATTACAACTTTTATTACATGTCAAAAAATATCAAAGTGCCCCCATATTTTTATATAGAAGGACTATGGACTACTTTCTCATATGGCAAGACTTATTTGAAACCCCAGTCTGCATGTATCCACCAAGACATGTGAATAAAGATAATTAAAATGTAGAGGGGACCTTATTGTACAATTTGTCTGGTTAAATGTTAATTATTGTAGCGCCCCCTGCTGAAGACTGGAACAGGCAGTGGGATTTGGCTGTAATGCATGTGTGATGTAGAGGGCATGGAGAAGCCTGAACCTCAAACTAGTCAAATGCTTGTATGAAATATATATATAATTTGAGATTAATGTAAAGACACTTCAAATATCTGGTATTTTTGACTTATAAATGAAATGATCAAATCTGAAAGAGTGGTGCAAATTCAAATATTGTATCATATTATATGTAAACTCAATATCAAACTGTTGCATGTGCATTAATCTTATATTGCGCTTTTCCAGACGCTCAAAGTTGCTTTACAGTTTGGTGTGATATCCATTCACTCTGCCACAGCTGCCCTGGGACAGACTGACAGAAGTGAGGCGGCCAGTCTGCGCCATCGCTGCCCTTCCGACCACCACCGACATTCACGCACACACCACTTTCTTACCAGGCAACGTGGGTGAAGTGTCTTGCCTATGGATTTGATTTTTTTCACTGTGGCACCTGATTTTCCCAGCGGTCTCCCATCCAAACACTAACCAGACCCGGCCCTGCTTAGCTTCAGAGATTTAATCAGGCTTTGACAAGGAGGTCTGGCCCCAAGGCATCGCACTTGATTACAATGTTCAACTTCAAAGTATAAAATTCTTTCCAGCATAAGTCATATGAAGACAGACCGCTTTCACACCAATAAACCACAATGAGTATGATTTTATTATTCTTTATGATCAAATTATTACACGAAAGACAAATACATTACATTTTTAATATGATATTTCATGTTTTTTTCAATGTCAAAACCAATTCATTCATTCTTCAAAGGTTTCTAGTCAAAGGATGCTGCACCACATGTTTCTCTTTCTCCATATTTGGTGAAGTTAGACTAGCTGCTGGTTGTGGCTGGGTTGTTGGTTTCCTCTTTGGGGCCGAGGGTGGTGTCACTGTGATGTGTGCTGTGCTCCGTCATCTCTTTTCTGTTCGTGACGGTGTGACCGCACTGAACACAGGTGTAGCGCCCCCTGGTGTGCTGCCAGAGGATGCGTTTCTCAGAGTGAAAAGGGGTCAAAAGATTAAAACTGGGTGTATTTAAGGTGCATTGTGTAACTTTGGAGGGTCTGTCAAATGCTTTTCTCCATGGGACAGTATGGCATTAAACCTTTCTATCATCATGGAGACAAAACCAGACCAAGTTACAGGTCAGATCTGTGGAGAGGCGACCCCGCTCACAGAATAGAGCCTGTTTTTCTAGGTATTTTTGAGTAAAACCATCTGTAACTGAATAAATGGTAGAGCTGTTTAACGTCATACTGTGGAACATTTTAGGCAGAGCAATGATTCTCCATAGAAACAAGCAGATGATGAACCCCCCCAACAAAAAAGTTAGAGTGCACCTTTAAAGTATTTTGTTTTTCTTCAATACAGTATGATAAGACACCATTATTTGCCATTTTGGTTGAATATTACGTGTAAATAAAATGAACAATATTGTTTTAAAAGGTGTACTGTGTAACTTTTGGTGGATGATCTGCCACCTGCTTGAAATGTTATTGTTTTGCCTGTAATGTTCCACAGTATTGAATTAAAACATATCTCCATGGAGACCAGATGGCGGGTCAAGCCACACTCACAGTTTGGACGCACATTTCCCAAGGCATCGTTTAGCAACAAATCACCTGTACATTAATTATTGCAAGATACATTTAATGCTATACTGTGGAACATTCCAGGCAAAGCAATGGCATCTCCATGGAGACAAGCAGATGGTGAACCCTGAACCAGAAAAGTTACATAGTGCACCTTTAAGTAGTAGAGAATGAAAATGAATGAACAGCACAAACGTCTCTCAAATGTGAAGAGTTTAGTGCTTCGGTACCAAACTGTATGTGTTTGTAAAGTAAAAACGTGTGGTTCCTCCCCCAACTTAACAAACATTACTCTAAATCCTGAAACAAGTGCCTTATTATTGGGTGATAGAAAACTTACCTTGACCAGCTCTCCAGACATTGGTGGGAGGAGATTGTGGAGACATTTGGGATGATTCTGCGTTTTCCGGCGTTTTCGGTCTCTGGTGAATCTGCCCCTCAGGTGGGTTTGCTCTGGGCTGCGTCTCCGGGACTGGACCGATTTGTTGGTTGTCTTTTGAAAACAAAGCATTTACTGTTGAATCTATATGATATGCTGAATTAAACGAGGCTGGGCAAGATCGTTGTTTGGGGAGGGGAGAGGGGGGTTGTTGGGCTGTGGGGCTGTTGGGAGTGGTTGGATGGGGTAAGAGCAGGGGGGACTTGTGGTTGTGGTGGTGCAGGAGGAGGAGGAGGGCTCAGATTGTCCTGTGGGGGCGCTATTAGTTTGGGTTGGTCTACTTCCATCGGGACAGGGGGTGTAGAGGAAGAGGAGGGAGAGGGGGCGGGGTTAAACTTGGGTTTGGGGGCTTTGGAGCAGGAGCGCAGGTGATGGAGGAGTCCACGGTACAATCGCAGTTTGGCGTGACAGCTCTCACACCTAAAGACAAGAAGACAATATATTAAGTGAACAGCATCTTAGTTTTTAAAAAAATCTTATTTATTTATCAGGGACGACGCACATTTAACACTGACCCACACAGAAGATCTAATATACTTGTTATCCAAACTAATATGTTGAGGTTTTTTAATCATCAACTTTGCATGAGCATTGTATTAACTGTTCATTCAAGATATATCAACAAAAACAGCAAATTACAAACAATGAGACAAGAGAGGCAACTGTATTGATACTGTACCCTCATATGGGGTGAAAATGTTTAAGTTGTTGCTACAAATCTAATGTGGCATCAAACTTCATTGCTACACACATAATACTGTATATAATTTTCACCATACGCTACTGTTCTAGCTACTAAATGTACTTTTTTGTGTTTTAAAAGGTGCACCATGTAACTTCTTATGGAGGATCTGTTTTTGCTTTGCCTGGAATGTTTCACAGTATGGCATTACATTAATAAATCTTAAAATACCTTGAGAAATATGCATTCTCAGGCCAGGCCTACGGGTGTCACCTGCTCATCTCCATGAAGATAGAGAAATTTAATGCCACGCCAAAGAACTTTCCAGGCAGAACAATAACATCTCCATGGTGACAAGCAGGTAGCAGACCTTCCACCAGAAAAGTTACATAGTGTACCTTTATGTTCATGTAACTTACAATGCTTTCCATATCCAGATCGATTACAACAATGACCCTTGATAAAGACTCACAGGAAGTAGACGTTTGGTTTGTGGTGGTGCCTCAGGTGCTCCATCAGCTTCTGCATGTTTGGAAATGAGCCGCCACAGCCGATCATCGAACACATCATCGTTTTACCTGACGAAGAGCAACATACAAGTGAGTAAGTACAATTATGTATAGTGCCTTTTTGATTCATGACAGATGGTAAATGCACAGTTAATACTATAGTAACACAAACATCTAATATAGTAACAAATCAGTCACACTGACCAATTTTTGAGAAGAGTAATGTAATGTCATTTAAAACTATGATTGACAGAAATGTGTTACAAAAAGCCAATGTGATTCTTAGGTCACAGAGTCACATTTTAAAAAGTGAGTTTTCTTTCCTACCCAAATGAATATGCATTTGAAATAATTAATTCCTATTGCCATTTTGAAATACAAATACTTTGTAGGTGTAATGTCTTTTTATTGGTTGCTTCATTGACCCTCAGAGCTTTTTTTTTGTTCAGAATTGCTCCATGTGTTGGATCTTTGGTTGTTACTATGTGTTTTAATTGCCCCTGGTGTGATTAATAAACTTGTCTGAATCTTAAATTTGAAGTAACCATATCTGAATGGCTAAACTTTACTTGAGACAAACCAGAACAAAACAACAGTGAAATAAAGCATTAGACAAACGTGTTGATGGTTTAGTTTCTACTGGATTCAATGGAGTCCACAAAAGTCTTGCTATTGTAAACTAGAAAGTGTGTTATTATTAATAAATACATTTGTCTTGTGTATTTGTGTGTGTGTTATATATAAAAGACATTTTCCATTCTGACGTTTGAAGATGAAAACAATAAATTACTAATCACAGAAAAAGAAATAAAGTTTCCATTTCCAATTTCAAACACATTTCTGATCAACAGTTGAGAGTAGACTGAAACAACTGCTGACCTGTTGTGAGAGTTGAATGAGATTTTTATATTTCTTTCTGACAAATGACAAACAGGAAATAACATTATATCATCTTTCTATGTTTTATTGAATAAAATAATAAGGAAACAAGTATTATGCTTCAGCAAGATATGCTTTTAGTAATGCATTAATGAATATACAAGGAAACAACATGTTTTGATATGCTTTATTGTTTTAACAAATGAATGATGGAAACAATACATGTGTTTTGTACTTTTACAACTGTATGATAAAGGAAACAATATCTTTTTAATATGATTAAATAGAAAATGTAATAAGGAAACTAAACATGTATTTCTTTATAAAGAAATGTTAAAGGAAATGTTTTTATGAAAAGGAAACAGTTTAATAAAGCTAAAAGTATAAAATCTTAGTAGCAAAGTGTTGCATGCATGAGCTGATAGAAACCAGAGTGCGGTGGGGATCAGGTCAGATAAGGTCACCAAGGCGTCTTGTGAAACTAACAAGTTTAAACGTTAACCTTTAAAGAAGCGTGTATCGAAACTTTGTTAGAGTCATACTGAAACTTTGGAAACTTTCTTAAAGTCATACTGATACTTTGTGATGTAAAAGAAAACTGTTACGTATTAAATGTGTCCGCCTATGGATCTATGTATGGTAATAAAATGTATTTGGAACTGGTGATTGGTTGAGCCTAATGTCCGGGTCTTGTAACCTCTGGCACGGACTCAATAAATACTGAAGTCAGAGGAGGTAAAATTGCCCTTTGCCATTTGTACCACTGATGTACGGTATTGGGTCAGGTAACGAGGTAGTTTGAGTCTGGTTGAGGTGTCGTTCGAGCAAGTGATCTGGGGAGAGACATTAGATCAATCCTAATTTTCACATAAGCTGACAGGTGACTTTGGCGCCAGCCGTGGAGGGGCAGTAGATCAATCCAAAACTGGACAAAGTTATAAAGCAAATCAACCTTACAGACAAACTCCTTAATGGAAGGTTATACCTCTGATAATAAGGTGATGTTCATGTAAAGGAATTGTAATAAAAATTCATTGTTTGAATATACTATTCCTTTCGTGAGTCATTGGTCAGTTGGTGAAGTAAGTCACCAGGCCTGTTGCTGAGAAAGCCCATCGTGAAGAGAGATCATCATAAGGTAAAGATCTTCTATCGGCAATAGTGATTGAGTGTAGAATGAATCTTTATTTAGTAATTGTGGTTGCAACACTGATATATGTGATGTTAAAAAGGAGAAATTAAGTGAGTAGATTGCATGCGTAGGGGGATAGGGCGTAATACTTGGTGTGATAAATGAGGTCATAGGGCAATATACCTTATCATACAGGTATTTCGAGAACCCACAACTCCATCCCTGCTGATCCTATGATATAGTGACTGGATCAGTCTCAGAGTATAAACTGAGCTCTCACCCCGGGAGCCTTTTAGGTACGTCCATTAGGTGAACCCGTCCGCGAAGCATCGTCATGGCGCCCGAACAGGGACAGGATATCGTAAAACTGGGTCGTGTCTGAATGTATGTGTAAGCGCGTTGATAAAATCCTGTCCCAAGGTTAACGGAAGTCTGTTGACCCTCAGAGTAATAGTTGTAAAGCAGAGACGTGTCTGAAAAGTGAGTAAGCGCGTTAATAAAAAATAGAAATAAAAGAGGACGTGTCTGAAAAGTGAGTAAGCACGTTAATAAAAAATAAAAATAAAAATAGTCCAATAGGATAGGACGATATATCCTAGTTGTAAAGAACCCACTATAGGTTCGATATTTATCCTCGCAGTATAGGCAGAGTACTAAAAGGAGTGTGTTGAAAAGGACTGGCCACCCTCGGTAAACTCACTCTGGAGAGGAACTTGTTGTGAAGCACCCCAAAGGTTAGTGAAGGCTACGTTTCCAAAGATCTAATACTGGTCTACTATATATCAAGTGTCGAAAGGTATATAATAGTACATAAGGGGACCGACGGTTTCAACAACAAGTAAAAGGTGTAGGAGACGTAAAATCGGTAAATCGTCTTACACAAAATAAGGGACCGACCCTAAGTAAAACGGATTTAAGGGACCAAACCCCAAGTAAAAAGGACCGAATAAGTGAACTATAGTCGCATTATCTGATAACTAGCCTACTATATATCACAGAAAGGTGTATATTAGGGGAAAATTATCCGTTAATTATAATTTAATTATTAATTAAGTTATACAATACCTGAAAATACAAACTATGACTGCCATAGCACATCCCTTAATAGCAATAGGAGCTAAAAAAGCAATAACTAATAAAACTCCAAAGAGACTATTCAGACTCTTAAAAAAAGAAGGAAAGAAAGTTAAAAAGGAACTAAGGAAAATGAGAGAGGAAGATAAAGATGATGCGGCTAGTATAAAAACCATAGCAACAGTGGTGAATCAGTCAGAAGATGAGGGATCAGAATTAGAAGATATTCCCGAAGAGTCAGGGGGAGAGGAAGAGGAAGGAGACTGGAGTAAAGATCAACCAGATCCTCCACGCTACCAGAAAATGTATCCTAATTTAGCTCAACTAGATCCCTGCATAGAAAATCCGGAAGATTGTTTCGGAGTACAAAAGTTAGAAAGTCCCCCACCATACAACCCACAAATGAGTAAAATAGCTCATGTACAGATGTTAGAAGAGGTTGACAGAGTGCATAGACAAGGAAATGTGGTTTTGACAAATTATGACATGGGAGGCTTTGACTGGTGGAAGTTGGGCGCAAATCAAAATGACATGACAGCAGTGTTAGTGAATTCGGCAAATCTAACACATGATCATAGAGGAGGAATAGCCAAATGGTGTGCAGATAATTTCCCCGAGTGTAACAAAATGAAACAAGGAGGCAGGCGAGAATACCCAAGACCTCTGCATTCCACAGACACGCATTTAGTGGACCCAGAGCACACTAGATGCCCAGGAGTAGTGATGATAGCACATCATGCTTGGGACAGAAGAATGGACAATTGGACAGATGAGCAGAGTAACATACAATTGCACAGGTCCTACGCAGGTGTAGCGCTAGTAGTTAGAACCGAAAAAGTGAGGATGAACTTGAAAAGAGTAATAATGACGTTACATGGTTCAGGAGTATTTGGGTACAGTCTAGGAGAATGTATCAGAGTAGGGATACAGTGGGCAAGATACATGGGAGAAGTATTAGGGGTACAAGTAGTAGTAATGATCCCTAATGAAAACATGTACAACAGGGCAACGGGAGAGTTGGACAGGAGCCACAGGTTTAGAATACCCGACGCAGATGCTAGAATGAATCACCAAATGAGAATAGCATCAGACCAGGGTTTAGTGAGAATGGACATGACATGGTACCCTGATGAAAATGCGCAACCCAGAGAGGGTGAAGTAGAAGTCCCAGAATCCAGTGATAATCTATGGGATACGGAATGGGAAGGAGAGGAGGCAGTGTATGATAATGTACCTGACGAAGAGTCAGAACACCCTGAAGAGCAGCACAGGCTAGAGAGGAGAGAAAGAAGAAGGAGAGATGTAAGGAGAAGAAATGATAGAAGGAGACACAGAGCAGGGCCCGTAGCGCTTAGACAACCGGAATTTGAGGAGGAGCCCGAGCCAGAGCAGAGACCTGAGCCTGAAGCGTTAGTAGTAGAAAATCCAATATACGTTCCAATGAACCCTAGACAAAGGAGACAGACAGAAACTCCGCTGAGAATACATAGAAGAAATTATGAAAATGGGCAGATAGAGTTAGTAAATGTGAAAGAGAGTGAAATATTTCACAGAATGAAAGATGTAACTCACGGAATAATGTTTGCTAACGGTAAATACCCAGGAGATCTACAGGGGACAGAATATTATGACCAATTAGCCCCACAGACAAAAGAAAAGTTAAAACGAGATATAGGACAGGTCACATCTCCGGGAGAACAAGTGCAGACGTATAGAATAACTCGCAACGTAGTGCGCGCCCCTGAAACAGTTAAGACGGTATATCTGCTCAATATAAAGAGACAATCGACTCCAGAACAAGCTGTAGCTGCGCTACAAGCAATATTAAGAGATGCACAGAGAGAGGGACTTGTTAAAATGGCATTGCTCAATAGACCAGGGGTAATGTTAGGGATGACCCGCGAAGAAACCGACCGAGTGTTAACTTCATATTGGCCGTGGGGACTAATGGGAGGTGCTCCATATGTAATGTCAATAAGGGAAGAAAACAAAGCTCGAGTAATAAATGCGCTAGATCATTTAATGACAACAGAACCTGAGCCAGAAGAGGTTGAGGAAGAAGGAGAGCAGGAGACAGTGGAAGTGGTAGGAAGACCCCCAGTAGGAGCTGCGAGACAAGGACAGAGGGAACCAAGGGGAAAAAATAAAAGAGCAGCGGTAATTCCGAGAACTACGCTAAATCCTAAGGCTTACCCTTCAGAAAAATCGTTGTTGACGATGCAGGGTGAAAAAGTGACAGAAATAGTAGGTTTAGATCCGGTAGAATGTCCGTATGGAGAGGATGACGCGTTCGAAACTTATCAGCCCTCGTTAACAGAAGCGCAATATGGTTTGCCAGAATGGGAAAAAATAAAAACTCTTCCAGGAGTAAGTAAGCCATGGAAGGAGACCTACTGTCATACGAATTATGACTGGTTGTTAGACGGAGTAAGAAAAAGGGATGATTCAGTAGCTAGATGGGCGGAGCTTCAGAGAAGACAGGAGCCTCAGAGAAGGGAGGAGCAAAATGAGAGATGTAGTCCTGAAGTGAGGCACCCGTTAACTTACGGGCCCACTCCTGATGATAATGGCCAGTACAGAGAGTACGTTAGGGAATATGTAGAACCTGGCGCTCCACCAATGCCTGAAGTACAAACCCCTATGCAAAGAATGGCTAGAGTTTTATTAACTCCAGGACCAGCCAGAGCAGAAAATTATGAATACTCACCCCAGAGATCCACCTCAGCTCCACCGCAGCATAATTTAGGAAATCTCAGTTTAAGTTTTTCAAAAATGAACATAAGTGAAGCCTTAGGAATGTGTCCGGCAAGGTCCCCAGGAGAAACTGCAGTGGACTATGCTAAAAAGTGTAGAGCAGTAGGAATTCCAGAAATGTTAATGCAAGACCCTCTACTGTCGTTGGCTCTGAATGCTAAATACGCGTTAGATATGCCCCAAGGAATGACGCTAGCAAGCATGTTAAGTCATGCACCAGGGGACTCCCCTGAAGAGAGAATACAGGAAAGAATAGGACAAATAGTAGAAAAATTAAAAAAGGGAGAGACGTTGTTGTCTTTAGCAGTAGCCGAGTTAGTAGAGATGGGAGCAACCTCGTTCCAGGTATTATCTTTAATAAGACAAATACCCAGGGGAACAGGATTAGCCGCAAATTGGTTAATAGCCCCAGATCAGGAAAAAAGTAATTTAATCAAACAGTATGACGCATTGACTTCTGAAGTAAAGAAACAGAAAGCCCTCCAAGAGGCCCAGAGAGAAAGCCTCAAAATAAAAGAAAAGCAAGTGCCAAAAAACGGGCAGCCAGCCCCAAGGGAGGCGCAGAATATCCCCAGACAGCCGCAGCAATATCAACAGGAGAGACATGCGCAACAGTATCAAGAAAGCCTCAGGGCGAGAAATCAGGACCAAGGACAGCTACAGAGAGGAAGAGACGTACCCAGATTTTCTCCTCTCAGAACGCCACAAAACAATCAAATGAGACAAGTACAGGTCAGAACAGGCCCTACACAACAAAACAGGTTACCCCCTATGGCCAGAGATATTCAACCCAGAAACAGTCAGGGACCAGTGCAGAATCAGGCCCCGAGACAGTTAAGAAATACACCAGTGTGGTATCTAGGGAACAAAATCAAGCCAGGAGCACCTCCCCCACCTCCATATATGGATCGGGGAGACTTCTTGAAATTAAGCCCAGAAGAAAAAAGCAGGCTACAGCAAGAAAGAGACGCTTATATCAAAAATCATTGCGTGCCCAGGGCCTAAATGTTATAAAAGAGCTAAATAGAATAGCGTATCAGGGGTCAGATGGAAGAGTATATGCTAGATGCAAAGGTCAGGAGTTTACTATAGATACAGGGTCAGATCTAACAGTATTTAAAGAAGGAGTAGGCCAAGTTTTAAATACAGGACAACGAGTATTATTAGCAGATGGCTCAGTGTCGGAAGTAAAGCACGTGACCTATGAAGGTTTAAAAGGAATAAGAGGTAAAAGGAATCTTTTAGGTGTAAAGGATTTAGATAAAGCGGAAAGTGTAGACGAATATGTTAATTGGTTAAAAGAATATGATGTGTCTGAACAGATTAATGATAGAGTTAATGAATCTATAATACAAGATAAGGAAAGGTTAAGAAGTATTTTAGAGCAAGGAAGTTATGCCCAATTTAAAAATGATGTGGGAAATGCGAAAGATTTTGAGCACACTATAGTGGGAGCAATGCCAGGAAAACATGCCCAATATCCCTTAAAACCTGAAGTAGAAAAAGAAATGATGCTAACGTTAAAGGAATTATTACAATTAGGAGTAATCTCAGAAATAAAAAACCCTCCGTGTCTAACACCTATACAAGCGGTACCTAAGAAAGATGGAACGTATAGACCAGTACATAACTTAAAAGAACTAAATAGAGTAACTAGGAAAGATGTTAGACAAATATTAAATCCAAAAATAGCAGTGGACTATGTACGAATCCATAAATATAAGACCAGTTTAGATCTGGCAAATGGATTTTGGAGCTGTCCCTTAGAAGAAGTAACTAGTGCTAAAACAAGCTTTATGTTTAAAGGGAAAGCATATAAATGGAATAGATTGCCACAAGGATACTGTAACTCGCCAGTAGTATTCCAAGAATATATGGAAAAGGTGGTATTAAAAGATCTTCCAGTACTAGTGTATGTAGATGATATTTATCTCACTACAGAAACCGAGAAGGACCATTTGATTTTATTAGAAAAGGTCATACAGAGATTAAAAGAGTATGGATTAAAAATAGGCCTTAAGAAGTGTAATGTTGGCTCAGAAAAAGTGAAATATTTAGGTTTTGACATTAATAAGGAAATAAAAGAAGTATCGGAAGGATATATTGAGGAAATATTGACCCCAACAAATCTGAAAGAGTTAGAATGTGCTCTAGGAAAACTAGTGTATATACAGGGACACATACCGGGATTTGCAGAAAAAGCAGCTTTATTACATGGTCTTAAAGGAGGATTAAGAAAGAAAAATGATAGGGGAAAATATGTTGAGGAAAATAGACCATTAACTATGACTGAAAAACAAATGTTTAATGTTCTAAAGCAACACTGTATAGATAAAGCTCAGAAACTCTATCCGAGGGATAAAGGAACTAAGTTAGAATTAAAAACAGAGTTAACTGAGGAAGGAGGAACAGTGTTAGCATTTAATGAGGAGAGTAAACAGTTATGTGCTATATGATCACATGCATGGACCAACACAGAATTGAGATACCATAATGTAGAAAAAGAGCTCCAATTATTGAGCAAAGTGTATAAATCAACTAGTAAATATGGGAGTCCAGAAAGGGTGCTTGTATATACTATGAACAGAGTAATGAAAGAAATTTCCAAAGAAAGTGTGGAAGGAGCTAAAGCGTATATGGCTAGATGGGGTAAATGGTCAGTGATGTTATGCGACCCACAATGGATATTTATGATACCCACAGAGAAAGTGAAAGCAGAAAAGGAAGAATTAAAAGAGCAGTTTGTTCCACATTGGTATATATACACAGATGGAAGTAAGAAAAAGGATGATGGAGAAAAAGCCAAATGGGCTTATGTGATCTATGATGCTTTAGGTAAAAAGAAATTTACTAGAAATGGATGGATAGAGGGATCGGCTCAAAAAGCAGAGTTACAAGCTTTAATCCAGGCGCTGTCGTTATGTGAAAGAAAGAAGTTTAATCTGTTAAAAGTAGTAACAGACTCCATATATGTGGCAGAAGGTATGGGAGTGAATCTTAAGTATTGGAAAAGTACAGGATGGCAGAATTATAAAGGAAAAGAGCTAGGACATATGGATGAGTGGATCATAGTGGCTCAATTGATGAAAGGAAAGAAAATAATGGTGCAGCATATTCATAGTCATACAAAAGATACATCTGAAGATGCTAAAAGAAATGCTGAGGCTGACGAATTAGCTCAAGTGAGAAGTATGTTGCTAACCAGAGTACCAATGATACCAAAATCATGGATGACAGATCAAGGAACGCAAGTACCAGAGGAGGAAGCCGATCATATCATAAGAGTTATACATGAGAGCTTGGGTCATGTAGGATGGATAAGAATGAAGAAATGGTTAGAACAACATAATATAAAAATACCTAAAGCACAGGAAGTATTTAAAGTAATGAAGCAAGATTGTGAGATGTGTATGTGGAAAGGTGGAAGAAAACCTTTAAAATATGAGGAAGCTCCAATAAAAACGGATGAGTCAGGAAAACATGTATCAATGGATGTAGGACATTTAAGTGTAAATACAAGGAAAGGACACAAAATGTTTTTAGTAATAGCAGATAATGCTGGAAGTGATACTAAGGTATATCCAATCAAAAGAGAAAGTGCTATGATGGCAGTTGAAAAATTATGTGACTTTTTGCAAAATAAACCAGAAATTGAAACAGTACGAACTGATAACGCGACTATGTTCACATCACGTTTGTTTGAAGATGCGTTACAAACGCTAGGGATAGTGCATATCCATTCAGTCCCATATCAAAGTAACACAAATGGGGTAGCAGAGCGTGCGGTTAGAAAAGTAAAAGAATGGATTGTGGTGAACCCCGTAGAGTGGGATGACCCAATCAATCTGTTGAAATTAAACCAACACATAAGCATGCCCCAATTAGATCCGAATAAACTAGATAATAAAGCGGGTTCTGTTGTATTACAGGTCGGGGATACTGTTTGGATTAAAAGAGGAACTCAGTTCCAGGGAAAGTACGTGAAACATTCGGTAGAAGGATCTGCAAAAGTTGTTAAGGTACAAGGAAATTTAATAGAGTTAGATAACGGATTAAAGTGTCATCCGCAACAGTTGTATTTGAGAAATGCCGCTCCGAAATCTCCTTAGAAGGAAGAAGAGGAGTAATAGGCAGAATGATGATGAGGAACCATCTACTTCAAAAGTGAAAGTTGAGGAAGATGAGAAAGAAAGTAATGATCATAGTGTCAAGGGACATATGAAATGGTTAAAGAAACGTTGGACAATGAGAGATGAAGAAAAAGGATACTCGCCTCCCCCCAACAAAGTTCAGTTAAATCCAGGAATAATTCTGTTGTCAGCAGCAAGGGTAGACTCAATTAAAGTAGGAAAGATACACCCATTAGCAAAACAGGGAGACATGTTAAAATGGGAACCATACAGGCCAGGGAACTGTGTTATGTGTGGACAACAGGTGTTTAAGATCATTAAAGTAGGAATAAGAGAACCAGGATTTGCTGAAGTACCTTATTACTCCTACAAAGAAGGAGAAGTTAGAGGGTTAGAACTGGATGGAAAATATAAAGTGAGCTTTTGTTGGAATTGTTGGGGAAGACATAAGTTTAGATATAGTATAGGGAGATGTGATGATCACGATGTGGCATGTAAATGCCAAATGGCAGCAATGGGCCTTGCCTTATGTAAAGGACAACAAATATCTCTTAAACCAGTAACTTTGTTGGCGCAAAGAGCTGATTTAGTCTGGAATAAGATGGAAATGAAAAGAGATATAGTTGATAGTTGGAGGTTTTCGGTCCTGCAAATACAGGAAAAGGAACTTAGGTCTGCAGGGAAAGGGGAAAAGATGACAGATTATACGTTCTCTCCTGTATCTGTGCTTATAGTGGAACAAATGACTTTGTTAAGAAATGGTCATGACATGGCTATCATGATAAAAGATGAGGATGTAGTAGCAAACGAAGGAAGATTGAAGTTGGAAGGAGAAAAAGAGTGGGGACCATTCCTGACCTCGAATGGACTAGTAGATTGGATAACCACAGGGAAAAGAATGAGGAGACCAGGAAAAACCATGATCTCTAAGTATTCATGTTGGTATAATGTAATGGACCACCAAGATGAGACAGGGAAAATGTTGATGTTGTTTAGAAGAACATATCCTGAGGGAGATCCTGACCACACAACAGGATATGCAGTTAGCACAGTAATGATAACTAGCCCAATGAATGCATTAAGAACAGATTTGGCTCAAAAGCATAGAGTGTCAATTAGAGGGCACTGGAAGGCAGATACATATACTAAAGGAGTAGATGGTAGTAAATTTTCTCCTATGCTTGACTCCTATTAGAAACCCTGAAGATGGTTCAGCTAGCCTTGAAGAAAGAAGGGCTGGATAGAGGGAAGGAGAAAGGATATCAGAAAATGGAGGAAAACTCATCTGATCGGAAGAAGTTAGAGAGAGAATTGACTAAAAAGATAAGTAATGAGGAGTGGTGCAAATGGATGCTTAATTGTGTCTTGGCATTTGGTATAGGATTTGGAGTAGGAATAACAACGGTATTTATGGGAGAACGGTTTATGGAAATGAGTAAGGTGAATAGCCACTGGAAAATGGGAAAAGCAGTGAGACAAAGAGAACAGTGGACAGCTGTAAATAAGAATCCTGTACCATTCTGTTTTCAAGAAAAAGTAATCAATAAGACCCAATGGATGGAAGGGTTTTTTAATAATATGAGAAATGGTAATAAGTCAAATATTGAAGAAGCAGAAGGACTATGGAATGCTACTGCAAGAGATCTAGTGGAAGCATTTGAGAAATTAAGGAATGGAACAGAAAGAAAATGTCCATATTGGTGTTCTTGGGAAAACCTAAATGCAAAAATACATAGTAAAGGCAAATGGTTGAGTAAAAGACCAGGACCTGAGGGAAGCATATATAAATATGTACATGAAGAAGGAGTGCAGTGTGCTACCATACACTTTGGATTCGCAGGGGCATACCTATGGTACGAGGCCACGTGTAGCAATGTAGTTAGACTCCCATCAGGAAGTTGTTGGAAATTACTGAGGAAAAGTCCAAGTAGAAAACAGCATGGAAGTCCTCACTATACTCTGACAAGTAATTGTCTTCAAGATTTAGTGGAGAAAGGACAAAAAATGGGAAAGGTGTTGGAGGAATACATCGTTCTACTCACTAAAAGAGAGTATGAAGATGAGAAAAAAGTATGGGGATTAATCTAAAAATACTAAGTAATGAGAAAGAATAATAGGGAACAGGACTGAACAAGATCACTTATAAATCAAGTAAGTGAAAAATTTTCTTGTTTAAAAGTAGTAGGAATTGTTTAAAGAGACGGTGGTATAGAGATTAGATAAAGGAGCAATTGCAATTATTATAGCGCGAAGTAGAATTGCAGTGGGGATTGAGTGAAGTAAGAAGAGATATAGATTTGGAGGAGGAAACTATTTGTTCTATGAAAATCTATAAGTAAGGGGAACGATAAGTTTAAGAAGAAAGGTTAAGAGGAAATAATTCACAGTAAGGAAAAACATGGGCCTGTTGGAAGAGCTCGGCTACAGATGGAACAGGAAATATTACAGACTGAGAGCAAGGCTCCAATTACATGACAAAGACTTGGCCAGGGACATGCAGACAGAGAATCCAAGTGAGATATCCCGGAAAAATGCAAAAAGAAGAGACAAGATGGAAAAAATAAAAGAAGCAATGAAGATATCATTGTTTTCTAAATTATTAATATTCATATTGATGATACTGGTGATTTACCTGACGATAGCAATAATACAAAAATCATATGAAGCGGTAGAAAATACTCAAGTGGTAACCAGGAAATGGAAATCTAAAACAACAAAATGTAACCAATGTACGGTGTTGACCCCAGTTGCAGAAATAGAGCAACAAATGCCTGTTAAAACAGGAACAAGTAATGTCTTTAATCAAACAAAATGGATCATAGGACTAGTGAATTTTATAGGATTAAGGGGAGGATTGCAGGCAGGAATAATGTACCTACATGACTTAAATCCCCAAATGGGAATTGAAGAAACTATCACCACCCCCGACACCAACATTATGGCTGAAGGAACAACCAGTACCGTGGCTCACACTGTTGCTAGTACAATAAAAACTTTAACAACAAATAGTACAACTATAGCCACTTCAATTAGCACCTCGACTACCATAAAAGGCACTGCGAGTACCACTGCCTCTCCCTCGAATCATAACACTGCTGCTGCCAGAAGCTCAACCAGCGAAAGTAAAACAAGTACTCGGGGTATGAATGCAACAACTGTGAGAGGAGGAAGTAGTACTATAAATAGTAATATCACAGTTGTAACTAGCACCGAAAGTAGTAATGGAACACCTACTGTACCTACTGTATCGACTATAACTAGCGTACAAACTAGTGGTCAAAATAATGATACGAGTAATACGACAACTGCAAGCTCTAGTAGAAGGAAGCGAGAAGTAAGTTTTTGGGATTGGATAATAGGGCTAGATGAGATGGCAGAAGAGGGATTGATTGTGCATAGACAACGAAGGTCAGATAGGGGAAGTTCCACAAGTGGGCCAAGTACTCTTGGTATGACTACTAGTGGGACTGAAGCCCAAAAACTAACCCCTACAGCCCGAGTGGCTCAATCAAGTGTTAACCCTACCCAGAATAGCACAAGTGGGATAGTTGATGCCACCATAATTACAGATAGTACTGAAGGATCTGGAGAAGAGAATACATTTGAGTATACTACTAGGTTAGTTACTACTGTAAATAGCATAAGTAATATTGCTATAAATACTACAGGGATAAAAAATACAACCATTAAGACCACCCAAAAGCCCACCACGATACTTAGTACAACCTCCGCAGATAGCCCAACAACAAGCAAAATCGTTAGGTGCGAGAATAACTTCACAATCCCAGCTAACAGATGCAACATTACCTTCGATCCATATCGGGCAACATGCCTAGAAACCCAGCTAATGAAAATTTTCATAAATATGTCAATAAAAGCATATGAGCAAGCTTGTGACGACTCAGCTAGTAACGTGACATGGGAAGAGCTGGAGCGAAGTTATGGTGCAGAATCTCAAACGCTGAAAATAGTTCAAGTAGACTGGACAATGGACAACATGCTGTATATGAACGGATTCTCCGTAAAGCAGAATCAAAATGTTACGTGCGCCAAGAAAGCATTTGCCCAAACGGGGAGAAGAGGTTGGGAAATGAGCACAGAAAAGCATGTTATGATGGAAACTTGTCAAAAAATCAACGAAACTCATGTCTTGGCAGCACCTAGAATCAGGTACATAGAAGCTGATAAATACCAGCAGAAAGATTGGCCAGAAGAAATATGGAATGAAGAATCCATATTCAGGAAAGACGATAAAGGAAAAGACCCTTCTAATGAAGTAAACCAGTTGTTAATAGAAGGAGCTCCAACACCGTTCCTATTAAATCCGGAAGTTCGGGAACAGGGAAAGAGTAGAGATCGAAGAACAGGAAATGAATGGCTCTACTCCACCGAATGTGCAGCGGAAAAATTCCAGATATGGAGTAGTATCAAAGGAAAAATATTTAGCCATGTACAAAGCATTCTGAATAAAACAAGCATTAGCGACATGACGAACTGCTCCATCCTATACGTAGGCGCCTTTAATGACCCTGAAAAACCTGATGAAAGCAACTCAACGATCAAAATCGATAATAGTAAATGTAAAATTCGCATTAGCAACTCCTTAGGGTTAAACTGGGAGTCATTCAAAAATTGCTTATATATAATGACCAACGATTCAATACCTATGTGGGCAGCAAGACCAAACAGGGACTGGCACCACGATATGAGAACAAAATACCCAGGGGGACTTTGGGGACCAAAACCAATCGAGAAGGGCTCGTCTAATAAAACCAGGAAGGGTCGATGTAACCATCCCCATTGTACCCCTAGAGGGGTATACTGGCGCTGGAACTTAATAACGATAAGAGATATAAGATCAAAGGAAATACGAGCGCTGTTTATAGAAGCAGACAAAACCTTAGAGACACTACTAAAAAGACTCTCGAAAGTCCAGAGAAGATTGACCTATTATCTATTAAATCAATTTCAACGAAATCATCTATTGTGCCAACCAAAAAATTCACCAGGATCACGGGACAACTTTTGTGTACGATCAGTAATAGGCATAGCAGTCCCAATGGTGACACAGAAAGGATATCGAAATTGGGTAGCTAATAACCAATCATCATGGTGGGAAACTGCAAAGGCATGCATGGGTCAGTATTTAGGCTTGAATTTAACGAGCGTCAAATACGCTTATCAACTGATAAATGAGGTAGAGAATATTAGCAATAGCAGGATATACTTCCCTATGAGGGGAAAAGACTGGGAAAAGGCCATGTTTAATTGCTCCAGGCACTTACCTCAAAATTTGGAAAGAATTCAGGAAAAAGTAAGGACCAATTCATCAGTGTACTATGAGGCCTTTGAATGGTTCCAGCTAGCAGGTATGCTGTTGGGAAGGGGCCAAGGTTGGAATTCATTCGACACAAAAGTTATAGAAAATCTAGTATGGCCACACATCCTCCATAGAAAATTAAAGAAGGGTAAGGTAATGCATGAATTCATGGCATTTCCGGAAGATCCTAGTGACTTAGATAGCTTGGCATTGCTACGTAAAAGAACAAGTGAGGCATCAGCAACAGGAATAAATTATGCGGTCAACTCTGACGAATTGGTGGCATGGGATGCTGACGAAGTATTCGAAGAAACCGTGGGCCGATGGGGATCTATAGCTAGAGTGGGAACTACGAAAGGAAGCAACGGACGAGATTTCCCTTTTAGACTCCCTGAAGAGCACTCCAGAACCCAACCAAATCAATTATGGAAGGACATTACTAAAATAACTAAAGGACCAAGAAGAGAGAATCTAAAACTAAAAGAACAATGGGAGAGGTACAAACAGTTCCTCAGGAGGAATGAAACAAAGAATTGTACAGGAGAAATATTCATAGAAAGCTGGGCAGGCGAAACATTGCCCCACGGCCATGAGGAAGCAGTCATGAGGGGCCAGGGTGGACAACGTGGCTATGTACCATCCAACATGATGGAAAAGGGAATGTTTAAGGGAAAAATAGGACTTCCGTTTAGAGTCCAATGGGTACTCCCTGACCACTTAAAAACAGTTAAGAGGTTTAAAAACAGAAAATGGGCAGAAACTTTACAGACGTCATTTCCTTATGTTCATACTACATTAATGACCACAGAAAGATCGCTGCATGCGCTCATCCATGTATTAGAAGGAACAGATAACAAGGGACATGTCTCACCAAGCGCAAAAGGTTTCCTTCAACAATGGATACCGTTGGAATCTCAAACACAGTATCCACAAATGAGATGGCAACCTTATACAAAAGAGTATTTACAGTTGAATGTAACAGGATGGGCGAAATGTGGAAAACGTAGCGTCACAACCTCTAGACGAGAGACCCGGGGCGATGAGACAATCTCTATCTATGAGACCAAAGAGGTGGGGGATGGTAACTGTGCAGATGGAAGCATCTGGGACTGGATCCCATGTAACGTTACACAGTGTTATAATGATTCAAGAATCTACCTAACAAAAGAAACACAAACTGATACATATAGATGGGGAACTCATGGGATTCTGCTTAAAAATAGAAAAAGTACATGCTCCAGGACAGACATACATTATGCTGTACCGAACTGGCCTAGGGTAGAAGCACCTATAGGGTATATGGAAAGTATTAATTTAGGATATTTAATGTACAACAGATATGTCTTTTATAGAGACATCCTGTGTAGGCAAGACAGCGTAAATGGGAGAAGAACGAAAAACCAGAAACACCATGATTTCTACCTAAATTATCACCAGTATCAAATGAACCAAACCTCTCCATGGTACATTCCTAAGGATTGGGAAAACCGCACGTGTACATATGGAGACTATACAGCCCCAAAAATAGCAGACGTAGTTGACCCCTTTAACTGTAATGGAACAGAGAAACACTGGGAGAAAATTATAAGGCTTAGAGAATTTGGTACCGGCCAGCCAGGGTGGTGGGGATTCACCAAAATGGCAACTAAAGCAGTAGTATATGGAGTGGCTCAAGGGGTAGAGGACACGATTGACTCAGTCACGGAAATGCTAAAACTAATCTGGGAATATATAAAATGGATACTGTTGGCCATAGCAGTGTTGATAGTAATAGCCGTATTGTCAAAATTAATATCGGTAGTAAGATTCTTAAGTCTAATATGCTGTTGGGCATGCAGAAGACATACTAAGAAAAAAGAGGCCCGAGAGAAGAAATACATGAAAAGGGCACTAAAAGAGATTAGGCAAGATATATCTCGTATGAAAACAGAGAAACAAGGAAAAGGCAAGGGTAAGAAAAAGGAGGCTAAAAAGCGACTGTTCTCATTGCAGGAAACGCAGGAGGAGGGGCTAGAGTTAATAGGAAGAACCCCACCTACAGTACAGGAAGTACGAAAGAAACAAAAGTATAGCGCCCAGTTTAGAGAACAGCAGATCAAGAGAACAAGGAGAGAATTGAGCAAATTTGAATACGAGGATGTCTGATAAAAGCAATTGTACTCAGGGCAACAATTGCACTGGATGTGTAGTATTGAGCGATGTAGAAGAGAAATCGACTGCTCAGGTATGGCTGCTATACACCTTTACCGTAATATGTTTATTGATGATATTTTTACAAAAAAGAGAGAATTTAAAGAAGGTAAGACTTAGGCCTTTGTTGTTAGGAGTATTAGTGATAAGTCTGGTTATGGGGTTAGCCAAACAATTTACTGGAGGAATAGCTAGACAAATGGGGTTGTTTTATTTAACGGACCCCATTTCTGGAATAGCTGTGGATAAATTAGCTGACCCCTGGATGACAATAGGTGTAACATGTTTTCTTACTGAGGAAGTTTTGTTGTATTTTATGCAATTAGGAATGGGTGGCTTAATCCAACAATATAGAATGGAACCTCTGTTTTATGCAATACATTTGATGATTTACATAATAGCTATGATAGGTTTAGCGGTCACCGTAAAAGAAATAATTAAATTTGGGAGACGAGGAAAAGATATAGCCATAAGAATAGTCGTAGAATGGACCATAGCAGGGACTTTGATAATCATTTTATGGATGTTGAATTTGGAGATGATGTCGGTAGTAGCCGCTCACGCTGTTTATTTGCTAGGCCGAATCAAGCCATCACCAGTCGCAAAGAGATCAGTGGAAGAGGGTACACCGGCACCAAAGAGAAGAGAGGCGCAAACAACGTGTTTTGGTCGCACGCCATCCGTATGATTACGTGCAGACTAGAATTCCTGGCGCCCTACCAAGTGCAATCGCGACTGATTTGTGCCAATTGCAGCCTGAAGGATTGTGCTTAGTGCATTTTTTAATATTTAGAGAAAAAGTAATACCCACTGCCCGAACCACTTACAATTTAAGTTTAGATACCCCAGGCCATGAGGTGTTGATTCGAATTGAAACAAAAGATACAGGAAGACCAGATATAAATGAAGACACGGCGGCTTTAAACAGTACAAGTACAGTTGAACAGAGAGGTGTTGACGAGAGAGGCAGACCGACAGGGATTGTAAGGGTGTGTTGTAATTATGCCGTATAGACATGAGAAAACAGGGAGAGAGGAAGAAGATGATTTGTGGGAAGATGTGTTGATGATAGATTTAGAGTCAGAGGAGGAGAATGAGCAGCAGGAAAAAGAGGAGCCTTGTTGTTCAGGAGAAGTTACCATGGATGAAGTATTGGCGACTAAAATGAAAAATATGTCTAAAGATGAAGACCAAGGGGTAGATGAGGACTTAATTGATATAAGAAATAAACATAAGGACCAACAGGAAGAAAAATTAAACTCGGAAATAAGTGTTTCAAAAGTAAAGTCTGTAGTTGTTGCCTCGGAGAAAAAATTGTTCCGGAATCAAAAGAGAAGCGTTTTTCCTACATTTTGGGACAAAAAAGGAAGACCTGTAGTTCATGGTCAAATGGATAAACGTAGAGTCCTGCAAAGGTGTAAATATATCATAATGGGAAAATGTTTAGGAGGATTAGTGAGAAGAGGGAGAGAAATGCCATTAAACTTTTGGGACCACTTTACACCAGTAAGGACAATAGATTCAGAAAAGAAAACAGAAAAGAAACTAGAAGGACTGTTAAAAGGAATGACCAGATTGAGAGATATTCTTGTTCTTCAATGTGGAGGAGGGAATTATACTATGTATGTGCTGCAGTGTGTCTGTGAAATAGGAATGATCATAACTGGAGGGAAAAAGACAATGGCAGCGATTAATCTTGATTTTCCCTATTCTCACAGATAAGCATGGAAAGTATTGATAAAAAGCAGCAGAGGAAAGGACATAATAGGAGGAGAAGTGAATTGCCTGAATCATTGGAGCCTCTGTTTGCCGCGATAAAAATAGAAAATGATGGTCAAAAGTTGGAACGAATAGAGGAGAGTAGTGTAGGGCCTGAAAACCCAGGAGCAAGAAGATTGGCGTTGTCGGAAGGATGGCTGGGAAGCATAGACACCGGGCCAAAGACTCGACGCAGTTGGTACAAAGAAAACCCACAAAAAGAAAAAGGAATACAATGGCAGAATAAGGGAGTCAAACGCTGGACTCCTCAGAAACATCAGGAAATGCTGGAAGAAGAAGCAGCAAAAGGATACAAAGGGGATATGCTGTCCTATTCAACGTTTCCATGGTGCATGCAGCCGCATAAAGGATTACCGCATTGGGGCTGGGTGGCAAGGATGACCCCAGTTAAGACCCAGGAGGAACCTGAACGATGGGAAGTACCGAGAGAAGTGTGGCTCATGATGGACCTGAAACTCGTGGGACAGCAACCCTATACCAGGTTCAAAATATTATCTGAAATTTGTTTATGCTATGTGATGTGTGTGGAAGGCGTGTACACTGTAAGTGCTTATCTACAACAGAAGCAAGAAAATGGTAAAAATTTGTGGTATGCGTGTGCACCTCCAGAATGGAGTGAATTCTCAGAGGAATTCAAACAAAGAGTAGACCAGCTATTCAGGATTCATGGAGATCAGCCAAATGGAGGGGTAGCATGTACCATAAAGTTGTGGAAGTTTATTGACATGACCCACGAGGGGAGGCCCAGGAGTGGTCATAAAACTAAGGTGTATTATGGTCAGAGTGCAATGGGTAAAGAAGATGCTATACCAGACGAAGAAGTGGCTGAAATAGTGGGTCAAGGAGGTCATTTACCAGGGGAAGAATGGTGTAAACTGGTACCAGGACACTGTATGGATCCACCTAAAGTAATCCATCAGTGGAAAGAACAGATCTATGGGCTTCAAGGAATGCATAAAATGTCCGGGGAAGTAAGACAAGGATTGGAAAATGCGCAAAATAACGGGGAATGTGTGGTTCTGAACGCACCAAAAGTGATTAGAGGACCTGATGGGTGTACTAAATTCACGGACATGAAAATAATGAAACTCAAAGACTGTTCTGAATTTCCTGAGCAACCAGATACCGTGTAAATAAAAGAATTAAGGGTAAAAATCTCAGAGGAGGATGTTGTGAGAGTTGAATGAGATTTTTATATTTCTTTCTGACAAATGACAAACAGGAAATAACATTATATCATCTTTCTATGTTTTATTGAATAAAATAATAAGGAAACAAGTATTATGCTTCAGCAAGATATGCTTTTAGTAATGCATTAATGAATATACAAGGAAACAACATGTTTTGATATGCTTTATTGTTTTAACAAATGAATGATGGAAACAATACATGTGTTTTGTACTTTTACAACTGTATGATAAAGGAAACAATATCTTTTTAATATGATTAAATAGAAAATGTAATAAGGAAACTAAACATGTATTTCTTTATAAACAAATGTTAAAGGAAATGTTTTTATGAAAAGGAAACAGTTTAATAAAGCTAAAAGTATAAAATCTTAGTAGCAAAGTGTTGCATGCATGAGCTGATAGAAACCAGAGTGCGGTGGGGATCAGGTCAGATAAGGTCACCAAGGCGTCTTGTGAAACTAACAAGTTTAAACGTTAACCTTTAAAGAAGCGTGTATCGAAACTTTGTTAGAGTCATACTGAAACTTTGGAAACTTTCTTAAAGTCATACTGATACTTTGTGATGTAAAAGAAAACTGTTACGTATTAAATGTGTCCGCCTATGGATCTATGTATGGTAATAAAATGTATTTGGAACTGGTGATTGGTTGAGCCTAATGTCCGGGTCTTGTAACCTCTGGCACGGACTCAATAAATACTGAAGTCAGAGGAGGTAAAATTGCCCTTTGCCATTTGTACCACTGATGTACGGTATTGGGTCAGGTAACGAGGTAGTTTGAGTCTGGTTGAGGTGTCGTTCGAGCAAGTGATCTGGGGAGAGACATTAGATCAATCCTAATTTTCACATAAGCTGACAGGTGACTTTGGCGCCAGCCGTGGAGGGGCAGTAGATCAATCCAAAACTGGACAAAGTTATAAAGCAAATCAACCTTACAGACAAACTCCTTAATGGAAGGTTATACCTCTGATAATAAGGTGATGTTCATGTAAAGGAATTGTAATAAAAATTCATTGTTTGAATATACTATTCCTTTCGTGAGTCATTGGTCAGTTGGTGAAGTAAGTCACCAGGCCTGTTGCTGAGAAAGCCCATCGTGAAGAGAGATCATCATAAGGTAAAGATCTTCTATCGGCAATAGTGATTGAGTGTAGAATGAATCTTTATTTAGTAATTGTGGTTGCAACACTGATATATGTGATGTTAAAAAGGAGAAATTAAGTGAGTAGATTGCATGCGTAGGGTGATAGGGCGTAATACTTGGTGTGATAAATGAGGTCATAGGGCAATATACCTTATCATACAGGTATTTCGAGAACCCACAACTCCATCCCTGCTGATCCTATGATATAGTGACTGGATCAGTCTCAGAGTATAAACTGAGCTCTCACCCCGGGAGCCTTTTAGGTACGTCCATTAGGTGAACCCGTCCGCGAAGCATCGTCATGACCCTAGTGCAAAAAACCCATAAGCAGAATTTGAATCTGAAAGTATACTGAAAATGAGTTTTGGACATCTGCAAAAGTAGAATGTCCAGTTTATTGTCTATAATAAAAAACTAACCAAAAAGGCTGCAAAAAGAAGTAATTGAAAAACTAATTTGCAGTGCACTTTTTACAACAGGAGTTAGCACATTTCTGATGGGATCCTAAAAAATCCTCTGAACATCAATAATCCCCATTCATTTTTATACATACAATACAATACAATGTGAACCTCGAGGGATATTTAGTTCTCTATAGGATCTGCAATGGACATTATAGATCTTATGTAAATTAAATGGAGCCTTATTTATTTGCAGCCATTTAAAAACGGTGAGCTTGATTCATTTAGTCCCTGCACTGCGCCTGTGTGTGGAGAATAAGGGGGAAATAATAAGTGTTGCTGTCACATTCAGGAATTCATTTTTAACATGAGAGAAAAGAGAGGGAGATGGAGAGAGGGAAGGAGAGAGAGGGAGGGAAGGGTGGAAAGAGAGAGAGAGAGAGAGGGGTGTAGTCTGTGTGTGTGAGAGAGAGAGAGATTAGAGAGGAAGAAAGAGAGTGGGGGAACGGAAAAAGAGAGAGGGAGCGAGAGGAAAAAAGTGATAGGGCGAGAAAGTGAGATGATAAGGGAAAAGAGAGAGAGAGAGAGGGAGGGACAGAGAAAAAAAATCAGAAAAGGGATGAGAGAAAAAGAGATTAAAGAGAATGAGAGAAGGTGAGCCAAAGAGCAAGAGGTAGGGAGTAGAAGAGAGAGGGAGACAGATGGTATGTGAGGGACAGAGAGAAGAATCAGAGAAAGACTGAGAGAGGGAGGGAGAGTGGGTGTAGTGATATAATGAGAGGAGGAGAGGAAGAGAGAGCAGGAGAGGAAGAGAGAAACAGAGCTACAAAGAATGAGAAAATGTATTAGAGGGAAGACAGAAATACGAGAGGGGGGAAGGGAGGAAGAGAGGGAAGGAGAGAAGGAGTAGAGAAAGAGAGAAAGAGAAAGTTTGATAAAGAAAGATGAGATAGATAGATAGATAGATAGATAGATAGATAGATAGATAGATAGATAGATAGATAGATAGATAGATAGATAGATAGATAGATAGATAGATAAAAGAGATAGAGAATTTTGCAGCCTCCCATTAACCCTCTTACATAAGCTCTCCGTGGTTCTCGCTCCTCTGCAGGTCTGTCCTCACTAATGGGACAAACTCACACTTTGGGTCAGTGTTTACGCGTCAGATCTGGACAGACTCGTGTCCTCATTTTACTTCCTGTTTTATAACAAAGAACAGAGTGATGGGAGCGTCTGGCCTGGTCATAACTGGTCTAACAGCGTGAGAAAGTAGGAGATGCCCCATTAGCAAAAACACATTTAGAGCTGTGTAAATATCCACACTATTAAAGCAGGTTCAATCATTAACAGGTTAGAATGGGACTATTGTTCGGAATCTAGGGTGAAAATTCCTTGTTGTTTTTTTTTCCCCCCCAGATAGTTTTTCATTCATTTTTTCTTTTGATTTGAAATCTCAACTTTAGCCCATTATGAAGAAGGTGCAATCCTGTAAACGCAATTGCGTCGTTTATTTTGGGTAAAAAAATATACAAAAATCAATCCTTCATATCACGTTACAAAATTGTATTAATGAAAAATGGGAAAATGTGAAACTATTGATCCTTCTAGCTAAAGCAATAACATCCATTAGAGACCACTATATCGGCCGATATTTGCAATTTTTAGGGTATTGGCCTTCATTCTCTAGCAGAGGCCGATATTTTATTTGTGCTGTCTAGTTGCTTAAATATGCAAAAAAAAAAATGCATAAAGAAGATGAATATAGCTCTAGATGAACACTTGAGTCCAAAGATGTGACCACACAGCTCAATTATCCAATTTGTGGTAAAATGAGGTTGAGAATGAGTTTTTATTGAATTCAAATTAGATAATTTGGGGAAAATTACCAAAATTGGCCCTTCATATCAGCCCAAAAATACAGGCAGAGTTCATCAGCCATCAGTTTCTCTGGATTCAAAACAATCGGCATCAGTTATGGAAAAACTTATATTGCTCAATCTCTAATCTCCATCATCTCCATGGAGACAATCAATCAATCAAATAATTTGTCTAAAAATCTGTATCCATGAAATAAAATACAAACATCCACTAAACTTGAGCCTGACAAACAGCATAAACTGATAAAAAAAGATGCAAGTTCAAACTGTGGTCACAAAAGTCTCAGGCAAATGAAGCATGAAGCCACTACGAGAAAATGACATTGTACAAGGCCAGGTAACCACAATGTTACACTCTCACTCAGGTCTGCAACAAAATGGCCTCTACGGGAGACACAAACACCAACAATTGTGCTCAAATGGCTGTTTTCAAAGTATAAATCTTACAGAATCCAAACTGAGTATAATATTATTGAATGGTAGACAACCTCCCACATAATAAGACTTGAGGATTCTATAGAGAACTGTCAATCATCGAGCTATGGGCATTTTTACATATTCATATAAACGGCACAGCAAACAAAATCGATTCTAGTTAGAAGTTGGGTTTTGTTTGATGATAATTGAATTAAAATACTGACTTCACTTGTAAACAAGAAAAAACTCAATATATATTTACAAATCCATTATGTCTAGTCATAGCACAACACAACCAAACATTCACTGTAAAAAATTCAATCTATGTTGTTTAAGTCATTTCAGCTTTTGTAACTGAATCCTGAGTACTTTTGGTACCTTAAACAAAATCCCTAAGTATCATAATGGTGTCTTTCTCCTAACATGCAGAAACAAAATCCTTAAAACACTAAAAATTACTGTCAGCTTTCAAAACAGATCTATCTGATGGATATCAAGCATGAAATTTGAAGGTATCTGAGCATTTTTTTCACTATAAACAAGAGAGTATGATTACAATAGTTATATTACTAACACATTTGAAACTTTCAAAAGGTGCCTAGCTTGTTAGTTTGGGAACAAATGCCCCTTAAGCCCAGGAGCCACGTCAAGGCCAGCTAGAGTTCCAAGGTTTTTTTTGGGTTTTTTTTTCTCTCTTTACATGAACCCCAGTCAGGAAGAATTTGATGTTTACTTCCAACCAATGGTGCTTTAATGCCCAGGGGGTTCATATGCACCTGTCAGGAAAATTTTATAAAAATCTGAGATGGTGGTGCTGGAACTTTTTCCAATATCTGTTGATTTCACATGGACTGACCCAATTGCATGGAGAGGATAAGAAGAAGCAAGACACTGGGACAGTTTATAGTCGTGTTGATTGTCTGTCTGTCTTCTGCATCAAGTATTTATTTTGAGCACTATCCACATCAAACACACAAGAAGATTGGAGATTTGAGGATTTTTTTATTTGATAAATGCAACCACTGAGTGTGATGTTTCATTTAAAACATGATTCCATTTGGTTTCTCTTTTTACATGTGTTACATTTTTTTGTCCACAAGATGGTGTAGTTGAACATATTGCATCACATGGCGAGGCGTTGACTCCTGTACCGGTACAAATGCCTGAAAGCCTCAGATGGTTCATGGGGCTTCATTTGGTCATCACTAGCAGGGGGCCCGCGTGTGACGGAGGAGCAGAGTCTGTATTTAATGTGTCTGACAATCACCGCAGATTACGTCTGATTGGCTGAGTAGTGCACTGTCACTGGGCTAGGTCCGCGGAGAGACCCCGGTCTGGGTCTGGAGCTCCTCAGCTCCGGAACAAACAGGGGACATCCCCAGACCATCTACCCAGAGACAGTGCACTGTCACTGGGCTAGGTCCGCGGAGAGACCCCGGTCCGTGTCTTAGCTTCTTTATTTTCCAAAGAAGCTAAGACAAATTAGAAATTTCGCGCTCGTTCACGTAGACGTGCACACGTACGCCGGCGACGCGACACCAGAAAGTAGAGAAAAGTTCAACTTTCGTCGCTGTCGCCTGGCACCACAACCAATCAGCGGCGGTTTATTTGATCGGCCAATGAGATGCGCGAATGCTCCACTGTCCCCACTGCAGACTGTAAACATGGAAGAGCAGCTCATATTAGCGGTGTCTGGTTTTCCCATCGAGACACCGCCATTCTGAGAGACTTCACCAGAACTTATTTCTGATGCCGTCCCTCCAAAAACAAACTATAGATTTATGTCATCAAAGACATAAAGATGACATAAATCTTGTTTAGAAACTGATGACATAAATATGCCATCAGTTTCTGAGAGACTTCACCAGAACTTATTTCTGATGCCGTCCCTCCAAAAACAAACTAAAGATTTATGTCACCAAAGATGACATAAATCTATAGAAAATCATAGAAACTGATGGCATAGTTTCTACGTTTCTAAGATGCCGTCCCTCCAAAAACAAACTAAAGATTTATGTCACCAAAGATGACATAAATCTATAGAAAATCATAGAAACTGATGGCATAGTTTCTACGTTTCTAAGATGCCGTCCAAAATTATGTCACAAAATATGACGAAATTTTCCAGATGGCTGCCGCTGCTAGGATGCAGCCACCTGCAATCAGCAGTCCCTTTGTCCATGGATCGGGACCTGGATCCGAGTTGGGGTTGCGACTTCTATTAGGGTTAGGGATGATAACTCTTACACCGCCAATGACTTGAAACTCCATTTTGCTTCAGTTAACCTAATCCTAACCCTAGCTTTCAGTAGCAGGGCGAGGCTACAATCTTTTGACATCTTTAAGCTTTGAAGTGACATCTATATGCTTTGATGTCAAAGCTTTGAAGTGACTGCTTTATGATGTCATTCATGTTATGATGTCATCCACTTTGATATGTTGCTATGACAACACTAGATGGGTTATTGGTAGTTTTCAGATTCTAGAATGTGATGATGTCATACTTCCAAATATGGGCGAAGGGCCAGATTTCTCTATTGATTATTACTGAATAAATCCAAGAATTCACTGTATTACATATTTTTGCATTTTAACGATTTAAATTTCCGCTGCCTCCCATCTGTATTAATTAATATTGTCCTATAGAATGCTGTGATATCATCTGAAACCCAGCAATAGCAACAAAACTGGATTTTGTAGAATCTAGAAAAGTGTTCTGCAGTGCTATGTTGCCATGGTAACCATTCTTAGAATGTTTTAAGGCTGCAAGAATATCACAATAAAATCGAAATCACAATTTCAACGAACACCATTAGCAAATTGTAAATGCTGTCATTTTTTGTCATTGCAATACTGTGCAATACCTCTGATACAATTCACTTATGTCACTTACTGATATTTATCCTGTCTAATCCTGCTGTACATAAACATAGTCATATTACTGTAAATAACATAATACCAGGGGTGGAAAGTAACGAATTACATTTACTCACATTACTGTAATTGAGTCGTTTTTATGAGTACTTTGTAATTTCCTGAGTAAAATAATATCGATAGGGACAAAAAATAAAATGCGGGGGAAAATAATCTGCCGGAACTGAAAGGAAATTGCATTGCGCGGGTTTGCGTGCGGCAATTCCATTGTTTCACAATCTGAATCAAGGCGTTGGAACAAGATGGTTATTGCGGAGCCACATATGGAGGTCATGGAAGATGAAGGACCAGAAGAAGATGCATTCAATTCTGGAGAGAAAAGCCATAGAAACCCTTGGCCAAACCTCGATGACCTATTCGCGTTTAAACGCAAAAAAGGCAGCAACATAATCATGCAATGTAAAATGTGTCTGCCCCGCTGAACCGAGCTTTCAGCTACAAGACCTCAACATGAATCTATGAAAGCATGTGGTGGTAAGTAGGCTACAAATATAGGCCTATATGTTTGGCCTGTTATACCCAAACGGTATATTTATTGTTGTTTGGTTAACACAATCTGGCTTCATGATTTCAATTATTTTCCATCCTGATCACTAACGTTTCAAGTGAAGAAGCCGAGAGTTGGAAAATCACCTCACGTTTAAAAGAAGAACACTTAAATATGTGTGAATGATACAAAACACAACTCCAGGTATTGTTTTGATGAGGAAACAACATTATACCATAGATCAGAAAATGGTGTAATATGGGCTCTTTAATCTGTACACATCTGTAGTGTCAAAATTGTGTCTATTATGGTCTAATTATAGCATTTTAACTCTCTTCGCTCTTTCCCCTCCAGAGCTGCCCTACGGCTGGGAGAGAATTGAAGACCTCGGTATGGAACCTACTATGTGGAATGAGTAAACTTGACATTAGGCCTGGAGCTACATATAGTTTTAAACTGCAGAGGGAAATCCATGCATTTCACTTTTATATAGAGAGGATAAAATGGTTCAGCAATCCAGCCACACAATGTTACTATGAATTCAGAACAAGCTTTTCACACTGATAACAAAAAAAGAATAATTACTCAAGTTAAAATAGCTTGAATTCAGAGTATAAATCTTATGTTTTGGTAAATGGTAAATGCTTGTCTGTTTAATGTTAAATGTTAATTTAACTCGTCAACTAATGTATGAAATATTGCTGTTAAGACCTATTATTTTGCTTTAAAGAAGTGCGTGTGTCTGCTATATAGTTATAATCTATGACAACCATGGATCATTGTGTTGTATGCATATTTTAAATCGCAATATTCACCTTAAACAACTTGGTAAAAGAAACAAATCTGCTGCATTAGAAAACTGCGGTGCCCAACGGGAGCTGACGTTTTCAAATGTTTTCAGTTGTATTCGTGTGTCTCGCCATCTCATTTTCGACAAACAAATGTCATCATCACAACCAAGCAAGCAGCAGTTTTGTTTTGTTTTTTCATTTGTACCAAATGACTACACAACGTTGGCAAATTGTACGTGTAACCAATTAAGAAAATAAAATTGCAGAATGACTCAAGTACAGAGCAGTAGGTGTATGTCGTGGCGGTAAAAACAGGGGTCAGTCTGTAATATATCTTGAAAATAAAATATTAAAACATGCACGAATCACTCCAAATACAGCTTTGGGTTAGTAAATGCTAAGGAGAAACAACTAGAACAGGTGAAAAGGTCTGAAAAGTCCATTTTGCAGTATAGGTCTGCTTTAAAAATACATTATCTAGACAAATGAAATACACTTGAACTAACCAAAAGTACTCAGGATTCAGTTACAAAAGCTGAAATGACTTAAACAACATAGATTGAATTTTTTACAGTGAATGTTTGGTTGTGTTGTGCTATGACTAGACATAATGGATTTGTAAATATATATTGAGTTTTTTCTTGTTTACAAGTGAAGTCAGTATTTTAATTCAATTATCATCAAACAAAACCCAACTGCTAACTAGAATCGATTTTGTTTGCTGTGCCGTTTATATGAATATGTAAAAATGCCCATAGCTCGATGATTGACAGTTCTCTATAGAATCCTCAAGTCTTATTATGTGGGAGGTTGTCTACCATTCAATAATATTATACTCAGTTTGGATTCTGTAAGATTTATACTTTGAAAACAGCCATTTGAGCACAATTGTTGGTGTTTGTGTCTCCCGTAGAGGCCATTTTGTTGCAGACCTGAGTGAGAGTGTAACATTGTGGTTACCTGGCCTTGTACAATGTCATTTTCTCGTAGTGGCTTCATGCTTCATTTGCCTGAGACTTTTGTGACCACAGTTTGAACTTGCATCTTTTTTTATCAGTTTATGCTGTTTGTCAGGCTCAAGTTTAGTGGATGTTTGTATTTTATTTCATGGATACAGATTTTTAGACAAATTATTTGATTGATTGATTGTCTCCATGGAGATGATGGAGATTAGAGATTGAGCAATATAAGTTTTTCCATAACTGATGCCGATTGTTTTGAATCCAGAGAAACTGATGGCTGATGAACTCTGCCTGTATTTTTGGGCTGATATGAAGGGCCAATTTTGGTAATTTTCCCCAAATTATCTAATTTGAATTCAATAAAAACTCATTCTCAACCTCATTTTACCACAAATTGGATAATTGAGCTGTGTGGTCACATCTTTGGACTCAAGTGTTCATCTAGAGCTATATTCATCTTCTTTATGCATTTTTTTTTTTTTGCATATTTAAGCAACTAGACAGCACAAATAAAATATCGGCCTCTGCTAGAGAATGAAGGCCAATACCCTAAAAATTGCAAATATCGGCCGATATAGTGGTCTCTAATGGATGTTATTGCTTTAGCTAGAAGGATCAATAGTTTCACATTTTCCCATTTTTCATTAATACAATTTTGTAACGTGATATGAAGGATTGATTTTTGTATATTTTTTTACCCAAAATAAACGACGCAATTGCGTTTACAGGATTGCACCTTCTTCATAATGGGCTAAAGTTGAGATTTCAAATCAAAAGAAAAAATGAATGAAAAACTATCTGGGGGGGAAAAAAAACCAACAAGGAATTTTCACCCTAGATTCCGAACAATAGTCCCATTCTAACCTGTTAATGATTGAACCTGCTTTAATAGTGTGGATATTTACACAGCTCTAAATGTGTTTTTGCTAATGGGGCATCTCCTACTTTCTCACGCTGTTAGACCAGTTATGACCAGGCCAGACGCTCCCATCACTCTGTTCTTTGTTATAAAACAGGAAGTAAAATGAGGACACGAGTCTGTCCAGATCTGACGCGTAAACACTGACCCAAAGTGTGAGTTTGTCCCATTAGTGAGGACAGACCTGCAGAGGAGCAAGAACCACGGAGAGCTTATGTAAGAGGGTTAATGGGAGGCTGCAAAATTCTCTATCTCTTTTATCTATCTATCTATCTATCTATCTATCTATCTATCTATCTATCTATCTATCTATCTATCTATCTATCTATCTATCTATCTATCTATCTATCTATCTATCTATCTATCTATCTATCTATCTATCTATCTATCTATCTCATCTTTCTTTATCAAACTTTCTCTTTCTCTCTTTCTCTACTCCTTCTCTCCTTCCCTCTCTTCCTCCCTTCCCCCCTCTCGTATTTCTGTCTTCCCTCTAATACATTTTCTCATTCTTTGTAGCTCTGTTTCTCTCTTCCTCTCCTCCTCTCATTATATCACTACACCCACTCTCCCTCCCTCTCTCAGTCTTTCTCTGATTCTTCTCTCTGTCCCTCACATACCATCTGTCTCCCTCTCTCTTCTACTCCCTACCTCTTGCTCTTTGGCTCACCTTCTCTCATTCTCTTTAATCTCTTTTTCTCTCATCCCTTTTCTGATTTTTTCTCTCTCTCTCTCTCTCTTTTCCCTTATCTCACTTTCTCGCCCTATCACTTTTTTCCTCTCGCTCCCTCTCTCTTTTTCCGTTCCCCCACTCTCTTTCTTCCTCTCTAATCTCTCTCTCTCTCACACACACAGACTACACCCCTCTCTCTCTCTCTCTTTCCACCCTTCCCTCCCTCTCTCTCCTTCCCTCTCTCCATCTCCCTCTCTTTTCTCTCATGTTAAAAATGAATTCCTGAATGTGACAGCAACACTTATTATTTCCCCCTTATTCTCCACACACAGGCGCAGTGCAGGGACTAAATAATGAATCAAGCTCACCGTTTTTAAATGGCTGCAAATAAATAAGGCTCCATTTAATTTACATAAGATCTATAATGTCCATTGCAGATCCTATAGAGAACTAAATATCCCTCGAGGTTCACATTGTATTGTATTGTATGTATAAAAATGAATGGGGATTATTGATGTTCAGAGGATTTTTTAGGATCCCATCAGAAATGTGCTAACTCCTGTTGTAAAAAGTGCACTGCAAATTAGTTTTTCAATTACTTCTTTTTGCAGCCTTTTTGGTTAGTTTTTTATTATAGACAATAAACTGGACATTCTACTTTTGCAGATGTCCAAAACTCATTTTCAGTATACTTTCAGATTCAAATTCTGCTTATGGGTTTTTTGCACTAGGGTCAGCAGTTGTTTCAGTCTACTCTCAACTGTTGATCAGAAATGTGTTTGAAATTGGAAATGGAAACTTTATTTCTTTTTCTGTGATTAGTAATTTATTGTTTTCATCTTCAAACGTCAGAATGGAAAATGTCTTTTATATATAACACACACACAAATACACAAGACAAATGTATTTATTAATAATAACACACTTTCTAGTTTACAATAGCAAGACTTTTGTGGACTCCATTGAATCCAGTAGAAACTAAACCATCAACACGTTTGTCTAATGCTTTATTTCACTGTTGTTTTGTTCTGGTTTGTCTCAAGTAAAGTTTAGCCATTCAGATATGGTTACTTCAAATTTAAGATTCAGACAAGTTTATTAATCACACCAGGGGCAATTAAAACACATAGTAACAACCAAAGATCCAACACATGGAGCAATTCTGAACAAAAAAAAAGCTCTGAGGGTCAATGAAGCAACCAATAAAAAGACATTACACCTACAAAGTATTTGTATTTCAAAATGGCAATAGGAATTAATTATTTCAAATGCATATTCATTTGGGTAGGAAAGAAAACTCACTTTTTAAAATGTGACTCTGTGACCTAAGAATCACATTGGCTTTTTGTAACTCTGTCAATCATAGTTTTAAATGACATTACATTACTCTTCTCAAAAATTGGTCAGTGTGACTGATTTGTTACTATATTAGATGTTTGTGTTACTATAGTATTAACTGTGCATTTACCATCTGTCATGAATCAAAAAGGCACTATACATAATTGTACTTACTCACTTGTATGTTGCTCTTCGTCAGGTAAAACGATGATGTGTTCGATGATCGGCTGTGGCGGCTCATTTCCAAACATGCAGAAGCTGATGGAGCACCTGAGGCACCACCACAAACCAAACGTCTACTTCCTGTGAGTCTTTATCAAGGGTCATTGTTGTAATCGATCTGGATATGGAAAGCATTGTAAGTTACATGAACATAAAGGTACACTATGTAACTTTTCTGGTGGAAGGTCTGCTACCTGCTTGTCACCATGGAGATGTTATTGTTCTGCCTGGAAAGTTCTTTGGCGTGGCATTAAATTTCTCTATCTTCATGGAGATGAGCAGGTGACACCCGTAGGCCTGGCCTGAGAATGCATATTTCTCAAGGTATTTTAAGATTTATTAATGTAATGCCATACTGTGAAACATTCCAGGCAAAGCAAAAACAGATCCTCCATCAGAAGTTACATGGTGCACCTTTTAAAACACAAAAAAGTACATTTAGTAGCGTATGGTGAAAATTATATACAGTATTATGTGTGTAGCAATGAAGTTTGATGCCACATTAGATTTGTAGCAACAACTTAAACATTTTCACCCCATATGAGGGTACAGTATCAATACAGTTGCCTCTCTTGTCTCATTGTTTGTAATTTGCTGTTTTTGTTGATATATCTTGAATGAACAGTTAATACAATGCTCATGCAAAGTTGATGATTAAAAAACCTCAACATATTAGTTTGGATAACAAGTATATTAGATCTTCTGTGTGGGTCAGTGTTAAATGTGCGTCGTCCCTGATAAATAAATAAGATTTTTAAAAAAACTAAGATGCTGTTCACTTAATATATTGTCTTCTTGTCTTTAGGTGTGAGAGCTGTCACGCCAAACTGCGATTGTACCGTGGACTCCTCCATCACCTGCGCTCCTGCTCCAAAGCCCCCAAACCCAAGTTTAACCCCGCCCCCTCTCCCTCCTCTTCCTCTACACCCCCTGTCCCGATGGAAGTAGACCAACCCAAACTAATAGCGCCCCCACAGGACAATCTGAGCCCTCCTCCTCCTCCTGCACCACCACAACCACAAGTCCCCCCTGCTCTTACCCCATCCAACCACTCCCAACAGCCCCACAGCCCAACAACCCCCCTCTCCCCTCCCCAAACAACGATCTTGCCCAGCCTCGTTTAATTCAGCATATCATATAGATTCAACAGTAAATGCTTTGTTTTCAAAAGACAACCAACAAATCGGTCCAGTCCCGGAGACGCAGCCCAGAGCAAACCCACCTGAGGGGCAGATTCACCAGAGACCGAAAACGCCGGAAAACGCAGAATCATCCCAAATGTCTCCACAATCTCCTCCCACCAATGTCTGGAGAGCTGGTCAAGGTAAGTTTTCTATCACCCAATAATAAGGCACTTGTTTCAGGATTTAGAGTAATGTTTGTTAAGTTGGGGGAGGAACCACACGTTTTTACTTTACAAACACATACAGTTTGGTACCGAAGCACTAAACTCTTCACATTTGAGAGACGTTTGTGCTGTTCATTCATTTTCATTCTCTACTACTTAAAGGTGCACTATGTAACTTTTCTGGTTCAGGGTTCACCATCTGCTTGTCTCCATGGAGATGCCATTGCTTTGCCTGGAATGTTCCACAGTATAGCATTAAATGTATCTTGCAATAATTAATGTACAGGTGATTTGTTGCTAAACGATGCCTTGGGAAATGTGCGTCCAAACTGTGAGTGTGGCTTGACCCGCCATCTGGTCTCCATGGAGATATGTTTTAATTCAATACTGTGGAACATTACAGGCAAAACAATAACATTTCAAGCAGGTGGCAGATCGTCCACCAAAAGTTACACAGTACACCTTTTAAAACAATATTGTTCATTTTATTTACACGTAATATTCAACCAAAATGGCAAATAATGGTGTCTTATCATACTGTATTGAAGAAAAACAAAATACTTTAAAGGTGCACTCTAACTTTTTTGTTGGGGGGGTTCATCATCTGCTTGTTTCTATGGAGAATCATTGCTCTGCCTAAAATGTTCCACAGTATGACGTTAAACAGCTCTACCATTTATTCAGTTACAGATGGTTTTACTCAAAAATACCTAGAAAAACAGGCTCTATTCTGTGAGCGGGGTCGCCTCTCCACAGATCTGACCTGTAACTTGGTCTGGTTTTGTCTCCATGATGATAGAAAGGTTTAATGCCATACTGTCCCATGGAGAAAAGCATTTGACAGACCCTCCAAAGTTACACAATGCACCTTAAATACACCCAGTTTTAATCTTTTGACCCCTTTTCACTCTGAGAAACGCATCCTCTGGCAGCACACCAGGGGGCGCTACACCTGTGTTCAGTGCGGTCACACCGTCACGAACAGAAAAGAGATGACTGAGCACAGCACACATCACAGTGACACCACCCTCGGCCCCAAAGAGGAAACCAACAACCCAGCCACAACCAGCAGCTAGTCTAACTTCACCAAATATGGAGAAAGAGAAACATGTGGTGCAGCATCCTTTGACTAGAAACCTTTGAAGAATGAATGAATTGGTTTTGACATTGAAAAAAACATGAAATATCATATTAAAAATGTAATGTATTTGTCTTTCGTGTAATAATTTGATCATAAAGAATAATAAAATCATACTCATTGTGGTTTATTGGTGTGAAAGTGGTCTGTCTTCATATGACTTATGCTGGAAAGAATTTTATACTTTGAAGTTGAACATGTAATCAAGTGCGATGCCTTGGGGCCAGACCTCCTTGTCAAAGCCTGATTAAATCTCTGAAGCTAAGCAGGGCCGGGTCTGGTTAGTGTTTGGATGGGAGACCGCTGGGAAAATCAGGTGCCACAGTGAAAAAAATCAAATCCATAGGCAAGACACTTCACCCACGTTGCCTGGTAAGAAAGTGGTGTGTGCGTGAATGTCGGTGGTGGTCGGAAGGGCAGCGATGGCGCAGACTGGCCGCCTCACTTCTGTCAGTCTGTCCCAGGGCAGCTGTGGCAGAGTGAATGGATATCACACCAAACTGTAAAGCAACTTTGAGCGTCTGGAAAAGCGCAATATAAGATTAATGCACATGCAACAGTTTGATATTGAGTTTACATATAATATGATACAATATTTGAATTTGCACCACTCTTTCAGATTTGATCATTTCATTTATAAGTCAAAAATACCAGATATTTGAAGTGTCTTTACATTAATCTCAAATTATATATATATTTCATACAAGCATTTGACTAGTTTGAGGTTCAGGCTTCTCCATGCCCTCTACATCACACATGCATTACAGCCAAATCCCACTGCCTGTTCCAGTCTTCAGCAGGGGGCGCTACAATAATTAACATTTAACCAGACAAATTGTACAATAAGGTCCCCTCTACATTTTAATTATCTTTATTCACATGTCTTGGTGGATACATGCAGACTGGGGTTTCAAATAAGTCTTGCCATATGAGAAAGTAGTCCATAGTCCTTCTATATAAAAATATGGGGGCACTTTGATATTTTTTGACATGTAATAAAAGTTGTAATTGTAATTCTGTTAACAAAACAAAATCAGCAAAACGCTGATGGGAACAATGAGTAAACAAGTGCATACAAAACAAAGATTTAAGTGCCAAACAAAAGGCAAAATTAAGATTTAATTTTTAGTGTGTTTAAACTAGGATTGCGATGGTTGGATTTAAAAAAATCTCTTCTACTCCAGTGAGTACGTCTTTCCAGCTGGAAGTTTTCGGAAAAATAAACCTCCTCTGCTCATGTTGCCCTGGAGATAAAACACAAGGTTGACAAAAACTTCCCAGCTACAACAAATCACCACCCACTAATGAAAAATATATAGGTAATAATGAAAACAGAATCAACTAGTGTTATACTAAAATACAATACTAAAAATTTAAAAAGTTAATAGGTGATAAAGAAAGGGCTGGATTAGGGTTGTCAAAAGTATTGAAAATGACACGCTAATCGATTCTAAAACTTCAACTCGAAACTAGATACTGATTTGAGCAGGTATCAATACTAAAAAAAGTCACATTAACAGGACAGAAATGGCTTTAGAAGGATCTTGAGCTGGATAAAGATGAAGTACAGATACAACATAGTTACATCTATATGTTTAAGGCAATACTACAAACAAAGTATAATTAGGTTTGCCAGTTTTTGTTGGGATTTTTATATTTAGACTATGAGGCAAAAATAAGACAGTGGGGGGGACACTCACAGTCTCCTCTATTATCAGAAAACATTGATGGTCTCAAAGGTTCTACTATAGACAGAATTTTAACTACTCAGGAAATGTCCAATTTTGTCCAATTTCTGTTTGTCAGTCTTTACACCTGCAAATTCGAATTTTGTAAAGTTTTCTTAATTCCCTGACCTACGATTCCAACTCCCAAAGAGGAAGTCTTGATTTAATCTCAACATTGGCACTGACACAGAATATTGAAGTTTACAGAACCATTACTGTAAAGCACTTTTAATGACCGTGTGCCAATACCAAAAACGTGCCTTGCCTTTAAAATTACCAGAGTAAACAAATTTCTTTCTCACCACCATATCTCCTTCTCTGCTTAGATGTCTCCAGCAGGCGACCCAAGTGGGATATACTGATGCGTAAGGGGGCAGACCTCCGGCAAGTCTGAAACATGCGATCACAAAACATAAGTATTAAAAAAGTAAAAGATTACAGTTAAAAAAAATAGCTCTTATATTTATAGATTATTACTAATGACTAGGGCAGATACACTGACCATTTGTTTCTTATATTGCTTTGGAAACCATGTTATGAGATGTGTTTACAAATAAATGGGACTGGGCTTTGATTAATTTAAAAAAGAAAAAAAAAAAAAAAAAAAGAACTCACCCGCAGTTATTGACAGCCATAAGGTTTGACACCAAATCGAAAGGGTCCGTGAGCACACTGGCAAAGTTCTGTGAACAAATCTAAATAAAAAAAAATAAATAAAAAATGAAAATCAGTAATACATTAGTTCTCTTTGTTTTGTTTGTTTGTTTTTTATTCAAAATATGGCTACTTTGAGACTTACCCATGTCACGACCTGAGAGCAGTTCTTAATTACTCCTGTCTAAAACAAAGACAGAAAAAATATTTAGAACTTACAAAAGGTGGTTTAATAGAAGTCAGAACTACCAAGTAAAAAAATATAGCACATTTCATTTCTGAGTGCTTGTAAATCTGGGGAGTAAACATTAAAGCCAATGTTAAAACACAAATCCAGGGCAGTATCCAACTTTCCCAGGAAACACTCCTAGAAGCATTCCTTCAAACACTCCTCATGACCTGAATTTGTGCAACTGCAGTTACAGATGGCTCAAGATGTGATAAGAAGTAACAAATTCATGAACCGAAAATAATATTCATATATATTTAAGTATCTGTATAATGTTACACTTTCATTTGGTGGTATTCGGACTAAAGTCAAAAGAATACATCGTCATATTTGATCACGTAATTAAGATTCAAACTTGGTAAGAAAAAAATTAATTAAAATTAAAAAATGAATAAATGATGAATAAATGCATTACAAATGGTACAACAAAACAAAAAATGCTATAATGCCATTTTTTTTTTAGTAGTCGACGAGTCAGATTATTTTTCTGATTAGTTGACTAGTCAAATGTCATTTGTACAGTACACAGATTTTTAAAAAATTACATTAAAGGTTGAAATACGCCAACTACAGGCTTCTAGAGATTATTTACAGATGTGGTGTAATTACTGATGAAAAGTTTCACATTTCCATTTTATAAGGCACCTGTATTTGTTATAAAATGTCCAGAAAATGCTGATAATTATCAAAATATTATAATTTTAATAGTCAAGCAGTCACATTTACTCCAATTCTAGGCAAAATTTGGGCAAATCTGACTATAACCAAACTAGACCATATAAAAACCAGCCGTACCGTGTTGTTGATGGCGTATGTGTTGATAAAGTGAGGCAGCATGTTACAGATCCAAAGAGACAAAACATCTCCGAGCAGACGAGGAATCAGCCCCCTGAAAACACAACACCACTGTGAATAATCAGACTGAAATCCATTAACTTTATTAGCAGCAAATCTACGCACGCAAAGAATCCCAGGATGCCCTCTTCTCTGTAGATCGTAATAACTGAGTCGAAAATACCACTGCAAATAACAGAAATAATGTTATGATTTTGTGTTGTCATGGTTACTGAATTTACAGATTACAGATTATTAAGTTTAAACGTGGCTTTACCTGTATTTTGTTTCCCTCCCGATGAACTGCACCATACATCTTAAAGTTATCACTGCAAAACACAAATGCGTGTTAATATTATTTTTGTTTATTTATTCTATTTATTGCACCAAATTAAATACACTGAGGAGGAGAGTGACAATTAAATGCGTACTATGAATCAACCTGATAAAATAAATTGATTTCATAAGTTGCACTACGGAACTTTTCTGGCTGCTTGTCTCCATGAAGATGTTACTGTTTTGACCAGAATTCTCCAAAGTATGGCAATAAATAAGATAAACCGTCGACTCTACTCTGAGACTAAGAGGTAATGCCACAAGGTCAAGTTACAAGTCATATCGGTGGAGAGTAGGGCTGGGTATCATTAAGAAGTTGCAGATATGATTCATAGGCCACGATACGTTTTTTGATTTGATATAATTCAATACGATCTATTTCAAATCGATTCAGTATGGTTCAGTAAAAAAATAAAGGCTAAATCATGGCTGTGATACTAAAAGACTTTGTTAAACTTTTACCTGTGCAAAGTTCATATGAAACACACCCATTTTATTCATCAAAACAGTGAATATGTCAAATGTATAAATAAACGCATTTCCTTCCTCTAAAACAAGTAACAAAACTGTTGCGCTGTCTCAAAATAATTTAGTAAAATATACCAAAAATACTCTTTATCTTCTATCGATACAGAAGTCCACGATACATTAAACAATACGATATATCAAAATGTTGATATTTTTGCACACCCCTAGAGGCAAGCCCACTTACAGTAACAAAGTTTTTAAGGATTTTTTTCACTATAATTGAATAAATTCCAGATAGATTTGTTTAATGCCAAACTGTGGAACATTCCGGTTAAGCAATAACATCTCCATGGAGACAAGCTGGTAGCAAACTCTCCACCAGAAAAGTTACAAAGTGCACTCGAGTTGGAAAAAAGAGAAAGTAAAAGCAAGACAAAGGGCATTTTTCAGTGATGTTTGAAACTAAAAGTATTGGGAAGAAAAAAGGAGGAAGCATTGGTTTTGATTTACAGTAAAAAGGATGTGCGACAACTGTGGCACAAGAGCGAGCGATCATCTCTTTGGTCGTCTGTTTAGATAAGACAGATTCACTTGAAAATTTGAACCAATTCGTTAGATTATTCAAGTATTTTGTTATTTAGCATTACTTCTTTAACAACATGCTCCAAGGAACCAGCTGGAGCTTTCGGTGGGCCACCGGGTAACTGCAACACAAAATATTACATCTTGATAAAACAATCGTGCAAACTTTATCTAAAACCAAAATCATTAGTGTTTAATAAATCAAAAAATATGCCCCAAATATACAGAGAATACATTTTTTATAAAACACAACCTTGTAACCATATTTAATTATAAATACTATTACAAGATAGAGAAAGATAGATACAGACAGTGATACATGGAGATGGAGAATGATAGAGAATGATAGATAGAGAATGATATAGAGAGATAGAGAGATAAATAGAAAGATGGATAGACAGCTGGATAGAGAGATAGCTAGAGATGGAGAAAGACAGAGAGAGTGAGAGTTTACTGATCCCAAAGAAAATTCAAACTTACTCGAATGTTGTCGTTCTCGTGGCATTTCTGAAATAAAGAAAGAACTTAAATCAACTACACATTGTTAAATTGTAATCTCAGAAAACAGAAAAGTGCATGTTAAACAGAGTTGTCAATAATTTACAGTCAAATCAGTTCAAATTAGATAAAAAGTACAGATTATAATGTTGTACCTGCACCACTTGGCTGTGCACCACTGTGCCGAAGGTCCTGGCGCAAAGCCTTGGAACGAGGCCTTTGAAGAGACCGGCTTTTCCATCAATCTTTATTATGTGTTTTGCTGAAACAGAACGACAAAAGAAAATTATGATTTATAAAATGCATTAAAAAGTACAATAGTCAAAATGCTGTTCCACCTTGTGATGTCATGTAGTGGCGTTTTCAAGTTAACAGCTGCCTTTTAGCTTTAGTTCAGTAGAGATCGTCACTTCCAAGGTCCAACTTATCCAAATGATTCTTGTGAAGGTGCAAGGAGTTTAAAAATAAAGTGGAGCACTTCCTGTATTACTGCATGACATCACAAGGTGAAATAGTGTTTTCTGTTTGAGAGACGAGCCTATCCTAAATATGCAGGGTTTGTGTTTTAAACGTGTGTGAATGAAACAAAACACAACTCCAGGTGCTGTATGTTTTTAATGAGGAAACAACATTATACAACAATATACATCAGCAAATAGCATAATATGGGCTCTTTTAAAAAAACAAAACTTCAATGTAATCTTTCAGTGTGGCATATAAAGATGCATTTTCTGTGGTTTCCAGTCCATTTACCATAAGCACTAATGGAAACTCAAAACATTTAGAGGTTCATTTTAGACCAGTTCTGTTATATTTAATGTAATCAGGATGTTATCAGGAGGATACAAAAAAATATGTCAAGATGAACAGAGTTTTTTGTGTTCATTAATTATTTATGGTGTTTGAGATCAACTGAAATGAAGTCTGACGCTGCACTCACCATAAGCAAACAGCCCGGGCAGCTGGTACACCTGTCTGCCCAACAGGTCTCTGCCCAGAGTCGGAGGCAGCGGCTCGTGTCCCACCTGAACACAACACAGAGGAAAATATATTGTGAAACAGGCATGTCTCACATGGTTTCACATTTGCAACACTCAACACTACAACATTACAACACTACATCACTGTGCAGCAGAAGAGGACAAAGATCCACAGTGAGGTTTGTAAACAGAGGACAGTCCAAGGCTGTAGAGCACAGGTCAATAAAAATCCAGAACAATTTGACAACAATTTGAACAATTTGAGAAAACAATGTCATTGTGAGGGTTAGGGTATTTCTGACAGGCACTGACTTTATGCTTAGATTAGCAGTACATGATTTATTTATTTGCACATCCAGTGGCATTTACATTTTAGAAAAGTGTATTGTCTGCATTCAAATGATCAAATTACTGATTCAATTGTGATTAGAATCCAGAAACTGACGGCTGATAAAATCTGCTGATGTCACGTTTATGGGCCAATATTTAGGGCAGATTTGGATAATTAGTGTCCTTAAATTATATGATTTGAATTAATTACGGACGCATCCACAACTCTTTTTGACAAACTTTACAAATAAGAGAGAAGTGTGAGCAGAATTTTGCGCAGTACCCTCTGAAGTGTTCAAAGTTCACAGATATTCAGCCGCTAAAATGTGCAAATATTGGCCCAATATATCAGCCAACATCCCTTTTTAATAAACTTAATTACTTAAAATACATTAAGAGCTTTAATGTGTGAGCGCTTGCTTATTACCTCCGCCAAGGAGGTTATGTTTTCGCCTGAGTTTGTCTGTTAGTTAGCAAGATAACTCAAAAAGTTATGGACGGATCTTGATGAAATTTTCAGGAAATGTTCCTAATGGTAAATCCAACAGATGATCCAAAAGAAATCCTGGATTCTGGATCACTTTGAAAACTGAGCTGCTTGGCGGAGGTCTGCGCTCTCTGAGTGCTTTTCTAGTTTAAACAATGGGATCATTCCCTGACTGCTGAACTGCCCACGATGAAGGGGCACCTTCACAGTGAAAGAGGACCTGCTCCTTTGTTATCACTCTGTATCTGGGTAATATGACTCAGAGGGAAAACATGTAATGCCCTCACATACAGATTATGCACTATAAAACACATACATTATGCACTATAAAACATCTGTAGTCATTTAATTTATCCAGTGAAATCATATATTTCATTGGACAATTTCATGGCATCACTATTCTGGGGTGTAATGTTGCATAGTACATAATTATCAAATACTCTCTCTGCAGGTCACCACCCAAAAGCATATGCAAAAGATAAGAGCCACAATGAAGACATTTGTGCAACGCAAAGTTCAAAAACAGCAAGATCATAGAAATATGCAATGAAAAAAATCAAAATTAAAATAGACTGAAATCTAACGAAGATTAGAAATGCTTTTAATATAGTTAAGTTAAAAAGGCATACAGATAATAAAATACAACACTGTGTACAATGAGAGGCTATATAGACATGTTTATGTACAGTATATAGACAATTTTATCACATAATAATCTGTTTGTCAAAGTAGTAGTAGAGACAGAATTTAGCAGTAAAATTCAGCAGAATAAAAACGCATCCCCACGACAACAACTAAAATGTAAATGTAAATGTCTTTGAGCCTTTTTTGTGTAGATAAATTATTAGTCAATGTGTCATAACAGATAAGTTAAAAATGAAAGAGCAAAAAAGGCTTGCTGAAAGAGTTACCAGAAATATTATCATAAAACATAACATGGAACAGTTACATTAAGATACTAAAAGCCTAATATTAAAAGCCTAATATTGGCATGCAATCGTATAACTTTACAAAATAATACGTTTAGCTTATAACTTAAAATTGCAATTAAAGCCGCGCGCAGCTATGGTGGCCCTCGCCCCGGTTCGTTGTCTATGATAGGGGGCGCTATAGTGTTCACTTTTCATATACTTTATAGTGTATTATATTCAGGCTGAGATCAAACATTAGTGATTAAAATTTCAGCACGATAGGTCAAAGCATGTGCATGTAATAGATTTTAAACTATTTTTTGGGGGAGTATTTGCGCACCTGCTGGCCAACCGTGAAAACTGCCCCATGTCCATAATACATTTGTTTGCTTGGAATCATGCATAGAATTTATTCCCCGAATTTGGTCCAAATCCGATAATGTAGACGTTTCATGTCTATTCTAGGTGGCGCTATAGTGTTCACTTTTCATAAACTTTATATTGTTTTATAATCAGGTTGAAATCAAACATTAGTGATTCAAATTTTAGTGCTATAAGACAAAGCATGTGCGTGTAATATATTTTAAAGTATTTTTTTGGGAGTATTTGTGCCCCTGCTGGCCAACCGTGAAAATTACCCCATGTCCATAATGTATTTATTTGCTTGTAATCCTGCATAGAATTTAATCCCCGAATTTGGTCCAGATCCGAAAATGTTGACGTTTCACGTCTATGCTAGGGGGCGCTATAGTGTTCACTTTTATTATATTTCATATTTCATTACATTCGGGCCGGGGTCACGCAGTTGTGATTTGAATTTGAGCTCTCTAGGCCAATGCCTGTGGCCGTGAGAGGTTGTCAAAGAAACAGGAAATGAAGGCGTTTTTTTGCCGGCGTGCTACGGGCAAACCGTAAGGAGTTAAGAAAAAACATAGATGATTTATGTGAATCTATGTCTGTAGATGTGACATGTCAAATCTGAGCTCATTTGGACTAAACACAAGGGACACGAATCTTTTTGCACATACCCAAGTCAAAACGGCGCCGAATTTTTAATCCAATATGGCCGACTTCCTGTTCGTCATTCATAACATTCATGTTATGACTTTTTTGTTTGTCTACCTGAGCTCTGTCATTGTTCCGAATTTTGTCAGCCTACACCAAAATATTCTTTTCAGCTGCCCATTCATGTTGAAATTTTGATTTTTCAAGGGGGCGCTGTCGAGTGATGCCCATTTTATCAAATTTTTCGCCGGACCGGTCGATCAAAATCGCGATCGTTTGCAAGGAAAAATAATAACACAAACGAAGAACAACAGCCCTCGCCATTGACTAAAGTCACTGGCGAGGGCCAATTAAGCATTTTGATACGGAAGGTCAAGAGGAGCAGCATTAGTGTTGTGAAAGTTGCGAGAATTAATAGCCGTGTTCCATTTCAGGGTCTGCAGCCTCCGAGGCTGGTTTTCAGGCCGCATACGCCACTTCCGGCGCGACAAGGCCTGTTCCATTTCATGCAGCCTCTGAGGATGCAGCCTGAAAACCGGCCTTGTTTCCATGGAGATCAGGCCGTGAACGAAGGACGTGAAAATGTATCCTTCGCGGCCTTATATTTCCCAGCATGCACCGCACGCTACTTCTTCTACGGTAAAAAATGGAGTCCGCGGCCAATTTCAAGTGTACTTTTCAATGTAAGTATTGGTTTACCTCACGTACAATTAATTCTAAGTTACTAGCTACATGAAACTGTTCATAAACAAGGTCACTTAAGTTGAACTTAAGATGTTAAGTTAAACATATGTATGAAGGTAGTTGTTACGGCTTTGTTCACGGCGATAGTTGTATTAGCGGTTAGTAGCGTTATTCCTTACACTTGTTTATTAGCTTAGCTGCTGTAATGTTAGATATTCTCCAGTATGTAAGAATATTTTTGTCTTCAGGGAACAAGGAGCAGACCACCCGATTGATCGAGCTGAGGCGGGAGAACGACCACCTGTTCACCGGGGCTAAATTCTCCGTGAACATGGCTTGGAGGTAAGTATTAAAACAGTGCTATATGCTCCTGTTAGATAATATAACATCAGCCATGAAAACTATATCAACACTGGCATTACTGCCATTTGAAAACCTTTTTCATTTGTACATATGTGAGTAGTTGTGAATTAACCTGGGTTTCCCCATTTATTTCCTATGTTATCCACAGCCTGTACTTCTGTGATTACTAAATGATGGCCGGGAAGCTGGTGATCTGAAAAGTATACTACACAATGTTGTACTATCATGTGTAGTAATGTAGTAATATCACATTGGAGAACCAAACCTACCTACTTGCCAATAGACAGTTGTTCACAAATAAGATGGACTTAGTAAGTTTAAAAGCACCATGAAAACAGGAATTAAAAAAAAGACATAATTAACTACATAAATGAAAGGATAGTGTGTGGTGCATGGTTATTGAACAAATGTTTGCAGTAACACCAAGAGATCTGTAACAGATTTCATAGTATACATAATATACACAGGTACTGTATTTATTATTGTGTAAACTTGAATGTTTATGTTCCGTTTGACTCAGGACAATACTGGAGAAGTTAGGCCTGCAGGACCAGGTCTCACCGGCGCAGGCCAAAAAAAAAAAGGGATAACCTCAAAAGAAAGTATAAAGTATGTACATTATCTGAAACATGCAATCTTTATTTGTAGAAATAAACCCTTGTGTTCATCCCTGTATTATCCTTCTGTCAAAGGATTGCAAGTACCCAGGGACAGGGGAAGGAGTTGCTGGAAGGACAACAGCTGAGACTTGGGCCCAATCCCAATTCTCCCCCTTAGCCCTCTGTCTTTGTCTTAGCCCTACCCCTCTGTCTTTAAACAGAGGGTTAAGGCAAAGGGTTTGTTTTAAACCCTTAGAAATGGGACACCCCTTTGCAGTCGCAACAATATGACATTATTTTTAAAGTTTTGAAGTATTGTGCTCCTTTTGAGTTTGTTTTAAATGAACTTTGCAAAAAGTCAAATGTTTTTTTTATTTTTTATTTTTTTTAAATTACTATACTCTGTACAACATATGTAAATCAAATTTTAATCAACTGTAACACAAAATTAAAATGCTGCAGAGGTGGACGGAGATGCAGAGGATGCCTGGTACACACAAAAAAGAAAACAAAATTAATACATGAAGGTCAGGGACAGAGGTGGAAAAAAATACTGAAAAATTGTAATTAAGTTAAAGGTATCTTTTCTTTGCTTAAATCCTACTCAAGTAAAAGTACCCGTCTGAAAATGTACTCGAGTAAGAGTAAAAAATTACTTCATTTCAAATGTACTTTGAGTAAAAGTTACTTAGTTACTTTCAATTCAATAAAAAAAAACTACAGTAAAAATGCAGGTTTTTTCATAATGTTGCTGCACATAAATGCAGTCTTAAATAGACATAAACTGCGGTAAACTAAATGTGACGCACTACCATTTAATTCCTCTAGGAGCTGAAGATATATGGGATAATGAATCTAGGACAGGGCTCCAGAGCCGCATGTGGCTCTTTCATCGTTCTGTCGTGGCTCCCTGTGACTTTGGAAAATAATAATGAGTATTTAATTACATTGTATTTTTATTTTAGTTTGTTCGTTTTTAAATGTAAATATAAACCTATTAATTAAGGTTGCCGACCCCTGATCTAGGAGCTGTTGAATAAGATAAAATAAGATGATCCTTTGTTTGCAGTTGCGCAAAACCCCGACACAAGCCAATGTTCTTCTGTGGTGATGCTCGGCTGCCAGGATATCACAGAAAAATCTAGTAAATTCTCTAAACATTAACTGTCATGATGTTGTGTAGTCTAGTCATGTAGCATCACTCTTCATATCTAAAACCATACATCCATTTCGTTTAACATGACATTTAGCGAACATGCAAAGCATTCTCAACCAATCCATAGCCACTTTTGATGGACTAGTACTGTCCACTCGAAACTAGTCCAGGCAATAACCCATGAACTATCCTATAGCCAACATAAATTAAGATGATTTATTAAGATTTATTTCTGACTGTCCTCTAAAGCCAATTTTAAACGTGAGGTGATTTTCCAACTCTCGGCTACTTCACTTGAAACGTTAGTGATCAGGATGGAAAATAACTGAAATCATGAAGCCAGATTGTGTTAACCAAACAACAATAAATATACCGTTTGGGTATAACAGGCCAAACATATAGGCCTATATTTGTAGCCTACTTACCACCACATGCTTTCATAGATTCATGTTGAGGTCTTGTAGCTGAAAGCTCGGTTCAGCGGGGCAGACACATTTTACATTGCATGATTATGTTGCTGCCTTTTTTGCGTTTAAACGCGAATAGGTCATCGAGGTTTGGCCAAGGGTTTCTATGGCTTTTCTCTCCAGAATTTAATGCATCTTCTTCTGGTCCTTCATCTCCCATGACCTCCATATGTGGCTCCGCAATAACCATCTTGTTCCAACGCCTTGATTCAGATTGTGAAACAATGGAATTGCCGCACGCAAACCCGCGCAATGCAATTTCCTTTCAGTTCCGGCAGATTATTTTCCCCCGCATTTTATTTTTTGTCCCTATCGATATTATTTTACTCAGGAAATGACAAAGTACTCATAAAAACGACTCAATTACAGTAATGTGAGTAAATGTAATTCGTTACTTTCCACCCCTGGTATTATGTTATTTACAGTAATATGACTATGTTTATGTACAGCAGGATTAGACAGGATAAATATCAGTAAGTGACATAAGTGAATTGTATCAGAGGTATTGCACAGTATTGCAATGACAAAAAATGACAGCATTTACAATTTGCTAATGGTGTTCGTTGAAATTGTGATTTTGATTTTATTGTGATATTCTTGCAGCCTTAAAACATTCTAAGAATGGTTACCATGGCAACATAGCACTGCAGAACACTTTTCTAGATTCTACAAAATCCAGTTTTGTTGCTATTGCTGGGTTTCAGATGATATCACAGCATTCTATAGGACAATATTAATTAATACAGATGGGAGGCAGCGAAAATTTAAATTGTTAAAATGCAAAAATATGTAATACAGTGAATTCTTGGATTTATTCAGTAATAATCAATAGAGAAATCATAAAGCAGTCACTTCAAAGCTTAAAGATGTCAAAATGTTGTGGCCTCGCTCTGCTACTGAAAGTTAGGGTTAGGATTAGGTTCACTGAAAAAGGTAGCAAAATGGAGTTTCAAATCATTGGAGGAGTCAGAGTTATTATCCCTAACCCTAACCCAAATCCCAATCGCAACCCCAACTCGGATCCAGGTCCAGGTCCATGGACAAAGGGCCTGCTGATTGCAGGTGGCTGCGCCATAGCAGCAGTAGCCGTCTGGAAAATTGCGTCATATTTTGTGACGTAATTTTTTACATATTTGGACGGCATCTTAGAAACTGATGACTTAAATATGCCATCAGTTTCTATGAGTTTCTATAGATTTATGTCATCTTTGGTGACATAAATCTATAGTTTGTTTTTGGAGGGACGGCATCAGAAATAAGTTCTGGTGAAGTCTCTCAGAAACTGATGGCATATTTATGTCATCAGTTTCTAAACAAGATTTATGTCATCTTTGGTGACATAAATCTATAGTTTGTTTTTGGAGGTACAGCATCAGAAATAAATAGATCTCATATTGTTAATAACTCCAGTGACACAGAACTGATAATAAAAATGTAAAATTAAAACCACTCTCTGTACAATTAAAGTTTAAAAACAAAACAAAGAAAAAAAAATACTCATTTAGCAGCTCAACAATATCAAAAACAGTGATTCCCACAATTAGACCAAAAGTGACCAAACTCATGACACAGAATTCACGTAACAGGATGAAAAGTGTAATGTGTGTACAAATAAAATTGTTCATTACTGCTCAAAATGTATTTAAAAAAAAAAAAAAAAAAAGTAACTAGTTTAGCAGAAGTTTGTAATAAAACATTAGCAAGACATAGGAAATTTTAAATCCCAGACATCACAGACACCAGTATTTTTAAAGTAGACCTACCTTAAGTTTCTTTAAATGTGCTGTTTTATGTACAAACTGATTGTTTTATTGATGATACATATTGGGCATTTCTAGTAAAGATTAAATGAACTCCGAACAATATTGATTGAATAGTCTAGAGAGAGTAAATCACAACTGTTTTAACCAATATACGAACCAAAATGTCCAACAAGGTCCAGCGTTTTTGGTATTTCTTATTATTCGAATAGTAATTGTCTATGATATAGGTCCTGGTGCAGGTGAAAGGTTGACCATTTTCCTGGTGTAGTTGGTTCAAGTGTTGCAGCTCTCATCATAGGACGGTGGAGCTTCTGGAAATAAAAAAAACAGACCATTTAATAAAAAGATCTAAAAAAGACATTTAGACCAACTAAAAGCAGCAGACTGGCCGGCTTCCAATGCACGTGCATGCGCTCAGGCAAGAAGTCACCGTTGATCTACCCAAGCATACGTAGATTTAGTTTTTAACCAATGAGTTCAGTTGTTTTTTTATTGTAGGTAAGTGATGCTTACAGTGTAAAATGTTTTGGTAAAATATCACCTCTTCACTGTACTGTGTCAGTGTGAATTCAATGCATTTGACAAAGTATGTCTGTTTAAACTGAATGTAAAATGAGATCTAAGAGATCTAAAATTAGTTTAAAGGAACTGTTTCTTACTGTTGTAAGAAAGGTACCAGGCACCAGTTGTTGCCAGTGCCTTAACCTCAATATAAAGGACATAAACAAGTTTTTCTCATTCTCAGGACAGCAGCTACTGCAGCAGCAGAAGCTGCACTAGCAAGAATTAGTGACTGGCTGTAGGTGCTGGGGTTTAGATAGTGAGGATTCAGAAGAGTCTTGTTAGATTTAAAACAACTCGTGAAACTAGAAGTATTTGATTTAAACGCATCTCCCTCATATTTTGAGACACAGACACAGGTAATGTTTATGGAATTTGAAATCCAAATCTTACAATACAGTTCCTTTAAGCGTCCCCCGTTAAATTTCTTAGTTCAAGTGTTCTTCAGCATTAGCAACTGGAGCTGTAATTTGCACCTTCTCCACCAGATGTCCCCCCCAAGATTATGAAGAGCACCTCATCAGTAGGCAATATACCACTAACCTTGTTACACTGCATTATCTATAAAAGATAATACACTGGTTTAGCCCTTAACAAGAAAACTCGTCTTGATCCGTATGTAAATATACTTTGTTAATGCTTAACTTGTAAGTACTGAAAACACTGCATATCAGAGTGGTGCAGGTTGTAAACTTACCTCTTGGATATGAAGGTGTGCTGTAGTCTGGTGGAATTATGTGCGGACTTGGCATTGCACTTGCTCTGATATCTGAGGGATAAGGAGCGGTGGCACCCCTAGGGGCGGCTTCGGGATGGTTTTGGCCGAAAAACAGCCCTGGGGCATAGCTGAACGCATTTGGTGACACTAGCTGGGACTGTCTCTTGTTGGGATAACCTCCGCCCATCACAGCGCCCCCTTCTGCTCCCTCTGGGAACTCTGCCGGGGGCGCGCTGGGGGAGTGGCACGAGGACATCCGGGAGCGCGGGGCAGGGCGGGGGGCGGGTTTGGGCACAGGCCCAGGGGGTAACGTGGGTGTGGTGGCAGTAGTGGAGGTGGAGTCTTCAGGAGCAGGGAGAGAGCTCGGGACAGAAGCAGCAGCAGGAGCAGAGGAGGTGGAATTGGCTGCAGGGCGGTACTTTTTGTCCAAAGACACATTTCCGATGTGGATGGGTAATGTCAACATGACGTCTGGAGTTTTCAGACTGACCTAGAGGGAAACAAAAAATGTGTGTCAGATATTTGAAAATGAGTTTTGATTTACGGAGTATTAAAATAAAATTAAAAAAACAAATAGTAAAGAAGTCAAAATAAGTAATAACTTTGAGGCAGTTCATACACTGGGGTGGTCTCCTGACAACCTTCTGGGTGACATTGGCATACTGTGTGACAGTAGGTGCAACACAGATGACCTGGTATAATTGCTGTGGTATACTCAAGTCAAAATGACTGTACAAAGCCGTTTTGTATTTAGCAGCTCCTTGACTACCTGATCTACCTTTGTGTACGTTTGATGCGATAAACAGCTGCATGTGTTTACCATCTCTGCCTGCCCTACCCATCTCCTGCACAATGGCTTGCACATCCTCTGGAACACCGTACATAACAACATGAGATATGTTTGGAGATATGTCTTTGACTTCCTGTACTATCCAGTCCATACAGTCCAGCTGAGGTCCTGATACAGGAATCTGTCCAAGTCTGATGTTGGTCCGGTTTGGGCTTTCAGTCACAGTGACCGCCTTTTCCGTCTGAAGAGAGGAGGCCACTTCAATCAGCTCAGACCCGTTTATCACACTTTACCATGATTACTCCCATTAGAGTGGCCCTTATTTGCATATAGTTTAGATAATGTTGTGTGATTGTGCACTTCAAATCAGCTTCAGTGTTAACATGTTAAAGTGACGTGAAAATATGAAGCTTGAGCTGAGTATGTATTTTTTTACTTTATATATTAGACTAAGGCCCAATCTCAATTCTCTTTTGTACCCCTCTGTCTTTGTCTTTTAGCCCTACCCCTCGCCCTAACACTCTGTCTTTAAACAGAGGGTTAAGGCAAAGGGTTTGTTTTAAACCCTTAGAAATGGGACACCCCTTTGCAGTCGCAACAATATGACATTATTTTTAAAGTTTAGTATTGTGCTCCTTTTAAGTTTGTTTTAGATAAACTTTGCAAAACGTCTAATGTTTTTTAAATTTTTTAATTTTTAAAAATTACTATACTCTGTACAACATATGTAAATCAAATTTTAATCAACTGTAACACAAAATTAAAATGTGCAAAGAGGTAGAGTGCAAATTTTAAAAAGAGGTAGAAAAAACAAAATTAAATAACTAGAAAACAGTGCAAATCTGAACTCTGTAAACAAACACAAAAAACTACACAAAAAAACCCCAACTACATTTTATCAACTAATTTCTCAAACAGTCCCAAAAAACGCTCAGTTTTCTCCTCAGTCTCCTCGTGCCTTTTCTGCTCCTTTGCGGACTCTTCTTTGAGGAAGTCCACCACAACATTTTTGGACTTCCTTGTCCTCTTTCTGGGAGAGGGAGATTGAGGAGGAGCTGCAGCCACAGCTACAGCTGAGGACTGAGCAGCAGGTGAGGACTGGGTGGCAGATGAGGATGAGGATGCAGAGGACGGGGATGCAGAGGTGCACGGAGTTGTAGAGGATGCCTGGTACACACAAAAAAGAAAACAAAATGAATACATAGTCATAAACATATATAGTTGTTCTGGTACCTACAAATATTATAGAATGTAATATACCTTATATTTTATTTTCAAATTCTCCCACTTTTTTGAAGCTTGTTGGGCTGACACAACTCCAACAAGTCCAGCCTCCTACAAGACATTTCTAAACAAAATACAAATGTGATTAATAACATGTCATTTTTAATATAAATAGGGGATAATTTACAAGGCGAAACGAAACAATAATATTTTAGGCCATGCATGTTCGTAATACTTTACACATTCTACTGTAACATGTGTATAGTTCTAAAAGCGCATGAGACGAGTTACGAGGCGAAATACAGCGATATATTTGACACATTCTAGTCTGACATATATGCGTATACAGTTCTTTTAGGCCATGCATGTTCGTAATACTTTACACATTCTACCGTAACAAGCGTATAGTTCTAACCGGGCATGTTACGATAAGCCGTATATGTCAGAAAGCGTAAATGCTGCCGCCATGAGTATACCTACAACTTTTCAAAAGTTACTACAGTTTTATACAACTTTTTATGAGGTTCTTGAGTGCAAAATGCTTACATTTGTGCGAGCCCTTCGGCGCCATGTTGCTTTCTGCTGCATCTTGCGTTAAGCCACGCCCATCCCCTTTGCGCAAAGGGTGCATCTGCAAAAGCTCTGCTCAGAGGGGTGAACAGCCCTTCTCCTTAGCCCTCGCACTTACAGAAAAGAGTATTGGGACACCCCTCTGTCTCTCGTGAACGCGCACAACAGAGGGGTAGGGCTAAGACAGAGGGCGAAGGGGAGAACTGAGATTGGGCCTTAGACTTAGACAAACTTTATTTATGAACAAGGGCAATTATTTGGACACAGTAGCTCACACATCACAATATAATATAATGGCAAAGAATAAAAAATATAAATGGTAATAATAAATTCTAAATAAGTAGCAAAAAAGATAGCAAGAGACAAGTGTCAAATAAAGCATAATTATATAAATGTATATGTACAAGTATATTTGAATAAGTATATTTGTTTTCATATAGAGCCTTGATTAATGGACACGTTGAATTAAATATTGAAACTGAATACAATTATAAACATTTTCTTAAAAAATAAAACACTAATACATTAAAGAGTAGTGGAAATAATTTTTTATCTGCAAAACTGGCATCTCATAATACTAATACTATAATACTGATTTAGAACATCCGATCCTAGGAATAGTAACATCAAGGTGAAAGTTATTTTTTGCTATTGCTTTTTATTTATGTGTTTTTTCTAAGGTCCATACTATCCAAATATTGATGAATTGCACAAAAACTTTTATATATATATATATATATATATATATATATATATATATATATTTTTTTAATCAATTTCATTCTTGTTAGGTTAAAAAGGTCCCTAAAACAGAATTACAGAGCAAGCAGTCTGTGAAAGATCTGTACGTGGTGTTTATGAAGTAATACAATAAAACATGATTTTGATTGAACAAAAAGAAGAAGAAAAGAGCTTGTCAAATCACAAATCAAATTATTGAGAAGTAATATGTTTTGGTCTTTAAATTATTCAGTGTCACTTTGTTTAGCTGTTGTTTTTTCCTTATGCAGTGAAGCAGGAGCTGAACTTCCTGGACAAAGACACACAGTTCTACCGTTTCCAAGACTCAGGTTTTGGTCTGAACCACGTCACAAACGAGAAAGTTCCAGAGGAGGACCTGCAGGAGGCGCTGTCTCTGCTCTCACAGCTGGGGCCTGACGCTTTGCTCACTATGATTCTCTGCAAAAGGTCTGTGCACCAAAATAATGAATCAATATTTTTCCTCATATTGGCTGGTCAAGTTTTTTATTCGATCATATTATTACTTATTAAAAACACAAATGGATTCCAAATTGATTTCCTGAACATTAATAAAACAGACCTGTAATCATTGCAATTTAACACAAAAATTGTTAACTCTTTCTCCAAAGTCTGAACTCCTCTTGAAACCACACTTTTACTGCCAGAGAATTGTCTGTCTAAATCTTGACTGTAATGAGAAATGACAGATAAAAACTGTGTTACTTGCAAAAACCCAAGAACAAGTACATTTGAAGAACAAAGACAGTAGTGTATTTGATGGCTGATTGAGGACTAAAGGACTAGGTCACAGTATCGTGCTAATATCTTGCTAATGCTGGTTCTGACATATTAAATTGATAAAATAGCTTAAAATATTCCCCTCTTTGTTTCATTTGTGTTTGTTTCTTGTGTTTAGCCCGAGTCAGAGAAGTGCAGAGGACCTGGAGGTGATCTATGAGGAGCTGCTACACGTCAAGGCTGCAGCTCATCTCTCCACCTCAGTCAGTATTACAACTCTACAGTCACCTCCTAGCAAGAAAAACATCAGAAAAGACACTGTTTTTATATCGGTTTGAGGCACAAAAAAGGCCTGTTATTTAAATGAGATTGAGGCCAAGCCAAAATGCTATTGACGAATTTGCTGTAATGGTTTGTTCTTATGATTTGTGGTTAACAACACAGCAGTTACTGGGTCTACATGCAACAGAAACTGAAACAAAGATAAGAGCACCTCTTTGAGTTGAAATTGTTTTATTGTTATTTAAAGGGTGCTTATTCCATTACACAGGCTTGGCTTTAGTCATGAGCATTACTGTCCATATCCATAGAATGCAAAAAATTGACATTACAAAATGTTACCACAATCTATAATACATATTCACTTAAAGAATATATTTATTAGATTTAGTTGTGACTAGGCCTGTCATGATAATTACTATATTGACGTTCAATATATGACAGCTAGAACAATATATGGTGCAAAAAACCATATAAATGTACTACAGTAAGATTTGAGATGTAGAGGGATGAAAAAGTCACTCCCAGGACTAATTATTGATTCTTTTTACCATTCACTGGGTATAAGAAGGGTCAATGTTATCGTTTATCATGATTTTTTTTTTTATTTCTTATTGTGACAGGCCTAGTTGTGACATTGCTATATCAAGGATCTCTCAAAAGTGCTATTATGGTGTTTTGTTTTAGCTAAAAACAAAAAATACAGTATGTTTGGCATCCTTTTTATAATTTTAGCAAAATTCACATAAATAATAATAGTTGAAGTCTTGTATTGCCTTGTGTAGATGACTTGTTAACTTGTAGTGCTGTGTTTTGTGTTACAGGTGCGTAAGGAGCTGGCTGCAGTGCTGGTCTTTGAGTCTCATGCCAAATCCGGAACAGTGTGTGAGTGCCTCTGACATTTGAGTGTGTAGAGACTGGACACACAGGGAGCTTTATGTGGATCCAGCAGAGCGTGTTTCAAAATACACTACTCTAATTATCTATAACTTATACAGTTAAAGGTGCACTGTGCAACTAGTAGAGGGTCCATCACTTTGACTCCATGTTGTTGTTTTTTTCCTGAAATGACCTAAAGTATGGCATTTAATTTAACTCGACAAGCAGGCCACATCACCAGGCCAAATTACAGGCCAGATCTGTGGAGAAGTGGACCACAGAGAAATAAGAATATGTGTAATTGAATAAATACAAGATGTATTTGTTTAATGCCTTACTGTGGAACATCCCAGGCAAAGCAATAACGTCACCATGGAGACAAGCAGATGGCGGACCGTCCAAGAGAAAATGTACACAGTGCAAGTGTTTTAATTTTCATTCAAGTAAATTATATATTAAGATGTTAAATCTGCACCACTTTGCCAAAACCACTTACAGAATTTGGTATATGTGGTTGATTCCTTCATTTATATCTCATAATAACTGAAAGAATAGCTATTATAATTACCAACCCTAGTACTACAATGGATGTGTTCAGATTTGCACAAAAAACTTCAAAATTGGGATTAACCTGGGACTAAACCCTGGAACTAAACCTGGATTAGAGCAGGGCCTGATCAAGTCAATATAAAGACTAAAACGGACTCAAACCAGGAACAAAGCAAGAGTGAACAAACCCTAGTTATGACTTTCCAAATGATGATAAATTAGCGCCTTTGTCATAGCAATTCAAAATTCCAACAAAATATTATATCATTTGAATAGTAAAAAGTACTCAAGAGGAAGCTGAAACCCATGAATAAATAGTAATCGCTGTATTTATTTCTGTATTTATTTCTGTGTTTATTTTGATTCAGTGTTCAGTCAGGGAGACAAGGGCACGTCATGGTACATCATCTGGAAGGGCTCTGTCAACGTCATAACACATGGAAAAGTAAGGATACACAAACTTAACCTAAGTAAAAATATAGATACTGGAGCAAAAAAACACTCCAGTAAAAGTAAAAGTATCACATGAAAACATCTACTTAAGTAAACGTATTTAAGGACCTGTTTAAAAATGTACTTAAGGAGTAAAAATTAGAAATATTTGCACCATTTTGTGATCTAATAAAGCTTCAAATATAGTGAATTTGATAAATAATTGTTTTTGGGGGTTTTTGTAGCTGTTTTTATTTGGATATTTTTGTTTGCTCAAATGTGTTAAAAATAAACCCCTCGGGCTTTTCAGCAGGTCTCACACAATAATAAAAATACTTTTCAGTTCAAAAATGTAGTGGAGTAAAAAAGAACAGATACCTTCTCTCAAATGTAATGAAATACAAGTAAAAAGTAAAGTATACCTGTATAAGTATAGTACTTTACTACTTTATTACATTCCACCACTGACTCACTTGTTATTTTTAGTCCAAACATGAAAGTAAATATAACTGTTCAAATACTGACTTGTTTTGAGTCGTGTAAATGTAAAAGTACTTGTGTTGTATATAGGGTGTGGTGACAACATTACATGAAGGAGAGGACTTTGGACAACTGGCCTTGCTAAATGATGCTCCTCGTGCTGCCACCATCATCCTCAGAGAAGACAAGTGTCACTTCCTACGAGTGGACAAGCAGGACTTTATACGCATCCTCAAGGTGTGGAAGATATGGGTTTTGTATGTACAGGGTGGGGCTGGGCGATATTGACAAAAAGAGAATAATTATTCAAACATAATTAAAAGGCCTGTATTACACTGTTTTCTGATCTATGTTATAATCTTGTTTCTTCTTCAAAAACATTCCTGGAGTTGTGTTTTGTTTCATTCACACTTATAGGCTTAGTTCTTCTCGCTCAAATCTGCGTTGTGCTGTCATGTGATAATACAGAAAGTGCTCCACTGTGTTTTTAAACTCCATACACCTTCACTAGAATCATTTGGATGATTTCAGCTCTGGAAATCCCAATTTTTACTGAACTAAAGGTAAACAGTAGCTGTTAAGTTGAAAACTACCGTTTCATGACATCACAAGGTGGAACAGCGCGTTTTGAGCTTTGAAGATGTAGACAGACATTACTCAAGCATATGTGAATAACAAAATACAACTCCAGATATGTTTTTGAGGAGGAAACAACATTCTAACATGGCTCACAAGAGTCAATTTTGTGTAATATAGACCCTTTAAATGCATTAGTATCAGATAAATTATATCAGATACATGTGAAATTACTAAAATTACTCTCAAAAGTGCAGAAATATCACTATATAGCCTTGTGTGGAGCCTTTTCTACTGTTATAGATGTAATTAGACTCTCATGAGACATTATCTCCAATGAGAAACAATAGTGTGATGAGTTGTATAGACTTGTGTATCATTGTGTGTGTAGGATGTGGAGGCAAACACAGTGCGTCTGGAGGAGCATGGGAAAACTGTTGTGGTGCTGGAGAAGAGTACAGAGTCCACTGAGCCTGGAGCCGGGGCTAACAGCAAGTAAGACACACTATAGAACTACTCTATAGGACTACTGTTTTGAAGTACTCTATAGGAGTACTTTATAGGACTACTGTATGGGACTACTGTATGGAGCTACTCTACAGGAACTACTCTATAAAACTACTCTATAGAACGACTCTATAGAGGTGACTGTAACTATTTAAAGATAAAGCTTTACAGGGGAAAGGTGCTCTAAAATCTCTAAGTAAGAGTACTGTATACTAAAGGAGTACTAAATATATACGTTTCTTACAGATGTTGAAGAGGTGATTATGTGATTATGTGAATATGCCCGCAAACAACAATACTAAATAATTTATTCATGAAAAATTAGGAAGTACATTTGTTACTTAAGGATGGGCGATATATCGATTCATCGAACATCGGTACCGGTGATATCGGCTGTGACAAATGTCTATAATATTACATGTCTATAATTCCCCAAATATTGACTTGTATTGTGTCAACATGAATGTAGTGTGCCCATTATTTGAACCATTTCTTTGCCAAACATTATTATTCTTGTCATTATAAAATTAGTTTCATCCATATCACAGTATAAACATGGACTTGGGCCCTGCTTATGTAATGACCATCAGAGCTAAAGGGTTTCCGCAAACACTAAAGTGATGGTTATATTGTCCTTTATTAGTTTTGCTGTCACTCCCTTCAGGAGCTATTAGACTTTTATGACTTCTTCCCAGGGTTCACTGTGATGTTTATGAAGTAAATATTATGTAGTGTTCTTTGTCACATTAACAGTGGCAAATGTGGTATAAATTTACAAGTATGATCTCGTGCCATAAGATACTGCGAGATAAAATGGCCTCAAGATTGTGCGCAGTTATCTAGTGAGAGTTTTTTCACCATGTTTTCACATTCGCCTTGAACAAGAAGCTGAAGTTCCAAAAAGCAGTAATTCATTGACCGTAAAACTAGGGATGCTCTGATCTGACACTGCTATTGGGGATCTGCGCCGATACTGAAACATTTGCTGGATGGGATATCGGCTCCCAAATATCGATTCAGCCAATATCCTGGTTGGACATATCATTCGATGTAATAAGACTATTTACTGGTCATAGTCGGCCCAGAAAGTCTCATAATGTTTGAACTTTTATTTACATAAAGTTGTTCTGTAGTTACTTCAGAGATAAATAACAGCTACAGAGCACAACAGGAATATTGTGCAATTGTAATTATTTATTTCTACAAATGTAACCGAAGGCAGTTTACAATTTCTTAAATAATGGCATATGTTAAGAATGAAACCGTAAAGAGCTTCCACCATTTGAAAGACAAGCAGTCCCTGTTCTGGCTTTGATTAAAATCGTAATCATCCAGTTTGTGCCAAAAAATCAAGATTTGATGTTTTGTCCATATCGCCCAGCTCTACAAAACATGAAGAAAGACTCAATTCATAATAAAGAAATAGTTAATTGATATTGGTTTACATATTAAGCATTCCAATGTTCTTATACTTAATAAATAAAGTATATTATTCATTCAAATATTATTATTGATCTTTGTGTTATTTAGGTACACAGTGATGTCCGGAACTCCTGAGAAAATCCTGGAGCACCTTTTGGAGACTCTAAAGCTGGACCCTTCACATGACGCTATAGGTGAGGTCACTTTTTTTTATGATACAAAACGTTGAACTAAAACACAAGATCAAAAATCAAATCTGGCCTGATCAAGCCTAGCTCAGGATATGGATATGGGTCCTAATACTGCTGACAGGTTGCCCCAGCAGCATTGAACGATGGGTCAAATTACCCTGTGGGGACAGTAAAGTGTACCTTAGTCATCGTTATATATTTTCCTCTTTTGTTTTTCTCCACAGATCCATGTGTGAGTGACTTTCTGCTCACTCATAAGGTCTTCATGCCCTCCAGTCAGCTGTGTCCTGCTCTGCAACACCAATATCCTGCACCGCCCAGTGAGCTGATAACAAACAGGCTGATAAAGATAAGACCAGGCTACCACATAACAGACACATTTACATAAGAACACAGCGTCGTAAAACTATAGCTAAATGATAGTAGATTTTTGACATGAGAAGGAATGAGGAAGTACAATCCTGTCATAATAAAACCTTTATACCAGTTAATAATTATCACTGATAGAATGCATTCATGTGATTCTAATGAGCTCCGGTTAAATGTTATGGCTTCATTTGCGAGATACTGTAAGTGAATAGGGGAAAAAAAAACATTAATCTATGAGATATGATTTTGAACCTTCCTCTATTGATACATTGCACTGACGTCCCGCTTGGGGTGTTCTACATGCATCTCTTAGGTGGAATATTTAGGAGTTGCCATGGTGACGCAATGCACACATTCAGACAGAGCAGAGCCTACATTAGTATCAGACCCCCAGGGAAATATAAAAATGAAATGGTATTTTAATCATATGCTTTCATGTGGAAAATATCGTTTTTTGTGTTGAAATGCCCAAAATTGCATGTATAGTGTTTACCATTAATAAAGGAGTCTATAATGGCCCCCAAAACATTTTTAGAAACAACCATTTAGAAACAATTAATTGGGAGCTGGTAGTGTTTTTTCATAGACCTTGATTCAGAATATAAGTGAATATATGCTTCAGATGATCCTTAACGTAGTATCCACTTACCAAACTGAGCTCTCAGAAGGCTCAGAGCAAGAGAAAGCTGCCTATGTCCTCAAGAAGCAGAAGGTAGTGAAGCTGGTTGGCCAGTGGGTGGCGCTGTACGGCCTGATGCTCAAAGAGGACCCCATTGCTGTGGACTTTCTGGAGGTAAGATGTCTTGAATTGATATTATAGTATAGTCATAATATCTGTATTAAATTTGTTTTTTTTGTTTTTTGTTTTTCTTTTCTATCATTTGAATAGGGTCTAAGAAAGGAGGTAGCTGCTGACTATCGCCTATGCAGTATTCTAAAGGAATTCAGAGAGAAGAGGAGGACCAAAATGTAAATGGTATACATTTAAAAACCCACAGACTGTAACATAACTATTTAATGCTTCTGATTTTTCCTCATATACTGTTCCATCTTGACTTTTACAGATTGGAAAATGGCTACCAGTCTCTAGGCAGGGTGAGAGCATTTTTCCCATAGTTACAACATATATTGTTTTATTGACATTACACAATTTGCTGTGTACATATTTTGGACTTATTGTTTTGTTGACAGTTTTAATTTTTATCTTGTGTCTTTGGTGTCAGAACCACCAATTTGACTGGTTTTCAAACTGTGAGGATCCCAATGGAAGGTTACAGGCGATCAGAGCAAAGGATAAAGGTAAAGAATAGTTCAATAATGACTGAACAGACAAAACAGATTTTCAAGTGCATTAATGTATGTTTGTGATGAGGAAACAACATTATAACATAGAACAGAAAATAGCGAAATATGGGCCCTTTAATATATAAAATACTTATGAGACGGTAGGTAGGAACTTAGCCTGTCACAATAATTACTGTATTGGCTTATTGTTCTATAAAGGACAGACAGTATTTTTCAATATTTTTCATGTTTTCTGGGACTTTTTTTTTTACCTTTTCGTACTACGATAAGATTTTCTATATATATCACACGTAATTGTATCGTCATGACAGGCCTGTAGGAACAGTAAAAAAACTACCTGGTTCACACTTCTCCCTGGCTTGTGTTTTCTTCAGTGTTGTACGAGATCTACCAGCCGGACCACAAAGCTCTGACTGTGATGCTCCCAGTGAGCTCCTCTGTGCAGGACGTGATGTCTGCTGTGAACAAACCTCAGTCTGATCATGTCCTGGTCAAAATGAACTCTGCTGGAGGTGAGCTGATCTCACAATGCTCTACATGTACATTCTGTCTGCATGGCAAAAAAGGAGAAATTTAATTTGTCAACTGGACAGAGTTTATTTGGTCGAATACGTTTCGCAGCTCATCCAAGCTGCTTCTTCAGTTCTGGTCAGATGCTGGCGGACACTGCCTTATATCTGCTTGAAGGGAGGAGCTTAATTACAATGAAAATTACTCTGAGACAACACATATTTAAATACAGTTTCAGTTGGTCAGGTGATTCAATATGGAGTTGTTAACAGTTTCTGTTAGTCATGTGAGTCTATTCAATATGGAGTGGGAGTGGGGGAGTAGTTAGCATAACCATTCAGGGCCATGATGGGTGTTTTCACACCTCTGGACATGTCCTGGCTAGTCCCATTGTTTTCCCAGTTTGTTTTGATTTAGGTTTGAGGATAGAGTTATAGATGGGAGACAAATTATGTCTGAGACCTCCATTTCTGTTCAAGGAAGGATTCTCTTTCTTGACAAAAATAGCTTCTTTAACTCCCCTCTCAAACCAGTTCTTTTCTCTGGCCAGGATCTGGACCTCGCTGTCCTCAAAGGAGTGGCCTGTGGCTTTTAGGTGGAGATGTACGGCAGATTGCGGCCCACCCTGGTTTTCCCGTCTGTGTTGATACATCCTTTTGTGAAGTGGCTGTTTTGTTTCTCCAATGTAGCGCTCACTGCAGTCTTCACTACACTGAATGGAGTAGACCACATTGCTTTGTTTGTGGCTCGGTGTTTTGTCCTTAGGATGGACCAGTTTTTGTCTTAAAGTGTTTGTGGGTTTGAAATAGACTGGGATTTCATGTTGTCTGAAGATCCTCTGTAGGATCAACAAAACGAAGAGAGCAAAGAAACAGGACAACAGAGAACCAGAGCCCAGGAGAAGGGGTGTAACTATTCCTTACCTGGCTGGCGTTTCCGAAAAACTACAGAGGATCTTCAGACAACATGAAATCCCAGTCTATTTCAAACCCACAAACACTTTAAGACAAAAACTGGTCCATCCTAAGGACAAGAGCACAGAGCAAGGCACAGCAGATGCACTGAACAGATGAGCTCCAAAGACATGGCCAATGAACTCATCAGTTATGACTGGGAGCTGTTCACTGCCATGCACGAGGTAACTGCACATGTCACACTGTGATATTATGAAGCTACTTTATTATTAAGTTTGATATTAATTCAGATTAAATACATCTTGAGTTCACTAGGTAACATTTAAGAATTTAGAGTAATCATTTCAGATGGAGATTGGAACAAATACAACTCTAAAGGAGGAATACTGTTTTTGAAATATCAATCAGGACAGAAATCCTCACCACAAGAACAGTTTCTTCCTCTGAACACTTTATAACATCCGTCACTTCCAACAACTTACTTCAACATTACTTCATCTATTTGCACTGCTGTTATTCTGTCCATGTTAGATATTTTGTATTTATATTCAGTCAAAGCCTATTTTTTATCTAACATCTTATTGTTTGCATGCCTTTATTTTTATTTGATCGAAGTTTATATTATCTAATATAAAAACTAGGCAAGTGACAATTCTCCTTTTGCCATGGATTCTACCTGGACGACTGAGGGATTCTACACACAGTGGCAATAAAACCAATTATGATTAATCCACATATATCTTATATCATATATCATACCACATCTTCTTGAGGCTGTAGAAAAAATAAATACCTCAGCTCATTTGTCTGGACACAAAAGACACAATGGTCAGTTCAGAATGTGAGTCCAACCTATTACTTAAACCCCTATTAACCATTAATCGACTTTCTAAATAGTCCTTTGTCCCTCTCTGTGCAGGTGGAGCTCGTTTACTACGTCTTTGGGCGACACAAATTCAATGGGTCCATCACTGCGAACCTGGAGCGGTGTGTGCGACGCTTTAATGAGGTCCAGTACTGGGTGGTGACGGAGCTGTGCCTGTGTGAAGACCTGGTCAAAAGAGCCATTTTACTCAAGAAGTTCATCAAGATTGCAGCGGTGTAAGAAACATGTCACTCTGACTACACCAATGAGTCTGAACAATGTGCCTACTGACAAGGGCTGTGGTGAAGCATATATAGTTTACATGTACATTATTAATATAGTTTAAAGAAGACATATTTGGCAAAATCAACTTGAGAATCCAACTGGGCGCTCTGGTTTCCCCCATCAACTCAAAACATGCACATTAGGTACAATCATCTTCGAGTTAAGGTGGTCTTGACCAAACCTAGCTCAAGATTTGGAGCTGGGTCCTACTCCTGACAGGCTGTCCCAGCAGTATTGAAGGATGGGTCAAATGCAGGGACAATAAAGCATACCTAACCTTAAAGGTGCATTGTGTAACTTTTCTGGTGGAGGGTCCGTCAAATGCCTTTCTCTATGGAGATGTTATTGCTTTGTCTGGAATGTTTCACAGTATGGCATTAAACCTTTCTATCATTATGGAGACCAAACCAAACCAAGTTACAGGTCAAATCTGTGGAGAGTCGACCCCGCTCACAATCAGAATGTCTGTTTTTCTAGGTATTTTTGAGCAGTAAAACTATCTGTAATTGAATAAATGTAAAGAAGAGGCATTTAATGAAATACTGTGGAACATTCCAGGCAAAGCAATAGCATCTCCATGGAAACAAGCAGGTGATGAACCTCCCCCACCAGAAAAGTTACACAATGCACCTTTACAGTAATTCAGAGATTTCACACAGGCTAAAGGGGCAGTAATGAGCTTTTGAAGTAATTTGTTTGTGATAGTGCACTGCCACTATGAAGAGGTCTGGGCTTTGCTGTTTTGAACAGGAAGTCAATGGTCCCATTTCTATTATTCTGTAGTTTCAGATCAATATTGCTGTTTACAATGAACAAAATGTAAAATGATCCACCTGTTAGTTGTGGGTTTAATATAGACAGCAAGAGGCTGTTGTCCTCCGTTTGCTGTGGTTGAATAAGATGACATTAACAGAAATACTTGAATGGGATATGGTCATAATGTGATAGATGGTTATGAATACAGTTTGTAAATATTGGGTTTTCATCTCAATTATAAACACAATTTTTCTGTCTTTCACAGGTTAAAAGAGCAGAGGAATCTGAACTCATTTTTTGCTGTTATGTTTGGTTTGAACAACAGTGCAGTGCAAAGGCTTCACAAAACCTGGGAGGTAAGAGCCACTCATACAATGATCCCAACTATTACAATTTACTCCTTAATAAATACAACTAATATGTACTTTCTGATTATAGCGAATACCCAGCAAAATAAAAAGAGTTTACTGCCACTATGAAAGATTAATGGTGAGTTCTATTTTTGCATTGAAAACATATCTGTAATTAGTAAGTAGTGGTAGATAAAAATGTTTAGTGTATTGGCCTTAAATCTCCAGCAGAGGCCGATATTTAGTTGAGCCAAACAGCAGCGTAAAAATATGCATAAAGAAGTGTTATTTGAACACTTGAGTCCAAAGAGGTACTGCAGAAATGTGAATACACTGCTCTTTTATTCATTTTCTATTAAAACAAGGTTGTGGATGTACTAAATTTAAATGTGATAATTTGGGGGAAATTATCTAAATTGACTCTGCATATCTGCAGATCTTATCGGCTATCACTTTCTCTCAATTCTAAAAAATCGCCATTGACCAGGAAAAAAACACAAAAACATATTGATCAATCTCTAATAAAAAATACTTACTTTATTTACTTTACTTATATTAAATTTTTACATTTTATTTGTTTGTATTATTTCTTCTTTATGCTCAGAACCCATCTCGTAACCACAGAGCGTACAGACTCGCTGTGGCTAAACTCAGTCCTCCTTACATCCCCTTTATGCCTCTGCTCCTCAAAGGTACCATTAATTTTATATACAATATTTTCTTTTTTTTCTGTGATTGTTTTAACCATGGTTTCTTTAATCCAGATATGACATTTATCCATGAAGGAAATCTTAACTACATCGACAAACTGGTGAACTTTGAGAAAATGGTACGATCAAATGATGTGTTCTGAATAGTTGTTTTATCTCAAATGTAATAATTAATGTTTATATAACTTTATATATTTTAGCGCATGATTGCCAAGACGATGAAGATAGTCCGAGGATGCAGGAGTCAGCCTTATGGTAAGATTATTGTACACTGACTCATGATTTTGTGCTGGTTTAATTACGTACATTAAGCATTTAAAATAGTAACATGTATATTCAATTTTCGCAGTGCCTTCATCTCCACAGAGAGGTCTAGCAGATCGAATGTTTCTAGACGGGCCTGCCAATCGGATATCTACATGTAAGGAGTATTTTCTACACTTGTGGCAGTTTTTTGACCTACACCCTATTTCCACCCACTTCTCTGTGAACCAAGTCATGCAAATGTTACAAAGCCCTTTGTTCAACTATAAATAGACCTAAATGAAAATATGCTGCTTGCTATGGTAAAATGTCACAATGAAGGCAGGTCCCTCAGCAGTTTTGAACAGGAAGTCAGTGCACCCATTTCTATTATTCAAGTATTTTAGATGAATATTGTGGTTTACAATGAACAAAATGTAAACTGGAATTTCACTTAAGGAAGATTAATAAGATTATCTAATTGCATAAAGATGAAATAATGTGGACTTGTCTCTTCAGACTCAGAACTTGCTCACCCTCTGAGGACGCCCAGTAACATCAGACACTACATCCTGAACCTGAAGGTGATTGACCACCAGCGCAGACTCACCCAGCTGTCCAGGACCCTCGAGAGCTAGAGCTCAGTCTGCATGAGGACATTTACACAAGAGACTCTCCTTTAATATGGATGTATTCAGACTGAAGCAGATCACCACTGCACGTGGACAGCACACACACACACACACACACACGCACACACACACACACACACACACACACACACACACACACACACACACACACACACACACACACACACACACACACACTGCAGGAGGGCTGTGTCACACCTGCTGTGAAGTTACTTTACTTATACATTTGTGTATAAATCTACACTGTGTTGTTCTATAGAGCAAAATGGAATATGTAGATAAGTTACTGACTTGAATCTGTAGCTCTCACAGTTACTGCTGGATTTACAAAGACAATACATCTTTTTTGACTGGCATTTTTTAAATGACAAGTCAAAGCTACTAAAATTAAAATTAAATACTCAAAATTCAAGAAAAACATACCTGTGTATGTCATTTTGCAAATGATCAATGAGACATCATACAGCTACATTACATTTTTTGTACCTATGTATATAATGTATATACTAGTATTTTATCAGCACTTTGGCTACAAAACCACTAAGTGGCATTCTTGTAATAATAAATTTTATAAATAAATCATTTTCACTGACTGATAAGTAAAGCAAAGACAAGTTGTAAAAATGGAAATACTTTATTAAACAAACAGGTAAAAACTGACTTCCAAAGAGCCCATTTCATCCCCCCAACAAAAATGATGTCCCCAATATGGGGTGAAAAATTCACAACAAATTAGTTAGCATTCGAATCCATATACTCTCCTTGTCATAAATATGTACAACTTCTTTTGAAAGTCAGAGAGAGCTAGAAAAATGGGCCACAGCATGAACAAGAAAAACCCAGTGCTTTCTCCTGAAGTAACTGTGGTGGAGTGAGTCCCATTCAGAGTCAACACAACATGATTCTTTAGACTGTCTTAAAGGTTATTACGTAAATGATCCCATTGCTTTTCTGATGTCCAGGCTTGTTGTAGCCAGATGTCTAGCAAATGCATGTTTGTCCAATAGTATTCACTGGTATGTTTAATATTACAGACAACTTAAATTACCCAGTTACTGCTAAACAGAGTTTAGAGTTAGTCTTGGGAGAAATGGACCAGAAATGTGCTCAAACGTGTGAAATCTTAGTAGTAACTGTGGCACTCCTGCTGTTGTCTTGGTGAGAGTACAGTAAGTGAAAGCACAAACCCACACACTCTGCTCCATCAGAAATAAAAGCAGTCACAAATAAAACTCATTGTAATGAAACAAAGGTGAATATAAATATTGCACTTCCAAACTACATCGTGTGTTCCCAGCGCCAGTACATGATCCCTTTGAGGTACAAAGTCACACTACAAAAACATGCTTGCGCTGTTTAAAATGCCTATGACAGGTCAGACTACTCTTTTTACTAGAACACCGTTAAGATCATTATTCTAGTTAAGATTTTGCTAAAAATCTGAAAAAATCTAAAGAAATCATGACATCATACTAGGGAATTCCATAGCTGTTATCTAGCACTCATGTACACTGGGCCAAACTCCTAAAGTGTACACAGAAATTGTTATTTGGCAAATAAAAGTATATTTTGTTGAAATGATAGTGTTTAAATTGTGCTGAACATATGCATAGAATTCTCCCTAGTATGATGTCCACAAAAACTCTTTCCTGTAATTTTCAACATATTTTTCAACTTCTTCTTTACAAATTGCTTCTTGATTGGTGTAAAAAAATAATAAAAATAAGTAAAATCAGAGAACCTAAAAATCAGTCATACACACTTTAAAAATCAAACTTGTGAAGTTTGGAGGGATGAACGCAGCACTGGGAAGGCCACTCATACTCGCACACTCATAAATACACCACTCACACAATGTATTTGAATACAGCCTCTCATTCCACACACACAACCCGCTAAGTATTTACATTAAGGCACTCAACCAATCTTTATGATGAATTAAAGTCAATGTCCCTGGAGCCATTTTGGTGACTTTAACAAATGTAGTTGACTTAAAGGTACACTATGTAACTTTTCTGGTATGGTTCCACTACTTACTCGTCTCCATGGGGATGTTACTGCCAGGAATGTTCAACAGTATGTCAGTCAATTAAGATATCTAGTATTTATTTCACTACAGATGTGTTATTGCTCAACAAATACCCTGAAAACATACATTCTTATTATGAGCAGAGTCCCCAGATCTCCCCTTATAACTTTGCCCTGTGGCACCACCTACCTGCAGGTCTCCATGGAGATAGCTAACTAAAATGCCATACTGTGCAACATTCTAGGCTAAGCAAGAACATCTCAAACTAGTAGCAGACCCTCTAGCAGAAAAGTTACATAGTGCGTCTTTAAAAACATGGGACTTGTTTCACTCAATGGGTGACTAAAATACAGTAACTCAGTGAGCTCCTGAGGACTGGTGATGCTACAGCGCTGCTCCTGATTGTCTCGTCTTTGGTTCTCATTGATAATCTATGGCTATACTTCCTGGTCCTGGGTCATTTGAGACATTGTTAGCATTAGGGCTACGGTATATCATAATTAGGACGGTTGCAATTGGCAAATATCAAAGACTGCAATTGTTTGAGTAACAATTCCCTCTAGACACAATATTTTTTTTGTTTGTAATCACGTCTAAAAGCTGCTAATCTGTAGTTTAGACCTCTACAATGTCCTGAAATGCATAGGATTCTTGGATTAGATTTCAGATTTCAGTCTTTCTTTCAAATGTGAATGCTCCTGGACGGATTTAAAACGTGGACTTTGAACAGAAATTACATAACATAAGCTACAAAACTAGTCATATTTCCAAAATCGTTCAGCCCTAGTTAGCACATACATAGTTTCTTTTGCATTTCAATAGAGTCCAAACTGCTCCCACTGTTTTCAATGAGGTTCTCAGGTGGTCAGGAGTGGTCCAGTCTCTTCCCAGTTGTCATTAGCAACAGCCACTGCAGCATTTGTACAGAGCAGAGTTCAGATATCAAAGGAAGGAGTCAGTCTTTGGGTCTAACATCAGTAGATTTCCTTTGAGTCCATCTCCGCCTGCACTGTCCACCAACCTGAGCCGTATTTCACTGCCCTGCACGAGTCGGTTCAATATAGAGGCGGGCCATATATCGAAAAATGGATATCGCAATTATAAGCATACTTAGAATATTGAATTTATCGACTATACTTTTAACTCTTAAGAATTACATTTAAAAGAAACAGAACCAACTACTGTAATCTCCCAGAGATTAGAGACAGAGATTGCTCTTATTATTTGTTGCACTTATTTAAAATTTTGATGAGAAGTACTTTCAAAACACAAGTATTTGCTACAGTGAATGGTTCAGTACTTTAACTTGGGTAATAATTGACTGAACAACTTTAACTTGTATTGGACTAATATTTGACCTGGTACATCTGCACTCTTACTCAGGTAGTCAAAGCAGTATTTTAGCACATTCTTGCATTGTTGAAATATAGTCTGATTATAATGCATAACAATCAGAACGCATAATCAATCGAGATATACATTTTTGTCAATATCGCCCACCTCTAGTTCAATCCTGAAGTTAAAAATCTGTAATTGTGAGTACACAGCTCTGGTATACAGCGCTATAGGGTCCATATCCATCTTATATGTCCACTATTCTCCTGACAGTGGACACAGCAGTTCAAGCACCAAAGGCAATTACAGGTGGTCTAAAATTTGTCCCAGAAAAAACACAAAAATCAGACGTTATAGGTATCTTCTGAAATCCACGTATTCGTCAAGACAGTGGACTACAGTTCTCCAGTCACTTCTTTGTAATTCTCGACAGTCGTTTTGTAACACTGATATAAATGTCTGTTTGATTTCAGTCCTAAAAATTCAGATAAAAACATAAATAACATGAAAAAAAAACATTCATTTGGTTTGGAGATCTTTGGATTGTTGTTTAGTGCAGCACAATGGAGTTCCAGTGGTCTCTCTTCTTTCTTTCCTTCTGTCTTCTGCTATCACACGCTCTTTCTCCCTCTTCCAATCCATCTCTTCATTGCAATCATAAGGCCAGGTATTGTGGTTCTCGTACAAGACGATCAAATGCTTTAAGCCTCTGATGCAGCCTGTGGTTTGAGCTGTGCCTTCTCCATCGCGGTGCCGTAGGGAACCGATCTCTTGAAGAAACCCAACTGCAAGATTAAAGAAGGATGGATTATGTGAGTCTAAACATGTTTTTCTGGAAATTGCAGGGTCTAATGAGTTGTAATGTTTTGTATGTTTTCATTCAGAGCAGAACTGACCTTGTATAAGATGTAAATGAGCAGAGCTAGCAGGAGAAGTCCAACTAAAAGCCAGGATAATGATCCAAAGAGGAACTGAGTTTTCAATATCAGGCTTGTTCCATACCACTGGAGTCACCACCTACAGGGAGATTTAACAAAGACATTTATTAAGACATAACACTGGCAATCTCATGTTTTACCAATCACAATACAATCTATTCTATACCTTTATATCCTGTTGAGTCAAAGATGTGTGGTTTTGTTGAGGGCGCGTAATAAAAAGGCATAGCAAACTATATATACTCACTTGCTGCACTGAGATGAAGCAAAGGATCGTGGTCTAAGTATAAAAACTTCATTTGTCCTAATCATTTGAAATCAAGGAGCATGATCCTTCGAAGGAAGTCTGAAAAATGAACAGCTAAACTAATACAAAACTAAATAATTACAGCCTTTGTGATTTGATAACTGTGCCAATTGAAATTGTAATTCTGATATACTGATCAACCCTTTCAAAACAGGCTGAAAAAAATGCTAAAATGCAGATCTGTAAAAAATGTTAGAATGGATTTTTTTACTAAAGCTTTTCTCCCCACAAGAAAATTTTACACATTATATCATAACGTTTAGACATGTTTCAAAGAAAATAACTCTTAAGATAGTCAAAATCATTCAGAAATCATACCTTTTTTTGTCCACTTGGTGCATATTTAGGCAGAATCGCATATGGCATCTTCTCCACACTGTAGCGGGCCAGGCACTCCAGCACATACTGCTTATAGGCTCTCTGAAAGATGGACAAAACTGATTCAACATGGATGCAGTGCTCATTGGGACACACTAGATGGCGACAAACACTCACAAACAATAGATGCCCTTTAATCACATCCAGATTCCAATGTTATGACTCTGTATTAATGAGTTTTCAGTGCATTCACACTTATGTACTCTTGCTGTTGTAGCAAACAGTGGGAGGTGACTGTGACTGGCCTTGAGGATTTAATATATGAAGCCAGGGAAACCGAAATGGCTGGAGCTCTGGCAGAGAAGGTAGCCAAAAGAAGCCAATTTTCCTCCCTCAGCATATTATCTAACCTTCACACAGCAGCGACATGACTGCCAATATAGCATAGAGATTTGCTATTTTATTGATCCATTAACCAGCACCCAAAAACATTTCTGTTGATTAATATATGTGTTCTGGTTTCAAATATGCTGAAAAACATTTGTCATTCGAGTAGGAAGAAATATTATGAAACAAGCCAAATAATGTGAATGATATAACCAGAGGTGGGTAGAAATAAAGTAACATAATGTTGAATTTGAAGTTAATGTACTTGGAAGGGCATTCAATTTTCAAAGAATATACCATAAAAATTAGTAAGATTAGATACAAATGCTCAGATAATTACTTTTTCCCAACAGAAAGCTTTTAGCCTTTACTTTTAGTGGGAAGAGTAACCTGAACTTTTACTTAGGTTTAGTAAGTGAGCGCTATTTTAAAATATATTACTCAAATAGAAGTAAAAGTATGCTGTCTGCAAACAAGTACAATTTTATTAAAGTAAAGTTGAGTATAAAGTTACTCAGTGAATGTATCGAGTAAATGTAACTGCTACCCACCTCTGCATGTAGCCACAAAAATGTAGATGGATATTTAAATAATTTCAAATAATGTAGACATGATGTTTTGCAATATACATCATCCTAGTCTGGCTATGTTACCTACTATACAACTTCTGATTTTTTCTTGAATACTGAAAAGAGTTATATTCTGCCAAACTTTGACAGAAGAAAAGACACAGAAGCCAGTCGGAAAATCTTAATCTATAGCTCTCTCTCGCACACACGCACACACAACACACACAACACACACAGACTTCCTTTAGCCTTTGTGATCAGATGGAAACACATGTGCAGTTGCTACAATACCGTCTCTGTATAAGGCAAAAGTTCATGTTATTCACACACACCTCCATGAAAGTCTCTGCCCAGACTCGAGAGCGCACTTTGAGGATAGCAGTGGTCCCTCGCTCCAGGAGACCCACGTTGCATTGAAGCGTCCAGCATTCAACGTTCGAACAAGACTAAAACACAGAGAGAAAGACAGATTGTTATTATACTGCATATTTGATACTTTTATTGTTTTATTAATTGTGTTAATGTTGTAGAATAAACTGAATTAGAGGCATAAGGCAGGAGAAGTTTATTTACCATCAGTACATTGTGATAGTGTTGTCCATTCCAGTGTAACATTTTAATATCTGGTGTTGGAAGACCAGTTAAGTCACAGTCTACTCTAGTTCAATCTGGCTATGCTTCTTTTGTAGGGAGTATTATACCACTGATGATGTAAGCTAAGATGACAAGGATTGAGCTGGCAGTGAGTGTTTTAGGTACAGAACAGCAATGAAAACAGGGGACTAAAGATGGAAATAAGCTTTGGCTACAATCCTCCATATTTACAAGTACATGTTTTGTTTTGTTTTTTCTTTTGCATTATCTGCAATGCATTATCTGCAGTTTATCTCAGTTAATCTAATCTAAACTAGTTGATTTTATTTTGCTATGTGAAGCGCTTTGGAAATGATGTATTTGTTTGTGAAATGTGCTTACAGTGGGTTGGGTTACATATCAGCCATACAGAAGCAATTCTCAAATTTGTCATATTACAAACCTGGATTAGCTAAAGGGGAGAATAAATACATATGCAGGAACACTGAAACCTGCAGAAATGAAACTACATACAACTCATGGTGTGTGTATGATTAGAAGACTACATTAGAACATGGTTAAAGGCTCAGTTTTGTGTAATATATGTTTATGTATTTTGGTAGCACTCGGGAGTCTTTTGGATAGTTTACAATGGTTTTAGTTTAGATCTGCTTTAGTCTGGGTTTAGACCTACTTAAGTACATAAGGAGTATCCTGGGGTACAATACCAACTTCAGAAAGATAGAGTGACTAAAACAGAGCTTAACTAGATCAAAACGAAGACTAAACCAAGACTAAACTATCCTCTGACTGTACTCTACCAGAAAAAGCCACCATACCACGAATGTTACCTCTCCAACAGTTAAAAAAAGTTTGAAAACCACTGCAATCCAGGAACATATGGTTGAAAATAAATACTAAAAAGCCAGATGTGATTACATGTAAAACCATAAAAGTCAAATGTGGTAAAACAGTCGTGTTCATGTTGTAAGTTCAATAAATAAAACAAAGAGTCCAATGTTATGATCCCTATTCCACAGCCTGCTTCAAATGAACATAGAGGAATGTCATGAGACTGTAAAAACACACTGCCCTCTGCATCATTCCAACCACAAAACCAGGCAATTGCACTTAAGACTTTAATGCACTTAATTGGGCATCTGAAGGGAAGTTGGTGCATATAACATTTTAATAAACAGAAAAATTGTTGGAAGGGTGTTGGAAGACCACCCCTAAGTGTGACAGTTTGGTGGGCTTTAGTTTAAATGTGATGCCAAGTGTAGCCATGACGGAAAAAGTGGGGATACACAGAAAAAGGGTCAAATTTACATGTATTAAAGGACTTCGATATTTACTTAAAGAAGACATACTTGGCTTTTTTCTGTTTTTTAGTAATGCAATTTAATGTACCTAGATCATGAGTTTATATTTTTACAACTAAAATGGCTTAATATTGCAATCCTTCTGTTCAAATCAGCCAAATTGATAGTCCCTGCCTTTTCATAGTGAAATTTCATAGTAGCAAGCAGTAGATTTTTGTTATTTTCAAGTGTTTTTACTGTAGAAAATGGTTATGTACATGCTTGACCTGGAGTCTGAATTTTTTGAATAATCACACAGCAGCAGCAGCAGCAGCAGTTGACAGTTGTTAGTCATTTGATGAAGATACAGTTGACATTGTTCATTTAATTGTGTAGGACCCACCCAGTTCCTTTAGACTGGAGGTTTAGACAGACTTAATGAAGGCATGCAGCAGACAGAGAGCGCATCGGAGCACTTCCTCTCTCTCTTCTTTTATGTCTCATTCATGCCACAGGAGGAGAAGGGGCAAAAGGGGCAGGAGGCTCTGAACATGGGGCAATGCCAAAGATGCCTCCGACCCACAATGACCTGTCTGTGGAGAGATTATGTGGTCCAGAGGGAGTTTTTAGATACATCTACATAGGTTGTTCTCAGAATCCAGAAAGTGCATATGTATATTACACTCTTGCAGTCTATGCAGATGTGTGTGCATATTTAGTAAGTTGGCAATTATAATGCTACAAAACAACAACAGCAATAACTGGTATTAACTGTAGCATGTCTGTGTAGTAGTAGTAGTAGCAGTAATAGTAATAGTAGTAGTAGTAGTCCAAAACTGCACTCACAAAACTACAACTGCACAGGAGTTCATTCAAAAACAACTATTTATGCAGAAAAAGTACTAAGAAAGAATGTATTTGAGTTTTAGTCTGCCTTTTTACATATAAATACCAAAAAAATACAAATATTTCTGCTAACTCACTAACTTCTCCTTTCTGCTACAAAATTCTGATACAAATTTTGGTCATCTAAGACACCACTGACCGATTAAACTGACCATACAACTAAAGTCGACTGCACCAAAAATGATTATATTTTCATAACTCAAGGGCTCTTTGTTTACATAGGGTCCAGAGGTTTGGGTCACATTACCATGGAAACCAGACGTCTAGAGGCAGTAAAGCCCTCTTAAAACTCGTACTGTGATCAGTCACTCAGGCGTGTAACATTAACAAGGAGAACTTGAAGAACGCAAGAGTGACTGCTTCTCAAAAGGTGGGATTAGTTCCACTATGTCATGGTCGCTACTTCATTTGGAATCACAAAATTATTATTTATTTTTAAAGCCCTGTGCACCGTGTAAGTCCTTAGCCAAAAAACAGGCTACAATGAAAGCTTTGTTTTTTGTTTTTTTTTGGGGGGGAAACATGCGTCCTAGCTGTGAACGAGCTTGCATCGCCACAAACCTGACTCGTACTTGTTGGTCCTTTGGTTATAAGCTTACACGGTATGTAGTAATAGTAGTAGTAGCAGTAGTAGTACCAGCAGTAGTGTCAGTAGTAGAAGTAGCAACAATAGAGTAGTAGTAGTAGTAGTAGTAGTAGTAGTAGTAGTAGTAGTAGCAGCAGTGGTAGTAGTAGTAGCAGAAGTAGTAGTAGAAGTAGAAGTAGTAATAGTAGTAATAAGTAGCAGTAAGTAGTAGTTATAATCTTCTGCAGTCTGACATAAAACGTATCTATCTCCATGAAGAAAGTTAGGAAAAATGGTTTTAACTTTGTATAGACATCCCATCATGCAGGTGACATGCAAAGTACCACCTCCTGAAAGTTACATACTGTTGCTTTAGATTGAAAAATTAAAACCCAATTTAACCAAACTTACACCAAAGTTCCTATATTTAACAGCCATTTTATTTGTCTGAAAACAGTGCATTTGTGTTCAAATTTAACATGAGCTGAATAGGCTTCTCAGTCTAACTCTCTCCACATGGACTTAAGTTTTCTTGATAAAATGGACTTTTAGGGCTGCAAAACATCTGAAAACATTTGGCCAGCATACTACAACGTTTTTGTAATAAAAATCAACTGGAAAATCTGTAATAGTAAAATGTCTACTTAGATTAAATTAAACCATACATTTGAGCTGTTTCGCAAACTTACTTGTCTATACATTTTACTGTGATCACTCATCTAGGCGTGTAAAAAGGACATGAAGAACTTAAAGAACTGAAGAGTGGCTCCTCCTCACATGGCAGCATTAGTTCCACCTCTGTGTCTGTGTGAATACTGTGACTTCCAGACAGATGGAGTCACGTGGGCTGTGCCTTCATTCAAACTATGGGAGATGTTTAAAGTAGATAGACTCCACAGACAGGCCAAGGGGATAAGAGCTCCTGTGGGAAGATGGTTAGCAAGGCAAGCAGTTACATGGGAAAACAAGTGGGAATAAGGAAGCAAATTTGGTTTTTGGGTGACATGCCTTAACTGAGGTGTCAAACAAATGTGAATGGAGTGTGAATTTATTGAACAGAAAGTACAGAATTTAAACCATTATTTAAAAGATTACACTACCATTTCAATATTGTCTTGTTGACAATACCACCTCTAGACTTTCCAAATGAAGCACTTAAAACTATTAGGAGATTCTGACAGTAGATAGGATTATTTCAGACATGGCCTCTGGCAAAATAGCATTGGTGGGAAGCTGTTAGTGTCCATAGAGCAGTGGGGGTCTCCTACTGCTAATAGTGCGGTCAGAGCTCAGTGTCACTACAGAGGAAGACAAATGGACCCCTGACCAATATACTTGGAACTAGTGCAATTTTCTTTTATTGATGATATACTGATAGTGCTGGATACTTTAAGATTTTTTTTATTGTTTTCTAAAATAACATAAGAATACCTGTAGTTATTTTTCACTGCCTATAACATATATAGTGTAGCTGTAAGTAGTAGTAGTAGTAATACAGTAGTAGTAAGTAGTAGTAAGTAGTAATGGCAAGTAGTAGTAGTAATAGAAGTGGTAGAAAGTTGCAGTAGTAGTAGTATGTTTTTGGGTTTTTTTGGGGGGTTTTTTTGACATTTTTTGGAGGTACCGAGCCCTATATATTGCCCTGTATTTACATCTAATTTACTTTCCAGCTGAAGTGGTTACTTCAAACTGTTGACTGGCGTTGGTGGGAAGCTGTTAGCGAGCAGAGCCCGTACATATAAAGGGAGTCTCCTTGTGCTAATAGTGCAGTCAGGGCTCCATGTCACCGGGCAGAGGAAGACAAATGGCTGAATTCACTCATCACTTTGAACAGATCCTGAGGGACGGCAGAGGGACTGGACACAGCTCTAGTTACACCCCCTCTTCCTCTGCTCCTGTCCGGCTTTTACAGACCCCCCACAGAACAAATGTGTCCCTCCCACCACTCCTCCACACACTCCTCTTATCTGGGGGGAAGAGGAAGTAGCCAGGAGGTAGCCAACTTAGGTCCGCTTTGAACAAATTGGTAGCGGATCCAGGGTCAGCTGAAAGATTAGAGATTTAAGAGTGCTGACGCAAGAGGTCACAAAAAGAAACACTTAACCCAAGATACAACGTTTAATCTTGGACAGCACCTCCCTATGGTATTGACAATTTAGTATGGGTACATAAGCCTATTGTGATTTAGTTATACAGCCCAAAAGTAAGAGCTAGTGTTTAGGTAAAATAGCAGAGGAAAACTAAAAAAAATTACTTGAACGGTTGCAATGAACAATATCAGCGGAGATGAAAATATGATGGATTTGAAATAAATGCCAAAGTAACAGTTCAGCAGATATCCCATTTTGTTCTATAAATTGGTGTAATCAGCCAGTTTATTGGCCAGTGCTGACCCAAAACGTCTCCTAATGTTAAAACTGTATATTTACAAGATGTTCTGCAATTACTTTTAACAATAAATAATAGTTATAAAACACATTTGGATCATCTTTTTTACCACTGTTAAGGCCGCCACACACTGCAGGAGAATTTGCCCGATTTTGGCTGCGATTTGCTTCAGCCCGAGTTCGGGGAGGAGCGACCGGACCCGTAACATACAAACTCGGGATACAGCAAAAATAATGAGAAGACTTTATTACTCACCTCTCGTAAAGTGGTAAGTTTAAAGTGCAGCATCTCATCCACATTATCCATAGAAATTGTCCTCCACAAATAAGGACATCCAGTCCACAAAACAGCGCTATTAATCCAGTTTGTGGCGTTCTTTGAAAGTAAAAAGACAAGAGTAGTTCCTCACGTGTGTCTGTTCACATCCACAGCGCGCGGATCGAGGTGAAGCTGCAGATTAGCGACAGTGACTCTACTTCCTGTGTACTTTATCACCAATCTTTTATGCTTTAAAAACCATGTATCTGAAATATTGCACCACATTTCACAAATAATAATAACACAATTTTGACTTGTATCTAAACTAGAAGTGCAGTGCTCTGATGTTTGAACACTTAGAGTCTCAAAGTGAGTCGTTTTACTGTAGACAGGAAACAGCTGACGCGATCGCGCTCACAACTTTATAGTCTGTGGTCCGCAGCCTTATCCCGCTGCAGTATTTGCAATCGGAGATTTTAAGTCTCATAAGATTCTCCTCGTGTCTGTGGTGTGCACTTTTTGTTGCAAGTTTAAAAATCGTTTAAGACCGAAAAATCCTCTAGTGTGTGGCAGTCATTAGGGTATTAAATGTGCTAAATCACTTCAAATATGTTCTAAAAAGCATGGGATTCTTGTATTAGTTTAGCAATTAATATTTCGGTGAACAACATAACGATTTATTTCAGTAAATCATGAATAAAAACATAAATCATTAATCGCAATGTTTGTCTGAAACATTTCTCTCTCAAATCGTTCAGCCCTGTTGAACCATATTTGCACCATATTGCTTTACCATTTTCACCGCTGTCAGCATGAACATTTGGCATGTGGCATCAATACTGAAATAATGCGAGATTTAGATAATGTTACATCCCAAATATCTATTGTATTTACTATTATTAAAAATACTATAGCAACAAGCAAGGTTTGTAATTCTAGATCTTCTCCAAAAGTCTGTGTCTATATGGGTCCTGAAAACTCCAGCATAAACAGCCAGACATCACTCTCTTTGGAAAGCCCAACACTTGTGAATGATAAATCACCTTAAAGCTGTGTTTTCACTGAGAGTCTAACATCTTGAAGTTGCCAGTATTACCAGTGAATACTTTTTATCGTCCTTTCAGTCCAACTTGGCAACACAAACAGAGTCACAGCTCCAGTGAATGAATCTCATCTGTAAATGTCATCTCTGTAGCAGCAGCTGTTTTGGCCGGGTCTCTCCGATATGCTGCTGTCTATGCATTAAATGTGTTCTCTCTATACTGTAAAATATAGAATACAGAGTGTTTGACTTTGATTTAGGTGGTGTTCGCATCCTAATTACATGTCATACTTTGTCACAGTAAACTTGTAATATTAATCTTATGGCTTAGTGCTTTCAACTGACAACCATCACGTCTTTGGGGTTGACTAGTGGCACCATTTTCTGAAGTTGGTGTGAAGAAAATCATTCCACTTTTGTTTATTTATGCTGACAGCGAATACTTTGAACTTTAGGCCCAGTAATTACAGATAGATTAACCATAAATGAAGAAAAACATCTGCAATTTAACAGTTAAACCACAAATTCCACCATAGTCCTCCAGCTCAGTTTAAAATAATAATTTGAATGATTTCAAGTCAGTTGAGGGTCTAACACCTTCTTGTTTTCATAGATGCTTTGCTTGGGATGTTCCACAGTATGGCATTAAACATGGAGACAAGCAAGTGTTGCTCTAGGCCAAATTATAGGTCAGATCTGTGGAGAGGCAAGAGGCAACCTAGCCCATGGTAATAATGCATGTTTTTCAATGTATCTTTCAGCAATACAAGTTTATGATAGATAAGTCTGTTGCCATAATCTGGAACAACGTCGTCAGGTTTGTGGAGATGCAAGCTCACTTGGATACTCTAGTCCAGGCTAAGCAAAATCTTCATGGAGACAAGGTAGAAAAGTTACACATGGTACCTTTAACTAATCTAGATATTTTTTGCAGTGTATGAACCAGATGTCAAGCAGGACTGCACTTCTGGCTCTCCCATCAACTCCTCCATCAAAGGGGCTTTCAAAATACTGTATGAAGGACGCTCATAGACAACCCAAGGGACCCAAGGCTACACAGAGAGCTCCACATGACATCACTGTGGACAGCAGCCAGCGTGGACAGAGGGGGGACACAAGGAAAACAGAGCTAGAGAGGAGAGAGGAGAGAAGGACACGACCCAGTGGAGTCCCGTAAAAGAATGTTGTAAAACGAGGCTTTGAAACTGTGGAATATTTCAGATGTGCAGAGAGGTAAATGGAGCTGCAAATTGTCTGTCTGGATTAAAGATTTTTTAAATAATTATAAACATATTTTCTTTGGGGTGATTTAAAAGTTGCAAAACAGTAGTATTGTAAATCAAATACTTTAAATTTAACATTCAGAGTTGAAGATATTATACAAAACCTGTGGCTGTATGGGACTACATTGCTGATTCTCTCTTTTCTCAAAGATCCTATTTACAGTATTAAGCCATTTTGGACACTTTAGCCTTACAATTTCACATTTAAAATGAAAATTATGGGTTTTGGGGGGTTTTTTTTAGTAAATAACCTATAGCTAATTTGGAAGGATACAAAATGTCACGATTACCACCTGGTGACATCAAACAGTGGAGTCAAGTTTTTCTCAAGGGGGAGATCTAAATATGCTGGATTACACAAATATGCATGAATGAATAAACACATTTCCTTGTATATTTCTGATGACAGAACGAAATTACAACACCGTAACAACTTCCAAAAAGTCAGTTTAGCAGAGTTTAGGACCTATGAGAGCTCTAACCACCAGCTGAAACTGGACTCCTTTGCTTTGTCTGTTTTCCTTGTCATATAAACATGGAAGGCCTTTGTTTATTAGTTGCTTATCTGACTGGTTTCCGAGGCAACCAAGACGTGACCGGCAGCCAGACAGGAAGAAGCACTGGACATAAACCTCGTGAACTGCCATTATCCTTTTCATCCAGTGACAAGGTGCAAACAGGAAAACTGATCTTGAGTTCAGGAACTGGCAACACGAGCTCAGTGGAGTGGAACCCTGACGTCTGATACACAACTACAACTGGAGGCTAGGACATGTGGACAATGTAGTTTTATGAATGGGAGACAGGTGTAAGGCAGTGTTCCCAACTGTTTTTGTCTTGATACCCCCGAAACTTAATCTCACATTCAAGTACCACCTAACTTGAGTGATATGCAAAAAAGTCTGTTTAAAATGACTATAGTGGCACATAGTAATTATTACATGACTATTTTGGCCATTATATTTTCTTGTTTTAATTATACTGATGTCCAAAATCCTCCAAAACATTCTTAAAGGTGGATTGTGTAACTTTTGTGTTGGAGGGTCCGTCAAATGCTTTTCTCCGTGGAGATGTTATTGCTTTGTCTGGAATGTTTCACAATACGATATTAAACCTTTTTATCATCATGGGGACCAAGTTACAGGTCAGATCTGTGGAGAGGCGACCCCACACACAGACAGACCAGAATGCCTGTTGGGTTTTTTTAGGTATTTTTGAGCTACAAAACCACCTGTAATTGAATAAATGTAAAGTAGAGCTGTTTAATGTCATACTGTGGAACATTCCAGGCAGAGCAATGACATATCCATAGAAACAAGCAGTTGACGGACCCCCAACCAAAAAGTTACATAGTGCACCTTTCAGAATTAACCATGGCTACATGGTTAATCACTATTAAATCAAGATTGCAATTCGAATGGTCGCAAATAGCCTATCTCAGAATATATTTAGGCAACAAAAGAGAACTAAATGCCCACTTCCTCTAAAATCTGCTTATTCTGCAATTTCAATCACTACAAAATTTCAGATTTTTGTACTTTTTTAGTTATTCTCTCAGGTTTAATCCTCCCGTATGTTTAAAAAGTGCACAATTTTGTTTATGCTATTATAGTGGTGTAGTGACTTTAGTTTTCACCCATCAACCTACACATCTTCATCTACATTACTATCTCTAGTCACAATATATGGCACTGATTGTGGTAGAGAGGAGGTGGTTTTGAGATAGACCGACTTTGTGCCTAGATCTGACACAAAAAGTACCAGACAAAAAGTAAAAAAATACCCTCCATCCAAATCATGAAATCTACAGTGTCATCTTACCTTCTTTATCAAACTCAATGGCGTGACAATCTGACCGGTCATCGCTCCACGGGCAGTAAAAGACGGCTCCCCCCTCGGTGACGTTAACCTGCCACGTGCTAGCTTTGGCCGCTCCGACTACAACACTGGCACTGTAAGGACAAAAGGAGAAAAAATGCATTAACAACTTATATGACATTCACTAGACCGCAAACTGCTGACAAACCCATAAAAACTAAAGCAAGCATTTTCAGCGTTTTATCTGGCATCAATTAGGACTGCCAAGTTGCGTGCCAGACCTCCCATGTGATCGTTAACTGAAAATGCTGTACAGCCAACACGTTTTCGCATTTAGCAATTTGGAATTTTAAACAAGAAGCGAAACTTTTTAACAGGTTGCAGCAGTAGTTTACCAAATGCAATCCAAGCACGGGGAAACCACCACCAGTAAGACAAATGAGAGCATGCCATGTTAATATGCACTGTAACATATGGCCAGTGGTGGAACATAACAGTAAAATCCACGCAAAACACTTTTACTTTCAGTACATTTTTAAAACAGGTACTTAATATTTTAACTTAAAGGTGCTTTGTGTAACTTTTCTGGTGGGGGGTTCGTCAAATGCTTTTCTCCATGGAGATCTTATTGCTTTGACTGGAATTTTTCACTCTATGCTATTAAACCTTCCTATCTTCATGGTGACCAAACCAGACCAAGTTACAGGTCAGATCTGTGGAGAGGCGACCCCGCTCACAGTCACAATGCCTGTTTCTCTAAGTATTTTTGAGCTATAAAACCACCTGTAATTGAAAAAAATGTAAGGCAGAGCTGTTTAATGTCATACTGTGGAACATTCCAGGCAGAGCAATGATATATCCATAGAAACAAGCAGGTGATGGACCCCCAACCAAAAAGTTACATAGTGCAGCATTAAGTAGATTTATGCATGTGATACTTTTACTTGAGTATTTTTTTGCTCCAGTATCTGTACTTTTACCTAAATAACAAAATGTAGTCATTCTTCCACCACTGCATATGGGACTTGAGGGCTACAGTTAATCAGAAAAACAAGAAAGCAGACAGCCAAGTAAGTGGTGCTGTACTGTTGTTTTTTCAGCTGGGAGCAAAACTTCATGTCCTTGGAGCTACCTAAAGGCGAGAAGACCACTTAACCTGGACTATCATCAGCTGGGACTTAACATAAGGAATGAATTGCTGGGTTTCAAATAGCAAAACAACATTCTATAGGCCTGTAGTCTTAATGGAGGAGGGGTTGAATTTTTGTTTGTTTGTTCAATCATGGTTCAAAGACCCATATTACATGTTATAATGAGTGTTATAACATCTTCAAAGCTCAGAATGCTGCTGCTAGACTCCCTTCTAACTTATTCATGATACAAGTAACACCTGTTCTAGAGACAGGCTCTTCAAGTTATTCTGCCAGTCCAGCTCATGCATATGTTGTGGCATGATGGAGGTGGAAAAGTGATGGAGAAACCAAGTCTGAACCAGGATTACACCAAGTCTGAACCACCATGTCTATCCATCGGGTTCAGGAAGATAAATAATTAAGACTGTTCCCATTGCAATTAAACCATTTAAAACTAAATATTATATCTTTTGAACAGGAAAAAGTCCTCAAAATCTTGCGTATAATAGGAAGTCAAACCCCATGGATACCAGGTCTATACAGGGACTAAACCAGGACCAAGAACCAGCAAGATAAATTCAAGTAAAGCAGGAGTAAACTTGGACTAAATAAGGACTACACTGCACTCTGTTAGAATAATACTGGGACTAAACAAGAGCTCAACTACATCATTAGAAATGGGGTAAGGAGTCATCCTTCATGTTGAGGAATGAGTTATGTCTTGTACAGAATTACGTTTTTCTTCTGTCAATTTCTGTCTGCCCTTTAATAGACCTACAAAGAACCATTAGAATGAAATTAAATTAGGCTAGGCTAAATAAAGCAAAAATTAAGTAGCAGAACACACACTACACAAGAGCAGAACGCATTAAATGGCTTCAAAAAATAAAATCTACAGGACTGGACAAAAATGTAGCCATCAAACCAGCAGTAAAGTTAAAGGGGTTAAAGCTTTAATCCAGGTCTAAACCAGATCGAAACTGTGCAACAGCACCGAACAAGATCATTCAAGTATTACTACGGGCGCATTAGGGGATGGACATGTCTTGTGTTTTGTTCACACCTGCTTTCACGGTCTTGAGTCGTATGGGCTCCCTGAAGTGCCGCACCACCGCCAGCGTGTCCCGGTTGGTCAGCCCGCTCACCGGAGTACCGTTCACCTCCAGGAGCACGTCCCCGGGGCTGGGAAACCGTCCGGCGTGGCAAACCATCGCCTCGGCCGCTACATGGCCGACGTTACGGGAACTGGCCCAGCTCTGCGCCTCCTCGCACCTCCACCACGGTCATCAGCTCCCCCGATCCTCCCCAAGACACGGTGCATTCCTGGATCTTAGTAGACCAGTGTTTCTTTTTCTTTAGCGTTTTGGACATGCTTTAGCGCGTAAAAGTACTTCTCCTATGTATGTAAAATCCCTCAGTCGTCCAGGTAGAATCCATGGCAAAAAAAGGAGAAAATTTAATTTGTCAACTGGACATAGTTTATTTGGTTGAATACGTTTCGCAGCTCATCCAAGCTGCTTCCTCAGTTCTGGTCAGATGCTGGCGGACACTGCCTTATATCTGCTTGAAGGGAGGAGCTTAATTACAATGAAAATTACTCTGAGACAACACATATTTAAATACAGTTTCAGTTGGTCAGGTGATACAATATGGAGTTGTTAACAGTTTCTGTTAGTCATGTGAGTCTATTCAATATGGAGTGGGAGTGGGGGAGTAGTTAGCATATCCATTCAGGGCCATGATGGGTGTTTTCACACCTCTGGACCTGACCTGGCTAGTCCCATTGTTTTCCCAGTTTGTTTTGATTTAGGTTTGAGGATAGAGTTATAGATGGGAGACAAATGATGTCTGAGACCCCCATTTCTGTTCAAGGAAGGATTCTCTTTCTTGACAAAAATAGCTTCTTTAACTCCCCTCTCAAACCAGTTCTTTTCTCTGGCCAAGATCTGGACCTCGCTGTCCTCAAAGGAGTGGCCTGTGGCTTTTAGGTGGAGATGTACGGCAGATTGCGGCCCACCCTGGTTTTCCCGTCTGTGTTGATACATCCTTTTGTGAAGTGGCTGTTTTGTTTCTCCAATGTAGCGCTCACTGCAGTCTTCACTACACTGAATGGAGTAGACCACATTGCTTTGTTTGTGGCTCGGAGTTTTGTCCTTAGGATGGACCAGTTTTTGTCTTAAAGTGTTTGTGGGTTTGAAATAGACTGGGATTTCATGTTGTCTGAAGATCCTCTGTAGTTTTTCGGAAACGCCAGCCAGGTAAGGAATAGTTACACCCCTTCTCCTGGGCTCTGGTTCTCTGTTGTCCTGTTTCTTTGTTCTCTTCGTTTTATTGAAAGCCCATTTAGGATATCCACAAACGGAGAGGGCTTTCTCCACGTGTTGTTCTTCTTTCTCCTTTCCCTCTGCGCTTGTAGGAACCACTTGGGCCCTGTGATGTAATGTCCGAATGACTCCCAGTTTGTGCTGAAGTGGGTGGTGTGAATCAAAAAGCAGATATTGGTCGGTGTGTGTGGGCTTCCTGAAGACCTCTACCTGGAGTCGCCGGTCTTCTCTTATCGTTACCGCACAATCTAAGAAGGCCAATGTGTTGTCCTTGGCATCTTCACGTGTGAATTTGATGTTCGGATCTACAGAATTGATGTGTGCAGTAAAAGGTTCCAAATCTTGAATTTTGATTTTTGAGAAATTATCATCAACATAACGATACCAGTGTGTGGGTGGAGTGCCTGGATATGAGGCCAGGGCACTCTGTTCAAATTGTTCCATGTATAAGTTTGCAATGATAGGGGAGACCGGTGAGCCCATTGCACAGCCATGGATTTGCTTGTAAAAGTTTCCTCTGAACTGGAAATAGGTGGTACTTAAACAAATTTCCAGCAGTTGGCAGATTTGGTCGGGTGAAAGTTTGGTTCTCTCTTCTAGCTTGGTATCCTCCAGTAGTCTCCTCCTTGCTGCCTCCACCGCTACCGATGTAGGGATACAAGTGAAAAGAGAGGTCACATCAAAGGAAACCATTGTCTCATCCAGGTCAAACTGGAGATGCTTGATTTTGTTCACAAATTCGGCTGTGTTCTCAATGTGGTGCTCCGTGTTACCCACCAGCGGAGCCAAGATGGTTTTTAGGTGTTTGGCCACATTGTACGTGATGGAGTCTGTGCTGCATACAATGGGTCTGAGTGGTACTCCTTGTTTGTGGATCTTTGGGAGGCCATAGATGCCAGGGACGGCGTCACCAGGGTACAGTCTGTAATATAGCTGTCGATCAATGACTTCTTCCTTCTCCAACTTCTGCAAGCAATCAATGATCTTCTTTTTATACACATTGGTGGGGTCCCGTTTTAGTAATTCGTAGGTTGTGGTGTCACTGAGTAGGCTGTTAACCTTAGCCTCATAATCAGCTGAGTTCAGGATCACAGTGCATCTCCCTTTGTCGGCTGGGAGGATGTTGATGCTGTGGTCCTTCTCCAGAGCAGCGATGGCCTTCCTTTCCTCCGGTGTTACATTGGAGGGTGGAGGTTTGGCATTGCTCAGTGCAGCTGTTAATTTCAGTCTAATTTCAGTCTATCCTCAAACCTAAATCAAAACAAACTGGGAAAACAATGGGACTAGCCAGGTCAGGTCCAGAGGTGTGAAAACACCCATCATGGCCCTGAATGGATATGCTAACTACTCCCCCACTCCCACTCCATATTGAATAGACTCACATGACTAACAGAAACTGTTAACAACTCCATATTGTATCACCTGACCAACTGAAACTGTATTTAAATATGTGTTGTCTCAGAGTAATTTTCATTGTAAATAAGCTCCTCCCTTCAGGCAGATATAAAGCAGTGTCCGCCAGCATCTGACCAGAACTGAGGAAGCAGCTTGGATGAGCTGCGAAACGTATTCAACCAAATAAACTATGTCCAGTTGACAAATTAAATTTTCTCCTTTTTTTGCCATACTTCTCCTATGTAATCCAGTAGTCTCACCATAAAATCACAACTCCAAAATGCCTTAATCCTAATCAATATTGTTCCCAGTCTTCAGTGCATCTCCGGTCAGTGCTTGGGATGCGTGTCCGTGCGTAAGTGCTGCATTGAAACCCCAAAATGCCTCCACTGATGTTTAGACCGTCTGTATCCCACGGTCCAGTTCCAAGTAATGTGCGTAAACAAACAGTAGCAGCGTCTTGCTTCACTCTAGCGCTGCGTCGAGGCGCACGATCCCTTGGTAAAACAAGTTAGGAGGAAAAGAGCGCGAAAAGCCCACGTTGAAACTTTGGCGCGATCAGCTGTTGACTAACTGAGGTACGGATGACAGCTCGCCGTACCTCCAACGCTACTACCGAGGGAACTTTAGGCACCTGTCCTCTCTTTCCTCCTCCTTCTCAGTGACATCAGCAAGTCAGTCAACCCTTGGAAACGGGAAAACATAACCCGCTCCAATTACGCAACGCTTCGGAGTCCCTCTCGCTAAGCAAACTGCAGTGTTCACCTCGCCGCTAAAAATCGCGACGGGGATTTTCAACTCCAAATTACTCAGGAGCATGCAAGAGCCGTGATCCGATTAGGCTTCGCTCCGTAACTTTTTTCCAATCTTTTTCCGTGTTGCTCCCTCCATTGCAATTCCTTTCGTCCAATCGGAGGTCAGAGGATGCTCCCTAGGGTGTTCAAGCAGAGCCAATGGTCAATGAAGATGGGCGGGACATGCGTGGAGCTCTGGGAACCTCTGGGTTTTGTGTTTAACGAGGCGGGGCTTGTGGTGCCAGGACCCAAAATTCACGTGGGAAAAACTTACCTGGAACGAGTTTTAAATGATTTGTTTATATGTTTTAGACTCACTGCACAGGTGGTCCCAACTTTTACCCCAAATAGACTATGTGATGATAACTCTTCATGCCATGGCATTGTCCAGCGGCCCCACGCTTGTCATGCGTTGCCCAATCCTGCCCTCTTGTGGTGGCATTGTGGACACTACACTCAGTAGCTCAAATTGAATATCTTGGAGTGGTTGGTTTTATATCAAGCGCTGTTTATTTTATTTATTTATTTATTTATTTATTTATTTATTATTTTTTTTACGCACTTGATAAAATGTGGCAAAGAAGGACTGGGTTTAAATTTAGCTGATTTTCCGTCTTAACACAACATTATAGGAATACTATTTTATATTATATTTTATACACTGTCAAAAGTCTGGACACACAAAAAAAAACTAACATTCAATATTAGTTGTTTTTTTTTTGTCTTTATTTTTACTACTTTGTAGTTTCTACATTTTGTATACAAACAAAAGATATGGAATATATGAAGTAAGATATATGGAATTATGTAGCAAAGGGGGAAAAAGTTAAATAACTATGACTACTGACTATTCTAAAATTGCAATCTCTGCTTTAATTTGGTGCACTTGCGCTCTTTAAAGAACTCTCTGATTTTACCTATGAAAAAGTTGATAAAATTTGATAAAACTATCATAACGTTTACTTACTCACTAGATGTGCAAGTCTTTTACAAAGCCTGAATTGTACTAAAAATAATCTGTAAAGTGCATCAGATTTAATATTGCTCAACCCTTCTACTCCAGCTGCCCAAATCCAGAATAAACAGGTTAAAGCACTCTTCCATGCAACTTTCTCTGATGGAATGCTGTACTCTATTCCTACACCAATGAAATAAAGAAATACACTATTCATTTCCATCTCATTTGTCTCATATTAAACCAAACATGCACTCCTAGGCCTACGTTTGAATGCCAGTGTGAGGGCTGTACTTGCTCTTTACCTTAGAGGACATATGTTAATGATTGACTAAGGTCAGTGTCCTCATAGCCAAGAATGTGCAGCTTCTCGCCATTCTGAATGTTAAATCAGACCCAGCACATCCACGGAGTGACATTTCATTCATATTAAAAATGTTCTCATATTGGAAGAAGAGACATTTTCAGCGCCAGGTAGGAAAACCTGTTTTAGCATTTTTATCGGCAAAAATGTTCATAAGATTTGAAGGCAGTATGACACTTGGGATTTGAGCATTGTTGACCTACATACCTACAGATTTTTTTCTGATGTTATAAGAGTATGCTTTTTGAAATCTTTTAAATTAGGCTAATCATTGTTTATATCTCAAATAATTCACCATTTTAAGTCCAAATTAGTTACTTACTACTCCATACACCTGGCCAATTGCATTGAATACAAGAAAATATATTAACACAAGTAATAACAAGATGGATAAATAATTAGATACGCTTCTAATTAAAGGTTCTGTATTGTGCAAAATTGACTTTCGTGAGCTTTAAACCATGTTAGAATGTTGTTACCTCCTCAAAAACATGCTTGGACTTGTGTTTTCTTTCATTCACACACAAAAACACAACTCCGAGTATGTTTGTGATGAAGAAAACATTGGAACATAGATCATTATAACTGTAAATAAATATAGGAATCTTTGTTTGGACTTTGTTTAAAACGCATGTCCTTTTTTGTTATTCTATTTCAATTACAAATGATCTAGAGACATGACTTTTAATACTATGATTTTGTCATTTTTCTTTTAGCTGCTATGTGTAACAACGGCTTCTCTTCTATCTTCTGTTTGACTCATGCATTGGGACCAAAATACAAATTCTACTATAACTTTTATTTTATTTTATTATTATTATTATTATTATTATTATTATTATTATTATTATTATTATTGTTATTATTATTATTATTATTATTATTTTATCGTGTAAGACCACTGACATTAGGACAATTTACAAGTACAAGTTCTTCCTTTGAAAGGTGCATTGTGTAACTTCTGCTGGAGGGTCCGCCAACTTTTCTTTTTAGCTATTTTTCAGCAATAAAACCACCTGTAATTGAATAAATGTGATGTAGAGCTGTTTCATGTCATACTGTGGAACGTTCCAAGAAGAGCAATGACAACCAAAACGTTACACAGTGCACCTTAATAAATGAGCAGAAATTCACTTTGTTTGGTTAGAAAGTTACAATGTTTGGTGCTAAACATATAACTCGGGTCAATTTTTCTTGTATTAATGCAATTTTAAAGATGCACTGTGTAACGTTTCTGGCGGAGGAACGCTACTTCCTTGTCTCCATGGAGATGTCATTGCTTTGCCTTGAAGGTTCTACAATAAGGCATTAAATGTTGGTGTCTAGCTGGCATTTACTAGTCAAAAATACTTTGGAAAAACATGCTTTTTTTCTGCCAGTGGGGTCACCTCTTCAGACATCTGAACTGCAACCTGTCCTGATTGCATTACCCGCTTGTCTCCATGGAGATAGATACATCTTATGCCATATTGTGGAACATTCAAGGCAAAGCAATAGCATCTCCGTAGAAACAAGCATATGACGTGCCCTCCACCAGAAAAGTTACTGCAACTTCACCACACTCGTTTAACCATTCCTGTGACTGCTTTTACCGCAATGCATCTGTCTGCTATATCATGTTGACAATAGCCATGCAGCTTAGCTTTTTCTTTTAGTACACCTCACACACCCATTATGCAACCAGAGAATATTACAACCCTACTCCATGTATTCAAATGAAAAGACAAACACAAATTGTACAGAATCAATCATATCTATAGATGCAAGTAACATCATTATATCAACTCAAACACCAATGCATATTCCCTAATTTGGAAAGCCACAATGAAGCAACATGTCTCTTTTAAACAGCCCAAGTAAACAGTTAATAGTTGTGCGTGCTTATTCCTACTGTGTTGTCTAGGCTAGAGATCCGAGCAGGCCTCCCAGAGTGCCTGCGTTCCTGGCTCAGTACGAGATCCCGGGAGCAGACTGCCATGTGTAAAGGGACACTGAATAGGAGGGACTGCCGCTCTCAGCCTGGGCTAGTCAAGTCTTATACAGGTACTATGGGCTGAAAGGGAATATATTATGTCAAACTGACCGTGAGCTTTTAACACTGTTACAATGGTTCTGCCTAATCATTAGCATTTTAAAAGTTGGATTTCACATGATTAATGGAGGATATGTATGACTGACCCTGCATTGTTCTGCATTTGAGCCTTGAGTGCTACAAAACATTTTATTCAGAAATTATTTACACCTCTTACCGTTATTGTTACTGCAACTTAGACAAGGGTATGCACCCAGTACAATTGGATTGTACAAGTAATGTCCATGAATGGCACGGTGGCTGAGTGGCAACACTCATGCCTCACAGCAAGAAGGTTACGGGTTCGATCCCCGGGTCACCCGGGCCTTTCTGTGTGGAGTTTGCATGTTTCCTCCCCGTATCTGGATGGGTTTCCTCCGGGTACTCCGGTTTCGCCCATCAACCAAAAACATGCAACACCCCTATGAACAGTTTACAATCAAGGACCGTCAAGGAATTCCTTCCTCCTGTGGGCTCACCACCTGCAGAGGGGTTCATAGGGGGTCTGGTGCACAGAGTAATGGGCAGCGTGCTGCCCCCGCGACCCAGCCGGATTAAGCGGGAGAAGATGGATGGATGGATGGATGTCCATGAATGTTTTAGTAAATCACTTCTCTTGGGTGCTGATGATGTTACATGTTTGTGTGTAGATAGCTCACACAAACCAGACTCTGAGTGACTTTGTGGATCTGCTTTTGTTCCACTCCCGTGTGTGCAGACACCAGAATGTGGTGCAGACGCTGTTGTATCACACGTCTCATGTGCTCATGTACCTGATCCTGGAGCAGAGCAGCCCCGGAAACCTGCTGCACTTCCTCTGGACATTCAGAAATGTAAACACACACAGGACACCACATATATGTACTATAGGGTTGTTAGATACACCATTAACTCACTTGCTAGAGTGCTCGTCCTCTGAACCAAATGGCTGGAAAACAGGCTTGTCACCACCAAGTGCACTAAATAAATTGTACATTTTCTTCACAGAACAATGTAACCCTGAGTGATCCATCGCAGAACTTCACAGAGGTCTATGTTTCCTTCAAAAAACAGTGTATTTGTCTCATTCGTTTTACAACAGTAAAGATACGGATTGTTTTTTCTGGTGGTTTTTGGGGTTTTTTTTTTCTGAAAAAAGTGACCCTCAAGAGAGCTGACATAATAATGTGGCACACACTTGTGAGCAAAAAGCGTTGACCTTGTGCGGGCCTATGGGGTTCAAGGTCTTGGCTATGCTACCCGCTAAGTAGGTGTGCCTGGCCTGTCCATCCCGTTCCTCTATCTACTGTGAGTGTTGTGGGACGCGGTGCTTGTGCGACTGAGGGACTCGACCCGCTCTTTGGGCATCTTTGCCCGCGGGTCGGGGTGGCGCAGCCTTTACCGCCCGCACCTGTGCCACCCGATTGAGACAAAACGGACGAGTGCTATTTAAAGGCCTTCTGCTCTCCTTCGGCCACAGTCATGGTGCCACCGCCAGTTTTCCTTCCAAAACGCAGGGACAACGGAGACGCAACAAAGACATTTTCCCCAACTCCATTTGACTAAACAAAGGCGTTGGACTTTGTGTTTTTCACTTTAATCTCACCTTTTGTGCAATTTAGACAAGTTTTGGCTCTTGTAAACACTACGTTGTTGGTAACACTTATGGAATTGCCTCCGCTACCCACGTCCAAGCAGGAAGAAAGATTGTTAAAAAAAAAAAAAAAAGGGCAACTATTTGATGCGCCACACTTTTCCCAGACGTCCTGCCGCAGCGGCTGAGCCACGGAGGAATGAGTGAGCGCAGCCACAATCTAAAGGTAAAACTTGTGTCGGTACTTTAAGTGACGTCTTTCTGTACGCGCTTGTAGCAGCAGCTGCTGTAACACGCGCTTTCCCTTTCTCTACATGAGACTTTTGCGATGCTTTTGAAGCAGCTCAAGTCTGCGCTAGAACAAAGTGTCAGGGCTGAAAAGCGGCACAGTGTATTCTGTGAAATGTGGAGGACGTGAGCAGATCACATAAGAGTCAGAATGGAATAAAACACATAGATTTCAAGTGCATATGGAAGGCTTTTTCTCACACTTTAAACACACAGTGATTAAATCAAGGGTGTTTGCACTGATGTTTTTGACTTTCATCATAACTATTGTGCAATTTCCACATGTTCTGGCCCTGGTTAAGTATAGAAATAAATGTAATAATATGATGATATGAACTATGTTTTGGTGAGTAGTCTAAACCTGTCAAATGCACTTGAAATCTACTTAGACATACATGTGCGTGTGGTTTTCAATCCAAAATGACGCCTGAGAAACGGACATTTGACATAGCAGGACACACCATGACGTGGTCACTAAAATCACTGCATTGGCTCCCTGTGAGTTTCAGGATCAAATGATTTTAAAGTTCTTTTTTCTGTTTTTTAAATGTCTTAATGGTCTTGGGCCTTCTTATCTTTCAGAACTGCTTTTACCTTACAAACCCTCGCAGACCCTGCGCTCAGCAGCAGGCTCCTGGTTATTCCCAAAGTCAGGACACACACTCACGGAGAGGCGTCTTTCCAGCACTATGGCCCTCGTCTATGGAACAGTCTGCCGGAGGACCTCAGGGCCAAAGAGAACGTTCATGTTTTCAAGAGCAGCCTCAAGACCCACCTGTTTAGCTTGGCCTTTGATTGAAATTTTATAGTTTTACTTGTTTTTATTATTCATATTTAATTTTATTTATTCTAGGCATATTATTAGCTTGAACTCATATTCCTTTATGATTTTTAGGATTTCCAGTGTTTCCTCTGCACCAGGAGCAGTGGGTTGACTGCGGCTGCCGGCGTCTGTCCTGTGGGCTCCTGGTGGAGGGGTGGTGCTTGGGCCTCTTCTCTCCCCTGGGCCCTGTGGCGGTTCCTGGTGGAGGTGGACGGCTCTCTGCTCCTGGTGTAGACGGCTCCTCTGGTGTAGACGGCTCCTCTGGTGTAGACGGCTCCTCTGGTGTAGACGGCTCTCTGCTCCTGGTGTAGACGGCTCCTCTGATGGCGCTTTCTCAACTGGTTCGCCTGTATTCAGCCTCACATTTTACTATGTGTAGTTTTATGTATTTTAGTATGTTAGTATGTGTGTGTGTGCGTGTGCGTGTGTATTTGTGTGTTACTGTTTGGGGGGTTTGGTTGTGTGGGGTCGGGCAGCTGTGGGGGCTGGTTGGGTGGGTGGAAGGAAATGTGCGGTTGTTTTTAATCACTGTAAAGCACTTTGTGTTACATTTTTTGTATGAAAAGCGCTTTATAAATAAAGTTTGATTGATTGATTGATGGTCCAAGTCAGTCAACAGTGGGCTGTAGGTAAGACAGAGTCAGTGATGCGCTGATCTTGTGTAGATGGTCGATTCTACAGTTGCCCTTCACCTTAAACTAATACGTACTACACAAAATCATACATCGACAAGTATCCAAAGGTTCTCATGGTCTGCTTTAACATTTCAGCACTGAACCAGGGGATGTCCTCGGAGCACTGAGCCTATGAAGCGCCCCTTCTCCCTTTGTGCTCCTCCCCTCCTTTCCCAGACGAGGGAAACTTGAAGATGAGCGCACTCTGGTGACCATGATGTGGGACTGCTGCTGTATCTGGGCACTGGTGTCCTCAGGTGCGAGCCAACACGCATCATGCGCTGTTTCCTGGAAGGACACTTTTGGGCGCCTGTGTCAACTCACCGGGAATTGGAACTAATGTAACGTCTGTGTTTTATAGCGCACACTGATGGAGCTCTTTTGGTATCTGTCCATCCACCTGATGCAAAGCAACAGCAGTGGGACCAAGCCGAACAATCAAGACCTTAAAGCGTTCTCATGGATGGACCTCCACTGGCACAAGTTTTGTGCTGGGATTGGGAGATTATTGCTGTGTAATTAGTACGTCTTAAATCTGCAAAGTGCTCATTAGGAGACAGTCAAACGCACATTTGAACCCTTGTGCCTTCTCAAGGTTCCTCAAACAAGTGGCGGCCATTGCTCAGGAGCGCTCCATCCTGCCCTCTGTTCTCATGGAGGAGCCAGCACGTCTACAAATCCTACACAAATACACATGGCACCTGTAAAAACACTCCCTTGCAGCAAACAAAAACTGATAAAAGAATATTTGAGAAATCCATTTCTTTTCTCTCAACTTCAGGTTACATCTGAAAACGCCAGCCTCAGTCTAATGGATAAACGTCTAATGGATAAAAACAGAAATAGATATAGAGCGTTGCGCTCGTCATTGACCTCATCAATTACTCACATGTCCAATGCACATTTTTGGAGTTTACCAGGGTGAACAATTACAATTATGCCGCTGTCGCGGCAATGGGCAATGCCAGTCTGTACTATTGGATGCCATGAGTGTCACTATTGAGTGGCATTGAGTGTTTGAACAGGGGAGAGCGCTTCATAACAGGAGTTATGGGGGTGCTAAGTTCTTCAATGGGGGTGACGATGCTTGCGGACGGGTTCACCTAATGGACGTACCTAGAAGGCTCCCGGGGTGAGAGCTCAGTTTATACTCTGAGACTGGTCCAGTCCTTATACCATAGGACCAGTAGGGATGGAGTTGTGGGTTCTCGGAATACCTGTATGATAAGTTATATTTGCCCTATGACCTCATTTACCATACCAAGTACTACGCCCTATCACCCTACGCATACAATCTACTCACTTAATTTCTCTTTTTTAACAACACATAGATCAAGGTCACAACCACAATTACTAAATAAAGATTCATTCTACACTCAATCACTATTACTGATAGAAGATCTTTACCTTATGATGATCTCTCTCTTCACGATGGATGGCCTTAGCAGCGCTGGATTCAATATTACCTCTCACAATGACTCAGTTCAGGGAACAAATACTCATTTCAAGAAATATTTATTTCCTTACACATGAAAATCACCTTGTTCTTTGAGAGGTATTACCCTTTTAAGATGCCTGGTTTGATTTATAGAGTTGTCACTTTCTCTTTGCTAATGTATAGGGGCGATCGAGTGCCTCCCCCACAAGAGCCTGAGTCAGTGCCCAGCTTAGTATAATCTATAGGTAAGATCGAGTGCCTCACCCAGAAGAACCTGCCCAGAGCCTCTTAATCAAACTCGTACACCTCTCCTCAAAATACCAGAGGAATGTTACCTTACCAGACCAATTACCAGAACATCAGTGGTTCAGTGGTAAAAGGCATTAGTACCTCTCAGACTACTGTATTTATTGAGTCCTGGCCGGAAGTTTACAAGGCCGGACCTTAGACTCAACCAGTCATATGTTTCAAATACAAATTATTGCCTTACATGGTTACATGGCATTGTTCATCATTACATAATAGTTTCCTGTTACATCACAAAGTTTCAGTATGACTCTTTTGACATTTAAAAAGCAGTTAATGCTTATGCTTGCTACTTTCAACTCTTCGTGTGGTTATCCGGTGTGGTTAACCCACTCTACATCCTGTTCAGCTTATGCATGCAGTATTCAGCTACATTATGCACTATAATTTCTCTACTTTAGCTTATAAAAATATATGTTTCCTTTTTTCATACATATAAATGTAGAACATAATAAAACATGATACATCGTTTCCTTTATAACATTATTACTGTTTCCTTTTCATCATTAAACAATTATAATAAAACATTGTTTCCTTTTTGTCATTTGTCAGAAAGAAAATATAAAAATCTCATTCAACTTTCACAACATCCTCCTCTGAGATTTTTACTCTTTGGATCTTCAGATCCTCCAAGTTTCACTCTTAACATTCTTCTATTTACACATGGTCTGGTTGCTCAGGAAATTCAGAACAATCTTTGAGCTTCATCAGTTTCATGTCTGTGAATTTGGTACAACCATCTGGTCCCCTTATCACTTTTGGTGCATTTAGAATTACACACTCCCCATTATTTTGACCAATTTCTAATCCTTGTCTTAGTTCCCCAGTTATTTTTGACACGCACTGAAGCCCATAGATTTGCTCTTTCCATTGATGTTTCACTTTAGGTGGGTCCAAACAATGTCCTGGCACCAGTTTACACCATTGTTCTCCAGGCAAATGCCCTCCTTGACTCACAATTACTGCAGCTTCTGCATCAGTTACAGCTTCTTCTTTCCCCAGGGTACTTTGACCATAATAGACCTTCGTTTTATGGCCACTACTGGGCCTTCCTTCGTGCATCATATCAATAAACTTCCATAATTTTATGGTGCAAGTTACACCTCCTTCTGGCTGTTCTCCATTAAGTCTAAACATATGATCTACTCATTGTTTGAATTCCTCCGGGAATTCACTCCAATCTGGGGATGCACATGAATACCACACATTTTTCTCAGGGCCTTGTTTCTGTTTCAGAAATGCATTCACAGCGTACACACCTTCTATGCACGTAATGTAACACAAACAAATTTCAGACAATATTTTAAACCTGATGTGTGGTTGTTGTCCCGCTTGCTTCGGATCCATCATGAGCCAAACTTCCTTCGGTATTTCCCATCGTTCTGGTTGCTCCCTGGTCTTCACTGGAGTCATCCTGGCTACCCAACCCCAATGTGGTAATCCTTTATGCGGCTGCATACACCATGGAAACGTTGAGTAGGACAACATATCCCCTTTATATCCTTTCAGGGCTTCCTCTTCCAGCATCTCCTGATGTTTCTTAGGAGTCCATCGTTTAACTCCCTTATTCTGCCATTGTAATCCTTCTTCTTATCGCGGGTCCCCTTGGTACCAGTTTCTTCGAGTTTTAGGCCTGGTGTCCCAGTTTTCAAGCCCTGGATCTTCAAGTGATGTTTCTATCATTCTTCTTGGGGTCCCTACACTATTCTGGTTTTCTATTTTTATTGCTGCATGCTGAGGCTCAGGTACACTGCTCTCTCTTCTGTTATGTCCCTTCCTCTGCTGCTTTTTTCTGGCTTCCATCTCTAATAACGACGTAGGAGTCGGGGTGGGGGAAACCTGAAATTAATTTCACTCATTATTCTTGATCCTCCTGTTATGATCAGTCCTATATCACATAGACACTGCATTACGCATCTTCCTCTGTCATCCTTCAGAATGATGATCTCTCTTAATTTAGTTGTTCCCTTTAACTGCCCTTCAATAGGTTCCATTATCTTTACTGGTTTAAATCTTGCCCAGAATTCCATTGGCAAATCTCTTCCTCTTCTAACCATTTTCCCTAAAGCTTTTCCCATTCTTACATATCTACATCTCTGTAAGACTCTCCGATTATTCATTTGTCCATGAACTACAGGTCTTCCTTTTTTGTCCCAAAAAGTTGGAAAAATACTTCCCATTTGCTGTTTATATAGTCTTTTCTGAGGGACACAGACTACACTCTGAATTTTTTCCTCATTCTGTCTCTTATTTTTCTCTCGGGCTTCAATCAAGTCCTGATCAACTCCCTGATTTTCCTCTTTTGACACATTTTTCATTTTTGCTGTTAGTTCTTCCATATTTACATCTTTTGAACAACTAGGCTCCTCCTCTGAATCTTTTTCTTCCTCTGAATTCCAATCAATTACTAACACATCCTCATCACTATCCTCATCTTCTCTCCATCTACCTTGCCCTTGTTTATATTCCATAATCGCAACAAACTTTCACTATTCCAGTTGCTCTACCGTGTTCGTCTACGCCTCTATTTTCTACACACACTGTGCTCCTTGTGGTTACTGTTTCTTCTTGTGGAGGGGGCCTACCTTCAGCTTTTGTCTCAATCTGTATCACGGTCTCGTAAAATGAAGAATCCAAATTCAAAGACCACCTGGTCCTTGCTGTGAGCACTACTCTATCTCTATATATCAAAAAATGAACTAAACACAATCCTTCTGGTTGCAATCTGCACAATTCCGTTGCGATGGGGCTGGGGAGGACTCCTGGTACTCTAGTTTGTACGTAATCATACGGATGACGGGTTAAAAGCCTGCGCCTTCGTCTCTCGTCTCTTTGCTCTTGGCGTATTCTCCTCAAGTCCCCTCTTTGCAACTGGTGACGGCTTGATTCGCCCTAGTAAATAAATAGCATGAGCAACCACTACCCACATTATTTCCAAGTTCAACATCCATAAAATCACTATAAGCGTTCCTGCTACAGTCCATTCTATAACTATTCTTATGGCTATATCTCTTCCTCGTCTTCCAAACTTAATTATTTCTTTTACTGTTACTGCTAATGTTATCATGGCTACTATATAGACCACTAAATGTATCGCATAGAACAAAGGTTCCATTCTGTATTGTTGAATTAATTCTCCTAATCCTAATTGCATAAAATACAACAGAACTTCTTCGGTTACAAAACACGTTGCTCCTATGGTCATCCATGGGTCAGCTAATCTATCTACGGACATTCCAGATATAGGGTCTGCTAGATAAAACAATCCCATCTGTCTCGCTGGAACTCCCGTAAACTGTTTTACCATTCCCATGACTATACTAATTAACAACACTGCCAGCAATAATGACCTAAGTCTAACCTTCCTCAAATTCTCTCTTTTCTGTAAAAATATCATTAATAAACATATTATCATAAAAGCCCATAACAGCCATACCTGAGCTGTTGCTCTCTCATCCGTATCGCAAGGCTCTATTGGTTCCGTGCAATTATTTGTCGTATTAGACATCCTCGTATTCGAATCTACTTATCTCTCTCCTTGCTTTTTTTGATTTGCTGCTCTCTAAACTGGGCCCTATACTTTTGTTTCTTTAGTAGTTCCTGTGCCGTAGGCGGAGTCCTAGTTACTAACTCTAAGTCCTCCTCTTGCGTTTCCTGTAATGAGAACAGTCGCTTTTTAGACTCCTTTTTCTTATCTTTGCCTTTTTCTTGTTTCTCTGTTTTCATACGAGATATATCTTGCTTAATCTCTTTTAGTGCCCTTTTCATGTATTTTCTCTCTCGGGCCTCTTTTCTCTTAGCATGTCTTCTGCATGCCCAACAGCATATTAGACTTAAGAATCTTACTACCGATATTAATTTTGACAATACGGCTATTGCTATCAACACTGCTATGGCTACCAGTATCCATTTTATATATTCCCAGATTAGTTTTAACATTTCCGTGACTGAGTCAATCGTGTCCTCTACTCCTTGAGCCACACCATAGACTACTGCTTTGGTTGCCATTTTGGTGAACCCCCACCATCCTGGCTGGCCGGTACCATATTCTCTAAGCCTTACAATTTTCTCCCAGTGTTTCTCTGTTCCATTACAGGTAAAGGGGTCAACTACGTCTGCTATTTCTGGGGCTGTATAGCCTCCATATGTACACGTGCGGTTTTCCCAGTCCCTAGGAATGTACCATGGAGAGGTTTGGTTCATTTGATACTGGTGATAATTTAGGTAGAAGTCATGGTGTTGCTGGGTTTTTTTCCTTCTCCCATTTACGTTGTCTCGCCTACACAGGATGTCTCTATAAAAGACATATCTGTTGAACATTAAATATCCTAAATTAATACTTTCCATGTACCCTATAGGTGCTTCTACCCTAGGCCAGTTCGGTACAGCATAATGTATGTCTGTCCTGGAGCATGTATCTTGTCTGTTCTTTAGCAGGATCCCATGAGTTCCCCATCTATATGTATCAGTTTGTGTTCCTTTTGTGAGGTCGATTCTTGAATCATTATAACACCGTGTAACGTTACATGGGATCCAGTCCCATATGCTTCCGTCTGCACAGTTACTATTCCTCACCTCTTTGGTGCTATAGACAGTGATTACCTGGTCGCCCTGATGTTCTCGTCTAGAGGTTGTGACGTTATGTTTTCCACATGACGACCATCCTGTTTGATTCAACTGCAAATACTCTTTTGTAAAAGGTTGCCATCTTATTTGTGGATACTGTGTTTGAGATTCCAAGGGTATCCATTGTTGAAGGAAACCCGATGCGCTTGGTGGGACATGTCCCCTGCTATCTGTCCCTTGTACTACATGGATGAGCGCATGCAGCGATCTTTCTGTGGTCATTAATGCAGTATAAACATAAGGAAATGACGTCTGTATGGCTTCTGCCCATTTTCTGTTTTTAAACCTCTTAACTGTTTTTAAGTGGTCAGGGAGTACCCATTGGACTCTAAATGGAAGTCCTATTTTTCCCTTAAACAGTCCTTTTTCCATCATGTTAGATGGTACATAGCCACCTTGTCCATTCTGGCTCTTCATGACTGCTTCCTCATGGCCGAGAGGCGATGTTTCACCTGCCCAGCTTTCTATGAATATTTCTCCTGTACAATTCTTCGTTTCATTCCTCCTGAGGAACTGTTTGTACCTCTCCCATTGTTCTTTTAGTTTTAGATTTTCTCTTCTTGGTCCTTTAGTTATTTTAGTAATGTCCCTCCATAATTGATTTGGTTGGTATCTGGAGTGATCTTCAGGGAATCTAAAAGGGAAATCTTGTCCGCTGTCTCCTTTCTTAGTTCCTACTCTAGCTATAGATGCCCATTGGGTCACGGTTTCTTCAAATACTTCGTCAGCATCCCATGCTACCAATTCGTCAGAGTTGGTCGCATAAGTTATTCCTGTCGCTGATGCCTCACTTGTTCTTTTACGTTGCAGTGCCAGGCTATCTAGGTTACTAGGGTCTTCCGGAAATGCCATGAATTCATGCATTACCTTGTCCTCCGTTATTTTTCTATGGAGGATGTATGGCCATACTAGATCTTTTATAACTTTTGTGTCAAACGAATTCCAACCTTGGCCCTGTCCCAACAGCATACCTGCTAGCTGGAACCATTCAAAGGCCTCATAGTACACTGATGAATTGGTCTTTGCCTTTTCCTTAATTCTTTCCAAATCTTGGGGTAAGTGCCTGGAGCAATTAAACATGGCCTTTTCCCAGTCTTTCCCCCTCATAGGGAAATATATCCTGCTATTGCTAATATTTTCTACCTCATTTATCAGTTGATAAGCGTATTTGACGCTCGTCAAATTCAAGCCTAAATACTGACCCATGCATGCCTTTGCAGTTTCCCACCATGATGATTGGTTATTAGCTACCCAGTCCTGATATCCTTTCTGTGTCACCATTGGGACTGCTATGCCTATTACTGATCGTGCACAAAAGTCGTACCGTGCTCCTGGTGAATTTTTTGGTTGGCACAATAGATGATTTCGTTGATATTGATTTAATAGATAATAGGTCAACCTTCTCTGGACTTTCGAGAGTCTTTTTAGTAATGTCTCTAAGGTTTTATCTGCTTCTAAAAACAACACTCGTCTTCCCTTGGATCTTATATCTCTTATCGTTATTAAGTTCCAGCGCCAGTATACCCCTCTAAGGGTACAACTGGGATGGTCACATTGATCCCTTATAGTTTCATTAGACGAGTTCTTCCCAACTGGTTTTAGTCCCCAAGGGCCTGGATATTTTGTTCTCATATCGTGGTACCAGTCCCTGTGTGGTTTTGCTGCCCACATAGGTATTGAATCGTTGGTCATTATATATAAGCAATTTTTGAATGACTCCCAGTTTAACCCTAAGGAGTTGTTAATGCGAATTTTACATTGACTGTTATCGATTTTGATCGTTGAGTGGCTTCCATCAGGTTTTTCAGGGTCATTAGAGGTGCCTACTTGTAGGGTGGTGCAGTTAGTCATGTTGTTTACGCTTGTTTCATTGAGAATGCCTCGTACATGGCTAAATATTTTTTCTCTGACACTACTCCATATCTGGAATTTTTCCGCTGCACACTCGGTGGAGTAGAGCCATTCATTTTCCGTTCTTCGATCTCTAATCTTTCCCTGTTCCCGAAATTCCGGATTCAATAGGAACGGTGTTGGAGCTCCTTCTACTAACAACTGGTTTACTTCATTAGAGAGGTCTTTTCCTTTATCATCTTTTCTGAATATGGATTCTTCACTCCATATTTCTTCTGGCCAATCTTTCTGCTGGTATTTATCAGCTTTCATGTACCTGATTCTAGGTGCTGCCAGGATATGAGTTTTGTTGATCTTTTGACAAGTTTCCATCATAACATGTTTTTCTGTGCTCATTTCCCAGCCTCTTCTCCCCGTTTGGGCAAAGGCTTTTTTGGTGCACGTAACATTTTGATTCTGCTTGACGGAGAATCCGTTCATATATAGCATGTTGTCCATAGTCCAGTCTACTTGAACTATTTTCAGCGTTTGAGATTCTGCGCCATAACTTCGCTCCAGATCTTCCCATGTGACGTTACTAGCTGAGTCGTCACAAGCTTGCTCATATGCTTTTATTGACATATTTATGAAAATTTTCATTAACTGGGTTTCTAGGCATATTGCCCGATATGGATCGAAGGTAATGTTGCATTTGTTAGCTGGGATTGTGAAGTTATTCTCACACCTAACGATTTTGCTCGTCGTTGGGCTGTCTGTGGGGGTTGTACTAATTATCGTGGTAGGCTTTTGGGTGGTCTTAATGGTCGTATTTTTTATTCCTGTAGTACTTATAGCAATATTACTTGTGCTATTCATAGTAGTAACTAACCTAGTAGTACACTCAACTGTACTCTCTTCTCCAGATCCTTCACTACTATCTGTAGTTATGGTGGCATCAACTATTCCACTTGTGCTATTCTGGGTAGGTTTAACACTTGATTGAGCCACTCGGGCTGTAGGGGTTACATTACTGGCTTCGGTAGTATTACTACTTGTACTTGTACTTGTGGCTATAGTTATATAGTAATAGTTTCGGTCCCACTAGTAGTCATACCAAGGGTACTTGGCCCACTTGTGGAACTTTCGCTATCTGACCTTCGTTGCCTATGCACAATCAATCCCTCTTCTGCCATCTCGTCTAGCCCTATTATCCAATCCCAAAAACTTATTTCTCGCTTCCTTCTACTAGAACTTGCAGTTGTCGTATTACTCGTAGCATTATTTTGACCACTAGTTTGTACGCTAGTTATAGTCGATACAGTAGGTACAGTAGGCGTTCCATTACTACTTACGGTACTAGTTACAACTGAATGGCACAGGATTCTTGTTTACAGCTGTCCACTGTTCTCTTTGTTCCACTGCTTTTTCCATTTTCCAGTGGTTATTCACCTCACTCATTTCCGTAAACAGTTCTCCCATAAATACTGTTACTATTCCTACTCCAAATCCTATGGCAAATGCCATAGGATACAAGATACAAGGATACAAGATACAATTAAGCATCCATTTACACCATTCCTTATTACTTATCTTTTCAGTCAATTTTCTCTCTAATCTCTTCCGATCAGATGAGTTTTCCTCCATTTTCTGATATCCTTTCTCCTTCCCTTTATCCAGCCCTTCTTTCTTCAGGGTTAGCTGAACCATCTTCAGGGTCTCTAATAGGAGTCAAGCATAGGAGAAAATTTACTACCATCTACTCCCTCGGTGTAAGTATCTGCTCTCTAGTGTCCTCTTATAGATACTCTATGTTTTTGGGACAAATCTGTTCTTAATGCATTCATTGGGCTAGTTATCATTACTGTGCTAACTGCATATCCTGTGGTGTGGTCTGGATCTCCCTCAGGATATGTTCTTCTAAACAACATCAACATTTTCCCTGTCTCATCTTGGTGGTCCATTACATTATACCAACATGAATACTTAGAGATCATGGTTTTCCCTGGTCTCCTCATTCTTTTCCCTGTAGTTATCCAGTCTACTAATCCATTTGAGGTCAGGAATGGTCCCCACTCTTTCTCTCCCTCTAACTTCAATCTGCCTTCGTTCGCTACTTGGTCCTCATCTTTTATCATGATACTCATATCATGACCGTTTCTTAACATAGTCATTTGCTCCACTATTAACTCAGATATTGGAGAGAACGTATAGTCCGTCATCTTTTTTCTTCTTCCTGCAGACCTAATTTCTTTTTCTTGTATTTGCAGGACTGAGAATCTCCAACTATCAGCCATATCCCTTTTCATCTCAATCTTATTCCAGACCAGGCTAGCTCTTTGTGCCAACAAAGTTACTGGTTTAAGAGATATTTGTTGTCCTTTACATAAGGCAAGGCCCATTGCTGCCATTTGGCATTTACATGCCACATCGTGATCATCACATCTTCCTATACTGTATCTAAACTTATATCTTCCCCAACAATTCCAACAAAAGCTCACTTTATATTTTCCATCCAGTTCTAATCCTCTAACTTCTCCTTCCTTGTAGGAGTAATAAGGTTCTTCAGCAAATCCTGGTTCTCTTATTCCTACTTTAATGATCTTAAACACCTGTTGTCCACACATAACACAGTTTCCTGGCCTGTATGGTTCCCATTTTAACATGTCTCCCTGTTTTGCTAATGGGTGTATCTTTCCTACTTTAATTGAGTCCACCCTTGCTGCAGACAACAGAATTATTCCTGGATTTAACTGAACTTTGTTGGGGGGAGGCGAGTATCCTTTTTCTTCATCTCTCATTGTCCAACGTTTCTTTAACCATTTCATATGTCCCTCGACACTATGATCATTACTTTCTATCTCATCTTCCTCAATTTTTACTTTTGAGGTACATGGTTCCTCATCATCATCATCCTGCCTATCACTCTTCTTCTTTCTCCTGAGAAGCTTTGGGAGCGGCATTTCTTAAATATAACTGTTGCGGATGACACTTTAATCCGTTATCTAGCTCTATTAAATTTCCTTGTACCTTAACAACTTTTGCAGATCCTTCTACCGAATGTTTCACGTACTTTCCCTGGAACTGAGTTCCTCTTTTAATCCATACAGTATCCCCGACCTGTAATACAACAGAACCCGTTTTATTATCTAGTTTATTCGGATCTAATTGGGGCATGCTTATGTGTTGGTTTAATTTCAACAGATTGATTGGGTCATCCCACTCTCCAGGGTTCACCACAATCCATTCTTTTACTTTTCTAACCGCACGCTCTGCTACCCCATTTGTGTTACTTTGATATGGGACTGAATGGATATGCACTATCCCTAGCATTTGTAACGCATCTTCGAACAAACGTGATGTGAACATAGTCGCATTATCGGTTCGCACTGTTTCAATTTCTGGTTTATTCTGTAAAAAGTCACATAGTTTTTCGACTGCCATCATAGCACTTTCTCTTTTAATTGGATATACCTTAGTATCACTTCCGGCATTATCTGCTATTACTAAAAACATTTTGTGTCCTTTCCTTGTATTTACACTTAAATGTCCTACATCCATTGATACATGTTTTCCTGACTCATCCGTTTTTATCGGAGCTTCCTCATATTTTAAAGGTTTTCTTCCACCTTTCCACATACACATTTCACAATCTTGCTTCATTATTTTAAATACCTCCTGTGCTTTAGGTATCTTTATATTATGTTGCTCTAACCATTTCTTCATCCTTATCCATCCTACATGACCTAAGCTTTCATGTATAACTCTTATTATATGATCAGCTTCCTCCTCTGGTACTTGCGTTCCTTGATCTGTTATCCATGCTTTTGGTATCATTGGCACTCTTGTGAGTAGCATACTTCTCACTTGAGCTAATTCATCAGCCTCAGCATTTCTTTTAGCATCTTCAGATGTATCTTTTGTATGACTATGAATATGCTGCACCATTATTTTCTTTCCTTTCATCAATTGAGCTACTATGATCCACTCGTCCATATGTCCTAGCTCTTTTCCTTTATAATTCTGCCATCCTGTACTTTTCCAATACTTAAGATTCACTCCCATACCTTCTGCCACATATATGGAGTCTGTTACTACTTTTAACAGATTAAACTTCTTTCTTTCACATAGTGACAGTGCCTGTATTAAAGCTTGCAATTCTGCTTTTTGAGCTGATCCTTCTATCCATCCATTTCTAGTAAATTTCCTTTTTCCCAAAGCATCATATATCACATAAGCCCATTTGGCTTTCTCTCCATCATCCTTTTTCTTACTTCCATCTGTATATATATACCAATGTGGAACAAACTGCTCTTTCAATTCTTCCTTTTCTGCTTTCACTTTGTCTGTGGGTATCATAAATATCCATTGTGGGTCGCATAACATCACTGACCATTTACCCCATCTAGCCATATACGCTTTAGCTCCTTCCACACTTTCTTTGGATATTTCTTTCATTACTCTGTTCTTAGTATATACAATCACTCTTTCTGGACTCCCATATTTACTAGTTGATTTATACACTTTACTTAATAATTGGAGCTCTTTTTCTACACTATGGTATCTTAATTCTGTGTTGGTCCATGCATGTGACCATATAGCACATAACTGCTTACTCTCCTCATTATACGCTAACACAGTGCCTCTGTGACAAACAGCGGAAGAACCCAAGCGCAGACAAAAGTCAGTAGGGAATCGGTAGGTATTTATTACAGAACAAACTTTCAGGAATATTGCAGGTCGGGGCAGGACGGAACAGGAGACTGGAGCAGGAGACTGGAGCAGGAGACTGGAGCAGGAGACTGGAGCAGGAGACTGGAGCAGGAGACTGGAGCAGGAGACTGGAGCAGGAGACTGGAGCAGGAGACTGGAGCAGGAGACTGGAGCAGGAGACTGGAGCAGGAGACTGGAGCAGGAGACTGGAGCAGGAGACTGGAGCAGGAGACTGGAGCAGGAGACTGGAGCAGGAGACTGGAGCAGGAGACTGGAGCAGGAGACTGGAGCAGGAGACTGGAGCAGGAGACTGGAGCAGGAGACTGGAGCAGGAGACTGGAGCAGGAGACTGGAGCAGGAGACTGGAGCAGGAGACTGGAGCAGGAGACTGGAGCAGGAGACTGGAGCAGGAGACTGGAGCAGGAGACTGGAGCAGGAGACTGGAGCAGGAGACTGGAGCAGGAGACTGGAGCAGGAGACTGGAGCAGGAGACTGGAGCAGGAGACTGGAGCAGGAGACTGGAGCAGGAGACTGGAGCAGGAGACTGGAGCAGGAGACTGGAGCAGGAGACTGGAGCAGGAGACTGGAGCAGGAGACTGGAGCAGGAGACTGGAGCAGGAGACTGGAGCAGGAGACTGGAGCAGGAGACTGGAGCAGGAGACTGGAGCAGGAGACTGGAGCAGGAGACTGGAGCAGGAGACTGGAGCACGGTGATCTGAGGCAGACGGACAGAGAGGTAAGTAAAGCGACAACTGGTAGGTAAAACAAAAGTAGCTGGAACGCAGCACTGACTGAGGGAGTTCTACGATCTGGCAGCGCTGAGCTCGTGAGAGTGGTTCTTAAACCCCTGTTGATTGCAGAGTGAGCCCAGCTGAGTTTGGCTCCAGCACACCTGTCTCCACTCCTGAAACACAAACGGGGAGGGGAAGGAGGTGGCCACTCAGGGAGTGGCAGATGATGTCAGAGGAGCTAGAGGGGGTGTGACAGTACCCCCTCCTCTACGGACGCCCCCTGGCGGCCCACTTCGCTTCTCCGGATGAAGACGGTAGAATGTTTGGATCAGGGAGGGGTCCAAGACATTCTTACGGGGCACCCAGCACCGCTCCTCAGGACCATAGCCCTCCCAGTCCACCAAAAACTGAACACCACGACCCCGGCGCCGGACATCCAGGATTTGCCGGACAGTATAAGCAGGGTGGTCATCGATCATCCTGGGAGGAGGAGGAGCACACAGAGAACTGGACCGGACAGGCTTGATCAAAGACACATGAAAGGTAGGATGAACCTTAAGTGATGTGGGGAGCTTGAGACGTACCGCAGAGGGGTTGATAACTCGCTCCACCTCGAATGGCCCAATGAACCATGGAGACAGCTTCTTAGACTCCACCTTTAGTGGCAGGTCTCGCGTGGAGAGCCACACCTTCTGACCAGGGGCGTAAGAAGGAGCTGGAGTGCGGCGACGGTCAGCCTGGACTCTGGACCTTGTAGAAGAGCACTCGAGAGCAGAACGAGCTCGAGTCCAGATACGGTGACACCGTCTCAAGTGCTCTTGGACTGAGGGAACTGCCAGTTCTTGCTCCTGGTCTGCAAATAGTGGAGGTTGGTAACCATAGCAACATTCAAAAGGTGACATACCCAGAGCAGAGTTCAAAAGGGTGTTATGGGCATATTCCACCCATGGCAGATGTGCGCTCCAACTAGAAGGATTGGCAGAGGAAACACAGCGCAACGCCACCTCCATCTGCTGGTTAACCCGCTCCGTTTGGCCATTACTCTGGGGATGGTAGCCAGAAGAGAGACTGACATTAATATCCAAAGCGGAACAGAAAGCCCGCCATACCTGAGAGGTAAATTGAGGGCCTCGGTCAGATACAATGTCCACCGGAATGCCATGCAACTTGAATACATGTTCCACTAGTAAGTCTGCGGTCTCTCTGGAAGAAGGCAGTTTAGAAACAGGGACAAAGTGAGCCATCTTGGAAAATCTGTCAACAATGGTAAGAACGACAGAATAGCCATTAGAAGGAGGGAGTCCAGTCATAAAATCTAGTGAGATATGAGACCAAGGACGCTGAGGGATGGGTAATGGCTGTAAAAGACCTGAAGGTGGCCTATTAGAGGTCTTGTTTTGGGAGCATACTGAACAGGCGGAAACAAAATTCTTAGTGTCCCTCTTCATTGATGGCCACCAGAACCTGCGCCGTAGGACAGAAAGGGTGCGATTAATTCCAGGGTGACATGTCAAACGCGTAGAATGAGCCCACTGAAGAACATCAGACCGAACTGCATCTGGAACAAACAATGCATTAGGAGGACCATTGCCAGGGTCAGGCTGGTTCTGCTGTGCTAGTTTGACCTGTGATTCAATTTCCCAAGAAACAGTGGCTACAAAACGGGATTCAGGTAAAATGGGGTCATTCCCTGGAGCAGGGACATCAGAGAAAATCCGGGACAAGGAGTCTGGTTTTACATTCTTAGATCCTGGGCGGTATGTCAGGGAAAAGTTAAACCGATCAAAAAAGAGGGCCCACCTTGCTTGTCTGGAATTAAGTCTCTTAGCATTCTGGATGTATGACAGGTTCTTGTGGTCTGACCAAACAACGAAGGGGTGTGTGGAACCCTCCAGCCAGTGGCGCCACTCTTCCAGTGAAAGTTTTATGGCCAGGAGCTCTCGATTGCCTATGTCATAGTTTCTCTCTGCTGCAGAAAGCTTGCGAGAAAAATAAGCACAAGGATGCACTCTATTATCAGAGGGACAGCGTTGAGAAAGAACTGCACCAACCCCAGAGTCAGAAGCATCCACCTCAACGATGAATTGGAGAGCTGGATCAGGCTGAATCAGAACTGGGGCAGTGGTGAACCGATGCTTTAATTCCTTGAAGGCAGATTCTGCTTCATTGGTCCAAACAAAAGAGACAGAGGTGGAGGTGAGGGCGGTAAGAGGGGCTGCCAGACGGCTGAAGTCACGCATGAACCTTCTGTAGAAATTCGCAAATCCCAAGAAGCGCTGCAATTCCTTACGGCTGGAAGGAGAAGGCCAATCACGGACTGCCATGACCTTCGTAGGATCCATTTGAACTTGACCCTGGGCAATGATGCATCCTAAAAAGGCAACAGAGGAAGCATGAAACTGACACTTCTCAGCCTTTACAAACAACTTGTTCTCCAAGAGCCTTGGAGCACTTGTCTAACATGGCGCTTATGAGTGTCGAGGTCCTTAGAAAAAATTAAGATGTCATCAATATAAACAAAAACAAATCTTCCAATCATGTCTCGTAGAACATCATTTACCAGATTTTGGAACACAGCTGGGGCGTTAGTCAGACCAAACGGCATAACCAGATATTCGAAATGGCCAAGAGGTGTATTGAAGGCCGTCTTCCACTCATCACCCTCTCTGATGCGAACAAGATGGTAAGCATTGCGGAGATCTAACTTGGTGAAGATTGTTGAACCACACAGAGGGGTGAATGCAGAGCTGATTAATGGAAGGGGGTACTTGTTTTTAACTGTGATTTTATTCAGGCCCCGGTAATCAATGCATGGTCTTAGTGATTTGTCCTTCTTATCAACAAAGAAAAAACCCGCACCCACCGCTGAAGAAGATGGTCTAATAATCCCTGCAGCCAGCGATTCCTGGATATACTTCTCCATAGCATCCTGCTCAGGACGTGACAGATTATAAAGACGACTGCTCGGCAGTGGTGCCCCGGGGAGAAGCTCGATGGCACAGTCATAAGGTCGGTGAGGTGGCAGAGAGAGAGCATGGCGTTTGCTGAACACAGCCTCGAGATCATGATAGTCAAGTGGAACAGCAGACAGGTCAGGAGCTTCTGTAACAGATGCAGACTCGGAACAAACAGGGGGTAACGCAGAGTGCAAACAGTTAGAATGGCAAAAGGAACTCCAAGAAATTATTCTCCCTGTTGACCAATCAATATGCGGGTTGTGCAACTTCAACCAAGGCAAGCCCAGCACAAGAGGTGAGTGTTTACAGTCAAAAATGTGAAAACTTATATACTCCTTGTGATTACCTGAGAGGTGCAGATGAACAGGGAGTGTCTTTTCTAGAACTTGAGCAAGGATTTGACCATTGAGTGCCTTAGCTTCCAGGGGTGAAGCCAGTGGTTGTGTCTCCAGTCCCAGCTGACGAGCTACTGAACAATCCATAAAGCTCTCATCTGCCCCAGAGTCAATGAGTACTGGAAGAGTAACATAACGGTCCCGTAGCCTGAGCGTGCCCTCCAGATTAGGTTTAAAGGGAGATGAATAGTTGGTTTGGCTCAACAGAATATCTCCCACTACTGCTGAGCCGACCCTTTTACTGGGCGGATAGGACAAGAGGATAGAAAATGTCCAAACTGACCACAATAGAGACAGCTCCGCGTGTTGAAACGACGTTGCCTCTCTTCAGGATTAAGCCGGGCCCGGCCTAGTTGCATAGGTTCAGGCTCTGCTGTAGATTGTAGGACAGCAGGGGGAGCAGGAGTGGTGGCAGGAGGAAGGGTGGAAAGTAAGAGGAATGGTTTAAAGATGGACAACTTACAAGCTTTCTCACGCCTACGCTCCCGAATGCGATTATCCACCCGTATAGCTTGATTAATGAAGTCATGAAGGTTGCTTGGCTCGTCTCGGCAAGCCATTTCATCTTTCAGGGTGTCAGACAACGCATTTAGGAAGGCACCTTGTAGAGCCTCATCATTCCAACCGCTCTCAGCTGCAAGCGTACGAAACTCAATGGCTAGTTCAGCAACACTACGGTTTCCTTGGCGTAGGGACAGAAGCCTCTTAGTTGCCTCCTTGCCACTGACCGGATGATCAAAAACCTGTCTCATCTCTGAAGTAAATGCTGAATAAGATGAACAGGAAGGGGTTTGTTTCTCCCACACAGCAGAGGCCCAATTCAAAGCATGTCCACGTAGACAACCAATCAGATAAGAGATCTTGGCCCGGTCACTCGAATATGATAGGGGTTGTTGTTCAAAAATGAGAGAGCATTGAGTTAAAAAAGACTTACAGGAACCAAGGTCTCCACTGTAAGGAGCAGGAGGAGGAACAAATGCCTCTCTTGTAGGTGGCGGGAGAGAGAACTGGGCTGGAGGGGGGGTTTCTGCAGCAGCTTGAGGTGTCAAGGCGGTCATTTGAGTACAAAGGCTAGCGAGACTAACAGAAAATTCCTTTATGTGTTCCATGAGGGCCCTTAACGTGTTGTCATGCTGCTCCAACAGCGTAGACTGCGCCGATAGGGTCCGGTTAAGCTGGTCAGAGTCTGCTGGGTTCATGTTTGCTGGCCAGATCGTACTGTGACAAACAGCGGAAGAACCCAAGCGCAGACAAAAGTCAGTAGGGAATCGGTAGGTATTTATTACAGAACAAACTTTCAGGAATATTGCAGGTCGGGGCAGGACGGAACAGGACACTGGAGCAGGAGACTGGAGCAGGAGACTGGAGCAGGAGACTGGAGCAGGAGACTGGAGCAGGAGACTGGAGCAGGAGACTGGAGCAGGAGACTGGAGCAGGAGACTGGAGCAGGAGACTGGAGCAGGAGACTGGAGCAGGAGACTGGAGCAGGAGACTGGAGCAGGAGACTGGAGCAGGAGACTGGAGCAGGAGACTGGAGCAGGGTGATCTGAGGCAGACGGACAGAGAGGTAAGTAAAGCGACAACTGGTAGGTAAAACAAAAGTAGCTGGAACGCAGCACTGACTGAGGGAGTTCTACGATCTGGCAGCGCTGAGCTCGTGAGAGTGGTTCTTAAACCCCTGTTGATTGCAGAGTGAGCCCAGCTGAGTTTGGCTCCAGCACACCTGTCTCCACTCCTGAAACACAAACGGGGAGGGGAAGGAGGTGGCCACTCAGGGAGTGGCAGATGATGTCAGAGGAGCTAGAGGGGGTGTGACAGCCTCCTTCCTCGGTTAGCTCTGTTCTTAATTCCAACTTAGTTCCTTTATCCCTTGGATAGAGTTTCTGAGCTTTATCTATACAGTGTTGCTTTAGAACATTAAACATTTGTTTTTCAGTCATAGTTAATGGTCTATTTTCTTCAACATATTTTCCTCTATCATTTTTCTTTCTCAGCCCTCCTTTAAGACCATGTAATAAAGCTGCTTTTTCCGCAAATCCAGGTATATGTCCCTGTATATACACTAGTTTTCCTAAAGCACATTCTAACTCTTTTAAGTTTGTAGGAGTCAATATTTCCTCAATATATCCTTCTGATACTTCTTTTATCACTTTATTAATGTCAAACCCTAAATATTTCACTTTTTCTGAGCCAACTCTACACTTCTTAAGACCTATTTTTAATCCATATTCTTTTAATCTTCGTATGACTCTTTCTAATAGGATCAAATGTTCCTCCTCAGTTTCTGTGGTGAAATATATATCATCCACATATACTAACACTGGGAGATCTTTTAATACCACCTTTTCCATATATTCTTGGAATACTACTGGCGAATTACAATAACCTTGTGGCAGTCTATTCCATTTATATGCTTTCCCTTTAAACATAAAGCTTGTTTTTGCACTAGTAACTTCTTCTAGAGGGCAGCTCCAAAATCCATTTGCCAGATCTAGGCTGGTCTTATACTTATGAATTTGCACATAATCTACTGCTATTTTTGGATTCAGTATTTGTCTAACATCTTTCCTAGTTACTCTATTTAGTTCTTTTAAGTTATGTACTGGTCTATACGTTCCTTCTTTTTTTTAGGTGCCGCTTGTATAGGTGTTAGACACGGAGGATTTTCTATTTCTGAGATTACTCCTAATTGTAATAATTCCTTTAACGTTAGCATCATTTCCTTTTCTACCTCAGGTTTTAAGGGGTATTGGGCATGTTTTCCTGGCATTGCTCCCACTATAGTGTGCTCAAAATCTTTCGCATTTCCCACATCATTTTTAAATTGGGCATAACTTCCTTGCTCTAAAATACTTCTTAACCTTTCCTTATCTTGTATTATAGATTCATTAACTCTATCATTAATCTGTTCAGACACATCATATTCTTTTAACCAACCAACATAATCTTCTACACTTTCTGCTTTATCTAAATCCCTTATACCTAAAAGATTCCTTTTACCTCTTATTCCTTTTAAACCTTCATAGGTCACGTGCTTTACTTCCGACACTGAGCCATCCGCTAATAATACTCGTTGCCCTGTATTTAAGACTTGGCCTATTCCTTCCCTAAATACTGTTAGATCTGACCCTGTATCTATAGTAAACTCCTGACCTTTGCATCTAGCATATACCCTTCCATCTGGTCCCTGATACGCTATTCTATTTAGCTCTTTTATAACATTTAGGCCCTGGGCACGCAATGATTTTTGATATAAGCGTCTCTTTCTTGCTGTAGCCTGCATTTTTCCTCTGGGCTTAATTTCAAGAAATCTTCCCGATCCATATATTGAGGTGGGGGAGGTGCTCCTGGCTTGATTCTGTTCCCTAGAAACCATACTGGTGGGTTCCTTAACTGTCTGGGGCCCTGATTCTGTATTGGTCCTTGACTGTTTCTGGGTTGAAATTCTCCGGCCATAGGAGATAGCCTGTTTTGTTGTGTAGGGCCTGTTCTGAACTGTGCTTGTCTCATTTGATTGTTCTGTGGCGTTCTGAGAGGAGAAAACCTGGGTACGTCTCTTCCTCTCTGTAGCTGTCCTTGGTCCTGATTTCTCGCCCTGGGGCTCTCTTGATACTGTAGCGCATGTCTCTCCTGTTGATATTGCTGCGGCTGTCTGGGGATACTCTGCGCCTCCCTTGGGGCTGGCTGCCCGTTTTTTGACGCTTGCTTCTCTCTTAGTTTTAAACTCTCTCTCTGGGACTCTTGGAGTGCTTTTTGTTTTTTTACTTCTGAGGTCAATGCGTCATACTGTTTAATTAAGTTACCCTTTTCTGAGTCTGGAGTTATTAACCAGTTTGCTGCTAGGCCCGTTCCTCTAGGTATTTGTCTTATTAAAGACAACACCTGGAACGAGTTCGCTCCCATTTCTGCCAGTTCTGCTACTGCTAGAGATAACAACGTCTCTCCCTTTTTTAATTTTTCTACTATTTGTCCTATTCTTTCCTGTATTCTTTCTTCAGAAGAATCTCCTGGGGCGTGGCTTAACATATCTGCTATCGTCATTCCTTGGGGCATGTCTAACGCGTATTTAGTATTCAACGCTAGCGACAACAACGGATTTTTCATTAGCATTTCTGGAATTCCTACTGCTCTACACTTTTTAGCATAGTCCACTGCAGTTTCTCCTGGGGATCTTACCGGACACATTCCTAAGGCTTCACTTATGTTCATTTTTGAAAAACTTAAACTGAGATTTCCTAAATTATACTGCGGTGGAGCTGAGGCGGGTCTCTGGGGTGAGTATTCATAATTTTCTACTCTGGCTGGTCCTGGGGTTAATAAAACTCTAGCCATTCTTTTCATAGGGGTCTGTACTTCAGGCATTGGTGGAGCGCTAGGTTCTACATATTCCCTAACATACTCTCTATGCTGGCTATTATCGTCAGGAATTGGCCCATAAGTTAATGGATGCCGTACTTCAGGACTACATCTCTCACTTTGCTCCTCCCTTTTCTGAGGCTCCTGTCTTCTCTGAAGCTCCGCCCATCTAGCTACTGAATCATCCCTTTTTCTTACTCCGTCTAACAACCAGTCATAATTCATATGACAGTAGGTCTCCTTCCATGATTTACTTACTCCTGGAAGCGCCCTCACTCTTTCCCATTCTGGCAAACCATATTGCGCTTTTCTTTCTGTTAACGAGGGCTGGTATGTTTCGAACGCGTCCTCCTCGTCATACGGACATTCTACCGGATCTAGACCTACTATTTCTGTCACTTTTTCACCCTGCATTGTCAACAACGATTTCTCTGAAGGGTAAGCCTTGGGATTTAGCGTAGTTCTCGGAATTACCGCTGCTCTTTTGTTTTTTCCCCTTGGTTCCCTCTGTCCTTGTCTAGCAGCTCCTACTGGGGGTCTTCCTACTACATCCACTATTTCCTGCTCTCCTTCCTCTTCAGCTTCCTCTGGCTCAGGTTCTGTTGTCATTAAATGATCTAGCGCATTTATTACTCGAGCTTTGTTTTCTTCCCTTATTGACATTACATATGGAGCACCTCCCATTAGTCCCCACGGCCAGTATGAAGTTAACACTCGATCAGTTTCTTCGCGGTTCATCCCTAACATTACTCCTGGTCTATTGAGCAATGCCATTTTAACAAGTCCCTCTCTCTGTGCATCTCTCAATATTACTTGTAGCGCAGCTACAGCTTGTTCTGGAGTCGATTGTCTCTTTATATTGAGCAGATATACCGTCTTAACTGTTTCAGGGGCGCGCACTACGTTGCGAGTTATTCTATACGTCTGCACTTGTTCTCCCGGAGATGTGGCCTGTCCTATATCTCTTTTTAACTTTTCTTTTGTCTGTGGGGCTAATTGGTCATAATATTCTGTCCCCTGTAGATCTCCTGGGTATTTACCGTTAGCAAACATTATTCCGTGAGTTACATCTTTCATTCTGTGAAATATTTCGCTCTCTTTTACATTTACTAACTCTATCTGCCCATTTTCATAATTTCTTCTATGTATTTTCAGCGGAGCTTCTGTCTGTCTCCTTTGTCTAGGATTCATTGTAGCGTAGATTGTTACTGGATTTTCTACGTCTAACACCTCTTCCTGCACTTCAGGCTCAGGTCTCTGCTCTGGCTCGGGCTCCTCCTCAAATTCCGGTTGTCTAAGCGCTACGGGCCCTGCTCTGTGTCTCCTTCTATCATTTCTTCTCCTTACATCTCTCCTTCTTCTTTCTCTCCTCTCTAGCCTGTGCTGCTCTTCAGGGTGTTCTGACTCTTCGTCAGGTACATTATCATACACTGCCTCCTCTCTTTCCCATTCTGTATCCCATAGATTATCACTGGATTCTGGGATTTCTATTTCACCATCTCTAGGTTGCGCATTTTCATCAGGATACCACGTCATGTCCATTCTCACTAAACCCTGGTCTGATGCTATTCTCATTTGGTGATTCATTCTAGCATCTGCGTCGGGTATTCTAAACCTGTGGCTCCTGTCCAACTCTCTCACTGTCCTGTTATACATGTTTTCATTAGGGATCATTACTACTACTTGTACCCCTAATACTTCTCCCATGTATCTTGCCCACTGTATCCCTACTCTGATACATTCTCCTAGACTGTACCCAAATACTCCTGAACCATGTAACGTCATTATTACTCTTTTCAAGTTCATCCTCACTTTTTGAGATCTAACTACTAGCGCTACACCTGCGTAGGACCTATGCAACTGTATGTTACTCTGCTCATCTGTCCAATTATCCATTCTTCTGTCCCAAGCATGATGTGCTATCATCACTACTCCTGGGCAGCTAGTGTGCTCTGGGTTCACTAAATGTGTGTCTGTGGAATGCAGAGGTCTTGGGTATTCTCGCCTGCCTCCTTGTTTCATTTTGTCACACTCGGGAAAATTATCTGCACACCATTTGGCTATTCCTCCTCTATGATCATGTGTTTGATTTGCCGAATTCACTAACACTGCTGTCATGTCATTTTGATTTGGGCCTAACTTCCACCAATCAAAGCCTCCCATGTCATAATTGTCAAATAATGTCAAATAATGTCAGAATCACATTTCCTTGTCTATGCACTCTGTCAGCCTCCTCTAACATCTGTACTTGAGCTATTTTACTCATTTGTGGGTTGTATGGTGGGGGATTTTCTAACCTTTGTACTCCGAAACAATCTTCCGGATTTTCTATGCAGGGATCTAGTTGAGCTAAACTAGGATACATTTTCTGGTAGTGTGGAGGATCTGGTTGATCTTTACTCCAGTCTCCTTCCTCCTCCTCATCTTCCCCTGACTCTTCGGGAATATCTTCTAACTCTGATCCCTCATCTTCTGACTGATTTACTACTGTTGCTGTGGTTATTATACTAGCCACATCATCTTTATCTTCCTCTTCTAATTTCATTAATTCCTTTTTTACTTTCTTTCTTCCCCTTTTTAAGAGTCTGAATAGTCTCTTTGGAGTTTTACTAGTTATTGCTTTTTTAGCTCCTATTGCTATTAAGGGATGTGCTATGGCAGTCATAGTTTGTATTTTCAGGTATTGTATAACTTAATTAATAATTAAATTATAATTAACGGATAATTTCCCCTAATATATACCTATCTGTGATGTATAGTAGGCTAGTTATCAGGTAATGCGACTATAGTTCACTTATTCGGTCCTTTTTACTTGGGGTTTGGTCCCTTGGTTTTGTGTAAGACGATTTACCGGGTTTACGTCTCCTACACCTTTTACGTGTAAGACGATTTACCGGGTTTACGTCTCCTACACCTTTTGCGTGTAAGACGATTTACCGATTTTACGTCTCCTACACCTTTTACTTGTTGTTGAAACCGTCGGTCCCCTTATGTACTATTATATACCTTTCAGCTTCACGATATATAGTAGACCAGTATTAGATCTTTGGAAACGTAGCCTTCACTAACCTTTGGAGTGTTTCACAACAAGCTCCTCTCCAGAGTGAGTTTACCGAGGGTGGCCAGTCCTTTTCAACACACTCCTTTTAGTACTCTGCCTATACTACGAGGATAATTATCGAACCTATAGTGGGTTCTTTACAACTAGGATATATCGTCCTATCCTATTGGACTATTACTCTGAGGGTCAACAGACTTCCGTTAACCTTGGGACAGGATTTTATCAACGCGCTTACACATACACTCAGACACGACCCAGTTTTACGATATCCTGTCCCTGTTCGGGCGCCATGACGATGCTTGCGGACGGGTTCACCTAATGGACGTACCTAGAAGGCTCCCGGGGTGAGAGCTCAGTTTATACTCTGAGACTGGTCCAGTCCTTATACCATAGGACCAGTAGGGATGGAGTTGTGGGTTCTCGGAATACCTGTATGATAAGTTATATTTGCCCTATGACCTCATTTACCATACCAAGTACTACGCCCTATCACCCTACGCATACAATCTACTCACTTAATTTCTCTTTTTTAACAACACATAGATCAAGGTCACAACCACAATTACTAAATAAAGATTCATTCTACACTCAATCACTATTACTGATAGAAGATCTTTACCTTATGATGATCTCTCTCTTCACGATGGATGGCCTTAGCAGCGCTGGATTCAATATTACCTCTCACAATGACTCAGTTCAGGGAACAAATACTCGTTTCAAGAAATATTTATTTCCTTACACATGAAAATCACCTTGTTCTTTGAGAGGTATTACCCTTTTAAGATGCCTGGTTTGATTTATAGAGTTGTCACTTTCTCTTTGCTAATGTATAGGGGCGATCGAGTGCCTCCCCCACAAGAGCCTGAGTCAGTGCCCAGCTTAGTATAATCTATAGGTAAGATCGAGTGCCTCACCCAGAAGAACCTGCCCAGAGCCTCTTAATCAAACTCGTACACCTCTCCTCAAAATACCAGAGGAATGTTACCTTACCAGACCAATTACCAGAACATCAGTGGTTCAGTGGTAAAAGGCATTAGTACCTCTCAGACTACTGTATTTATTGAGTCCTGGCCGGAAGTTTACAAGGCCGGACCTTAGACTCAACCAGTCATATGTTTCAAATACAAATTATTGCCTTACATGGTTACATGGCATTGTTCATCATTACATAATAGTTTCCTGTTACATCACAAAGTTTCAGTATGACTCTTTTGACATTTAAAAAGCAGTTAATGCTTATGCTTGCTACTTTCAACTCTTCGTGTGGTTATCCGGTGTGGTTAACCCACTCTACATCCTGTTCAGCTTATGCATGCAGTATTCAGCTACATTATGCACTATAATTTCTCTACTTTAGCTTATAAAAATATTTGTTTCCTTTTTTCATACATATAAATGTAGAACATAATAAAACATGATACATCGTTTCCTTTATAACATTATTACTGTTTCCTTTTCATCATTAAACAATTATAATAAAACATTGTTTCCTTTTTGTCATTTGTCAGAAAGAAAATATAAAAATCTCATTCAACTTTCACAACAGGGGGCGCACACTTCGCTTCGCTGTTTTAGACAAGTTTAAAGTAGTGATTTATAAAATGATATGGAATTATTGTTTTATTGTAAACTCATTTTGTTTAGCATTTGAACATTTTTAGCCAAGACATCATAACGCTGAAGTAAGTTTCTAGTTTGTAAATTTTGTTCACTGACATTGGCAGTTAAACTCTTCCTGAGTTTGACTAGTGTTGTTCACAAATCTAAACAGGCTGTGAATGTTAAGATCTGGGTAAAACAACATTTATTTAATTACTCTAATAAAGCAATAGAACTGTATTCATATAGGGCATTTTAAAATAATCTTTAACAGCAGTTATTTTTAAAGGTGCACTATGTAACAATATCGGTGGAGTAGGATACTCCACCGATATGTCTCCAGAGCGATGTTATTGCTTTGATTAGAACGTTCCACAGTATTGCAGTAAACCAAACTATCTCTATAGAGAAAAGTTGCAAGTCATTTCTGTGGACAGAGAAGTGTTTGTTTTTCTGTTTTTTTCAGTACTTAAAACATCCATCCAACTTATAATATGTTACACAGAGTTTAGTGAAATGCTGTGTAACTTTCCAGTTAAAGGAATCTCCATAATGCCCCTTTAAGTAAATTGTACTAAAAATATTTACTTTGTATAATTCTTAAAAAAAATGACATAAGAATTCAAAATCAACCTTCCATTTATTGACAAATTACAGATTAGAATTAGACATTCTTTGGGTAGTTTTTGATCAGCTTCAGCTCTTCTTCATCCTCTGGAGACAGGGTTCTTCTCATCAGCTTCGTCAGATCACAGGACCACGGGGCCCAGCTGGCCCCTCCAAAACAATCACTCTAGAAACAGAAACAGAAACGGAGTTAAGGCATTAAGTGCACATTCAAAAGAATATGGAACTGTCATTATTTTCTTACCTCATGTTTGTTTATTATTATTAGTCAAGCTTCATCACATCACTACTGATCAGCTCTTCTTCTTCATCCTCTGGAGATTCAGTTCTTCTCGTCAGCTTCGTCAGATCACAGAACCACGGGGCCCAGCTGGCCCCTCCAAATCAGTCACTCTAGAAACAGAAACAGATTTAAGGCATTAAGTGCACATTCAAAAGGAGCTACTATGGAATTGTTATTATTTTCTTACCTTGTGTTTGTTTATTATTATTATTAGAGTCATGTTTCATCACATCACTTCTGATCAGCTCTTGTTCTTCATAGGAGACAGGGTTCTTCTCGTCAGCTTCATCAGATCACAGGACCACGGGGCCAAGCTGGCCCCTCCAAACCAGTCACCATGGAAACAGAAACAGATTTAAGGCATTAAGTGCACATTCAAAAGGAGCTAATATGAAATTATTATTATTTCTTACCACATGTTTGTTGATTATTATTACAGTCAAATGCTTTTATTAAGATGATTTAAAATAACACACTGTTCCACTGACTAATCAGTTAGCACACTCCCATCTCTGTATCTCTGCTGTTACAATTCTTCACAGTAAAATTCTTAACAGTATTTAATTTACAAAAACAAACAAACCAAAAAGTAGATGTTGGGAATGTCCCACTGACCAGCGAGTTAGTGAACAGACCCACATCTCCAGATACAATAATTCAGAACAGAACAAGTCACTATTTATGTACAGCCTTCAAAGAGTCTGCTTATAAAGACATAGATTATATAACGTATTTCATTTGAAATGGCACATTACCATCAGAGAGGACAATTTGAATCCGGCACAACATAAACAGGAGATATGAGTGAACAAAGCCACATCCCCACAGTTTAGTATTGTGCACTCGCAGTTATTATGATGAGAAGTTGACATTTTCTCTGTACTTGAAGCGGGAGAAGCGGTCCATGTCGGTGCGTGTTCAAACCCTCAACAAGTGTTAACAGAGACAGATGTTAGAACTGTTAAAACTGTTAAAACTGTTTTACAACTGTTTTACAACTGCTGAGAGGTTAATAAGATGTGAATGCCGAAGTCAGTACACAAGTGTCCAGTGAGCGTTCAAGAAGCGTTCTCAAGTGAGAAGGGGACGACTGAGAGCGCAGCCGCTTTATATAGGGCCCGGGAAGTTCTGTTGCTATGGCACCGACGCACTGACGCACCGTGCGTCTGTGCGTCTTTGACTTGACTCGAAGCTTTTACAAATGTGAGGACAGGCGCTTAGCTCTGATCATTTCACTGCAGTAGTCTCATGTGCAATTGTAATGGTTGTAAAACAAGACAATGTGCAAATTATACATTTATGATACAGTATTACTACTGTTAAATATAGAATTCATAATAACATTTATGTTAAAAAGTAAAGCAAAAAGGAGAAACTGAATTTGTCAACTGCAGTGCTCTCATGGAGCAATGCATCCTGGGAAACGTTTGTCTTGCACATAGGAAAAGGGGGGTAAGGGGGCTAGAAAGAATGCTTTGTCTCCATGTGAGCTGAAGGACAGGGTAACCCTTGATCCCTCCACACAGGCTGCGCACAGAGTTCTGCCAAGTCTGGCTGGTTTTGTGCGTTCATGTGAGACCAAGTGGTGTCCCAATTCTAAATTTGATCAAGGGGTAGGGCTAAGACCAAGGGCTACGTACCCCTTGAAACGAAGTGAGCTCCCGACCACACTTGAAACGAAGGGGTACGCCCACAAGCTCGGGCAGGTGTCGAGATCAGGATGGCAGCGTCACATCGATCAGCCAAGGAGGCTCATAAATGTAAGTATTTTCAGCAGTTGTAAATATCAATTAACAGTTTAGCAGGTTTACAGTTATGACGGTTATGTGCTACGTTACTTTTAGTGAACTGTTGTTGCGGTTTTAGCTCTGTTTAGCCGACGCTATCATTTTCATCGAACTTTCATGTATAAACAAGCTAGTTTTTTGCTGAGGTACCCGATAATCCTTGACATGGTACTTTTTAGGTGACATCAGTGTGATTGTTTTTTTACTGGTGGACCGGTTTGATTATGGTAAAACTAGCTTACTACGTGATTGACCTAGCGTGTGTTTTCCCTCAGGGACGCCAGCGGAGACTCGGCGGCTCATCAGATATCGGAGCGACAATGAAAAGCGGTTCATGCAGTCAAAAATGGGGGCTAAGCAACAGTGGGAGTGAGTAATTCGTTAATTCACTGTTAAATAATTTTGTTGTGCTGCTCGTCTGGCTTGGGTACGAATACGTGCGAATACGTACGAATACGTATACATCAGAAGTCAATCAACAACACTATGCAAACAACATATTCCGTAGGGTGAGAGAGAGGGGGGAAATAGAACAACTTCATTATATTCTTGTGTCTGTTTTCTGATTTGTTTAAATTTCTGTGTTGTGCTTCCAATACTGAATGTTTGTACTGTTGGTTGTGATGCAGGAAATTTGTGAAAGAGGCAGGTTTGGAGGGAAAGGTTACGGGCCAGCAGGCTTCCAAGAAGTGGGAGAACCTCAAACAAAAATACAAGGTAAGCCTATGTGATGTACAGTTTAACATAATTTCCAATTGAGGGATGCGTGTATCCACTAGCCATTTGTGTTTCTTATGTGTATTTGTGTTTCAGGAATTGAGGACTCCCAAAACGGGCTCTGGAACCGACCTGGGTGAGGTGACCGTTGCTACCTGGCAGTATTATGCAGACATGCATGAGGTTTTGGGTGCCAGGCCAGCAATGGACCCCCCTGTGGTGGTGGCGTCCTATGAGCCAGGAGCCGAGGAAACGGTCTCACTACTCCTGGTGAGGCTAATGTAACATTCACCTTGGAATTCAGTACTTCCATTAATACTGCTGACATCAGATTCACAATTACTCCTCCATACTCCATACTCCTTGAAAATGTGTAAAACTGATTTGCCTTGTTCCCTTAGGATATTTTGGAGCCCTCCACCTCTGACAGTTTCCTCTTTGATACAGCAGCCAGCACTTCAGAGATACTTTGTATTGACACTTTGCTGGGGGAGTTCTACTTATATGTGTATGGAGGATGTTCAGTAGTTTCCATGGTGACACAATGCACACATTAGCAATAACTACCAAAAAAGTTTTACAATTGAAAAACTGTTGGCTACTGCTAGCTATCTTGTAATGTAACATTATTTAACACTAAAAATCAGCTCACCTGTTGTAGTTCAGACTAACTCAGTTCTTTCGATAGATCGATCTATATAGATAGATATTTTATTGATCTCAAAGGAAATGAAAAGAAATAATAAAAAAAAAAAAAAAGGATGGCCAGATTGTGTTAAAACACAGCTCAGATTAGAGTCTAACTTCAGACAGTGCAGTGCTTACATTGGCATCACACCCCCAGGCAAAGTATCAGTAAAGGGTAGGTCTAGTTCAAGCTTCAGGTTACACCTTTTCGGTCTTCCTGCATGCTAAATATGACTGTGGAATAATGTCATAATGTAGATGTGACCGAAATAAACAAATCAGTCACTGTTACGATGGAACAGAGCAGGGACAGACAGGAACTGGCCTCAGTCTAACACTGTCCTCTTCTGATTTCGTCCATGTTGTCTGCAGAGCTCCAGAGGTGTTCCTGGGCGCTCCATATAATGAAGGCATAGATATGTGGTCCGTGGGCTGTATCATCATGGAGCTGTTCATCGGACGTTTGCTGTTCCGCGGAGATGATACCTATGAGACGGTAAGACCAGTATTTATATATTTATTTATATTTAGGTAGAGCCTCATTATTATTAGGGATGCACCCATCCGATACTGGTATTGGATACTGACACCGATTTGCAGCATCCAAATATCTATTTCAGACAATATCCTGATTGGACATATCATTTGATGTGATAAGACTATATACTGCTCATAGATGGCCCAGAAAGTCTCATAATGTTTAAATTTGTATTTATACAAAGCTGTTCTGTAGTTACTTCAGGGATAAATAACAGTTACATAATGCTTTTGGATCAGTTTTATCTTTTATTTTTGTTTAAAGGAAATAAATGCTTTTTTTTTTTTCCGTCACTGCAGTAGTACTGGCTGATATGGGGGTATGGGCAGACACTTTAAGCTATAGTATCGAAATCTGTATCACAACTGAAAAAGCTGGATCGATGCATCCCTAATATTATCTATAGACATATAAAAGAAAGTATGATGGAAAGCAACACTATGTAACTTTCTAACTTCCTGTCACCTCCATGATTCCATGAAATAGAAAGTTAAAACCAAACACAGATATGTTTTGTGCCATACTGTGGAAGATTATAGCCAAAGGAAAATTTCATTACTTCAAAAACATCCTAAATATAAAACAAACCATGCTTTTTTTAGTCTATGTGTTGGCAAAAAAGTGACACAGTCAATTAAAAAAAATGTCTCAAATAAATGTATAGAATTGCTAGACATATCAAGTATCAAACCAAATTCAGAAGCTTACACTAATACCACGTTACTTTCCTGGAAATAAGCATTACAGACTTCAAAATACACTGCAAACTTTGTCTTTTTTTCTGAATGGAGTTGCATTTCAGTAACTACATGTTTTGTGTTCTTTCCACAGTTTTCCAATATAATCAATACCCTTGGAGTGCCTACTCTTAAGCTGCTGAAGAGGAGCAAGTACACGGACAAGTACCTGATCTACAAAGACCGTCACTGGTTATTCAGAGTGAGTAACCCATTTTCATTATTACTGTACTTTTGCATTAGTGTGTATTGGGTTATGAACTCACGTTATTTCCATTCAGTATCTCCTTATATTCAGACGGAAAATGGCCCGTATTACACAAAATGGATTCTTGTGAGCTTTAAGTCATGTTATAATGTTGTTACCTCATCAAAACAATATAGATCAGAAAATGGCATAATATTGTAAGGTTAACTCACCATAAAAAAGAGCTTTGCCATTCACTGCTGTATACTGTTGAATGTTGTGGCGTGGGCTGCATAACCTCTCTTTTAACACTGACTTGAAGCTAACAAGCTAACATATCTGTCCTTCTGTCTGTAGAAATCCGGTAAGATTGCCCCCATCATCTCGTCGCTGGCTAAAGTCTACAGTGTAAGTACTAGTATGCTTTTAATGTCTTTACACAGCCACCATAAAAATACATCATATTTTAGGCATTTCAAACCCTTTAGAGGGACTAAAGGGTTTGAAATGCCTAAAATATGATGTATTTTTATGGTTTTTATGCTCCTCCTCCCCCTCACTCACCCCTCTAATCCTCCAGGTATTTAGTCCCAACTTTAAACATGAATTATACTTTACAGCTACTTGATTTTAATTTGACAAATAAGGGTATGGGCTGTTCATCCCTAACGTGTAGTCTCTCATTTGCAGTACATGCCGAAAAATGAAGCTGACCAGCGTGACTTTGAGTTCTTACGGGATCTGGTGAAACTGATGCTCAAGCTTGACCCCGCAGAGCGTGTCACTCCGGATGAACTCCTCAAACACTCTTTTGTTACAATGGATCATCTGCGAAAGTTCCGGGACCTCCATCCAGATTTGTGAGTACAGCCAGAAGCAAAATCAGAACTAGAGCAGGACTACAGTCCCTGACAAAAGTCTTGTCGCTTATCCATTTTGTAGAAACAAAAGCTTATAACCTGACTTTAAATTAATCGATTGGTTTTAGAAATGTTTCATATGAAAGCTAAAACCCTCCCAAATTATGCTCAATATACTAAAATAAATTTGCTTCACTGAAGAAAGATTGATCATTTAATGAACACAGAAAGGTCAGATTTTGGCAAGACAAAAGTCTTGTCGCCTACAGAAAATTGAACAAATAATTTACTTCAAATACAAAAATATGTTGCATAACGTCAGTGAATTAAGTAGTGGTGCTGTGAGATCCATATTTAATATCTTGTATGACTTCCATGAGCTTGAAGGACTGCATCCATGCGGTTCGACAATGATTCATACAATTTGTTGATGAAGTCATCAGGAATAGCAAAGAAAGCAGTCTTACATGCCTCCCAGAGTTCATCAAGATTCTTTGGTTTTGCCTTCCATGCTTCCTGTTTCATTCTACCCCAGACATGCTCAATGATGTTCATGTCTGGTGACTGGGCTGGCCAGTCCTGGAGCACCTTGATCTTCTTCGCCTTGAGGAACTTTGATGTAGAGATAGAAGTATGCGATGGAGCACCATCCTGCTGCAAAATTTGACCCCTTTTATGGTTGGGAATGTAAGAGGTAGCTAATACTTGTTGATATTTTAGGCTATTGATATTGCCGTCCACCCTGCAAATGTCTCGCACACCCCCATACTGGATGTAACCCCAGACCATGATTTTTCCGCCACCAAACTTAACTGTTTTCTGGGTGAATCTTGGATCCATGCGGGCTCCAGTAGATCTCCTGCAATATTTGCGGCGGCTGTGATGTAATTCAACCGAGGATTCATCTGAGAAATCCACCTTCTGCCACTTTTCCAGTGTCCATCCTTTTAGCAGGCTGTGGGCCTTGGCAAATGCCACACGGTTTTTTAATTGCCTTTTGTTTAGTGCTGGTTTCTGTGCACTGATTCGACCATGGAGGCCATTTCGAGACAGAATTCTACAAACTGTTCTGGTTGACACAGGGACTTAAGGTGACCAGGCCTGGTGGAGCTCTGCTGCAGTGGAAAAGGGGCTGGCCTTGGATTTTCGAATCAACAGACGGTCCTCCCGAGCAATTGTCTTGCGGGGTCTGCCGGACCTGGGCTTGTCAAAAACATCTCCAGTCTTTTCAGATCTTTTTCTTATTCTTTGTACATGACACTGAGACACACTGAAGGTGTCAGCCACCTCAGCAGTGGATCTGGTCTTCAGTCTCTTGATAATTAACGCTTTGGTCTCAGGGTGGATCTTAGGCATGTTGTCAGAGGTCAAGTTGCAGTTGATGTGAAGGTCTGGTGTGCTGGGGTTCTTTTTATACACACCCACTAATTGACTGATCAGTAACTGATCACAGGTGAGGCTGTAATCTAGGATTGGGTGCATCATATGACAAGGCGACAAGACTTTTGTCTTGCCAAAATCTGACCTTTCTGTGTTCATTAAATGATCAATCTTTCTTCAGTGAAGCAAATTTATTTTAGTATATTGAGCATAATTTGGGAGGGTTTTAGCTTTCATATGAGACATTTCTAAAACCAATCGATTAATTTAAAGTCAGGTTATAAGCTTTTGTTTCTACAAAATGGATAAGCGACAAGACTTTTGTCAGGGACTGTAGAGCAGGACTAGACCAAGTGTAGAGCAGGACTAGACCAAGTGTAGAGCAGGACTAGACCAAGTGTAGAGCAGGACTAGACCAAGTGTAGAGCAGGACTAGACCAAGTGTAGAGCAGGACTAGACCAAGTGTAGAGCAGGACTAGACCAAGTGTAGAGCAGGACTAGACCAAGTCTAGAGCAGGACTAGAGAAGGACTAGACTAAAGCTAGAGCAGGTCTAGAGCAGAACTAGACCAAGACTAAACTAGAACCAAAACCAAGCCTAAACCAGTACTAAAGCAAGACTAGACCAGGAAATAATACAACAAAACAAATTAATTTAACAACAAAAGTCTGCATTTGATTTAAATGAAAGAATTTCCAATACCTTTAGTTACAGGTGAAAATGGTTTAACCCTGAATCTTTCTTCTAGTGTCTCGGAGTGTGTGAAGTTATCGTGTGCTGCTCTGGACGATGAGGTGACAAGCTACAGTCACTTAGATGATGATGAATGGGACAGCACATCTTCTGAGGAGCTCAGAGGACCTAAAATGTCTTCGGATCGGGGCAAAGTGGAGCTCCTTCCCGAAAACGCAGATGGGAGGAGAAACAGGACACAATGTGAGTGACATTAAGCAAACCAGATTTAAAGATACACTCTGTAGCTTGTATGATGAGGGGTTCACCACTGTCTCCATGGAGATGTCATTGCTTTACCTTGACTCTTTGACAGTATGGCATTAAACATGTTTATGATACTGTGTATTACCATGGGTGGGGGCAGGGGGGTGCATGCTCCCCTGCTTCTATTAATGACATGTACAGAGAAACTGGGCCACTGCCCACACACGTTATTGTCTGTGCAGGTGATTGAGAAAAGGCACCTGAGGCCATGGCCACAGCTAATGCAGCTATGCCAGAAACAGATAGTGAGTCCTATCTCAGAAACATGTGTCTCTTTTACCTTAACCTGCAAGGACAGCTGCTTATTCCTGCCTCTACTATACAGACTATAGTGGAGGAAATGCTAAATGTTCACGAGTTAGGTCAAGCTTACACAATAACCAAAGTAAGTACAGTATTAAAAACTGATGCAAGCCTGTCAGATGAAGCAGTCACTAAAGTCTGTGACTGCATTAAAGAGTGGGATTTGTTTCCTTCCTGTCATCAGGGGCCGTTAAGAAGAACATACTCCAGAAATCAGACATTCAAAAAACTGTTTAAATACACAGAACCCCAAAAAGTGGCATTAGGAATGGATGAAAACATGACTCAAAAGTGTGCATACTACATACCAGTGGCAGAAATTCTGAAGAGCTTTTAGTAAGAAACAGTTCCTTTAAACTAATTTTAGATCTCTTAGATCTCATTTTACATTCAGTTTAAACAGACATACTTTGTCAAATGCATTGAATTCACACTGACACAGTACAGTGAAGAGGTGATATTTTACCAAAACATTTTACACTGTAAGCATCACTTACCTACAATAAAAAAACAACTGAACTCATTGGTTAAAAACTAAATCTACGTATGCTTGGGTAGATCAACGGTGACTTCTTGCCTGAGCGCATGCACGTGCATTGGAAGCCGGCCAGTCTGCTGCTTTTAGTTGGTCTAAATGTCTTTTTTTAGATCTTTTTATTAAATGGTCTGTTTTTTTTATTTCCAGAAGCTCCACCGTCCTATGATGAGAGCTGCAACACTTGAACCAACTACACCAGGAAAATGGTCAACCTTTCACCTGCACCAGGACCTATATCATAGACAATTACTATTCGAATAATAAGAAATACCAAAAACGCTGGACCTTGCTGGACATTTTGGTTCGTATATTGGTTAAAACAGTTGTGATTTACTCTCTCTAGACTATTCAATCAATATTGTTCGGAGTTCATTTAATCTTTACTAGAAATGCCCAATATGTATCATCAATAAAACAATCAGTTTGTACATAAAACAGCACATTTAAAGAAACTTAAGGTAGGTCTACTTTAAAAATACTGGTGTCTGTGATGTCGGGGATTTAAAATTTCCTATGTCTTGCTAATGTTTTATTTTGTTTTCATCCTGTTACGTGAATTCTGTGTCATGAGTTTGGTCACTTTTGGTCTAATTGTGGGAATCACTGTATTTGATATTGTTGAGCTGCTAAATGAGTATTTTTTTTTTCTTTGTTTTGTTTTTAAACTTTAATTGTACAGAGAGTGGTTTTAATTTTACATTTTATTATCAGTTCTGTGTCACTGGAGTCCCTTATCTTTGGTTAACCCAAGTGTATTCTAATCAGCATATCTATTTATTTCTGATGCATATCTATTTATTTCTGATGCCGTACCTCCAAAAACAAACTATAGATTTATGTCACCAAAGATGACATAAATCTATAGAAACTCATAGAAACTGATGGCATATTTAAGTCATCAGTTTCTAAGATGCCGTCCAAATATGTAAAAAATTACGTCACAAAATATGACGCAATTTTCCAGATGGCTACTGCTGCTATGGCGCAGCCACCTGCAATCAGCAGGCCCTTTGTCCATGGACCTGGACCTGGATCCGAGTTGGGGTTGCGATTGGGATTTGGGTTAGGGTTAGGGATAATAACTCTGACTCCTCCAATGATTTGAAACTCCATTTTGCTACCTTTTTCAGTTAACCTAATCCTAACCCTAACTTTCAGTAGCAGAGCGAGGCCACAACATTTTGACATCTTTAAGCTTTGAAGTGACTGCTTTATGATTTCTCTATTGATTATTACTGAATAAATCCAAGAATTCACTGTATTACATATTTTTGCATTTTAACAATTTAAATTTCCGCTGCCTCCCATCTGTATTAATTAATATTGTCCTATAGAATGCTGTGATATCATCTGAAACCCAGCAATAGCAACAAAACTGGATTTTGTAGAATCTAGAAAAGTGTTCTGCAGTGCTATGTTGCCATGGTAACCATTCTTAGAATGTTTTAAGGCTGCAAGAATATCACAATAAAATCGAAATCACAATTTCAACGAACACCATTAGCAAATTGTAAATGCTGTCATTTTTTGTCATTGCAATAATGTGCAATACCTCTGATACAATTCACTTATGTCACTTACTGATATTTATCCTGTCTAATCCTGCTGTACATAAACATAGTCATATTACTGTAAATAACATAATACCAGGGGTGGAAAGTAACGAATTACATTTACTCACATTACTGTAATTGAGTCGTTTTTATGAGTACTTTGTCATTTCCTGAGTAAAATAATATCGATGGGGACAAAAAATAAAATGCGGGGGAAAATAATCTGCCGGAACTGAAAGGAAATTGCATTGCGCGGGTTTGCGTGCGGCAATTCCATTGTTTCACAATCTGAATCAAGGCGTTGGAACAAGATGGTTATTGCGGAGCCACATATGGAGGTCATGGGAGATGAAGGACCAGAAGAAGATGCATTAAATTCTGGAGAGAAAAGCCATAGAAACCCTTGGCCAAACCTCGATGACCTATTCGCGTTTAAACGCAAAAAAGGCAGCAACATAATCATGCAATGTAAAATGTGTCTGCCCCGCTGAACCGAGCTTTCAGCTACAAGACCTCAACATGAATCTATGAAAGCATGTGGTGGTAAGTAGGCTACAAATATAGGCCTATATGTTTGGCCTGTTATACCCAAACGGTATATTTATTGTTGTTTGGTTAACACAATCTGGCTTCATGATTTCAATTATTTTCCATCCTGATCACGAACGTTTCAAGTGAAGTAGCCGAGAGTTGGAAAATCACCTCACGTTTAAAATTGGCTTTAGAGGACAGTCAGAAATAAATCTTAATAAATCATCTTAATTGATGTTGGCTATAGGATAGTTCATGGGTTATTGCCTGGACTAGTTTCGAGTGGACAGTACTAGTCCATCAAAAGTGGCTATGGATTGGTTGAGAATGCTTTGCATGTTCGCTAAATGTCATGTTAAACGAAATGGATGTATGGTTTTAGATATGAAGAGTGATGCTACATGACTAGACTACACAACATCATGACAGTTAATGTTTAGAGAATTTACTAGATTTTTCTGTGATATCCTGGCAGCCGAGCATCACCACAGAAGAACATTGGCTTGTGTCGGGGTTTTGCGCAACTGCAAACAAAGGATCATCTTATTTTATCTTATTCAACAGCTCCTAGATCAGGGGTCGGCAACCTTAATTAATAGGTTTATATTTACATTTAAAAACGAACAAACTAAAATAAAAATACAATGTAATTAAATACTCATTATTATTTTCCAAAGTCACAGGGAGCCACGACAGAACGATGAAAGAGCCACATGCGGCTCTGGAGCCCTGTCCTAGATTCATTATCCCATATATCTTCAGCTCCTAGAGGAATTAAATGGTAGTGCGTCACATTTAGTTTACCGCAGTTTATGTCTATTTAAGACTGCATTTATGTGCAGCAACATTATGAAAAAAACTGCATTTTTACTGTAGTTTTTTTTTATTGAATTGAAAGTAACTAAGTAACTTTTACTCAAAGTACATTTGAAATGAAGTAATTTTTTACTTTTACTCGAGTACATTTTCAGACGGGTACTTTTACTTGAGTAGGATTTAAGCAAAGTAAAGATACTTTTACTTAATTACATTTTTTCAGTATTTTTTTCCACCTCTGTCCCTGACCTTCATTTCACAGAGGAAAGATGTTGCCATTTCTGTTTTCATCTCTAATCCGAACTATTGTGCAATTTACACAAGTTTTGGCTCTTGTAAACACGCTGGTTGCTATGGAAACGTAATGGAATTGCCTCATGTCCAATCAGGAGATAAGATTGTAAAAAAGGAAGAGAAGAAAAAAACAGCCACATATGTTTTGCAGGAGGGGGTATTTTGAAGACACGCACTTTCCCCGGATGCCTTGCCACAGCAGCTAAGCCACGGAGGAATTTGTGAGCACAACGATATAAAGGTAAGAGTTGTGTTGTCACTTTGTTTACGTGACGCATCTGTGCGTACGCCTGTCGCAGCAGCTGCAACACGCGCTTTGGATCCTATAGGAAACTTGTGCCAGGCTTTTGAAGCTACCTCAACTCTGCGCTACAATCATCAATACATCATTTGGCCTTTTGAAATGTACAAACAGTCATAACTAACTTAAACACTTGATAAAATCTTGTTTTTTGTTCATTACTGAAATGGGTGGGTGGAAGGAAATGTGCGGTTGTTTTTAATCACTGTAAAGCACTTTGTGTTACATTTTTTGTATGAAAAGCGCTTTATAAATAAAGTTTGATTGATTGATTGATGGTCCAAGTCAGTCAACAGTGGGCTGTAGGTAAGACAGAGTCAGTGATGCGCTGATCTTGTGTAGATGGTCGATTCTACAGTTGCCCTTCACCTTAAACTAATACGTACTACACAAAATCATACATCGACAAGTATCCAAAGGTTCTCATGGTCTGCTTTAACATTTCAGCACTGAACCAGGGGATGTCCTCGGAGCACTGAGCCTATGAAGCGCCCCTTCTCCCTTTGTGCTCCTCCCCTCCTTTCCCAGACGAGGGAAACTTGAAGATGAGCGCACTCTGGTGACCATGATGTGGGACTGCTGCTGTATCTGGGCACAGGTGTCCTCAGGTGCGAGCCAACACGCATCATGCGCTGTTTCCTGGAAGGACACTTTTGGGCGCCTGTGTCAACTCACCGGGAATTGGAACTAATGTAACGTCTGTGTTTTATAGCGCACACTGATGGAGCTCTTTTGGTATCTGTCCATCCACCTGATGCAAAGCAACAGCAGTGGGACCAAGCCGAACAATCAAGACCTTAAAGCGTTCTCATGGATGGACCTCCACTGGCACAAGTTTTGTGCTGGGATTGGGAGATTATTGCTGTGTAATTAGTACGTCTTAAATCTGCAAAGTGCTCATTAGGAGACAGTCAAACGCACATTTGAACCCTTGTGCCTTCTCAAGGTTCCTCAAACAAGTGGCGGCCATTGCTCAGGAGCGCTCCATCCTGCCCTCTGTTCTCATGGAGGAGCCAGCACGTCTACAAATCCTACACAAATACACATGGCACCTGTAAAAACACTCCCTTGCAGCAAACAAAAACTGATAAAAGAATATTTGAGAAATCCATTTCTTTTCTCTCAACTTCAGGTTACATCTGAAAACGCCAGCCTCAGTCTAATGGATAAAAACAGAAATAGATATAGAGCGTTGCGCTCGTCATTGACCTCATCAATTACTCACATGTCCAATGCACATTTTTGGAGTTTACCAGGGTGAACAATTACAATTATGCCGCTGTCGAGGCAATGGGCAATGCCAGTCTGTACTATTGGATGCCATGAGTGTCACTATTGAGTGGCATTGAGTGTTTGAACAGGGGAGAGCGCTTCATAACAGGAGTTATGGGGGTGCTAAGTTCTTCAATGGGGGCGCACACTTCGCTTCGCTGTTTTAGACAAGTTTAAAGTAGTGATTTATAAAATGATATGGAATTATTGTTTTATTGTAAACTCATTTTGTTTAGCATTTGAACATTTTTAGCCAAGACATCATAACGCTGAAGTAAGTTTCTAGTTTGTAAATTTTGTTCACTGACATTGGCAGTAAAACTCTTCCTGAGTTTGACTAGTGTTGTTCACAAATCTAAACAGGCTGTGAATGTTAAGATCTGGGTAAAACAACATTTATTTATTTACTCTAATAAAGCAATAGAACTGTATTCATATAGGGCATTTTAAAATAATCTTTAACAGCAGTTATTTTTAAAGGTGCACTATGTAACAATATCGGTGGAGTAGGATACTCCACCGATATGTCTTCAGAGATGTTATTGCTTTGATTAGAACGTTCCACAGTATTGCAGTAAACCAAACTATCTCTATAGAGAAAAGTTGCAAGTCATTTCTGTGGACAGAGAAGTGTTTGTTTTTCTGTTTTTTTCAGTACTTAAAACATCCATCCAACTTATAATATGTTACACAGAGTTTAGTGAAATGCTGTGTAACTTTCCAGTTAAAGGAATCTCCATAATGCCCCTTTAAGTAAATTGTACTAAAAATATTTACTTTGTATAATTCTTAAAAAAAATGACATAAGAATTCAAAATCAACCTTCCATTTATTGACAAATTACAGATTAGAATTAAACATTCTTTGGGTAGTTTTTGATCAGCTTCAGCTCTTCTTCATCCTCTGGAGACAGGGTTCTTCTCATCAGCTTCGTCAGATCACAGGACCACGGGGCCCAGCTGGCCCCTCCAAAACAATCACTCTAGAAACAGAAACAGAAACAGAAACGGAGTTAAGGCATTAAGTGCACATTCAAAAGAATATGGAACTGTCATTATTTTCTTACCTCATGTTTGTTTATTATTATTAGTCAAGCTTCATCACATCACTACTGATCAGCTCTTCTTCTTCATCCTCTGGAGATTCAGTTCTTCTCGTCAGCTTCGTCAGATCACAGAACCACGGGGCCCAGCTGGCCCCTCCAAATCAGTCACTCTAGAAACAGAAACAGATTTAAGGCATTAAGTGCACATTCAAAAGGAGCTAATATGAAATTATTATTATTTCTTACCTAATTTATGTTTAATATTATTAGTCAAGTATCGTCGCACCACTTCTGATCAGCTCTTGTTCTTCATAGGAGACAGGGATTGTCTCGTCAGCTTCGTCAGATCACAGGACCACGGGACCACAGGGCCCAGCTGGCCCCTCCAAACCAGTCACCATGGAAACAGAAACAGATTTAAGGCATTAAGTACACATTCAAAAGGAGCTAATATGAAATTATTATTATTTCTTACCACATGTTTGTTGATTATTATTACAGTCAAATGCTTTTATTAAGATGACTTAAAATAACACACTGTTCCACTGACTAATCAGTTAGCACACTCCCATCTCTGTATCTCTGCTGTTACAATTCTTCACAGTAAAATTCTTAACAGTATTTAATTTACAAAAACAAACAAACCAAAAAGTAGATGTTGGGACTGTCCCACTGACCGGTGAGTTAGTGAACACACCCACATCTCCGCATTTATACATTACAATACATTCAAATACATTCATTATAATCAAACTCACTATTTCTCTAGAATGATTCTTCTATTTTTGTGCAGCCTCCAATCAGACTGTTTATAAAGGCTTAGAATTAAGTACACATTTCATTATGTTACAATCACATAAAACAATTTCTTAAAACAAAACAACAAAAACAGGAGAAGCAGGGAATGTCCCACTGACCAGCGAGTTAGTGAACAGACCCACATCTCCAGATACAATAATTCAGAACAGAACAAGTCACTATTTATGTACAGCCTTCAAAGAGTCTGCTTATAAAGACATAGATTATATAACGTATTTCATTTGAAATGGCACATTACCATCAGAGAGGACAATTTGAATCCGGCACAACATAAACAGGAGATATGAGTGAACAAAGCCACATCCCCACAGTTTAGTATTGTGCACTCGCAGTTATTATGATGAGAAGTTGACATTTTCTCTGTACTTGAACTCATCACAATGTATTAGGTCTTAGTTATTTGCAGAAGATCTGCACGTGTTGAGAATATGGCTTCACGTAAAGCTCCATATACAGGCTGATATTGTGTCTGGATTACTATCTGCTATGTTTTGTTTGAGCAGAAGCTTCAGTCCATCAGAAAGGGGTGCTACATTAGATGTGGCAGCCGCTGGTTAACATTTAGTAGTGCACTGGGCTGGTTCAGTCTCAGCTTATAGCTGTGGACTTATGTGGACTAGTGCACTGCTACTATAGCTATATTTAGCTATATTTTTGATCTTTTTTGTGTCACAGAAATACTTCGAAGTTACACATACATGTGCAGTCCTTCGAAGTTGTACTTCTACTAAGTACTATAAAACACACCTCTAACCCTCCTATGCCCAGAAAAGCACAAGTTTAAGGTAAATGCAAGGTGTACTATGCAGGAATTTCTGTCAAACTGTAGTACTCTGATTAAATTTAGTGGGATGAGGTCCGGGGATGAGGTCCAAGTGGCCGAGGAGCAGGCGGGCGAAGCGGTCCATGGTGGTGCGTGTTTAAACCCTCAACAAGTGTTAACAGAGACAGATGTTAGAACTGTTAAAACTGTTAAAACTGTTTTACAACTGTTTTACAACTGCTGAGAGGTTAATATGATGTGAATGCCCAAGTTTGTACACAAGTGTCCAGTGAGCGTTCAAGAAGCGTTCTCAAGTGAGAAGAAGAACGACTTACACCCGTGAAGAGCTCCTAAACATCAGATCAACGACTTCTGCTGATCTACTGCCAGTTTTTTTAGTGCCTGCAGTAGATTTAGTTCATTTTTTGGCCAAAAAAGTGAGACGCCGCAGACGAGGAAAACGCGCAGGGGCTCTGGTGCGCCTTCGGAGGCGCGGCACACGGACGCCCTTACCTGGGATTTTCCTGTCCAACGTTCGCTCACTCAGCAACAAGATGGACGAACTGGCGCTGCTGATGAGGAGTAACAGAAACTTTTCTTCCTCTTGTGTCTTGTGCTTCACGGAGACATGGCTCAGCGAGCAGATCCCGGACCGCGCGTTACACCTGGACGGATTTCAGCTCCTCCACGCGGACAGACAGCGGGCTCTCTCCGGGGGAAAGACAAAAGGTGGAGGGGTCTGTTTCTACATCAACAACGCTTGGTGCTCAGACGTAACTGTGATCTCCCAACACTGCTCTCCCGCTCTGGAATATCTTTTCATTCACTGTAAACCTTTCTACTCGCCACGTGAGTTCGCTTCATTCATTCTGGCTGCTGTTTACATCCCGCCATGCGCTGACGTGCACAAGGCTCAACGCGTGCTAGCGGAGCAGATTTTGGATGTAGAACGAACCTTCCCGGACTCTCTACTTATTATCCTCGGCGACTTTAACAAGGGAAACCTGAGCCAGGAGTTACCAAAATACAAACAGTTTATTAAATGCCCAACGAGAGAGCAGAACACGCTGGATCATTGTTACACAACAGTCAGTGGGGCCTATCGGAGCGTGTCACGTGCTGCTTTAGGCTTTTCTGACCACGTCATGGTTCACCTCATCCCCACATACAAACAACAACTGAAGCTCTCCAAACCAACAGTGAGGACCTCTAAAAGGTGGACCAGCGAGGCTGTGGAGGAGCTTCGCACATGCTTGGAAACAACGGACTGGAGCATGTTCAAGACCTCCGCAGAGAATCTGGATGAGTACACGGACACAGTGACATCATACATCCAGTTCTGTGAGGATAGTATTATTCCATCTTGCACCAGGGTGTCATTTAACAATGACAAACCCTGGTTCACACCCAGACTGAGGCAGCTGAGGAAGAAGGAGGAGGCGCACAGAAGTGGTGACCCTCACTCTTACAGACAGAGCAAGTACTCATTTAGCAAGGAAGTGGAGAAGGCTAAATCGAAATACAATACACATCTGAAGGAGAAGTTCTGGTCCAACGACTCCGTCTCTGTCTGGAAAGGTCTGAAGGAGATCACAAATTATAGACCCAAAGCCCCCCCTGCTGTGGATGACCGACAACTAGCAGAAAGGCTTAACACCTACTACGCTAGATTTGAAGTCTCACACCCCTCCCCCACCCCACTGACTACAATGGACATTGCGGCCAAGCCCACCTCAGACCCCTCCTCCTCCCCCACTGCCCTCACACTCTCCAAGCAGGATGTGACTAAGACATTTAAAAGGCAAAACCCACGGAAAGCCCCAGGTCCGGACGGTGTCTCTCCTTCCACCCTGAGACACTGCGCTGAAGAACTGGCTCCTGTCTTCACGGACATCTTTAACATCTCCCTGGAGTTATGCCATGTCCCAGCCTGCTTCAAGCTGTCCACCATTGTTCCCGTCCCCAAGAAGCCCAGGATCACCGGACTTAACGACTACAGGCCTGTGGCGCTGACGTCTGTAGTCATGAAGTCATTTGAGCGCCTGGTTCTGCCTCACCTCAAGTCCTTCACCTCCCCCCTCCTGGACCCTCTGCAGTTCGCCTACAGAGCCAATCGGTCTGTAGACGACGCCATCAACCTAGCCCTCCACTTCATCCTTCAGCATCTGGACTCCCCGGGAACCTACGCCAGGATCCTGTTTGTGGACTTCAGCTCTGCATTTAACACCATCCTCCCTGCTCTGCTCCAGGACAAGCTCACCCAGCTCAACGTGCCTGACTCCACCTGCAGGTGGATCACTGACTTCCTGACGGACCGGAGGCAGTGCGTGCGGCTGGGGAAGAATGTCTCGGACACTCGGACTATAAGCACAGGATCTCCACAGGGCTGTGTACTTTCTCCCCTGCTCTTCTCCCTGTACACCAACTGCTGCACCTCCAGCCACGACTCTGTGAAACTGGTTAAGTTTGCGGATGACACCACCCTCATCGGGCTCATCTTGGACGGCGATGAGTCTGCCTACAGGAGGGAGGTGGACCGGCTGGTGTCCTGGTGCAGCAGCAACAACCTGGAGCTCAACGCCCAGAAGACAGTGGAGATGATCGTGGACTTCAGGAAAGTCACAGCCCCCCTGCCTCTCCTCACCCTGACAGACTCCTCCATCACCACTGTGGACTCCTTCCGCTTCCTGGGCACCTGCATCACCCACGACCTCAAGTGGGAGCCGACCATCAGCTCCCTCATCAAGAAAGCCCAGCAGAGGATGTACTTCCTGCGGCAGCTGAGGAAAGCCAAGCTGCCTGCCCAGATGATGGTGCAGTTTTACACGGCCATCATTGAGTCCATCCTCACCTCCTCCATCACTGTGTGGTACGCTGGGGCCACTGCCAGGGACAGACAGAGACTGCAGCGCATTGTGCGCTCTGCTGAAAAGGTGATCGGCTGTAGTCTTCCATCTCTCCAGGACCTGTACGTCTCCAGGACTCGGGGGCGTGCAGGCCAGATAGCAGCTGACCCCTCTCACCCTGGACATGGACTATTCGAGCCATTTCCCTCTGGCAGAAGGCTACGGTCCATACGGACCTCTCGCCATAAGAACAGTTTCTTCCCCTCTGCCGTTGGACTCATAAACACTTTAGGAACACTTATAACACCTGTACTAAGGACACTTTACAACACCTGTCACCTTAAATAAATCATGTCTCGTCACTTGCTCTTTTGCACTGTCAGTTTGCACTGTTGTTCTGATGCTCTGTATATACTTGACTATTTTTATTTTTTTTATTATATATCTTAATCTTTTTGCATGCTCTTACTTTATTTTCAAATAGTGATACTTTATTATTATTATTATCTTTTTCTAACAGTGATATCTCTACTTTGTATTATTATTATTATTATTATTATTATTATTATTATTATTATTATTATTATTATTAGTCAGTGTTCTATGTTGCACCATATCACCAAAGCAAGTTCCTAGTCTGTGAATTGTGTTCACTGACAATGGCAATAAAAGCTTTTCTGATTCTGATTCTGACTGAGAGCGCAGCCGCTTTATATAGGGCCCGGGAAGTTCTGTTGCTATGGCACCGACGCACTGACGCACCGTGCGTCTGTGCGTCTTTGACTTGACTCGAAGCTTTTACAAATGTGAGGACAGGCGCTTAGCTCTGATCATTTCACTGCAGTAGTCTCATGTGCAATTGTAATGGTTGTAAAACAAGACAATGTGCAAATTATACATTTATGATACAGTATTACTACTGTTAAATATAGAATTCATAATAACATTTATGTTAAAAAGTAAAGTAATTTTATTTTATTGGTACATGATTATTATTTGTATTGCATGATTGTACTATATTATATTATTACCATTTTCTGGCATTGTGGAAAGATTTTGGTTGGTTGAAGCACATCCGGTCCGGTGAACAGGAGGGGGCGCTCTGGTTCAGTCTCAGGTCATTAAAACCACTGACTTGAGACCTGAACGAACGCTGTTTGTTCATTCAAGTTTTATTCCCCCTTTTTCAGGGGACGTGGTTGTAACACAGTTCATTTGAAGAGGATAATCGTTAGACAAGGGTCCGGTCCGTTTTACGTGGAGCCTAAATTAGACAACGCCAGGGGCGATTCTAGGCTTCAAGTTTACGGGTGCTTAGCACCAAGGAGGTAATACAAGAGCAATGCGCCAAAAATACCACACCAAGTGCTCCCCAGTCATCTGCCAGGGTTTTTTCCATCATGTGATGCGTTTCTTACCTAGACTCACTTTTCCCTTAATCACTAGGTTTGGAGATGTGTGTAGAATCCCTCAGTCGCCCAGGTAGAATCCATGGCAAAAAGGAGAAACTGAATTTGTCAACTGGACAGAGTTTATTTGGTTGAATACGTTTCGCAGCTCATCCAAGCTGCTTCTTCAGTTCTGGTCAGATGCTGGTGGACACTGCCTTATACCGGTCTCCCCTATCATTGCAAACTTATACATGGAACAATTTGAACAGACTGAGGGAGGGGGAGAGGCAGAGAGAGAGGGGAGAGAGACGAAAGAGAAAGCAGGAGAGGGAGTGAGAGAGAGGGAGGGATTGGGAGAAAAAGGGAGAGAGAGGAGAGCGAGAAGGGAGAAGGGAGAGAGGAAGCGAGAGAGGGAGAGAGAGAGGGGGAGGAAGAGTGAGGTGAGGGAATGAAACGGAGAGAGAGGAAGGGGGAGAGGGGGAGATAGAGGACAGAGAGACGAGTGAATGAAAACAGGCGAGGGGCGTTTCCTGTTTACTGGGCGACAAGGGGAAAACAGCTGTCAGAAAAAAATGGCTGCAGCAATGTTAGGACTTCACTTCAACTAATTCAGTGTATTATTGTTTGGGGAAGGGAGTTCGGTACATAACAAATATGCAACTAGTTTTGTATTTTAGCTGTAGAATTTAACTTTTTTTTTTTTAATTGTGCAAATCTGCATTAAAGAAAACTGTGAAGTGTATTAGGAATTGAAGCTTTGGAGAATTAGAAGTTATCTCTGCACATCAATGTAGGTGAGCTGAAACATACAGGCCTATAGAATTAAAAATAAATAAATAAAAATAAAAATTCCAGTAACACAATTCTCTCAACAATCAACAAAATATCTGTCTTTTTAAGTAACAAAACAGATATGCAATTCAAATTTCAGTGTTTAAAATATCAGCTTTTAAAGGGCATACTGTATATTAGGATATTTTCTGATCTGTGTTCTAATGTTGTTTCACATAAATCCTGCATATTTAGGCGTTTGAGATTTTCTCTCAAACTGAAAAAACTCTTTTCCACCTTGTGATGTCATGTGGTAATACAGGAAGTGCCCCACTGTGTTTTTAAACTCCATTCACCTTAACTAGAATAATTTGGATGATTTCAGCCCTGGAATTGCCAATGTTTACTGAATAAAAGATAAAAGATAGCAGTTGAAACTTGAAAACTACCTCTTCATGACATCACAAGGTGGAACAAAGCATTTTGAGCTTTGGAGCTATAGACAGAGTAATGCAGGATTACTGAAACATGTGTGAATGAAACAAAACACAACAAAACACAATACAAGACATTTAACAGAATATTTAATTTAATATTTAAACATAATTTGCAACCAACCCTGTCATACTAGTATAACATATCAGGAGGAAGTATGAGAGGGAAACAGCTCCAGGCGGCAGTTTGAGTTGGAGAGGAGGGGTGTGTCCTGACCCGAGGAGAGAGAAAGAAAGAGAGGGAGAAAGAGAGAGAAAGAAAGAGAGAGAGAGAGAGAGAAGCGCGGAGTATAAAGGACCCCACAAAACAAGGCTCACTCTACAGTCCCTGACAAAAGTCTTGTCGCTTATCCATTCTGTAGAAACAAAAGCTTATAACCTGACTTTAAATTAATCGATTGGTTTTAGAAATGTCTCATATGAAAGCTAAAACCCTCCCAAATTATGCTCAATATACTAAAATAAATTTGCTTCACTGAAGAAAGAGTGATCATTTAGTGAACACAGAAAGGTCAGATTTTGGCAAGACAAAAGTCTTGTCGCCTACAGAAAATTGAACAAATAATTTACTTCAAATACAAAAATATGTTGCATAACGTCAGTGAATTAAGTAGTGGTGCTGTGAGATCCATATTTAATATCTTGTATGACTTCCATGAGCTTGAAGGACTGCATCCATGCAGTTCGACAATGATTCATACAATTTGTTGATGAAGTCATCAGGAATAGCAAAGAAAGCAGTCTTACATGCCTCCCAGAGTTCATCAAGATTCTTTGGTTTTGCCTTCCATGCTTCCTCTTTCATTCTACCCCAGACATGCTCAATGATGTTCATGTCTGGTGACTGGGCTGGCCAGTCCTGGAGCACCTTGATCTTCTTCGCCTTGAGGAACTTTGATGTAGAGATAGAAGTATGCGATGGAGCACCATCCTGCTGCAAAATTTGACCCCTTTTATGGTTGGGAATGTAAGAGGTAGCTAATACTTCTTGATATTTTAGGCTATTGATATTGCCTTCCACCCTGCAAATGTCTCGCACACCCCCATACTGGATGTAACCCCAGACCATGATTTTTCCGCCACCAAACTTAACTGTTTTCTGGGTGAATCTTGGATCCATGCGGGCTCCAGTAGGTCTCCTGCAATATTTGCAGCGGCTGTGATGTAATTCAACCGAGGATTCATCTGAGAAATCCACCTTCTGCCACTTTTCCAGTGTCCGTCCTTTTAGCAGGCTGTGGGCCTTGGCAAATGCCACACGGTTTTTTAATTGCCTTTTGTTTAGTGCTGGTTTCTGTGCACTGATTCGACCATGGAGGCCATTTCGAGACAGAATTCTACAAACTGTTCTGGTTGACACAGGGACTTGAGGTGACCAGGCCTGGTGGAGCTCTGCTGCAGTGGAAAAGGGGCTGGCCTTGGATTTTCGAATCAACAAACGGTCCTCCCGAGCAGTTGTCTTGCGGAGTCTGCCGGACCTGGGCTTGTCAAAAACATCTCCAGTCTTTTCAGATCTTTTTCTTATTCTTTGTACTTGACGCTGAGACACATTGAAGGTGTCAGCCACCTCAGCAGTGGATCTGGTCTTCAGTCTCTTGATAATTAACGCTTTGGTCTCAGGGTGGATCTTAGGCATGTTATCAGAGGTCAAGTTGCAGTTGATGTGAAGGTCTGGTGTGCTGGGGTTCTTTTTATACACACCCACTAATTGATTGATCAGTAACTGATCACAGGTGAGGCTGTAATCTAGGATTGGGTGCATCATATGACAAGGCGACAAGACTTTTGTCTTGCCAAAATCTGACCTTTCTGTGTTCATTAAATGATCAATCTTTCTTCAGTGAAGCAAATTTATTTTAGTATATTGAGCATAATTTGGGAGGGTTTTAGCTTTCATATGAGACATTTCTAAAACCAATCGATTGGTTCTCCCATCTGCGCGCAGATGGGAGAAAGCATGGCTGGCAGAGGAGGGGCGGCTGTAGTAGTAGTAGTAGTAGTAGTAGTAATAGTAGTAGTAGTAGTAGTAGTAGTAGTAGTAGTGATAGAATGAAGTAGTAGTGTTATTAAGAGTATAGAAGACTAGTAGGAGTGGAAAAGTTGCAGTAATAAAAGTAGAATTATTAATTGTAGTGTTATTAATTGTGGTAGTTGTGGTAGTAGTAGTAGTAGTAGTAGTAGTAGTAGTAGTAGTAGTAGTAGTAGTAGTAGTAGAATAAAGTAGCATCATCATTAACTGTAGTCGTCAAAAAGGATGTTATGAGTGGTAGAAGTATGGGATAATAGTAGTAGTAGAAGTAGTAGTAGTGGTAAGAGAATAAAGCAGTAGTGTTCTTAAGACTAGCAGTAACATAAGTTGCAGCAATAAAAGTAGAATTATTAATTGTAGTAGTAGTAGTAGTAGTAGTAGTAGTAGTAGTAGTAGTAGTAGTAGTAGTGTTATTAAGAGTAGCAGACTAGCAGTAGTAGTATAAGTTGCAGTAATAAAAGTAGAAATATTATTAATTGTAGTACTAGTAGACAAAAGCAGTCAAGGGATGTTGGAGTGGTATCAGTATGGATTAGTTCTAGATGATGTAGTAGTATTAGTAGTAGTAGTAGTAGTAGTAGTAACAGTAGTAAACACAAAGGATTGGCTGGAGAAGTGTGAGGAGTGTTACAGTGCAGATGCTTCTACTAGTACTGCAGATGCAAGCAGTAGTTCTACCACACCCACTACTGCTTATAACGAAACCCTACTCCCAGATACTTCTTCTACTACTACTACTACTACTACTACTACTACTACTACTACTACTACTACTACTACTACTATTCCTGCTGCTACCATTCCTGCTGCTACTACCATTGCTGGTACTTTTATTATTTCTGCCACGCCCATTTCAACTCATGACCAATGATGCTAATATTACCATCATCATTTTGACTACTGCTTGGTTCTTCTGTTACTACTACAACTACAACTACAACTACTACTACTGCTACTACTACTATGTAATAAGTACTATAGTAAATGTATCTCTATGTAATACACATACAGGGAAAAATAATGTTCTCTCCAGCCCAACTGGTTTTGTTTACTACCATTACTTCAACTGGATTTCTACTAGTACTTTTCTTACTATAATTAGTACTGTAGTCTAGATCTCCAAAGCTCAAAATGTTCTGTTCCACCTTGTGATGTCATGAAGCAGTAGTTTTCAAGTCAACATCTACCTTTTACCTTTAGTTCAGCAGAGATTGGAAACTCCAGAGCTGAAATCATCCAAATGATTCTAGTGAAGGTGTGTGGAGTTTAAAAACACAGTGGAGCCCTTCTTGTATTGCCACATGACATAAGGTGGAACAGAGTTTGTGTGAAAGAAACAAAACACAACTCCAGGTATGTTTGTGATGAGGAAACAACATATTAAGATGAGAAAAAAGACTAATGTAGAGTACAGAAAATAGACTAAGATTATAGTTCTATTATGAAACGTTAACTGTACTTTTAACATACCTGGTGAATCTTTTTGCATAACACTAAACTCCAAAACAAAACTGCACCCTAGTAAACCCAGAGCTTGCGTGATGGGAGTAGCTGGCGGGGCTGTCCTCCCTGGATCTCTCAGAGGCCTCTTGCTAATTGCAGGGTGATGTAGCCTTGGATGGAGCTCCTGTACGGCCCTCTGCAGTCCACAGCTCACACAGGTGACACAGGCACAATGCACTCACCTTAGGAATATTTAAAGACATGTTCCAGAGTTTTTAAAGGGGAAAAGGAGATGGTGGAACATGCTGGTAACTTGGACAGTTAAGAGCATACCATCTCCAGCAGCAGCAGCAGCAGCAGCAGCAGCAGCAGCAGCAGTTTAACGCATGGAGAGTCAATTTACAGCCAATCTAATTATTCAGGATACTCCCCACATCGGTACCACACACACACACACACACACACACACACACACACACACACACACACACACACACACACACACACACACACCATAGGATTACAAATAGTGCATTGACTTAAAGGGGCAGTGTCTATTTTTTTTTTTTTTTTAGAGATTGTATGTTGTATTGTAATGCATGAGGTATGACTCTACTACCATTATTTCAGTTTATATATATATTACTGTTACTTCCACTACTTCTGCTACTGCGTATCTCTATGCAATATTAGCATCCTCCCCACATCCTCACCGAGTGTGGAGTGAATGAAAAATGATCTGTAAAGTGTCTTTGAGTGTCCAGAAAAGCGCTATATAAAACCATTATGATTATTACTTAAAGGGGCAGTGTTTATTGTTTTATTAGACTGTATGTTGTAATAGGAATAATTGTGGATATATATACATATTCCTTTATCATTGATGCTGGCAGACTATAGTAAGGAGTTCTACAATTTGCTGCTCAATTACTGATTGTGTATCTCAAAAATAAATATTTTTCTGAAGACTAGTTTTATTATTAAGAATTTCACATCTTCATTAATGGCATTTTCCAATAAAGCCTTTTCCTATTGGCTGTAGAGAAAGTAAAAGCAGCAGTACTAAGCAAAACAATAATATGGGCTCAGGTTGTCGTTTATTGTTTGTTTATTTGACTTATTTAGTGGCATGCACCATAGATGCCCAGCCCACATGAGCTTATAAGACACATAGAACAATAAGCAGACAGATCACATCAAACACACAGTGTCTTCTTAAGGAGGTCCCAGGCTTTCAGCACAAACTGAGCCATCTTGAAAACATTACATGAAAACAAATATGCCAGTCTCTCCTCATCAGACATGGCAAACAGACTATTACACATATTAAACAATGTGTGTTCTGTGGCTTTTTTGTGTACTGAGGTCCAAAGCAAGAAAGAAATGATCTGAGGAAGACTTTCTGCCAAAACTTTATCTAAAAATTAAAAAAAAAGATTTGGACATCAGCCATCTGAGGAGTGCGCTATGCATTTTTCACTCAGTTGCTGCTCCTTGCATTTGCACCTCTCCAAGAATTTTGGTGTGTGTTTTCTGTTTCATTTGATTCAGTGTCTTTTGTCATGAAACCACTGACAAAAGTGAATTACCAAAATGTAAATATAGGCTATCTACAAGGAAAAACAGTCAAATATGTCAAATTGGAATGAAATAAATGATACAAACATTGGGACAATTCTTCACTTCTTCTACTTCTACACTTTAATTAGCCTTAATAAAGCATGAGCACGGACTTAATTCAAATAAAATAAATGAATAGCATATGTCTGTTCTAACCAGGATATAAAATGTTCTTTTAAAACATGCAGTCATCATGTGCTTGTTGCGTATTGGGCTTTTTAAAATAGTTCTCACTAATGTGCAGTCTTGGGTCTGTTGCCCTGACCTCCCTGACCTCCCTGACCCCCCTGACCTCCAGCTCCTCACCACGTCCAAAGGTCTTCCCCACAGAGACACGTTACATTATGTGATTATTATGTGATCGACTAATGTGGGTTTGACTGGAGCTGTAAAATGTGAAAATACTCCACTGGATATTTTGGTCTCTTTTCAATGCATTCTTTAAAATTTAAAATAGTATGCCTCTACTACCATTACTTCTATTTATATTTTTACTACTGGTATTTTAAGTTGCACAGTGTTGGCCTAACTCTTCTAGTACCGCGTCCACCACCTGCTTGTCTCCATGGAAGTGTTGTTGCTTTGCTTGAAATGTTCCACAGTAAAAGTATTCAACTTTTGTAGAACATATCAGGACATCAGACGACAGATGATATAGATAGATGGACCTACTACTATTACTACTACTACTACTTCTACTACTACCATCACTGCTACCACTCACCACATCCCTTTGACTGCTGTTGTCTTCTACTACTACAACAACTGATAATTCTACTTTTATTACTGCAACTTATACTACTACTGCTAGTCTGCTACTCTTAACACTACTTTTTTATTCTACTACTACTACTACTACTACCTCTATTACTGCCTTTACTGTGATTACTTACTTAACTACATCCACTAGTCTGCTACTATTACAGTTACTCAAATATTATGCAAATATTATCATATATTTAACTACACCATGCACTACTAACCCAAGCTGCTCCAGTTACAATTGTCTACTACTATTCTACTTTTAATAGAATAATGCAACTTGTACTACTGCTACTACAGTTATGCAAATATTACTCCCATTGCAGCTATTACTACTACCACTACTACTACAGTCACCTTGAACTCAATACTCCATCATAGGGAATATTTATGATCGAAAATTTGGCTTTGAATCAAGTTGTGAAATGTTAATATCTTATAGCTATTTTGGACGTCTTTCAATGCATTCTTGTAAATCCATGAAGCGGGCCTATAGTTAGTGCGAGACGAGGGGTCACAGAGGAGACCCCGCTGACGTTAATGAACACTCAGTCCAGGTCATTTTCATTTTTCATGCTTCATTTTGGATGTCTGCACAGAGAAGAGCTTTTGTCACATTGCAGCTTTGGCGATTCGGGTCTTTTGTGATCAGAGGATGTACAGGCCACATTTGATAGCAGTGATGTCATCAGGGTGGGGGGCCTTTGGGTGGGGCCGCAGATGTTCTGAATCAATGATAGCCCAACACTTAGCTAATCTAGATTTGATTATGTGTGTCTAGATTGATAGGATGCTTGCAAAAATGTGAAAAGGATCATGCCAGATAATTGCCGTACACTTGTGATGTGCTTTACAGGATCCACCAGTCACTAACCACATTCATACTAGGGTGGGTGAAGTGTCTTGCCTAAGGACACAATAACAGAACTTGGTCTGAGCGGGAATCAATCCTACAGCCTTCGGGTTGGTGGACCACTTCACCAAGCACTTAACTTTTCTTAACTTTTTCAGTAACTTTTCTGCTGTAGGGTCTGCCACCTGCTTATATTCGTAGAGATGCCATTACTTTTTCCAGAATGTTCCAGAGTATGGCATTAAACTTATATACTTATATACTGTAGACAAGCAGGTGACACCATCAGACCAAGTTATAGGTCAGGTCAGTGGAGAAGCAAGCCTCCTAACTGAGAATGCATGTTTTTCAAGGTATTTTCAATAATAAAAACACTTGCTAGATAGATTAGTTTAATGCCATTCAGTGGAACATTCCAAGCGAAGCAATAACATCTCCATGGAAACAAGCAGGTGACAAACTCTCTACTAGAAATGTTACAAAATACATCATCACAGTTTTGGTCACATTTGGTAAATGTTTACGTTTTTATGTCGCTTTTTTCCACCTTCAAGGCATTCAAAGCCCTAGTTTAGTAAATGTATGCATTTTAAATTTCCTAAATATATACATTATTCTCTACAATGTAAATGAACAAAGAACTACGCTAAAATACATGTTATGTCTTGTATATGATGCATTACCATGGAGATTGGGCACTTTTGAGGCACTGGAGTGGTCAAAGATTAGGTTTTCTCTTGACTATTTTAACTTCCTCCAAATATCTTACCTTAAATACTTGAAATCCCTGGTACACTCAATCCTTCACCAGCCTGTTTAGTATCTGTCTGAACATAAAGTGTACGCCAGCTGCAAATGCCAAGACTCTAAAGGGTTTCATGTGGTTTGGCATCCTACACACAGCCCCGCCCTCGATGTCGATATGAGGAATGGTATTTGAGTCGACCATTGCTTGAGTTGTTACATGTACACACTATAGACAGCTTGTTAGCCACAGAATATACTGTGCCAAATAAGAAGGGTATAGGCAAAATAGGCAAATAATTCTCTCTTGTCTTTGTAATCTATCAAAAAACGTGCTAAAATGTGGTTGTGAAAGTTTTGTTTGAGGTTTAAGAATTACACAAAAAGGAAATGAATTGTAAAATGACTCACAAAAATGCAAATGCTATATCACTTCTATATATTGTATAATAATTATCTGTAATATCTGGAACAGTCCCAGTTTTGAGCATTGTGTCCCCTGTCCCAACAGATGTATCCAAAGCCAGTGTTTTTGACCAATCTGATCCCCACCAACAGTAAAGAGGGTAATATATTGTCATTTGTTTAGCTAAAATACAGAAAACCGTGCTTGAGAATGACCACTGACCGTGACCCGGGTGAGTCCGGGTTTTAATTTTGAAAATCTGGTCACCCTAGTATCTAGTATTAGTAGTATTTAGTAGTATTTGAGACTATTTTTGCTCAGATACACGGGAAAGAATTGGCTTCAGGCTCTTAAATATCCTTGTTTTACATATCCATAGGTATATAGAACATTTTAAGTACTTTTTCCCTATTCACAAGATATAGTATTTTATTTTAAATTGTTTATCGCTATGGAAGCAGTCCTAATTTCTCATCATTCTGAAATCCATGGGTATCTTTGCAGTGATGCTGACTACTTTAACTATATACATGACTTCTAGATAACAAATACTTTTCTTTTGTCTCTCCGCTCTCCTCTCTCTCTCCGCCCCCTCTCGCTGCTGTCATTTCTGCAGAAGTTCAAATATGTAACTTCGCTGTAAGCTTGGCGGGCGCTCTCTGATGATGTCATAGCATTAGCTCATCAAATAAATCTTCTCTGTTACAGGATTTTAGGGGAAAACCCACAGTTTAAATCCACCTTACAGAGCGGACAATAACATATGATGTAGTGTAAAGCTGCAGGATTTGGGGGAAATATCGAATTGTGTTTTTGTTTTTGTGATGTCGATTAGATTTCAGAGTTGTGTTTCAATAATAGATATCTGTTCAAAGTTCACATTTTCAGTTTTGAGCTGTTTTTTCTGCAGCGTTAGCCAAAATATTATGTTTTTTGTGAAGGAAATCATGGTACTTAAAGGGCCCATTTTACGCTATTTTCTGATCTGCTATAATGTTTCCTCATTTGTTTCATTCACACATTTAACACACAAACGCGCAGATTTAGGCTAAGTTATTTTTCTTCTTCTCTGTGCCACCTTGTGATGTCATGTGGTAATACAGGAAGAAATGTTCCACTGTGTTTTTAAACTCCATACACCTCCACAAGAATCATTTGGATGATTTCAGCCCTAGAATTGCCAATCTCTACTGAGCTAAAGGTAAAAGGAGCTGTTAACTTGAAAACTACCACTAGATGACATCACAAGGTGGAACTTTGGAGATTAGACTAATAATAAAGCGTACTCAAACATGTGTGAATGAAACAAAACGCAACTCAAGGTCTGTTTTTGGTGAAGTAACAGCATTCTAACATGTCTTAAAGCTCACAAGAATCAATTTTTGTGTAGTATAGGATCTTTAATAAATGGACTTTAAAAATTACAGCCTTTGAGATTGCATTTTCACATTATAGACAATATACAATGAGTGTGTATGGGTGTTGTGAAGAATTGCAGCCCCTGTGGTGTATGGTATGATGAGCTGGGACCATCTCTACAAGGACAAAGCCACAATTGAACTAAACATTGTGTGCGGTTTGTGGATTCCAGTTTTGTTTTTCATGTTTTTCTGGGCGTACATGGCCTCAGCTGACAGGGCGCTCTTATGTAACGCTCTCGTGATGTTTGTTGACGTTTGTAATTATGTTATTTAATGAGCAACGGCGCCTCTGGTCACAGGCTCATGTAAATAGTTTGGACGTTTAAAAAACAAAGAAAAATACAAGAAAGTGGTTGATCAAACAGAGACATTTGAGTATGATTGAATGTAAGCAATTCATTATGTATTGTAGATTTTTTTGATAGGTGACTAATTGTGGATACTTTTCTTTCCAAACCAGTGTTATTTACTATAATCATAGGTTTTCTCCACACACAATTTGTAACAGTTAAGGAGGAGATGTCAAAATACAGTTGTTTTGTGATCAGATTTGCAGTATAGGCTATTCTGTTATATTTCCATGTAAAAGTCTTGTTATTTCTAATGAGTGTTGTCACAGAAAGTAATACATATATTACACAAATTAATGTCTTAAATGAGAGCATTTCTGTTGTAGGGTCTGCCACTAGTTTGTCTCCATGGCGATGTTGTTGCTTTGTCTAAAATGTTTCACAGTAAAGCATTCAACTCTGGTCAGATCTAGGGAGAGGGGACCCTACTCGCACCAAGAACGCATGCATTACATATTTTTGAGATACAGCGATTGAGCTTTTTCTGTTCTGATTCCAATACCAATACTTTGGCTTTAAGTATCTGCTGATTTATTTCCTTTAAACACAAACAGTGTATGGAAAAAAAGACTGAAATTGTTTTGTACCTCTTATTTACCATTTAAAGTAATTACAGAACACAATTTTAATATTATGAGGCGTTTTGTGCCAACATTAGTAAATCTTCTCATTACATCAGTTTATAGAGCAAATGTACATATCGACTGAACCGATATCTTAAACAGTTTCAATATCTGCGCCGATATCTGATACCAGTATTGTATCGGTGCATCCCTAGTATGTATTTAGCAGTAATAATACCAGTAATTCATTAGTATGCACGTAATTTTAATGCCAAACTGCGGAACATTCTAGACAATACCATAACATCTCAATCCAGACAAGCAAACAGAGAACCCAGCACCCACCAGAAAAGTTACAGAGTACCCCTTTAAGAACTTGTACGCACTTCTGAGTCGAGTTATAACATTGAAAAAGATGAACTCGCCGTCTGAACCCTCTGTGCCACTTCTGAGACTGTGGTGTCTGTGTAGTGCAGTGTAAACAAATCCAGCATGTCACCAGTCTGTTCTCAGGACTCGGGGCGGTGCATTCCTTCAGTAGCTCGCGGCATCGATCGGCGGTTGGATGCTCGTCGTCATCTCTGTGACGAGGGCGTGGCTCTCTGGCAGATACAAGGCTCATGTCAGGCCCTGGGCGTGTGCGTGCTCTGGGGACAGTCTGAGGAGAGGGGAGCTGAGTAGGGTCAGGAGGATGGAGGCTATAGGCTATTGATATGAAAATCTAAACAAAATGTAATAACAGTGCAAACTATATGTCCTTTATATTTTGTTAAATCAAGTGTAATATTATTCTAGGCAACACAACGAAAACATCTTGTCAAAACATGAAGGCAAGCATTTACAGAGTACTTTTAGTTTATTATTTTTCAATCAAAGAGCCTCATACTGACCCAATTATCAACTCAATGTTAAATTTATAATATTTTGTTTTGTAACCTTGTGTGTGACAGATCTGCCGCTTCCATCCAGACGCTCCTCTCACTGTTGATGATTCAGTGTTGTTCAGGTCCTTGTAAACTGGAGTCGTGCTGCTTCTTTACAGCTGTGAAAAGTTTTACCAGCTCATTCAAAAGGGCAAGACCCACTCCTATGTTACTGCTATAACAATAGTTTATATGCAAAACTATTCACAATCCCTGGGCATGTGTAGGACATAGGGTTTTTATCATATTGAAAAACAATAGTGACATTTGATTAGGTTTTATTTATAATTTTGGACCATTTCTGTTTAGGAGAATCTATATCAGAATCTGCAAAATAAAGCATACACTCTACAAAATACAACTTTTAAAATGCATTTATACAGCCTATATACTGTATATTTACTGCCTACAAAAACTCCAAGTATTGCTAATGAGCTCTTTGTAGTTTTTATTTTTAATCTTAGTCCATAAAATGTTACTTAAAGAACACATACTGTGCTTGTGTCTGCTATATAGTTCAAATCTATGACACCCGTGGATCATTATGTTATAATTCATTTTAAATCACAATATTCATCTAAAACAATTTAATAAAATAAACAAGTCTGTTGACTTCCACATTACAAAACTGCAGTGCACAACAAAGAACTTGAATGATAAAATAATTTTTAAAAATAGCTGTAAAGTTGTCGGTACCCATAGCAACACATTGCACTAGTGTTACTAGTGTGACTTAAGTATATTATGTTATTTACAGTAATATGACTATGTTTATGTACAGCAGCATTAGGATAAATATCAGTAAGTGACATAAGTGAATTGTATCAGAGGTCTTGAGTATTAAAGGTCTTTAGTATTAAAGGTGCAGGAAATCAGATGTTAGAGCTTTTTCTGGTGGTATACGTAAACTCTTCAGTTTTAGTCTTAACAGAGTCAGTAATTAGACATGTAGTCCTATTTTAGACCTGGTTTAGCCCTAGTAGGCTTGGGATTATCCTGTTACAGACCTGATTTAGATCTGGTGTACTTGGCTGTACTGGTGTAAAGGCTCATTACTTAACTTGATGTAAAATTGTTTGAGAGACACTTGTCAAAATAATCACAGAGGAAAATGAAATTAGATGAATAAAATATTAAAGTGTGCTCTTTTAAATGAGTGGGATAGGCCTATGAGAATAATAGGCCTAAATAAATGCTACATGCCAAGTTGTTATCAAGTCATTTATGTTAAAATAAACTTTTCATTTATAAATAGCAATATAACTGTAATAACAAAATATATTATAACAAATAAGGGTTCTTTAGGCCTAAATACAAGATTTAACTAAAACATTGTTTGCAAATGGCTACATTAATCCTTGCTCACTTAATGGTCCACTGCTGATTGTTGTGATCATTAAAATTGTTAGCATGAAATAACTTTAGTGCTTGTTTGTGTGGTTGGCGCACAAACATGTGAAAAGAGGGTTTTTCGTGTGTGTTACCTGCAAGGCCATGACCCTTTGTCTCTCGGCTGTTAATTTGTACTTCGGACACTGACAGTCCCTCCAGTTACAGAAGCGTTTGTGTCCCTTCACAGGAAACAGGAAACCGTGATTCCTGCAGCGGCTGCATTTGGGCATCCTCCCGGCTTTGAGGCCTTTGCTGTGCTTCTCTTTGCTCATGCTGAAATAACAATATGTTTAGTATCAGACCAACCCAGGAACAACAGAGCTGCACCTTTATATGTGTCTCCAAACCCCGTCCCCTCCTCCCACAGCTGGGAGGGCAGACCTCTCCCATATACACCTGCCCTGATATGAGAGGGAGCATTATGTTGAATTTTATCATATTACAGGAAATATGGTGATAAGGAATGACCAAGGTTTTTACACTACCTGCTTCACAGGGAACGCTGTTTTTCACATAACAGAGCGTTATGTGAAAAATTATGTGGGGAGAAATTCACATAATTAATTACACTTTAAACATGAATGTGTTAAAAACACCACAACATGTGTTGAATTTCAACACATCAGTGAGTTCTATTTGAGACAACACAACTTGTGTTAATTGTGACACAGCTGATGTGTAAATATACAACACATAAGTTGTGTCAATATAGGATGTGTATTAATGTGTTACTTTGAACACAGTTGTGTGTTAAAATGCTCTTTACACATTAGTGTGTTGCTCAGAATTCCAGTTACCAACAGAAGCTTGTGTCATTCCACAAAGTTCATCAATATGAATAAAATCAATAACCCGTGTGTGTAAAAGTCCATTAAAAAGCTGGAAATCTGGGCCTGGTTAGTAGGAACATGGCACAATCTGGTGATGAACTGTAAATAAATAAACATTTAAAATTGTTAAAATACAAAATTGTGTTTAGACAATGATTGAAAATGGCAGGTTTAACATTTGTACATTTATCTATTTGATATTTCATGGCAAAGTATCATCTCATTCTAGAACCTGAAAACCACCAATTCCATGAGATCCATAGCACTGATGACATCATTCCTTTAGAGTTCCATACAGTCTTGTTACCATAGCAACTCCCGGCCTTTGATTCAACGAAGATCAAAGAAGCTTCAAAGCTTTGAAGATCAAAGATCACAGCTTTGTGATGTCACATCAAAGCTCTCTGAGTTAATAGGTGTGGGTCAATTCGTTAATTTCCTAGGTTAAAGTAATGGCTTTCGTTAGTTTGGACGCCCACTATCGGGCTGAACAAATTCGCAACAGTGACCTTCTCAATAGCCTGGATCTGGCTGTGGACGGCCGGCTAGGGGTTAGAGCCGTTATCCGCAACGGCGTGGACGCCCGCTTTCGGGTTGACGCTAGAGCTCGCGTTACTGGCCTGGATCTGGCCACGGGGGTTGCCAGCGTTACTAGCCTGGATCTGGCCGCGGAGCTTGAGGTGAACCTCAGCAGCGGATTCAGACGGGGATTCCTGATTGCAGGCTGTGCTGTGGCAGCTGTGGCAGCTGTGGCCTGCATCAGAAAAAACTTCTGGTAAAAGGGAATAAAAGCAGGAAGGCATCATAAAACAAACAAGATTTATGTCATCTTTGGTGACATAAATCTTTAGTTTGTTTTTGGAGGGACGGCATCTTAGAAACGTAGAAACTATACCATCAGTTTCTATGATTTTCTATAGATTTATGTCATCTTTGGTGACATAAATCTTTAGTTTGTTTTTGGAGGGACGGCATCAGAAATAAGTTCTGGTGAAGTCTCTCAGAAACTGATGGCATATTTATGTCATCAGTTTCTAAACAAGATTTATGTCATCTTTATGTCTTTGATGACATAAATCTATAGTTTGTTTTTGGAGGGACGGCATCAGAAATAAGTTCTGGTGAAGTCTCTCAGAATGGCGGTGTCTCGATGGGAAAACCAGACACCGCTAATATGAGCTGCTCTTCCATGTTTACAGTCTGCAGTGGGGACAGTGGAGCATTCGCGCATCTCATTGGCCGATCAAATAAACCGCCGCTGATTGGTTGTGGTGCCAGGCGACAGCGACGAAAGTTGAACTTTTCTCTACTTTCTGGTGTCGCGTCGCCGGCGTACGTGTGCACGTCTACGTGAACGAGCGCGAAATTTCTAATTTGTCTTAGCTTCTTTGGAAAATAAAGAAGCTAAGACACGGACCGGGGTCTCTCCGCGGACCTAGCCCAGTGACAGTGCACTGTCTCTGGGTAGATGGTCTGGGGATGTCCCCTGTTTGTTCCGGAGCTGAGGAGCTCCAGACCCAGACCGGGGTCTCTCCGCGGACCTAGCCCAGTGACAGTGCACTACTCAGCCAATCAGACGTAATCTGCGGTGATTGTCAGACACATTAAATACAGACTCTGCTCCTCCGTCACACGCGGGCCCCCTGCTAGTGATGACCAAATGAAGCCCCATGAACCATCTGAGGCTTTCAGGCATTTGTACCGGTACAGGAGTCAACGCCTCGCCATGTGATGCAATATGTTCAACTACACCATCTTGTGGACAAAAAAATGTAACACATGTAAAAAGAGAAACCAAATGGAATCATGTTTTAAATGAAACATCACACTCAGTGGTTGCATTTATCAAATAAAAAAAATCCTCAAATCTCCAATCTTCTTGTGTGTTTGATGTGGATAGTGCTCAAAATAAATACTTGATGCAGAAGACAGACAGACAATCAACACGACTATAAACTGTCCCAGTGTCTTGCTTCTTCTTATCCTCTCCATGCAATTGGGTCAGTCCATGTGAAATCAACAGATATTGGAAAAAGTTCCAGCACCACCATCTCAGATTTTTATAAAATTTTCCTGACAGGTGCATATGAACCCCCTGGGCATTAAAGCACCATTGGTTGGAAGTAAACATCAAATTCTTCCTGACTGGGGTTCATGTAAAGAGAGAAAAAAAAACCCAAAAAAAACCTTGGAACTCTAGCTGGCCTTGACGTGGCTCCTGGGCTTAAGGGGCATTTGTTCCCAAACTAACAAGCTAGGCACCTTTTGAAAGTTTCAAATGTGTTAGTAATATAACTATTGTAATCATACTCTCATTTCCGGCGCTGGTGAGAGCCGCAGCTGGTTGCATCGCGCTCCTCTATTTTCCAACTTTTTTTGCTCTTTACCTTTTTTGTGTGTTTGTACTTTTTGTAAATAGTGTGTATAAAGTTAAGTACTTCAGAAACGCGTTGGTTCTGCTTCGCTTCAACTTTTCTTTTGTTGGATTTTCGCCAATTTTCACCGGCGCGATGTGCGTGGGCCCGCGACCCCCCATTGTATACACAAGGGATCAGCTGTTAGCGCTGCGCTGCGCTGTAGTGTTTCCCCGAGACCGCCATAACATCCCGGCGGAGCTGCTACGGAAGACGCGCAGGGGCCGACGTGCTGGACGCAAACTCCGGGAAAAGAAGAGACGCTTTAGACCTGTGCTCCCCTCTGTCATCGCGGGAAACGTTCGGTCTATTTCGAATAAGACGGACGAATTAGCGGCGCTCACGCGATATCAGCGGGAATACAGAGACAGTAGCATCATGCTTTTCACGGAGTCCTGGTTGACCCCGCAAATCCCGGATTCAGCTATTGCTATGGACAACTTTCACCTGCTGCGCGCAGACAGGACGGCAGAGAGTGGTAAGAAGAAAGGAGGAGGTCTGGCTCTGTTTGTGAATGAGAAGTGGTGCAAAGCTGGACATTGTACAGTGAAGGAACAGCTGTGTAACAGAGACATTGAGCTGCTGGCTGTTAGCATGAGGCCATATTATCTGCCCCGGGAGTTCTCACATGTGATAGTGATCGCTGTCTATGTTCCTCCCTCTGCTAATGCTGAGACAGCATGTGACACACTGCACTCCTGTACTAGCACACTACAAACAAAGCATCCGCAGGCTCTCTTCCTGATTTCTGGAGACTTCAACCATGCATCTCCTGCACCTGTTCTGCCTACATACACCCAGTATGTTACCTGCCCCACAAGAGACAATAAAACACTGGATTTATTTTTTGCCAACGCCAAGGAGGCTTATTCTTCATCCCCACTGCCTCCCCTGGGTAGAGCGGACCACAACATTGTCCATCTGCGGCCTGTGTACCAGCCTATTGTGCACAGACAGCCTGTGGTGCCCCGTGTGGTGAAGAAGTGGACTGCTGAGAGTGAGGAGGCTCTGAGAGACTGTTTTGACACCACAGTGTGGACAGAGCTCTGTGACCCACATGGGGAGGACATCAATGCAGTGACAGAGTGCATCACGGACTACATCAACTTTTGTTTTGAAAACATCGTCCCCTCCCAGACGGTGCGGTGTTTTTCAAACAACAAGCCGTGGATTAACCCTGACATAAAAGCTCTGCTGAAGGAGAAGAAGAGAGCTTTTAGGTCAGGGACCAAGGAGGAGCTGAAGGCTGCACAGAAGGAGCTGAGGAGGAAAATCAGGACGAGCCAAGCCAGCCAAAAGAGAAGGATGGAGCAACAGCTGCAGCAGAAGAACATCCAGGGGGTGTGGAGAAGCCTCAAGACGATCTCAGGCTTCAAAGCGCCTCCTGCCCAGACGGAGGGGGATCTGCGGTGGGTAAACGAGCTCAATTCTCACTTCCTGAGATTTGATCAATCACCCACCACTCCCCCCACCCAGCTGCCAGCTCTCACCTCCCCAGCTGGACAATGGGGAACTCCTGCACCTCTTCACACCTCTGCCTCTGCTCTTCAGCCCACCACTACACATGGACTCACCCATCCCCCCAGCCTGCCACTGTCATTTTCTACAGCCCAGGTGAGACTGGAGCTCAAGAAGATCAGACCCAGGAAGGCAGCAGGACCAGACGGCATCAGCTCCAGGCTCCTTAAGTCCTGTGCAGATGAACTGTGCGGAGTTATGGAGCATGTCTTCAACATGAGCCTTAAGCTGAGGGTGGTACCACAACTCTGGAAGACCTCCTGCGTGGTACCAGTGCCTAAGACACCGCACGCTAAAGACCCCAGCAGCTTCAGGCCGGTGGCTCTAACATCGCACCTGATGAAGACACTGGAGAGACTGGTCCTTGGCCACCTCCGCTCCACCGTGAGCTCAGCGATGGACCCGCTGCAGTTTGCGTACCGGCCTGGCATCGGAGTGGAGGACGCCGTCATCTACCTGCTGCACCGCTCACTGTCTCACCTGGAGAACCCCGGCAGCACTGTGAGGATTCTCTTCTTTGACTTCTCCAGTGCTTTCAACACCATCCAGCCACTGCTCCTGAGGGACAAACTGGAGACTGCCGGTGTGGACTGTGACCTGGCAGACTGGATCCTGGACTACCTCACAAACCGGCCCCAGTTTGTGAGAGCCAAGAACTGCGTGTCTGACCTACTGACCTGCAGTGTGGGGGCGCCCCAGGGCACGGTCCTCGCGCCCTTTCTTTTCACACTTTACACTGCAGACTTCAGACACAACACGGACAGCTGCGTCCTGCAGAAGTTCTCTGATGACTCTGCCATCATTGGCTTCATTAAGGATGATGACGATGTGGAGTACAGAGGACTAGCGCAGGACTTTGTGGACTGGTGTCAGCAGAACCACCTCATCATCAATGCAGGGAAGACCAAGGAGATGGTGGTGGACTTCCGCAGACGCCACTCTACTGTCACCTCAGTGAACATCCAGGGAAGGGACATTGAGAGAGTGGACTCTTACAAGTACCTGGGTGTTCATCTGAACAACAAACTGGACTGGACTCACAACACAGATGCACTGTACAGGAAGGGCCAGAGTCGGCTCTATCTCCTGAGGAGACAGGTCTTTTGGAGTGAGGGGGCCACTCCTGAAGACCTTCTATGACTCTGTGGTGGCATCAGCCATCCTGTACGGTGTGGTCTGCTGGAGCAGCAGCATCACAGAGAGGGAGAGGAAGAAGCTGGACAAGGTCATCAAGAAGTCCAGCTCCGTCCTGGGCTGTCCTCTGGACTCAGTGCAGCAGGTGGGGGACAAGAGGGTCCTGGCTAAAGTCATGTCTATGCTGGACCATGAGTCTCACCCCCTGCAGGACGCCCTGTCTGCTCTGGAGAGCAGCTTCAGTGACAGACTGATTCACCCTCGCTGTGGGAAGGAGAGGTTTCGCAGGTCTTTCCTTCCTGCTGCTGTTAGACTGTACAATGAACACTGTTAACACTGAACATGTGTCATTCAACTCTACCTATGTGCAATACTGAAGACCTCTGGTACAATTCACTCATGTCACTTTACTGATATTTATCCTGTCTGTACATAAACATAGTCATTACTGTAAATAACATAATATACTGAAGTCACTTTACTGAGATTTACTCTGTTCATATGCTGCACTGTTACTTTTATTGTACATAATAGTATTTTTTGGTATTTTATATTTTGTATTTTATATTTTTGTTCCACCAAAACAAAATTAGAGTCTATCTTTAAGTCTATTTCTAAATTATTCTTTTTTTTAGCTATTATCTATTATCTTGTTTTATTGCATGTTCCATTTTCCTGCTGTTCTTGAACTGTGCGTTGCAACACTGGAATTTCCCCACTGTGGGACTAATAAAGGCATATCTTATCTCTTGTTTATAGTGAAAAAAATGCTCAGATACCTTCAAATTTCATGCTTGATATCCATCAGATAGATCTGTTTTGAAAGCTGACAGTAATTTTTAGTGTTTTAAGGATTTTGTTTCTGCATGTTAGGAGAAAGACACCATTATGATACTTAGGGATTTTGTAGACCAAAAGTAGTTTTATTCAGTGGTTGCATTATATTCTTGATATACTTTGACACACATTGTCAAAAATGGGGTCAAAAATGAGACAAAATCTAAAATTCTAGGCTTTTTACTTCACCACTGCCAGAAAATAAAATTTCAAACTTGGAATAATATCACCCACTTAACCTAAGCAGGTCCTTTAGAGAACATTTGTAACATATATTTGGCTGTAATTACTTCATTTTCTAGTTTGTATGAACATTTTATTGCCAGGCAGAAAGTAATTTTTTTCATTATTTTTCCAATTTTCAGCAGTCTCTGGGGGAAAAAAAATGTTGTTCTTCTAAATTGTATTTCTTGCACCACAACCACCACCCAAAGTTGTGTACATTCTGTTAGTTTCATTGCTATGGGAATATTGGTTCAAAAGTTATAACCCTCCAAACTACCCTCCAGAATCAGAGTGACTCAATTTATCAGCTACCCCTACCCCTTTATATGGGCTCTAGTCAGGAAAACATGGATGTTTTCCTCCTACTAATGGCATTTTAGTGCCAAGAGGGTCCAAATGCATATTTTAGGAGAGTTTTGTAAACATCTGAGATGGTGCTGCTGGAGGCATTTGTTGAGTTGACATGGACTGACCCAATTTGCTTAACTAACACAAATATAATTTTTGAGCTGAAAGAATGTTGAACTGACTGTACATCACATTCAGTGAAAAAAAACTAATACAAGAATATACATAGGTTACATGGCCATATTCTGGTAGTAAAACCAAAATGGTCTATAAATAAAAAAGCAGGTGAAAGTTAGTAAACCAATGGATCTTCATTGCGGTTAATGTTCATTTCTGATAGATATCGATCCACTTCAACTATGGCATCTGTTGTTGCATTAGACCCTCGCCTTCTTTTGTCAACTGACTTGTCCAACAGTGACCACAAGCCACCTGGAAAAAAGAACAGAAAATGACATGTATTACATACACACATATGCAGGATACAGTATAAACCATATAAATACCTGAGTTGCTGGTGGTGCTTCTGGTGGTGGATGAGCAGCTGTGGCTCTTTATTTTTCTATCAAAAGGGCACATTCTGCTTTCAGTCTTTTATTAGCCTCTTGTGCTTTGTTTGAGCTGATAAACCCCAGAGTTTTGAATCGCGGCTCCAACAATGTAGACAGTGTAATGATGCTGTTGTCTCATGGTTGGCCACAGTTTCCCTTAAACGCCCAAGTAGATTTTCAAACAGCTGCTGAGCGACTGCATTGTTTATGCCTGTCGACCGTTAACAAACAGTAAGATGCAGCATTTTAATTAAATGATTAAAATTAATTCAAAATAAATTTATACCTGTTGACCGTTGTGAAACCGTATGATGCAACATTTTAAGCATAGGAATGACCTTTGATACTGACACCCTTTTTTCTTCTCAAAGTTCCTCTGTCGCTTGGTAAAATGGAGACAAGACAGGCAGGCAGCTCTCTATGGACTCCAATTCATGAGACAACAGCGGGCTAATATCCGTTTTCAGTGCTGCCAGGGCTGGTGCCACAGGCTCCCTCAGGTTGTATAGCCGCTCTAACATGAGATATGTGCTGTTCCAGCGAGTTTCTACCTCGATGAGCAGCTTTAGTGGTTGTCTGTCCATTTGAATTTGCATTTGGTCAAGTTTTTCTTTGGCTGTTGTGCTGCTTCTGAAGTAGGTGACCAATTTTCTGGCTTTAAGGCGAATATCAGATAGGTCAGTTATTTCTTCAAAAGATTTTCTGACAAGCAAATTAAGGGTGTGTGCAATGCATGATGAACACCTGATTTGTAAATTTCATACAATCATATTAGCAGCAGCATCAGTGACAATGCATTTTACTTTACTCCTTAATTGCCACTCCTCAATCTGCTTGGCCATCGCTTGAGCCAAATTTTCAGCAGTGTGAGCCTGTTGGAAGTGCTCAACTCTGAGCTACACTGAGCCCATTTTGTCATCTCTATCAATAAAGTGACATGCAATAGCCAAATAGGCATCCATGTTGACAGAGGTCCACATGTCAGCCGTCAGGCTTACAGCTGACACTTTTTCCACCTCCACCTCCACCTTAGCCTTTTCCTTTTCTTTTTTGTATTTTTAACCACCATTTTCTTTAAGACCTGAAAGAGATGCAAATACACTTCAGTTTAAACACAATACATCCAACAAATATACAGAGCACACACTTTTCTAGTGGGAAGCACATAGTTTGTTGACTTAGGGTGTTTTCACATAACTTGGCAAGACATAACTCAGCGGAACACTGGTGTATTTTTTGTGCAATTTTTTTACACTGTACTAAACAGTAACCAAAAATCACACATTTTTCTTCTCATATTATGCAGAGTGCGACTGGGCTAGGGGGTACTCATGGCAATTAAAAAGTTGGGAGCCAGTGTGTAATGCTAGCAGCAGAGCTTTGAGATTATCTGAGCAGCAGGGGGTAGTGATGGTCATTTGAAGCCGAGGCACCGAGGCTTGTACCGAGTAAAAGGGGGCGTGTCGAGTGAAGCCCCGATTCGAGGCTTGTGTCAGATTGCCAAAAACCACGTGACCGGCATAAAGTGACGCCTCGCTTCCCACCGGTCACGTGACTGGTTTAGTCTACGTGTCACTTTTCAAAATAAAAGCGCGTAGTACCTCGCGGCACCTCGTGGGTGTCATAGGTTGGTTGTCGTTTGAGAGTGAGTCAGTGTCAGTGATAAGTGCTAGAAAAAAGTTAAGGTTTTGTATTTCAGGTTTGTATTCTAGATTTGTATTCAGGTTTAGTTAGGCCTAATTTAGCTAAACTAGGCTAGTTAGAATGGCGGCTGACATGTGGACCTCTGTCAACATGGATGCCTATTTGGCTATTGCATGTCACTTTATTGATAGAGATGACAAAATGGGCTCAGTGTAGCTCAGAGTTGAGCACTTCCAACAGGCTCACACTGCTGAAAATTTGGCTCAAGCGATGGCCAAGCAGATTGAGGAGTGGCAATTAAGGAGCAAAGTAAAATGCATTGTCACTGATGCTGCTGCTAATATGATTGTATGAAATTTACAAATCAGGTGTTCATCATGCATTGCACACACCCTTAATTTGCTTGTCAGAAAATCTTTTGAAGTGCCCCTTCTCCCTTTGTGCTCCTCCCCTCCTTTCCCAGACGAGGGAAACTTGAAGATGAGCGCACTCTGGTGACCATGATGTGGGACTGCTGCTGTATCTGGGCACAGGTGTCCTCAGGTGCGAGCCAACACGCATCATGCGCTGTTTCCTGGAAGGACACTTTTGGGCGCCTGTGTCAACTCACCGGGAATTGGAACTAATGTAACGTCTGTGTTTTATAGCGCACACTGATGGAGCTCTTTTGGTATCTGTCCATCCACCTGATGCAAAGCAACAGCAGTGGGACCAAGCCGAACAATCAAGACCTTAAAGCGTTCTCATGGATGGACCTCCACTGGCACAAGTTTTGTGCTGGGATTGGGAGATTATTGCTGTGTAATTAGTACGTCTTAAATCTGCAAAGTGCTCATTAGGACAGTGGTTCTCAATCTTTTTTCTTGAAGCCCCCCTTGCCTGTGTCCAAGACAAGCCAGGCCCCCCTAACCCCAAATCCTACCTGCATATACGCACTAGAAGAAAAAAGTGATTAACTACAAACTTTTATTTGCAAAAATTCTTCCTTAAATGTTATCAAGTGTATCTAACACACACACAGTTTAATTTTTGACAGCCAAACAGAATAGGTATACCCCATTACAACAAATGTTAAGATCTGGGTAAAACAACATTTATTTATTTACTCTAATAAAGCAATTAAACTGTATTCATATAGGGCATTTTAAAATAACCTTTAACAGCAGTTATTTTTAAAGGTGCACTATGTAACAATATCGGTGGAGTAGGATACTCCACCGATATGTCTCCAGAGCGATGTTATTGCTTTGATTAGAACGTTCCACAGTATTGCAGTAAACCAAACTATCTCTATAGAGAAAAGTTGCAAGTCATTTCTGTGGACAGAGAAGTGTTTGTTTTTCTGTTTTTTTCAGTACTTAAAACATCCATCCAACTTATAATATGTTACACAGAGTTTAGTGAAATGCTGTGTAACTTTCCAGTTAAAGGAATCTCCATAATGCCCCTTTAAGTAAATTGTACTAAAAATATTTACTTTGTATAATTCTTAAAAAAAATGACATAAGAATTCAAAATCAACCTTCCATTTATTGACAAATTACAGATTAGAATTAGACATTCTTTGGGTAGTTTTTGATCAGCTTCAGCTCTTCTTCATCCTCTGGAGACAGGGTTCTTCTCATCAGCTTCGTCAGATCACAGGACCACGGGGCCCAGCTGGCCCCTCCAAAACAATCACTCTAGAAACAGAAACAGAAACGGAGTTAAGGCATTAAGTGCACATTCAAAAGAATATGGAACTGTCATTATTTTCTTACCTCATGTTTGTTTATTATTATTAGTCAAGCTTCATCACATCACTACTGATCAGCTCTTCTTCTTCATCCTCTGGAGATTCAGTTCTTCTCGTCAGCTTCGTCAAATCACAGGACCACGGGGCTAAGCTGGCCCCTCCAAACCAGTCACCGTGGAAACATAAAAAGAGACAGTGTAAAGGCGTGAAGTGCACATTCAAAAGGAGCTAATATGAAATTATTATTATTTCTTACCTAATTTATGTTTAATATTATTAGTCAAGTATCGTCGCACCACTTCTGATCAGCTCTTGTTCTTCATAGGAGACAGGGATTGTCTCGTCAGCTTCGTCAAATCACAGGACCACGGGACCACAGGGCCCAGCTGGCCCCTCCAAACCAGTCACCATGGAAACAGAAACAGATTTAAGGCATTAAGTGCACATTCAAAAGGAGCTAATATGAAATTATTATTATTTCTTACCACATGTTTGTTGATTATTATTACAGTCAAATGCTTTTATTAAGATGACTTAAAATAACACACTGTTCCACTGACTAATCAGTTAGCACACTCCCATCTCTGTATCTCTGCTGTTACAATTCTTCACAGTAAAATTCTTAACAGTATTTAATTTACAAAAACAAACAAACCAAAAAGTAGATGTTGGGACTGTCCCACTGACCGGTGAGTAAATGAACACACCCACATCTCCGCATTTATACATTACAATACATTCAAATACATTCATTATAATCAAACTCACTATTTCTCTAGAATGATTCTTCTATTTTTGTGCAGCCTCCAATCAGACTGTTTATAAAGGCTTAGAATTAAGTACACATTTCATTATGTTACAATCACATAAAACAATTTCTTAAAACAAAACAACAAAAACAGGAGAAGCAGGGAATGTCCCACTGACCAGCGAGTTAGTGAACAGACCCACATCTCCAGATACAATAATTCAGAACAGAACAAGTCACTATTTATGTACAGCCTTCAAAGAGTCTGCTTATAAAGACATAGATTATATAACGTATTTCATTTGAAATGGCACATTACCATCAGAGAGGACAATTTGAATCCGGCACAACATAAACAGGAGATATGAGTGAACAAAGCCACATCCCCACAGTTTAGTATTGTGCACTCGCAGTTATTATGATGAGAAGTTGACATTTTCTCTGTACTTGAACTCATCACAATGTATTAGGTCTTAGTTATTTGCAGAAGATCTGCACGTGTTGAGAATATGGCTTCACTATCGTAAAGCTCCATATACAGGCTGATATTGTGTCTGGATTACTATCTGCTATGTTTTGTTTGAGCAGAAGCTTCAGTCCATCAGAAAGGGGTGCTACATCAGATGTGGCAGCCGCTGGTTAACATTTAGTAGTGCACTGGGCTGGTTCAGTCTCAGCTTATAGCTGTGGACTTATGTGGACTAGTGCACTGCTACTATAGCTATATTTAGCTATATTTTTGATCTTTTTTGTGTCACAGAAATACTTCGAAGTTACACATACATGTGCAGTCCTTCGAAGTTGTACTTCTACTAAGTACTATAAAACACACCTCTAACCCTCCTATGCCCAGAAAAGCACAAGTTTAAGGTAAATGCAAGGTGTACTATGCAGGAATTTCTGTCAAACTGTAGTACTCTGATTAAATTTAGTGGGATGAGGTCCGGGGATGAGGTCCAAGTGGCCGAGGAGCAGGCGGGCGAAGCGGTCCATGGTGGTGCGTGTTCAAACCCTCAACAAGTGTTAACAGAGACAGATGTTAGAACTGTTAAAACTGTTAAAACTGTTTTACAACTGTTTTACAACTGCTGAGAGGTTAATATGATGTGAATGCCCAAGTTTGTACACAAGTGTCCAGTGAGCGTTCAAGAAGCGTTCTCAAGTGAGAAGAAGAACGACTTACACCCGTGAAGAGCTCCTAAACATCAGATCAACGACTTCTGCTGATCTACTGCCAGTTTTTTTAGTGCCTGCAGTAGATTTAGTTCATTTTTTGGCCAAAAAAGTGAGACGCCGCAGACGAGGAAAACGCGCAGGGGCTCTGGTGCGCCTTCGGAGGCGCGGCACACGGACGCCCTTACCTGGGATTTTCCTGTCCAACGTTCGCTCACTCAGCAACAAGATGGACGAACTGGCGCTGCTGATGAGGAGTAACAGAAACTTTTCTTCCTCTTGTGTCTTGTGCTTCACGGAGACATGGCTCAGCGAGCAGATCCCGGACCGCGCGTTACACCTGGACGGATTTCAGCTCCTCCACGCGGACAGACAGCGGGCTCTCTCCGGGGGAAAGACAAAAGGTGGAGGGGTCTGTTTCTACATCAACAACGCTTGGTGCTCAGACGTAACTGTGATCTCCCAACACTGCTCTCCCGCTCTGGAATATCTTTTCATTCACTGTAAACCTTTCTACTCGCCACGTGAGTTCGCTTCATTCATTCTGGCTGCTGTTTACATCCCGCCATGCGCTGACGTGCACAAGGCTCAACGCGTGCTAGCGGAGCAGATTTTGGATGTAGAACGAACCTTCCCGGACTCTCTACTTATTATCCTCGGCGACTTTAACAAGGGAAACCTGAGCCAGGAGTTACCAAAATACAAACAGTTTATTAAATGCCCAACGAGAGAGCAGAACACGCTGGATCATTGTTACACAACAGTCAGTGGGGCCTATCGGAGCGTGTCACGTGCTGCTTTAGGCTTTTCTGACCACGTCATGGTTCACCTCATCCCCACATACAAACAACAACTGAAGCTCTCCAAACCAACAGTGAGGACCTCTAAAAGGTGGACCAGCGAGGCTGTGGAGGAGCTTCGCACATGCTTGGAAACAACGGACTGGAGCATGTTCAAGACCTCCGCAGAGAATCTGGATGAGTACACGGACACAGTGACATCATACATCCAGTTCTGTGAGGATAGTATTATTCCATCTTGCACCAGGGTGTCATTTAACAATGACAAACCCTGGTTCACACCCAGACTGAGGCAGCTGAGGAAGAAGGAGGAGGCGCACAGAAGTGGTGACCCTCACTCTTACAGACAGAGCAAGTACTCATTTAGCAAGGAAGTGGAGAAGGCTAAATCGAGATACAATACACATCTGAAGGAGAAGTTCTGGTCCAACGACTCCGTCTCTGTCTGGAAAGGTCTGAAGGAGATCACAAATTATAGACCCAAAGCCCCCCCTGCTGTGGATGACCGACAACTAGCAGAAAGGCTTAACACCTACTACGCTAGATTTGAAGTCTCACACCCCTCCCCCACCCCACTGACTACAATGGACATTGCGGCCAAGCCCACCTCAGACCCCTCCTCCTCCCCCACTGCCCTCACACTCTCCAAGCAGGATGTGACTAAGACATTTAAAAGGCAAAACCCACGGAAAGCCCCAGGTCCGGACGGTGTCTCTCCTTCCACCCTGAGACACTGCGCTGAAGAACTGGCTCCTGTCTTCACGGACATCTTTAACATCTCCCTGGAGTTATGCCATGTCCCAGCCTGCTTCAAGCTGTCCACCATTGTTCCCGTCCCCAAGAAGCCCAGGATCACCGGACTTAACGACTACAGGCCTGTGGCGCTGACGTCTGTAGTCATGAAGTCATTTGAGCGCCTGGTTCTGCCTCACCTCAAGTCCTTCACCTCCCCCCTCCTGGACCCTCTGCAGTTCGCCTACAGAGCCAATCGGTCTGTAGACGACGCCATCAACCTAGCCCTCCACTTCATCCTTCAGCATCTGGACTCCCCGGGAACCTACGCCAGGATCCTGTTTGTGGACTTCAGCTCTGCATTTAACACCATCCTCCCTGCTCTGCTCCAGGACAAGCTCACCCAGCTCAACGTGCCTGACTCCACCTGCAGGTGGATCACTGACTTCCTGACGGACCGGAGGCAGTGCGTGCGGCTGGGGAAGAATGTCTCGGACACTCGGACTATAAGCACAGGATCTCCACAGGGCTGTGTACTTTCTCCCCTGCTCTTCTCCCTGTACACCAACTGCTGCACCTCCAGCCACGACTCTGTGAAACTGGTTAAGTTTGCGGATGACACCACCCTCATCGGGCTCATCTTGGACGGCGATGAGTCTGCCTACAGGAGGGAGGTGGACCGGCTGGTGTCCTGGTGCAGCAGCAACAACCTGGAGCTCAACGCCCAGAAGACAGTGGAGATGATCGTGGACTTCAGGAAAGTCACAGCCCCCCTGCCTCTCCTCACCCTGACAGACTCCTCCATCACCACTGTGGACTCATTCCGCTTCCTGGGCACCTGCATCACCCACGACCTCAAGTGGGAGCCGACCATCAGCTCCCTCATCAAGAAAGCCCAGCAGAGGATGTACTTCCTGCGGCAGCTGAGGAAAGCCAAGCTGCCTGCCCAGATGATGGTGCAGTTTTACACGGCCATCATTGAGTCCATCCTCACCTCCTCCATCACTGTGTGGTACGCTGGGGCCACTGCCAGGGACAGACAGAGACTGCAGCGCATTGTGCGCTCTGCTGAAAAGGTGATCGGCTGTAGTCTTCCATCTCTCCAGGACCTGTACGTCTCCAGGACTCGGGGGCGTGCAGGCCAGATAGCAGCTGACCCCTCTCACCCTGGACATGGACTATTCGAGCCACTTCCCTCTGGCAGAAGGCTACGGTCCATACGGACCTCTCGCCATAAGAACAGTTTCTTCCCCTCTGCCGTTGGACTCATAAACACTTTAGGAACACTTATAACACCTGTACTAAGGACACTTTACAACACCTGTCACCTTAAATAAATCATGTCTCGTCACTTGCTCTTTTGCACTGTCAGTTTGCACTGTTGTTCTGATGCTCTGTATATACTTGACTATTTTTATTTTTTTTATTATATATCTTAATCTTTTTGCATGCTCTTACTTTATTTTCAAATAGTGATACTTTATTATTATTATTATCTTTTTCTAACAGTGATATCTCTACTTTGTATTATTATTATTATTATTATTATTATTATTATTATTATTATTAGTCAGTGTTCTATGTTGCACCATATCACCAAAGCAAGTTCCTAGTCTGTGAATTGTGTTCACTGACAATGGCAATAAAAGCTTTTCTGATTCTGATTCTGACTGAGAGCGCAGCCGCTTTATATAGGGCCCGGGAAGTTCTGTTGCTATGGCACCGACGCACTGACGCACCGTGCGTCTGTGCGTCTTTGACTTGACTCGAAGCTTTTACAAATGTGAGGACAGGCGCTTAGCTCTGATCATTTCACTGCAGTAGTCTCATGTGCAATTGTAATGGTTGTAAAACAAGACAATGTGCAAATTATACATTTATGATACAGTATTACTACTGTTAAATATAGAATTCATAATAACATTTATGTTAAAAAGTAAAGTAATTTTATTTTATTGGTACATGATTATTATTTGTATTGCATGATTGTACTATATTATATTATTACCATTTTCTGGCATTGTGGAAAGATTTTGGTTGGTTGAAGCACATCCGGTCCGGTGAACAGGAGGGGGCGCTCTGGTTCAGTCTCAGGTCATTAAAACCACTGACTTGAGACCTGAACGAACGCTGTTTGTTCATTCAAGTTTTATTCCCCCTTTTTCAGGGGACGTGGTTGTAACACAGTTCATTTGAAGAGGATAATCGTTAGACAAGGGTCCGGTCCGTTTTACGTGGAGCCTAAATTAGACAACGCCAGGGGCGATTCTAGGCTTCAAGTTTACGGGTGCTTAGCACCAAGGAGGTAATACAAGAGCAATGCGCCAAAAATACCACACCAAGTGCTCCCCAGTCATCTGCCAGGGTTTTTTCCATCATGTGATGCGTTTCTTACCTAGACTCACTTTTCCCTTAATCACTAGGTTTGGAGATGTGTGTAGAATCCCTCAGTCGCCCAGGTAGAATCCATGGCAAAAAGGAGAAACTGAATTTGTCAACTGGACAGAGTTTATTTGGTTGAATACGTTTCGCAGCTCATCCAAGCTGCTTCTTCAGTTCTGGTCAGATGCTGGTGGACACTGCCTTATACCGGTCTCCCCTATCATTGCAAACTTATACATGGAACAATTTGAACAGACTGAGGGAGGGGGAGAGGCAGAGAGAGAGGGGAGAGAGACGAAAGAGAAAGCAGGAGAGGGAGTGAGAGAGAGGGAGGGATTGGGAGAAAAAGGGAGAGAGAGGAGAGCGAGAAGGGAGAAGGGAGAGAGGAAGCGAGAGAGGGAGAGAGAGAGGGGGAGGAAGAGTGAGGTGAGGGAATGAAACGGAGAGAGAGGAAGGGGGAGAGGGGGAGATAGAGGACAGAGAGACGAGTGAATGAAAACAGGCGAGGGGCGTTTCCTGTTTACTGGGCGACAAGGGGAAAACAGCTGTCAGAAAAAAATGGCTGCAGCAATGTTAGGACTTCACTTCAACTAATTCAGTGTATTATTGTTTGGGGAAGGGAGTTCGGTACATAACAAATATGCAACTAGTTTTGTATTTTAGCTGTAGAATTTAACTTTTTTTTTTTTAATTGTGCAAATCTGCATTAAAGAAAACTGTGAAGTGTATTAGGAATTGAAGCTTTGGAGAATTAGAAGTTATCTCTGCACATCAATGTAGGTGAGCTGAAACATACAGGCCTATAGAATTAAAAATAAATAAATAAAAATAAAAATTCCAGTAACACAATTCTCTCAACAATCAACAAAATATCTGTCTTTTTAAGTAACAAAACAGATATGCAATTCAAATTTCAGTGTTTAAAATATCAGCTTTTAAAGGGCATACTGTATATTAGGATATTTTCTGATCTGTGTTCTAATGTTGTTTCACATAAATCCTGCATATTTAGGCGTTTGAGATTTTCTCTCAAACTGAAAAAACTCTTTTCCACCTTGTGATGTCATGTGGTAATACAGGAAGTGCCCCACTGTGTTTTTAAACTCCATTCACCTTAACTAGAATAATTTGGATGATTTCAGCCCTGGAATTGCCAATGTTTACTGAATAAAAGATAAAAGATAGCAGTTGAAACTTGAAAACTACCTCTTCATGACATCACAAGGTGGAACAAAGCATTTTGAGCTTTGGAGCTATAGACAGAGTAATGCAGGATTACTGAAACATGTGTGAATGAAACAAAACACAACAAAACACAATACAAGACATTTAACAGAATATTTAATTTAATATTTAAACATAATTTGCAACCAACCCTGTCATACTAGTATAACATATCAGGAGGAAGTATGAGAGGGAAACAGCTCCAGGCGGCAGTTTGAGTTGGAGAGGAGGGGTGTGTCCTGACCCGAGGAGAGAGAAAGAAAGAGAGGGAGAAAGAGAGAGAAAGAAAGAGAGAGAGAGAGAGAGAAGCGCGGAGTATAAAGGACCCCACAAAACAAGGCTCACTCTACAGTCCCTGACAAAAGTCTTGTCGCTTATCCATTCTGTAGAAACAAAAGCTTATAACCTGACTTTAAATTAATCGATTGGTTTTAGAAATGTCTCATATGAAAGCTAAAACCCTCCCAAATTATGCTCAATATACTAAAATAAATTTGCTTCACTGAAGAAAGAGTGATCATTTAATGAACACAGAAAGGTCAGATTTTGGCAAGACAAAAGTCTTGTCGCCTACAGAAAATTGAACAAATAATTTACTTCAAATACAAAAATATGTTGCATAACGTCAGTGAATTAAGTAGTGGTGCTGTGAGATCCATATTTAATATCTTGTATGACTTCCATGAGCTTGAAGGACTGCATCCATGCAGTTCGACAATGATTCATACAATTTGTTGATGAAGTCATCAGGAATAGCAAAGAAAGCAGTCTTACATGCCTCCCAGAGTTCATCAAGATTCTTTGGTTTTGCCTTCCATGCTTCCTCTTTCATTCTACCCCAGACATGCTCAATGATGTTCATGTCTGGTGACTGGGCTGGCCAGTCCTGGAGCACCTTGATCTTCTTCGCCTTGAGGAACTTTGATGTAGAGATAGAAGTATGCGATGGAGCACCATCCTGCTGCAAAATTTGACCCCTTTTATGGTTGGGAATGTAAGAGGTAGCTAATACTTCTTGATATTTTAGGCTATTGATATTGCCTTCCACCCTGCAAATGTCTCACACACCCCCATACTGGATGTAACCCCAGACCATGATTTTTCCGCCACCAAACTTAACTGTTTTCTGGGTGAATCTTGGATCCATGCGGGCTCCAGTAGGTCTCCTGCAATATTTGCAGCGGCTGTGATGTAATTCAACCGAGGATTCATCTGAGAAATCCACCTTCTGCCACTTTTCCAGTGTCCGTCCTTTTAGCAGGCTGTGGGCCTTGGCAAATGCCACACGGTTTTTTAATTGCCTTTTGTTTAGTGCTGGTTTCTGTGCACTGATTCGACCATGGAGGCCATTTCGAGACAGAATTCTACAAACTGTTCTGGTTGACACAGGGACTTGAGGTGACCAGGCCTGGTGGAGCTCTGCTGCAGTGGAAAAGGGGCTGGCCTTGGATTTTCGAATCAACAAACGGTCCTCCCGAGCAGTTGTCTTGCGGAGTCTGCCGGACCTGGGCTTGTCAAAAACATCTCCAGTCTTTTCAGATCTTTTTCTTATTCTTTGTACTTGACGCTGAGACACATTGAAGGTGTCAGCCACCTCAGCAGTGGATCTGGTCTTCAGTCTCTTGATAATTAACGCTTTGGTCTCAGGGTGGATCTTAGGCATGTTGTCAGAGGCAAGTTGCAGTTGATGTGAAGGTCTGGTGTGCTGGGGTTCTTTTTATACACACCCACTAATTGATTGATCAGTAACTGATCACAGGTGAGGCTGTAATCTAGGATTGGGTGCATCATATGACAAGGCGACAAGACTTTTGTCTTGCCAAAATCTGACCTTTCTGTGTTCATTAAATGATCAATCTTTCTTCAGTGAAGCAAATTTATTTTAGTATATTGAGCATAATTTGGGAGGGTTTTAGCTTTCATATGAGACATTTCTAAAACCAATCGATTGGTTCTCCCATCTGCGCGCAGATGGGAGAAAGCATGGCTGGCAGAGGAGGGGCGGCTGTAGTAGTAGTAGTAGTAGTAGTAGTAATAGTAGTAGTAGTAGTAGTAGTAGTAGTAGTAGTGATAGAATGAAGTAGTAGTGTTATTAAGAGTATAGAAGACTAGTAGGAGTGGAAAAGTTGCAGTAATAAAAGTAGAATTATTAATTGTAGTGTTATTAATTGTGGTAGTTGTGGTAGTAGTAGTAGTAGTAGTAGTAGTAGCAGTAGTAGTAGTAGTAGTAGTAGTAGTAGAATAAAGTAGCATCATCATTAACTGTAGTCGTCAAAAAGGATGTTATGAGTGGTAGAAGTATGGGATAATAGTAGTAGTAGAAGTAGTAGTAGTGGTAAGAGAATAAAGCAGTAGTGTTCTTAAGACTAGCAGTAACATAAGTTGCAGCAATAAAAGTAGAATTATTAATTGTAGTAGTAGTAGTAGTAGTAGTAGTAGTAGTAGTAGTAGTAGTAGTAGTAGTGTTATTAAGAGTAGCAGACTAGCAGTAGTAGTATAAGTTGCAGTAATAAAAGTAGAAATATTATTAATTGTAGTACTAGTAGACAAAAGCAGTCAAGGGATGTTGGAGTGGTATCAGTATGGATTAGTTCTAGATGATGTAGTAGTATTAGTAGTAGTAGTAGTAGTAGTAGTAACAGTAGTAAACACAAAGGATTGGCTGGAGAAGTGTGAGGAGTGTTACAGTGCAGATGCTTCTACTAGTACTGCAGATGCAAGCAGTAGTTCTACCACACCCACTACTGCTTATAACGAAACCCTACTCCCAGATACTTCTTCTACTACTACTACTACTACTACTACTACTACTACTACTACTACTACTATTCCTGCTGCTACCATTCCTGCTGCTACTACCATTGCTGGTACTTTTATTATTTCTGCCACGCCCATTTCAACTCATGACCAATGATGCTAATATTACCATCATCATTTTGACTACTGCTTGGTTCTTCTGTTACTACTACAACTACAACTACAACTACTACTACTGCTACTACTACTATGTAATAAGTACTATAGTAAATGTATCTCTATGTAATACACATACAGGGAAAAATAATGTTCTCTCCAGCCCAACTGGTTTTGTTTACTACCATTACTTCAACTGGATTTCTACTAGTACTTTTCTTACTATAATTAGTACTGTAGTCTAGATCTCCAAAGCTCAAAATGTTCTGTTCCACCTTGTGATGTCATGAAGCAGTAGTTTTCAAGTCAACATCTACCTTTTACCTTTAGTTCAGCAGAGATTGGAAACTCCAGAGCTGAAATCATCCAAATGATTCTAGTGAAGGTGTGTGGAGTTTAAAAACACAGTGGAGCCCTTCTTGTATTGCCACATGACATAAGGTGGAACAGAGTTTGTGTGAAAGAAACAAAACACAACTCCAGGTATGTTTGTGATGAGGAAACAACATATTAAGATGAGAAAAAAGACTAATGTAGAGTACAGAAAATAGACTAAGATTATAGTTCTATTATGAAACGTTAACTGTACTTTTAACATACCTGGTGAATCTTTTTGCATAACACTAAACTCCAAAACAAAACTGCACCCTAGTAAACCCAGAGCTTGCGTGATGGGAGTAGCTGGCGGGGCTGTCCTCCCTGGATCTCTCAGAGGCCTCTTGCTAATTGCAGGGTGATGTAGCCTTGGATGGAGCTCCTGTACGGCCCTCTGCAGTCCACAGCTCACACAGGTGACACAGGCACAATGCACTCACCTTAGGAATATTTAAAGACATGTTCCAGAGTTTTTAAAGGGGAAAAGGAGATGGTGGAACATGCTGGTAACTTGGACAGTTAAGAGCATACCATCTCCAGCAGCAGCAGCAGCAGCAGCAGCAGCAGCAGCAGCAGCAGCAGCAGCAGCAGCAGCAGCAGCAGCAGTTTAACGCATGGAGAGTCAATTTACAGCCAATCTAATTATTCAGGATACTCCCCACATCGGTACCACACACACACACACACACACACACACACACACACACACACACACACACACACACACACACACACACACACACACACACACACACACACACACACACACACACACACACACACACACACACACACCATAGGATTACAAATAGTGCATTGACTTAAAGGGGCAGTGTCTATTTTTTTTTTTTTTTTAGAGATTGTATGTTGTATTGTAATGCATGAGGTATGACTCTACTACCATTATTTCAGTTTATATATATATTACTGTTACTTCCACTACTTCTGCTACTGCGTATCTCTATGCAATATTAGCATCCTCCCCACATCCTCACCGAGTGTGGAGTGAATGAAAAATGATCTGTAAAGTGTCTTTGAGTGTCCAGAAAAGCGCTATATAAAACCATTATGATTATTACTTAAAGGGGCAGTGTTTATTGTTTTATTAGACTGTATGTTGTAATAGGAATAATTGTGGATATATATACATATTCCTTTATCATTGATGCTGGCAGACTATAGTAAGGAGTTCTACAATTTGCTGCTCAATTACTGATTGTGTATCTCAAAAATAAATATTTTTCTGAAGACTAGTTTTATTATTAAGAATTTCACATCTTCATTAATGGCATTTTCCAATAAAGCCTTTTCCTATTGGCTGTAGAGAAAGTAAAAGCAGCAGTACTAAGCAAAACAATAATATGGGCTCAGGTTGTCGTTTATTGTTTGTTTATTTGACTTATTTAGTGGCATGCACCATAGATGCCCAGCCCACATGAGCTTATAAGACACATAGAACAATAAGCAGACAGATCACATCAAACACACAGTGTCTTCTTAAGGAGGTCCCAGACTTTCAGCACAAACTGAGCCATCTTGAAAACATTACATGAAAACAAATATGCCAGTCTCTCCTCATCAGACATGGCAAACAGACTATTACACATATTAAACAATGTGTGTTCTGTGGCTTTTTTGTGTACTGAGGTCCAAAGCAAGAAAGAAATGATCTGAGGAAGACTTTCTGCCAAAACTTTATCTAAAAATTAAAAAAAAGATTTGGACATCAGCCATCTGAGGAGTGCGCTATGCATTTTTCACTCAGTTGCTGCTCCTTGCATTTGCACCTCTCCAAGAATTTTGGTGTGTGTTTTCTGTTTCATTTGATTCAGTGTCTTTTGTCATGAAACCACTGACAAAATGTAAATATAGGCTATCTACAAGGAAAAACAGTCAAATATGTCAAATTGGAATGAAATAAATGATACAAACATTAGGACAATTCTTCACTTCTTCTACTTCTACACTTTAATTAGCCTTAATAAAGCATGAGCACAGACTTAATTCAAATAAAATAAATGAATAGCATATGTCTGTTCTAACCAGGATATAAAATGTTCTTTTAAAACATGCAGTCATCATGTGCTTGTTGCGTATTGGGCTTTTTAAAATAGTTCTCACTAATGTGCAGTCTTGGGTCTGTTGCCCTGACCTCCCTGACCTCCCTGACCCCCCTGACCTCCAGCTCCTCACCACGTCCAAAGGTCTTCCCCACAGAGACACGTTACATTATGTGATTATTATGTGATCGACTAATGTGGGTTTGACTGGAGCTGTAAAATGTGAAAATACTCCACTGGATATTTTGGTCTCTTTTCAATGCATTCTTTAAAATTTAAAATAGTATGCCTCTACTACCATTACTTCTATTTATATTTTTACTACTGGTATTTTAAGTTGCACAGTGTTGGCCTAACTCTTCTAGTACCGCGTCCACCACCTGCTTGTCTCCATGGAAGTGTTGTTGCTTTGCTTGAAATGTTCCACAGTAAAAGTATTCAACTTTTGTAGAACATATCAGGACATCAGACGACAGATGATATAGATAGATGGACCTACTACTATTACTACTACTACTACTTCTACTACTACCATCACTGCTACCACTCACCACATCCCTTTGACTGCTGTTGTCTTCTACTACTACAACAACTGATAATTCTACTTTTATTACTGCAACTTATACTACTACTGCTAGTCTGCTACTCTTAACACTACTTTTTTATTCTACTACTACTACTACTACTACTACCTCTATTACTGCCTTTACTGTGATTACTTACTTAACTACATCCACTAGTCTGCTACTATTACAGTTACTCAAATATTATGCAAATATTATCATATATTTAACTACACCATGCACTACTAACCCAAGCTGCTCCAGTTACAATTGTCTACTACTATTCTACTTTTAATAGAATAATGCAACTTGTACTACTGCTACTACAGTTATGCAAATATTACTCCCATTGCAGCTATTACTACTACCACTACTACTACAGTCACCTTGAACTCAATACTCCATCATAGGGAATATTTATGATCGAAAATTTGGCTTTGAATCAAGTTGTGAAATGTTAATATCTTATAGCTATTTTGGACGTCTTTCAATGCATTCTTGTAAATCCATGAAGCGGGCCTATAGTTAGTGCGAGACGAGGGGTCACAGAGGAGACCCCGCTGACGTCAATGAACACTCAGTCCAGGTCATTTTCATTTTTCATGCTTCATTTTGGATGTCTGCACAGAGAAGAGCTTTTGTCACATTGCAGCTTTGGCGATTCGGGTCTTTTGTGATCAGAGGATGTACAGGCCACATTTGATAGCAGTGATGTCATCAGGGTGGGGGGCCTTTGGGTGGGGCCGCAGATGTTCTGAATCAATGATAGCCCAACACTTAGCTAATCTAGATTTGATTATGTGTGTCTAGATTGATAGGATGCTTGCAAAAATGTGAAAAGGATCATGCCAGATAATTGCCGTACACTTGTGATGTGCTTTACAGGATCCACCAGTCACTAACCACATTCATACTAGGGTGGGTGAAGTGTCTTGCCTAAGGACACAATAACAGAACTTGGTCTGAGCGGGAATCAATCCTACAGCCTTCGGGTTGGTGGACCACTTCACCAAGCACTTAACTTTTCTTAACTTTTTCAGTAACTTTTCTGCTGTAGGGTCTGCCACCTGCTTATATTCGTAGAGATGCCATTACTTTTTCCAGAATGTTCCAGAGTATGGCATTAAACTTATATACTTATATACTGTAGACAAGCAGGTGACACCATCAGACCAAGTTATAGGTCAGGTCAGTGGAGAAGCAAGCCTCCTAACTGAGAATGCATGTTTTTCAAGGTATTTTCAATAATAAAAACACTTGCTAGATAGATTAGTTTAATGCCATTCAGTGGAACATTCCAAGCGAAGCAATAACATCTCCATGGAAACAAGCAGGTGACAAACTCTCTACTAGAAATGTTACAAAATACATCATCACAGTTTTGGTCACATTTGGTAAATGTTTACGTTTTTATGTCGCTTTTTTCCACCTTCAAGGCATTCAAAGCCCTAGTTTAGTAAATGTATGCATTTTAAATTTCCTAAATATATACATTATTCTCTACAATGTAAATGAACAAAGAACTACGCTAAAATACATGTTATGTCTTGTATATGATGCATTACCATGGAGATTGGGCACTTTTGAGGCACTGGAGTGGTCAAAGATTAGGTTTTCTCTTGACTATTTTAACTTCCTCCAAATATCTTACCTTAAATACTTGAAATCCCTGGTACACTCAATCCTTCACCAGCCTGTTTAGTATCTGTCTGAACATAAAGTGTACGCCAGCTGCAAATGCCAAGACTCTAAAGGGTTTCATGTGGTTTGGCATCCTACACACAGCCCCGCCCTCGATGTCGATATGAGGAATGGTATTTGAGTCGACCATTGCTTGAGTTGTTACATGTACACACTATAGACAGCTTGTTAGCCACAGAATATACTGTGCCAAATAAGAAGGGTATAGGCAAAATAGGCAAATAATTCTCTCTTGTCTTTGTAATCTATCAAAAAACGTGCTAAAATGTGGTTGTGAAAGTTTTGTTTGAGGTTTAAGAATTACACAAAAAGGAAATGAATTGTAAAATGACTCACAAAAATGCAAATGCTATATCACTTCTATATATTGTATAATAATTATCTGTAATATCTGGAACAGTCCCAGTTTTGAGCATTGTGTCCCCTGTCCCAACAGATGTATCCAAAGCCAGTGTTTTTGACCAATCTGATCCCCACCAACAGTAAAGAGGGTAATATATTGTCATTTGTTTAGCTAAAATACAGAAAACCGTGCTTGAGAATGACCACTGACCGTGACCCGGGTGAGTCCGGGTTTTAATTTTGAAAATCTGGTCACCCTAGTATCTAGTATTAGTAGTATTTAGTAGTATTTGAGACTATTTTTGCTCAGATACACGGGAAAGAATTGGCTTCAGGCTCTTAAATATCCTTGTTTTACATATCCATAGGTATATAGAACATTTTAAGTACTTTTTCCCTATTCACAAGATATAGTATTTTATTTTAAATTGTTTATCGCTATGGAAGCAGTCCTAATTTCTCATCATTCTGAAATCCATGGGTATCTTTGCAGTGATGCTGACTACTTTAACTATATACATGACTTCTAGATAACAAATACTTTTCTTTTGTCTCTCCGCTCTCCTCTCTCTCTCCGCCCCCTCTCGCTGCTGTCATTTCTGCAGAAGTTCAAATATGTAACTTCGCTGTAAGCTTGGCGGGCGCTCTCTGATGATGTCATAGCATTAGCTCATCAAATAAATCTTCTCTGTTACAGGATTTTAGGGGAAAACCCACAGTTTAAATCCACCTTACAGAGCGGACAATAACATATGATGTAGTGTAAAGCTGCAGGATTTGGGGGAAATATCGAATTGTGTTTTTGTTTTTGTGATGTCGATTAGATTTCAGAGTTGTGTTTCAATAATAGATATCTGTTCAAAGTTCACATTTTCAGTTTTGAGCTGTTTTTTCTGCAGCGTTAGCCAAAATATTATGTTTTTTGTGAAGGAAATCATGGTACTTAAAGGGCCCATTTTACGCTATTTTCTGATCTGCTATAATGTTTCCTCATTTGTTTCATTCACACATTTAACACACAAACGCGCAGATTTAGGCTAAGTTATTTTTCTTCTTCTCTGTGCCACCTTGTGATGTCATGTGGTAATACAGGAAGAAATGTTCCACTGTGTTTTTAAACTCCATACACCTCCACAAGAATCATTTGGATGATTTCAGCCCTAGAATTGCCAATCTCTACTGAGCTAAAGGTAAAAGGAGCTGTTAACTTGAAAACTACCACTAGATGACATCACAAGGTGGAACTTTGGAGATTAGACTAATAATAAAGCGTACTCAAACATGTGTGAATGAAACAAAACGCAACTCAAGGTCTGTTTTTGGTGAAGTAACAGCATTCTAACATGTCTTAAAGCTCACAAGAATCAATTTTTGTGTAGTATAGGATCTTTAATAAATGGACTTTAAAAATTACAGCCTTTGAGATTGCATTTTCACATTATAGACAATATACAATGAGTGTGTATGGGTGTTGTGAAGAATTGCAGCCCCTGTGGTGTATGGTATGATGAGCTGGGACCATCTCTACAAGGACAAAGCCACAATTGAACTAAACATTGTGTGCGGTTTGTGGATTCCAGTTTTGTTTTTCATGTTTTTCTGGGCGTACATGGCCTCAGCTGACAGGGCGCTCTTATGTAACGCTCTCGTGATGTTTGTTGACGTTTGTAATTATGTTATTTAATGAGCAACGGCGCCTCTGGTCACAGGCTCATGTAAATAGTTTGGACGTTTAAAAAACAAAGAAAAATACAAGAAAGTGGTTGATCAAACAGAGACATTTGAGTATGATTGACTGTAAGCAATTCATTATGTATTGTAGATTTTTTTGATAGGTGACTAATTGTGGATACTTTTCTTTCCAAACCAGTGTTATTTACTATAATCATAGGTTTTCTCCACACACAATTTGTAACAGTTAAGGAGGAGATGTCAAAATACAGTTGTTTTGTGATCAGATTTGCAGTATAGGCTATTCTGTTATATTTCCATGTAAAAGTCTTGTTATTTCTAATGAGTGTTGTCACAGAAAGTAATACATATATTACACAAATTAATGTCTTAAATGAGAGCATTTCTGTTGTAGGGTCTGCCACTAGTTTGTCTCCATGGCGATGTTGTTGCTTTGTCTAAAATGTTTCACAGTAAAGCATTCAACTCTGGTCAGATCTAGGGAGAGGGGACCCTACTCGCACCAAGAACGCATGCATTACATATTTTTGAGATACAGCGATTGAGCTTTTTCTGTTCTGATTCCAATACCAATACTTTGGCTTTAAGTATCTGCTGATTTATTTCCTTTAAACACAAACAGTGTATGGAAAAAAAGACTGAAATTGTTTTGTACCTCTTATTTACCATTTAAAGTAATTACAGAACACAATTTTAATATTATGAGGCGTTTTGTGCCAACATTAGTAAATCTTCTCATTACATCAGTTTATAGAGCAAATGTACATATCGACTGAACCGATATCTTAAACAGTTTCAATATCTGCGCCGATATCTGATACCAGTATTGTATCGGTGCATCCCTAGTATGTATTTAGCAGTAATAATACCAGTAATTCATTAGTATGCACGTAATTTTAATGCCAAACTGCGGAACATTCTAGACAATACCATAACATCTCAATCCAGACAAGCAAACAGAGAACCCAGCACCCACCAGAAAAGTTACAGAGTACCCCTTTAAGAACTTGTACGCACTTCTGAGTCGAGTTATAACATTGAAAAAGATGAACTCGCCGTCTGAACCCTCTGTGCCACTTCTGAGACTGTGGTGTCTGTGTAGTGCAGTGTAAACAAATCCAGCATGTCACCAGTCTGTTCTCAGGACTCGGGGCGGTGCATTCCTTCAGTAGCTCGCGGCATCGATCGGCGGTTGGATGCTCGTCGTCATCTCTGTGACGAGGGCGTGGCTCTCTGGCAGATACAAGGCTCATGTCAGGCCCTGGGCGTGTGCGTGCTCTGGGGACAGTCTGAGGAGAGGGGAGCTGAGTAGGGTCAGGAGGATGGAGGCTATAGGCTATTGATATGAAAATCTAAACAAAATGTAATAACAGTGCAAACTATATGTCCTTTATATTTTGTTAAATCAAGTGTAATATTATTCTAGGCAACACAACGAAAACATCTTGTCAAAACATGAAGGCAAGCATTTACAGAGTACTTTTAGTTTATTATTTTTCAATCAAAGAGCCTCATACTGACCCAATTATCAACTCAATGTTAAATTTATAATATTTTGTTTTGTAACCTTGTGTGTGACAGATCTGCCGCTTCCATCCAGACGCTCCTCTCACTGTTGATGATTCAGTGTTGTTCAGGTCCTTGTAAACTGGAGTCGTGCTGCTTCTTTACAGCTGTGAAAAGTTTTACCAGCTCATTCAAAAGGGCAAGACCCACTCCTATGTTACTGCTATAACAATAGTTTATATGCAAAACTATTCACAATCCCTGGGCATGTGTAGGACATAGGGTTTTTATCATATTGAAAAACAATAGTGACATTTGATTAGGTTTTATTTATAATTTTGGACCATTTCTGTTTAGGAGAATCTATATCAGAATCTGCAAAATAAAGCATACACTCTACAAAATACAACTTTTAAAATGCATTTATACAGCCTATATACTGTATATTTACTGCCTACAAAAACTCCAAGTATTGCTAATGAGCTCTTTGTAGTTTTTATTTTTAATCTTAGTCCATAAAATGTTACTTAAAGAACACATACTGTGCTTGTGTCTGCTATATAGTTCAAATCTATGACACCCGTGGATCATTATGTTATAATTCATTTTAAATCACAATATTCATCTAAAACAATTTAATAAAATAAACAAGTCTGTTGACTTCCACATTACAAAACTGCAGTGCACAACAAAGAACTTGAATGATAAAATAATTTTTAAAAATAGCTGTAAAGTTGTCGGTACCCATAGCAACACATTGCACTAGTGTTACTAGTGTGACTTAAGTATATTATGTTATTTACAGTAATATGACTATGTTTATGTACAGCAGCATTAGGATAAATATCAGTAAGTGACATAAGTGAATTGTATCAGAGGTCTTGAGTATTAAAGGTCTTTAGTATTAAAGGTGCAGGAAATCAGATGTTAGAGCTTTTTCTGGTGGTATACGTAAACTCTTCAGTTTTAGTCTTAACAGAGTCAGTAATTAGACATGTAGTCCTATTTTAGACCTGGTTTAGCCCTAGTAGGCTTGGGATTATCCTGTTACAGACCTGATTTAGATCTGGTGTACTTGGCTGTACTGGTGTAAAGGCTCATTACTTAACTTGATGTAAAATTGTTTGAGAGACACTTGTCAAAATAATCACAGAGGAAAATGAAATTAGATGAATAAAATATTAAAGTGTGCTCTTTTAAATGAGTGGGATAGGCCTATGAGAATAATAGGCCTAAATAAATGCTACATGCCAAGTTGTTATCAAGTCATTTATGTTAAAATAAACTTTTCATTTATAAATAGCAATATAACTGTAATAACAAAATATATTATAACAAATAAGGGTTCTTTAGGCCTAAATACAAGATTTAACTAAAACATTGTTTGCAAATGGCTACATTAATCCTTGCTCACTTAATGGTCCACTGCTGATTGTTGTGATCATTAAAATTGTTAGCATGAAATAACTTTAGTGCTTGTTTGTGTGGTTGGCGCACAAACATGTGAAAAGAGGGTTTTTCGTGTGTGTTACCTGCAAGGCCATGACCCTTTGTCTCTCGGCTGTTAATTTGTACTTCGGACACTGACAGTCCCTCCAGTTACAGAAGCGTTTGTGTCCCTTCACAGGAAACAGGAAACCGTGATTCCTGCAGCGGCTGCATTTGGGCATCCTCCCGGCTTTGAGGCCTTTGCTGTGCTTCTCTTTGCTCATGCTGAAATAACAATATGTTTAGTATCAGACCAACCCAGGAACAACAGAGCTGCACCTTTATATGTGTCTCCAAACCCCGTCCCCTCCTCCCACAGCTGGGAGGGCAGACCTCTCCCATATACACCTGCCCTGATATGAGAGGGAGCATTATGTTGAATTTTATCATATTACAGGAAATATGGTGATAAGGAATGACCAAGGTTTTTACACTACCTGCTTCACAGGGAACGCTGTTTTTCACATAACAGAGCGTTATGTGAAAAATTATGTGGGGAGAAATTCACATAATTAATTACACTTTAAACATGAATGTGTTAAAAACACCACAACATGTGTTGAATTTCAACACATCAGTGAGTTCTATTTGAGACAACACAACTTGTGTTAATTGTGACACAGCTGATGTGTAAATATACAACACATAAGTTGTGTCAATATAGGATGTGTATTAATGTGTTACTTTGAACACAGTTGTGTGTTAAAATGCTCTTTACACATTAGTGTGTTGCTCAGAATTCCAGTTACCAACAGAAGCTTGTGTCATTCCACAAAGTTCATCAATATGAATAAAATCAATAACCCGTGTGTGTAAAAGTCCATTAAAAAGCTGGAAATCTGGGCCTGGTTAGTAGGAACATGGCACAATCTGGTGATGAACTGTAAATAAATAAACATTTAAAATTGTTAAAATACAAAATTGTGTTTAGACAATGATTGAAAATGGCAGGTTTAACATTTGTACATTTATCTATTTGATATTTCATGGCAAAGTATCATCTCATTCTAGAACCTGAAAACCACCAATTCCATGAGATCCATAGCACTGATGACATCATTCCTTTAGAGTTCCATACAGTCTTGTTACCATAGCAACTCCCGGCCTTTGATTCAACGAAGATCAAAGAAGCTTCAAAGCTTTGAAGATCAAAGATCACAGCTTTGTGATGTCACATCAAAGCTCTCTGAGTTAATAGGTGTGGGTCAATTCGTTAATTTCCTAGGTTAAAGTAATGGCTTTCGTTAGTTTGGACGCCCACTATCGGGCTGAACAAATTCGCAACAGTGACCTTCTCAATAGCCTGGATCTGGCTGTGGACGGCCGGCTAGGGGTTAGAGCCGTTATCCGCAACGGCGTGGACGCCCGCTTTCGGGTTGACGCTAGAGCTCGCGTTACTGGCCTGGATCTGGCCACGGGGGTTGCCAGCGTTACTAGCCTGGATCTGGCCGCGGAGCTTGAGGTGAACCTCAGCAGTGGATTCAGACGGGGATTCCTGATTGCAGGCTGTGCTGTGGCAGCTGTGGCAGCTGTGGCCTGCATCAGAAAAAACTTCTGGTAAAAGGGAATAAAAGCAGGAAGGCATCATAAAACAAACAAGATTTATGTCATCTTTGGTGACATAAATCTTTAGTTTGTTTTTGGAGGGACGGCATCTTAGAAACGTAGAAACTATACCATCAGTTTCTATGATTTTCTATAGATTTATGTCATCTTTGGTGACATAAATCTTTAGTTTGTTTTTGGAGGGACGGCATCAGAAATAAGTTCTGGTGAAGTCTCTCAGAAACTGATGGCATATTTATGTCATCAGTTTCTAAACAAGATTTATGTCATCTTTATGTCTTTGATGACATAAATCTATAGTTTGTTTTTGGAGGGACGGCATCAGAAATAAGTTCTGGTGAAGTCTCTCAGAATGGCGGTGTCTCGATGGGAAAACCAGACACCGCTAATATGAGCTGCTCTTCCATGTTTACAGTCTGCAGTGGGGACAGTGGAGCATTCGCGCATCTCATTGGCCGATCAAATAAACCGCCGCTGATTGGTTGTGGTGCCAGGCGACAGCGACGAAAGTTGAACTTTTCTCTACTTTCTGGTGTCGCGTCGCCGGCGTACGTGTGCACGTCTACGTGAACGAGCGCGAAATTTCTAATTTGTCTTAGCTTCTTTGGAAAATAAAGAAGCTAAGACACGGACCGGGGTCTCTCCGCGGACCTAGCCCAGTGACAGTGCACTGTCTCTGGGTAGATGGTCTGGGGATGTCCCCTGTTTGTTCCGGAGCTGAGGAGCTCCAGACCCAGACCGGGGTCTCTCCGCGGACCTAGCCCAGTGACAGTGCACTACTCAGCCAATCAGACGTAATCTGCGGTGATTGTCAGACACATTAAATACAGACTCTGCTCCTCCGTCACACGCGGGCCCCCTGCTAGTGATGACCAAATGAAGCCCCATGAACCATCTGAGGCTTTCAGGCATTTGTACCGGTACAGGAGTCAACGCCTCGCCATGTGATGCAATATGTTCAACTACACCATCTTGTGGACAAAAAAATGTAACACATGTAAAAAGAGAAACCAAATGGAATCATGTTTTAAATGAAACATCACACTCAGTGGTTGCATTTATCAAATAAAAAAAATCCTCAAATCTCCAATCTTCTTGTGTGTTTGATGTGGATAGTGCACAAAATAAATACTTGATGCAGAAGACAGACAGACAATCAACACGACTATAAACTGTCCCAGTGTCTTGCTTCTTCTTATCCTCTCCATGCAATTGGGTCAGTCCATGTGAAATCAACAGATATCGGAAAAAGTTCTAGCACCACCATCTCAGATTTTTATAAAATTTTCCTGACAGGTGCATATGAACCCCCTGGGCATTAAAGCACCATTGGTTGGAAGTAAACATCAAATTCTTCCTGACTGGGGTTCATGTAAAGAGAGAAAAAAAACCCCAAAAAAAACCTTGGAACTCTAGCTGGCCTTGACGTGGCTCCTGGGCTTAAGGGGCATTTGTTCCCAAACTAACAAGCTAGGCACCTTTTGAAAGTTTCAAATGTGTTAGTAATATAACTATTGTAATCATACTCTCATTTCCGGCGCTGGTGAGAGCCGCAGCTGGTTGCATCGCGCTCCTCTATTTTCCAACTTTTTTTGCTCTTTACCTTTTTTGTGTGTTTGTACTTTTTGTAAATAGTGTGTATAAAGTTAAGTACTTCAGAAACGCGTTGGTTCTGCTTCGCTTCAACTTTTCTTTTGTTGGATTTTCGCCAATTTTCACCGGCGCGATGTGCGTGGGCCCGCGACCCCCCATTGTATACACAAGGGATCAGCTGTTAGCGCTGCGCTGCGCTGTAGTGTTTCCCCGAGACCGCCATAACATCCCGGCGGAGCTGCTACGGAAGACGCGCAGGGGCCGACGTGCTGGACGCAAACTCCGGGAAAAGAAGAGACGCTTTAGACCTGTGCTCCCCTCTGTCATCGCGGGAAACGTTCGGTCTATTTCGAATAAGACGGACGAATTAGCGGCGCTCACGCGATATCAGCGGGAATACAGAGACAGTAGCATCATGCTTTTCACGGAGTCCTGGTTGACCCCGCAAATCCCGGATTCAGCTGTTGCTATGGACAACTTTCACCTGCTGCGCGCAGACAGGACGGCAGAGAGTGGTAAGAAGAAAGGAGGAGGTCTGGCTCTGTTTGTGAATGAGAAGTGGTGCAAAGCTGGACATTGTACAGTGAAGGAACAGCTGTGTAACAGAGACATTGAGCTGCTGGCTGTTAGCATGAGGCCATATTATCTGCCCCGGGAGTTCTCACATGTGATAGTGATCGCTGTCTATGTTCCTCCCTCTGCTAATGCTGAGACAGCATGTGACACACTGCACTCCTGTACGAGCACACTCCAAACAAAGCATCCACAGGCTCTCTTCCTGATTTCTGGAGACTTCAACCATGCATCTCCTGCACCTGTTCTGCCTACATACACCCAGTATGTTACCTGCCCCACAAGAGACAATAAAACACTGGATTTATTTTTTGCCAACGCCAAGGAGGCTTATTCTTCATCCCCACTGCCTCCCCTGGGTAGAGCGGACCACAACATTGTCCATCTGCGGCCTGTGTACCAGCCTGTTGTGCACAGACAGCCTGTGGTGCCCCGTGTGGTGAAGAAGTGGACTGCTGAGAGTGAGGAGGCTCTGAGAGACTGTTTTGACACCACAGTGTGGACAGAGCTCTGTGACCCACATGGGGAGGACATCAATGCAGTGACAGAGTGCATCACGGACTACATCAACTTTTGTTTTGAAAACATCGTCCCCTCCCAGACGGTGCGGTGTTTTTCAAACAACAAGCCGTGGATTAACCCTGACATAAAAGCTCTGCTGAAGGAGAAGAAGAGAGCTTTTAGGTCAGGGACCAAGGAGGAGCTGAAGGCTGCACAGAAGGAGCTGAGGAGGAAAATCAGGACGAGCCAAGCCAGCCAAAAGAGAAGGATGGAGCAACAGCTGCAGCAGAAGAACATCCAGGGGGTGTGGAGAAGCCTCAAGACGATCTCAGGCTTCAAAGCGCCTCCTGCCCAGACGGAGGGGGATCTGCGGTGGGTAAACGAGCTCAATTCTCACTTCCTGAGATTTGATCAATCACCCACCACTCCCCCCACCCAGCTGCCAGCTCTCACCTCCCCAGCTGGACAATGGGGAACTCCTGCACCTCTTCACACCTCTGCCTCTGCTCTTCAGCCCACCACTACACATGGACTCACCCATCCCCCCAGCCTGCCACTGTCATTTTCTACAGCCCAGGTGAGACTGGAGCTCAAGAAGATCAGACCCAGGAAGGCAGCAGGACCAGACGGCATCAGCTCCAGGCTCCTTAAGTCCTGTGCAGATGAACTGTGCGGAGTTATGGAGCATGTCTTCAACATGAGCCTTAAGCTGAGGGTGGTACCACAACTCTGGAAGACCTCCTGCGTGGTACCAGTGCCTAAGACACCGCACGCTAAAGACCCCAGCAGCTTCAGGCCGGTGGCTCTAACATCGCACCTGATGAAGACACTGGAGAGACTGGTCCTTGGCCACCTCCGCTCCACCGTGAGCTCAGCGATGGACCCGCTGCAGTTTGCGTACCGGCCTGGCATCGGAGTGGAGGACGCCGTCATCTACCTGCTGCACCGCTCACTGTCTCACCTGGAGAACCCCGGCAGCACTGTGAGGATTCTCTTCTTTGACTTCTCCAGTGCTTTCAACACCATCCAGCCACTGCTCCTGAGGGACAAACTGGAGACTGCCGGTGTGGACTGTGACCTGGCAGACTGGATCCTGGACTACCTCACAAACCGGCCCCAGTTTGTGAGAGCCAAGAACTGCGTGTCTGACCTACTGACCTGCAGTGTGGGGGCGCCCCAGGGCACGGTCCTCGCGCCCTTTCTTTTCACACTTTACACTGCAGACTTCAGACACAACACGGACAGCTGCGTCCTGCAGAAGTTCTCTGATGACTCTGCCATCATTGGCTTCATTAAGGATGATGACGATGTGGAGTACAGAGGACTAGCGCAGGACTTTGTGGACTGGTGTCAGCAGAACCACCTCATCATCAATGCAGGGAAGACCAAGGAGATGGTGGTGGACTTCCGCAGACGCCACTCTACTGTCACCTCAGTGAACATCCAGGGAAGGGACATTGAGAGAGTGGACTCTTACAAGTACCTGGGTGTTCATCTGAACAACAAACTGGACTGGACTCACAACACAGATGCACTGTACAGGAAGGGCCAGAGTCGGCTCTATCTCCTGAGGAGACTCAGGTCTTTTGGAGTGAGGGGGCCACTCCTGAAGACCTTCTATGACTCTGTGGTGGCATCAGCCATCCTGTACGGTGTGGTCTGCTGGAGCAGCAGCATCACAGAGAGGGAGAGGAAGAAGCTGGACAAGGTCATCAAGAAGTCCAGCTCCGTCCTGGGCTGTCCTCTGGACTCAGTGCAGCAGGTGGGGGACAAGAGGGTCCTGGCTAAACTCATGTCTATGCTGGACCATGAGTGTCACCCCCTGCAGGACGCCCTGTCTGCTCTGGAGAGCAGCTTCAGTGACAGACTGATTCACCCTCGCTGTGTGAAGGAGAGGTTTCGCAGGTCTTTCCTTCCTGCTGCTGTTAGACTGTACAATGAACACTGTTAACACTGAACATGTGTCATTCAACTCTACCTATGTGCAATACTGAAGACCTCTGGTACAATTCACTCATGTCACTTTACTGATATTTATCCTGTCTGTACATAAACATAGTCATTACTGTAAATAACATAATATACTGAAGTCACTTTACTGAGATTTACTCTGTTCATATGCTGCACTGTTACTTTTATTGTACATAATAGTATTTTTTGGTATTTTATATTTTGTATTTTATATTTTTGTTCCACCAAAACAAAATTAGAGTCTATCTTTAAGTCTATTTCTAAATTATTCTTTTTTTTAGCTATTATCTATTATCTTGTTTTATTGCATGTTCCATTTTCCTGCTGTTCTTGAACTGTGCGTTGCAACACTGGAATTTCCCCACTGTGGGACTAATAAAGGCATATCTTATCTCTTGTTTATAGTGAAAAAAATGCTCAGATACCTTCAAATTTCATGCTTGATATCCATCAGATAGATCTGTTTTGAAAGCTGACAGTAATTTTTAGTGTTTTAAGGATTTTGTTTCTGCATGTTAGGAGAAAGACACCATTATGATACTTAGGGATTTTGTAGACCAAAAGTAGTTTTATTCAGTGGTTGCATTATATTCTTGATATACTTTGACACACATTGTCAAAAATGGGGTCAAAAATGAGACAAAATCTAAAATTCTAGGCTTTTTACTTCACCACTGCCAGAAAATAAAATTTCAAACTTGGAATAATATCACCCACTTAACCTAAGCAGGTCCTTTAGAGAACATTTGTAACATACTATTTGGCTGTAATTACTTCATTTTCTAGTTTGTATGAACATTTTATTGCCAGGCAGAAAGTAATTTTTTTCATTATTTTTCCAATTTTCAGCAGTCTCTGGGGGAAAAAAAATGTTGTTCTTCTAAATTGTATTTCTTGCACCACAACCACCACCCAAAGTTGTGTACATTCTGTTAGTTTCATTGCTATGGGAATATTGGTTCAAAAGTTATAACCCTCCAAACTACCCTCCAGAATCAGAGTGACTCAATTTATCAGCTACCCCTACCCCTTTATATGGGCTCTAGTCAGGAAAACATGGATGTTTTCCTCCTACTAATGGCATTTTAGTGCCAAGAGGGTCCAAATGCATATTTTAGGAGAGTTTTGTAAACATCTGAGATGGTGCTGCTGGAGGCATTTGTTGAGTTGACATGGACTGACCCAATTTGCTTAACTAACACAAATATAATTTTTGAGCTGAAAGAATGTTGAACTGACTGTACATCACATTCAGTGAAAAAAAACTAATACAAGAATATACATAGGTTACATGGCCATATTCTGGTAGTAAAACCAAAATGGTCTATAAATAAAAAAGCAGGTGAAAGTTAGTAAACCAATGGATCTTCATTGCGGTTAATGTTCATTTCTGATAGATATCGATCCACTTCAACTATGGCATCTGTTGTTGCATTAGACCCTCGCCTTCTTTTGTCAACTGACTTGTCCAACAGTGACCACAAGCCACCTGGAAAAAAGAACAGAAAATGACATGTATTACATACACACATATGCAGGATACAGTATAAACCATATAAATACCTGAGTTGCTGGTGGTGCTTCTGGTGGTGGATGAGCAGCTGTGGCTCTTTATTTTTCTATCAAAAGGGCACATTCTGCTTTCAGTCTTTTATTAGCCTCTTGTGCTTTGTTTGAGCTGATAAACCCCAGAGTTTTGAATCGCGGCTCCAACAATGTAGACAGTGTAATGATGCTGTTGTCTCATGGTTGGCCACAGTTTCCCTTAAACGCCCAAGTAGATTTTCAAACAGCTGCTGAGCGACTGCATTGTTTATGCCTGTCGACCGTTAACAAACAGTAAGATGCAGCATTTTAATTAAATGATTAAAATTAATTCAAAATAAATTTATACCTGTTGACCGTTGTGAAACCGTATGATGCAACATTTTAAGCATAGGAATGACCTTTGATACTGACACCCTTTTTTCTTCTCAAAGTTCCTCTGTCGCTTGGTAAAATGGAGACAAGACAGGCAGGCAGTTCTCTATGGACTCCAATTCATGAGACAACAGCGGGCTAATATCCGTTTTCAGTGCTGCCAGGGCTGGTGCCACAGGCTCCCTCAGGTTGTATAGCCGCTCTAACATGAGATATGTGCTGTTCCAGCGAGTTTCTACCTCGATGAGCAGCTTTAGTGGTTGTCTGTCCATTTGAATTTGCATTTGGTCAAGTTTTTCTTTGGCTGTTGTGCTGCTTCTGAAGTAGGTGACCAATTTTCTGGCTTTAAGGCGAATATCAGATAGGTCAGTTATTTCTTCAAAAGATTTTCTGACAAGCAAATTAAGGGTGTGTGCAATGCATGATGAACACCTGATTTGTAAATTTCATACAATCATATTAGCAGCAGCATCAGTGACAATGCATTTTACTTTACTCCTTAATTGCCACTCCTCAATCTGCTTGGCCATCGCTTGAGCCAAATTTTCAGCAGTGTGAGCCTGTTGGAAGTGCTCAACTCTGAGCTACACTGAGCCCATTTTGTCATCTCTATCAATAAAGTGACATGCAATAGCCAAATAGGCATCCATGTTGACAGAGGTCCACATGTCAGCCGTCAGGCTTACAGCTGACACTTTTTCCACCTCCACCTCCACCTTAGCCTTTTCCTTTTCTTTTTTGTATTTTTAACCACCATTTTCTTTAAGACCTGAAAGAGATGCAAATACACTTCAGTTTAAACACAATACATCCAACAAATATACAGAGCACACACTTTTCTAGTGGGAAGCACATAGTTTGTTGACTTAGGGTGTTTTCACATAACTTGGCAAGACATAACTCAGCGGAACACTGGTGTATTTTTTGTGCAATTTTTTTACACTGTACTAAACAGTAACCAAAAATCACACATTTTTCTTCTCATATTATGCAGAGTGCGACTGGGCTAGGGGGTACTCATGGCAATTAAAAAGTTGGGAGCCAGTGTGTAATGCTAGCAGCAGAGCTTTGAGATTATCTGAGCAGCAGGGGGTAGTGATGGTCATTTGAAGCCGAGGCACCGAGGCTTGTACCGAGTAAAAGGGGGCGTGTCGAGTGAAGCCCCGATTCGAGGCTTGTGTCAGATTGCCAAAAACCACGTGACCGGCATAAAGTGACGCCTCGCTTCCCACCGGTCACGTGACTGGTTTAGTCTACGTGTCACTTTTCAAAATAAAAGCGCGTAGTACCTCGCGGCACCTCGTGGGTGTCATAGGTTGGTTGTCGTTTGAGAGTGAGTCAGTGTCAGTGATAAGTGCTAGAAAAAAGTTAAGGTTTTGTATTTCAGGTTTGTATTCTAGATTTGTATTCAGGTTTAGTTAGGCCTAATTTAGCTAAACTAGGCTAGTTAGAATGGCGGCTGACATGTGGACCTCTGTCAACATGGATGCCTATTTGGCTATTGCATGTCACTTTATTGATAGAGATGACAAAATGGGCTCAGTGTAGCTCAGAGTTGAGCACTTCCAACAGGCTCACACTGCTGAAAATTTGGCTCAAGCGATGGCCAAGCAGATTGAGGAGTGGCAATTAAGGAGCAAAGTAAAATGCATTGTCACTGATGCTGCTGCTAATATGATTGTATGAAATTTACAAATCAGGTGTTCATCATGCATTGCACACACCCTTAATTTGCTTGTCAGAAAATCTTTTGAAGCGCCCCTTCTCCCTTTGTGCTCCTCCCCTCCTTTCCCAGACGAGGGAAACTTGAAGATGAGCGCACTCTGGTGACCATGATGTGGGACTGCTGCTGTATCTGGGCACAGGTGTCCTCAGGTGCGAGCCAACACGCATCATGCGCTGTTTCCTGGAAGGACACTTTTGGGCGCCTGTGTCAACTCACCGGGAATTGGAACTAATGTAACGTCTGTGTTTTATAGCGCACACTGATGGAGCTCTTTTGGTATCTGTCCATCCACCTGATGCAAAGCAACAGCAGTGGGACCAAGCCGAACAATCAAGACCTTAAAGCGTTCTCATGGATGGACCTCCACTGGCACAAGTTTTGTGCTGGGATTGGGAGATTATTGCTGTGTAATTAGTACGTCTTAAATCTGCAAAGTGCTCATTAGGACAGTGGTTCTCAATCTTTTTTCTTGAAGCCCCCCTTGCCTGTGTCCAAGACAAGCCAGGCCCCCCTAACCCCAAATCCTACCTGCATATACGCACTAGAAGAAAAAAGTGATTAACTACAAACTTTTATTTGCAAAAATTCTTCCTTAAATGTTATCAAGTGTATCTAACACACACACAGTTTAATTTTTGACAGCCAAACAGAATAGGTATACCCCATTACAACAAATGTTAAGATCTGGGTAAAACAACATTTATTTATTTACTCTAATAAAGCAATTAAACTGTATTCATATAGGGCATTTTAAAATAACCTTTAACAGCAGTTATTTTTAAAGGTGCACTATGTAACAATATCGGTGGAGTAGGATACTCCACCGATATGTCTCCAGAGCGATGTTATTGCTTTGATTAGAACGTTCCACAGTATTGCAGTAAACCAAACTATCTCTATAGAGAAAAGTTGCAAGTCATTTCTGTGGACAGAGAAGTGTTTGTTTTTCTGTTTTTTTCAGTACTTAAAACATCCATCCAACTTATAATATGTTACACAGAGTTTAGTGAAATGCTGTGTAACTTTCCAGTTAAAGGAATCTCCATAATGCCCCTTTAAGTAAATTGTACTAAAAATATTTACTTTGTATAATTCTTAAAAAAAATGACATAAGAATTCAAAATCAACCTTCCATTTATTGACAAATTACAGATTAGAATTAGACATTCTTTGGGTAGTTTTTGATCAGCTTCAGCTCTTCTTCATCCTCTGGAGACAGGGTTCTTCTCATCAGCTTCGTCAGATCACAGGACCACGGGGCCCAGCTGGCCCCTCACTCTAGAAACAGAAACAGAAACAGAAACAGAAACGGAGTTAAGGCATTAAGTGCACATTCAAAAGAATATGGAACTGTCATTATTTTCTTACCTCATGTTTGTTTATTATTATTAGTCAAGCTTCATCACATCACTACTGATCAGCTCTTCTTCTTCATCCTCTGGAGATTCAGTTCTTCTCGTCAGCTTCGTCAAATCACAGGACCACGGGGCTAAGCTGGCCCCTCCAAACCAGTCACCGTGGAAACATAAAAAGAGACAGTGTAAAGGCGTGAAGTGCACATTCAAAAGGAGCTAATATGAAATTATTATTATTTCTTACCTAATTTATGTTTAATATTATTAGTCAAGTATCGTCGCACCACTTCTGATCAGCTCTTGTTCTTCATAGGAGACAGGGATTGTCTCGTCAGCTTCGTCAGATCACAGGACCACGGGACCACAGGGCCCAGCTGGCCCCTCCAAACCAGTCACCATGGAAACAGAAACAGATTTAAGGCATTAAGTGCACATTCAAAAGGAGCTAATATGAAATTATTATTATTTCTTACCACATGTTTGTTGATTATTATTACAGTCAAATGCTTTTATTAAGATGACTTAAAATAACACACTGTTCCACTGACTAATCAGTTAGCACACTCCCATCTCTGTATCTCTGCTGTTACAATTCTTCACAGTAAAATTCTTAACAGTATTTAATTTACAAAAACAAACAAACCAAAAAGTAGATGTTGGGACTGTCCCACTGACCGGTGAGTTAGTGAACACACCCACATCTCCGCATTTATACATTACAATACATTCAAATACATTCATTATAATCAAACTCACTATTTCTCTAGAATGATTCTTCTATTTTTGTGCAGCCTCCAATCAGACTGTTTATAAAGGCTTAGAATTAAGTACACATTTCATTATGTTACAATCACATAAAACAATTTCTTAAAACAAAACAACAAAAACAGGAGAAGCAGGGAATGTCCCACTGACCAGCGAGTTAGTGAACAGACCCACATCTCCAGATACAATAATTCAGAACAGAACAAGTCACTATTTATGTACAGCCTTCAAAGAGTCTGCTTATAAAGACATAGATTATATAACGTATTTCATTTGAAATGGCACATTACCATCAGAGAGGACAATTTGAATCCGGCACAACATAAACAGGAGATATGAGTGAACAAAGCCACATCCCCACAGTTTAGTATTGTGCACTCACAGTTATTATGATGAGAAGTTGACATTTTCTCTGTACTTGAACTCATCACAATGTATTAGGTCTTAGTTATTTGCAGAAGATCTGCACGTGTTGAGAATATGGCTTCACTATCGTAAAGCTCCATATACAGGCTGATATTGTGTCTGGATTACTATCTGCTATGTTTTGTTTGAGCAGAAGCTTCAGTCCATCAGAAAGGGGTGCTACATTAGATGTGGCAGCCGCTGGTTAACATTTAGTAGTGCACTGGGCTGGTTCAGTCTCAGCTTATAGCTGTGGACTTATGTGGACTAGTGCACTGCTACTATAGCTATATTTAGCTATATTTTTGATCTTTTTTGTGTCACAGAAATACTTCGAAGTTACACATACATGTGCAGTCCTTCGAAGTTGTACTTCTACTAAGTACTATAAAACACACCTCTAACCCTCCTATGCCCAGAAAAGCACAAGTTTAAGGTAAATGCAAGGTGTACTATGCAGGAATTTCTGTCAAACTGTAGTACTCTGATTAAATTTAGTGGGATGAGGTCCGGGGATGAGGTCCAAGTGGCCGAGGAGCAGGCGGGCGAAGCGGTCCATGGTGGTGCGTGTTCAAACCCTCAACAAGTGTTAACAGAGACAGATGTTAGAACTGTTAAAACTGTTAAAACTGTTTTACAACTGTTTTACAACTGCTGAGAGGTTAATATGATGTGAATGCCCAAGTTTGTACACAAGTGTCCAGTGAGCGTTCAAGAAGCGTTCTCAAGTGAGAAGAAGAACGACTTACACCCGTGAAGAGCTCCTAAACATCAGATCAACGACTTCTGCTGATCTACTGCCAGTTTTTTTAGTGCCTGCAGTAGATTTAGTTCATTTTTTGGCCAAAAAAGTGAGACGCCGCAGACGAGGAAAACGCGCAGGGGCTCTGGTGCGCCTTCGGAGGCGCGGCACACGGACGCCCTTACCTGGGATTTTCCTGTCCAACGTTCGCTCACTCAGCAACAAGATGGACGAACTGGCGCTGCTGATGAGGAGTAACAGAAACTTTTCTTCCTCTTGTGTCTTGTGCTTCACGGAGACATGGCTCAGCGAGCAGATCCCGGACCGCGCGTTACACCTGGACGGATTTCAGCTCCTCCACGCGGACAGACAGCGGGCTCTCTCCGGGGGAAAGACAAAAGGTGGAGGGGTCTGTTTCTACATCAACAACGCTTGGTGCTCAGACGTAACTGTGATCTCCCAACACTGCTCTCCCGCTCTGGAATATCTTTTCATTCACTGTAAACCTTTCTACTCGCCACGTGAGTTCGCTTCATTCATTCTGGCTGCTGTTTACATCCCGCCATGCGCTGACGTGCACAAGGCTCAACGCGTGCTAGCGGAGCAGATTTTGGATGTAGAACGAACCTTCCCGGACTCTCTACTTATTATCCTCGGCGACTTTAACAAGGGAAACCTGAGCCAGGAGTTACCAAAATACAAACAGTTTATTAAATGCCCAACGAGAGAGCAGAACACGCTGGATCATTGTTACACAACAGTCAGTGGGGCCTATCGGAGCGTGTCACGTGCTGCTTTAGGCTTTTCTGACCACGTCATGGTTCACCTCATCCCCACATACAAACAACAACTGAAGCTCTCCAAACCAACAGTGAGGACCTCTAAAAGGTGGACCAGCGAGGCTGTGGAGGAGCTTCGCACATGCTTGGAAACAACGGACTGGAGCATGTTCAAGACCTCCGCAGAGAATCTGGATGAGTACACGGACACAGTGACATCATACATCCAGTTCTGTGAGGATAGTATTATTCCATCTTGCACCAGGGTGTCATTTAACAATGACAAACCCTGGTTCACACCCAGACTGAGGCAGCTGAGGAAGAAGGAGGAGGCGCACAGAAGTGGTGACCCTCACTCTTACAGACAGAGCAAGTACTCATTTAGCAAGGAAGTGGAGAAGGCTAAATCGAGATACAATACACATCTGAAGGAGAAGTTCTGGTCCAACGACTCCGTCTCTGTCTGGAAAGGTCTGAAGGAGATCACAAATTATAGACCCAAAGCCCCCCCTGCTGTGGATGACCGACAACTAGCAGAAAGGCTTAACACCTACTACGCTAGATTTGAAGTCTCACACCCCTCCCCCACCCCACTGACTACAATGGACATTGCGGCCAAGCCCACCTCAGACCCCTCCTCCTCCCCCACTGCCCTCACACTCTCCAAGCAGGATGTGACTAAGACATTTAAAAGGCAAAACCCACGGAAAGCCCCAGGTCCGGACGGTGTCTCTCCTTCCACCCTGAGACACTGCGCTGAAGAACTGGCTCCTGTCTTCACGGACATCTTTAACATCTCCCTGGAGTTATGCCATGTCCCAGCCTGCTTCAAGCTGTCCACCATTGTTCCCGTCCCCAAGAAGCCCAGGATCACCGGACTTAACGACTACAGGCCTGTGGCGCTGACGTCTGTAGTCATGAAGTCATTTGAGCGCCTGGTTCTGCCTCACCTCAAGTCCTTCACCTCCCCCCTCCTGGACCCTCTGCAGTTCGCCTACAGAGCCAATCGGTCTGTAGACGACGCCATCAACCTAGCCCTCCACTTCATCCTTCAGCATCTGGACTCCCCGGGAACCTACGCCAGGATCCTGTTTGTGGACTTCAGCTCTGCATTTAACACCATCCTCCCTGCTCTGCTCCAGGACAAGCTCACCCAGCTCAACGTGCCTGACTCCACCTGCAGGTGGATCACTGACTTCCTGACGGACCGGAGGCAGTGCGTGCGGCTGGGGAAGAATGTCTCGGACACTCGGACTATAAGCACAGGATCTCCACAGGGCTGTGTACTTTCTCCCCTGCTCTTCTCCCTGTACACCAACTGCTGCACCTCCAGCCACGACTCTGTGAAACTGGTTAAGTTTGCGGATGACACCACCCTCATCGGGCTCATCTTGGACGGCGATGAGTCTGCCTACAGGAGGGAGGTGGACCGGCTGGTGTCCTGGTGCAGCAGCAACAACCTGGAGCTCAACGCCCAGAAGACAGTGGAGATGATCGTGGACTTCAGGAAAGTCACAGCCCCCCTGCCTCTCCTCACCCTGACAGAATCCTCCATCACCACTGTGGACTCATTCCGCTTCCTGGGCACCTGCATCACCCACGACCTCAAGTGGGAGCCGACCATCAGCTCCCTCATCAAGAAAGCCCAGCAGAGGATGTACTTCCTGCGGCAGCTGAGGAAAGCCAAGCTGCCTGCCCAGATGATGGTGCAGTTTTACACGGCCATCATTGAGTCCATCCTCACCTCCTCCATCACTGTGTGGTACGCTGGGGCCACTGCCAGGGACAGACAGAGACTGCAGCGCATTGTGCGCTCTGCTGAGAAGGTGATCGGCTGTAGTCTTCCATCTCTCCAGGACCTGTACGTCTCCAGGACTCAGGGGCGTGCAGGCCAGATAGCAGCTGACCCCTCTCACCCTGGACATGGACTATTCGAGCCACTTCCCTCTGGCAGAAGGCTACGGTCCATACGGACCTCTCGCCATAAGAACAGTTTCTTCCCCTCTGCCGTTGGACTCATAAACACTTTAGGAACACTTATAACACCTGTACTAAGGACACTTTACAACACCTGTCACCTTAAATAAATCATGTCTCGTCACTTGCTCTTTTGCACTGTCAGTTTGCACTGTTGTTCTGATGCTCTGTATATACTTGACTATTTTTATTTTTTTTATTATATATCTTAATCTTTTTGCATGCTCTTACTTTATTTTCAAATAGTGATACTTTATTATTATTATTATCTTTTTCTAACAATGATATCTCTACTTTGTATTATTATTATTATTATTATTATTATTATTATTATTATTAGTCAGTGTTCTATGTTGCACCATATCACCAAAGCAAGTTCCTAGTCTGTGAATTGTGTTCACTGACAATGGCAATAAAAGCTTTTCTGATTCTGATTCTGACTGAGAGCGCAGCCGCTTTATATAGGGCCCGGGAAGTTCTGTTGCTATGGCACCGACGCACTGACGCACCGTGCGTCTGTGCGTCTTTGACTTGACTCGAAGCTTTTACAAATGTGAGGACAGGCGCTTAGCTCTGATCATTTCACTGCAGTAGTCTCATGTGCAATTGTAATGGTTGTAAAACAAGACAATGTGCAAATTATACATTTATGATACAGTATTACTACTGTTAAATATAGAATTCATAATAACATTTATGTTAAAAAGTAAAGTAATTTTATTTTATTGGTACATGATTATTATTTGTATTGCATGATTGTACTATATTATATTATTACCATTTTCTGGCATTGTGGAAAGATTTTGGTTGGTTGAAGCACATCCGGTCCGGTGAACAGGAGGGGGCGCTCTGGTTCAGTCTCAGGTCATTAAAACCACTGACTTGAGACCTGAACGAACGCTGTTTGTTCATTCAAGTTTTATTCCCCCTTTTTCAGGGGACGTGGTTGTAACACAGTTCATTTGAAGAGGATAATCGTTAGACAAGGGTCCGGTCCGTTTTACGTGGAGCCTAAATTAGACAACGCCAGGGGCGATTCTAGGCTTCAAGTTTACGGGTGCTTAGCACCAAGGAGGTAATACAAGAGCAATGCGCCAAAAATACCACACCAAGTGCTCCCCAGTCATCTGCCAGGGTTTTTTCCATCATGTGATGCGTTTCTTACCTAGACTCACTTTTCCCTTAATCACTAGGTTTGGAGATGTGTGTAGAATCCCTCAGTCGCCCAGGTAGAATCCATGGCAAAAAGGAGAAACTGAATTTGTCAACTGGACAGAGTTTATTTGGTCGAATACGTTTCGCAGCTCATCCAAGCTGCTTCTTCAGTTCTGGTCAGATGCTGGTGGACACTGCCTTATACCGGTCTCCCCTATCATTGCAAACTTATACATGGAACAATTTGAACAGACTGAGGGAGGGGGAGAGGCAGAGAGAGAGGGGAGAGAGACGAAAGAGAAAGCAGGAGAGGGAGTGAGAGAGAGGGAGGGATTGGGAGAAAAAGGGAGAGAGAGGAGAGCGAGAAGGGAGAAGGGAGAGAGGAAGCGAGAGAGGGAGAGAGAGAGGGGGAGGAAGAGTGAGGTGAGGGAATGAAACGGAGAGAGAGGAAGGGGGAGAGGGGGAGATAGAGGACAGAGAGACGAGTGAATGAAAACAGGCGAGGGGCGTTTCCTGTTTACTGGGCGACAAGGGGAAAACAGCTGTCAGAAAAAAATGGCTGCAGCAATGTTAGGACTTCACTTCAACTAATTCAGTGTATTATTGTTTGGGGAAGGGAGTTCGGTACATAACAAATATGCAACTAGTTTTGTATTTTAGCTGTAGAATTTAACTTTTTTTTTTTTAATTGTGCAAATCTGCATTAAAGAAAACTGTGAAGTGTATTAGGAATTGAAGCTTTGGAGAATTAGAAGTTATCTCTGCACATCAATGTAGGTGAGCTGAAACATACAGGCCTATAGAATTAAAAATAAATAAATAAAAATAAAAATTCCAGTAACACAATTCTCTCAACAATCAACAAAATATCTGTCTTTTTAAGTAACAAAACAGATATGCAATTCAAATTTCAGTGTTTAAAATATCAGCTTTTAAAGGGCATACTGTATATTAGGATATTTTCTGATCTGTGTTCTAATGTTGTTTCACATAAATCCTGCATATTTAGGCGTTTGAGGATTTTCTCTCAAACTGAAAAAACTCTTTTCCACCTTGTGATGTCATGTGGTAATACAGGAAGTGCCCCACTGTGTTTTTAAACTCCATTCACCTTAACTAGAATAATTTGGATGATTTCAGCCCTGGAATTGCCAATGTTTACTGAATAAAAGATAAAAGATAGCAGTTGAAACTTGAAAACTACCTCTTCATGACATCACAAGGTGGAACAAAGCATTTTGAGCTTTGGAGCTATAGACAGAGTAATGCAGGATTACTGAAACATGTGTGAATGAAACAAAACACAACAAAACACAATACAAGACATTTAACAGAATATTTAATTTAATATTTAAACATAATTTGCAACCAACCCTGTCATACTAGTATAACATATCAGGAGGAAGTATGAGAGGGAAACGGCTCCAGGCGGCAGTTTGAGTTGGAGAGGAGGGGTGTGTCCTGACCCGAGGAGAGAGAAAGAAAGAGAGGGAGAAAGAGAGAGAAAGAAAGAGAGAGAGAGAGAGAGAGAAGCGCGGAGTATAAAGGACCCCACAAAACAAGGCTCACTCTATCCCGCTCTCCGCACAGGAAACTACCACTAGCTCAAACCTCTCTCTACCTTTCTCCATTCACAGAAAAGAAAAACTACTACAGCCATGAGGAGAATCAGTGTACTTTCTACGTCTTACCTCCTGGTGCTGGTTTGTGCGTTACTACTTACGAGTGAGTATCTGAGTTTTACAAATACTGCATGCTTCTGAGCTCACTTCAAATGACCATGTGGGCTTGGCTTTGTTTTGTTTTGTTTGAAATGAGTGCGCGCAGATGGGAGAAAGCATGGCTGGCAGAGGAGGGGCGGCTGTAGTAGTAGTAGTAGTAGTAGTAGTAATAGTAGTAGTAGTAGTAGTAGTAGTAGTAGTAGTGATAGAATGAAGTAGTAGTGTTATTAAGAGTATAGAAGACTAGTAGGAGTGGAAAAGTTGCAGTAATAAAAGTAGAATTATTAATTGTAGTGTTATTAATTGTGGTAGTTGTGGTAGTAGTAGTAGTAGTAGTAGTAGTAGTAGTAGTAGTAGAATAAAGTAGCATCATCATTAACTGTAGTCGTCAAAAAGGATGTTATGAGTGGTAGAAGTATGGGATAATAGTAGTAGTAGAAGTAGTAGTAGTGGTAAGAGAATAAAGCAGTAGTGTTCTTAAGACTAGCAGTAACATAAGTTGCAGCAATAAAAGTAGAATTATTAATTGTAGTAGTAGTAGTAGTAGTAGTAGTAGTAGTAGTAGTAGTAGTGTTATTAAGAGTAGCAGACTAGCAGTAGTAGTATAAGTTGCAGTAATAAAAGTAGAAATATTATTAATTGTAGTACTAGTAGACAAAAGCAGTCAAGGGATGTTGGAGTGGTATCAGTATGGATTAGTTCTAGATGATGTAGTAGTAGTAGTAGTAGTAGTAGTAGTAGTAGTAGTAGTAGTAGTAGTAACAGTAGTAACAGTAGTAAACACAAAGGATTGGCTGGAGAAGTGTGAGGAGTGTTACCATTGCTGGGTAATTTGCGTTAGGGCATCTGGGCGTGACTAGCATGTTTTGAATTTGAACAGAAATGAGTTGTGTTGAGTTGATTTAGTGTGGGTTAAAATTAAAGTTTGGGTCAAATGAAAGAAGCGTGGTTGTGAACAAAGTGACCGCATGGTGAGAGGTGGGGCGTGTACTCCCAAGTGTGTAGTGTGTAGTACTGAATGGACTGCTACTGTTACTATAGTACAAGTAAAGTATTTTTCATTCAGATAAGTGGTGATTAAGTATTTTTGAAGTTTTTCAGCTACATTGCAGTGCAGAATATATTACTACCAGTGCCACATAGTTACAGTTATTACTATTGTTAGTACTGCGATAACTACTGTTACTACGTCAACTGAAATATTTGTCCTAATATAGCAACTCATTCTAATACTATGTTCTACTGCAGATGCTTCTACTAGTACTGCAGATGCAAGCAGTAGTTCTGCCACACCCACTACTGCTTATAACGAAACCCTACTCCCAGATACTTCTTCTTCTACTACTACTACTACTACTACTACTACTACTACTACTACTACTACTACTACTACTACTACTATTCCTGCTGCTACCATTCCTGCTGCTACTACCATTGCTGGTACTTTTATTATTTCTGCCACGCCCATTTCAACTCATGACCAATGATGCTAATATTACCATCATCATTTTGACTACTGCTTGGTTCTTCTGTTACTACTACAACTACAACTACTACTACTGCTACTACTACTATGTAATAAGTACTATAGTAAATGTATCTCTATGTAATACACATACAGGGAAAAATAATGTTCTCTCCAGCCCAACTGGTTTTGTTTACTACCATTACTTCAACTGGATTTCTACTAGTACTTTTCTTACTATAATTAGTACTATAGTCTAGATCTCCAAAGCTCAAAATGTTCTGTTCCACCTTGTGATGTCATGAAGCAGTAGTTTTCAAGTCAACATCTACCTTTTACCTTTAGTTCAGCAGAGATTGGAAACTCCAGAGCTGAAATCATCCAAATGATTCTAGTGAAGGTGTGTGGAGTTTAAAAACACAGTGGAGCCCTTCTTGTATTGCCACATAACATAAGGTGGAACAGAGTTTGTGTGAAAGAAACAAAACACAACTCCAGGTATGTTTGTGATGAGGAAACAACATATTAAGATGAGAAAAAAGACTAATGTAGAGTACAGAAAATAGACTAAGATTATAGTTCTATTATGAAACGTTAACTGTACTTTTAACATACCTGGTGAATCTTTTTGCATAACACTAAACTCCAAAACAAAACTGCACCCTAGTAAACCCAGAGCTTGCGTGATGGGAGTAGCTGGCGGGGCTGTCCTCCCTGGATCTCTCAGAGGCCTCTTGCTAATTGCTAATCTCAAAAATAAATATTTTTCTGAAGACTAGTTTTATTATTAAGAATTTCACATCTTCATTAATGGCATTTTCCAATAAAGCCTTTTCCTATTGGCTGTAGAGAAAGTAAAAGCAGCAGTACTAAGCAAAACAATAATATGGGCTCAGGTTGTCGTTTATTGTTTGTTTATTTGACTTATTTAGTGGCATGCACCATAGATGCCCAGCCCACATGAGCTTATAAGACACATAGAACAATAAGCAGACAGATCACATCAAACACACAGTGTCTTCTTAAGGAGGTCCCAGGCTTTCAGCACAAACTGAGCCATCTTGAAAACATTACATGAAAACAAATATGCCAGTCTCTCCTCATCAGACATGGCAAACAGACTATTACACATATTAAACAATGTGTGTTCTGTGGCTTTTTTGTGTACTGAGGTCCAAAGCAAGAAAGAAATGATCTGAGGAAGACTTTCTGCCAAAACTTTATCTAAAAATTAAAAAAAAAGATTTGGACATCAGCCATCTGAGGAGTGCGCTATGCATTTTTCACTCAGTTGCTGCTCCTTGCATTTGCACCTCTCCAAGAATTTTGGTGTGTGTTTTCTGTTTCATTTGATTCTGTGTCTTTTGTCATGAAACCACTGACAAAATGTAAATATAGGCTATCTACAAGGAAAAACAGTCAAATATGTCAAATTGGAATGAAATAAATGATACAAACATTGGGACAATTCTTCACTTCTTCTACTTCTACACTTTAATTAGCCTTAATAAAGCATGAGCACGGACTTAATTCAAATAAAATAAATGAATAGCATATGTCTGTTCTAACCAGGATATAAAATGTTCTTTTAAAACATGCAGTCATCATGTGCTTGTTGCGTATTGGGCTGTTTAAAATAGTTCTCACTAATGTGCAGTCTTGGGTCTGTTGCCCTGACCTCCCTGACCTCCCTGACCCCCCTGACCTCCAGCTCCTCACCACGTCCAAAGGTCTTCCCCACAGAGACGTGTTACATTATGTGATTATTATGTGATCGACTAATGTGGGTTTGACTGGAGCTGTAAAATGTGAAAATACTCCACTGGATATTTTGGTCTCTTTTCAATACATTCTTTAAAATTTAAAATAGTATGCCTCTACTACCATTACTTCTATTTATATTTTTACTACTGGTATTTAAAGTTGCACAGTGTTGGCCTAACTCTTCTGGTACCGCGTCCACCACCTGCTTGTCTCCATGGAAGTGTTGTTGCTTTGCTTGAAATGTTCCACAGTAAAAGTATTCAACTTTTGTAGAACATATCAGGACATCAGACGACAGATGATATAGATAGATGGACCTACTACTATTACTACTACTACTACTTCTACTACTACCATCACTGCTACCACTCACCACATCCCTTTGACTGCTGTTGTCTTCTACTACTACAACTGATAATTCTACTTTTATTACTGCAACTTATACTACTACTGCTAGTCTGCTACTCTTAACACTACTTTTTTATTCTACTACCACTACTACTACTACCTCTATTACTGCCTTTACTGTGATTACTTACTTAACTACATCCACTAGTCTGCTACTATTACAGTTACTCAAATATTATGCAAATATTATCATATATTTAACTACACCATGCACTACTAACCCAAGCTGCTCCAGTTACAATTGTCTACTACTATTCTACTTTTAATAGAATAATGCAACTTGTACTACTGCTACTACAGTTATGCAAATATTACTCCCATTGCAGCTACTACTACTACCACTACTACTACAGTCACCTTGAACTCAATACTCCATCATAGGGAATATTTATGATCGAAAATTTGGCTTTGAATCAAGTTGTGAAATGTTAATATCTTATAGCTATTTTGGACGTCTTTCAGTGCATTCTTGTAAATCCATGAAGCAGGCCTATAGTTAGTGCGAGACGAGGGGTCACAGAGGAGACCCCGCTGACGTTAATGAACACTCAGTCCAGGTCATTTTCATTTTTCATGCTTCATTTTGGATGTCTGCACAGAGAAGAGCTTTTGTCACATTACAGCTTTGGCGATTCAGGTCTTTTGTGATCAGAGGATGTACAGGCCACATTTGATAGCAGTGATGTCATCAGGGTGGGGGGCCTTTGGGTGGGGCCGCAGATGTTCTGAATCAATGATAGCCCAACACTTAGCTAATCTAGATTTGATTATGTGTGTCTAGATTGATAGGATGCTTGCAAAAATGTGAAAAGGATCATGCCAGATAATTGCCGTACACTTGTGATGTGCTTTACAGGATCCACCAGTCACTAACCACATTCATACTAGGGTGGGTGAAGTGTCTTGCCTAAGGACACAATAACAGAACTTGGTCTGAGCGGGAATCAATCCTACAGCCTTCGGGTTGGTGGACCACTTCACCAAGCACTTAACTTTTCTTAACTTTTTCAGTAACTTTTCTGCTGTAGGGTCTGCCACCTGCTTATATCCGTAGAGATGCCATTACTTTTTCCAGAATGTTCCAGAGTATGGCATTAAACTTATATACTTATATACTGTAGACAAGCAGGTGACACCATCAGACCAAGTTATAGGTCAGGTCAGTGGAGAAGCAAGCCTCCTAACTGAGAATGCATGTTTTTCAAGGTATTTTCAATAATAAAAACACTTGATAGATAGATTAGTTTAATGCCATTCAGTGGAACATTCCAAGCGAAGCAATAACATCTCCATGGAAACAAGCAGGTGACAAACTCTCTACTAGAAATGTTCTTTTTAAAGACAATACAGTAACTTGTATTTACAAGTTACTGTATTGTCTTTAAAAAGAACCTAAGAAGTTTAAAGTACATAAGAAGACAAAAATGAACATTTTCGGTTTAATAAAAACAAGATTTGGACAAAAAGGTGTCAAAGCACTTCGCCACTTGGAGAGGCTGGAAAAAGCGCGCCCGCTACAACAACCACCTACGTTTCAACCTCCGATGCAAAGACGAGAACATCACACCAGCAAGCATTAACATCAAGACCCCGATCCCAACCCATAATGCAAAACAAATCATCAATAAGGCCAAAAAAGCACTACTAAAAGAAAGGATTCGCATCACCATCAATAAGCAAAGATTCATCGATCAAGAACTAAGCGACAAAAAGAAAGAATACGGACGGCTATTTCCCATGGAAGAAGAGGTACAGCAGCATTTTAACAAACACTTACAACAAACATACGAACTAGAATTCGCAATAACCAAGGACCGCCACATTAATAAGTTAAACTCTCTCATAGATAAAAAACAACGTAAAATTGAAACCACACAGACAAATGCTAAAGATAAATGGGTATGCAATTTAACACAACGAAAAATCACGGAAACAGAAACAAACGTACTTGCACGAGGACTAAACTTTGCCACCACCCCAAATAAAATCCCCGTAGAAGAATACATTTTAGCCACGGAGTTAGCATGTCAAAACATACCGAACCAGGGACAGAAAGCCGAGTTACGTAACACCGTAACAGGGATACTAAAAACAGCCAGATTACCAAGGAGCAATATAACCAAGGAGGAGAGGAAAGCCATTAATCATATAAAAAAAGACAACACAATCACCATTTTACCTGCAGATAAAGGAAGGACAACAGTTATATTAGACACAAGAACATACGAACAGAAAATGGAAGCGCTACTAGCAGACACTGACACATACGAAATAATCAGAAAGAATCCGACGGAAGAAAAGAAACAAGCCCTAAAATCATTACTCAAACCCCTATTAGAACAAGAAAAAATCACCCGAGAAGCATACAATAACCTAGTCCCAACAGCCAGCATCACCCCTCGCATTTACGGAACACCAAAAATTCACAAAAAAGATACGCCACTCCGCCCGATTATCGATAGCATAGGTTCAGTCACATACAATCTGTCAAAAGCTCTGGTCGAAATAATAAAACCACTCATCGGTCAAACAAAATTCCACTGCAAGAACACAAAACAATTGGCACAGGACCTAAAAAACATCACAGTAGCTCCGGACGAAATATTCATATCACATGACGTCATCTCACTCTTCACCAAAACACCCGTGGATGTCACATTACAAATTGTACAGGAAAAACTCAGAAAGGACAAAACACTCAAAAAACGCACAAATTTAACAGTTGAAGATATTACACAACTATTACACTTCGTGGCCAAATCTACATATTTCCAATACCATAACATCATTTACAGACAGAAGGAGGGGTTTGCAATGGGAGATCCACTATCCGCAATAATGAGCAGTTTTTTCATGGAGGACTTGGAACAAAAAGCATTCAACACAGCACCCCAACAATGCCAATTAACTTTCTGGAAACGTTACGTAGATGACATCCTGGAAAAAATACAGCAAGGACACACCCAAGAACTCACGGACCATCTCAACACACAAGACAGTACCGGTAACATTCAATTCACACATGAGGAGGAGAAAGACGGAACAATATCGTTTTTGGACATTAAAATCCACCACATCGCAGACGGTAGCATCAAAATAACAGTATACAGGAAACCTACGCACACCGACCAGTATCTACTCTGGACATCTGAACATCCCACTGCACATAAACTTTCAGTAGTAAGGACACTATTCGAACGGGCCACACTCATAACAGACCAAACCGACAAGGAAGAGGAGGAGAGACACATTATACAAGCACTCAAACAATGTCAATATCCCAACTGGGCCATAAACAAAGGCAGACAACAAGTCAACAATAAAACCAACAAACCCCGACAAAAAACACAACAAACCAATAGAGGGCAGCAGGATCACAAGAACACAGTCACACTACCATACATCAGAGGAATAACTGAACCCATCCAGAGAGCCATGAAAAAACACAACATAAGCACTGTATTCAAACCATACACAAAACTCCACCAACAGCGAGTACACCCCAAAGATAAAATCCCACAAGAACAAAAATGCAACACCATCTACGAAATCCAATGCAAATCATGCAATAAATCATACATAGGGGAAACAGGCCGGGCTTTTCACATCCGAAAAAAGGAACATCAAAAGGAATGTGAAGAGGAAACATCAGGGCGACTCACCAGAACACAGAAAGACAAAGCATTGCAGGAAAACCTAAAATCCGCCATATCAGACCACTGTAAAAGAAATAACCACATTATGGATTGGGACGGGGCACGGGTCATCGGATCGGAAAACAACAAGTTCAAACACTGGATCAGGGAGGCCACTGAAATCAGGAAACGAGGCACGGACAGAATTAACCATGATGACGGAGCGTTCCTCCTTTCACACACCTGGGAAACCCTCCTCCAGAGACCACCAGGCGACGGGAGGCGTGGTCAGTCTGAGCGACCTGCCAGGTCAATCAGGCTGACCACGCCTACAGGAAGTAACAACAGCTGATATACGACACGTCACCACCAACACCGGTGACAGTTCTGAAGATGGCTCACAGCTAGCAGCCGAAACATGTCAACAAGGTAAATACACGTTACCGTATTGTCTTAAAAAAGAACCTAAGAAGTTTAACATAAAATTTCTGGGATTATTACGGATGGCGCACCATCCATGACTGGCGAACGAAGTGGATTAGCAACACTAATACGTAACAAGGTAAGTGATGAAGGCGGTAAAGCTGTAAAACTCCATTGCATCATTCATCAGCAAGTTCTGTGTGCCAAACATCTCCAATACGAACATGTTATGAAACCGGTGATAAAGGCTATTAACTATATCCGCTCCAGAGCGCTATGCCACCGTCAGTTTCAACAGTTTCTAAGCGAGATTCATGCGGAATATGGAGATGTTGTCTATTACACTGACGTGCGATGGCTCAGTCAGGGTTCTGCACTGTCGCGCTTCTACTCTCTTAGGCAGCAAAGCTGTGAGTTTTCGACTGAAAAGGGACAACCTATGCGAGAACTAAGTGACCCTATGTGGCTGGCTGATTTGGGTTTTCTAGTTGATATTGCAAAGCACCTTAATGTCCTCAACACCAGTCTCCAGGGACCAGATGCAGTCATAAGCCAACTATATTCACACATCAAAGCCTTTGGAACCAAGCTGCAACTGTTTAAAAGGCACCTGTCGCAGACCCAACCTAATACTGCACACTTTTCAGTGCTGCAAGAAATCATGACCAGATTCCACAGAGCAATGTCAGTGCGCAAACGAGGAGGTACGCATCAGATATTTCATCTCTGGCTGAAGAGTTCAGACAGCGCTTTCAGGATTTTGCAGCTATCAAGAAGGAGATAGCTTTTTTTTCCTCACCTTTCTCCATGGACACAGATGATGTTCCAGACCATTTGCAACTGGAGCTCATTGAGCTGCAGTGTGACGCCGAGAGCCACAGTCGGCACCAGCAGCTTTTCCCGACAGCTGGATAAAGACAGGTTTCGAGAGATTCAAGCGTTTGCTAAGAAAATGCTGAGCTTATTTGGGTCGACGTATTTGTGTGAGAAGACATTCTCGGTTGTGAACTTAAATAAGAGCCGTGTGAGGACATGGCTAACGGACTCTCACCTGCGAGACATCTTGCGCATCAATACCACTGCCTTTGAGCCAGACCTGGCCTTTGTGCTGAAGTCCAAATCTCAGTATCACCCGTCACATTAATGCAGGCAAGTCATTTGTCATTTACAATAAGTCTCTGAATTAATTTTGTTTTGTTAAGATCAAAATCAGTCATAAATCCAGACAAGTTGTCAGTTTTCACTCCAGAATAAATTTTTAAAAGTTCAATCAACATTTATATTTACTGATATGTCATATTTCAAATAAGCCCTGCACTTGTGGATATGACTATTGCTTGCTCATTTCTCTGTTATTTTATTCAAAAGTTCTGTGAACATTGAACTGCCATGGTGATATATTTTATGTTTCAAATGTAATTTGCACTCAAGAGTACAAGAAAAAAAAGTTAAGTGAATATTCAATTGCATGTGATATACATGTTTCAAATGAACCAAAAGATATGCTTAAGATTGTTGAAATTAAAATAAAAAAGCAAATGTGAAACAGAATGGCTTGCTAAAATTTGTTTAAATATATTGTTGTTCTATGTAAAGAACGTCAGCCAAGGTCGGCCCCCCCACATTTTACCACATCAAATCTGGCCCCCTTTGCAAAAAGTTTGGACACCCCTGCCATACACGAAGGACTCTAACCTTCATTGTTACCTGGGACTCTAACCCGATGGGACTCTAACCCATACATGAAGAACTCTAACCTTCATTATTACTTGGGACTCTAACCCATACACATATGTACGTACTTCCTCTTTTAATTTCCGGGACTCTAACCCGTCAATATCTTTACTTATAGGGACTCTAACCCCTTCCAAGTTACATCTGTCCCTACGTCGTATAAACACGCATCAATTTAAACTGCCAACCAAACACTCAAACCACAACTCAAATTTAGTACACAGTCAATTGTGGAAGTTTTCAGAAAAGGCCTTCCTTACCTTTTTAATGCCGCGGTATGAGTTGTGATTCGAAGAATGGCAAGTCAGCACTGCACTTTTCCTCTCGTGGTTCTCCTCGTAGCTCTCGCTCCTCAAGACTCCATCACATCGGGGTCCCAAATTGTAAGCGTATTCATTTCCTGAAGTCTAGAGTGCAAACTTGCAAAGAGACAACGAGGAGAATCACACAAGTTTTATTACCCTAACAAATTACAATTCTAATTAGAGCGCGGACCTGTCCCTACTCTGTTACACAAGGAACTCCTACTAGATCAGGGGCAGTCCCGTATTTCTAGTATGCCTCCCCCTGCGCTCAGATATTGTATCACATCCTGAGAGTGCAGCGTGTCCACGAGTTATCTCTAGGCAGGTTCTGATAGTACTTTCTTCCGCTCGGGTCGCTCCAATATGTGGTGTTGTTATTCAGTCTTCAGACAGCGTGCGTCACCACAATGAGCCTGCACAGATTAACTTAAAACACACATTGCAACATACAGTCCCTACTCTGATTAGATGTTCTCATCTTTAGTTTTAGAAGTTTTGCTTATGGCACTTCTTAGTTATGTAAACATAATTATATCTTAACACTGACTCATACATTCTTTCAAGAGGCACACTGATGCGCGACTAAAGCGCTGCGGCGCGTGTCATGCAAGTGGTGCGAAGCGGTTTTGGGCAAATCAAGGGGCGCGAATGGCCGCTGACAAGTTTGCTGACTTCAAGTTGTGGTAGAACCAGAAACCAGCACACTCTTCTGAAGTTTGGAGGCAGAAAGTTGAAAAGGAAATAAATATCTAGAAATAGTCCCATGAATGAAATTCAAGCTGAAGATCTTCTGACACCAAAATAATATATATAATATTAATATAATAATTAAATTGTAAAATAATAGTTTGTGAAGCCTTGGTGAGTTATGAAATACAAAAATTATATTCTTTTTCACAACAGATATAGACAGGACAATGTCCCTCATGTCCCTAATGTCCCTCTCTCTCCTAAGGTTACCAACCGGCAGCCTCCCAGCTAGCTACTCATCTCTCTCAGAGCATCTGTGCTTGGAGTATTTATACCAGAATTACAAAGCTACATACATATAAAAGCAGAGTGATTGGGAGCTGGATTAGGCTACAGGGGTTTAAGGAAGTAACCAAGTACCAAATATGTGTAACGAAGTTTTAGAATACACTCACCAGGAAGTGACATCACAGGAAGTGATGCATGGCAACACACTGAGTTTCAGTCATCCTGAAGCTTTCACTCTTAAAAACCTTTATCCAATTACAGATATAAATGTTTGTTTGTTTTTTCATGATGGAACCCGCCTGGTTGGCTGAAGGATTAAGCAGACGATATGATACAATACGAGGTTGACAAGTTGAAAGCTCTGAGGAAGAGGTTTTTGTTAAGGTTAGGCTTAGGTTAGGATCAGTCTTCAAGAAATGATTGGAAGTCAATATGATGTCCCCCAACAAGCATGAACACCCAACGTGTCTGTGTGTTTTCTGTTGCAGCATCCGGAGGAGCAGGTCCTGAGGTTTGTTCAACAGCAGCTGCAGAGGCTCCACAGGCTCCTGGCCTCAGATTACCGAGAATGCTCCAAGAGTGAAGAGGAGGAGGAGAGCAGAGAGGTTCTGACCATCACCCTGGACTTCCACAAGAGGATGGGCCATGAACATCTGGCCCTGCATTTGATGAACAGTAAGAACAATGCATGAGGCATGAGGGAGCAGACCACAGCAGACATGTCATCTTCTCTTGTGTCCTTCAGGGATTTCTGTTGGGGTGTGCAGAAATGAACTGAAGTCTGATCTGCTGCAGAGATTCAGCCATGTGTTTGAGGGCGTGGCTAAAGCAGGAGACTCCGCCCTGACCCAGATCTACACAGAGCTCTACATCACAGAGGGCGGAGCCTCAGAGGTAAACCAGGAACATGAGGTCAGACACTTGGAGACCTTGTCCAGGATACCAATTGCTCCAGAGACCACTATTACATGTGAAAACCTCTTTAAAGCCCGCCCACATTCACCAGAACCAATCAGATTTGTGCTGACGAAGGGAGTGGCCGGTGCGGGGAAAACAGTGCTGACTCAGAAGTTCAGTTTGGATTAGGCTGAAGACAGGGCCAACCAGGACATCAAGCTGCTGTTCCCGTTCACTTTCAGAGAGCTTAATGTGCTCAGAGACACACACTTCAGCCTGGTGGGACTGCTGTACCACTTCTTCAATTCATCCAAAGATCTCTGCAACTTCCAACAGCTCCAAGTGCTCTTCATCTTTGATGGCCTGGACGAGTGCAGACCTCCTCTGGACTTCAGCCGAACCCAGGTTGTGACCGACCCCACAGAGTCCACCTCAGTGCACGTGCTTCAGGTAAACCTCATCAGGGGAGCCTGCTTCCCTCCGCTCGCCTCTGGATAACCACACGCCCCGCCGCAGCCAATCAGATCCCTGCTGAGTGCGTGTCCATGGTGACAGAGGTGCGAGGGTTCACCAACCCACAGAAGGAGCAGTACTTCAGAAGGAGGTTCAGAGACCAGGCCACAGCCATCATCTCTCACATCAAGAGCGTCCGCAGCCTTTACATCATGCGCCACATCCCAGTCTTCTGCTGGATTCTCTCCACAGTTTTACAGAAGCTTCTGGAACAAACAGAGGAACCAGAGCTGCCCCGAACTCTCACACAGATGTACATCCACTTCCTGGTGGTGCAGGCAAAAGTGAAGAACATCAAGTATCACCAAGGGTCAGGGGAGGACCTTCACTGGACTCCAGAGACCAGGAAGATGGTGTGGGCTCTGGGAAAACTGGCCTTTGAGCAGCTGCAGAAAGGAAACCTGATCTTCTACGAGTGTGACCTGAGAGAGTGTGGGCTGGACGCTGCAGCGGTTTCAGTGGACTCTGGAGTGTTCACACAGGTCTTTAGAGAGGAACCAGGCCTGTACCAGGACAAGGTTTACTGCTTCATCCATCTGAGTGTGCAGGAGTTTCTGGCTGCTCTTCATGTCCATGACACCTTTTCCAAGTCTAGGGTCAATCTGCTGGAGGTCAAAACAGTCTTATCACAAGGATCTAAAACTAAACCTAAACTGAAAGATCTCCACTGCTCTGCTGTGAACCAGGCCTTACAGAGTCCAAACGGACATCTGGACCTGTTCCTGCGCTTCCTCCTGGGGCTGTCTCTGCCGACTAATCAGATGCTGCTGCAGGGCCTGCTGACTCACACAGAAAGTAACCAGGTCAAACAGCAGACATTAAAGTACATCAAAAAGAAGATGAATGAAAAAGGTCTGTCTGCAGAGAGAAGCCTGAATCTGCTCCACTGTTTGAACGAGTTGAACAACCACAGTCTGGTGCAGGAGATACAGTGGTACATGACAGAAGGAGAGCTTTCTGATAGAAACATGTCTCCTACTCACTGTTCGGCTCTGTGCTTCCTCTTATTGTCCTCAGACCTGGAGGAGTTTGACCTGAGGAAATACCAGCGCTCAGAGGAGGCTCTCCAGAGTCTGCTGCCAGTGGTCAGAGCCTCCACCAAAGCCCTGTGAGTCCGGAATTTAAAGTCTTAAGCATGGTGGTTCTAGTGTCTAATGTCTCTCTCTTTCCTCAGTCTGATTGGCTGTGGCCTGTCTCATCACAGCGGTGGTCCTCTGGCTTCAGTCCTCAGCTCCTCCAGTCTCACACACCTGGATCTCAGTCACAACGACTTCAAGAACTCAGGAGTGGAGCTGCTGTGTTCTGGACTGATGAGCGCTCCCTGCAGACTGGAGACGCTCAGGTGAGACTCAGGTGAGACGCTTCTATGATGTAGTCTGCCCCCTTGTGTCCTTGTGTACATAAACATAGTCATTACTGTAAATAACATAATATACTGAAGTCACTTTACTGAGATTTACTCTGTTCATATGCTGCACTGTTACTTTTATTGTACATAATAGTATTTTTTTGTATTTTATATTTTGTATTTTATATTTTTGCTCCACCAAAACAAAATTAGAGTCTATCTTTAAGTCTATTTCTAAATTATTCTTTTTTTAGCCATTATCTATTATCTTGTTTTATTGCATGTTCCATTTTCCTGCTGTTCTTGAACTGTGCGTTGCAACACTGGAATTTCCCCTCTGTGGGACTAATAAAGGCATATCTTATCTTATCTTATCTTATGAGTGTAATGTTGTGTCTTTAGGTTGTCTGGATGTCTGGTCTCAGAGAGGGGCGGGGCTGCTTTGGCCTCAGCTCTGAGCTCCGCCTCCTCCCACCTGAGAGAGTTAGACCTGAGCTACAACCATCCAGGACCCTCAGCGGAGCTCCTGACGGCTCTACAGAACCAGCGCCCCCTGTTGTCTGTCAGGTTAGATCACCCCCTGCTGTCTGTAGGTGTGGGTCCTGGTCTCTGGTCTGGTCTCTGGTCCTGTCTAAACTGGACTTGTGTGTTTCAGGTTGGATCCTGCTGGAAAGCGATGGATGGTCCCAGGTCTGAGGAAGTGTGAGTCTGCTTTTATTTCCTGCACAGATTTATATTTTCATCCTTATATTCAGATGTTTTTTGTGTTTTAGATTCCTGTAAGTTCTCTCTGGACCCAAACACAGCTCACAGAGAGCTGCGTCTGTCTGAAGACAATCGGACTGTGACCTGTGTGTGGGAAGAACAGAAGTATCCAGATCATGAGGACAGATTCACAGACTGGAAACAGGTTCTGAGCTGCACTGGCCTGAGGGGGCGCTATTATTGGGAAGTGAAGTTGAAAGAGGAGAGGAGTTTTTCTATAGCAGTGAGTTACAGAGGGATTGGATGGAGAGAGGAAAGGGGAGAGGGCTGTAAGTTTGGAGACAATGATCAGTCCTGGAGTTTGGAGATCAATAAGGAACATTACTCTGTCGTTCACAATAGTACACAAACAGATCTCACACATATCGCCTCTTCACCGAGAAGAGACCCGGCCTCTGACAGAGTGGGCGTGTTCCTGGACTCTGAGGCTGGAGCTCTGTCCTTCTACGAGGTCCGCTCTGATAGAACACTATTCCACCTCTACACCTTCAACAACACATTCACTGAGCCTCTGTTTCCAGGGTTTGGACTGGGACCTTTTTATTCCTCAATGTCTCTGGTCTAGACTCACTGTAGACACACTGTGGTGTAGTGGTCAGCAGGAAACCAGAAGCTGTCAGGTTTAGTGTACATAATATCACATGTGAGTTCCCTAAACTCTAACGCCCTGGCTATACAAACACAGAAATTAAAAAAAAAGAAAAAAAAAAAAGGGATGAATTACGAGTATATGTAGTATGACATGCATAAAGCCAAAAAGCGGTTTTAGAGTATTTAAAAGTCGTAAAATAAAATGTGACTGAAAGATAAAACTCACGCTCTGCATCAAGGCGTGGAGAGGGAAGTCTGGGCCTCGCTGCTCAGACTTCTGCCCCCACGACCCAGCCCCGGATAAAGCGGAAGAAAATGGATGGACCCCGGGCTTAACCTTTTCCTGCCCTGCCAAATTGAAGAAATGAACTGGAGGGACACGTGAGAACGCAGCACGAAATTAAATCGAAACACCAGAATTCACTCTTTTTTAGTTTGAACACCTCTGCTCTAACCATTCCACTGTTAAAGCCTGTTTTTCTTTTAAATCACTACCAGAGGGTAATCATTTAACAGCTACATAACAGAAACAAACATTGTGCTATGTAAAGTATCAGTAAAATAAGGTGACAGTAGCAATGGTTTGTTTTACATAATTGTCAGTTTAGTGAGATTAACAGGGTTCCGTTAAAGCTTTAATAAAAAGGTTTTCTTCCCACTGTGAGCTGTGTTCATTAGCGCCCCCTGTTGTCCACACATGTCCGGCTCTGTTTGGCCGAATCCCAATTCTCCCCCTTAGCCCTCTGTCTTTGTCTTAGCCCTACCCCTCTGTCTTTAAACAGAGGGTAAGGCAAAGGGGTGTGTTTTAACCCTTAGAAATGGGACACCCCTTTGCAGTCGCAACAATATGACATTATTTTTAAAGTTTTGAAGTATTGTGCTCCTTTTGAGTTTGTTTTAAATGAACTTTGCAAAAAGTCAAATGTTTTTTTAATTTTTTATTTTTTTTAAATTACTATACTCTGTACAACATATGTAAATCAAATTTTAATCAACTGTAACACAAAATTAAAATGCTGCAGAGGTGGATGGAGTTGTAGAGGATGCCTGGTACACACAAAAAAGAAAACAAAATTAATACATAGTCATAAACATATATAGTTGTTCTGGTACCTACAAATATTATAGAATGTAATATACCTTATATTTTATTTTCAAATTCTCCCACTTTTTTGAAGCTTGTTGGGCTGACACAACTCCAACAAGTCCAGCCTCCTACAAGAAATTTCTAAACAAAATACAAATGTGATTAATAACATGTCATTTTTAATATAAATAGAGGATAATTTACAAGGCGAAACGAAACAATAATATTTTAGGCCATGCATGTTCGTAATACTTTACACATTCTACGTAACATGTGTATAGTTCTAAACGTGCATGAGACGAGGCGAAATATAGCGATATATTTGACACATTCTACCGTAACATGTGTATAGTTCTAAACGTGCATGAGACGAGTTACGAGGCGAAATACAGCGATATATTTGACACATTCTAGTCTAACATATATGCGTATATAGTTCTTTTAGGCCATGCATGTTTGTAATACTTTACACATTCTACCGTAACAAGCGTATAGTTCTAACCGGGCATGTTACGATAAGCCGTATATGTCAGAAAGCGTAAATGCAGGCGCCATGAGTATACCTACAACTTTTCAAAAGTTACTACAGTTTTATACAACTTTTTATGAGGTTCTTGAGTGCAAATACTCACATTTGTCCAATTTCTTCCCGATTGCTCGACACTTCCAGATTTCCGTGTTGGTTTTTGCTCCGACTTGCGTTAAGCCACGCCTATCCCCTTTGCGCAAAGGGTGCATCTGAAAACGCTTTGCGCAGAGGGGTATCATAGCCCTTCCCCTTAGCCCTCGCACTTACAGAAAAGAGTATTGGGACACCCCTCTGTCTCTCGTGAACGCGCACAACAGAGGGGTAGGGCTAAGACAGAGGGCTAAGGGGTAGAATTGAGACGCAGCCGAAATATCTGAATAAATACTGAAGTGTCATCATTTTGGATCAAAACAGAAACTCTTCACAAAAGGAACACAGACTCATTTCTATACCTGAGAAGAATCTAGTCCAGTCCTTTAGTCCAGCTCTGGTCTGAGTCAGGATCAGGCTCTGTGCATTCAGACCTGTGGACATATGCCTCACTGCGAATGAGAACAGACCGGTCCAACTACAACTGCAGGATTAAACAACTATTAAACACTAAACACGACAATACACAGTCAGAACCACGTGTGAACCAGGACTGAACAAGGTCTGAACCAGGTCTGAACCAGGTCTAAATTAGGTCTAAATCAGGACTAAATCAGGACTGAACCAGGTCCTGAACTACAAATGAACCAGAACTAAACCTGAACTAAATGGACACGACTTTGGTGTCTGATCTGCACTAAGGGTATATTCACAGCTGTGGTCAAAAGTGCTAAAGTGCGCTTGTTTGGTCCAGATCGAATGCAGACTTTATGTTTTTCAGTTAATTCAAGCATCATGAGAAGTCCTGGGTCTACATCAGTCAGTAAAGAGTCCAGTCAGGATATCGACTGAACCAATATCATGGAACCGATACCCGATACTGCACATTTTCGTGGATCGGCACCGCTACTCATCACAGTATGCCCTAGTTATTGCTCATGTGATTGCTAACTGTTGAACATTCCTCCCGTAGACATACCTGTAGAACACCCCCAGCATGACGTCACTGCAAGCGGCGCTGTAAACATAAGCAAACCTCCAGCTGCCACCATAGCTCCACTAACATGATTTGCACCAACCAACCATCGCATTTTGGTATGATTAATCTCTGGGTCGTGTATTGATTTAAGATGGCCTGTAGAATGTAAGAGCAGGGGAACACATGAGCTGTGTGTAAATCTGCCCAGCACAAAATCAATAGTCATTTCACATATGTCATAAGCCTTTATTATCACTATTATAGGCATAGCAAGCAACACAACCGTTCATACATAGTCCCCCATAGATAGACTAATCGTATCTTGTATGCAAACAAGTTTCATTTTGATTTTATAATTTGATTTTATAATGGGCAGGGGCCAGAATAACTCCTATGGGAAATTTACTGTTTTTGAAAGAAATAGAAAATCTCTTGTGAGCTTTAAGCCATGTTATAATGTTGTTATCTCCTCAAAAACAGACCTGGAGTTGTGTTTTGTTTCATTCACACATGTTTGAGTAATCCTGCATTATTTGTCTGTCTACATCTCCAAAGCTCAAAATGCTCTGTTCCACCTTGTGATGTCATGACAATAGTGTTCAAGTTAACAGCTACTTTTTACATGTAGGTCAGTAGAGATGGGAAATTCCAGGGCTGAAATTAACCAAACGATGCTAGTGAAGGAGTTTAGAGTTTAAAAACACAGGAGCACTTCCTGTATTACCACATGACATCACAAGATGGAACAAAACACAACTCCAGGTATAATTTTGATGAGGTAACAACATTATAACTTGGCTATAGGCTCACGGGAGTACATTTTGTGTAATATAGGACCTTTAAACTTCCGTCAAGCTGATGGTGCCACTGGGCCAAGTTACAGGTCAGGCCTGTGGAGAGGCATATAATACAAGAAAAGCGATGACATCTCCATGGAGAGAAGCAAGATAAGATAAGATAAGATAAGATAAGACTTTATTGATCTCACAGAGGAGAAATTCACTCGTGACGGAATCTCACAGTCAGGGGACAGTATAGTGCAAAAAGTTGTGAAAAATTGTGCAAAATCACAATAAATATTAACATATTTACAACATCAGGTAGCTCTTATGTACAGGGAGTGAAAGAAATGTAAATATATAATAAAACATATCTCTTATATAATATATATATATATATGTAAAATAATACAAATATACAAATATATAAATATATAATCTGAGGACAGTGGAGGCGGTTACTGATGAGGTGACATGGTTACAGGTTATTGCACGGGCTATTGCACAGGTTATTGCACAGGTTATTGCATGTGTTACACAGTGGAGTTGTACAGTCTGACAGCAGTGGGGATGAAGGACCTGCGGTAGCGTTCCTTCTTGCACTGAGGGTGCCTCAGTCGGCCGCTGAAAGTGCTGCTCAGTTCCTCTACAGTCCGGTGCAGAGGGTGAGAGGTGTCGGCCATGATGGATGTGAGTTTGGCCAGCACCCTCCTCTCACCCACCTCCTCCACAGACTCCAGAGGACAGCCCAGGACAGAGCTGGCCCTCCTGACTAGTTTGTTCAGTCTTTTCCTGTCCCGCTCTGTGCTGCTCGGGGCCCAGCAGACAACAGCGTAGAGGAGAGCAGAGGCCACCACAGAGTCATAAAAAGTCTTGAGCAGGGGCCTGCACACTCCAAAAGAACTCAGTCTCCTCAGAAGGTGGAGGCGACTTTGACTCTTCTTGTACAGGGCGTCAGTGTTGTGGGACCAGTTCAGTTTATTGTTGAGGTGAACACCCAGGTACTTAAAACTGTCCACTGTCTCTATGTCCTGTCCCTGGATGTTCACCGGTGAGGGAAGTAGTGTCCTTCTCCCGAAGTTGATCACCATCTCCTTGGTCTTACTGGTGTTAAGGCACAGGTGGTTGTGCTCACACCAGTCCACAAAGTCCCTGATGACCGATCGGTACTCCAGCTCATTCCCCTCAGACACACAGCCCACAAGGGCCGAGTCGTCAGAGAATTTCTGGAGATGGCAGGTGTCCGTGTTGTAGGTGAAGTCCGAGGTGTAGATAGAGAAGAGGAAGGGTGAAAGGACAGTTCCCTGTGGGGCCCCAGTGCTGCAGACAACCACCTCTGACTCACAGCCGCGTAGCCTCACATACTGCGGCCGGTCAGTGAGGTAGTCGATGGTCCAGGCGGCGAGATGTCCGTTCACTCCGGCGTCCTCCAGCTTCCCCCGCAGCAGTGCCGGCCTGATGGTGTTGAAGGCACTGGAGAAGTCAAAGAACATGACTCTCACAGCGCTCCCGGCAGTCTCCAGGTGGGTGAGCGCCCGCTGCAGCAGGTAGATGACGGCATCCTCTACTCCGATGTTGGGCTTGTAGGCAAACTGCAGCGGGTCCAGAGTGGAGCTCACCACGGAGCGGAGGTAGCTGAGGATCAGCCTCTCCATGGTCTTCATGAGGTGAGAGGTCAAGGCGACTGGTCTGAAGTGGGCCGGTTCCCTGGCATGTGTTGTTTTTGGAACTGGTACCACACAGGAGGTCTTCCACAGGACAGGGACCTTCTCCAGGCTGAGGCTCAGGTTGTAGATGTAGCAGAGAACCTCACAGAGCTGGTCCGCGCAGGTCCTCAGCAGCCTGGGGCAGATGCCAAGTAGCAGATCCTCACTTTTAAAAACAATTTCACAGTCCATGAGCTGGCTTAAGGGGTATGAAAAGTCTGTTTCACACATCATTTATACTTGAGTTGAATAATAAAAAATGCTGTATTTAATATAAGACCATATCACTCAAAATTACTAACTATGGGAATTCACAGTTTACTCTAATGTTGTACTGCAGTGCCATCTTGAGGCAGAGGCCGGAACAGCATGACATAGTATTTATTTTTTGTTATATAAAAGTGCACTGTGTAACTTTTTGGTTGGAGGTCTGTCACCCGCTTGTTTCTGTGGAGATGTCATTGATCTGCCTGGAATGTTCCACAGTATGACATTTAACCTTACATTTATTCAATTACAGGTGGTTTTATAGCTCAAAAATACCTATAAAAACAGGCATTCTGACCGCTGAAGTCAACATTGGTGGTTTTCAGATTCTAGAATGTGATGATGTCGTACTCCGAGATGGGGGGATCTAGTTCTTTCTATTGATTACATTCTATTTTGCCATGAATAATCCAAAAGATAAATTCATAAATGTTCAATTTTTTTCTCTGATTGAATTATTATTATTGAAGTATTACAACAAAAATCTGTATTTTAACAATATTCATTTCAGTTGCCCCCATCTGTATTACATATTATCGGGCTATTATGCTGTGGTGTCATCTGAAACCCAGCAAATAGGTCCTATATTACGCAAAATTGACTCTTGTGAGCTTTTAGCCATGCTATAATGATTGTACCCCCTTAAAACATACCTGGAGTTGTGTTTTGTTTCATTCACACATGTTTGAGTTATCTTTTATTATAATAACTTTGGACCAGCTGATTTTATTACACACAGAAGGTAGAAAATTCAGTGGGAAGTATCCTGTTTCACAATATGGCATTGAACTAATCTGTCCTGCATTTATTCCATTACAGACGGCCTATTTGGATACGTTTAATGCCAGACTGCGGAACATTCTAGGCAAAGCAATAACATCTCCATGGAGTCAAGCAGGTGACCAGAAAAATAACAGAGTGCACCACCTAAATAACTGCACAAACTAACGGTGAGAGAGGAAGACACTCATCTGAGGGTTTGCGCTGCACTGACCTGTGTGGGACACTAGAGGGAGCTCAAACACTATAACAGTCTTACATTTTCTTGCAGCCTCTAAATATAGAGAAATCAATTACATGTAATTAAACCTTGTAAACAATACTACAATACTCAGAAGCATTTATGATTTGAGTACAGTGCATTTGTGAAGTCCTGAAGCATTTAAGTAACATTATTTTTATATTGGTTACAGGATATGTTCTTGTTTTTAGCAAGCTTTTCAAGATTACAAGCCAGTACACTGAAAAAGTAATGGTAATGTCTCAGGGAAACATAAAGTACATCCAAAATAGGGTCCAAAAAGGGACAGCAGCTGCAGATCTGTACTTCCAAACTATTTCGATTTTGACTTTTAAATTGTGTCTTCAAGTCTGCAAACGTCTAGTATCTGTTAGCGTTTTATCTTTGTTGTTGTTGTTAATGCAACATCTAAATGCATTCAGTCTTTAAGTTCTGGTTTTTATTATGCATTACCGTTTGTGACAGGTTGTGGTCGACTTAAAGCTGCATTGTGTAACTTTTCTGGTGGAGAGTCCGTCAAATACTTTTCTCCATGGAGATGTTATTGCTTTGTCTGGAATGTTTCACAGTATGGCATTAAACCTTTCTATCTTCATTGAAACTAAACCAGACCAAGTTACAAGTCATATCTGTGGGGCGGCGATCTTCCTCACAATCAGAATGCCTGTTTTTCTAGGTATTTTTGAGCAGTAAAGCCACCTGAAGAGAATGTAAGGTAGATCTGTTTAATGTCATATTGTGGAACATTCTAAGCGAAGCAATGACATATCCATAGAACAGGGGTCACCAAACTTTTTTCTCTGGGGGCCACATTATTGCTTCTGGCTGTGATGGGGGGCCGGGGCGGGTAGGCCCTATAACAGAATTGTCATCCACAAAACAATATCAACACATAATTCTGGCACATATTTGTTTGTTTACTAGTGGTTTGCAAAAGTTGTAAGTACTTGACACTTTTAATTTGAAATACCACAGATATTCCATTTATTTATTTTCTAATAACAATAACATCAAAGGTAAGAAATATCATAATATAATAAACATAAGAAATATCTGTCCTTAACTGCACTACAGTACAGTACAGTGCACTGTCACTGTTTGATATTGAGCTTGAAAATTTGGTGGCAAATGTAAATATGCCATATAGTTATTTAAATATAAATATAAATATAATTTTTAATAAAAACAAAAAACAAAATACAAGATGCAGACATGTTATTATTTGCCAAAATTAATTAAACAATTTTTAGGATTGCCTCAAAGGGCCAGTTCAAGTGGTGGGGGCGGAGGTTTTGGGGGGCTGGTCAAAGGGGCATGGCAGGCTGGAGTCAGCCCGCGGGCCTTAGTTTGATGACCCCTGCCATAGAAACAAGCATGTGACAGAGCCCCAACCGAAAAGTTACACAGTGCACCTTTAAGGCCAACCAACGCATACGAGGCTTTTTGCTGAAATCCATGCTGTTTCTAAGTCCTTTTTCTCCTGCCATGTTTTGAGATGACAGGAGCATGTGTCTCTGACTGGTTAATCCACCTGTCCTCCAGTTTCTTTGTAAAGTTTTGTAAAAGTGTGTGTTTGTGGATGGCCGTGCTTTGTGTCGTGTCTAAAGTTGATCACGAGGTAGCGATATTGTCCTGGAGCTGACAACATTCTCTTTTTTACCAGTTGACACTAATAGCCACGGTCTGGAGGAGACTCTGCAGCCTTTTTTATGACTTCATAAGAAAAATAACTGACCTGATGATTCTGATTCTCCTGTTGTCTAATAAATTCTGTGAAACTTTTTTATGAATATATGTACACCTCGTCATACATGTGGCTACAGCGACTGAACACAGAATAAATACATTTAAAAGAGTTCAACGAGTTACATTTAAAAGGTGCCAAACTGGACCAGGTGCCATCAGACAGTATCAGCCACATCGAGCTATTTCAGCAGTTTGTCTTGAATCACTGATTTCATTTGGTCTGTTTTGAGCCGGTATTCTCCGGAGCTGCAGCACTGTAAATATTTGGTTTGTTTTATGCCATTTATTTTGTACAATACACATCCAAAACTCAATATTTAGTTTCCCTGTACTTTATTTACTGCTCAGCGGCCTTCTGTTCAATATTATTACGCAACAATCAGCCAAACACTTTTATTATTATTGATGGTTTTTTTTGTCAGTCACACCTCCAGTCTGTGACCACACACATTTATTGATAGAATTATTGGGTACTGGGGTAAAAAATGTCTAATATAATCCATATTGGACTTAGATGGAAATGTTGAAGTAGCCCCAGTCTTTGACACTTGTATCATGTGTTAAGTGGATGTTGAAAGTCATGTGTTCCTCTTCATAAAGTCTTTGAAATTCCAGAGAAAACTTTTTAAAAACTAGTTCTGTCATGTTCCTGGTGTTGATCTGATCCTGCAGTCAGGTGTAAATACTGAACAGTAAAAGGAACGGTGATTCCAGAATCGAGCAGGTGGAATATCTTTCAAAGTTAAGCATGGAAGTATCAACAGCTTTCACAAAGGCTGGATTTTGTAGGGATTATTTTCTATATTCACAACACAAACTTTCTTGTCATGGCACCCGCTCCATTGCAATGCACTGTACAGAGAAAATCCAGGTAACCTAATATTAAACCAGTGGATATTATAAGATGCTAAACATGATTTCCATGGTCACTAGAGTGACAGTGGGCAGTATAGACTAGTCACTCCTACTCCTACTCACGAAAATCAGGAAATATCGCTGAATTGTTAACTGTAATCAAAACTCTTCATGTCATTGTCATTTTATACCATCTTTCCGATAATCCACAATAATTTTAGATTTCAAAACCACCAATTTGGGACTTTTAATCAGAGCCTAAAGCTTTACTCTACTTTTCTCTGCTTAACATGAAACTTTTACGCACCTGTCAGTCATTTTTAGAGCTGCAGTTAAAAAGACATATCATCAAAGGTTCATGTTTTGGAAAAATCCTGTAAAATGATCTCCATAAAAACGGGTTTTCATATAAAAGCATTCATTGGGATAATTTCACCTTAGAATTTCCACATCAACGTTACATAATCCTCAGAGGTGTGGGAGATGTGTCATATCCATCTGATTTATGTGCGTGTTTAAGGTGGAACTGTCTTTAAAGTGGATTTCTGTCTTTAAGTTGGGGTTTCCCTGCCTGAGTCACTGGAACTTCACTGTACTTAGAATGAGTTTGTGAAGTTTATTATGCGTGGGATACTGTGTGAAATCTGTATTAATGTATAAGTCGAGAATTATAGGGAATATAGAGAAATAAATCATGTAGCTTACTTTATGGATCTTACAACTCAACTACAACCATTATTTATACAAAGTGTCTGTGTATGTGTATGTATATACCAATATGTATGCATGCTAATGTGAGCAGTGTAAACAACCAAAAGACTAAAACCAGAATATGTAAAAATTTTTTTTTACAAAGTTAAAATGGTCATGGGCTTTGGGTAATGACCGGAAGGACAAGATCGCGGATACAAGCGGCCGAAATGAGTTTCCTCCGCAGAGTGGCTGGGCGCTCCCTTAGAGATAGGGTGAGGAGCTCAGTCACACGGGAGGAGCTCAGAGTAGAGCCGCTGCTCCTCCACGTCAAGAGGAGCAGCTGAGGTGGCTCGGGCATCTGTTCCGGATGCCTCCTGGATGCCTCCCTCGGAAGGTGTTCCACCAGGTGGAGGCCCTGGGGAAGGCCCAGGACACGCTGGAGGGACTATGTCTCTCAGCTGGCCTGGGACCGCCTTGGGTTCCCCCCGGAGGAGCTGGAGGGGTGTCCGGGGTGAAGGAAGTCTGGGAGTCCCTGCTTGTTGCCCCCACAACCCGGGCCCGGATAAGCGGAAGAAAATGGATGGATGGACAGAAGTTAAAATATGCGGCCCAATGATAAAATATTAAAAGTCAATTAAAACAGTGGGGGGTTCTGGGGGAAATCCAATTTCAGAGTCTGTTCTCTAAAAACTAGGGATGCTTAGGCAGTTAAACATTATTCCACTGTCTCTCCCCTTTCATATTTCCCGTCCCTATAGTATAAATACTTTGCACCAATTGGCTCGCACCACCGGTCACTCAGTTCATTGGTTAAAAACAGATAAAGCTCAAATTTCTGGAGAGCAAGCAACAAGGACAGTGTTTCTTTCACTGTGGCTGGATACCGGAGCTTATGTTTATTGAATTTACATGAGAAGTAGCTCACTGGGTGGTTCACACCTTTGCATCCTCCTGCATCAGGACCACACCTGCATCAGGAGCGCACCTGCTCCTGCCACACTGGCATCTCCCTCGAGCTTATACAGCCTACAGAGGTCAGGAGCAGCAAGCACAGGGTGTGACATAAGATGGACTTAACTCTGTCAAAGGCGGTTTGACCCTCTGGAGTTGAGCTCCTCTTTGGTGTTCAGCAGATGGGTCAGTGGCAGGACAACAGTGGAGAAATTGCAGCAAAAGCTTCTGCAATTGCATGGACCTAGTCATGTGCAGAGGACAACAAGGCCTACACAAATCTTTTAGGTTTTATTGGGAAAAAGGTGCAGAATCACCTGAGACTAAATTAATTTAAAACTTGGCCATGACAAAGGACTTGATTTACGAAAGAAAATAGGTCCACAAAAACAGAATATTGAAGTCTGATTACAAAAATCACAAAATCCCTGAAAGGCAGAACAAAACATAATTATACATGGCCTCCAATTAAGTGGATGTTCTGCATTAATTAAAGCTGCACTATGTAACTTTCCTAGTGGAGGGAGTCTGGGTACACTGGTGTATGAATGATACAAATGCTTTGAGTGCCCTGAAGGTGCAAAAGCGCTGTATAAAAATGTGACCATTTACCATTAATTTACATGGTACACTGCCAACCATCACAAATCACTCACCACATTCATTGTAGGCAAAGTGTCTTGCCCAAGGGCACAAGGACACAATATGCACTGGTCATAGCTGGGTTCAAACTGCCAACCTTTGGGCTCATGGGTGAACACTTCAAATTATTTTAATTAAATTACTCACACAAATCTGTTTCATTTTACACAGTTTGCAGTGGTCCAAAGTTCTTCCTCACTTACCTTATGCATTCAGAGCATCCTAATTATTCACCACAATGAGTTTGTAAGAGCTTTTCAGACCAACAACTAGCATGACAACGAACACTTCCTGATTACCTTACTAATTAAATGCATCCCATGGACATATTTTGATCTCAAGAGCTTCTTATATAATATATCTGTACTGGAGCAAGACAAAAAAATTGGGTACAGTGCCTTTAAGTTGGCAGATCTTGTGAAATCCCACAACTCACGAAAAGCCTTAAATCACAAACAATCATTATGCCAATGTGTATAATATTAACTCTTACAATATATACTCTTTACTTTTCCATGCCTGTCTAATTATCAGAACACCCTCCTTCTACCTTCTCATTGCCTCCATTTAAAAGAACACTATTATCCTTTGAGCCGCTATATAAACAGTGCGAGATGGAAAATCCTCCCTCTCCGCGATAACATTTACTGTCCTTGTTCTCGACAGCGTGTGATTTCAAGTTTACTTAATGCGTGCGAAGACAAAAAAACACAAATTAGCTGACATGTTCCGGACAAACCACTATCAGACGCCTTTGCCTCGACTTGACGACCAGGGAGGAGAGCGCCAACTTCCCCCAGGGCGCTGTTTCATGAGTTCTGACTTGGCGAGAATGGATTTTGAACTTCCAAAAGCGTGGACTGAATTCAGAGCGAGTTACAGATGTGGTGTGGTTGTAGTCTTTATAACAGTGAGTCAAAATAAATGTCTTGACTTGAATAGGTCATTTGTGATTAATGGCTGTGTATGGAGTGTCCAGTAGTGTGTAATAAACCAAATGAGCATTTAGTGGGTTTGAATAGAAAATGTAATTGGAGCAAACTAAGCATTTACTTAAATATTTAAAGGAAAAAGTGGGCTAAAGGGTGAAGTCATGAGTGCGGGTGTACCCACTGTACCTAAACAAAAGAACGAGCGCGAGGAAAGAAAAAGGTTAAAGAGGACATACTATGTCAAATACACTTTTGTGAGTTTTTAACAATGTTATTGTGAGCTGGCCAAGTGGGATGATGTTTGTAGTTGCTTTTATTCAACTGTGCCCTGTATTTGATCTTTGTGTGTATTTTTAGGTTGGACGCCTAGAGATGATTGAGAGGGGAGGACGTACATGAGAGACCAGGACCCAGGGCGTCTGGAGGCCGCTAGAGTGATGTGCCAGGCTGACCAATGTGCAGGAAGGAGCAGCAAGCCAACACGAAACCAACCAGACAACAGCTCCATGAAGTATGGAGCAAATGAGAAGGATGAGAAGCCTGCTTGAACATACTGGGCACATGAGCTCAAGACTCCACAGCCATACCTGCCTGTGTGTTCATGTGTGCTGCTCCCTGTGTGCATATTCACATGTTTTATATGCTCACAGTGTGTTTAGCTTCTATGTGTTGTGCTTAGTTACTGTGTCTACACACCGTTATGTTTGTGCATTCAAAAAACAATTCACATTTATTGAAAAGAAATCCTTTTAAATGCATCCATTTATGTCTTCATTCACAGTGAGCTGCTCGGAGGTCGCAGTTGAACAGTGAGTGTAAAGACTGATACGTTTCGGTTTAGTTTAGTGTGTTCCACTAAGAGGCCTCTCAGTTTTGTAGTTTTGAACAGTTTGTCCCTGGACCTGTTTGCCGTTTAATAGGCCTGTCACAGTAATTACTATATCGATTTATCATTCAATATATAAAAGCTGGAACAATGTATTTTGGCTTAAATATTTATCATGGTTACATTTTATTTGTAATAGTGGGGAAAGTTTTGTTATTTTTGTTGTAATATGATAAAATTTGTGGTAGCATAAAGTAGTTTCAATCCATCCATTTTTTTTCCACTTTTTTCCAGGGCGGGTTGCTGAGGCAGGAGTCTGAGCAGGGAGCCCCAGGCTTCCTTCATGAACACCTCCCCAGGGAGGCGTCCAGGAGGCAACTGGAACAGATGCCCTCCCCTCAGCTGCTCCTGTCAGCGTGGAGAAGCAGCGGCTCTACTCCAAGCTCCTGCCACCCCATAGAAGAAAATAATTTTGACCACTTGTATCTGCGACCTTGTCGTTTCAATCATTATCCAAAGCTCATAAAATCAGTAAATTAAGAGCTTTGCCTTTGCCTTTTCAGCTTCACCACGACGCTTCGATACAGTGACCACATCACTGCAGACGATGCACCGATCCTCCTGTTGATCTCACGCTCTATCTTTACCTCATTCATGAACAAAATCTGAGATGCTTGAACTCCATGGCCTCTCTGAACTCCTTCAAGTTTTTGCCTCTGTGACCACACAAGCTGCAGCACGCTTGGCCCGTCCCACAAGTCAACAAGGCTCAATAGGACTTAGTCTTCAGCCTGACGCATCCGTTACTTCCAGTGTCCACCTCGGGTTCAGGGGTTGAGGCTGCAACAGGCACCAGAGACCTTATGGCTACAAGAGGCTGCAATGACATGTCCCCAGCCTTCCTCAGGATCTGACAGAAGCTCTCCCAGAGATGTGAGTTGAAGGCCCTGCTGACAGAGGGCTCTACAAGATGTTCCCAACAGACCCTCACGATGCCCTTGGGTCTGCCAGGTCTTTCCGGCTTCCTCCTCTGCCAGTGGGTCCAACTCACCACCAGGTGGTGCTCTACAGCTCTGTCCCTCTCTTCACCTACGTGTCCAAGACACGCAGACTGAAATTCAAATGAAACGCTGACACAGTCAATCATTGACCTCTGGTCCAGAGAGTCCTGGTGCCACGTGCACTGATGGACCTTCTGCTCATGACAGGCCTACCGTTTAACACCAATATTGTCATGAATAGTTGAACTTCTACATTTCAATGACTTTTCCTCTACTTTTTAAAAGGTTTTGTACACTACAACAGAAAGTGATCAAGTCTATGCACAGCTAGCTTCATGTTTACCACAATCCGACCTGAAAATTACAATTATAGATGTGGGGATTTTAAATTACAGTGTTTAAGCAAACAAAGAGTCAGCTGTCTTGTATACGTCACATACTACAAATCATAATTTCAGCAATAATTTTAATTTAAATTGCTTTCAGCAACTGTGGTTTTCAGGAACCACAAAGTTATCAAACTCTTGCAGAATTAAATGTGTTTTGGAGAGAAAACAACCATGTTATGGACATTAGTCACCATATATCTGGTTAGCCTCTGTTGTGTTCTTAATATTTTGATTCTGAATAGTCTATTGAAATAATAAACACAAAATTTGAGGTCCATAGTCTCTCTAGTCACTATCAGTCACATTCAAACATAAGCAAGGTGGGTAAAGTGTCTTGCCCAAGTACATAACACCATTGTTCAATGGACAGAGATGAGATCAAACCTACAACCTTGTGAACAAAAGACGGCTCTATAACTGTCACCCTTGATGATGTAAAAACTCCATTTAGAAGTAACATATTGGTTAAAAGTTCTGTTTTCACATCTCTGTTCTAATGTTGTTCTGCATATCCTGCATATTTAGAATGAGTTCTGTTCTCTCAAACAGAAAACACTCTGATTCACCTTGTGATGTGGTAATACAGGAAGTGCTCCACTGTGTTTTTAAACTCCACACACCTTCACTAGAATCATTTTAATCAGTTCAACTTTGGAATTGCCAAATTATACTAAACAAAAGGTAAAAGGAGCTGTTAACTTAAACTACCACTTCATGACATCACAAGGTGGAACAGAGTATTTTGAGCTTTGGACATGTAGACAGACTGATGATAAAGTGTTACTCAAACATGTGTGAATGAAACAAAACAACATGGCTTGAAGGTGCGTTTTGTAACTTTTCTGGAGAAGGGTCTACCAGATGCTTTTCCCCATGGAGATGTTATCACTTTGTCTGGAATGTTTCACAGTATGGCATTAAACCTTTCTATCTTCATGGAGACCAAACCAGGCCAAGTTACAGGATCTGATCTGTGGAGAGGCGACCCTGTTCACAGTCAGAATGTCAAGGTATTTTTGAGCTCTAAAACCACCTGTAATTCAATAAATACCTGCTAGAGGTTTTTCCCAAAATTTTCTTCATTTCAAAAGGCTGTAACTTGAAAGTAATAAGAGACTTTCTGTAAATTTGAGAAATATTAAGGATGACCCAAAGTTTATATAGGGATTAAATTTATCCATCTCATTTGCATATTATGACGTCATATGGCAGGGGCCATCTTGGATTATAGAATTTTCATGAAATGTCAGTTTGAATGATAAAATGCAGTACTTCTTTCCCCCAAAATGCCCCTTACCTTGTGTATGCTCATACATTGCAGCTCTGACTGCTCAGGTAAATAGTAATTCACTAGCAAGGACCACGCCACAACAATGAAATACGATAAAAATATATATTGACGGTGAATAGATGTGATGGCTGGGGGGAGACTCAGGGTGGGGGCTCCGTCTCCAATCCAAAATGGTCACCCAGCTGATTCGGAACCCCCTTCTCTTTAAAGATGATGTTTTCAGGCTGAAGGATGGATGAGAGACACGGGGTGGGAGGGAGGGAGTCGAGTCGAGAGAGCGGACACTGACGGTGTTGTCGGGATAGGCTGTATAAATAGGGCTTCTGGGTAATTGAAGGTGTGGTCGAGATGAGCTGTGGTTGGCTGGAGAGGAGGTTGAGGCGTGGTCCAGCTCTTGAATCTAAGTTAATCATATTAACTCCACATAGTAAACAAACTTTGTAAATCATTACTACTACTACTACTACTACTACTACTATTATTATTATTATTATTATTATTATTATTATTGTTGTTGTTGTTGTTGTTGTTTTGTTGTTGTTGTTGTTGTTGTTGTTTTTGTTGTTGTTGTTGTTATTATTATTGTTATTTAATAATAACAAATAATAATAACATTCCATAAATGATCGCAATCGCAGTTGGGATGCCCTGGACGCCCTCTGGAGAGTGGGCACTGAGCCCTGGGAAGTGGTGAGGTCCAGGCGAGAGAAGCTATAAAGCACGAAGCCGGAGCGTCGTCAGGGGTTGATTTGTTTGATAGCTGTTAATTGATTAACTGTCAAGTTGTTAATTTGTTAATCGTTCAGATGATCAGTTTATCAGTTGTTAATCAGTTTATAAGGCATTGATCATTTTACCATGAATCACCCAATACCATTATTATTGTTTATCTGTAGTTAATCATTTTATTAGTCATTAATCATTTAATCTTTCACAATAAATAATTAAGTGTAAATAAGAGTAATAAGTGATAAGAGTAAATAAATAAGAGTACATAAGTGATGTCGGCACTTATGTACAGCGGGCAGCAGGATGAACAGAATACAAACTGTTCTATTCTAGTTTGTGTTCTATTCATCCTGCTGCCATCTTGGCCAGCTAGATCCCACTTGTAAAAGGGGTATTTATTTAATCTCATGAATAAATAAAAAAAAACTTTTGTTTGACCAGAAAGTGAATTATTTTGTAACAAATTATTCCTCACCCACGGCCTAATATACAGGGTACAGGGTGCGATATGACAAAAGATTTTAAGCAATATCAGTGGAGTTGCATTAATCTTTATGAGGTCTTTGTCCCCACCAGATATTCAAATAATTTAGCAGAGGTGGGGAGGGGGGGAAATCGCATCCTGAATATATGTGCAAACAAATTCCAGAATGTAAAAACATTTTATAAACTACACTACATAAAATACACACAATCTTATTTAATCAACATTTATTTCAAAATAAAACATTTCACAGGATATGAATATCATATGTACTTCCTCATTTATAAAAGTGGAGGTCACATGTTTCCGTTCTAGCCTCCTACGACCTGGCATCCACATACGTGGATATCACATTTGGGGTCATGTAGACCACAATATTAACATTTGGTGCACAAGGTCCTGGCATCCACATATGAGGACATTATACTGCCACTTTCTGGTTGCAGAAGAGTATAACACATTACAGGTTTGATTCAAGATGGCTGCCAACACCTCCTCAAGTTCAGATGGCAACTTCAAATCAAAACCTCGCCAAGGTAAAAAAAAAAAAATCAAATTTCATGGCTGATTCATGTTCAGATATGCATATAAACATCAAATGTTTACTGTGGAAGTCAATTTTTTAAAAAGTTAGTAACTGTAATGATTTACCATGCCGCTAAACATGACGTCCACAAATGTGGACAGAGGGACTTAGTTTAGATTAAAAAGTGCTAAATGCTAACATCAAAATGTGAGAATTAGATTGTGTTTTGAGATGATTTTTTGTAGAAAAACAGTATGAACAGATTACAAGATGCTTTCAAACAGATTAGCATTGCAGCAATGCTATGTGCTAATTCTATAGCACATAGCATTAGCAGTATTCGCATTAGCATAAATAAATCTACATGCAATTTTTATTTGATTTTTCTCTTGGTGTTTTTTTCCCCAGAGTGTTTATCTGTGTCACAAGCTATGGAGTTATTGTTTTCATTTGATGGAAGCAACTCAGAGGTGGAAGATGATCCTGTGGGGGATCCTGAATATCCTCAGCACAAGTTACCAGCAAAGATGGAAAGATCTGCGCAGTGAAGTGGTATGACAATAAACCTGTATTGATGATGTCTGCAGTTCATGGTAAAGAGCCAGAAGACACCTGCCAGAGATGGGACAAAAAATTAAAACGATATGTGACCATCTCACGACCAAGTATTGTCTGTGAATACAGCTCCAAGATGGGTGGAGTTGACCTCATCGATAGAATGATGAGTTACTATCGCACGTGTGGCCGGACAAAGAAATGGACACTGCGGATGCTAATGCACTTTACGGATCTGGCTTTAGCTAACAGCTGGCTACTGTACCGCAGAGACCTCACTGTACTTGGCATGCCAAGGAAGAACATCACGCAGTTCCTTGAATTTCGTATGGAAGTGGCCATGACCTTCTTGGCTCAGCATGACAATGAGAACTCTGACTTTTCAGAGCAGGAAGATGACCCAGAGGTTTCAGTTCAAGGCAAAGTGCGTCCAGTGGAGGCTGTGTCCCATGTTTCAGTCCGCAGGAGAGCTAATGCACATCTGCCAGAGGTGGCAAACCTGAAAAATGCAGCACGTTGCAGAGCAAAAGGCTGCTCAGGGAAAACTCGAGTGCGGTGTGTTAAATGCAAGGTGTTTCTCTGCTTACAGGCAGATTGCAGCTGTTACACAGCCTTTCACAAATAGGTGAAAACATTTTCACACAGGCAAAAAAAAAGTTTACAGTAGTAGTTTTGCAGTGCCATGTTCAAAAAAGTTCAGAATGTTTGAGAATTTTTTTTGTATGTTACAGACATGCATATTCCTGCAACTGTTAGCAGCACTTCAAATGAGCAAAATTGTTTCTCATTTTTTATTTTGCACTCAGGAAAAATGTTTAGGCCTCAAATAAACAGATTTGCACACTATTACTCAATGGTGACTTTATTGTATTCTATCAAAATTTTAAACGAATGTCCACATATGTGGACATCATTTTTCTCAGAAACTACATCATATCAAACAATGATTCTTTGTTTTTGCAATCATTAGGCCCTAATCATCCCTAAAAGCATGGAGAAATTAATAATGCATGCCCTGACTGAGTTCGGGTCTTAAGAGGCTAGAGAGGAGCTCCACTTGCCCGTACGTCTGCAGCCTCTTGGGACGTGATTCTGAGTCGGGGATGTAGTATGGCATGTCTGCTATCTAATGGACGGGAGCTCAAATGAAATTTGACACCCTATTTGACAAAATCTGACGTTTTATTCAGTGCGGCATCTTGTCGTCTTAAGGAACCATGTAAAGGAGCTGATTTGGTTTGGAGGCAGGCGCTACTGACACGCACTTCTTATTACATCAAGAAGACCGCTTATTGTTTGGTAAAACACGTTCGTCAGTTACCACAACAATTTTAACCAGTTATTTTAAACGATGTAGACGCAGACTCTGGCAAGTAATGCACAGCGCACTTTTTACATTATTGCTGTTGATCCTCATCACACTACCCCTGCGAACTTGCCTGTTTGGACCGACACATATTGGATACCCGGAATCCTGAATGTGGGGAAGCATCGGCTGAACTGGGCTACTTTAAACCGCGGCCCGTCCAATTACACACAGGATTATACCGATGCCATAAACCCACCTTACAACCCGATGGGCCTTTACACAGTATACTCTTCCGTGCTGGGCCATGGGCAGGCCTCGGCAGGCCGAGATAAACATTCCACCAAACACCAGAGGCTTACCTCTCCGTCCCGAGAAATTCATGGATTTATCCTGCTGACTCTACTGCTGTCGGGCGACGTTCATCTAAACCCAGGACCAGTTATTCCGGGGATATCAAACATTGCTGGTACTGAGACATTTCCAGACTCTAAGGAAACAGCTTCTCTGGAGGTGAGTGATTATGGGACACCTATACCCGATGCTTGCAGTGCGGCTTCAATTGCAATTGACAGCTGCGACTTTAAATCCACAAACGTCTGTGAAAACGACGCCAAAGACTTTAAAGCTACCTCCGTTCCGAGCTGTAGGAATCCTGCAGTGATCAAGCAGCGAACTTCCTACTTATTCCAAACTGTCAATCACGCAAAGGTTATATGGGACCCAAAATTGAAACCTAAAGGGCTTTTTGGTGGACATTTAAACGCCAGAAGTGTTGTCTCTAAGACTGACCAACTGAATCACTTACTATCCAACTCCAACTTAGACTATTTATGTTTGTCTGAGACATGGCTACAGCAATCAACCCCCGTCAGTGTTTTTTCTGTACCCGGATATCAGTGTTTCCGGCGAGACCGAGTTGGGGGGAGGGGAGGCGGGGTTATGATCTATGTTAAAGACGGTATTAAATGTGAGCGTATTACGCTCGGCGCAGCAGACACACTAGAGCACGTTGCCATAAGAGTTGTATTGGGTCAACAAATGTCTTTTATCTTAATTGCATTTTATAGACCACCAACAGCAAACGAGTCTTTTTATAATCTCTTTGCCAATATGTTAAAACAATGCAAACAAAACAGAGAGATTATTATCATAGGTGATTTTAATGTTAACTGGGAGGACAAAGGGAAAAGGAGTAAATTAAAAACCATAATGGATAAACATAACCTGCAGCAACTGGTTAAAGGACCAACAAGGATGTCGAAGACCTCAAGGACAATGTTGGATCTTGTCTTCTCTAATAAACCAGAGAGGATAACAAAAAGCTACAATCTCCTCACTGGACTGTCTGATCATAATTTAACATTAGTAGCAAGAAAATTAACAAAGAATAGATTTCAGAGCACACCACATCATACAGAAACTATATCATACATACCTAAAACCAAACAACCTGCTTATGAGACTGAGATTAATGGCCTGGACTGGGAGGATGTTCTTTCTACAGAGGACTTGGTTCATGGCTGTGACTTGTTGGCAGAGAAGTTGAAATCTGTTAAAGATAAGTTTACTGTGGAGTCCAAAAGAAAACAGAGAAAGAGAGTAACCCTGCCCTGGTTTAGTGACACTATATGGCAAATGATGAGACAAAGGGATTTAGCCTTAAAAGATATTTTAATTTATAAAGGTTTGCGAAACAAAGTTGTCAATGAACTGAGATTAGCTAAGTCACGTTTTTATATTCAAGTAATAAATGAGGCTAAGGGAAACAGCAAAGACATTTGGAAACACATCAATAACCTCATAGGGCGTGGAGGACACCACACAGAAAACATACAACTAAAATCTCAGGGTAAATTAATAAAAGACAATGGTTCCATTGCAAGTATTTTTAATTCATTTTTTATTGAGGCTGTTTCTGAGTTAGGCAATCATTTTAAGAATAATAATATCACACCTGTTGTTTCCCTACATACTGAAGCTGACCAGGGCTTCAACTTAAAAGCCACCAATGAATCACACATTAAAAAGATTATTGGTTCCTTAAAAACTTCTAAAAGTAAAGATGCTTTTCATATGGACAGTATACTCTTAAAGAAACATCTGAACACTCTAACACCCCCAATCACACACTTAATCAATCTCTCCATAACACAAAGCTGCTTCCCCGATAACTGGAAGCATGCAGTTATCACACCCATTTTCAAGTCTGGAGATCGTCATGAGCCAAATAACTACAGGCCAATAAGTATATTACCAGTACTCTTAAAGGTTGCAGAGAAGGTAGTTATTCAGCAGCTAACAACACACCTAAATACCTGCAACCCAGGTCTAAGCAATATGCAATTTGGTTTCAGGAAGAACTACTGTACTGAAACAGCTGTTTTACATTTCACTGAAAAAATCAGAGCACAGCTTGAAAAGGGTGGCGTTGTTGGGGCTGTATTCCTAGACCTGCGTAAAGCCTTTGATACTGTAAATCACAATATTCTCACCTCCAAACTGTCTTACTTTAATTTTTCAACACAAACACTGACATGGCTCTCCTCATATCTTTCAAATAGGGTGCAATGTGTCAGAGTCAAAGATGAATACTCCAGTTATGTAAAAAATACAATGGGCGTGCCTCAAGGATCTGTGTTGGGTCCTCTTCTTTTTAGTTTGTACATCAATGACCTTCCACAATACTGTAATGGAATTGATGTACAACTGTATGCAGATGATACTGTCCTGTATGTACATGGTAAAAACGCTCTGGTAGCTGCTGAGAAATTAACAAATGCTATGCAAGGTGTGGCTCAATGGCTTGAGCAGTCCTGTCTTACTCTGAACATCAGTAAGACAAAGGGCATGTTCTTCTGCAAAAGTAAGGGACAGACTCCAACTGCAAGCATTAAAATTAGGCATGAATCCATTGACATAGTTACTGAATTTAAATACCTTGGTGTAACACTGGATTCTAAGCTTAACTTTAAAAAGCATATTAAAAAAAAATGACAAAAACAATCAAATATAACTTGGCAAATTTCAGACACATAAGATCGTCGCTTCCTATGGATGTAGCCAAAATATTCATGCATGGTCTTATTTTTACACATATTTCATATTGCATCACTTGTTGGGGGCAGGCCAGTGAATCTACTATTAGACCACTAAAATCACTATATAAACAAGCCATAAAAATTCTTGATAAAAAAACACTTCACTATCACCACTGCCATATTCTAGAGAAACATAATTTATTAAACTTTGAAAACGTCAGAGCTTTTTCAAGCGTATGTCTTGTGTATAAGATTCTAAATTGTCTGGCCCCAGCTTGTCTCTTGGAGTTTGTCTGTCACCGCCCTGCTGGTTCAATACGATCATCAAGAATAGCATCTGTTTATGACTGTAGAATACCTTCATATCGTACAGCTTTTGGACAATCTTCATTCTCTTTTAATGCCACAACACAATGGAATGCACTAACAAGTGACTTAAAGAGCTGTCTCTCCATCAGCAGCTTCAAAACACAGCTTAAACTTTTACTAAAAAACAGTCAAAACTGCAATCATTGACTTATGGTGCTGACAGAATGTGGTTGTGTGTATGTGGGTGTGTAGGTGTGTGGGTGTATGTGGGTGTGTGTGTGTGTGGGGGTGGGGGTGGGGGGGGGGCTTGTGTAGATGATTTGTTTTTATCTTGTATTGTATTGTATTTTGTATTTATCTGTATTTTTATGTTTATATGTTTTTATGTCCTGCCAGGGACCACAGATGTAAATTAGCCTGAGGCTAACTCTGGTGCAATGCATTAAATGGCAACATTTATGTTTTAATTGTAAACTAAACTAAACTAAACTAAACTAAAAACTAAACGAAGGTCACATCACTCCCTTGTGCACTTCCCATGTGATCTTGTTCAGTAGTATCTCTCTGTAGTGTTCTAATTTCTTATAATTTTCTAGCAGCACTTTGCATGCATCTAAGTTATAAATACTCTTATTTTTTTTTCCTATGAATGACCTCTGGAATATCATTTTCCATGGCGCTCCAAGCCAGGAAAAATGAAACACTTGTGTTAGGTGGAAAGCCCCATAAAGCTGTCTATTTTTGCATTTAAATGTATCTTGATAACATAATAAGTATGGAGCCACGTTCAAAGGAGAGAAGGAGGGAGGGAGATATGAGAAAGAAAGACAGAGAGCTATGAAGAAAAAGAGAGAGAAGAGAGGAAGATATAAAGAGAGAGAGGAAGAGTATGAGAAAAAAGAGAGAGCTATATACAGAAAGACAGAGAGAGGTGGGATAGAAGGGGGAGTGAGAGAAGAGAGGAGGAGAATGATAGAGAACTTCAGGTAGGGAGGTAGAAAGAGACGGACTGAGGGAGATGAGAGAAAAACAGAAGGAGAGAGAGTGGGAGGGAGGGAGAGAGACAGAAAGAGGGGAATAAAAAAGAGGGAGTTTGAGAGAAGAGAGAGAAAGAGAGAGGGAGACAGTATAAAGGCAGACAGAGAAAGAGAGGGAGGGAGAGAGAGAAAAAGAGAGGGAGCTGTAAAGAGAGAGAGTGAGGGAGAGGAGATCGAAAGAGCAGGGAGAAAGCAAAATAGAGATAGGGAGGAAGAGAAGGGAGAGTTAGAGAAAGAGAGGGGAGAAAAATAGACAGAAAGAGAAAACTTCAGAGAGAGGAGAGAGAGAGAGGGGGGGAGGAATACAAAAGAGGGACTTTGGCAGAGGAGAGAGAAGAGATAAGAGAGATAAGAAACAAAGAGGGGGATGGGGGGGTAATTACTAGTGTTCCTGAGACAAAATAGAACGTAACAGAAAGGAGAGAAAATGTTGATTAAACGAGTGCCTGGACTGAAGAGGTGCCAGCCCTTTTCCACAGCACACAGGAAACTTGGAGCAGGAGAGAAGTTTAGGAGCCAGGAAACAGCCACACTTCACTCATGTTTTATCATAAATGTCCACAACTGTTTAGGATTTATTTAATAGGTGAAACTCTCCAGCTAAAGTAGCACTGGCCAAGAGCAGCCCCAGATCTGCTCCTGAGAGGGTACTGAAGGATGGGTCAAATGCAGAGGGCAAACATTTCTACAGGGACAATCCTTAAAGGTCCTATATTACGCAAAATTTACTCTTGTGAGCTTTAAGTCATGTTAGAATGTTGTTTCCTCATCACAAACAGACCTGAAGTTGTGTTTTGTTTCATTCACAACTCTTTATTAGTCTGTCTACATCTCCAAAGCTTTTGCATTCACTTCAGCACTTCCTGTATCACCACATGACATCACAAGTTGGAACAGAGTGTTTTCTGTTTGAGAGAAGAACTCAGCCTAAATATGCAGGATTTGTGTGTTAAACATGTGTGAATGAAACAAAACACAACTCCAGGTCTGTTTGTGATGAGAAAACAACATTAGAACAGATCAGAAAATAGTGTAATATGGGCCCTTTAATGTTAAAGATAAGGGACATTTAGAGCTTTCTCCCATGTTATAATGCTCTTCCCTCATCAAAAACATACCTAAAGAGGTTTTAGATGTCATCCATGCATGTTTGGGTAATCTAGTGATCTCTCTCTGGCCCTAGCTGTAAGATTCTTTACAAGGCTCCACCCACAAGCCTACATCAGCCACGCTCCCACATGACAATTCTTCATAAATATACAAAAACATGATACAAAACAATACAATAGAACTTGACAAACCTGATGTAATAGTTTCATTAGCGGGATGCATCCTGATTGTGTTGTGATAGTGCTCTGAAGGGGGAGTGACTTAGCGTGGGGAGCAAAGGGAGGGGGAACTCAGAGTATAATAAATTAAAGTTGTTCAAATATGTTGTTTTTGGCAAATATAGCATTTTCTAAAGTTCACTTGAAAACTACCGCCTCATGACATCACAAGGTGGAACAGAGCATTTTGAGCTTTGGAGATGTAGAGATGACTAATTCTAAAGAGTTACTCAAACATATGTGAATGAAACTAAACACAACTCCGGAAACGTTTTCAAGAGGATAACAGGATGACTTAAAGCTCATGTTTAATATAGAACTAATGCCATACTGCGGAACATTCAGGCAAAGCAAGTACCTCTCCTTGCAGACACGCAACTGGGAGACATTCCAACAGAAAAGTTACAAAATGACCTTAAAAACACGGAATAAAAAACCTTTGGCTAAGATGAAAAACATGACAAGAACAGATGCTTATTTCATATAGATTTTTTTTTTTTTTCCACAATGACAGATTTTTGTAAGTTATCGTCCCTGTAGGAATATTTGTCCTTCAAGTTTGACCACCGTGCAGTGGGACCAAATCTCCAGATCTTTAGACCAGCCAGGTTCTTCAACTGTTTCAATCCACCAGCCATAAAAGTCACTGTCAAACTCAAAACGTCATTTAGAGAAGTTATGTTTTTGTACCGTGCTGTTTTTTATATTACTTTTTTAACAATAACGATCTTTGTTTTATTATTTCCTTTTAATATCTTTATTGCAACGTAGATTTCTTATGCACACAACTACTACTACTACTACTACTACTACTATTACTATTATTATTACTACTACCACTGCATTTATTGTGTGTTAAAGGTCCTATATTACACAAATTTGACTTTTTTGCGCTTTTAGCCATGTTATAATGTTGTTACCTCATCAAAAACATACCTGGAATTATGTTTTGTTTCATTCACACATTTGAGTAATCCTGCATTATTAGTCTGCACATCTCCAAAGCTCAAAATGCTCGATTCCACCTTGTGATGTCATGTAGTGGTAGTTTTCAAGTTAACAGCTACCTTTGACCTTTTGTTCAGTAGAGATTGGCAATTCCAGGTCTGAAATAATCCAAATGATTCTCGTGAATCTGTATGGACTTTAAAAACACACTGGAGCACGTCCTGTATTACCACATGACATCACCAGGTGGAACAGAGTGTTTTCCATTTGAGAGAAGAATAAAATATGCAACTCCAGGTTTGTTTTTGACGAGGAAACAACTTTATAATGGCCCTTTAATATCTTTATTGCATTCATTATTTTTTATGCACCCCTGTACTACTGCATTTATTGTGTGTTAAGAACCTACAAATTAAATTCTTTAAACCTTTAACTTACTGACAATATTTTTAAACTTAATCACTTGTAACATGCACAAATTACTCAAGGTAGCTCTGTTTATCTGTCTACTGTAGTTATCTATCTCTCTATTAATCTTCTAGAATCATAAAGGCCCTTTCTCTATAGTTTTGCAAACATATTTATTGCATAAGCAGCTCAAAATAAGTGCCTAGTTGTAAAGTGTTTTATTGTCCGAGAATCAGGAAGTGAGATGCTTCTAAACTCATCACTGTGAATAGTTAGGATGTCCTGAATGCATAAGGGAAGTGAGCAGTAACTTTAGAACACTGCAAACTGTTTCAAATGAATTAGTTCTGTTTTCGCATTTTTAAAACAGTAAAAATCAGGTACGGCACCTTTACTGTGTTTATTTTAAGTAGGTGGAACAGAGAAGAAGCCCATTCGCCCAAAAACCCCCCATCGCCAGTGAATCGAAACCATGACCTTCTTGCCATGAGGTGAAAACGCTAACCACTCTGCCACCTTTGCCGTGCACAGTTAGTAATCCAGACTTTACACCCCGACAGAGGAGCGCGACGTCATTATAGGCCCCGCTCCAGTTTACAGGAATATAGTTACTGGAACAGCAGCCGCATGCACACTGACATCACCCCTTTAAAAGCTGCTATGCTAATGTCCGCTAGCCAAAAACATATGCCACATGTAGCCCCTCCCCCACCTGAGATCCCCACAGGCCAATGAGCAAACAGCCTCCCTCTGTATGATTCTGCACAGGGTTCGGTTCAGGGTATGTTCCGTGGTGTTGCTCAGAATAGAAGAATGAAGATTGGCCAATGTTGATATTTGGAAATGGTTTTAACAGCCACAAATTGATATGACTAATGGGATAAACGAGCGAATGTTCCAGGACTGTTCTGTGGTTTCTAAGAGTTGTATAATGAAGATCCTCGGCCAGAGGATTTACAAACTCAAGACTCATCGAAAGGCTCCAGTTTGTTATAGGCCCTAGTTTTTAAAATGTGTCAGTGTGTTTTGGCACTAATCCAATTTGTTTTACTTTTAAAATGTGTTCATGTGTAGCCACCATCATAGAATACTGGTACATGTGTACTGGAGTTTGAAATAGGAATAAAATGACTACAGGACCAGTTTACACACTTGTTTTAACAGTGAAAGGAAACACACAGATTTGCAGGTGGATAGAGAAGCCAAAAATGTTGAACTTAAACTTTAAAGCTCTGTGTGACTTTCTGGAGGCTGCACTATAACTAAACTAAACTAAATATTACAGCCCAAAAGAACAACATTTTCATGGAAACAAGTTCACTCGCAGTAAGGACACATGCAAGTAAATCATAGTACTCATCTATAAGTACATAGGTAATGACCCAATAAATTACAAAGTAAAAATTAATTTAGGAGAAAACTAGGCTACTACTAGTGGAAACTACCAGAGGAAATGTGCATTGTACATATATTAAATTATTGATCCTCACCACAGGGTGACTGTAATACTGTAACTCCAGTTTCCAACATGGCTGTCAGTCATCCAAAACATTCATAATGAGGAAAAATACTCCAGAAGTTTGAAAAAGCAAATCAACTGTGTCTACATCTGTTCATTTTGCTGTACTGTATTCACTGTAAAACATGCACATAAAGATCTTTCATATTTGTATGAACTGTAGGAAACATAATGTATTAGAAATAGTAATATTTTATTGCATTTTACTGCTTATGTTAATGATGAACTAAAATAGTCTGCCCGTGGGTTGCAGACGTTAAGTAGCAGTAGCTAAATGTGGTACAGTTCATCTTTTCATTTGAAAGATTAATGCATTTGTGCACGGTCCCTGACAAATAAAGAATAAACTAAACTAAACATGATATCTGAGCATTTTAGCACCACCGGTCAGGCTGTTATCACTTCAGTATTGTTGCAGTGAAGCGTCCAATTCCCATGAAAACATCCCCGTGAGTCTGTGGCCGTGTCTGAGGCTGTCTGCAGGTCATAAAGACACATATGCAAAACTGTGAAATCCCATGTCTTTTTAAGATGCAGCTCCACGCCTCACATAAACACAGGAAACGATAAAACGCTCCATAAACTTCCCCCGAATCATCTGAAATACTTGGCTCCAAACTTAGCATTGTAACTGGACTTTCTTTGTTCCATCAGGGCCAAATGTGGGTTTTTATCAAGTCCTGGCTGAGCTGTGGGATAGGTTCTGGTTCAGATCCTGGTTGGGTTCTGGTAGCTGCCTCAGGTCCAATAAAAAGGTTCTTTAAGTTAATAGTTAAAATTAAAGTTATAAGGCAGTAGCCAATGTCTTGTGTTGTATCGGTGAAATGTTTTATTGCTAATAAAATATAAAGTTTTTTAAAGAAAATGGACTGAAACTTAGACTGTAAATGCAGATTTGAGGTTTGAAATAGATTATTAACTGTATGTATTTTTAACATTGATTCAGTCCAGCACAAACAACGTACTATCATTGTGCCCCTGGGCAAGACACCTCCCCAACATTGCTTACTCCAGCTACCCTACATGTCACTGGTCCACTGTGACAATGCTGTTTCAGAAAGTTTGTGTTTAAAAATATAAACGTATTTAGTTCACAATTGCAAAAGATTTGATTCTGTGTGAAAAAATCCTAAAATATTTGGCTTCAAACTTGGAATTGTAACTGGACTTTCTCTGCTCCATCAAGTTCAAATGTGGGTTTTTATCAAGTCCTGACTGAGTTCTGGGAGAGGTTCTGGTTTAGGTCCCGGTTGGGTTCTGGTAGCAGCCTTGGGTCCAATAAAAACAGTTCTGTAAGTGAATAGATAAAGATATGTGTAGAGATATGTGTATCTCAGAAATTACAGTTTACAGTATTGCTAGAAGATTTGAAAGTTTTATAAGAGAAATACACTGAAACTTAGACTGTAACATGCAGATTTGAGATATGAAAATGATTTTTAGTAGCTGTCTGCAGTTTACAATGATTCAATCTCAAGAACATCGATTACAGCTGTTGTGTCACTGGGCCAGACACTTCACTGTGCACTGTGATTATGTTGTTTCAGAAAGTTTGTGTTGAAAAATCAAAACTATTGAGTTTGTCATTGAAAAAGATTTGAGAAGAAAATCTGAAAATATTTGGCTCCAAACTTGGAATTGTAACTGGACTTTCTTTGTTCCATCAGGTCCAAATGTGGGTGTTTATGAAGTCCTGGCTGAGTTCTGGAATTGGTTCTGGTTCAGGTCCTGGTTGGGTTCTGGTAGCTGCCTCAGGTCCAATAAAAACTGTTCTGAAAGTGAATAGAGAAAGATATGTGTAGAAGCTTACAAGGCAGTGTCAGGAGGCATTGTTTTTTATCAGCTTGTTGAAATGATTTAATGCTAGAAAAATGGAAAATGTTATAAAGGAAATTGACTGAAGCTTGTGAACTTAGTATTTGAAAGATATATAACTGTGTAGTATTCATCACAATAATTCAATATAGCCTACTGCTGTTGTATCACTGGGCAAGACACTTCACCCATATTGCAAACTCCAGTCGAGGAACCCTATGACAATCCTTGATCCACTTTCAAAAAATAAAACTAAAACTATAATTTGTGTGGAAAAAATCATCTGAAAATATTCTGATCTCCGCATTCTAACTGGACTTTCTTTGTTCCATTGGGTACAAATGTAGTTTTTTTTTTTTTTTTAGGTTTCACAAACTTACTCCAGCTACTCTACGTGACAATCATTGGTCCACTGTGACAATACTGTTTGAGAAAGTCTGTGTTTTAAAAAAACAAAAACAAAAAACTACTGAGTTCATTGTTGCAAAAGATTTGATTGTGTGCAGGGAAAAAATCAGAAAATATGTGGCTCCAAACTTGGAATTGTAACTAGACTTTCTTTGTTCCATGAGATCTAAATGTGTTTTTTTATCAAGTCCTGGCTGAGTTCTGGAATTGGTTCTGGTTCGGATCCTGGTTGGGTTCTTAAAGTTTCCCAGGGTCCAGTAAAATGGTTCTCCAAGTGAATAGATAATGATACGTATAAAGATTTATTAGTCAGTGTCAGTAGCCATCATTTTTTATTGTATGTCTGAAATGATGTATTGCTAGAAAAATAGAAAGTTTTATAAGGGACTGAAACATCCATTGAAATAGACATTTTACATTTTACATTTTAGTGTAGCATTCATAATAATGATTCATCATCATCCAACGAACATAGCCTTAAACTGGGAAAGACACTGTGACTAGGCTGTTTGAGAAAAAAATGTTGAAGAAACTATTCTTGCAAATAATGAATCATTGGGGAAAAATGGATTGCATGGGGGAAAAAAACTGGTTGGTACTTGAATGTGAGACTGCTGGGACTATCAGCTGCTATTGTGTCTAGGCAAAACACCCACATTGCCTAGAATGAGTCTGGTGTCTGTGTGTGTGTGGGTGTGTGTGTGTGTGCACATGCTGGTGGTGGTTGGAGGGGCCTCGCTTCTGCCAGTCTATCCCTCAGCTGTGGTGAGTGAATGCACAAAATTGTAAAACATCTTTGAGCATCTGGTATTACAAAGCTGAAACTTCCATCTAGGTACTTAACTGAAGCAAATCTTGAGGGATAAGATCAATTCATTTTGCAGTGACGGCCTTTGGATTGTGAGAGAACCACCTGTGGTTTAGCCTCTGCTGCAGTGGGCTAACATCTCTAGCCCCGTCGTCACATCCAGTGGGAGCCACAGTCACAAACACAAAGTCCAGCAGAAGTTGTCTGGTTGTTAACGAAACATGCAGGTTAGTAAGTCCAATTGTTCTGACCCAAATTTCAGTCAAATTCCAGATGTAGAAATTGAGTCCTTTGTAATTGGTCCATCGACACTTAGAGACCAACTGCCAAATCTTCATCGACTTAAATCAGGACTAGCTAGTGCATGCTTTAGGTTTCTTTTGGTAACTAACTTGAATCTGGGGTAATGAATTATTTCAGGCTAAACACATCTAATAAGAGACAACCACAATTGTTCCTAACTTAGCCACTGCTCCAAACTACTCAGGCTTGTTTACACATGTATTCATTTGACTTCATCACGGCCATCCATTTGTGGTCCATACTGGGATGTTTGTTTAACAGTTCATCTCCTCCAGGTCACGGTCTGAAGGAGTCTGTCTTTTGAAGTTATGATTACACATTCACATCTTGAGCTATCTGCCCCATTACCCAAGACTCTTACTCAAAACATATGGATGGAGGTACTTCCTGGTTTTTAACAAGAGTTTTTACTGATGCCACAGCCTGATGTTTTGTTGTTCACATGTGTGGCACTAAAATGAAAGATTTCCGAGCATAAAAGTTTTACAGTTCGCATCTTGTACTGTGTATTTTCTGTCTAATGTCGGACATGTGATGAATTTCGGGGAACTACATTAAATATTGATATTAGCTTCACATGACAACACAACATTCTCTATAGATTAAAACTGACTGCAGATTTGGTGACCTGGTATATGGAGCCTAAATATCTCTGTAATTAGGGCATAACCACATGAAACAAAAAAGTGCAATGTCCTCTCTGACAGTATAAATAAATAAAGCTGAAATGTACATTCATATCTGTCACGATAATGATTATGATGTCACAACAATAATTCTGATCATCAAAACTGTCACAGATAATTTAATCTGATAATTAGAAGCTCAAAATACAGCGATACATGCTTTTTCTCTGAGATGTACCCCAGAAGAGTTAATGTGAATGTGAGTACCAGGTCATAGGAAATCTATAATTCATTTATATTGATCTTATGAGGAGACTACAGCCCAATACCGTGACTTCAGATTTGTAAATATATTTTTAAAGACTTTATATGTATGGGCTCTATTCACGTTCACGTCACAAAAGACGTTTGGAAACATGTGGATGATGACTTCCTTTGGGCTCTGTTGGTGATAGTAACTCTGACTATAAATGGCTCGGTTTTCTTCATCTAGATGTCATTGTATTCTTACTTTTTTCATTTTATAAATTGCCTATTAATTTGTGTATTATGTTTTATCTAACTAAAAACTAAATAAAGAAAGAAAAGATGTCTGGAACACCTCGGCATGTCCCACCGGGAGGAGGCCCCAGGGAAGACCCAGGACATGCTGGAGGGACTATGTCTCTCTGCTGGCCTGGGAACACCTTGGGTTTCCCCCAGAGGAGCTGGAGGAAGTGTCTGGGGTGAAGGGAGTCTGGGAGTCCCTGCTTAGACTGTTGCCCCGCGACCCGGCCCCGGATAAGCGAGAAAATAGATGGATGGAAGATGTCATTGTAGCGTTCTGTTATGTTCGGCAGATCGACAGTTCCAACCAGCTGCCTGTGAGTGACACTGAAGATGCGATTAGAGTCACGTCCTCCATGGAAAGCTTTGGCAGGTTGTGAAGACGCTGCTGCTGAATCCACAGTTTTATCACATGCCCAGTGTCGATAACTACACCGGAAGTCGTCATCTGCATGTGACCTGGCTGAGTGGATCCTGGACTACCTCACAAACTGGCCCCAGTTTGTGAGAGCCCAGGACTGTGTGTCTGACCTCATGACCTGCAGTGTGGGAGCGCCCCAGGGCACTGTCCTCGCGCCCTTCCTCTTCACCCTCTACACTGCAGACTTCAGACATAACACGGACAGCTGCGTCCTGCAGAAGTTCTCTGATGACTCCGCCATCATCGGTCTCATCACGGACGATGACGACGCGGAGTACAGAGGAGTAACGCAGGACTTTGTGGACTGGTGTCACCGGAGCCACCTTCTCATCAACGCAGGGAAGACCAAGGAGATGGTGGTGGACTTCCGCAGACGCCACTCTACTGCCCCCCCACCAGTGAACATCCAGGGAGGAGACATTGAGAGAGTAGACTCTTACAAGTACCTGGGTGTGCATCTGAACAATAAACTGGACTGGACTCATAACACAGATGCACTGTACAGGAAGGGCCAGAGTCGGCTCTATCTCCTGAGGAGACTGCGGTCCTTTGGAGTGAGAGGGCCACTCCTGAGGACCTTCTATGACTCTGTGGTGGCATCAGCCATCCTGTACGGTGTGGTCTGCTGGAGCAGCAGCGTCACAGAGAGGGAGAATAAGAAACTGGACAAGATCATCAAGAAGTCCAGCTCAGTCCTGGGCTGTCCTCTGGACTCGCTGCAGCAGGTGGGGGACAAGAGGGTCCTGGCTAAGGTCATCTCTATGCTGGACCATGAGTCTCACCCCCTGCAGGACACCCTGTCTGCTCTGGAGAGCAGCATCAGTGACAGACTGATTCACCCTCGCTGTGTTAAGGAGAGATTTCGCAGGTCTTTCCTTCCTGCTGCTGTCAGACTGTATAATGAACAATGCTAGTCATGTGTCATCCCCATAGCAACCATGTGTCATCTCCATAGTAATAATAACAATGTGCAATATTATTTAAAGTCACTTTACCTGCTATTATTTATTTACCCACCACTGTCCATCACTGCACTGTACACAATCATCTCAGAATCAAAAACACTTATTGTGCAATGTTCCTGTGCCTTTTAGCTTAGCTTACAGTGGTGTTTTCTTTAGTTGATTGTAAATACTTATTATTATTTATCTTGATTTGATGCTCTTATTTTCCTACTGTTTCTGTAACTTGCGTTGTGACACTGCAATTTCCCCATTGTGGGACAAATAAAGGATTATCTTATCTTATCTTATCTTATCTTGTTTCCAAACATTTTCCAGTAAGTGTGAATACAGCATATTATCTGGTCTTTTTTAGTCACATTTACACCTATAAACTAAAACAAACAACTAAAAAATCATTCATCATTCATTTAAAAAATTTGGTTCATTTAAAATGTATTATCGCTTTTACTTTACCACTGACAAATATCTTCATATTATCGACAACAGTTGAAAATTCCATTATCCTGTATCACTAAGCAAAAGTGACATTATTTTCTCAGCCAAGCTTCAGAAAGTGGCCTCATGATTCAATATAAACGATGTGACTGGAGCAATAATAATAAAGTTCAAAAGAGTTATATAGGCCCCAGCCCTCCATCTGAAACTATGAGATTCTAGAACGCACTGTAATGGAACCAGCTGATTATTTTGTGTTGAAGAGTTGGAGACTTTCTGACTCCAAGACCCAACAAACCTGTGAAGTGATGTAAGGACTAGAGTAAGGACTAAACCAGGACTAAACCAGGACTAAACCAGGACCATCACTAATTCATGTTTAACTGCATGATCCATTTGTCTTAACATAGGTTCAAGGTGATCCAAAACACGAGCTGTTCACTTCAAACTAGTTGGAGTTTTGGGGGAGAATTATGCCCTATAACCTCTGAGCAAGACACTTCATTCACCTTGCCTGTGTTGTCCCAGGACAGCTGTGGGAGATCTTAAGGTAAGATCTTGTTGAGAGGTACCAATGCATGAGATCCAGAATGACAAGTAATTAGGACCACAATGAACACTTTCAAACAAAATATTACGTCTTTTGAATGGGAAAAAGTCCTCAAAATGTTGCATATTTACAGGAAATCGAAACCTGTGAATAGCTGTAAATATAGACAAATGTGTATGTGTTAAGCTAATGTGGGAAGCTCAAAGTAGAGTCACTGCTCCACTCCATCTAAACAATACAAGAGAGAGAATTGACTTTTTTAGCTCAACGGGTGCCCACATACCTAACAACTATGGTTTGAAAATGTAATTACAATAGACTGAATCATTATAATTTGAGAAAGCAATCACACAATTCTGTTTCGTTTTTTCTTATATTTATGTAAAATTTGTATGTACACGTAATAGGCAGCAATGACCCGCTGACATTCAAATCATTCAAAAATAGTGCTAAAACGAACCAGGAAAAACAAATAAAACATTGCGTTGGCATTTACATTACACTTCTGTTTTTTGTTTTTTTTTACCTTTTGCTTTTACCATAACTACATTTCTCCATTTAAATCAACAGACAAAACAATTTGCTGGTTACAATACTCTTTCAAGTAACAACTGAACATGGAAATGACCATAATGCATTTGAAATCTGTTTATAATAACTTATTCACCAAAACTGCTCGACCTGCGCTGTTGTGGCTAACTGTTTACCTTATAAATTGTACAGGAAGCAAGTGTGCGCTATGCTAAAGGCTCATTGTAGCATCTTTACATCTTAATATTTCAAATTATTGTTCAGGTCCTATAGAAAACGAAAGAAAATATATATGCATGTTTGACGTTTAAGATGCTTGGTGCATTCATACTTGCAACAACATCACATTCAAATTGGGATTTAACTGGGACTAAACCAGGACTAGATTGGGACCATGTCTACATCAGGACCTAAAGGTGCACTGTGTAACTTTTCTGGTGGAGGGTCCGTCAAATGCTTTTCTCCATGGAGATGTTATTGCTTTGTCTGGAATAATTCACAGTATGACATTGGTAAACCTTTCTATCTTCATGGAGATGAAACCAGACCAAGTTACAGGTCAGATCTGTGGAGAGGCCACCCTGCTCACAGTCAGAATGTCTGTTTTTCTAGGTATTTTTTGAGCAATAAAGCCACCTGTAATTGAATAAATGTAAAGTAGATCTGTTTAATGTCATACTGTGGAACATTCCAGGCAGAGCATTGACATATCCATAGAAAAAAGCAGGTGACGGACCCTCCACCTGAAAAGTTACACAATGCACCTTTGTGAATGCACCCTATGCCTCCATCTAAAACATGAGCTGTGTCTATAATTTTGAATGGAAGTCAATAGAAATCAGTAACTACCATTTTATTTTAATACTATTCTGGGCCATGCTATTTTCTCACATTGTTTGCCAAAGACCAGTTATCTGGACTGATTCCACTTCCGGCCTTTAGATGGCGTCGTTTCCCCATCTACGTATAAATTGTATAGATTTTGCGAGCCACAAAACAACATGTCATCAAGATTTTAAAGGTGCACTATGTAACTTTTTGGTTGGAGGTCCGTCACCTTCTTGTTTCTTTGGAATTGTCATTGCTCTGCCTGGAATGTTCCACAGTGTGACATTAAACAGCTCTACTTTACATTTATTCAATTACAGGTGGTTTTACAGCTCAAAAATACCTAGAAAAACAGCCTCTCCAAAGATCTGACCTGTAACTTGGTCTAGTTTGGTCTCCATGAAGATAGAACGGTTTAATGCCATACCGTGAAACATTCAAGACAAAGCGATAACATCTCCATGGAGAAAAGCATTTGACGGACACTCCACCAGAAAAGTTACACGATGTGCCTTTAAACTGACTTCCATTCATTTATCCTATTTTGACAACTTATGCAATCTGACTTTGCTTCTTTATGCTAACCAAATAACACAATTTGAGCGGAAAATTACAAGAATACGCCTACAAATATATTGGAAATAATTTCAGTGAGAGGGGTTATCTTCCTTAGTCCATATAAAAACAAAGCAAATGGAAAAGTAACCCAACCGCTCAGCACATTCAAAACACTAACATGTCCAAAAGGGAATCTGTAAATGTACAAAGATATATAGATATATAAACAGACAAAATATAAAGCAAAGGATTTTCCTTTAAAGCAGAACTCAGTTATGTTTCTCATTTCTTCACTTTACAGTGAAAATCAAGAAATACAACCATGGCAAACTTTTTGTTAAAGGTGCATTGTGTAACTTTTCTGGAGCAGGGTCCATCAAAATGCTTTTTCTCTGTGGAGATGTTATTGCTTTGACTAGAATGTTTCACAGTATGGCATTAAACCTTTCTACAGGTCAGATCTGTGGAGAGGCGATCCTTCGCTCATAGTCAGAATGTTTGTTTTTCTAGGTATTTTGAACTATAAAACCAGCTGTAATTGAATAAATGTAAGGCAGAGCTGTTTAATGTCATACTGTGGAACATTCCAGACAGAGCAATGACATATCCATAGAAACAAGCCGTGACAGACCCCCAACCAAAAAGTTACATAGTGCACCTTTAAGATAACTTGCTTTCACAAAATCTCAGACTTGAAGATAAAATTTTATACATTACTTGGGCTTTTTAACAATCTCATACCTTAGCATTGGTATTGGCTATAATATCACTTGATACAGTGTACGTGTCTTGGAATGGCCATCCAAAACATAAGGGGGCGCTACAGGACTGCATCTGCATACGATTGGTTCCTACAGTAAATTTTCCTTTAATTTCCCTCATAGACTTTCCAGAAAATTAATATTATAAGTCTGAAAGCCGAGGGCCAATCAGCTGTGTAGTAACTGCTGACCACAACTATAACAAGTTATTAAAATACTTTGCTGAATTTTAAGTTTTAATTGTGCTTTTTGGACTGAAAATAACCATGCTTAACCGATTTGTTACCAAACAGCTGGTTAGCCTCCATTGTGCCTTTAATGTCTTTAATTCATAAAGTCCATGGCGAAAATTAATGGAAAATTTACTTCCAGATCCAGAGCTAACTTCAAAGTGTACAAGTGAAATACTTGAATGAAACTAAAAACAATGGTAACTACGGCAGTCTGCGCAAAAAGATGATTAGCAAAAAGTCTGGTGAATGTATGGTCTTTAAAAACACAAAGGCGCCTCAAATAACTAGTATTTGAAATCTGAAGTAGATTAACTAAATATGTAGGATTACTTTGATGAAGACGTAAAGGTGCACTGTGTAACTTTTCGGTTGGGGGTCCGTCACCTGCTTTTTTCTATGGATATGTCATTGCTCTGTTTGGAATGTTCCACAGTATGACATTAAACAGAGCTACTTTACATTTACTCAGTTACAGGTGGTTTTACAGCTCAACAATACCTAGAAAAACAGACATTCTGACTGTGAGCGGGGTCGCCTCTCCACAGATCTGACCAGTAACTTGGTCTGCTTACGTCTCTATGATGATAGAAAGGTTTAATGCCATACTGTGAAGCATTCCAGACAATGCAACAACATCTCCATGAAAAAAAGCATTTGAGAGACCATCCGCTGGAAAAGTTACACAATAAACGTTTTAAGTTCTCCAGCTGCGCTCATACTTCACCCAACCCACCATCACACAGTCTCTGAAACAGTTCAGTTCGCTAGACCAAACATACTGAGTTCCGCTTTAACATTTGTGCAAGTCCATCTTTTTTTCGTAATCGTAATTAGAAGACGTTCTCGAATGCGGGGCACTTGTAGGTCTTGAGTTTCTTGATGGTTTTCTTGAACTCTTTGCTGGACTTGTCCCATTTGTGGATCCCGGTGAGGAGGAACTGCTGGTCCACTTTGCGTCCCATGATGAGGTACTGGGGGCTAAGGTTGTCCAGCTGTTGGCAGGGGCAGTCGGCTCCGTTCTTCAGGTTCAGGACCAGCTTCTTCAGGTCCTTCTTCTTCAGCGTGCCCATTTTGATAGTCTTCTTGCGCTTCTGGAGGATCACTTTGCGGTCCATGTTCTCGCGCTTCACCTCCTTGATTTTGGCTTTGAAGGCTGTGGAGACAAAGAGGAAATGAGGTGAGTTAGTCCATAGTTTGATGTGGATTTTATTTTGGACTTGGGTTAGAACATTTTTGTCCAATTCTGGTTCCGGTTAGGTAAAATAGATTGGATAATTTTGTGGGGAATTCAGGTGGAAAAAATGGAAAAACTCAGGATCAGAAATTGTTTTGCCATTGTCAGTGGACACAGAATACACAAACTAGGACTAGACTTGCTTCAGCGATATGGTGCAACATAAAACAATGAATAAAACTATGGAAAAACAAGAAATGCGTTAAAATAAGGTGAGTACAAACAGATTTTGAAATATGCAAATTCAAAATATACAGTATAGGGAGAAAAACGGCAATATAACATAAACGGGTTTTGTTCAAAGTAGAGATGCACAGATCCAGCTTTTTCAGTTCCAATACTGATTTCGATACTATAGCTTCAAGTATCTGCCAAATCCCAATATGATCTGATACCAGTGCAGAAACTGAACATTTTATTGATTTCCTATAAACTAAAATAAAATATGACACTAGCTGATCTAAATGTCTTAAGGAGCTGTTATAAATCTCACAAGTAACTACAGAACAGCTTTGTGGAAATTAAAGTTCAAACATTATGAGACTATCTGGGTAACTACAGCCAGTAAATAATCTTATTACATAGATTAATACTGTATGTCCAACCAGGATATCGGCTAAACTGACATTTGGAAGCCGATATCCGATCCAGCAAATTTTTCAGAATCATATATCAGTATCAGAGTTTAGAGGGCTACCTGACATAAAATCAATTCCAATTCTATATCCATATCACACAAAAGACAGTAAATACACAAACTTGAGCAGTAAATAGGTGTTCTTCAACTTTCGCTCCAAATAATTCCAAAATATCTTTCCGTATTGAGGGCACACCACAGCTTTTCTGGTGCGAGGTCTGCCACCTGCTTATCTCCATGAAAATGTTATTGCTTTGTCAGGAATGTTCCACAGTATGGCATTAAATGTTTGTGTTTTACCTCTCTATAGATCTGACCTGTAACTTGGCCTAATAGAGTCATCTTCTTATCTTCGTGAAGATAGATATGTTTAATGCCATACTGTGGAACATTCTAGCAAAGCAATAACATCACATTTCCACAGAGTTAAGCAGGTGGTGTATATTTTTCATACAAACTACTTAAAAGTTCTATAATACGCAAAATTAACTTGTATGAGCTTTTAGGCATGTTATAATGTTGTTACATCCTCAAAAACATCCTGGAGTTGGGTTTTTTACTTTTGAGTAACCTCAAGCTCAAAATACTGTTCCACCTTGTGATGTCATGGAGTGGCAGTTTTTACAGCTACTGTTTACCTCTTGTTGAGTAGAAATAGGCAATTCCAGGGCGGAAATTATCCAAATTATTCTAGTGAAGGTGTATGAAGGTTAAAAACACTTCCTGTATTATCACAGGACATCACAAGGTGGAACAGAGTGTTTTTTCATTTCGAGAGAAGAACTCATATATGAAGGTTTGTGTGTTAAACATTTGTGAATGAAACAAAACACAACTCCAGGTCTGTTTTTGATGAAGAAACAACATTAGAACAGATTCCTTTAAAGGAAACCGCACCTACTGGAAGTTCAAAATATGTTTCAAGTTTTTTCCTTAAACTTTTATTTATCCAGTGAGATTCAAGATCCCATTTACGAGAAGGTGCAGGCTTTACTAGTGGGCAAATTCATAGAACCCAGAGGACACGTACACAGACTTCTCACTGTGTGGCATGCGTCCTAACCACTACGCCACCAACTTAATTCTGTCTTTATTTCGTCACCAACGAATTTGAGTTCTCATTTCCACTTCCCACCTTGAACCACTCAGAAAACCCCTCACCAAGCTCTGACAGATGAATCAGCGACTTTCACTCACATTTTATTATTCTACATGGCCCAATCATGTGTAAAACATCTCCTGGACCTGGCAACCGATCTGCATTCCTCTCCCCTGAAAACCCATCTTACTGGAAGTGTCTGCACTCGTTTGGGCCTTTTTCATCTGTGTTCTTGCGATATTTGGCTTAATTACTTCCCATGTATTAGACAAACACATGACTTAACTGTGCGGTGAGTGTGTGGTTTTGATAGAAGAAAGCAGCTATGTGGACATGGGGCGATGTTGGCACACAAAGAAGATTCCTGCATTGAGTTTTTGTGTTTTCAAGTTGATTGTGCATAGTGGATTAATGGGCTGAGTTACAAGTACTCGTTGCATTAGTTTAACAAGTTGGACAGGAGTACAAAACCGGAGACAATCTTAAATAAACAGTCTCCCCAAAATCTCCAAAAAAGCACATCTCATGACGTCTTTGTGTAACTACTATCAGTAAGTTGTATACACAGTTTTTAATAGGTAAAGGTTGTGAATTCCAATTTGTACTCTTATTTCAGATGTTAATACTTGCAACGACATCACACTGGGGTTGTTCTACATGTATGTCTATGGTGGAATGTTCAGCGGTTACCACAGAGACACAATGCACACGTTAAGATTGAGTTTTAAAAATGGATTTGAACATCACATTTCGAGGAGCCTGTGATCAGTCCGAGGGTTCATGGTCCTGTTAAGGAGTTTGGTTTTCAACAAAAAGGTGAGGGTGACTAACTGAAAAACTGTTGGCTAATGCTGGCTAGTGTGTGGCTAGTGTGTGTATATATATATATATATATATATATATATATATATATATATATATATATATATATATATATATATATATATATATATATATGTGTGTGTGTGTGTGTGTGTGTGTGTGTGTGTGTGTGTGTGTGTTTGTGTGTGTGTGTGTGTGTGTGTAAAAATGCAGATTAAATAACTGATCTATTTTTATATAAATACAATGTTTCCAGGCTTTTTTCTACATAAATACATTTGTTTTTTATGCATTTGTGACTATAGTTTGGATCAGATACATAGAGATGAGTAATAGTTTTATAAATGTGACAATTCAAACCATTATGGTAAAAAAAAAAAAAAGAAAGTTTTAAAATTTAAGTTTGTTTTAATTTATTGACATAAATATTTCCAACTATATCACATTACTTTTACTACACTATAAAACTGATATAAAAATTCCACTGTTTTAAAATAGTACATAACCAATCAAATAAAACAATACGTAAACATTATTTTGCAAATATGTCAATTTTAAAGCCTCACTGTGTAACATTCTGGCTACAAAAGTGACTAAACATGCCACCTCCTGAAAGTTACACACTGTTAGCAGTTTGTTCCATTTGGAGATACCTGAACATGCTTATAATCATGTATGCCTAATTATATGGGTGATAAAACAGAAATCAGTCATGTCCAAATAAGGTTTGTCCTTTAAACTTCACTTTCTCTTACTTGAGTACATTTTTGACTCCTCTCCACCTCTGCTAGTAACAGATTTACAACGGGCCCACTCAAAGCTCTGTTCCCACCATACTTTATTGTAGTGTTTAAAGCTTTTACGGTGGTCCATTGTCCCTGGCGCTCCCCTGGGCTGACTCTGTTGTTTCGGCCCTGAGTGCGTAGCCTCGTTTGGGGTTAACAGTACGGGCCTGTCCCATCAGATGGAGATGGGCATTGTGGAGAAGAGCCCCCTGTTGGGTTTATGGGGCTTCCTGTTTGTGCCGTGTAAGGTTAAAGGTCGGCAAAACAGAATCTACAACAGCTAAAAGAAATCCGAAATGGTTTGGAGATCTTGCCAGTTGTTTTCTATTGTATCGTTAGTGAGTCGGTTTTGTTGTACAGTGAAGATTTAAAGGTGCATTGCGTAACTTCATATCTGTGGAGAGGCAAGCCCACCCTCGAGCAAGAATGTGTGTATTTCAGTGTATGTTTTCAACGTATAAAAACAAATATTTGAAAAAATGTTGGATAGATATGTTTAATGCCATACTGTGGTACATTCCTGGCAACCCCTAACCCAGGCAAAGTGATAGAAGTAGTGTAACCTCAGCCAGAAAAGTTGCAAATAGTGTTTACTCAATTGTTTTCTATTAGAAGTAGAAGCGACCCAAGAGTTGCCCCACAGCTCTTTTTATGTTGTTGTGGCTAATGTATGTCTATGGACTTTTTGCCTACTTACAATAAAGCTGTTTTTTGATGTTAAATGTTTTTGGAGTAAGATCCAAATCCAGTTTTGGCTGTATTTAAGAATTATGTAGACTTTACTGTCCCATAGGAAAAATGTCCTCTGCATTTGACCCATCCTTCATCCTATCGACCTATCCAAGCTGTAGAAGTTACAAATATTTAGCAAGTTACAAGCAGTGGGTGATGGCATTACAGCATGTGGGGACCCACCTCCAGATCTTTGTCTAGGCATGATTCTGGACAGGAGTTCCTAGCTGGATTGTTAGTAGTACTTTCATTAGGCCTATATAAATGTTTTCAAAATTGCTTACTTTTTACTACTTAACTTTTCAAAATTAATTGAGCTTAATGGCCCTGTACCCATTTTTTTTCATATACACTCAAGGAAAAAAGAAACGCAACATTTTAATTTTCAAAAATTCCTAAGAAATACGGGTGCATTTGGAAAAATGGCTTAGCATCATGATGCCACTCCAAATTAGGCTGAAGACAGGTGAACAGATTTCTTGGTTCCGCTTGACTGATCGTGAGGACAATAAAGAGTGCATTACAGGATTGTTTATGCACACAAACTCATGTTTGAAACTCAGAGTTGAGTTTTACCACTGGTTAACTGTGCTCAAGCCTTCTCTATAAAAGGGCACCAGAATGAAGCCAAAAACACACTTATTCATGATGCCACGATTGTCGCAACCAGAGAGAGATCGAGCTATTGGCATGCTCCAAGCTGGATGGGGTTGTCTTGCTGTCGCCAGGGTGTTTGGAGTCCACCGCTCTACCATTACTCGTCTCGCTGAGCGATACCTTGCCACTGGTTCCTCTAACGACCGCCCTCATACTGGTCGCCCCCGTGTAACGACTGCTGCACAAGACCGCGCCAATTGGCTGGCACATCTCTGACAGGTTCCGGCCCGCCACCAGGTCCGCAGCCGAGACCATTGGGACACACCACAGGCCAGTGTCGGCCAGAACCATCCGTAATCGTCATTCCTGTCACTTTTGGTTTGGGGGATGCTCTATTGTTTGGTTGTGTTATTGGACTCGAAAATGTGTAAACGCCGAAAAAGTTGGCCTGAGGATTAGAAATGGATGTAGGGTTCATATAAAACTGGCGGATCTCAAAAATAAAATTATTCTGCCCCCTCAAAACTCCCAAAACTGAGTGTTGCGTTTCTTTTTTCCTTGAGTGTAGTTGAGCATCATGTCTGCATCTAAGTTTATCTAAGTTTTAAGTGTTTTACTGACTGATAATCAAGAAGTCAACGATTTGCATGCTAATTGTCTAATCATCTTTACCATAACACCAATGTCCTGATTTCTGAAAGTTGCGAAAAGCGCTTACAAACTCATCGTGGTGAATTAGGACACTAGGGATGCATAAGGTAAGTGGGGAAAACCTTTGGAACACTAAAAAACTAAAAAAGAAAATAAGACTGAGCACTTCTCTCAAACAGAAAATACTCTTCTCCACCTTGTGATGTCATGGGGTAATACAGAAAGAGCTCCACTGTGTTTCCAAACTCCATACACCTTTACTAGAATCATTTGGATGATTTCAGCCATGGAATTACAGCTCTCTACAGAACTAAACGTAAAACTACCGTTTCATGACATCACAAGGTGGAACAGAGCGTTTTGAGCTTTGGAGATGTAGAAAGACTAATAATAAAGGATTACTTAAACATGTGTGAATGAAACAAAACGCAACTCCAGGTCTGTTTTTTGAAGCTGTGACAACGTTCAAACATGCCTTAAAGCTCACAAGAGTCGATTTTGCGTAGTATCGGACCTTTAAGATAGCTCTATAAGCACTTGGCTGTGGATATGTAACTTTGCTCTTGGTTATTTTTGGCCTTAGTGGCTTACTGTAGCCTCTGATGTGAGCAGATTAAATGCCCTGACAACACGAAGTGCAACGAAAGTTCATCTTGCCAAAGGATTACACAGAAAATTTAAACAAACGTTAAATCCGTACTGGGGTGGCCAACGCTTCTACTTCATAAAGCTGTTCTGACTTGAGCAAGCATGAAATCTTCTTACATTTTACAGAGTGGAGATCGCGGATAAACTGGCTAATCCTAACCATGTGCTCCGCTAATGTTAAGAGAAAGACATGGCTGACTGATTTTAACGTTATAATTAGCAGAGATGAGATGGGACAGCGAGAAATTCAAGTCTTTCTGTCAATATCTGTTTAGTTTAAGTCAAGGGAAGAGGGATTTGAGAGCTTAGAAGTTAGAAAAGTGCCTTGGAAAGTGAAGTTTTATCAAATGGAAGAATCTTGAATGACCAGACATAAGAAAAAACAAAAAAGTGGATTTGTGGATTGGACTTGACTAGAGAAAATGATTGTATGCTTTAGGAATCAGAAAATAGAAAGATTAAATTTAGAAGTAATGCTGTAGACTACAAAAAAAAAAAAAAAACAAAACATTTGAAGTGAGTCATTCACACCTTCAGACCTTTTAGTCATTTTGGCTCTGGATCACAATGCAGCGTGATGCTTTTGAGGTAATAGTTGTAAAATTACTGTAGCAAAAGTTTTGCCTATGATCAGTTGGGCTAATTCAGCAGGGGCCTGAGGGCCAACAAGAATTAGTCTGAGGGCTGCATTTGGCCTCCAGGTGTCCTGTTTGGACATCTCTGTATTGGGGGTGTGCACATGTAACATGCATAAGGCTGTATCAAACACTAAATACTTTACATGTTTTTAAGAAATAACTTAAGATCCAATATAAAATGTAATGTGCTCACTGGTGGTGTAGTGGTGTAAATCCTGGCACATATGTAATGCCTTCTGGCCACAAACATAGGCCGAATGTCTCTATCCTCTTTCTCCCCATTTCACGTTTAAAGCAGTCTGTTCAATAATTAAGAAACTGAATTAAGAAAATTATCCTGTCTACATGAGTACAAAAATGCATAATTAATAGGCTACAGATGAAGCTGCAAAGTTAGCTGGCTACAAAGTAGTTTGACATTTTTAATGCCCTATTAGCATATTAGCACAACTAGCTGTAGAAGAGATAACAGCAATAGTTCATTTAAAGGGAATTTATTATGCTGTTTTCTGATCTCTGTTATAATGTTGTTTCCTCATCACAAACACACCTGGAGTTGTGTTTTGTTTCATTCACACATGTTTAACACACAAACCCTGCAGATTAAGGCTGAGTTTTTCTCTCAAAAAAAAAAAAAAAACAACATTCAAAAACATTTTGAATCATTTGGATGCTTTCAGTCCTGGAACTGCCAATTTCAACTGAACTAAAGGTAAACTTTAGCTGTTAATGTATAAACTACCACTGCATGACGTCACAAAGTGGAACAGAGCATTTTGAGCTTTGGATATGTAGACAGACTAATAATAAAAGATTACTCAAACGTGTGACTGAAACACACCACAAATCTAGTTATGTTTTTGATGAGGTAGCAACATTCTAACATGGCTTAAACCTCACAACAGTCAATTTTTGCATAATACAGGATTATAATGTGAATCAGCGCAGAGGCTACAAACCTTTACTTGTAGCTATTTCTTCTTTGTTTTACAGTTGTCCAAGTCTTACCTTGATTTAAGATTGTCCAACTGAAGCTAACGTTGCATCACAGTATCAGATGGAGGCTTTATCTGTCGCTACACAGATAAAACTCAACATGATTAAAGACTGTTTTTTTTTGTTTTTTTTTCTACATATTTTCATTTTTTTAAACTTGGCGTCGGCGGCTTTCCCAATCTCCAAAACAAACTATATTTCATGATCAAAAACGCACGCCACGACTCCGTAACCTCAATGCTATGACATATCCAACAACGCTATGCTGGGCTAACTCTGCCGGCATTGTTTAGCCTTCGCAATCAAGCCGCGCAAGCCAAAACATCCTGGAAATTTCTCTTTTGTTCTGTGTATCCTCGCATGTCTCATAGTTAGGACACTTGTGACAAAAAAAAGCAAACATCATCCATCTCTGGTCCACATGAATGAGCGGACTGCTGTGTGGGGAAAACGAGAGATATGCTAAAGCTAAGCGCGGTCACCACACAGTAAACTGACTAAGTGCTAAACAAAAGTAACACGAGAGTCCTGTGCTCATGTTAAACAAATGCAGATTCGACTAAAAGTACACCGCGTTCCAAAATATTATGCAAATTGTGTTTAAGTGTCATAAAGGTAATATGTTTTGTTTTCCAGTGAAACTCATGGATGGTCTTGTGTCTCAGGCTCATTGAGTTAGTGAATCTCCCACACCTGTGCCAATGAGTTTGCCAGATAAGTCCCATTAAAGGAAAAAAACGATTTAAGAAGGATGTTCCATGTTATTAAGCAGAGCACCATTTTCAAGCAATATGGGAAAGAAAAAGGATCTCTCTAGTGCCCAAAAGCGTGAAATACTTGAATACCATAGACAAGGTATGAAAACCTTAGATATTTCACAAAAACTCGTGATCATCGTACTATTAAGAGATTTGTAGCTGATTCAGAGCACACATGGATTCGCGCAGATAAAGGCACAATGAGGAAGGTTTCTGCCAGACAAATACATTGGATTAAGAGAGCAGCTGCTAAAATGCCTTTACAAGCAGCAAACAGGTATTTGAAGCTGCTGGTGCCTCTGGAGTCCCACGAACATCAAGGTGTAGGATCCTCCAGAGGCAGTTATGCATAAACCATCTATTCGGCCACCCTTAAACAAAGCTCACAAGCAGAAACGGCTCCAGTGGGCCCAGAAATACACGAAAACTCATTTTCAAACAGTCTTGTTCACTGATGAGTGCTGTGCAACCCTGGATGGTCCAGATGGATGGAGTGGTGGATGGTTGGCGGACGACCACCATGTCCCAATAAGGCTGCTACATCAACAAGGAGGTGGTGGAGTCATGTTTTGGGCCGGAATCATGGGGAGAGAGCTGGTCGGCCCCTTTAGGGTCCCTGAAGGTGTGAAAATGACCTCTGTAAAGTATGTGGAGTTTCTGACTGACCACTTTCTTCCATGGTACAAAAAGAAGAACCGTTCTTTCTGTAGCAAAATCATCTTCATGCACGACAATACTCCATCTCATGCTGCAAGGAACACCTCAGCATCATCGGCTGCTATGGGCATAAAAGAAGAGAAACTCATGGTGTGGCCCCCATCCTCCCCTGACCTCAACCCTATTGAGAACCTTTGGAGCTCCTCAAGTGAAAGATCTATGAGGGCGGGAGGCAGTTCACATCCAAACAGCAGCTCTGGGAGGATATTCTGACATCCTACAAAGAAATTCAAGCAGAAACTCTCCACAAACTCACAAGTTCAATGGATGCAGAATTGTGAAGCTCCTGTCAAATAAGGGGCTCTATGTTCAAATGTAACATGACCTGTTAAGATGTTTTGATTGAAATAGCTTTCAGTAATATGCTAATGCTGCTAATTGAAAAATAAACAAATTACCATTTTCAGTTCTTTCCAACAATAACATGGTTTGAAACTTTGCTGTGCATAATCATTTGGAAAGTGCATTTTAATTTTTTTTTATTTTTGAAAAAAATACTGTTGGTTTGTTTGATAACATTCGACTTGTACTCTTGGGTTGATGACTTGAAAATTATGAGGACTGTCATTTATATTGACAATTTGGCAAATCAGAGAAAAATATCATTTGCATAATAATTTGGAACGCAGTGTATTACCGGAACAACTGCGTTTCCACAATGTACGGTAGAATGTTCGTAGTTAGCAGTTGACATGGTACCGCTGTATTATAACTAGCTAATACCATAGATTGTACAAAGAACTAAGGTAGTGTAATGTCACCCACAGTGTTCAGCTCCAGTCAAATGAAGCTCATGATGGTAGCAGTTAGAGGGGCTAATTTGGTGCTAAGTTCCATATCAGGAATAGGAATTTATTTACGGACAAAACAGCAAAATAAAAACAGCAGTATCATGTAGAGCGGGTTAATACGCACATTTTAACACTAAAATGATAAATTTCAGTGCAGCAGTTACAAAGAGAGCGGTGACAATTTTTCAATGTAAAGGCAATTAGAAAGAGTCAGAGGAGCCGGAGGTGCCCCCATGAACACTTCCTATTTAGTCTTTATTTGAAGGGACAACATACAGAGACATTAAGCTCTTAAAAACAGAGATGTTCTGCACCAGATTCGAGCTAAATAGCTAGTTTCCATCTGTAATCGGTGGTTTACAGAAATAAATTTTACAATGCAGGGCTTACACCTTAATGAGGCTAGTCTTTAAAAAAATAAAATCGTAAATAGTCACATTTTTATACAACGCGTTTTCACCTTCAAGGTACTCAAAACTCTTTATATCAAGGAACCACTCACCCATTCACGCACACATTCATACACCAGGAGCTGGAATCGCACCACCAACCTGTGGGTCAGTGGATATGACCGCCCAACCGATGATGTTTATGTGGAGAGCGGGATTCGAACCGCCAACCTTCAGATCACTGGACTTTACCAACTGAGCTACTGTCACCCTGAAGCATAAAGAAAGTTTTGATGCATAATGAACAAATTAAGCCTGTATGATTCCTGATTCCGAGCTGATGTCATTAACATTCCCTGGGGGTGTGATGCTAACTGTAGGCTCTGCTCTTTCTGAAGTTCTGTTAGACGTTAATCTGATTTTGTTTAACATACTCTGACCCAAAAGAGCGGATTTATCTGAAGGATGAGCTAACAGTTTTTCAGTTAGTCTCACCGCTCACCTTTTTGTGGAAAATCATTAGCAATAGTAGTTGGTAATTGTTCTTTGCTCTGAAAAATTGGGTTCAGACTGAGAAACTGTTAATCACAATTTGTACAGTAAAGGTGCATTCACTTTAGTCTCAAAACTGGGACTAAAGTGGGACTAAACCTGAAACTAAACCTGGACTAGAACAAGACCAAACCAAGTCTAAATCAGACAAGAGTGAACGCAACACAACTGCAGGAGCCTACTTGTGGAAGTGACTAATCTTCCTAACTGCAGTCCTTCTAAACAGCCTTGAGAACACGTAGACAATTTGATGAAATCTACTGCAATTTTAGGAAACTACTGCAATAGTAGATGTGGTAGACGTAGTATTAGTAATAGTAGCAATCAAACAAGTATTAGTTAAAGTAATAATAGCAATGGAACATGTATTATTATTATTCAGTGTTCTATGTTGCACCTTATCACCAAAGCAAGTTCCTAGTCTGTGAATTGTGTTCACTGGCAATGGCAATAAAAGCTTTTCTGATTCTGATTCTGATTCTGATTCTGATGTATTAGTTAAAGTAATAGTAGTAGTAGCTAGGGTTGTCAAAAGTATCAAAAATCAGATACTAATCAATACTAAAACAATTATCAAAACTAGATACTAGATACTAGAAGTCTATTCCTTAGTATCGAAATTAAGTTTGAAATTTCAATTCCGTGAAAACACTAGTAGTACCAACACTCGCAATTTTGCACTAATTTTACATCTCAACAAATGATTTTAAAACTCACTGGGTTCACGGAGTAGTTTCCAAACCTAAATCTTGCTGAATCTTCCTCCTTCTCTCTAAATACTTTTCAGCCTGTCTCTCACTGCCCTATGTAAGCTCATATATCTCTGAAATTACAAGACACATCCACAAACTCGCCATAAATTCCGTCTAATTCCCCATCGCAGTGGTAGGAATGCGGCACGCCAGATTTTAAAATATCTGAGGAAATTCCTGCAAAGATCCCATGAAGCCAGTATAGAGGAGTAATTACATCATTTTTCACTATTATGGATTTGTGGGTAAAATACGCAGTGAATTTATCTGTTTAAGCAGTCGTGCAATTTGAAATTTACAATGGAGCAAAAGCAGGCTACTTTTCTTTGCGCAAAAGGAAACAAGAACAGGGCCAAGTGGTTCAACTATAAACTATAAAAGTCGGGGCATCTGACGCAAAAAGATCTCGTCAATTATTATAGCTAAAGGCCCTGTACCTGAGTTTTTTCCATGTGTTTGGCAAAATGTGTCTTGCACCATTACAGATATGTTGCATAAGCAACTCTTGAGGTCAAAGTATGCGCGCTGTATGCTGTCTGCATTTAATTTTAAAGCGTTCGATAATCAGGAAGTGTATGTTAGCATGCTGATTGTTGTTAGCTTGTGGAAAGTGCTTAGAAACTCATCGTGGTGAGTAATTAGGATGTTCGGGATGCATAAAGTAAGTGAGGAAGAACTTGGGACCACTGCAAACTGTTTAAAATGGACTAGTTCTGACGGTAAAAATCAGGTACAGGTACATTTGAATGATAAATCTTTTATTCATTGCCCCATTATCAACAAGTAGAAGTGGATATTAAACATTTTGGCACTGCTAAAAGTAGGATAAACCGAAAACTTAAAACTGGTATGGGATATCAGTGCAGATATTGAACATTTTGGTGGATCAGATATCCACGAAATTAATTCTGTCAGTTTTGCCGTGCAGGTAAAAAACCGGTGTAATAAGACAAGTTACTAATCAGTGTTGGTCCAAAACATCTCATAATATTAAACTTGTATTTTTACAAAACTAGTACAAAACTGGTATCGGTTTATATTGGGTATTGGCACTGATATTACTTAAAGCCACAGTATCGACATCGGTATTGGAAGAGAAAACCCCGAATCTGTGCATCTCTAGCTAAAAGTGAGTAAGCCAAAATTGCATTAGCCTACCAGTGAAGTGACTAAGGCTATTATAATTTTAAATAGCTTTGATAACATGTAGACAATGTGTTGAAATGTTCTACAATTCTACAAAAAAAAGAAACTTGGCATCACATACGCCTTTTTAGTCTAGTGTCTAAAAAAGTCTAACATGTTTTTTTCTTTAGCACTAGCCTAACTAAACTGGACACTCAAGAACAAATTATATACCTCCTGGATCTTAACACTATATTAAAAATCAGTTTCAAAGTTCACTCATCATCATTTTGAATTTGAATTTTGAACCTTTAAAAATCAACCAAATTTTGCCTTTAAAGATTTTTTGTATCAATTCTACACATACAAACAAGTCTAAAACGCTTTTCTTTTTAACTATCCACCAGACCTGGACACTCAAGAGCAGCTTGTTTACCCACAATTCCCTGTAAAACCAGAACATAGCGCCTGAGCAGTGCCGCGGTGCTAACTCTGACTCTGACCACAGCTGCTCCGCACATTAGCCACATTTGGTCCATTCGTTTTAAAGCGTTTTACCCAAATGACTTCCACATGGACAAATACAGGTAAGAAGTCCAACACTCACAATCCAAGTACCGCGAAGAGGAGATTAATAATTTGTCAATGTTAAATTTTCCTGTTCGCCAAAGTGATGTGTTTAAAGGCGCTGTAGCCAATTTTCACTGTCTGCCTAAATCTGCAGGGTTTGTGTGTTAAACGTGTGAATGAAACAAAACACAACTCCAGGTCTGTTTGTGATGAGGAAACAACATTAGAACATAGATAAAAAATGTGTGCCCTTTAAACAGTTTGCAGTGGTCCCAAGTTATTCTTACTCAACATATCTGTACTGGAGGAAGAAAAAGAAAGTAGTAGTAGCAGTAGTAGCAATAGGATCTTTAAAATATTAGTATATATATAGTGGTAATCATCGTACTAATCATTCATAGTACTAATCATTCATTAGTAGTGCTTCTAGAGGTAGTAGACAAGTACAGAAGTACAAGTATTGGTAGTGAATGGTAGTATTTGCAGTTGCAGTAGCTTAGTAGTTACAGCAGAAGTAGTAATAGTTGTAGTACTAGTTGTTTAAGTTTTAGTAGAGTCAGTAATAGTTGCTGAAGCATCATAAGTAGTAATAGTACTAATAGTAGTAGCAGCAGCAGTAGTAGTTGTAGAAGTAGTAGTAGTAGTACTGGTAGTAGTTGTACTTGTAGTCCCAGTGCCTGTAGAAACAACTGCAGGGTTCACTCCAGACACCACAACAAACAAACATTTACAGCTTTAAAGAGCTGCCACTAAACACTTTAACAGCCCCATTCATTAGTCCCACCAACCCTCCCTCTGCGTAACAAACGAGCCAGGACTAAACCAGGTCTGAACCAGGTCTGAACCAGGGTCTGAAACAGGGCCTGAACCAGGGTCTGAAACAGGGTCTGAACCAGGTCTGAAACAGGGTCTGAACCAGGTCTGAACCAAGACATAAACCAGGACTAAACCAGGTCTGAACCAGGGTCTGAACCAGGGTCTGAACCAGGTCTGAAACAGGGTCTGAACCAAGACATAAACCAGGACTAAACCAGGTCTGAACCAGGGTCTGAAACAGGGTCTGAACCAGGTCTGAAACAGGGTCTGAACCAAGACATAAACCAGGACTAAACCAGGTCTGAACCAGGGTCTGAACCAGGGTCTGAAACAGGGCCTGAACCAAGTCATAAACCAGGACTAAACCAGGGTCTGAACCAGGGTCTGAAACAGGGTCTGAACCAGGGTCTGAACCAGGGCCTGAACCAAGCCATAAACCAGGACTAAACCAGGTCTGAACCAGGGTCTGAACCAGGGCCTGAACCAAGCCATAAACCAGGAATAAACCAGGGTCTGAACCAGGGTCTGAAACAGGATCTGAAATAGGATCTGAACCAGGGTCTGAACCAGGGCCTGAACCAAGTCATAAACCAGGACTAAACCAGGGTCTGAAACAGGGTCTGAAACAGGTCTGAAACAGGGTCTGAACCAAGACATAAACCAGGACTAAACCAGGTCTGAACCTAGACTAAACCAGGGTCTGAACCAAGCCATAAAACAAGACTAAACCGGGGTCTGAACCAAGGTCTGATTCAAGACATAAACCAGGACTAAACCAGGTCTAAACTAGGGCCTGAACCAAGAAGAAACAAGGACCAAACCAGGATTAAACCACAATCCATTAGTCCCACCAGCCTTCCATTCACATAAAACTAAGATAAACCAGGACTGTACCAGTGTCTGAACCAGAATGTGAAACATGAGGAAATCTGGATTTAACCAGGACTAAACCAGGATTAAACCAGGATTAAACCATTATTTACTCCAACACAATTTCCATGTAAATCTAAAAACATGACTTTAACCAAGGCCTGAACTAAGATGTGAACCATGAGGAAATGTGAACTAAACTAGAACTAAACCAGGACTAAATCGGGGAACTAATCAGGACTAAACTACTAACTAGAACTAAAGACTACAGTTATTAGTCCAGCTCCCACCAAACCCTCGTTGCACACAAAACTGAATGTCAAACCAGGACTAATCCGAGATCGAACCACGATTCCTTAGTCCCGCCTAACCCTCCACCTGTAAACCAGAACTTGAACCAGCTCAAAACAAGTCCAGTATAAGAAAGGTCAAAATCAGAACCTGGATTTAACCAAGACTCCAATTAGGACTGAAAGGATTTGGGGAAAAAGTTGAACTGCAATTTTTCTATATTCCAACTATTCTGCACACTTCTTTGAAATCATATGAAGACCTGGACTCCTGGATCTCTCCTCTGGACAAAGTCGCCAACGGGGTGGACCAGACACGCCGGTATCACATGAACATTGCACAGAGATCATCCACTCAGCAGCAGATAAAGATGAGAGGAAATATGCGTCTGTGAAAAGGCCTTATATGGTCACAGAGAGGAGAACGCTGCGATCAATCATGCTTATCTGAAAGAGAGGACTCGGGCAGGCCACAAAAACTACTACAAGTCTGTTCTGTAGCATGCAAAATGTAAATGAAATCAATGGGGGAAAATGGTCATTTTGCAGATGTAAAAATAAAAATACGGGCTCATTTTAAAGATGCATTGTGTAACTTCGTGGTGGAGGGTCTGCCATTGGATTGCCTTTGTCGTTTAATATCCCACAGTATGGAATTTCTATCTCCATGGAAACAGGATTTGTGGAGGTGATCCCAATCGCGCTAATGTATGTTTTTTCACGTTTTTTCTCTTTTTTTTGAGCTCTGAAGAGAAACATGGACTAAACATGGACGGTTGACACAATTTGTTTTTTGACAGAGAAACAATATCATAACTAATTCAAAATAAGTTGCTTTAGTGTGATATATAAGGCCGTTAGGACATAAACCCGCCTGTTATTGGTGACATGGGATCACAGAAAACCAGGACAGGGGCAAAAAAAAAACAAAAAAAAACTGACTCAACTTTTTTCACTGTAGCAACACGTAGTTTCTTTGTACAACAATAATGTGTGTGTCTATGTGTGTGCGTGGGTGTGCGTTTAAGATACTCACCAAATTCACTGGCACACATATGTTCCAGAATGGTGTCTGTTTTCATCTCGTTGTCACAGGGAGGGCAGATCGGAGAGTAATCTGAAACGCACAAATACACAGAATTTAATACAAATTTGACTTTTTTTTAAGCAGTTCTACCTGAAAATGCATGGAATCAGTTTGATAATTAACTTATTCTTTAACTATTAACTATTCTTTAATGGTTTGATGGTTCTATCCGAGGTTGGACTAGTGCACACCTTGCTGTTGTGTCCCTGAGCAACTCACTTCCTACAACTGGCCTATGACTATGTTGTCAGTTAATAAAACGCAACTGCTTTTCATGCAATGGTATGGAAAAATGATGCCTATATTGAAATGTTTCATATATCTGAATGTTTGAGAGTGACAGGCAGCACGGTGGCACAGCGGTCTGGGGTTCGACTCCCAGTGTTTGCATGTTCTCTGTGTATAATAGGCTCCCATCTGGAACAAGAAACTCAAAAAAGGATGAAAAATACATGGGAAAGTGCGTCGTTGCATCATCACGGTATTATTTTTCAAGGAATATTCCACAGTATGGCATGAAACAACACAAAAAATAAAACCAACCAATAGAACAAACTTGGATAAACACATTTAATGAGTTTTTTAAAGATCACTAGTAACCTCCAAGTATTAAATCCTCTATATGATCACTGATAATGACATCTCGACTCCCACAGCCCGGCGTTAAACCCTCTGGCCTCTCAGCGGTAGACGGGGCTGACCTGACCTTAAGCAGGAATTTATGTTTTACAGCCAGCTGCATTTCAAGTCCAGTAAACATCCCTCGCTCCCTGCATATGCACGGCCCAGTGTAGTGTGCAGAAAGCCCTGTATGTACGCGCACGGTATGAAACGGCGAATCTTATAAATGATAATGACGTGTAATGCGAGCCAAGAGGAATGTTCTGGCCTGATCTCCAGTAGCACTTTGGACACTAAAAGAGCCAAAAGTGTCCGCTGCCAGTTTTCGAACTCCGGAGCAGAGCAGCGGTGAGACGTGATATGAAGTAAGATCTGTAAGCGATCGTGATTTATGCGCTGAGAAAATGGGCTACTACAGAAAATTATTTACAGAGACGTATAAAATGCTATAAAATAACATTGTAAAATTTGAAGTGAGGTTAGAAGTAATAAAAACATGTCAGAAATGGACAATAGCTCAAAATGATCTTAAAGTTCATAACATTATAACATTTCTGAAGAATATAGAATGTTGACAATATTTATGATAATGAGATTAGATGGTCAGGATTCAATTTACTATATGCCACAGTAGCCTAGTAGTAACATTCTTAGTGCAGGTGGCAGTATTAGTTATAGTATAAGTAGTAGTAGTGGTAGTAGTAGTAGTAGAAGTGGTAGTGGTAGTAGTGATAGTAGTAGTGGTAATAGGCCTAGTAGTAGTAGTAGTAGTAGTAGTAGTAGTGGTAGTAGTGGTGGTAGTAGCAGCAGTGGTAGTTACAGTGGTAGTAGTGGTAGTAGTGGTAGTCATAGTAGTAGTAGTAGTGGTAGTAGTAGTAGTAGTGATAGTAGTAGTAGTGGTGGTGGTGGTAGTAGTAGAGGCAGTAGTAGTAGTAGTGGTGGTTGCTCTTTCGCGTCATCTCTCCTCTTGTATTTTCTTTTCTTTCTTTGCCCTTTTATCTCATCTTCCTCCCCCTTTCTCTCTTCTCTCTCCTGTCCCTCTCTCTTTCTCTCCTCATCCCCCTCTCATTCCTCTTCTCTTTACTTCCCCCTCCCTCCCTCACCTCATTTCTTGTCTTCTGTTTTCTTCTTTCTTTCTTCTGTCTCTCACTGTCTTCCCTCTCGCTCTCTCTACTCTCCCTTTCTCTTTCTCTTCTCCCTCATCTCTTCTCTTCTCTTCTCTCTCCTCCTCTCTCCTCTTCTCCCTCTCTCCGACGCAGTCCGTTGTCTTCGATGTGCCTGTTAAACTCTGGTCCAGGTGTGAAGATCTTAACCAAACTCTGTGTGTTTATAGAGTCCCTGAAGTCACAGTTTTTCCACTACACACTTAAACCAGAATCACCGGGACGGGGCTGGCGGCGGCGGCAGGGTTAGAGCTGTTAGCTCAACTCATTAGCTGCGTTAACTTAAAATAAACTAGCCCGATAACTTTTGTTTGAGGACATTACGGGGGATTTTATGTTACAAGTTACGCAAGGTTTGGGATTAGAGCTGGAATGCAGCAAACACTAACCAACTGTTGCTCAATACTTGAATTTCTACACAGTGGGTTTGACAAAAGGGGATTATTGTGGACTTTAGGTAAATATATATATTTTTTTTTTTTTTCATTGATCGGTCAGTCTAAATAAATAAATAAATATATAAAAATTTGTTCAAGCATTATTAGCCAATATTCTAATACTAATTAATTATGTAATGAATACAAATATAGTCAAAATTTGCAAAAAAAATCTAAATATTTTACATTACATGGAAGGTTATTTTATTTTAAAATAGCTCATTAAGACTGATCGATCCAGGCTTAGAAACTACTTCATGAAATGTTCCGTAGTGAGGCATTACACATATCTATCTTGCATTGATTAAAGCACACGTTTTTAACTAATATCTTGTTCAAGCTCTCCGTAGATCTGACCTGAAACTTGGTTTGGCAGCGTCCATTTCAGGCAAAGCAATAACATCTCCATGGAGACAAGTGTGGTGGGCCTTCCTCCAAAAAAGTTACATAGTGCACTTTTAATGAAGTAGTTAAGCCTAAAATACTGTTATGAATGAAGTTTTCATTAGGGCCCCGTACCCGATTATTCCACGTATTTGAGCAAGATTTGTCTTACCCCAGTAAAGTCTGATCTGTATTGTCTCATAATCAGGAAGTGCGTGTTAGCATGCTAGTTGTTTTATAGCTTTATATCTGCTCTGGTCTTTGAAAGTTGTCAAAAGTGCTTATAAACTTATCTTGGTGAATAATTAGAATGCTTTGAATGCATGCGGTAAGTCAGGGATAACTTTGGCCCACTGCAAACTGTTTAAAATTAATTAGTTCTGTTTTTCACGTTTTAAGGTGGAATTATTATACAGCGAAGTGGTACCAAACCTTCCACTGAGTTTTACAGTAAAAGCCCTACTTTACATTAGCATAATACACTCTCCCCTATGTTCTATACAGGCTAAAAACTATAATGTAAGCCTTCTTTGTGCCTCCATCGGGCTCCACCACCACCACCCCCCGCTGGGCCCTCTCCCCGTCCGCCCCAAACCCCACGCGAACAGCTGATGTCTGCAGTCTCCCCCCTCAGGCCTGTGTGGTCCTCTTACCATGAAAAGAGGCTCTTTCTCAGCCAAGCCAAGCCCAGAGCCGAGTGCACATACTGGGCTGTCAGTCATCGCGCGTGCCCCCCCACCTCCTCGCCTAACCCCCATCCACCAACCATTTCCATACATAAACATTCAGATACTGTACCCTTATCCCAACGGAGACCACCAACTGCTCAGGCATATAAGGTTTGCCTGAAATAAGGGGAAAAATATATATGTGGAAATTCCCAGCTATTGCAAAAGAAACAATTCAATTAAAAATGTTTAAAAGCTTTAGAAGTCTATGGTCGCCTATGTTCTTATTAAAGAAAATGATCCAGGTGATTCTACTGAAGGTGTATGGAGTTTTAAAACACAGCAGTGCACTTCCTGTATTACCACATGACATCACAAGGTGGAACAGAGTGTTTTCTGTTTGAGAGAAGAACTAAACATGTGTGAATGAAACAAAACACAACTCTGAGTATGTTTTTGATGAGGAAACATTATAACTTTAGTGAAAATGGCGCAATATTGGCCCTTTAAAAGTGTATTATCTGTTAAAGTTATTACTGACAGAATTAAGGCCTTGTAAAAAGTTCAACTGTAATAAAATAGTAGGGAGAAATATGTATTGGCAGTAGTAGAAGTGACAGTTTAAGTAGTTTACGTAGTATAAAGACTAAGCTGTAGTTGTAGCAGTAGAATAAGAGGTTTGACAGTCCAAATCCTGCTCTCACAAATATATACAGCTGCTGTGTCATTGGGCAAGACACTTAACTCTTCACTGACTGTACAGTGGTAGTAGGAAAGTGATACAATTCCAACATATATTACTTTAAACATATGAAAACAGAGAATATTTATGACTGGACCTTGAAAATTATTGCTGAACTTAAGCAGTAGTAGTAGTAGTAGTAGAAGTAGTAGAAATGGTAATAGTAGTAGTAGCAGAACTTACATAACAAGTGGTATAACCCTCTCCACATGTATCAAGTAGTAGTGCTAGTCAGTAGCGTAGTGTAATTGCGCAAGGCCCCGGTGCAAGTCTGAGTCAGTATTTGTATTGATAACAGTTGTAGTAGTAGTAGTAGTAGTAGCAACAGTACCTGTAGTAGTAATAGCAGTATTAGTAGTAGCAGTAGAAGTAGTAGTAATAACAGCAGTACCAGTAGTAGTAATAGCAGTATTAGTAGTAAAAGTAGTAGTAGCAGCAGCAGTACCAGTAGTAGTAATAGCAGTATTAGTAGTAGCAGTAGAATTAGTAGTAATAACAGCAGTACCAGTGGTAGTAATAGCAGTATTAGTAGTAACAGTAGTAGTAGTATTAGCAGTACCAGAAGTATCTCACAGTTGTCAAAAGAACCGATACCCTAACTAATACTAACCCACATTAAATCTAGCATCAAAACGTAATACTTAAGTATAAATACTGAAAAATATTATAAAAAATGTAAATATTTGACCTTTACTAAAAATGGTCTTGATCTACATCTGAATTACAAGAATTTTGAAATGCTGAAAACTGTTGTACGATGTACCAAAAGTAAGAAAGTACATTTAAGTGCATTTGATTGACAAGTGACGACAATTTCAACAATCAGATCCAAAAAAAGTCTAACCAAAACTATTCTAGCCAGGTTCATGCACTGAATGTGATAGCTGCTTTCTCATGGTTTTGGCTAGTATCCTTCCGTTTGTCCCTCCAGAGCCATTCCTCTTTCTCTCCTCTCTCTTCCTCTTTTCTCTCTCTCTTTTCTCTCTTACAACATCACTCTTCCTCCTCCAAAGTCTTCTGTTTGTTTTCCCAATCCTCTCTCCTCCATGTCATTCCCCACAGGTTTGAAGAATCCACAGCGCCGTTGGTGATAGATGGCCGGGGAACTCAAGTCTACTTTGGTGAATTCAAGAAACAAGATTGTGTGTTTGCGAAAAAAAGAACTGCCAAAATGTATTAAATCAAAAGCAGAACTGTTAATTTTACTCAGATACAGTCATTTGAGTAACATTTGTTCATTCAGTCCATATTTCTTGGTAGTACGATAGTATTGTAGCCACAGCTGTCCTTGGATAGACTAAGAGAGAGGGACATCTGCGTCATTGACCGCTCCAACTACCAATCACCTACGCATACCACTTTCATAATTCCTAAAAGGCAAGGTGTTAAAAGTGTCTTGCCTAAGGACACAACAATTTCCACTAGAGTCATTGCCGTCGCACTGTAGCACCTGGTATTCCCAACGATCTCCCATCCATCCCACCGAGTTGAGGATCTTATTGTTTTCTGTTTTTTAGTAGTTGTGACGGTGTTTGTCCTTGTCTGTTTTATGTTTGTGTACAGCACTTTGGCCAGATGTAAAGTTTTTTAAAGTGCTTTATAAATAAAGTTGGTATGGTATGGTATGGTATGGTATGGTATGGTATGGTATCCAAGTACTAACCAAACCTTGCTTAGCTTCTGAGATCTGACGAGTTCAGGTTTTAACAAGCAGCTATGGTCAAAAGTACCTGAATAATTGCTTGAATACTCCAAAACAGACATAGGGTTTGTTTAACACTTTCTCGTAAGGTAATCATGGAAAACTTATCTTTTCTGGAGTGTTTGACCCCTGCTGTCTCTACGGATATGTCACTGCTTTGCCTAGAATGTTCCACAATATAATATTGTAGTTTTCAGGTGTTTAACAGTTCGAACAAATCTTGAAAAACATGCATTCTTCTTCAGATCGCACCTGTAACCTGATGGAAAGACCTACTTGTCTCCATGGCGATACATACTTTAGGTTTAATTCCATACTATAGAATATTCAAAGCCTGGGGAAGACCCAGGACCCTGGAGGGACTATGTCTCTCAGCTGGCCTGGGAACGCCTTGGGGTCCCCCTGGAGGAGCTGGAGGAAGTGTCCGGGGTGAAGGAAGTCTGGGAGTCGCTGCTTAGGCTGTTGCCCCCGCGACCCAGCCCCGGATAAGCAGAAAAAAATGGATGGATGGATGGAGAACATTCAAAGTGAAGCAATAACATCTCCATCAAGACAAGCAACTGGCAGACCCTCTACCAGCAAAGTTACATAGTGCACCTTTAATGTAACAAATAAATAATGTTTTCAGATAAGCTACAAAAAATAATGGAGTTGGACCACTGTTACCACATGTTGTTAGTCAAGTAAAAAGTAGTAGGAGTGTGTAAACTAAAAGTACAAAAAGAAAAAAAAATGATTACCCTATTTGGCTCATTATCAGCAATTCTTTGGCTTAAATTTCATACTGACAGATGTAGTTTCAAACTCTATTTCCAATTCTTGCTGGACTCCATCCCAGTGTTGTCCTTGGGCTCCGCAAACACCTTGGAGTCAATGGCTACCACATGTGTCCACTTTGTCCAATACAGCCTCTTCAATATATATATATATATAGGTATAAAATTCGAGAAAAGAATTTGAAAATAAGTAGCATGTGTTGGTCAAATCAGTGAAAGGCAAAAACTCCACACCAGTTAGAACATTTCTGGAAAAAGATTGAATTTTTTTTATAACACACTTTGTAAAATCAGGATTTAGTCTGGAATACTATTACTTTAAAGTCATTCTAAGAGCAACTAGATGTAACATTTGGCGTAATGTAATCGTAAGGACAAAAAAATGAAAGCGAAGGACAAAACGTTAAATAATGTAAAATATTCAACAGACAGACCCCCGAAATGAGAAAAACTAAATCATACCTGAAGCAGCAGAGCAAAAAATAAACATTCAAATCAACCTAAAGCTTTTGTCAAGAGAAAACCAAACTTTTACTTTTTCTGGACGACAAATTCATTGTTAATGAGATGGAAATTACTATTACACTGTCATATACTCAAGTATTTTTGGTTATGGTGTCTGAAAACTACTAAATGCACTTGTGTAAAGATAACTAACGTATTTGATTGATTTATTTCTGTTCAAAAATAATATTAAAATAGTTTTCGGTATTGATTTCATGAACATTACCGTTTATTCATCTTAAGTGTTCCTTCTGCTCCAAACCACATGCTTTTAGTGACAGAAGACTGGCTGTAGACTTCTCCAGTCTGATCACTGAACATTACACTCCACTAAATTTTAAATTCGATCAAATTAAATCAAATGTACTAACTACTTATTCCATGTCTCCTCATCTCCTCGTCTCCTAGCCCTGTGCAGCTGACCTTTGACCTGCTTTTGACACCAGTGGAGCACATCAGATACTCAAGTGTGACTGCGTAGATGGGCAGGACTTTCACGTCTGGATTTCCTCCCAAAAGGTTCCTCCTGACTCTTTTTGTTAGCGTTTTTAGAGCTCTGAAACAACACGGCTTGCCCCACATACACATCACAGGTGTGGAACTCGACACCCATTAAAAGACAGGGCTGTTTGCTTTGCCGAGTCAAATCACTGCGCCGAAAAACTATCAGCTAAAACAACAACTGGTCCAAAAGGGCTAGCGTAGGAAAAGCAACGTCGCTAGGCTATGATAATGTTTGCTAGCTTGTTGTGTAAACTATGCGCGGAAGTCGACAATGCTTTTGAACTCATGACAACTTTGAGCAAATGTATTACCTACTTGTTCTCATTAGTTTATGTTGATCTAACAAACTAACAATTTTAAGTTGGTCTACTTAAAAAAATGTAAGTCCAGTTAACTTGAATCACTCAAAAAGAAAAAAAGATGACATTTAAATAAAAATCTACACATTTTTGCTGTTTTTTTTTTATGTCTCATGGTGCACTTTGACCCTTTCGCACACGTTTCTCCAATGTTTTTAACTACTTAAAAAAATGCAAGTCCAGTTAACTTCAACTTCAATCACTCAAAAAGAAAAAAAAATTGACATTTAAATAAAAATCTGCACTTTTTTTTTCATTTTTATGTCTCATGGTGCACTTTCTTTGAGCCTTTCACACACTTTTTTTCAATGTGCGAATGGCAAATTAACTTAATTTAACGCAGTTTCAGGCTCACATTTTTATTAACATAATTGTTAAGTAGGTGGTAATTAGTTAACAATTTGGAATGCTCAATAAGATTATAGTTTACGTACGGTAGCATTCATTGCTAATTATGCTAGTAAACAGTAATTAATAGAATAAGTGGTAAATAACTTAAAAAACACATGAACAAATACTGTAAAAATTCTAACAGGAATCTAATTTACTTTTTAGTATATTGTTTACAGATATTAAGCAATTAATATAGCCTAAACCAAGTGTTACCAAATCTACTTTTTGTGCAGGGTAGTTGCATGAACATACTTAAATGGATTCAACTGACTTTAACAACACTTTATGATTAGAATTGATTTAATGTGTTAGAACGACTCAATAAAATACACAATGAACAGAATAAGTTGTGACAAGGTAAATCACTATGCTGCTATGACTTGTTTTAAAACATATTATTGCTTCAAATGTCCGGAAATTGTAATCTCTTTAGTACGATAAACTCAATAAACTAACTGTGAAAAATTGCTTTGTTTTGGCAAATGTCTGTCAAAATAAAACACAAAAGCAACATTGAAAGAAACAACAAGCGAGCCAACTACTGCACGATCTTCATGCACAATAATCATTTTGGATCTCAAGACTGACAATTAGCAAACGGGAAACTGTTGGCAGCGTCAATTTAGTTATGCAACATTTCAAACGCAGACAACATCTCCCAAATTGCAGTATTTTCATTTTCATTTACTACAAGTGCTTATTTGGTACAATCAGCTGGCTAATTTATGGCAGCGTTCCCAATACAAAGCAATCATCACAAGCCTATATTTATCCAAACCATGCCAAAAAGATAAGTAAAAATAAAGAAATAATGATCCAAAAGGGCTACCGTAGAAACGCAGCATTGCCAGGCTAAAATAACTTTTGCTAGTTAGCCATGTGTTAATGGTAAACTACATAAAATGCTTTCAACTCATGACAACAAGAGAAAAGTACAAAAAAAAAAAAAAAAAAAAAAGATTTACTTAATATGAACTTAAAAATTTGATGTTGATCCATCAACTCACAATTTTCATTTTAAATTACTACAAGTGTTTATTTGGTACAATCAGCTCACAGATTTCCCAGTGCATTTATCCAAAAACAAACCAAGCCAAAAATAAATAAATAAATAAATAAATACAATCACCTGTAAAATAAAATAAAATAAAATAAAATAAAAATCACCTGTAAAATAAAATAAAATAAAATAAGTAAAATAAAATAAAATAAAATAATCCTTCAGCTGCAGTCTGGCCTGGACAAAAGTCTTAGCTCTGCAGTCTTGCACACTTTTGAATGGCTCCTTTCTTTAACACTGTTCTCTAATGGGCCTCATTGACCCCAATAAAAACCCACTCTCCACAGCTCCCAATGGCCATAATACTCTACTGTTATATTTACTGCCGCACTTTTAATGGCAATACTATACCACCATTCACACCTTTTCACACATCATAGTAATAAAAGAGGATCACTTAAATTTTTATGTTATCCTAAAGCTACTAATTGTGCATTGCTAAGTACACATTTGTATGTAGCTGGTGATGTAAGTTGTGGATTTTAAGCAATAGCTTTAAGTAATAGGTCAACAAACAAACAACTTTTGTCCTTTTCGGCTCATACTTGTGACTTTCAACGTTGTTTTGCTACTGTTTGATGCACTCTGCTCCACTTTTTACTCCAAAATTTACTTCTGATTTTTATTTTTTCTCATTTTAAGTTGCAAGTTTGGCGTTTGTTTTGGCTTTGGTGCCATTGTAGCCTAATACTGGCATTTTTTATTTTTTTTTTTACCATTATCCTTCACTGCTGATACAGTCACAGGCATTATACTAATTGACAAAGTTGGCAAAGCACTTACGACTATCCCAATGTTGCAAAAGTGTGCCAAAATCATGCTTGTTCTGATTATTAACCACATACAACTATTTGCAACTATCCAAAAAATAAAATAAAATAACCCTTCAGCTACTATCTGGCCTGCTTCACTTTTTACTCCAAAATGTACTTCTGAATTTATTTATTTTTTCACATTTTAAGTTGCAAGTTTGGATTCTGTTTTAGGCTTTGTTGCCAATCTAGCCTAATATTGGCAACCCGTTTTTATCATTATTATTCAGTATTATTACAATCAGGGGCATTGTACTTGCTTCAAAGCACTTATGACTGTCGTGGTGTTGCAAAATTGTGCCAAAATCATACTTGTTCTGATTACCAACCACATACAGCTGACACATGTCCAACTATCCAAACTGCAATTGCCAACTCTGCAAACTAAAAGTTACAAAAACATTGCTTGTTGCACAATGTAGTGTTTTTAAAGTTTGTAAAAGTCTGTCAAATATTACTGACTATGACTATACATACAAACAATACATTTCTTAACTTTCAAATTAACCATTAAAAGCGCATCTACTAAAACTATAAGAGTAAAGAGGGTTATTTTCTGATCTCTGTAATAATGTTCTTTCTTCGTCACAAACCTGGAGTTGTGTTTTGTTTCACTCACACACGTTTAACACACAAACACGAGTGCTTCTCTCAAACCTTAAACATTTGTGATGTCAAGTGGTAATACGGGTAATGCTCCACTGTGTTTTTAAACTCCATACACCCTCACTAGAATCATTTGGATAATTTCAGCCTTGGAAAAGCTCTTCTCTACTAAGCAAAAGGTACAAAGCAGCTGTTAACTTGAAAATTACTGCTTCATGACATCACAAGGTGGACCAGAGCATTTTGAGCTTTGGAGATGTGGACAGACTGATAAAAAAGCGTGTGAATGAAACAAAATACAACTCCGTTTTTTTGATGAGGTAACAACACTACCATGTCTTGAATTTGGCGTAATATATTACATTTAAATGCATTTTAATAATTTCTTAAAACTGCAATGGTGCCCCCCGCCGGTCCCCCCTCGCTCTACCTCCGCCCCTGTCCCGGTTACCGCGGTACACCATAACTGCCGCTCACCTGTTGGTCTCGTGGCGTCGGTGGCGTTGGGCTGCGTCATGGCGATACACACATCGTCTTGGGGGAACTTGTCACACGTGAGCATCTCGGGCCAGGGGAACCCGAACGCCTCCATGATCGGGGTGCAGCCGTCCCGCACCGCCTCGCACAGCCACCGGCACGGGTAGATGGGTCTGTCCAGGCACACCGGGGCGAACAGAGAGCAGAGGAACACTTGGGTCCCCGGGTGGCAGTTCTTGTGCACCAGCGGTACCCAGCTGCTCGCCTGCTGCTTCACCTCCGCCATGCTCTCGTGCTCCAGGAGGTTGGGCAGCAGCATCTGGTTGTAGCCTACGGTGTGGCACAGGCGCAGGTCGTCCGGTATGTCCACGCACTGAGGGGGCTTGCCGTACCCGCGACCCCCGTTGTAGGAGTCCGACCTCCAGCCCAGGTATTCGTACTCGGACGCAGCGCAGGCACAGACCAGCGCCAGTGTCACCAAACTCCGTAGAAAGCTCATTCTATTGGAAGTAAACTGAAACTTCACTCTACCAAAAAAATTACAACTAAAAAGCAAAACGAATCTACTAAGTCCTCCTTGGTTAACTCCAGTTCTCTGCAGTGCTCTCTCTTGCGCGTCTCTGCTCAAAGTGGAGAGTGAATGCGGCGCGGAGGAACAAGAGCGGGTTGTAAAGTGCGCACTGGCCAATGGGAGCCTTCTGCGCCATTTGGCCCGGCCGCTGTCACTCAAAGCGCTTAATTACCAGTGTGTAAAACTCGGCAGGAGCCCGCGGCCCCTCCTTTCACTGCCCCCACTTGTACTTCCTTTGTCAAAACAAAACATTCACCAACTCAAATGAGCCTGCGCCTGAACGAAACGGGCTGCGTGCGGAGGAGCAGGGCGAGCGCGGCACAACGGAGAACTTATGGACTTTTTGGAAATAGTGCAAAGAAGTGCGTCTAATCTTGAAAACATTGTGGTGACTTCTGCTTTTGCATATTTGAAAAAAAAAAAAAAAAAAAAAAAAAAAAAACAGCTGAAATTATTTAAAGGACCCATATCAGGTTATTTTCTGATCAATGTTATTTTGTTTCCTAATCACAAACAGACCTGCAGTTGTGTTTTGTTTCATTCACGCATGTTTAACACACAAACCCTGCACATTTAGGCTGAGTTCGTCTCTCAAACTGAAAACACTCTGTTCCACCGTGATGTCATGTGCTCCACTGTGTTTTTAAACTCCATTCACTGTTTTTGTCTGTTTTTGAGGAGGTAACAATATTCTAACGTGGCTTAAAGCTCATAAGAGTCCATTTTGTGTAATAGAGTCCCTTTAAGGTGGTAAGTGGGCTATGGAACCAGATGTTATGGAATATTTGTAACTCAAGTTGCTACTCTGGTATGGGTTATCAAAAGTGTCGAATATCAGATGATCAGATCAGTTAAGCAGGTATAGATACTAAAAAAGTCACAGAGATGAACTTTTCCTGAACAACTTTAGAATGATCTTAAGCTGTATTAGAACAAGTATCTGTATACACAAACCACATGGTAATATGAAAGAAAGTACTACGATTTACTGTTGAAAATCGCATTCTATTGTCTAAAGAAAGAGTGTTTTTAATTATCACTGTGGCATCTCAATCAGTATTGAGTATCGAATCATTCCTTAGCATCTAAATTGAGTTTTTGTATCGTGTCACACCATCCTCTGGGAATAACTTGGCATTTCTGATTTAGATTAAGTGTATAAGAAATCATCTTTCCATGACTAAAAAAAGAGTAAATGTTCTTGGTCAACATAAAGCTTCAGTTTAAACGAACAGTGCAAAGAGTAACCAAAACATTTACTCAAGACTTCAGTACTTATGCTTCAAAATCATATTACTCAAATATGTGATATGATACACGAGTACACAAAAAGTTACTCTGGTAATGTAACAGAGCACGTGTGTAACTCGGTACTACCTGTGGTTATGCCATGACCTCTTTTTCATTTTTGAACAAGCCAATGTAACTGAAAATGACCTTGGTTTAAAGTTGGTACCTCTGTCATCTCTAAAGATTAAAATGCTCGTGATGTCATAAAGGATTAGTTTTCAAGTTAACAATCAATTCCAGAGCTGAAATGATCCAAATGATCCAAACTATTATTACCACATGACATCAGAAGGGGAGTGTTTTCTGTTTGAAAGAAGAACTCAGCCGACCCATAGCGTTCAGCGCCACTCAAATGAAGCCTGCGGAGGTGGACTAGGCGTGCATGGCGGCGTCGTGCCAAGAGCAAAGCAAATTTAAAGAATAATCGAATGAACTGAGTCCAGGCTGAGCAAAAAAAAAGAAATAACTGTGTGCTTGTGCGCTGTGGGGCAAACTAAAAAAACAGACGGGGGAAAGCGAAAGAAAAAGGGCAGAAATAAGAAGTCACCACCAAACACTGAGAGCGTTGTAGCCGTTAATGCCACTGCTGTTGTCATCGTTAGTATGCAGGATTATTTGGGAACAGAATTGGAAGTAGCTTTGGGAGTGTTGGTAAAGAATTCTCCTCTGAGCCTGTCACAACTGAAAAAGCCTCCGCACCGCAGTTAGTCCAGCAGGATCACGTCGAGGCTATCGAAGGCAGTGGGACAATAACTATTCTACACTATTCTTGCCCAACTTCCAACTTCCATCCCTCACACAGCAAGTTGCTAGCTTGTCTCAGCTGATAAACACAAGATTTGATAACTTGGAGTCAATGATCACCAATAATACTTTAGAAATAGCAGAAGTAAAAAGAGAACTCAAAAAAGACTGCTGAAATGAAGGAGAAAATGGCTCAGTTTTCTTCATCTAGATGTCACTATATTTTCTTTTTTCCTTTCATAAATTGTCTATTAATTTGTGTATAATAATTTGTCTAATTTAATTTAAAAAAAACTAAAAAAAAACGGCCTAAATCTGCCGGGTTTGTGTGTTAAACTTGTGAATGAAATAAAACACTACTCCAGATGTGTTTGTGTTTGTGATAATGAAACATTATAACACAGATCAGAAAATAGCATAATATGCCCTTTAGTAAAAATGTTATATAATATATAATGTCTAATATAACTCATAACTTTGGAATTTTAACATTTTCAAAACAGGAGGAGCACTTGATAATCTTGATAATATCATAGTTTTGAGTTTTATAGAGGGAGACAGCAAATATATGTAGCATCACAGCTCTGAATATTCTTTTAGTGGGGAATTATGCACAGGCTAAACTCCAAAGAGATTTAGCATACGTCAGGATCTTGACATAATTTCAATAATTTATTAAATTTAAACGTGTGTTGTGTAAGATTTCTGCTGGAGGGTCCGTTAAAAGTTAGTTTAAGCATCCAGTTGCAAATAAATATAGGGAATAATATACACAAAGGCACAGCAGATCAAACCAAAGATGTTAAAATTTACAATTCCAATATTTTTATTTACATATGTATTTTAAAGTTCATATGGCAGGTTGGACTACTTATTTTACTAAAACACAATTAAGCTCTTTATATTTAAGACTTTGCTAAAAATTATTAAAGAATTCCCCCAGTTTGGCCATTTTTTCAGTTTCAAATTTTACATCCTGGTTGGAAGATCCATAACTGTTAGATAGCAACCATGTAGTACTCCTCTAATGTACACGGTAATTATTAATTGACGTCTAAAAGTAAAAGAAAATGTCTTTATTTTGTTGAAATCAAGTTTAAAGTATCACAAAAATGTTTGTAAACTTTTGGGCAGAATTCTTCCTCATTTTACCCCGTTAAGCAAAATATGCACATTTGAACAAAACGAGCCTAGTAGTGACGTAACAATAACCGAAATATCATAATATCGGATCGTCAGAATTCTCACAATAACACCATGGGCCATCACAATATATCGCATTACAAGTCTCTTTGCTTATATTCATTTTTATGGTATTCTGTTTCAGTCCAATTTGCATGATGAATGATTGTTATTAAGCACTTTTAATTCTTAATTATTTGGATTATGACAGAAACGTAGTATTTTATGTATTTATTTATTCTTTTATTTTACCTTTATTTAGCCAGGAGGTCCCACTGAGATTCAGAATGTGTTTTTCAAGAGAGGTGCAGCAGTACGATCAGTATAAAACAGTAAAATCACAAAGTATCTCATTATAAACCATGTGCATCTCTCAAGAAAAACACACGTCTCGGTCACTGTACTCTTTACTTTAATTTTCTTGAACTTATCAAATGACAACAGAGATTCCAATTTAAGATCTTGCTATAAATGATTCCCAGACCATGGTGCTGCGTAGGAAAAGGCAGATTTTCCAGCTCAGAGAGGCACCGAGGGACAGTGAAAAACAACTGCGAGGAGAAGCGAAGCCGGTGACGACCTGAGCTCATATTAAGGAGATTACTCAGGTACTCGGGAAGTTTCCCCAGTGTGGCTTTGTAAATAAATATTAACCAATGCTGTTTTCTGTGAATTGTTAGCGATGTAAAGCCAACTAAGTGATGCAGTGATGAGTGTGTGAGTCCAGTTTGTGCAAAATGGAAGAGGGAGCTGCATTATTTATCTTGATTTTGATGCATGCTCTTATTTTCCTACTGTTTCTGAAACTTGCGTTGTGACACTGCAATTTCCCCATTGTGGGACAAATAAAGGATTATCTTATCTTATCTTATTTACAACAGACCTGGGCATTTTACAGTTCCCAGGCCACATACGGCCCTTTGGTTAACTCTGACCGGCCCCTTTAAGCTCATTTGGAATTACAAAATAAACATATTTTATCATTTTACCTCATGCATGGACTGAAGTGGCATTGTTTTTATTTTAGAGGTATTTTTTTAATGACATTTTTGTAAGGCAACCTCACTTTTTCATTGCTTAGTCATAACATAAACTCTTACCAGTCTTACCAGCATGTCAAACAATGCTATTTACTACTTTTTTATAAAGAAATACAATTAATATTATGCAGAATTGAGTTAAGCATTTTGGCCCGGACCTCCACAATATTTTCTGTTTCTTGTGTGGCTCCATGGATATTGTCATAGTCCAGAACAGAAACAAAAGTTCCTTCCATCGTTTTTTTACTTAGCACTGAAAAAAAAAAGCAATATTTATGTCTGAAATCGAAGCCAATCTTTTGTTTCAGTTTTTTGATTAGGGTTGTAATATGAACTTTAACTGTAAGATGATCGTCGCATAGTCACAATTCGATTAGCCTACACGAAATATTGCAATAAATTTTCCAGAGAGATTTGGATATCGTGACATCCCTAGAAACAAGCTCGCAAAACAAAAAGTATGTTCCAAATTTGACCTCCTTTCTCTACAAACTGCATATCAGAAAACATGGCCCTGCAGTACTAAAATCCCCTTGTGTATTGCCTCTGTAATTACACGTTAATTAACTGTTAACTACACATTAAACGACATTACCACATCTCCACTGACAATACACATGTGGACTTCATTGAACTAACATTTACAGACCATCTCGGGACTTCCTCGCTGCGCAGGTAAACATGGGGCGAGTGAGTGGGGATGGGAGGTAGGGTTAAGGTTAAGTGGGGGCTAAAGACCTAAAGACCTAAATACCCCCCCTCAAAAGAGCCCCCGAGCTGGGCCTGATGGATCTGACCTCCAGGTGTGAAGTCCCTTTTCAAACGGAGGTCCATTTGCATGTCATTGTGCTGTGAAGAGCTCAATGGGGAAGCAGAGAAAACAAAGAGGCTAATTTGATTTTAACTGTGCCCTCAGCAAAGCCAGACCACCTCAGCTGAATGTCCATGGACTTGTTTATCAAATCAATGAGCGAGGTAGAAGTCAATTTGAATGTCTTTTTGGAGTGTAAAGGTCCTATATTACGCAAAATGGACTCTTGTGAGCTTTAAGTCATGTTAGAATGTTGTTACCTTATCGAAAACATACCCCGACTTGTGTTTTGTTTCATTCACACTTCATTTTTAGTCTGTCTACATCTCCAAAGCTCAAAATGCATATCATGTAGTGGTAGTTTTCAAGTTAACAGCTACGTTTTATCTTTTGTTTGCTAGAGATGGGGAATTCCAGGGCTGAAATTATCCAAAGGATTCTAGTGAAGGTGTGTGGAGTTTAAAAATACAGTGGAGCACTTCCTGTATTAACAGAGTGTTTTCAGTTTGAGAGAAGAACTAAATATACAGGGTTTGTGTGTTAAACATGTGTGAATGAAACAAAACACAACTCCATGTATGTCTGTGATGAGGAAACAACATTAGAACACAGAAAATAACGTAATATTAGTCCTTTAATATGATCATGTATATTGACACTTATTATGAAAATCTCTTGAGCATACCTGGATATTACTATTAATATTTGCTTGAAATCCTAAATACACTCTTCCTCAATACTTTACAAAGATCTGAGTCTGGTCACTGGTGAATCTCCCTAGGTTCAGATGGGCGTGATTGACTGGTGGATTAGCCAATCAGGGACAAGCATGATCAGTCTGTATCAAAACAAATATGGCTGCTGATATGGAAATAAAAGGTGCAAATGACCTCAGAGAAATAAAATGCCTGATTTGTTTGTTACATCTTGATTTACTGACAAAAAACCCAAAATGAAAATACAGGGCTCATGTCGAGCGAGTTAATATGAACATTTCACAGTGGGGCATCTGTGGCCAAAAAAAAAAACAAAAACAAAAAAACAGTTGTTGTGTCCTTAGGCAAGGCACTTCACCCACGTGCCTAGTATGAAAATGGTGTGTGCGTGAGTGTTGGTGGTGGTTGGAGTGAATGAATAATACACCAAATAAAGTGTCTTTGTAAATAGCAAAAGGAGAAATTTAATTTGTCAACTGGACAGAGTTTGTTTGGTTGAATACGTTTCTCAGCTCATCCAAGCTGCTTCTTCAGTTCTGGTCAGATGCTGGCGGACACTGCTTTATATCTGTCCGCCAGCATCTGACCAGAACTGAAGAAGCAGCTTGGATGAGCTGAGAAACGTATTCAACCAAACAAACTCTGTCCAGTTGACAAATTAAATTTCTCCTTTTGCCATGGATTCTACCTGGACGACTGAGGGATTCTACACGTCTTTGTAAAGTGTCTTTGAGTGTTCAAAAAAGTGCTTTAAAAATCTGATCCTTTATTTTATTTTATTTTATTTTATTTTATTTTATTTTATTTTATTTTATTTTATTTTATTTTATTTTATTTTATTTTATTATTGTTTTTAAGACCAAAATGAGGAGTCTAAGAGAGAAGCAACAGTTTTTCAATAGAAAGTGAATTAGAGTGGAGCAAGCCCATGCTCACTTCCTATTTGGAACGCGGCGGCTAGCGGGTTAGCTATGTCCATTTATATAAACAGTCTATGGCATGTAAACAGTGTCTGCCACCATACCACAGCCATTTGTAAACCCTTTCAACAGGAATCCCCCAGAGCAACGAAGCCAACTTGGACATCTCCAGTTATGGATTTTAAAGTGCCCTGAATGTAACATCTACTAGTAACATGTCTTTCCCATCTGTTCCTATAGCCCCCCGTTTCTCTCCTTGAACCAAACCCAACGCACGCAGCGCTCGAATGTAAAACGCATTAAACCAAAGGGAACGACGGTGACAGACGGCGTCGTAATGTCAAAAACCATCTATAATTTACCGGGGTGCAAAAGTTTAAACGCGTTATAAAAGTGTCAAAAGTACCGCCGTAGATCAGCAGCCGCCTCTAATCAAATCAGAGATGACAGAACGGTGCCCTGGCTCTTAATTACAACTGAGTTATACGAGATTTCACCATGAAAAAGTTTGCCAGAGATGAGAAAGTGTAGCCACTAGCGTCTGCAGATAAGAGTCCTGTTTGCTTTTCTAATGATGCTATAATGGGCTTGTTTTGAGAGACGAAGTTTATGAGTTAGTAGCATACAAACAAATGTGTATTGCTTGGGACGGTTGCTAAAACAAACTCCATATCCAAGAAACATGGGGACTGGCTGTTTTCTTCTTCTTCTGTGTCGATGTGACCTGGTTTAGCTCAAACTGGGAGACGACAGACAAAGCGCAGCAGATGCAACATTTGGTTTCAATAGTTTTTGTCGTAGTATAGGATTTTCAAAAGGTCGTAACCTGTTTTTAGAATTGAATTTGTTCTTAAATGACAAAAAGAATTCTGGAAATTTCAAAAGCAGATTTCCAGTAATAGGAATTATCAAGGAATTTGTGAATCATGGAGGACAGGAGGAGGAGATCCAACTTTGTAAACTTAATTGATTTTTATTGTTTTGTTTTCACTATGTAGCTTTTCTAGTGGAGGATCCAGTACCTCCATTTCTCTATGAAGATGTGACGCCACCAGGCCAAGTTAGAGGTCAGATCTAGGGAGAGGCAAGCATGTTTACAAAAGCACTGTTTTTCAAGCACACCTATTGCGCTTGTGTCTGCTCTATAGCTATAATCTATGACACTTGTGGATCTTTATGTTATAATCTGTAATTTTTAAATCGCAATATTCATCTGAAGCAACTTAAAAGAAACAAGTTCACTGACATCCGCTTTAGAAAACTGCAGTGCCCAATAACGTCGCCGTAAATGTCATCACAACAAAGAGCAGAGAAGTTGTTGGCATCTCCAATGGAAATCTGCAGAACACACTAGCAAGGAGCAGATTTTTTTTACACAGATCAGACAATTTTGGTATTTTCCGATCTGTGTTATGTTTTTTCTTCATTAAAACATACCTGGAGTTTTGTTTTGTTTCATTAACACACAAACTCTGCATATTTAGACTGAGTTCGAGTTCTTCTCTCATACAGAAAACACTTCACACAAGAATCACTAGAATCATCTGGATAATTTCAGCCCTGGGATTTCCAATTTCCACTAAACAAAAGGTAAAAGGAGCTGTTAACTTGAAAACTACTGTTTCATGACGCGTGGAACAGAGCATTTTGAGCTTTGGAGATGTAGACAGTCTAAAGGATAACTCAAACAAGTGTGAATTAAACAAAATAATCTGTATATGTTTTGTATGTATGATCAAGTAACAACATTATAACTTGACTACTTTGCATTCATTCAATTACTGGTGTTTTTATTGCTCAAAAGTAGCTTAAAATAAATACATCTTAACTGTGAAACGGGTCACCTTTCCACAGATTTAACCTGTAACCTGTCATGTGGGAGTCACCTGCTTGTAAGTAGATAAGTTAAAAGTGATATTGTGGTACATTCCAGTTATAACATCTCCATGTTGCACTGTTCCACCTACAGTGCAACAATAAAGTTGTGTTTGTTTTTTTTGGAGCTTTCTGCCATGTTACAACACTGTTCCCTCATTAAAAACATGCCTTAAGAGGTTTTAGATGTCATCCTTGCATCCTAGCCGTAAGATTTTGCGCATTGCTCCGCCCAAAGCCTTAGTCACCCATGCTCCCATGTTACAGTTCTCCATAAATATACAGAAACATGATACAAAACTGTACACAACAGCTTCACAAACCTGATGCACAGTAGTTTCATTAGCAAGATGCAAGCTGATTGTGCTGTGATAGCGCTCTGAAGGGGGAGTGACTTACCCCGGAGAGCAAAGGGTTACGTTAATACATTGTTTTCGGCGAATATAGCATTTTCAAAACAGAAAAAAGTAACACGGTGATCTAAATATGTTACGAATTAGCAGTTAATACCCAATAGAAGTAAAACACCCCTCTTTAAAAAACACAAATCTCCCTAATGACGTTCCAAAAAGTTGTTTATCCATCTCTTTTTACGCTACAAAGCTAACACCATTTACACTCAGCCTCCATACGCTGTTACTGTGTGACGAACAAAAGTGAGTCTAAATATTTAGCTTGGGCTTTCTGGCAATTCACAGTTTCCCATAGACCGCACCATCCATTCTATATCCATAAGTACACAGAGGCACTAAGGGCTGGCATATGTTCCCTTGTACGGCCGTGTGTGTGTGTGTGTGTGTGCGCGCGCGCGTGTGTGTGTGTGTGTGTGTGCGTGTGTGTGCGTGTGTGTGTGTGTGTGTGCGTGGGGGGCAGGTTTTGGTTTGTCATTTAGCATTATGTCCGTAGCGGCTCTGGCTAAACACTGCTAGTCACCACTGTGAGCAGTTGGCGATTTGAGCGATGATGCTAGCTCTGGTTTGACATATAGAAATAACAGCTGCTTTGTGTCATGCTACATCATTCCCACGCTACACACTGCAACGGCTGGATGTGGGTTCGATGTTGAGTTTTGTATTCTGGATTTGTGTAGTTAAAGGTCCTATATTAAACAAAATTGACTCTTGTGTGTTTTAAGTCATGTTATAGTGATGTTACCTGATCACAAACAGACCTAGAGTTGTGTTTTGTTTCATTCACACATGTTTGAGTAATCCTTTATCATTAGTCTGTCTACATCTCCAAAGTTCAAAATGCTCTGTTCCACCTTGTGATGTCATGAAGCTGTAGTTTCAAGGGCCACTAAACACCAAAATTACTTTTTTCGGTTACACACTGCTATTCCGACATGCCGCTACTTAGACAATGACGTCTAATTGTCGGAGTAGAGGCATAAATATTATTTTTCAGGCATCCCACTACATCGACTTTTTTTTTCATTGTCAGAATAGCGGCACTTTACTATTTTTCAAACATTCCACTTTTCCGACATGAATACTATTAATGTGATAGCCTATTATACTTTGTGCTCCCATATATCAGAAGATGCTTGGGCCGGTGCAAAACACTTGATCTGAGAATACTTCAGCCACATAGGACATCAGACAGTGGGAAAATGTCCTAACTGATCGTCGTGGGAAACAGTCATGTATTTAAAAAAAGAGCATAGGCCAGCCTTTGGGAAAATCTAAAAATGGAGGCTGCGAGGGAGCGAGAGAAGTACCTGGGTAGACTATTGCAACTCTCAAAAAAAAAAAAAAATAGACTAAAAATAGCAATACTAAAAAATGTCGGAAAAATGGCATGTCTAAATAGATGCATGTCATAATGAAGGGATGACGGAATAGGTGGTGGACCCCCTTTTTTCTACTGATTAGCTGTGTAAATGGGTCTAAAATAGAAGTGTATACATATCCCTGGCCTTATTTTGGCATTTTAGTGCATATTTGTTAAAAATCTGACTTTTGGGTCAAAAGCCATGTCTGTAACGTCTTCTTTAGGATCAGCTACAGCCAGAATATTCAAATTTTTGGGTTGGACTAACAGCCGCCAATGAATCAGATGCTGTTCTGAGGTTATTATGTGACGAGCACAACCCCTGGTGGTCTACGGGCGGGACATGAGGAGCCCCTCTCAGCCCTGCCCCTACCTGGCACCGCTGGTAACTGTCCTGCCATGTCTGGAACAAATGCCCACACTGTTTCAGAGTCTGGAGCGCACCAGTCTGCACCATGTTGGATTGTTGTGGCTGTCGGTCAGCTGTCAATCATCACTCCAGAGCCCGCCCCACACCTGCTTTCTCCAACCCGCCGGGCACCACCCAGTCTGGAGGATTTTTCAGATTTTGCTTATGGGGAGGGTGTTTAATGGCTCTTTAACAGCTACATTTTACCTTTAGTTCCATAGAGATTGGCAATTCCAGGGCTGAAGTTATCAAGGTTATCCAGTGATCCTAGTGAAGGTGTACGGAGTACTGAGAATGAAAAACTTGTATGTGTCCTCTATCTGCAGGTTAAAGCACTGGCAACTCAGGTTCAGTTGTGATTGTAATAACTTTTAAGAGGTTTTTTTCATCCAATTCCTTTAAGTCTCTATTGTTTGACTATTTGCAACTGGTTTAATTCTGTTTATAAGTTAAATCTGTAGCTTATCTAACCTTAAACCCCCAGAACATTACTTTTTTAGCCAAAAAATAGACCAAAATAGAAGCATGTTTTTCCATTGTAGTTGTTTTTATTGCACTGAAAAACATGTGTCCTTACTTTGAGTGGGCTTGCAGCTCCATAAACCTGACTCATCTTTGGCCTGAACGTTTCTTTGGCTATAATCTCCATGGAGAATGTTCCGAATTATGGGTTTAACTTTCTATCATCAGGTTTTAACTTTCTATCTGTGCGTGAGCTACTGTGTCAAGTCATTTCCCTTGTGGATCAATAAAGTTTGTCTAAGTCTTGCTATGACAAATGCAGTGGCCATTTTTTGAGTGGAGAGCAAAATAAAGTAAAAGCAGGGCCAGAAAACTGTTTACATTGACATATACTGGTATGTTTGTGGTCCTAATCATGCAGGGAACTCGATGTGTTTCTGTCTAATGGGCCAATAGTCAAAATTACACATTTAAGTTAATACGGACCTAAAACGTGAAAAACAGAACTAGTTCATTTTAAAGTATTTGCAGTGGTCCAAAGTTATTCCTCACTTAACTTATATTTTCCTAACATCCTAATTATTCACCACGACAAGTTTATAAGCGCATTTCACAACTTTCAGAGACGAGAGCTGAATGACTTTAAAGTTTGCATTAACTAGCATGCTCGCAGCACCCTTCCTGATTATCAAACAAAAAAACGTTTTATAATTAGACTTATTTTGACCTCAAGAGCTGCTTTTATAACAGTGGTTCTCAACCTTTTTTCTTGAAGCCCCCCTTGCCTGTGTCCAAGACAAGCCAGGCCCCCCTAACCCCAAATCCTACCTGCATATACGCACTAAAAGAAAAAAAGTGATTAACTACAAACTTTTATTTGCAAAAATTCTTCCTTAAATGTTATCAAGTGTATCTAACACACACACACACACAGTTTAATTTTTGACAGCCAAACAGAACAGGTTTACCCCATTACAACAGAAAAATAATGACTCATTGTTAAGATATATCAGTATCTATATGGCTTTCTTTTCTTCTGTGTGTCACCAGGTGTATAAAATCTTCAGAAATAACTGCAAGGACATTTAACTATAAATTACCTAGGCTGAATTACCTGCCCGCTAGCTGACCTGAGGATTGCCTGCGCAAGTTCAGGTCAGAGGTAATAAATACCTTAATGAATTTAAATGTGGACCAAAAATATGTTTTAATTTGAATTACACCGAATTTTGATTAGGCTATTGGGTGTGTTGTTGGGATTCTATAATTTTAATGTGCACAAATATAATTTTGGTAAAGTCACAACCTCAACGCAGATGAAATTGGGCGGACCCCCTGCGATCTCTAGCGCCCCCCTTGAGAACCACTGTTTTATAATATATCTGTACTGAGGTAAGACCATACACTGTATAAAGAAGTGAATTAAGAGAGTGTGACGACACCCATAGTGTTGAGCTCCAGTCAAATGAAGCTCACGAAGCTAGCGGTTACAGGAGCCAATTTGGAGCCAGGTCCATATTAGGACAAAATAGCAAAATAAAAACAACCAGGAGCATGTAGAGCAGGTTAATACGAACATTTTAAGACCAAAATGACGAGGCTAACTACAGCAGTTACAGAGAGAGGTAATAATTAATCAATGTAAAGTCAATTGGAAACAGAGTCAATGGAGCCAGAAGCGCCCACCATGAACACTTCCTATTTGGAACGCAGCGGCTAGCAGGTTAGCTATGTCCATTTATATATATATATATATATATATATATATATATATATATATATATATATATATATATATATATATACAGTCTATGGGTAAGACTAATTCTGCTCAAATACTTGGAAAGAAATCAGACACTACAAGCCCTTTAATTGAACCAATATACAAATTCTTTTTTCTTCTGACAGTGTACAGTACAACTAGTGTTCACTGAGTTCTATGCTTCCTATGTGGCCTCTTTTGAACAGTTATAGAGACATGTGTAGGGACTAGGGCTTTTCTTGTTCACAGAATGTTGTGATGGAAAAACATAATTGTAAAAATGCATTGTAGATGATTGGATCCAGACACAACCAAGCATCATTTTCAGTAACAGTGGAGAAACCAGGCATATTGGACTACTGAGTCGATTTAGATGTAAAAATGTGCACATATAGACTTTTGGGTCCAATATCATAATGTAAAGAGTTAATAGTGATAGTGAAATTACGCTGCCAAGTTCTCTTAAAGCGCCTATACTACGATATTTTCTGATCTATTCTAATGTTGTTTCCTCATCACAAACATCCCTGCAGTTGTGTTTGGTTTCATTCACACATGTTTAACACACAAACCCTGCATATTTAGACTGAGTTCTTCTCTCAAATGGAAAACACTCACTTCCACCTTGTTGTGTCATGTAACAATACAGGAAGTGCTCCACTGTGTTTTTAAACTGCATACATTTTCACTAGAAATATATGAATAATTTCATTGCTGATCTCTACTGTACTAAAGGTAAAGTGTACCTGTGAACTTGAAAACTACCTCTTCATGACATCACAAGGTGGAACAGGGCATTTTGAACTTTGGAGATGGAGACTCATCATGAAGAGTTACTCAAACATGTGTGAATGAAACAAAATACAAGTTGGGTATGTTTTTCATAATATAGGACCTATAACATCTCACAGAAGACTATGCAGCACAGATGCATCCTGTGTGAGAGAAACATCCCATGATGCACTGCTGGAGTAGGCTGAAGTACGTCTGTCAGCGCCGCCATGTTTGTTTTGGTTTCTTCATCCGCTTCACCTTCATCTCCATCCAAACCACAACACTGTCCCGTGATTCCAGTCTGTCCAATGTCAACAGTGGGAGCTCGACAAGATGGATTCCAGTGATTTTATGAACTCAAAAATGTTACAAGAATTCTTCTTGTTATACAAGGTTACTGCTCTGACAGCTCCTTGTTTACCCTAGCTATTATATGCTATTTTAAATATTTATTTTGAAAGCAGTGATACACGTAGGGTTGTGGATCCACTTTGACACCTTTAAAAATAAAATACTCTGCTCGCTGCCGTGAACTGCAGGTATCTATGGTTAGTGCTAGCAGTTTGGCCCAACAGCGCAGCACTTTGTTGTGGTGATTTCTAAGGGGACGTACGACACACTGAAACATGTGTTACAACTGTGTGACTGTATGCAGAGTCACTGTGGCACAGAGGCTGCAGGGTCCAAACCATCCATCCATCCATCCATCTTCTCCCGCTTAATCCGGCTGGGTCGCGGGGGCAGCATGCTGCCCATTACTCTGTGCACCAGGAGGGGGTTTGGACCCTTGTCAAGGGTCCAAACCATTAAAAGTCATGTACCACTCAGAAGAACTCACTGCAGACTTTCATTAAAATGAATCTAGAGCTCTAGATTCATTCTACTGAGAGTCTTTTCCACTGAACACCACGGCCCTCTGCAGGCTTTCTCCTGTGTGCATGTTTAGTCACTGCAGCAGTGCTTCACTCTTCATATGACTTCACTCTGCATGAATACCGCTCCAACATAACCAATGCAGGTGCTCTGTGTTCAGTCTGAACAAGGAGAAATGGGCAAGTGGAAAAAAAACATAGCAATTTAAAATGCTTCAAATTACAAGGAATATCTATTAGATACACCAGATAAAAGCACAATGTTCCTTTTTAAGGTAGATGTGGAAAACTGAAATCAGTGAAACATTCAAACTCCACACAAACAATTTCATCCAATCCCAATCCAGGCTTTGAGCAGTTTTCCAAAACAAACCCTAGTGTAAACATGACCACAGAGTGATGGTGTGTGACACAGTGTGTGAGACAGTGTGTGAGACAGTGTGTGTGAGACAGTGTGAGGAGGTGCCCTGATGGAGATTCCCGTTTAATAACCCTGTGTGTGACAGACGTTAGAGTGAGAGAATGAGAGGCGGGTTAGACTCATGATGACATGAGTCAGAGCAGAGGTCCAACAGAAGGTGAAGGAGGCGCCGGAATATGCAATTATGTTTTATATGCGCTTTGTATTATATAATGATGCTTATCAAAAACATACCTGGCATTGTCTTTGGTTTCATTTAGACCTGCCATAGTTTTGGGTAAATCCTGTAGTCCTGGTTTAGTATCTATCTATGGTTGTTTAGACCTCGGTTGGACCTGGTTTAGTCCTGGATTTGTCTGAATTGGTCCTGGGTTAGTTTGGGTTTAGTCCTGTGTTATATCTGAGTTTTTGCAGGGCGCCTTGGACTGAAGTGACCAGTATCTTTAAAACAGATCTATTCTCCAAAATCAACTTTTCAGAGCGTATAACCATGTTGTAGTTGTTTCCTCTTCTCATTTACCGTCTTGAAGTTGTATTTGGAGTGATTTGTGCATGTTTGAGTCAAATTTAATCACTTATTTTCAAGATGCCATACTGCCAACTGCTTTCTTCTTACTTCGTTCTCCAATTATATTTTTTTGATCAGTGATACACGTAGGATTCGGCAGTGTTCTGTAGTAATTTTTATGCTCACTATTGTGATCTGGAGCTATCCATCGGAGGTGCCGACTCTTTGTTGTGATGATGTTTACACCGACATATTTTCACATTGGTCACTGCAGTTTTCTAACACAGAAGTCAGTGGATTTGTTTCTTTTATTAAGTCATTTTAGATCAATATTGTGATTTTAAAAGTGCCAATTAAAAGATCTACAAGTGTCATAGATTATAATTATGACAGACTCAAGCACAATATGTCTTCTTTAAGAGATGCTTTAGAGCTGGTTTAGTTCTGGTTCTGGCCTTAGTGCATCTCTCAACAAAAGTGCACCAAAGAAGGAACAGAGGTGACCCAACCACAGCAGATGCATGTTGGGTGTGAGGGCAGCTCTGTGTGGGAATACTGTTGTCCAAATTATTGTAGAAGTCAACTGTAACTGATCCTCTGGTGATCGTAAAAAAGCAGCCGTTGACTCTGATTGCTGTTTCGGAGTCACAAAGGGCGGTTCCTCAAGTTCATGAGCGATTATCAGGGCGTGCATTTTTTATCTCTCAGTAATCTTTCTCAATTATGTTTTAAATCTTTTATGGTTCCTAAATTAGTACCAGCATTAAGTTGGGACAGCCCTGTCTCTTAAAGGGCCCATATTACTATGTTTTCTGATCCGTGTTATGATGTTCCCTCATCAAAAACATACCCGGAGTTGTTTTCGTTTTTCCATTTTCATTCACACATGCTTAACACCGAGTTCTCCTCTCAAACAGAAAACACTGTGTTCCACCTTGTGATGTCATGTGGTACAGGAAGTGCTCCACCTTAAGAGAATCATTTGGATAATTTCAACCCTGGAATTGTCAATCTCTACTGAACTAAAGGTAAAAGGCAGCTGTTAACTTGAAAACTACTACTAAGCTTGAGCTACTAAACTAATAATAAAGAGTTACTCAAATATGTGTGAATGAAACAAAACACAAATCTGGGTATGTTTTTGAGGTAATAATGTTCTAACATGATTTGAAGCTTAGAAGAGTCATGTAATTATCGGAACTTTAAGCTCCTTGACTTTTACGTTATCTTCAAGACTACATAGTGGCTTTTGCCCACCATAGCATGATGCATTTGCCAGACCCTCCACCAAAAAAGTTACACAATGCACATTTAAATATAGATTTATTTTAGCGAAACTCAGCTAATTCCTCACAGAGAATAAAAGATGATGCAGGAAGAGCGGGTCAGCACTTTCGCGAAAACCAGAACTAGCCAGGCAGCATTGTGAACAGGACCTACTGATAAAAAGGCTTTATAATAAGATGCAGACTGAACACATTGGTCTTATGATTGCTACAGCTGTGCAAATATTATTCTACTACACAAAAAATATCGGAGCTGTTTTAGTAGACTACCAATTTCACCCTTAAACAGTTTTCATAATAACCACCAGCCATCATTCAGATTCCACATGTGGTTCCCTCCCTTGTCAAAGCAGTCACCACAAATGTCTTCACTTCTGAGGTGATAAAAAGAGGTGGTTCTCGACGGTTAGCTCGGCCTGTGATGACTTGCTACGAAGTGTCTCCCTCTCCATGACAACAGGTGCAGGTTCTGCAGGAGGAAAACCCCACTGCAAATCATTTGGGTTAATGACATTTTACTGTACAGGTGAACAAACTGGTATAAAAGAGTCAGCTTTGTTACTTGAACTGGAGTCATTATGGATTCGGAGAGCAGGTGTTCAAGTTAAACCAGTGCTATGACGGGTATTTGAGCCATAATAAGAACTCAAATTCTTATACGGAAATGGTTGGTTACACATTTCATAGCAGGTAGCCTATCTCTAATTTCGGTTTTACCTTCTTTTAATCTATTTATTTGGCATAGCAATTTTTGAATTGGATTGAATTTTGTTTTGTTTTTTGAATTTAACATGAAGCATTTATTTTTTGAATCTACTTTGTAGACCCACTGCAGCTGTATACAAAATCCGCACATATGGTGTGATCAGATAACACCAGCCAGATCTGGCAGACCTTTTAAAGACCTGGTTCAGATCTGGCTTGGATTCGATCTAGACCTGGTTTAGTCTTGGTTTCAAATCTGGTTTAGACTTGAATTTGAGCTGGTTTAGTCTGGTTTCAATCCTGGTTTGGGATCTAGTTTAGAGGATTTAAAGATCATTTTGTCCTAGTTCCAGAACTGGTTTGGATCAGATTAAGGCCTGGTTTCATTTTAGATCTGGTTTAGACTTTCTCATGGTTTCAGGTCTGGTATTGACTTGTTTTAGTCCTGGTTTATTTTAGACTTTAATTAAACCTGGTTTAATCATTGCTTGATTGTCTGCCACCTGCTTGTCTCCATGGAGACGATATTGCTTTGTCTAACATGTCCCAAGGTAGAGATTAAATCTGTCAGAAGGAAGACAATTATAGGCTACATTATAGGTCAGATCTGTGGAGAGGCAGCCCAGTTCACAGAGAGAATTTTTGTATTTTTGAGCAACAGAAACACCCATAATGAATAAATGCTAGAGAGATGTGTTTAATGTGATACCATGGAACATTCCAGGGAAAGTAATAACATTTCCATGGACACAAGCAGGTGACAGACCCTCCACCATGAAGGCTCTGCTATCTGCTTGTCTCCATGGAGATGTAAATAGAATAGAATACTTTGTCCTGAATGCTATCTCCATGGAGACAAAATAGAAACACCACCAAGCCAAGTTACACGTAAGATCTGTGGAAAGGCAACCCTGCTCGTGTTTTTAAGCAATAAAAACACATGTAGTTGATTAAATGCAAGATAGATAAGGCTAATGCTACTGTGGAACATTTCTGGCAAAGCAATAAAATCAACAAGTTACACACGTTTAACTTAAAGGTGCACTGTGTAACTTGTCTGGCAGAGGGTTTATCATCTACTTGTCTCCATGGAGATGTAAATAGAATGTTCCACAGTATGGCCATAAACTTATGAATCTCCAGGGAGACTTGCAAGCCAAATTACAGGTTCGATTTGTGGAGAGACGACCACACACACAGTAAGAATGGATGTTTTTGAAGATATTTTTGTGCAATAAATAACAATGCAATTTAAACCAAAGCATTAACATCTACATGGAGACAAGCAGGTGACGGACCCTCCACCAGAAAAGCTGCGTTATGCACCTTTAACTGAACTTAAAACAAATGTATCAGTGATCAAATCCTCCATCATACCTCAGTGCTTGTCCCATTCAGAAGAACGCCCAGTTTCGGAACAGCGAATTTCATTTTCTTCCCCCTCATGCTGGGAGGTTCCTTTGGGGGGTTTCTGAGCACGCCTTATCTGGCCTTTTTCAACTTCAAAGCCCCCTGACTGTGAGTTTGCTTAGATAAAAATGCTAACGGGCTTCCCCTGTATCATTGTTTGCTTAAAGATGGCCGCTTAACTTTGTCTAATTGAGATGCAATGTACCAGATAAGAGGAGGTGAGGGCCTGGAGATAGCATCAACCCCCCAAGAAGGTAAAAATGTAAACAGGCTCCATTATTCAAACCAACGTCATCCGTATGAAAAAGGATGCCTGCGGGTGATGATGGCTGTCAAAACACACCGTAATGAGATGTGACATTAGCATTAGCATTAGCATATCTGGGGGAAATTTGAGTTTAGAAGTTAGATTTTGGAATTTGATAAAACGTTTTTTATCTAGCAAACTGTTTTTTTTTTTTTTTTTTTTAGCTTTGAGTCAAACAAAGGTTATGGGTTTGACGAATGGAAAAATTCTGTTTGCAATTATTTTAGTTTCCATTGCAAATTTGACAGCTTGGAAACTGGAAACTGGCATACAGATTCAATGTGGTAACAATATTGTGAAGGGGCAAAGTGGAGACGTCTAAACTGAAATGGATTTTTAAAGAAGACATACTGTGCTTGAGTCTGCTCTGTAGTTATAAGCAATGACACCTGTGGATCATTACGTTCATTCATTTAATTATTTGCACATTTTAAATCATAATATTCACAGATTTTTGTCATTTGTACTAAAACGACTATGTGACGCTGCCAAATCCTACACGTATCACCAATTAAGAAAATAAAATTGGAGAATGAAGTAAGGACAGAGCAGTGGGTGTGCATTGGTGGAGGTAAAAATGGAGGGTGATCGGCAAAATGGTGTTTTGAAAAGAAGCGATTAAAGATGACTCAAACATGCACGAATCACTTCAAATACAACTTCTAGAGTGTAAATGAGCAGAGGAAACAACTGTAACATGGTTAAAAGCTCTGAAAAGTGGATTTTGCATATGAGGCTTGTTTTAAAATAATTTGACACCGTACGGGCCATCTGGTATAGGTAAATATTATATAACTTTATCTGTTTTTTATAGTTAACTATCATATTTATGTGTATTTATAGTGCAAATTAAACCTTGTAAACAACAGTATTAAGTATTAAGACAATTTTGGTGAAGAGTTGTATGTATTTTGCGCAGTGATTACTGGCCCCCTTAATCAGTCCTTGAAAAATAGGTTGGACACCAGTGCGTTAGGATATTTGTACCATAATCAGGAAGTGAGGGTTTAGAATACTAGTTATTGTTAGCATTACTGTTACATTGTTAGCATTACTGTTGCAACAAAACTCTGCTCTGCATGAGGTAAGTGAGGAATAACTTTGGACCACTGCAAACTAATGCTGTTTCACGTTTTTAATACAGTAAAGATCAGCTACAGAACCTTTAAAACATTTCAGGTGACGGGGTCCACCGACTGCTTGTCTCCATGTTCCACCATATGGCATTAATATGATCACATTTGTTTTCCGTTACAGGTATTTTTACTGCTCAAAATACCAATACAATAACATGCTTACATTCTTATTGTGAGTGGGCACGCCCCTCCACAGATCTGACCTGTAACTTGGCCTGGTGGTGTCATCTGCTTGTCTCCCTGAAGATATATATAATACATATGTTTAATGCCATACTGTGGAACTTTCCAGGCAAAGCAAAAACACCATGGAGACAATCAGGTGGAAGGTAAACCATCCACCAGAAAAGTTGTGTTCCAAAATATGAACACATTTTTTAATTAATTAATTAGAAATAACTAAATCACTTCACAAATTTTTTTCTCACAGTTTTTTTTTTACATTTATATAATCATATTTGACACCAGTCTCTTGCAATTTATATTTTTTCTCTTTGTTATTATAATAAATATATTGTGATGTGTGAGCTGCTGTGTCCAGATAATTTCCCTTGTGGATCAATAAAGTTTGTCTACGTTTTTTGTTTGGTTTACTTAAAATAATATTGCAACGACTCACCAAACCAACAATAACCTGCATACTTTCCCATTACTCCACGTGGGACTGTTTCTGGGGCTTATCTGTTCTGTTGTGCTGAGACCAAACCAAGGCCGGGTCTGCTTCTCATCAGACCAGATCCAAACCAGAGCCAGGACTATAACCAGACTTCTATGGGACCTGGAGACGTCCGAAGCACTTATGTTTCTGCCCCTCTTTGAAGAGCTTGGATCACTGTGAAATGTGGGCTCTAGAACGTGGCCAAAAATCCCCCCCCCCAGAGCTATCATTTAGAATCATTCTGAAGGACATTGTGGAGTAGATGTTAGGACATGCTATCATGTGGTCTCTAACTGGTAGGTAAAGGATGCCTTCTGTGCCATTGGATTCATTTGATAATAATTTATTGGGAAGAAAATTAGAACCATTATTTTCTGCTCATATGAACTAAAGTGGTTTTCAAAGCCCAACTGTCCTTGACAAATTTGGGGTTTTGGAGGGTTTACACAGCGTTCAAAAGCAACACATTGGAACACATTGTAGATTCTTCTTGCAAATGTTAGCAAATGGAAAAATATCCAGTTCGAGATATTAAAATCGTATTATGTGGCCACTTCAGTTGATGGTTCAGTAGTTTGTATAGACTCATGATCATGGCCCCTTCTCAGTTCTCTTTACTCGCTTCCTTCTCCTTGATTCCTTTCCTCGATTCTCCATTTTTCAGCTGCCAGTCAAATGTGTTATTGTAAGTGGCATCCCAAAGAAAACCACAGAACGAAGGAGTAAACCTGAGGGAGACTTAAGAAGCAGACATCAGATAAAAGCATTAAAGTTTATTGGTCTCAGTGAGTTTAGATCCTCTCTCCTCCCTGTGTCTCCTCTGTGTCCGGGACTTCCTCACTTATTTCTTGCAGAATTGAGGAGAGGAATTAAGAGGAATCAAGAGAAGGAAGCGAGGAAAGAGAAGCGAGGAAAGAGAAACGAGACACGGCCCATAGACGCAAGAGGGACTATGTCTTTCAGGTGGCGTGGGAAGAGCTGGAGGAAGTGTCTGGGGTGAGAGAAGTCTAGGAGTCCCTGCTCAAACTGCTGTCTCTGCGACCAGCCCAAGGGGTAAAACACAAGAAGATGGATGATGTTAACTCAGAACTCAGTCAGTTCCTTACTAAACTGCAAAGGTCAAATCCTCCAGCTAAGATAGTCCTTACCATGAGCTCAAGATCTGGAGGTCGGTCAGCATGAAGGTTGGGTCAAATGCAGAGGACAAATTTCAAAACAAACTTACAAACATCTATGAATCTGCCAGCGTTTCCTCTATATAGATTGTTATTTTATATGCTAATTGTAAACTGCAATATTGATTTCAAAAGGCTTAATGGAAACAGGTCCATTGATTTGTTGTTCAAAACTACTGAAATCCTCATTTGTGGTTTGGTTTGGTGTTTTTATTGTTAAAAATGTGTACACAACATTTTTGTACCTTGAGTATAGGCGAGGATAGGGGGTAGGTGAAAACAGAACTTCACTGAACACTCAAGACTCATTACTCAAACATGCATGACTCCATCAAAGCAGAACTTGGTAGAAGTTGCCCTTGATGGTGATGATGTCCACTTGAAGTTTTCATGTTGTGAGCGCTCGGTTCCTTGTTTCTGTGGGACAGGCTGAGCTCAGGCCTGTCTCTGTCTCTGTCTCAGCTCTTGTCTCTGTCTCTGCTCCTATCTGAAAACACACTTCTCCATCACAGCTGCACCATGACTGGAAAAGACATTACACTTAACAACTACAGGATTTTCTCTCATTTATCTCTGTTATGTCTTTGTAGTTTAGTTTGCATGGCGTACAAGATTATAACCAGATTTAAAGTAGACTACAGATATTTTATGACATGGAAAAGTCATACTGTAATGTAATCTCATTGGAATTAAAGGTACAGTATGGATGTTTCTGGCAGTGGCACGTCACCCGCTTGATTCCATGAAATAGAAGGTTAAAACTACTTCAGAACATTCTCCATCAAGATACGAGATACATTTTATGCCATACTGTGGAAGATAATAGCCAAAGGAGACATGGAGACAAATTCCTCCAGCCAGGTTTGTGGAGATGCAAGCCTACTCGGAGTAATGATGTTTGTCTGTTTTTTTAGTGCAGTAAAAATATCCAAAATGAAAAACATGCTTTTATTTTTAGTCATTTTTGGGGGTTAAAATATTATATACTGTGGCTTTTAAGTAATAAAACCACAAATCTTTTTGTCAAATTTAATATTAACTGTGGGGTGAAATAGGGACACCGTCAGTATATTACCTAGCCTAATTTTTTTTTTTTTTTTTTACTTGGTAACAAATGTTAATATACTGTATATGTTCCAAATTCATTAAAATTAAAATAATAATAGTCTTTAAAATCATTAAAGGATAAAAAAGAACTCATTATAGTTGAAAATTGAATTCATCAGAGGGTTAGTTTTACAGGCCAACCGGACCAGTGTCTGAGCAATCCCAGTGAATACTGTCATTGTGTCCTTGGGCAAAACACTTAACCCACCTTACTTATGTATAACTGTAGTGTGTGTTACATAGATTTCCATGACAGTACCCAGAGAAAACATGCTAATTACAAACTGCAGAATAAAACCCAGGACCTTCTCACTGTGAGGCAAAATTCTAAACCACTGCACCACCAGGTCATGTTACTACACACCTGGAAGAATGACCAGACTGATTCAGTGCTTCATTTAGTGAGTTAGCAGTGAGTTAACTACTATCTAAATAAATAAATCAAAATATCACATAATATTTTAAAACACTTACACTTACACGTAACTTGTTTGGTGAAGGATCCATCACCTGCTTGTCTCCACGGACATGTTATTACTTTCTTTGACTGAAATGTCCCATAGTGTGTAAACTTATCTATCTCCACGGAGACAGTGAGTAACTGGAGCTGCAGTCTGAGTGAGGCTTAATCCAACTGAAGACCATTTTTCATGTTTGTGTATGACATGTATGATAGGACGTCTGAACATCTCGTGGCCCTCAGTTCGCACCAATTTGGCTCTTTGGCCTGCATGTGGACTGGGACAAGAGTGGACAGGTTTGTAATTGAATAAATAATTACAAGATAATTACGTTTTATACCATATTGTGGACCATTTGAGGAGAACTTATAACATCTCCATGCAGACAAGAAGTGCAGAAAGAGCCTTCTCCAGAAAAGTTACCAAGTGCACCTTCAAATTGGCCCATCCACAGCTTAGTGACACCCAACCCAACCAATCAAATGTCAACTTCTCACCCTCCACTTGAGAACCATTCAGTCCCCTACCTCCTCTCCGCTTCTCAGCCTGTCATTGTCAGAAGGTGCATTCAAAAACTTTTGTAAAAAAAACCCCACAACTGACATTTCAATTCACCAGGTGGCCCATATAGCATATTAAGACTCGCGTGAGAGCAACCGTAGCTGCTACACATTTGACAGAGAAGACACTGGTCCAATTCTTCCACTCTTTCTGGGGGCTAAAACTCGGGGTCAGACGCACAGCCTGACCTTTGACCCCACTTACCTTTGCGCATCCACCCCCATCCAAAGACAATGCCACAATTTGTCTTTACGATTGTGTGTCAGTCAGTCTTTTCAGAGGGCGGCCATTGGCTTCTCTTCCCATTTGTATTTATTTATTTATCCTGCTGGTAGGAGGTGGGAGGAGGCGGGAGGAGGTTGGGGGGTTGTCTGGCCTCTGGAACAGGAGCTCTTTGTTTGGCTCTGGTTTCACATGGAGCTCTCCAAGCGTCATTGTACAGGCCATTTCCATACACATTGGTCCACACGGGGAGGTGCTTCCAAAAGTGCTGACAGGGAAGGTGGTGGTGGTGCTGCTGCTGCTGCCAGTGCTGGTGTAGGGATCAACTTTGGCCTAGATTTGAGTTTATTCTACGTCAAATGTTTGATGTGATTTGGACGTCTATTGACTGACAGTAAGCATCTATAGAGCATGGGTCTATTTAAATAGCTGGATAGGGTATTGCTAGCTTAGTTTAGTGTAGTTTATTTGTTTCTTTACTAAGGACAATGCACATAAAACATTGACCTACACAAAGAGGTTATATGTTTGTGCGAGTTATAGCAAAATAGTTAATTTCCATCCTCATTCCCTGGACAGGCGGGTGTCATAAATGGCGTACGTGCCAGTAAAATACAATTTATATTATTAATGCATCATTTATCCCTTAAATCAATAAGTAAAACTACTGTAGTCCCATTCATCTCAGTCACCACATCCACACACTACTTACTACCCTGATAACATGACGACGTCATGCCAACGTTGGGCCAACGTATGTGTATACGTTGGGCCAACGTTGGCAGTTGACGTTGGGCCGATGTCATTTTGCTCATTGGCAAGTGGTTGGGCCAACGTCATCAAAAGACGGTTGGATAGACGTTGGTCCAACGTCTTGCCAACATTCAATAGGTCAGTTTCAGACGTTGGCCCTACGTCGGGCCAACGTATGTGTGGACGTTGGGCCAACGTTGGTAGTTGACGTTGGCCCAACGTTGGCAGTTGACGTTGGGCCAACGTCATTTTGCTCATTGGCAAGTGGTTGGGCCAACGTCATCAAAAGACGGTTGGATAGACGTTGGCAGTTGACGTTGGGCCAACGTTAGCAGTTGACGTTGGGCCGACGTCATTTTGCTCATTGGCAAGTGGTTGGGCCAACGTCATCAAAAGACGGTTGGCTAGACGTTGGCCCAACGTCTACCCAACTATTAATTAGGCTTTTTATAAACTGTATATATTGTACTACTAAATTGCATACTTTATGGAAAGTAATCACAGGTGAACAGTGCATGTAGGTTTCGTTGCAGTATTGCAACATTTATTGATAATACTTGAATTCATGTACACACATATTATCAAAATATAATGTTCAAGGGTGGTTCTTAATTACAATGTACAAAAAATGTTACCAAAATATATTGCTGAAGGCTGATTTACAACAGAAAAAGTTAACTACATTTCAAATGCATTAAAATGCACTACAAGTTTCTGTGTACCTATATAAGTAGATGGAAATAAATGTAATGAGATCAACTTCTGAATGTAAAAATAAAATACTACCAACATGTCAAAACATACCTGAACAATCATGAGAAATCATAGCACCAAAACATAGCATATTTTCATACTTTTATCAACTAAACACACCCTAACTATGCATACACCGTGCGTGTGCCAGCACTGGATGGAATTACTAACAAAATAACAACCAAAATTACGAACCCAAATCTTAGACAATATATCTAAAGTGAATTTCAAATACAAGCCGATAAACCACGTGGGACAAAATCCAGTTGGAAAATGGATAATTAGTCAATATTCAGTGAGTAATCGAGCACTTTTCACGGGTGACGGCACATACTTGAAAACCGATGGGATGTAGTCAGGTGAAAGCGGGTTGTCACTCTTTTTACCTAGGACACAAAATAAGTAACGTTAAGTAAAGAAACCACTAAGATTACACTGAGAAAAAATATTCACTATTCAATGATACAGGCAGTTTAAAATGTTGTGATGTCACATGAATGCAACCCATTAGCTAATACGTTTTTAGGTCTGGACATTAACCACCGTAGTGAGGTTTATATCGCCAACTAGACTGGGTTGGTAGATTAGGTTGAGGACGTTTCGGCTCGTCCGACTGAAATACAATCCACCCAGTTTAGTCGGTGATATTTATTGTCCAAAACAATAACTATCAGCACCATTTAAGATAATATTAAATGTATAATGTTTACGTGAAATTACCTGATATGAAATGGTCACTGCACAAGCGAAATCCATTAGGTGACGGGTTCCAACGCTCGGTTTTCTTCAGCGCGCTTCTTGCCCGTTTTATCGCAGAAATCCATTTTCCCCTCCGAGCTGGATCTTTGGGAATGCGATAAAAGGCTTTATCTTTAACTTGTCCTCGGTGGTTTGTACATCCAGGGGCACAGCATGAGTCTACCATCGTTGTAAGCTGGAAGTTTTGTAGGCTAGTTAGTTAGTTTGTTTACAATAATTCCTGCCAAGATGGCGCCCGGTGGTGCATGCTGGGATAGCGTGACGTCATCTCCCGGAGCTCTATTGAAACGAATTGTCATTACAAACGTCGGCTCGACGGTCGCGCCAACGTCGTTAACCTGTGTCAGATATGACGGAATACCGAAAAATCGCGAACTTCAAACAACGTCGGTTCGACGTTGCGTTGCGTCGTGTAGACGTCGGCTCGACGTCTAAGATTATACGTCGGCAACGCCGACGTCGGCAAGACGGATCAATGTTTTCAGGGTACTTACATATTTACAGCTTATGTTGCTGTATTCACATAGGGCAGATTCATGTGTACAGATTTGTTTGGTTAAAAGCTGTTGTTTGGTGAGGCGTGTGAAAATGTCATCATTTGTACATGATCTCCTGTGGAAGGCTGTTCCAGAGGCTTATGTCTCTATAGGGAAATGATGACTGACTAAAAGAGGTTCTGCATGTTTGAACACTGCCCTCTCCTCTGGCTGTGGACCGTGTGGCTCAGCAGATCTTCTCTGAAGTGACCACCACAAACTATCTCAATGGGGGAGCTTAGAGCTGTCTCGAGATGCATTAGTGGTCACACTCAATTACTACAGCGAAAAAATCCCTCCTGAACAGATTTTTTTTTTTCCCAATAGACAAGCTGACAGGACATGTACAGCTTTTAAAATTTTTTACCTATTTTCTGATCATAAACTGTTTTCCAGCTCAAAATCCTTAAGTTGTCTTAAAACAGCTTGTTAATCATTTGCTTTGGCTCTGCTCTAACACTGCTCTGGCTACTGGCTTTGACTGGTCAGAACGGTCGTGTGGTATGTGAGACCGTGCTCCTTGCATGTGCTTACATGTGATTAGCCTGTTGCATGCTGTTACATGGTACTTCAGGAGGTCAGTACATGCATGTTATTAAAGCTGGAAGGAGGAAAGTAGGTCCTTTGCTCTCACAAACCCTTTGGCTCATTGGCTGCAGTTTCATGCACACTCAAAATCTGATTATTGACAGATTTTTGGAAGATTATTAATGACATGCAAACAGTCAAATCACTTTCTGTTCATGGTCCTTCTGATTACGCACATCAGGTTCTACAGTTTATGTCATTTAAATGCACTTAAAGGTCCAGAACAGAACAGCTTTTTTCATGAAGTGAAACTGGGTGGACTGCCCAAGCAAATCCAATCTGAGCGTTGCTTTTGGCGTGTACTTCCTGGTAGGGGTTGCACAACTACTAAATATTTGTAGTCGACTAGTCGAGGACGGTAGTCGAGTCAACTCCGACTAGTCGATGTCATCGTCAACAATAAAAAGAGCCCAAATAAGGCAATACATTTGAAATTTATTAGAAATTGTTAACGTGGAAAGGGAATCCTTCTTTAAGGAAACATAATATTCATTTTAACAACTATAATAATAATATTTGAACTTTTCATGTGAACAATAGGCTACTAGAGCCCTTACGTATGCACGCAAATTCGGAAATTCGAAAAGATCCTCTGTAGCTGGAACGGCAAGGTAGGCTTTGGAGAGCTTGGCCAAATGGGGAAAGTGCTTCTGATGACTGGCCCACCATCGCAGAGGGTTATCCATGGTGGGAATGTGGGGCAATAATAAATAGCGCAGTACTTTCTCTGCTGGAATGAAGCGGAATGAGCTATGTTCAAGAAACTAGTAAATAAGTTTAATAGCCTACAATCATAATAATCATGCGTCAAATGCGCAGTGCGCTTCTCACATATACCCACCTACTATGATTAGCAATAGGCCTATGTATTTAAATATGAAACATTACATTTTATCTGAATGTATAATTATTTTAAACATTTAAGTGTGGATCGAGCATACAGGCCACAATGGGGATTGATTCTGTAAGATTTTCAAAGTTGAGCTTGAAGCGTGTTTCCAATTAGCGACGGGCTGCATTCTTAAAGGTGCACACAGCTGTAAGATCCGACTCCTGGACTCGCAGAATGGTATTGACCATGTTCATTACAACTGAATAAATAAAAGACAGCCCGACATGTAATTCATGGCCAGCTTTGGCCAAAGGCTGTAGACAGGTACCAGTTGTTCAAGCAGCTCCCACTGTGTTTTGTAGACTGATGATTTTTTGAAGGAGTCATATCTGCGAGGCCAGACTGGTCTGCTATCCTTTGCTCAAAAAGATGCTGAAGCATTATGTATGTAAATTTCAGCGGATAGGACAGTCAGACTTAAGTTTATTTCCACTTATGCCAAGTTGTTCTTGTTGGGATTTAAGCACGCAGGAAGCCATTTCACATAGTTCCATTGCTAAGTTCATATTACTCGCATTGTCGTGCATTGTGCAGAACACTTATAATTTCCATTCCTGAATAATTTCAGATAAACAGTTGGCTATGTTCACAGCAGTGTGGCATCATACTTGTGCACAAAACACTGGATTTCAGCTCCCATTTGTCGGTGATGTAGTGTGCTGTTGCTGTGATATACGGCTCCATGTTAGCTGATGTTCATAAGTCAGTTGTCATTGAGACGAGTTGGTGATTCATTTCATTTCTTGTAGCATTTGTTCATGGAGGCTGTCATACTGGTGTTTGATAGTATTCCACAATGTGGTGTTGGAGGGAATGTCAAAATTCGGTTCAAAAGAGTGAATCAGCTCCTTAAAACCTTCCCCACAGACAGCTGCTAGAGGCCGGATAGCTTTGACAATGAAATTAACAGTAGATTCATGATCTGTTTCCTCTGCGTGTCTGTCAAAACAGAGTGGCGTTGCTCACCTAGCATCAGCGGGTATTTTTTCGAGATGATTGTGCAAGGCGCTAGTACTTTTGTTGTACTTCAGAACAGTCTTGCATATGTTGCATGTCACTTGTGTGCCAGCCTCATCTTTTGTAAAATATCTCCAAACGCTTGATGATAACTGTCTTTCATTGTTTTGTTGCGGAGTGGAGCCCGCGTTTTGTCACCATGTTGTAGGGTCACGTACACACGACTAGTCGACTACATGCTGAGGTAGTCGCGGGACAATGCTAGAGTCGAGAAATCGGCTAGTCGACTAGTCAGTGCAACCCCTACTTCCTGGTTGACAAAACATGAAAAGTTACCACCAGTCAGTGGCTGTGGTTAGAAGCTCATCAAAAGAAGAGAATGCCCCTCTTTTCAAATGGGCATCACTGATAGGTGGATGCTGCTTTGTCTGTTCATACTGGAAAAAATAAAGGACAAAAAAAATCACAGGGGGCTAAAAACATTATGGATTTCTGAACATAGATCAGAAAGTACCATAATATGGGCCTTTTAAGTGGGAGTAGCAATGACCCAGAAAGTAGACTAGACCAGCACCAAACCAGGACATGCTGACTGAAGTTTTCTAAGCATACTTTTCTTTCAGGTCATTTGAGTTGGACTCTGATCTCTGTCTCAGAAATACAATCTCAAACTTCATTCTGGACATGGGATCGGTCTCTACGGTAACGACCCGATCAGCTGATGTAACCAAAGCAATGTGTGCCGCGCTGACAGGCTTAAATCTATGGGCCAATATCAGGATGAATGCGCAGGATTCACTGAAAACTGCAGGGGAATTCTAACGAAGAGGACCCAGAGGAGACGGTTTAGTCCAAACCCGCAACCTGACCGCGGAACCCAAGACCTGGTTTAGTACCTCATCATTTGGGTCTGAACGGGTCCAAAAAGCAATCGGCTTATAATAGCTAAAGACTAGAATTCAGGATGTTAATCTTGATTTAATAGTTTGGACTACTTTTATATGATTTTCTGGTTTAGTATTTGATTTGTTGTAGACTATTTCTGACAGAATTCAAGATTTGTGTTTCTTGTTTCAACCAAAGGGCCTGTTCTGTTTTTTTTCCTCAAAAATTTGTCCTGCATCATTAAGATATATTTTATATGCAGCTCTTGAGGTCAAAATGTCTACTGTGCACAGCGTTTTATTGCCCCATAATCAGTGAGCGTTAGCATGCTAGCTGTTGTTAGAATTACCACAATGGCAAAGTTGGTGGTGAATAATTATATCAGGATGCTCAGAATACATAAGTTAAGTGAGGAATAACTTTGGACCACTGCAAACTGTTTAAAATGAACCAGTTCAGTTTTTCATGTTTGTAAGCGAGTAAAAATCAGGTAGTGCCTTTAGTTAGCATAAAGGTTTTCTTCTCACCTGACGAAAACATTTTTTGAAATATAAAATATAAAAATCAGAAATGCCCTGAAGTTTTTTTTTTTTTTTGTTTTTTTTTATTTAGAGTAAACATTAGTTAACAATTTGAGTTCCAGAATATTTCAACTTGGTCGTTTTATTTGTCCACATTTTGTCTGTGGAGTTTACTGCTATGACTGGAATATTCCACAATACAGCATTAAACTTATCATGCCATCGCGGGCCAAGTTACAGGTCAGATGTGTGGAGAGGTGGTCCCGCTTTCAACACATGAATGCATATTTTTCAACACCTGTAACTGAGTAAATGCAAGATAGAAAAGTTAATTCTATACAGTGGAATATTGTAGGCTCACAGAATAGACTTTGAAGCGGCTCTGCTTGTGCACAAGTCTCTCCATGGCCTAACACCAAAGTCCATCTCTGACATGTTAGTGCCACATGACCCATCTCACACTCTGAGGACCTCAGGGACCGGCCTCCTGCTGGGGCCCAGAGTCAGAACTAAATACGGGGAGTCAGAGTTTCAGTTTTCTGCAGCTAAAACCTGGAACAGTCTGAACATGTGAGACCGACTCTACTTTGACTCTGTTTAAATCCAGGGGCAAAACGGTTCTGTTTAGCTGCAGATGACTGAAACATTTTTATTCTGCACTCTTCTCTCTCATTTAATGTCTCTCTGTCTGATGATTATTTATGTTTTGATTTGTTTGTATGGTGATTTGAATGTATTTCTTATTCTGTAAAGCACTTTGAATTACTTTGTGTACGAATTGTGCTCTACAAATAAACTTGCCTTGCCTTGGCAGTGAACACAATCTTAATAGAGACCCCAAACAGAAAAGTTAGACTTGAGCTATGTTTCTGACTAATTTCGAGACTTTTTTAACCTATATTTAGCACCTTTATGTTACGTTTGGGCACTTTTTTTGCCCCTGTATATTTTTTATTGTTTTTTTTTTTTTTGTGTGTGTGTTTGTTTATACAAGTTATTCATATTTTGGAATATTTACTACCTTTTGTTGTAGTTTTTCTCCTGCTCTCTCGTCTCTCATGCCTCACTTCTGCTCGTCACCATGGTCTTTTCCTTTGTTACTTTGGTTTTTTTGAGCACGGAATGTTAAGGGTTATTTTTTGCGTTCACATTTAAAACAAGAGATAAGATAAGATAAGATAAGATAAGATAATCCTTTATTTGTCCCACAATGGGGAAATTGCAGTGTCACAACGCAAGTTACAGAAACAGTAGGAAAATAAGAGCATGCATCAAAATCAAGATAAATAATAATAATAAGTATTTACAATCAACTAAAAAACACAACACTGTAAGCTAAGCTAAAAGGCACAGGAACATTGCACAATAAGTGTTTTTGATTCTGAGATGATTGTGTACAGTGCAGTGATGGACAGTGGTGGGTAAATAAATAATAGCAGGTAAAGTGACTTTAAATAATATTGCACATTGTTATTATTACTATGGAGATGACACATGGTTGCTATGGGAATGACACATGACTAGCATTGTTCATTATACAGTCTGACAGCAGCAGGAAGGAAAGACCTGCGAAATCTCTCCTTAACACAGCGAGGGTGAATCAGTCTGTCACTGAAGCTGCTCTCCAGAGCAGACAGGGCGTCCTGCAGGGGGTGACCCTCATGGTCCAGCATAGACATGAGTTTAGCCAGGACCCTCTTGTCCCCCACCTGCTGCACTGAGTCCAGAGGACAGCCCAGGACTGAGCTGGACTTCTTGATGAGAACACAAGACTTATTAAACAAAAAGTAATCAAATTATTTAATTCACAACTTTGTTTCCTCTGTCTTTTGTAAATATGTTTTGATCTGTGTTTTGTTTCTTTCACACATGTTTAACACAAAACCCTGTATATTTAGGCTGAGTTCTTCTCTCAAACAGAAAACACTCTGTTCCACCTTGTGATGTCATGTGGTAATACAGGAAGTTCTCGACTTGAATGTGTTTTTAAACCTCATAGACCCTCACTAGAATCGTTAAGATAAAAAAGTTAATGCTATAGAGTGAAATATTCCATGTAATGCTAAAGACCTAAACCTAGAGACCTAATTTCAATACTTTTATTTTTTTAAACTACATCTGGAAATCATTATCATGTCTTTTTAATTTAGGGCAACAGCACGTAATAATTCTAAACTTCTGTCCAAAGACTTAAAATAAAGATTCCCATTTTGAATTTCATTTGAAGAAGTGAATGAAATTGAATCACTAAAACTGCTGGAAAAATTTAAGCACGGTCTTGTGTCCAAATCCGCAAATGGACTGCGAAACTCCAGGCCTGGTTTAGTACCTCATCATGGTTCTGGGTCTGTCAGCGCTCGGATCCTGCCCCAAAAGTCCATTTCTTATTTCCTGGTCCAGGCCAAAATGTGAGTGTTTAGTTTTGTCTTTTAACACTGACTAAGGGCCTCCTGGACATAGCAGCTCATATTTTTAAGAACTAATTGCATAGTTCTAGAATTAAGCCACAAGAGGTTAGCTGGGAGTTCACTTCCTGTGCCAGTCCAGGGCACAGGAATGTTGTACATAAATGTTACATACTTGACTTTACATGTTAAGTTCTGTATCTGTAAAAAGATAGCTTGACATGGAAAAGAATAGTCCAGAAACTCCAAATTTTGTATATACGTGTCAGGAGATCTGTGCTTAGAGAGAAGAGATGTTAGTGAATATAATATAAGGAAGTTTGTGTTTAACACCTTAAGATTTATAAATGAGCCCAGATTAGTGGTAAATATGGTTGTATCTGGGGATTGTTGTAACACGTGCCAACAGACTTTCAGGGGCCCTTGCCCCTTGCCTGTGTACACGTACATCTGGAGAAGGTGGAGAAGGCACTTGAAGTTGCCCACCACTAACTTTAAAGGGCCCGTGTTACAGTATTTCCTGGTCTATTTTACAATGTTGTTTCCTCATCAAAAACATATGTTTTGTTTTATTTCATTCACACATTAACACACTAACCCTGCATACTTGAGTTTTTCTCTCACATGGAAAACACCTTGTGATGTCATGTGGTAATACAGGAAGTGCTTAATTGTTTTTTTAAACTCCATACATCTTCACTAGAATCATTTGTTTTGTTTTGTTTTGTTTTGTAGTACTTTTTATTATCCCTGTAGGGAAATTGTCCTCTGCATTTCATCCATCCTTTCAGGAGCAGTGGGCAGCGCATGGGTCCCATCTCCATGATCTTGTTGCAAGGCTTGGGCAGGACTTCCTTAGCTGGACGATTTTACCTGCCTTGCATGTTTTTGAGTTGATGGAAGAGACCGGAGTGCTGGAGTAAACCCACATAGACATGGGAAGAACATGCAAATTCCACATAGAAAGACCTGGGCACCCCGGGGATCAAACCCGGAACCTTCTTGCCGTGAAGCATGAGTGGAATTGCCTATCTCTACTGACCTAAAGGTAAAAGGTAGCCCTTAACTTGAAAACTACCACTACATGACATCACAAGGTGGAACAGAGCATTTTGAGCTTTGGAAATGTAGACTAATAATGCAGAATTACTCAGACATACAACACAACTCCAGGTATGTTTTTGAGGAAGTAACAATATTGTAACAAGGCTTAAAGCTCAGTCCATTTTGTGTATTAAAGGGCCTTTAACTGATGAGACATTGTTATGTGTATTTATAGAACTAAAGGGGACTTTTATGACCTTCTGCATCTCATAACAGAGTTTCCTCCTCATAAGCTTACTAAGCGTTTCATTTCCATTGAATCATGCATGTTCTTCACGAGGGTTTAAAAATATAAAAGGTAATTTAGGGACATCCTCTACATTTGTACACTTTGTAGGCTGCTGTGAACAGGGCTGCAGTTGTTTAGTTCGACTGCCACAAACACAGAGAGCCACCTCTTCATGTGCAGTTACTCCCTGTGCCTGTGGATTCTATCAAGAACTTTGATATTCTCCTATGCACTGTTCTTCAAGTGCCTCCTGTGCATCTGGTCTCCCCCTTTTGTTTCCCCCTTTAGTCCATCCTCTGCTTATCCAAACTTTATGTGCTGCTCCAAGGACACGTTATCTTTGGACCCCTGCACAGAACAAGTGGACTATTTGGGTGGGTAAGCCATGCACTATATATATTTTTTTGTAGACTTGTTAAAAGTGTCTTATGAAATTTTAAAACTTGATTTATTTTCTATTTATGTGTGAATGAGAGAGAGAATATTTGTAGTCTATTTTTAATAAGAAAAGTAAATTAAATAAAAAATTAAATGTTTTTTTTTTTTTTTTTTTTGGTTTGTTTGTTTGTTTGTTTTTGTTTTTAATACGCTAAAATAAAGAATATACATTTTTATTGTTCATGTTTCCTGTCCGTTCAGTCCTTGTAGCTGCAGGTTTTGTCTTGGTCTGGGCTAAATCTTTACCTGTCCAGCCAGAACCACACACTTTGATAAAACTTTACAAAGACGAGTAGATCTGGAGCTCCTGTCTCCCTGATTTCTTCTTCTCTCTTCTTCTCTCAAACAAAAAACACCTTGTGATGTCATGTGGTAATTCAGGAAGTGCTCAGCTGTGTTTTTAAACTCCATAGAGCTTCATCTAGAAACATTTGAATAATTTCAGACCTGGAATTGCCAATCCCTATTGAACTAAATGTAAAAGGAGCTGTTAACTTGAAAACTACCACTACATGACATCACAAGGTGGAACAGAGCATTCCAGAACAAGTAGAAGAACAACTCCAGGTCTGTTTTTGAGGAGGTAACAGCATTATAACATTGTTTAAAGCTCACAAGAGTCCATTTTGTGTAATCTAAAACCTTTAAGGACCACCTCTGGACTACTGTAACATACAAATATAATGTATACTAAAAGTTTGTATCCACATGATATCTATCCACAAACCCTCTGTATCAGGACACTGAGCAACTTTTATTTTTGCATTTCTTTTGTGATTGTGAATATTCTCTATTGAAATCCAGTGCCCAGAAGAAGACGACCCAATGTGTCCCGTGTGGTTTTGCAGACGTAAACACTATCCATCTTCCTGACAGCTTCTATTGTTTAACCCACTCCTCATGTCACTCTCGTAGCCCGTAATCACAACAGTGTCGGGGGAGAACGCTAACAACGCCTGTGGTTAGCTTTGATCGCGCTAATTTCTGCTTTTTCAGACCAGCCGTGGATGAACTTTCTGAGAATTTTGTTGCTAGAAACATTGGCGAGGAGTTACAACAACAGAATGCAATTAGTTAAAGCAGAGTAGCTTGCTGCAGATGTATACATGTATGAGTTTACTTGAGGTGAAGTGAGGAGATAAGAAGGTTCTGGAATACTTGTGGTGGAGAAATAAGGTTAAAACGCAAAAGTCCTTTAAAGTTAAATACAGCTGTGAGGTATATAGGTTTAAAGGGAATGTATGGTGTGAATTATAGTAGGGACTTTTGGATGCTCTAGTTGTGGTTTAAAGGGGCATTTCCATCATATTTTTAAATGTTCTTAATTATGTTTTATTCATACTTTTAACCAAGCCATGGTATTTTCTGTGCTATAACTTCAGCTGAAGCAAATCTTGAGACGTCCAAGAAATCGCTATCAAACAGGTAGCTTAAAATAAAATATAAAAGGTGCACTGTGTAACTTTTCAGTTGGGGGTCCGTCACCTTCTTGTTTCTGTGGATATGTCATTGCTCTGTTTAGAATGTTCCACAATATGGTATTTATTCAGCAGATCTACTTTACATTTAGGCAATTACAGGTGGTTTTATAGCTCAAAAATACCTAGAAAAACAGGCATTCGAACTGTCACCTCTCCACAGATCTGACCTGTAATTTGGTCTGGTTTGGTATCCTTGAAGACAGAAAAGGTTTAATGCCATACAGTGAAACATTCTAAACAAAGCAATAACATCTCCACAGAGAAAAGTATTTGACAAGGCCTCCACCAGAAAGGCCTCTTTAAATGTCTTAATATCTTATTTCTGGATGTTTTTAATTTATTTATTCGGAGTTTGGCAGCGATGGCCTTTGTAGCAGTGGGCTAATGAAACGTTGGTCCAGCTGTTTTGAATACCTTGGTGATAAAATGTATTATGTCCTATAACTTGAAATTCTGTTTGTATCTTGGACATCACTAGATCACTAAGCCACTGGTGCTGCTTATGTGAAAAATATTATTTTATTTTATTTTTTACAATCGTCCTGGTTTTCCTCTTCTTTCCTGGCAAATTCAGAATGACATCTCTTTGTATCGTTTATACAGATGTATATCAGCCTGGTCTCCATGCCCTTCGTCCAGTCGTCCAATCAGAAATGTTTATTTTAGTGACACATGTGAAATGAAGGAGCTCATTGGCCATCCATCATTTGCAAGCAAAAGGACATTTCTCTCACTTCAAATTAACAGATTGATTCTGCAGAAATGTTTTTTTTTTTTTTTTTTTTTTCATGTTTTTCAGTCTCTTTCAGTTTGGGTGTGGTCTGTATGAATGCCACGTCAGTCAGAAGATATCTTACTTACTTTGCAATGCAGATAGGCTAATTAACCATAAACCAGCCAAGTTCTACAAAATAATATTCTGATCTTATTCTCACCACACATTTCAAAACTAGGAGCTCTTGTTTTAGAATTTGGCAGCTTCACATAAACAAGGTCTGTTGACGGGAGACCAAATTTGAATCAATATTAAACTCTAAATGTTCAGTAGAAAATGACTATTTACTTGTCATGTCTGTCAAGAGCTTTTTAGTAGGCGGTTTCATCAGTATTAGACTGTTTTAAATGGCACTTACATTGACACACAATGTTTTGGTACAGTTTTCAAAGATAAGTTTATGATGTCCACAGTTATTGTCGAGCGTTACTGTACTATTGTGGGATATTTACTCCATATTTCAAACATATAAGGCCATCTGTCAGGAGCTCGTTATTATTTTTGGTATTTTGTGGAGTGGTTTGAACAACTTTCTTAAACACATGACATCAGGGGCATTGGATGGTTTCACATAGTGTAAATGTCACTGGAATGGAGAGCCAGGGCCAGTGTGTGAAGCGTGGGTCAGCTATGAAGTGACTAGAACAATACATTTGATTGTTTTAATATCCATCCATCCATCCATCCATCCATCCATTTTCTTCCACTTTATCTGGGTCACAGGGGCAGCAGTCTAAGCAGGGACTCTACACTTTCCTCACCCCAGATACTTCCTCCAGATCCTCCAGTGGGACCTCAAAGCGTTCCCAGGCCAGCGGAGAGACATAGTCCCTTCGCGTGTCCTGGGTTTTCCTCAGGGCCTCCTCCCAGTTGTTTTAATAGAAACTACATTAATTAAAGAAACTGTATATAACCTCCGCTTAATGGTGCTGTCAGTGCATTAATCTGCAGATAGAGGATGTATCTCAGTATATGGACAGGCCATGGCTCATGTGAAGCTCAGAACCTCCAGAATCCAGATTCAGATCAGAGAGAGTCATTTCAGGTTTAAACTGGATTTCAGCAATGAAACCTGCAGCCCAAATGAGAGATGAGTGTGAGGGTCATTCTGCTTTCTGATTGGATAATCATCTAGGTGACCACATGGTGACCTCTGGAGACATAGGCCAACATAACAAGGACTCAGCTGGCAGCGAGTTCTCTTGGTACAGCTCAGAAATTTCTCTGGCGTTTACTTTTTTGAAAATAATTTCTGTTAAATGACTTGTCCAAAAACAGAACACACAATGTAGAGTGAACCAAGAGTTCTCCAAAGCCTTGTTGCAGTCTCAAAGGCAGTCTGTTCTTTCAGATAATTAGATTTTAATTACCACACTGATACATTTGATCCAAACCCATTCTCTGGATGGTCCCTGGGCAGTCAGCAGAGGCTGTCAGGACACGCAGCAATAATGACTCACTCATCTGGAGCAGAGACGCAGTGAAATTAACAAGAGAAATAAATCAGCTGAAGAAGACACTGCCGTCAATGGCTGTAGAGTACACATGTTTACCATAACCCCCGTCGCCCATGGCAACACAGCTCTCAGCACTCAGAACAGACCTAATTGGACAAACAGGTCTAAATCATGCACTGACAGCTCACGTTTTTACTGTTAAACTTTTGATCAGAACAGAAAGCAGAGAAATGTGCAGTGGATTTCAGCTTTGCCCTCAGGCAGGTACATGTCTGAGTCAGGTTATGCAAAGAGCTGCAGAGGTAGTTCTGACACAATCTGGGCTGGCAGCAGCACTGAGTCTGTTATTTGGAATGAGACTTGAACACTGGAACAAGACATGCAAAACACATCAGTAGCGTCTGTAGTGTACTTGACCCCAGCTGGAGGATTACAGTAATACATATGTTTTAGGATGATGGACGAACTGGAGCGTCTGAATATAAAGGTTTAGTAAAGAAGCTCTGATTACTACAGAAAAAAAATGTGCAGAAGTTGTGGTTATAGTTAAAGAAGACCTATGCATGTGTCTGCTACACTGTACTGTTATTATCTACAACAAGCGTAGTTCATTATGTTATATTTTGGACATTTTAAATCACAATATTCATTTAAAATGACTTATTAAAAGAAAAGTCTGTTGACTCCCACATTAGAAAACTGTGGTACCAAATGCTGTCAGTCCTTCCTACTGATAACTCACAGATCACTTTACAGCGAGAAGCATATTTTTTCATTTGTACAAAAATGACTACACAACGCTGCGGAATCCTACATGTATTAATGATTAAGAAAATGAAATTGGAGAATGAGAATTGGAGAAATAGAAAGCAGTGGGCGTGTGGAGGTGAAAATGGGGGTTGAAAGGAGTTTTGAATACAGAGGAATAAGATTACTCAAACATGCATGAATCACACTAAAAATAACTTCTAGTGAAGTGAATAAATGAGTTGGGGAAAAAAACTATAACATGGTTAAAAGTGTCTGCATTCTTTGCATAATAGATCCACTTTATGTCCAAGGTTAGCGTTAAAAGTGCTCAAGTAACTTTTCAGTTGGATGGTCCACCACCTGCTTGTGAAACAAATATATGACATGTCAGTAGTGTAAACCTGACATGTCATATAAACCTGAAATACAATCTAAAGTACATTAAAGGGCCTGTATCTGATTTTTATTTTATCTGTTTCATTATTTCTTTTCCTCCATATAATGTACTGTAAAAGCAGATATTTGTGTAAAACAATTAGACTAAAATGTGTTGTTGCCTATACATTAAAAAAAAAAAAAAGATTTTGTTGGATGAGAACCCTGAGGAAACAACTGTCAAACAACTGTCAACTTCAGAGTGAGAGAGGAGACTAAGTGTTTTTTTGTTTGGTTTTTTTTTCATTTTGAAAAATATTCATAGTTCTGTAATGTGGAAGAAGCCACAGCTGCCCTGGGACTGAAAATGACCACCAATCACTTCATCATTTTGCAATTATAGCCAAAGCGGGTGTGGAGTGTTAAAGGACAAAATGACGGAATGCATAGAAGAAGAAATTGCTTTGAAATAGTAGGGCTATAAGACACCCCTTCAACCATCCAAGCCATATAGAAACTTAGTGTTTTCTTCTAATAAGTCCAAATATAAAAAGCTTAATAGCTTATTTCCCTGACATGTTTGGACGGTAGCACTTCCGTCTTTGTCAGAGATTTCACTGACTACTGTGTCCCAGGCGTGCTCAGTTTGACAGACCTGTCAGATCTATCAGACTGACCACTGCCCCCCTGTGGTGTCTCTGGAGAAGTGAATCCCATGTATGCCAAAGTAAACACCCCCCATGTTTCTGTTGATGGTCTGTGCTCCCCGCTTCCTCATTTCAATAGCCTCTTGTAGACATGGTCAGTCTCATAGATCTGCCAGATTCATCAAACTGAGCACGCCTGAACAACAGCTGATCAGAGACACGTCACAGCAGTCAGTGACACCTCTGACGAAGGTGGAAGTGTTACCGCCACAGCAATACAAGTGTTTCCACTGCCAAAAAAATACATATTTATACACATACACAAGGAGGTCGCCCCTCCACAGATTTACATGTAATTCTAGGCTAGTGGCGTTACCTACTTGTCTCTATGGAGATGGATTGGATAAGTTTAATGTCATACACTGAAACATTCCAAAAGCAACAACACCATTTAATATCCTCTTTGAATCTTGAAAAAACACCAGATGCCAGTTCCTTCTCGCAAACCTCAACATCAAATGGCAAGTGCTGAGTGAGGCTTAAAACAATTACACTCTACATTCCTATACCGCTCCCAGGCAGATGTCTTTCAGCCTGATTTTGTACGCAGCCTTTTGAATATCGTGTTTAGCATCTTGGCCGCACACATGGTCAACACCCAACCAGCCATTATTCTTCATTATTTTACACTGTTCATTTCCCAATCAAACTATTAGGAACATTTTGGTCGGTGTGAGTGTGAAGGAATGCTGCTGTAAAGATATTGAGTTGGTTCATGTGTTTTTAATGCACTTTTTCCTACCACACATAGACTCTATAAAACTGTCAAAATGTAATGCAATGATTTATGGTTTTATGGGTGAAATATGATGCAACTTGACACCCATGTCTCAGCAAAAACATGCCAAAAACATAAGCGCACACATACTTTGGGGAACCTCTTTCAAAAATAAAAGAAAATGTAACGGAATAGTTAGGAGTCAGCACTTTTGAACGGTTCCTCTAAAGGTGTATTGTGTAACTTTTCTGGTGGAGGGTTTTCTCCATGGAGATGTTATTCCTTTCTCTGGAATGTTTCACCGTATGGTATTAAACCTTTTTATCTTCATGGAGGCCAAACCAGACCAGGTTACAGGTCAGATAATAATAATAATAATAATACATTTTATTTATAGGGCGCCTTTCTGGGCACTCAAGGTCGCCTCACAACAAGTTTATACATCAATATAAAAAATATAAACATTATAACAGTAAAAGCAACAGTTAAAATCTACATTAAAATCAGGCATATGTAAAGACAGTGCAGTTGTGGTTATAATGAATAGGCCAGTTTGAACAGATGAGTTTTGAGTTTGGATTTGAAGTGTGTGAGAGTGTCTGTGTTGCGGAGGTCAGGAGGGAGAGTGTTCCAGAGCTGGGGAGCAGAGCGACTGAATGCCCTGCTCCCCATTGTAAGATCTGTGGAGAGGTGACCCTGCTCACAGTCAGAATGTCTGTTTTTCTAGGTATTTTTGAGCTATAAAACCACCTGTAATTGAATAAATGTAAAGTAGAGCTGTTTAATGTCTAACTGTGAAACATTCCAGACAGAGCAGTGACATACTGTATCTATAGAAACAAGCAGCTGACGGACCCCCAACCAAAAAGTTACATAGTGCTCCTTTAACATGAACAGTTGGAACCAGATCTCTTTTTTTTAAAGAACCAGATTATTTTCCTTCTAATTTTCTAATTTATATACATTTTTATATTGATTAACGCTGACAAACACAAGAATCAGCAGGAGAAGGCAACATTAGTGAGAGTCGTTTGCACAAAAAAACTTATTTGGTCGTTGGAAACCTGTTTTGCCTTTGTTAATACAGTAAGGGTGACATTGGCTACAGTCTATGATACATAAAGAAGTACAGTCTATGATATATAAAGAAGTATAAAGATTGTAAAAAAAAGTGGAAATATTTGTGCATTGATTTAAATCATTGTATTATTGCAGGAAAAAAAACGTATTTGGCGTCATAATAACAGTTAGCTTTGTAAATTATTATTCATATTATAGTGCAGTGTTTTATTTAGAGTATGCATCATTTCAAAGGGTAAACACACTCCCACTCTCAGCTTGAACCATTTTAAACAGATCTGAGACTTGGCTGTTTCTCTGTCTTGGGTTGTTGTTAAAAATGAATTCTCACATTAGCTTCTGTTATATAAATAAATATAAAAGGAGCCATTGTTGTGAATGGCTTCTTAAAATGAACGGATCCAAAAGATTCAGATCTAAGCCCCATCACTAGTTAGGAGAAGGAGGTCGGAAACGGTGACGAAATGTGATTTGTCATAGGAGCATTAAACAGCTCATAAAATTGTAGAGTCGTGTATGTTCAACTGTTAAATCCTCACTGGGAGATTTCTGCTGTAAATGTGATTCCATGTGACTCAATTTGTACGATATTTTCTGGTCATTTTTAGACTTTTTAAGAGGGGGTATTTTGCAAAATCATCTTTTTTGGAGCTGTTCCCTCATCAAAAATGTGCCTGAAGAGGTTTTAGATGTCATCCATGCATGTTTGAGTCATTTAGTGATCTTTCATGGGCACCATTCGAACCCACAATATAAATATATAAAACATGATACAAAACAATACACTACAAACCTGTTGCGATGTGCAGTAGTTTAACAATCTTAGGATGCACGCTGATTGGATTGTGATAACGCTCTGAAGGGGGAGCGCAGAGTAATAAGAAGAGGGGGGACTCAGACTGCATGAAATAGAAACTAAGTACACATTGTAATATAGCATAATGCAAATAGAATAGTATTTTCAAATCAAGAAAAGGTAACCCTGTTGTAGAAGTTTTCAGCTTGTCCAAGAAAGGGTGGAAGTAAAAGGCTGAAGACCAACTGGATGTCTTAAGCAGGAAAAGTTTATTTACCAATAATACGGACCCGGGGGGACTTGAAAAGTTATCATAGTATGATTTCAAAAGTGAACATAGTATGATCTTTGAGTGTTCAAGCCCCTTGACCATGTTTCCAAAGGAGGAGGTTTATAAATCATGTATGGTGAGACTATGAAGACCAGTAGGCACAGGTTAGACTGTAATATTCCACAATTTAGATAATAGTATGCCAATGGTATGCCAAGGGAAGATGAGTGTTACTATAGCTCCTGTAAATCAATGTTAAACTAAGAGATGTACATGGAGGATAAATTACTTAAATTCTCTTATAACCCCATAGAAGTGTAATACCCCTTTTAAAAACTCCTATATTCCACAAAGAATGTCATTACCTCCTCAAAAACAGACCTGGAGTTGTGTTTTGTTTCATTCACACATGTTTGAGTAATCCTGCATTATTAGTCTGTCTACATCTACATCGCTGTTCCTATCTATATTCTTTAGACTTCATCTGAACTGCAGGTAATAGAGAGTTAGTATGCAACCTCATCCCAGTTCATAGTCTGGTTGGCGCATTTCTGAATCTTGATGTCCTCCCTGATCCTACAATTTCCTTGGTTCCTGGTGGGTTTGTTGCCTAGTGACTGTGAGACATTTGTCACAGTGAGGGACAGGAGGACACTGGACAACCTGCTCTCTATCATGGACACTCCTGCTCACCCACTGCACCAGACTATAGAGGGACAGAGGAGCTAATACTCCCTACAACTGTACAACAACTCACCCACTGCACCAGACTATAGAGGGACAGAGGAGATAATACTCCCTACAACTGTACAACAACTCACCCACTGCACCAGACTATAGAGGGACAGAGGAGATAATACTCCCTACAACTGTACAACAACTCACCCACTGCACCAGACTATAGAGGGACAGAGGAGATAATACTCCCTACAACTGTACAACAACTCACCCACTGCACCAGACTATAGAGGGATAGAGGAGATAATACTCCCTACAACTGTACAACAACTCACCCACTGCACCAGACTATAGAGGGATAGAGGAGATAATACTCCCTACAACTGTACAACAACACATTCTGATGTAACAGATAATACTCCCTACATCTGTACAACAACACACTCTGATCTAACAGATAATACTCCCTACAACTGTACAACAACACACTCTGATGTAACAGATAATACTCCCTACAACTGTACAACAACTCACCCTGATGTAACAGATAACTCTATGTCCTGTCAATCATATCACTGTTGCACTGTTTTCCTTACAAACTCTTATATATAGCTGAGATATTTTTGTATCACTATATTTTTTATTTTTACTTGTACATACACATTTATATAATTACGCCTTATTTGACACCAGTCTCTTGCTATTTCTGCTACTCATTTAGATTTTTATTTATTATTCCCATTCATATTTTTTCCTCTTTGTTATTATATTTATTGCGACGTCTGAACTGCTGTGTCCAAATAATTTCCCTTGTGGGTCAATAAAGTTTATCTAAGTCTAATACACAGTGGATAGTTCATTAATTATTATATAATTATGATAATAACCAATGAGCCTAATGGGATTATATGGTTTTGTGTTGTTATGGTACCAGTAACAAACATGAGCAAGTCAAAACAATACTGGGATTTTAATTTGAACCAGAAGAGCGCATTGACTGTCCCTCTTTAGGCACGCTTTTCAGTGATCCAGCCTGTTGACAATCCCTTCTTATTGATTGTAAGCGTAAAAATTAGGCAACGACAAGAGGAGCGACTTTGAAATCAGTGGAATTTAACAAGAAAGACAAGCCTTTTCTGTTTCTTTGTTTTTATTTTAGTTTATTTCAAAGGCGCGAGGGTCCGTTACCTCCTCGTCTCCATAGCGAGGTTGTTGCATTGTCCAGAATGCTGCACAGTATCGCGTTAAACGTACAGTATCTATCGCCACAGAGACTCCACCAGGCCAAGTTACACGTCAGATCTGTGGAGAGGCGACCCTGCTTGTGTTTTTTAAGCAATAAAAACACCTGGAACTGAATAAATGCAAGATAGATAAGTTAAATGCTACTGTGGAACATTTCAGGCAAAGTCAAAAATAAAAAAGTTGCACAATGCATCTTTAAAGCTCAATTGCGTATCCTTTCAGACAATAAATAGACTAAAATAAAAGCATTTAGCAAGTGACAAACCTGACACTAGAAATGTTTCACAGTGGGGCTTTAATCTAACTAGATAAATGGGAAAGTCTCTAAAACTACACTACTAGTCAAACATTTGGAGAAAGACACTTTTTAATTCATTTTTCTTCTTTATTTTGAGTAATTATTTACATTGTAGATTCTCAATGAAGGTATCAGAACTATAAATTGACAAATATGGAATGTAGTAAACAAAAGTAAACTGAAAATAACTCAAGACTTGTTTTAGATTTTTAAATGTAACCCTCTGTTTTGATCGCTGGTTTGCATTATTGGGCAATGCATCTCCAAGTACCATAAAACGTTTGTTACTGCTGCAAAAAAGAACAGTACGAATAATCAAAATAAAGGTTTCAGAAGCACACCAATCATTATGTAAAGACTTACGGCCACCACCACCACCACAGGATTTTTCGGTCTTAAACAGTTTTTAAACGTGTGACAAAAAGCGCACACCACAGACACGAGGAGAACCTTATGAGGCTTTAAATCGCCGATTGCAAAACCTGCTGCGGCCTAAAATTTGTGAGCGCACCTCGTGTCTGCTGCTGCCTGTACACAGTAAAACCGCTCACTTTGAGACTCTTAAGTATTTAGTTTGGCGATAAAGTCCACGGGAAGTCGAGTCACTATCGTTAATCTGCAGTTTCACCTAGATCCTTGCGCTGTGTGGATGTAAAAAGACACACGTGAGGAACTACTTTCTCCTTTTTACTTTTAAAGAATGCTTCAAACTGGATTAACAGCGCTGTTTTGTGGACTCGGTGTTATTATTTTTTCTATCACTTTTAGCAACTGTATCCAAATAACTTCCCTTGTGGATCAATAATGTCTAAGTCTAAGTATTTGCAGAGGACACATTCTATGGATAATCTGAATGAAAATACCGCAGTTTAACTTTACAACTTTACCAGAGGTGAGTAATAATTATTTTCGCTGTTTACTGAGTTTGTATCTTACGCTTGTGTGTCTGTAACTCCGTCTGCCTCTTAAGATTTGATTAGTTATATGGAGAGCCAAACAAAGAAATTTACCACAAGCAGTACAGAATCTTTTTACGTTTGTCTCGGAGGACTGTGATCATAGAAGACGAAACTTAAGATTAAAACAGAAATGCGTCTCAGTATATGAGTCAAGCTACAGAATTGGTTAAATCATGACTTCAAATGTCGTGCCAGTGTTTCAAAGTTTAAAAGAATGTACAAGGATAAAATAATGCAAATAAGGAACATATTTAAGTGAATGAAATGTAAACCACAAGAGGATACTGTAAACATGCATGTGACTCCTGTTCCTTTTCTTCAGTAATGACATAAAGGTTGGAACATGTGTTTATCTTCATTCTCAGCTTTTTCGTCGTTTTATTTCAGTGGATGGCAACAAACTGAAACGGCAGGAGCGATAAATAAATAAATAATCATTTCTTGGCCCTGACATGGCACAGCTGTGAAGTGAAAACCATTCCAGGAGACTTCATTATAAAGCTCATTGAGAGAAGGACAAAGGTTTACAGCGCTGTCAAGAAAGCAAAGGGTGGATATTTTGAGGAATTTGAAAATAAAACTAGTTGAATGGTTTAACTTTTTTGTTTCTATATAATTCCATATATCTTGCACCATATATTTAATGTCTTTTGTATGTATACTTTGACTGGTAGTGTATATACACTTAAAATGTGCATTACTAGTATATCACTTCTAAGGTGGAGGGTCCACTACTTGTTTGTCTCCATGGAGATGTTATTTCTTTACCTGGAATGTTCCGCAGCAGGGAATTAAACACATCTGCCTTGCATTTTTTCAATTACAGGTGTTTTATAGCTAAAAAAATATCTTGAAACACATGGATTTTTACTATGTGCAGGCTTCCATCTTTATAGATCTGAGCATTAAATTGTCTCCATTGTGATTACCAAGTTTATTTCCATACTGTGAAATAATCAAGGCAAAGCAATAACATCTCCATGGACACCAGCAGGTGCTGCCTTTAAAGGGCAGTGCACCTTTAAAGGGCCCATAATTGATCTACATTATATTGCCAGAAGTATTCACTCACCCATCCAAATAATCAAAATCGGGTGTTCCAGTCACTTCTATGGCCACAGGTGAATAAAATCAAGCACTTGGGCCTGCAGACTGTTTCTACAAACATTTGTGAAAGAATGAGTCGCTCTCAGGAGCTCAGTGAATTCCAGCGTGGTACTGTGATAGGATGTCTCCTGACTCCAGTCGTGACATTTCCTCGCTCCTAAATATTCCACAGTCAACTGTCAGTAGGATTATAACAAAGTGGAAGTGAATGGGAACGACAGCAACTCAGCCACGAAGTGTTAGGCCACGTAAACTAACGGGGTGAGGTCAGCAGATGCTGAGGTGCATAGTGTGCAGAGGTCGCCAACTTTCTGCAGTCAGTTGCTACAGACCTCCAAAGCCATACATCACCAAGTGCAATGCAAAGCATTGGATGCAGTGGTGTAAAGCACCGCCACTGAACTCTAGAGCAGTGGAGACGCGTTTTCTGGAGTGACGAATCGCACTTCTCTATCTGGCAATCTGCTGGATGAGTCTGTATTTGGCGGTTGCCAGGAGAACGGTACTTGTCTGACTGCATTGTGCCAAGTGTAAAGTTTGGTGTAGGGGGGATTATGGTGTGGGGTTGTTTTTCAGGAGCTGGGCTTGGCCCCTTAGTTCCAGTGAAAGGAACTCTGAATGCTTCAGCATACCAAGAGATTTTGGACAATCCCATGCTCCCAACTTTGTGGGAACAGTTTGGAGATGGCTCCTTCCTCTCCAACATGACTGTGCACCAGTGCACAAAGCAAGGTCCATAAAGACATGGATGAGAGAGTTTGGTGTGGATGAACTTGACTGGCCTGCACAGAGTCCTGACCTCAACACCGTTGGGATGAATTAGAGCGGAGACTGAGAGCCAGGCCTTCTCGTCCAACATCAGTGTGTGACCTCACAAATGCACTTCTGGAAGAGTGGTCAAACATTCCCATAAATACACTCCTAAACCTTGTGGACAGCCTTCCCAGAAGAGTTGAAGCTGTTATAGCTGGAAAGGACAGACGTCATATTAAACCCTATGGATTAAGAATGGGATGTCACTTAAGTTCATATGCGAGTCAAGGCAGGAGAGCAAATACTTTTGGTTTATAGTGTATGTTATAATGTTTTCTCATCACAAACAGACCTGGAGTCTTGTTTTGTTTTATTTTCATGTTTAACACACAAATCCTGCATATTTAGGCATAGTTCTTCTTACAAACAGAAAACACTGTTCCACCTTGTGATGTCATGTGGTAATACAGGAAGTGCTTCGCTGTGTTTTTAAACTCTTTACAACTTCAGTAGAATCAATTGGATAATTTCAGACCTGGAATTGCATCACAAGGTGGAACAGAGCATTTTGAGCTTTGGTAATGGAGACAGACTAATAATAAAGGGTTACTCAAACTCAATACTCAAAGCGTAACACAATTTTAAAGCTTAAAGCTTAAAGCTCACAAGAGTCAGTTTTGTGTAATATAGGACCTTTAAGCATTCTGTTAAATATGTGAAATAAGTAGTCTAACTTGCACTTTAAATGGCCGGCAGTATCTCTTCTCTTACAATGATGAGTAACCAAATTCTTGCCTGTGCACTTCTTCTCGCAGTTCCCAGCATGCTTTGGTCTTCCCACACCAACAAATTAACACTACACCCACACGCTGACATTTTCTTATGACTAAAACACAGCACAGCACATTCCCTCTGTGCTATCCAACCATTTTATCTCCTAACAGCTCCTCGTCCGTGTGCAGTCATCAAGTTCAGACCATTTAAATTCCTGTAATTCCTGGACGCTGCCAAAAGAGGTCACTAAATGTCACAGCTTCTTAATTTCAGACAGCGTAAGTGCTTTAAAGCTTTTTGTCCATCCAGGCTCCTGTCAGAAAGGCTCGGCACTTGGCTCATTTGGGTTTACAAAGAGAAGAACGGTCTTAATCAAGTCCAGGAGTAACATTAAGGGATAGAGGAGATTAGACTACGACTTTATGGCGTTGCATTGTGGGTATGGTAGTCTGCTAGTCAGCTGTTGTTGGGAAATGAGTTGTAATTCCCTGATAAAAGAGACACATTCAAGTCTATTTAGAATGAAAAAAGACCGCTATATTCTAATCTTGATCATAATATTAAAGAGGGGGTATCATAATTCTATGGGATTTTAGCTGCTAATACATAGCATATTTAGATCACCATGTTACCTTTTATTGTTTTGTGTAGAATCCCTCAGTCGTCCAGGTAGAATCCATGGCAAAAGGAGAAATTTAATTTGTCAACTGGACAGAGTTTATTTGGTCGAATACGTTTCGCAGCTCATCCAAGCTGCTTCTTCAGTTCTGGTCAGATGCTGGTGGACACTGCCTTATATCTGCTTGAAGGGAGGAGCTAATTACAATGAAAATTACTCTGAGACAACACATATTTGTTTACAGTTTCTGTTAGTTAGTTGGGTCTATTCAATATGGAGTATTTACAGTTTCTGTTAGTTAGGTGAGTCTATATCACCTAACTAACAGAAACTGTAAACACTCCATATGTCCAGTTGACAAATTAAATTTCTCCTTTTGCCTTTTATTGTTTTTTTTTTTTTTTTGTTGTATTTGTTACGGCGCCTCGCCTGGGCCCGCCTCGCCTCGCGCTCCCCCTGGTGTCCACTCATTTTGTGCCTTCCATGCCACGGTGACCCCAATTCCTGATTGGCGGACCTCTTTTCCTCGCCTCGCTTGGGTTGGCTCCGGTACCCCGTCTGGTGAATTGGTGTATTGGACTCCCGCGCCACCAATCCGCGGCTTCCACCTGCCAGTGCCGCCCTCTTTTTGGATTTGTTGTGTTGTAGCTGTGACACTAGAGGTCACTAGCGGCCTACATTTGTTGTAATTATTTGTAATTGAAGTTTGATTTAGCCTAATTTTGAGTTTATTGTATACTTTTACTTTTTGCTTGTTAATTAAAAGGGTCACATATTATTTACTATTTATTCTCTATGCTACTTCCTTTCACCCCTAGGAACAGGTTGTAAGAGTATTGAAAATGCTATATTCGCCTAAAAGAACATATTCGACATGTTTAATGAGTTTCAGTTTTGTTTTAATGCTCTGAGTCTCCCCCCTAAGTCACTCCCCCTTCAGAGCGTTATCACAGGACAATCAGCGTGCGTCCCGTTAATGAAACTACTGCACATTGCATCAGGTTTGTGAAGTTGTAGTGTACAGTTTTGTTTCATGCTTTTGTATATTTATGGAGAATTGTCGTGTGGGAGCGTAGGTGACGTAGGCTTGTGGGTGGAGCTTTGGACAGGATCGTACAGCTAACCGTTAAAAGGGTTTGAATAGGGTCTGGGAGAGATTGCTAGATTACGCAAACATGCATGGATGACATTTAAAACTCGACCTTTTCATGAGAGAACAAATTTATAACGCTGTAGAACACTCCAAAAACACCCTCTTTAATAGATGGAGTAACAAGAGTGCCATTGTATTATATTCAAAACAAAATCATTTAACTATTGATGTTTTGTTCACATTTTGTCCAGCTTACGGGGGCTGCCAGAGGGATTTGGCAAGTTTTTGCACCAGATGCCCTTTCTGTTGCACCCAGCCATGTTTTACTGTGACTTGGCAAGACAGTGTGTGTAAAGTGTCTTGCCCAAGAACACATCAATAATGCGCACAGGCTCAAGGGGAAATCCACTCACCATCCATTGTCATAAATCAGTACTACAGTGGGTATTATTTTAGTTTGAATTAGATTGGATGCTTTTTGTTTTTACTTTTTATATTTAGGTGTGTTTCTTTCTAGTTGCTCAGCTGCAACTCTGCAATTTAGTTCTGATTATTAAAAAAGTACTGACTCTGGATCAGGGTTAAAATGTCACAAGAAAAAAAAAAAGCTGTGCTCTCAGTCATGGACTATCAAGTTAATGGACCTGTTGTCTAGGTATTTTAGATCGTTTCATTTTTGCTATAAACTAAACGTAAAACGATCTAGGTTACATGTTCTATTTCAGTTGGCTACCAGGAAAAAGGACATAATTCATACTTTGCAGTGACATCACACTGGGGGAGTTCTGCATGTATTTTTATGGCAGAATGTTCAGTTACCAAACACTGCCTGATACATTTTTAGGTCTGAAAACTCACGAAAAAATAAAAAAATTTGATTTAAACAACACATTTTCAGAAGCCTGTGATCAATAGGAATATGAACAGCTCACCTGTTGTAGTTCCAGCTAATAACTTGAGTAACAGAGCTTCAGACAGAGCAGTGCCTCCAGTTATCCTCACACCCACAGAGAATGTTCCTTTTTACCTGGACTGTCCCAGTTTTGAGCCCTGTGTCCCCTGTCCCAGCAGATTTGTCCCAGTTTTATACAAGAAATGTCCCAGGTGTCCTTATTTTTGACCAATGTGATCTAAACCAGGACTAAACTAAGACTAAACCAGGACTACATCAGGTCTAAACCAGGACTGAAACAGGACAATCACAGTTTTACTAACTAATTTGACTAATCTGATCCCCGGCAACAGTAAAGAGGAGCATAAATTATCTTATTATATTTGTTTAGCCAAAATACAGAAAACTGTGTTTGTAAATAATAAAGCAAAAAAAAAAAAAAAAAAAAGTGTCCAAAGTCCCTCAGCTCATGACTGACTCGAGAATGCACAATATTATGCAGCTCTTTTCACAATTTTCTTCATGCCAACCATCCCATCCGGGTGTGTCCCAGTTTGGAATTTTGAAAATCCGCTCACCCTAATCAATATGTCTTTTTTAAGCAAAGGTAAAACAGTAGGTCATTTATTTTCTGTGTAAATTGTTAATATCGTCAACATTTCACAATATCAAACACAATACAGATTAACTTGACTTTTACAGCTAAACAGTGAATATTTTTTATACTGTAACTAACTGGTATCAAAGCAGATCTACATGAGTCAAAACACAGTGAGTCGCAGTGCTCAGAAGAATCCCTCCTTCAGTCCCAGCATGTGTTGCGAATATGGCTCCAAAGCGGTGCTCATTAGTGGAGTTCCCCCTGACCACCTCAAGCAGGACCGCACCACTGCCAAGGCACGCTTCTTATCCGCAACAATGGACATTACATCTTTTTACATAGATTTTAACTGCCCCATAGTCTCCTCTGCATGCTAGTTGCCAGTCACACATTAAAAATAAAACTAATACAACTTATACAATTATATTTTCAGTATTTCATCTCATTACGTTGGTTTGCAATGCCTGTGTTGAGTGTGTTTTGGTTTTAGAGAGAACATTTTGACTACTATGATTCACTGTTTGTGGAAATCCAACCCTTATTTGATTTATTGTTGGCCTTAGGCTGCGTTTTCAACCAAACATCTGAACGCCATAAAATACACATTGTGTTTGCAAACATTTTACCACAAGAACAAAGCACCGATGGTTTTCATCAGTTTTAAAGACAAGAACTTTCTCGTGTTTTACTTTGGCGTGTATTGTAATTACGGCTTATATTATGAAGAATGCAGTAAATATTCATTACATAATTCTTTCACTGATGAGGGCGTAAAAACAGATGGTTTGATTTAATAAAAGAGCAAAACACTTTTTTTTTCTCCATTTGAAAAGGCGGAACCTTTATCATGCAGAGCCACCGTTCCCTACGGACTGAATATCGCGCAGTATATGCTAACAGCTGCTGCTAACAAGTAAACAGAAAGCGGTTTCGCCATGGCAGAGGTATGTTTTTGGGCTTAAATTGTTGGATTTTTTTTGCGAGATGATCATAAATATAGACGCCGGAATCGAACTATTACCGTGTCACAATCATCGGCGCTATGTTAGTTTAATAAATGTATAAAAACAAAAGAACAATACCCCGGTTTAGCATCGAAGCTAAATCATTAACAGGTTCAAACATCTGTGGCTTCGCGTAACATTCCGACCGATCTTTGACATACTGGATAAAAAAACAGTAATCGAATTATTATAAGCAACCGTAAATGTTTATAACTATCTAAGATTAATTCATAGCTAATTAAATAATAAATATATAAATGATAAAAACGCATACGTATAAGATAAAGCTACGTTGCCTTATGTTTTAGTCATAATACTGTATAATCCATGAATGATTTATAAGATTAGGTAATATCATAGTTAATGGAGATTGTTGTATGTTGCTTGTTTATAGTCCTGTTATTAAGAACATATAAAGAGTGTACTTGTAGCTACTATAAATAAATACATTCATAATAATAATAATAATAATAATAAAAATAATAATAATAATAAATACATTTTTGTAAAACTGGTAAAATGTTATTGTCAATGCATGTTTTGGCTAATTTGTAATAGAATTTCTATATTAATATTCTAATTTATTTACTATTTTTATTTATTTTATTCCAAACCTCTGCAAAAATGTCCACCCTATTGCATATATAGAGCACAGGATGCTGTCATCATCAGCAAAATACCAGGTCTGCACAAATTCTTTCACAATAAGCTTGCAATACTTAATAAACATATCACATATCTCAAACATATCTCAAAACTCAGATTTGGCTAATTACGGTTCTTTTTTTTTTTTTCAGATCTTCCAAGACTTACTACTATTACTACTACTACTACTACTACTACTACTAAATGTAACATAAATGTGTTTCAGACTCACAGCCTGCAGGACATGAGGCAGCAGGCCGCCATCGCCTCCAAAGTGTTCATCCAGAGAGACTACAGCAGCGGGACTATGTGCCAGTTCCAGACCAAGCTGCCCTCCGAGCTCGAGGCCCGGGTGAGTGCTCCGTCTCTGGGTCACTGTCTGGAGAGGAGTCCCTATAGCACATGGAGAAGGGCGGCGTATATACCGGTGAACACAAACTGAAGTCATGTTTCTTTGAGTCTGCAATTCTCAGTGAACATGCAGGGTAATTCCTCATTCAGTTTTGTGTAAGTGATCATGACATACTGCAAAAAAATAATACAAATAAATTAATTAAATGAAATATAAAAAAAATAAAATAAAACAAAATAGATTTTTGCTGTGTCAATGTCAAACTGAACAACACACAGAAGTTTTAGATAATATTTGAACCCGGGAAACTGAAAAAAAACAAACAAAAAAACAACAACACTCAAACTATATGATGCCCAATTTTGTGCTGAAATGCCTCAAAATGAATTGAGCATCCCAAAATAAAATCACAGTCTCAAATATTCAGCGTGTTTCTGAACTAGTAACCTTGAACTTTGGTTTAAAGTTTGAAATCTCGTTTTACTGTTGGCTATAGTACCCATATTACATTTACATAACCTACACAAAGCAATTTAGGGTACTTGTATTCATTCACTCCCTGTTTTTTGTGGTGTTAAGCTTGCAAGGTGTTTGAAGTGTCTTGCCCAAGGACACACCGTATGCACTGATCAGAGCTGGAATCAAACTACTTACCGCACACAACAAAACGACCATAGAACACCATAGAATTAAGAAGTACTGTACAGCCTGGGCACACTGTTCGTTAAATTTGACATGTATTTAAGGGTTGTTGAACTGACCTTACCTTACACCACTTGAAATGCATTTGTGGTGAAGGGGGCTCTGTCTGTGGCTCTAAAGTGACTCTAGCCACATTAAAGTCTGTCTGGAGTCTGCAGCAGTAAAAAAACACTCCACGAGTTTTACATGTCTATCACTTCCCCTCTGGTTAGATCTGTTTTACAGCCAAAATCTGCCTTTCAAACACTTTACTAAACAAAGACCATAATTCTGTGTTTTTCTTTTTGTAGCATGTGAAGTTACTCCCTCAAACAGATTTAATACTCGTAATGTAATGTAATGTACAGTGTGTGACTATTATTATTGCATTGCGCTAAACCAGGGGTCGGCAACCTTAAATACTCAAAGAGCCATTTGGACCATCTCCCACAGAAAAGAAAACACCCGGAGCCACTAAACTGTTTTGACATCTAAACTGAGGACACTGCACTGCATATATACCTTTATGCTGTGTAAAAGACTATAGTGTGTTGCATTTATGAAATCAATGAAATGGTACAGAGAACATGGAATTTTATTTCTGCATGTAACAAAAACATTTTGAACTCCGAAAAAAAGGACACTTTGGGGTTGATGCTTACTTTCAAATGAAATACTCAATGCTTATTTGAGTCCTCCTCGTAGGAAATAAAAATCCAAACTTGAATTATCCACCCGCAGCGAACCAAAAATGCGTCTGCTTCTGGTTTTCCTTCATCATTTTATTGCATGTTTCATCAGCCGTGAAAGCAAATTAATCTGTCCACGTAGCATTAAATGTTCTGCTTTCTTCAGAAACTTCTCTTTTCTTGGATTTATCCGTCATTTACCTACCAAGTCGAAAAGCTTAATAAATCATGCTGCTGGTGTAGGTGGCGGTAAGTCCGGGCTTCCAGATATGTGCCAGGTGTCGCACATCGGCAGCTGTGACGCATATTTTGAGCGACAAAAATATTAACGTTTTATTTTAATGTTATAAGATTACCATTATCTACAACTTTAGAATTACATTTAATAACGAACAAACTAAAATAAAAATACCTTGTAATTAAATCCTCATTATTTATTTTCCAAAGTCACAGGGAGCCACAACAGAAGGATGAAAGAGCCACATGCGGCTCTGGAGCCATGGGTTGCTGACCCCTGCCCTAGACTAGTTGTCCAAGCCTTATTGACTTGCACAGGTCATACACATGGTGAAGTGTTAATAATAATAAAAATAATTAATATTAATATTAATAATAATAATAATAATAATAATGCTTTAGAGACTAAGTTAAAATAGCTGTTTTTGAAGATGAGCAAAATTACAGTAGTCGTCAATTACAATTAAAAAAAACTTGCAGCGAACTTGTATTGATATTCTGCAGCTGATGTCACCAACATTCCCTGGGGTGTTATGCTAACTAGAGGCATGCTCTGTTTGAGGCATTGTTAGATTGTAATCTGGTCTTAATTTCAACACAATCTGACCAGAAGAACCGATTTAGTTTCAGCTACAACAGGAGATCTGATTTTTACTGTTGAACAAGTTCCTCTCGAATAATATTACAGTCACAAGTTAGTTAACATTAGCCAAAAGTTTTTCAGTTAGTCTCCCTCACCTTTTTTGTTGAAAACCAAACACCTAAACGGCACCATGAACGCTCGTATTGATCACAGGCTCCTGAAAATGTGCTGTTTAAATTCATTTTGTGTTTTTATCTTGAGTTTTCAGACGAACTAAAAACTTTTTGACAGTGTTTGCTAATGCGTGTTTGTATTGTGCCTCCATGGTAACTGCTGAACATTCTGCCTTATGCATAAATGTAGAACACCTGCAGCGGAATGTCACTTTAAAGTATCAATCAGATACTTTAAAGATACAGATACAGATCTTTGTGCATTGAAAAATTCATTTTGAAATGGCTGCCTTCTGCCAATAGTTCTTTAAAAGGGTTCTGTCCAGTGTAGTAGTAAGAGTGCATAGGTAGAGGATGATCAAACTTTAATTTATATCAAGATTCATTGGGTCTTTTTAATCAAGGGAACTACAGCCAATCCTCTGTCAGTAAAAGCGTGTGGTTTGAAGCAGCATTCAGACTTAGGAGGAAAAAAGTCTGTATTGCAGGGATCTTCGATGTTTTTCAGGTCAGGGACCCCCAAACTAATGGAGAGCTGGAGCAGGGACCCCCTACTATATGGCATACAATTGTGTTTTATATTAAACTGGGCCTAGTGTCATGTATAAACACATACATTCAATATTCGATCGAAGTTGCTTAACAAGTCCAGGCTTATCCTAAAATCCAGCTGAAATTCGCTCCATCTCCAGTTTAAGCCTTAACTTGTTCCATGACAGAAATAAACCTGAGTCTGACCAAAGCTCAGGCCTGAAGTTTAAGCTGCACTTTGTACTCGCGGTGACTCTGAGAAGGCCAGATCAATGGAGCAACGACATCATGGAAAATGGGCTCAAAGTGTGACTTTTTAATGATCTGATTAAACGAGAGAGGAGCCATAGCACATGGACAGGAGTTTGATATGGGATACAGAACTCCCGGCTATATTCTGATCTGAGGAGCAAGAAGAAAGACATGACTCCCCCTCCTGTCCTGTTCGCTCCCCCTCCTCTCCCGGTCGCTCTGTAGGTAGAGAGGAAGCTGGGAGTTAGGAGCCTGGTTATTGCACCTGGGGGAAGGAAGTTTCCTCACTCCTTCCCGACGCGCGGTAGTACGTGCGGAGCTTAAGTTCTGCTGTGCGTAAAAGAGACAGAACCCACTGAAAACCAGTTCATCCACATCCTTCAAAAATAAAGAAATATTAAAAAAAAAAATAAAAAGTGTAATCAAAGATTTCGCGACCCCCCTGCAGTACCTCCGTGACCCCCCGTTGAAGACCTCTGCTGTATTGTATTGTTTATGAGCAGAAAATTTATATCGAAAACCATTTGTTATTAAAAACAAATAATACATAACACTTACACGTATATAGCGCTTTTCAAGACAAAACAAAACTGAACCGAAATTTGTGATAGATGAGGACAATAAATGTGATTTGTAATGTAATACTGCCTTTGTCTAAATTATGAGCATAACGTGCGTCTTGCCGAAGGACACAGCAGCACCAGTATATCATGCTAGTAGCGGGAATCTAACTCCAACCCTTCCCAAACCGTCTACCCACTGCACTTCAGTTCAACTCTGGCTAACAGTCCAGACAATTCGTTTCAGTACAACCCCTCTCCCCTCAGGTCCTATTTTACTGTCTAATCATCTTGTTTTACACTGGTTTTCATGTCAGAACATCTCAGCCCTTCAAACCATTTCTCCCGAGTGCAGATTTATTCTTTTTGGTCTCATTTTCGGCTTTAAATTCTCCCGGTTGTTCCAAGAAACGACGGAGAAAGCACTGTCTGTTCTGGAAAGGCGTCCGTCTGCCAGTGTCTCACAGTGACCCCTCTCTTATACTTATCACTCCATATAAAAGAAATTACACCAGAGCCTGGCCAAGTCAGCACATTATTTTTTATTATTATGACTTTTAATAACAAATAGACTGAAATAAAAAGTTATGTTTGCTTTGACCTGGTAGAGCGAAATTGCAAGCCTGGGCTGAGGTGGGTAGACTAGCCAGAACTGTACTTGAGTAAGAATATTGTTAATTTATTTTGTGCCAATATTAAAGAGCCTGTACCTGATTTTAAAGGTGCATTGTGTAACTTTTCTGTTGGAGGGTCCGTCAAATGCTTCTCCATGGAGATGTTATTGCGTTGTCTGAAATGTTTCACAGTATGGCATTAAATAGGGGTGTGCAAGAATATTGAAATATCAATATATCGTATCGTTTAATATGATGATACAGTATCGATATCGTGGGCTGCTGTATCGATATATCACCAAGAGTATTTTTTGGTATATTTTACTGAATTATTTTGTTACAGTGCTACAGTTTTGTTGCTTGTTTAATAGAAGGAAACTTGTCTATGCAGCACATTTGACATATTCACTGTTTTGATGAGTAAAATGGGTGTGTTTCATATAGACTTTGCACACGAAGTGGTTCAACAAAGACTTTTAGTATCACAGCCATGATTTAGCTATTATTTTTTACTGAACCATATCAAATCGATTTGAAATATATCGTATCGAAGTGCAGTGTATCGAGATATGTATCGTATCGTGGTCTATGTATCGAGGTATGTATTGTATCGGCAACTTCTTAATGATACCCAGCCCTAGTATTAAACCTTTCTAGCTTCATGGAGACCAAACCAGACCAAGTTACAGGTCAGATCTGTGGAGAGGCGATCCCGCTCACAGTCAGAATGTCTGTTTTTCTAGGTATTTCTGAGTTATAAAACCACCTGTAATTGAATAAATGTAAAGTAGAGCTGTTTAATGTCATACTGTGGAACATTCCAGGCAGAACAATGACATATCCAAAGAAACAAGCAGATGCCGGATCCCCACCCAAAAAGTTACATAGTGCACAAATGTTTGTTTCCCTCAAAAACATGCCTGAAGAGTGTTTATCCATCCATCATCCATGCATGTTTCATTAATTTAGCGATCTCTCAAACCTTCCTTATGGTTAGCTGTAAGATTCTGTATAAGGCTCCACCCACAAGCCTACATCAGCCATGCTCCCACACCACAATACTCCATAAAAGCAGGATACAAAACGATACACTACCATTTCACAAACCTGATGCGATGTGCGATAGCTTCAGTAGCAGAATGCACGCGGATTGTGTTGTGATAGCGCTCTGAAGGGGGAGTGACTTAACACAGAGAGCAAAACACGGTGATCTAAATATGGGATGTGTTAGCTGTTAATAGAAGTAAAACACCCCCTCTTTAAGAAACATGGGAAAGCCACTGCCTGACGTTATCTCAGACACTTGGTTCTCTGCCATGGCACATTTTCAAGTTTGACAAAAAGCAAATAGAAGCAGAGATTGGAGAAGTATAAGTAAACAACTGCATGAGACTATCCCAAACAGTAAGGGAACAGGGCTAAAAGTTCAACCTAAAACATGTTCCTGACTCATGGTTTGAAATCAAATACACGCCCTTTAATCAAATCAAGAAAGTACTCAAGTAAGAGTAAAAGAGTATGTGCGGAAACTACTACGAGTAATTGTAAGAGTGTCTTAATTTGATGGTGTTAAATAAAGCACAAAGTTTTATTTTCAAAGGACAGACAACACAAAATTTGACAAACATATCTGAAGGAGCAATGCAAGAAACACAAATGTTCAAATCCTTTTTTGTCACTTGTAGACTCATTCATAGTGGGAAGAAGTTATGTAAGCATTAAACACTTTAAAACTGCATAACGCACGTCTCCAAGTACTTTAAAGCGCTTATACCACGGCTACAAACTGAAATGTCTCACTTGTGAATCTGAAAAACTTTCCACTGTCTGTAAATGTGTCAAATATCAGTTACTTCAGTGTTTTATATGAAGCTAGTCCCTACATTATACTCAGAGCAGTTAGGGATGTGTTTCCTGTTGCTATGGTGATGTCATGGCGATGGCAGCAGAGCAGTGATATAGAACAGTAATTTGGCTGTTGCCAGAACTTCTTGTGCGTTATGCAGTATTAACCGTAGAACAATAATAAAATCTGGAAGGTGAACCCAAGATGTCGTCGTGTTGTTTTCAGTGGTCTGTGCTCATAGGTGCGTGGGTCCAAAAATAATTTTCTCTTCCGCATTTACTTCCTCAATATGGGCTAGAGCGAGAGCTGCTAGATCGGAGCGAGCACGGGCTCAGAGCGGGGCGAGGCTAAGTCTTACAAAGATCACTTTTAGGCGTTATGAGGATTTAAAAATGTTAAAAAGTTTATGTTGTGAAAATAGAAAAGAATCCTACAAAATCCAACCTTTGTGAAAGTTGTGGATGCCCTGTCAGAACACGCGCAGTTCGAATTCCCAAAATGCATTGCACTCTATGGGAGAATTCTTTTTGGGCCCAAGCTCCCGGGGGCTACAGTACCTGAAGCGGCCACTAGTTGATCTCGAGCCGGGACAGAGCGGGAATACCTTTTTCAGTCTTTATTATAGGTCCATAGGATTAACGCACAACAGTTACCCTTTGGCATTCTCACTGACCGTGGTAATGAATTTGAGTGGGCATTTTGGACATTGGCCGGAAAACAAAGTCAAATTCTTGATCAGTGCAGTTTCTCAATCCAGCTCACGTCCACCAAACATCTGCCCTGATTTCACACAAGTTCAGGATGAGGTGGCCAAAAATCTGTTCTTACAATTGGTACAATCAGAGTTCAAAGGCAGTTCAAAGATGACACACTTTTCCGTCTTTAGGAATGTTTTCAGGAATAGGAGGTGTTCACAAGATGTCCGTCACATGGTGTAGTAAAAGTATTGTTGTACTACAGTTAAAGGGCCTGTATGCAATTCTCATTTATTCTAGATCAGGGAAATATTCTTTACTCCAAACTGTGTATTCTGTAAAAAATACAAAATACATACTGATACATCGCAAATCTAATAAAACAACTACTGTTTTTTTGGTACATGGAATGGACAGGCAAAATAATTTCTTAGCTTGTACTTGGTGCAATAATTAAAAATGGTCATTTTAAAGAGGGCGTATCGACTTTTTGGGCTTTTCTACCATTTTTATAACATGGTTCTCTCATAAAAAACATGCCTGAGGAGGTTTTATTGTTTGAGTAATATTTTCACAGTCTCTCCTGAGCACTATTCAAACCCTCTTTACTTTAGCTGTACAGTCCTATCCAAAGCTCAGCCCACAAGCCTACGTCAACCATGAGAAACACAACTATATACTACAACTTAAAAAAGCAAACAAAAAAGTGGGATGCACACCGATTGTGTTGTGATCGCGCTCTGAAGGCGGAATGACTTGGCGCGGAGAGCAGGGAGGGGGATTTAGAGCATCAAAACAAAAGTGAAACTAATTAAACATGTTAATACAGTATGTTGCGTGCATCGATGATGTTACAGACACCAGGACCGTCACTGTTCGGGCCAACCAGAAGCCATGGCTCACAGGGGAGGTCTATAGGCTGCTGAGGGAAAGGAATGCTGCCTTCAGAGCTGGAGACGAGGTGGGCCTAAGGATAGCAAGGGCAAACCTGTCAAGTGGCATCAGAGAGGCTAAGAGACAATGCTCTAGGAAGATAGCACAGCACTTTAACGACAGCAGAGACACACCGAGTCAGTGGCAGGGGATACAGACCATAACGGACTACAAGCCAACACCACAGACTGCCGACAGCTCCACCTCCCTGCCGAACGAGCTGAACGAGTTCTTCGCTTTGAGGCACACAACAGCACCCCAGCACAGAAGACTCCACCCCCTCCTGGTGACCAGGTGCTGACACTATCCCCAGACAGCGTGAGGAAATCCCTCAGCGGGATCAACGCACGCAAAGCTCCGGGACCGGACAACATCCCTGGTCGTGTACTGAGAGCCTGTGCTGCAGAACTCACAAATGTCTTTACAGACAGCTTCAACACATCTTTGAGCCAGGCTGTCGTCCCCACATGCCTCAAAACCTCCACCATCATTCCCGTGCCAAAGAAGTCATCTCCATCCTGCCCTAATGACTACCGTCCAGTTTCACTCACCCCCATCCTCATGTGCTTTGAACGGCTAGTCATGCAACACATTAAGACATCTCTCCCCTCCACCCTGGACTCATTTCAATTTACATACCGGTCTAACCGCTTGACCGATGATGCTATCTCAACAACCCTCCACTCAGCCCTTACACACCTGGACACCAGAGACTCATATGTTAGAATGCTTTTCATTGACTTCAGTTCAGCATTCAACACAATCGTCCCCCAGCAACTCATAATCAAACTAGACAGGCTGGGGATCAACACCTCGATGTGCAACTGGCTGCTGGATTTCCTGACAGGAAGACCGCAGGCAGTACGGGTCGGCGGCAACACCTCCAGCACCATCACACTGAACACGGGGGCTTTCCAAGGATGTGTGCTGAGCCCCCTCCTCTTCACTCTGCTGACCCACGACTGCACACCATCACACAGCTCCAACCTCTTCATCAAGTTTGCGGACGATACAACTGTGGTGGGTCACATCAGCAACGATGATGAGACACACTACAGGAGCAAGGTGAGCCGCCTGGTCAAGTGGTGCAGTAACAGAAACCTCTCCCTGAACGTGGAGAAGACAAAGGAGATCGTTGTTGATTTCAGGAGGGAACACACACAGCATGCCCCCTCACCATCAACGGAGCTGCTGTGGAGAGAGTAAGCGGCACCAAGTTTCACCAAGTGTGCATATCTCTGAGGACCTCTCCTGGTCAAAGAACACTGCATCACTGGCCAGTAAAGCCCAACAGCGACTCTACTTCCTCCGCAAGCTGAAGAGAGCCAGAGCCCCAGCTCCCATCATGAGGACCTTCTACAAAGGAACCATAGAGAGCATCCTCACCAGCTGCATCACTGTGTGGTATGGCACATGTACCGTGTCCTGCCAGAAAAAGCTACACCAAGTAGTGAGAGCAGCTGAGAGGATCGTGGGGGTCTCTCTCCCCTCCCTGCAGGACGTCTACCACAGCCGCCTCACCCGCAAGGCCCTCTGCATTGCGGGTGATCCCACCCACCCATCCAACAGCCTCTTCAGTCTGCTGCCATCAGGAAAGAGACTGAGGAGCCTCTGGGCCAGGACCAGCAGACTGAAAAACAGCTTCATCCACCAAGCTGTCAGGATGCTGAACTCTCTCCCTGCCCTGCCCTCCCTCCCCCCTTGGACGCCCACACTCACCACTTCCCTCTCCCGTTGTTCCAGTCCCAGTCTGGTGAACTTACCTAACCTACCTTACTCCTGTGGAGTTCCTCTCCCACTGCTCCACAGTAATTTTTAATGCACACTCTGTTTTGCACTATAACTAATGACACTGCTGCTTCAATGACACCATTTGAGCTTTAACACGCTACACATTGGGTGTTTTACTTATTTGTATTATATACAAACGTATCGTACTTGTTGCTATGTGCATATGTTGCATATATGTGCACTGTGCATATATGTGCACTTGTTGCTATGTACATATGTTATGTTTTTTTCGTCATGTTTATTGTCATGTCTGTAAGATGTTAAATGTTCACTGTGGGCCTAGGGAGCTCTGCAATTTCAAATCCTGTGTGTGCAACCTGTACATATGGTTTTTGACAATAAAGCTGACTTTGAACTTTGAACTTAAACAAATATAGCATTTTCAAAACAAGTAAAGGTAACATGGATCTAAATATGTCATGTGTCAGCAATTAATACCCTATAGAAGTAAAATACGCCCTCTTTAATCAACCACTGCTCTAGGTCTAGGGTTTTTAATGCGTTATTTTGAATTGTACAAGATAAAAAAGGTCCCAAAGTAGTTGTCGTGTATAAGAAAGTAGTGTTAATCCAGGCTGTGTCCTTAATATCTAATACGTGTTCTGTTTTGTGTAGATCGATAAGCAGCAGTTTGAGGAGACGGTGAGGACTCTGAATAATCTTTACGCTGAAGCGGAGAAGCTCGGGAGCCAGTCGTTTATTGAGGGCTGTTTGGCGTGTCTCACCGCATACACTGTGTTTCTATGCATGGAGACGCACTACGAAAAGGTGAGTGTATCATAGAGAAACTACGTCTTTTTAAGGTGCATTGTGTAAGGGTCCCTTTAATACTTTTCTTCTTTGTCTAGAATGTTTCACAGTATGGTATTAAACCTTTCTTTCTTTATGGAGGCCAAACCATACCAAGTTACAGGTCAGATCTGAAGAGAGGAGACCCTGCTCACAGTCAGAATGTCTGTTTTTCTAGGTATTTTTGAGCTGTAAAACCACCTGTAATTGAATAAATGTAAAGTAGAGCTGTTTAATGTCACACTGTGGAACATTCCAGGCAGAGCAATGACATGTCTTTAGAAGCAAGCAGATGACAGACCCCCCAACCAAAAAGTTACATACTACATCTTTAGTATCATGTGATTTGAATAACTAATGCAGATTTTAATGTGTTTCAGGTTTTAAAGAAGATCGCCAAATACATCCAGGAGCAGAATGACAAAATCTACGCCCCGCGAGGCCTGCTTCTCACCGACCCCATCGAAAGAGGCCTCCGAGTTGTATCCATATTAAAAATCATATACATACATATACATAGTCAAATATTATGTTATTTAAAGGCACTGTACCTGACTTTTACTGTCTTAAAAGCATGTAAAACACAACTATTCCATTTTAAACAGATTGCAGTGGTCCAAAGTTATTTCTCACTTACCTTATGCATTCCAAGCATCCTAATTATTCACCATGATGAGTTTATAAGCAACTAGCATGCTAACGTGCACTTTCTGATTATTGGACAAGTGGATGCAGACAGCACGCAGCAGAGTTATTTTAAAGAGTTTAAGCATCGCGTAACGTTTCTGGTGGAGGGTCCGTCAAATGTTTTTCTCCATGGAGATGTTATTGCTTTAAACCTTTTTCTATCTTCATGGAGACCAAACCAGACCAAGTTACAGGTCAGATCTGTGGAGAGGTGACCCCGCTCACAGTCAGAATGTCTGTTTTTCTAGGTATTTTTGAGCTATAAAACCACCTGTAATTGAATAAATGTAAACAAGCAGGTGACGGACCCCTAACCAAAAAGTTACTTAGTGCACCTTTAGGAGCTGCTTATATAATATATATCTGTACTAGGGCAAGACACATTTGGCTATAATACATGAGAACAACACTCTATACAGACCTTTTAATTTCAGACTGCCATTTTGATTTCAGTTCGATTTGAAATAATCCTGCATCCCAGATTTACAGGAAATCCACTTCTTATTGACGTATGCTGCCTTGTTAAAACCCCGAGATAAAAGTGCGTATGTAATCCATAGCATGTGCATAAAATCGGCAGGACCGCCCCTTCCTGGCTTGCCCCTGTACGGCTCTACTTTTGTGGGCTGACTCAACGTCTCAGCTAATCCAACCGCACTCCAGCAGGACATTAGAAACAACCAAATATGACTGAAATTGCTAACAGACCTGCACTTTTGGGCTGTATGATTTTGACTTTATAGTGATCTGAAAAAGCTCTCCCTCGCTGAAGGAAGGTTGAGCTCGGTAGTCAGGACCACAGTGGCTGGCATGTATGGAGAAATGAATAGGCTTAGAAATAAAGCTTCATGTTAAATTTTAATTAGTTTTTTTTCCCAGTAAAAACGTGATGATGAAATTCAGGGCTGTTACACGGTTAAGATGGATTTTATTGGGAAATGTTTAGGGAAATGTGTCCTGTATTTGACCCATATTTGAATGAGGGGGAGTTTTTAACGTGGGTGAACGGCTGATAGTGGTATAGAACTAATGATTCCTGAAACGTAATGCAGTAACATTAGGGCTGGGTATCATTTAAAAGTTGCCGATATGATACAATACAGCACTCTTTTGATTCAATTTGAGATAATATATTTCAAAACAGTTCAATACGATTCGGTAAAAAACAAAGGCTACTAAATTTGTGCAAAGTTAATATGAAAAACACCCATTTTACTCATCAAAACAGTGAAAATGTCAAATGTTTTGAAAATAGTTTCCTAGTTTCCTAGTTTCCTTTCTCCAAACAAGCAACACATCTGTAGCTCTTTCACAACATAATTTAGTAAAATATACCCAAAAAATACTCTACTGGGAAAATATTGATATAGCAGGCCACAATATCAATACTGTATCATCAAATTAAACAATTGTTTGTTTTGAATTGGCCTTAACCCAAGCGTTTCAGATTGAAGTCACCATTTTTGAAGACAGAAGTCTGACCAGATAAAAGCTGCCAAAGGTGAGTGCGGCACTGTTATAAAGAAAATTTGGAAATTAAACTTTTGGCCAAAGCTCCTGCTCGTCATGTTTCAAGCATCTGCCCTCGAACGCAAAGACGTCCAACTCATTTGATGCGATTTTGCAGCTGCTGAACATTACATTAGAGTTAAGAGAACAAAAAGATGTTTTTTATTTCTTAGTTTATTGCTTAGTAATGTTAAAAGTTTAAAGTTTATGCATACACATGGAACACATTTCAGAGTTATTCTAAATAATCTTTTTCTCAATTATGTCATTTTTGTAATTGTTGTGTGTACTAACTGCGATTAATCAATTAATGTGATGAGCTGCTTGGCCCTATGCAGTGAAAAAGAGCAAAACTAAAGCTCCTGATCCTCAGAACAGAGCACACAGACCTCCCTCTGTCCCTGTGACCTCCCTCTGTCCCTGTGACCTCCCTCTGTCCCTGTGACCTCCCTCTGTCCCTCTGTCCCTGTGACCTCCCTCTGTCTCTGTGACCTCTCTCTCTTCCTCTCTCCCTGTGACCTCCCTCTGTCCCTGTGACCTCCCTCTGTCCCTCTGTCCCTGTGACCTCCCTCTGTCCCTCTGTCCCTGTGACCTCCCTCTGTCCCTCTGTCCCTGTGACCTCCCTCTGTCCCTGTGACCTCCCTCTGTCTCTGTGACCTCTCTCTCTTCCTCTCTCCCTGTGACCTCCCTCTGTCCCTGTGACCTCCCTCTGTCCCTGTGACCTCCCTCTCTGTGGATGGTCTGAGCATCAGAGGTGCATCAGGAGCTCAGTCTGGAATGTAAATGTAAACTTACTTTTATAAAGAGCTGTGGAGAGACGAGCATCTGGAGCCCGGCCCGGAGAACAGAATACAGACAGAGCAGTTCCTCCAACATTAAACACACTAAACACAGGCTTACTTACACAGGAAGTTCTACATGTGGACCTAAACACGCAGATCTGACATGTACTCTGACATGCCGCTAGTGTACCCTCTCCTGGAACAGTTGCATGGTGCGCCTTTTAATGAAATCAAAATTGTTAATGACTTATTTTTTTGTACTGTGGCAGATTTAAGTCAGTAAGTTCCACCTGGGCAATTATTCATTTGGCAAAGTTTTGAGAGGCACCTAAGTAACCACAAGTGACCACATCCAAAGTCATATTTAAAATGTCATTGCTAATCTCTAATTGCACTTGGGTTTAGAGTCTTTGGGCCAAATTTGAAGTGTTTGTGATGAAAACTGCAAGAAGATATCCAAAGTACGATGGTGCGTGCTTTTCAGTTTTCAGATTTTATGTTCCGGGCTGGGCTCCTTTTGGCCCCATGAAAATCAAAGTTTGAGGTGGTCACTTGTGAGGACTTGGCCCTCTAGGGTGTTTTAATTTGGCTCGTGAAGGGATGTTGAGTTAATCTGTCTAGTAATTTGCACATTAAAGCTACCATTTGTGATTAGACCGGCTGACCCACCCCTGCCATATTCTCGCGTCACATAAATAAATATTTATTAGAAAGCCATAATTTGTAATACTCAAAATTACGCTAAACCTCTCAGTCTGTTTTTTACATTTGGGAATTTTCCATTACAATTCTTTATATGCAGGCCTTAAATCATCCTCACTTCATCTTTGAGCAGTATTAATCTTCCTGGATCACTTGGACGCTCCCAGTGGCTCATTCCTCTTGTTTGAGCAAAGCCAGTCTTCGGTCTTGGCCCATCTGGAGTCTGGATCTGGTCTGGTCCAGGTGAAGGCTGCAGGGACTAGACCACACTCACTATGAACCAAACCAGAGATCGCTCACTCGCAACCAGCCTCATGCCAGGAGAATTTGTATAGTTGTAAAAGGTGCACTGTGTAACTTTTCTGGTGGAGGGTCAGCCTACATTTTTGTCTTCATGGCGATGTAATGGCTTTGCTTGAAATGTTTCACAGTATGGTATTAAACTTAACTCTCTGAAACTCCATAATCTCTATGAAAACAAGCAGGAGATGCCACCAGACCAAGATACGGGTCAGGTCTGTGGAGAGGATGGCCCGCTGTCTGTAGGTGTGCATGTTCTCCCATCAAAAAAAAACAAAAACTGAATGAATGGTAGATGATTTAATTTTAATGCCACACTATGAAACATTTCAGACAAAGTAATACAATCTCCATGGAGTTACACAATGCACAATGTACTTTTAACCTTTTTAGAATATTTTTTTCTTCTCATTTACCCAATCAAAGTTGTATTTAGTGTGATTCATGCCTCCAGTTTACCCCCATACACACTCCCACTGTGATGTACTTCCTTTTGTGTTGTTGTATTTTTCGTAAATGGTGATACACATAGATTCCATGGAGGCGTGTAGTCATTTTTACAGGAAAAAAATCTGCAGTTTGAGAACGTGAACTGTAGCTATCCATTGGAGTGTTTGTCATTATGGTCCGGAAGAGTGGCACTTTAATAATAATAATAATAATAATAATAATAATAATAATAATAATAAACTTTATTTGTATAGCACTTTTTTAAACAATTACACACAGAATTTGCACAGTACAAATAAACAAAACAAAATGATACATTATTAAAAGCACACAGATAAATTATCCAAAAGCCTGTGAATATAAAAAAGTTTTGAGCAGTAATTTAAAACCACTTAAGTTCTCGACTTGGTGTAAATCTAAAGGAAGTGAACTTTGTTAAGACAATTACAGCAGACTTTTTTCTTTTTTATTAAGCTGTTTTGAAGGTGCACTGCACAAAGAAATATGCCATATTGCACTGCCCCAATTTATGACATCTGTGGGTCTTTAGGTTATATTTTGGACATTTTAAATCACAATATTGATTTAAAGGTGCACCACTTCCAACCTTCCAACTTTTCTGGTGGAAGGTCCGTCATGTGCTTGTCTCCATGGAGATGTTTTTGCTTTGTGTGGAATGTTCCACAGAATGACATTAAACACATCTATCTAGCATGTATTCATTACGGGTGTTTCTATTGCTCAAAAATACAATCATTCTCTATGTGAATAAGGACGACTCTGCACAGATCTGACCTGTAATGTAGCCTATAGTTGTCTCCGTTGTGATAGATTAATGTGATAGGTTTAATCTCTACCGTGGAACATTGTAAAAAGAAAAAGTTGCACAATGCACCATTAAATCAATATTGCGATTTAAAATGTCCAAAATATAACAAAAAGACCCACAGATGTCGTAAATTGGGGCAGCGCAGTATGGCATGTTTTCTTTCTTTATGTTAATCAATCTTGATTTTTTTAATTTTCTTGTTTTCACAAACAAAATTAAAATGACTTCCAATAGTGATTTCACAAACATAAACAAGACTTTTAAAGGTCCTATATTATACAGAATGGACTCTTGTGAGCTTTAAGCCGTGGTATAATGTTGTTCCCTCCGCAAAAACAGACCTGGAGTTGTGTTTTGTTTCACTCACACGTGTCTGTCTACATCTTCAAAGCTCAAAACGCTCTGTTCCACCTTGTGATGTCATGTACTTTTCAAGTTAACAGCTCCTTTACCTTTAGTTCAGTAGATTAAATTTCAGAGCTGAAATTATCCAAATGATTCTAGCGAAGGTGTATGGAGTGTAGAACACAGCGGAGCACTACCTGTATTACCACATGACATCACAAGGTGGAACACAGCGTTTTCTGTTTGAGAGAAGAACTAAATATGCAGCATTCGTGGACATGTGTGAATGAAACAAAACTCCAGGTCTGTTTGTGATGAGGAAACAGAAAATAGCATAATATGGGCCCTTTTAAAACAGTAGACATGACAGAATCTTGATTAAAATTAGATTATAACTATAAAACAGACAGAACCATATGGCCTCTTTAAACAATGCAAATGTTTCTTTCAAATTGGAAAGCGAACAGAGACCAGTAGCAGTGATGTTGCATTCCATAGGGTTCCATGTGGATATGAGGACTCTGCAGTTCCACACAGTTTCAAATGTCTTAGTAATAGTGCTTTGAGCTGTCATTGGCTGCGGTGATTTTTTGTTCGTTTGTTTGTTTGGTTTTGTTTTTTTTTAATATGACAAATGCTGTTTATTTTCAAAATTTTCAGAAAAACAAAAAAAACCCAACACAAAAACAAAAAAAAAAGCGTTGCGGTGACCAGTCTAGACTCTCAGGAGGATCCTGAGTCAAGCATTCAAATGAACAGAGTAAATGTAGATCTGTTTTGTGTCTGATTCATCAGCTCTGCCAAAAGCAAACTGCACTGGTTTGGACCGAGACATTTTCACTGCCCGCACGCACATTTTTGACCTAACACTGCTTTACGAACAGAATGAAAATAACTCATCTAGAAATGATATTTTTTGGGGGGTTTTATAGCCTTTTGGTTTGTAAGTACCTTCTCTAAGTGTGTAACTTTTCTGGTGGAGGGTCCGTCCATGGAGATGTTATTGCTTTGTCTGGAATATTTCACAGTATGGCATTAAACCATTCTATTTTCATGGAGACCTAACAAGATCACGTTACTGGTCAGATCTGTAGAGAGGCGACCTGCTCACAGTCAGAATGTCTGTTTTTCTAGGTATTTTTGAGCTATAAAACCACCTGTAATTGAATAAATGTAAAGTAGAGCTGATTAATGTCATACTGTGGAACATTCCAGGCAGAGCAATGACATCTCCATAGAAACTATCGCCCCCTCCGACCACAACCAGTCACTCACACACCACTTTCATACGAGGCAATGTGGGTGAAGTGTCTTGCTTAAAGATGTAACATTCTGGTGGAGGGTCTGTCACCTGCTTGTTTCTATGGCGATGTCGTTGCTCTGCTTGGAATGTTCCATAGTATGACATTAAACAGCTCTACTTTATATTTATTCAATTACTGGTGGTGTTATACCTAGAAAAACATGCATTCCGACTGTGAGCGGGGTTGCCTCTCCACAGATCTGACCTGTAACTTAATGTTAATAATAATAATAATAATAATAATAATAATAATAATAATAATAATAATAATAATAAAAACATCTGACTTGCTGTATATAGCACTTTTTTAGACACTCAAAGATGCTTGATCTGGTTTGGTTTTCATGAAGATAGAAAGGTTTAATACCGTGAAACATTCCAGACAAAGCAATAACATCTCCATGGAGAAAACCATTTGACGGACCCTCCACCAGAAAAGTTACATAATGCACCTTTAAGTAAACAGTTTTTGTCACTGCCGCCCCACTTTGGCCTCTGGTATTCCAAGCAGTCTCCCATCCAAGTACTAACCAGACCCGACGCCGCTTTGCTTCTGAGAAATCTGAACTCTTGGATGGGGAGCTTTGGCCACATGCATCCTTAGTGTGAACATGCTCGCTTCTCCACTGATCCGACTAGATACTCCTGATATTACTCCTGTTTTACCTGATCTAGTAAAATATGAAAGAATTGGCTGTTGTGAATGAAATACAGTACGTTGGTAAAACATATGAGTTTAAATTAGACTATAAAGTAATACTATCCTATATTCTAATTGGACATATGTTAAAAAAATGTGATCCTAACCTCGGATCAACCTGTTTAATTTGATCCGTGGAGATGTTATTGCTTTGTCTGGAATGTTCCACAGTATGACTTTTAACACCTCTACCTTACATTTATTCAATTTGAGGTGGTTTTATATGTTTTTGTAGATTTTTTTTTTATTTAATATGTTTTTGTTTCAGTCACTGGAGTCCATCTGTGTTGAGTCTGACCATTGAAGTCCTGAGACCGCCACCTGCTGGGCAAACTGCGAATCTACAATCTCCTCTCTTTAACTGTAACATTATACTACCTTATGCATGACCCATAGTAATAACATTATACCTGTAGTCTACGTCTTTGCTCGTAGAGAAGCAAAGACCATACCAAGAGGTTTTAATTTAGTTCTTTTTAAGCATTGCCATCATGTTGCTATGACATTTTAGGTTCAAAGTTGAGATTATTTTTATTATTTATTTTTATTTTGCCAGTATAAAGCCAATATTATAGAGTTTTATTGATTTTGTTTGTAATATTCACCAATCAGGCGTTCTGTTACGACCACCAGGCTCCAAGCACACACAGAACTGCAGACCAACAACATTGCACAAGAGCTGCAGATAACCAGGACTAAACCAGGACTAAACCATAAATAAACCAGGACTAAACCCAGTCTTAACCAGGACTAAACCGGGATTTAAACCAGGACTTAAACCAGGACTAAATCAAGACTAAACCAAGACTAAATCATCTACACCAGGTCTAAACCATAAATAAACCAGGATTAAACCCGGACTAAACCAGGACTTAAACCAGGACTTAAACCAGGACTAAACCAAGACTAAACCATAAATAAACTAGGACTAAACAGGGAGTAAACCAGGACTAAACCAGGTCTAAACCAGGTCTAAACCAGAACAAAACTAGAACAAAACTAGGACTAGACTGGAATTAAAGTAAGTTAGTGATGGGTAGATGAGGCCTTAAGGTGTGTGTATCACATTTCCAGCACTGTGTTGGTGCGTTCTATAGCGCCATCTGGTGGTTTAAAAAATAAACTGTTTCCTATGCAGAAGCATTGACAGCGCAGGGCTTGTGTGTGATAGAGGCACTCTGATATCCAACAAATGAAAGAAGTGACCAAGAAGATGATGTAGTCTGATTAAAGCAAATCACAGCCTGTTGGACAATAAAGTCGGGAAATACGTGATAAATGACGAGGCGAATGCTTGTGAAAATGATTGTGAAATAAAAGTAAAATAATATAGTTCTTTGAGTAAATCTGTAGTGAGCTCCACCTGGGACTGGTCAAAATGAGCCCAGACAGAACAGGCCTGTGTTCTGTTTCTCTGTGGTTCTGTGATGATGAACAGACACTACGACAGACCTGAGCCTCGTGCTCCTCGCTCTGCACGAGCCGCCTCAGTGCTCCTGACATGAGCCACACCACATGACCGCAGATGTATCAGTCATGTGACTTTTCCTAAAGTGACACACAGCGACACAGCTCGACAGGTGTCACTGAGCTCACACAGAGTAACCCACGTCTAAACCAGAACCACACTAGGACTAAACTTGGTCTAAACCTGGATTAGACCAGGATTAGACCAAGATAAGACCAGGACTAGACCAGGACTAGACCAAAATTAGACCAGAAGTAAACTGCATCTAAACCAGACCTAAACTAGAACTACACCTGGTCTAAACGGGATCTAAACGGGGTCTAAACCAGGATTTAAACCAGGACTAAACCAGGACTAAACCAGGACTGAAGCAGGATTTAAACCAGGACTAAACCAGAACTTAAACCACCTTTATCTTTCCTCTCGCCTGACTGTGTTGGTAATATTACGTCTGATTGGTGTAAACCTGGACACTCCATTAGACATTGGAAATAACACGTGTCTTACTGTGATACTTGCATTACTTTGCCATACAACTTTGTTAAAAAAAACAAAAAAAAAAACCTTATGTTTGGGGTTAAAGCGTACACTACTGTCTGTTGAGAACATTCCAGTTAGACCATAACACAATGCGATCTATACAGAAAACCTATTAATTACAAGAAAAATAATTGTTTATAATTCAAACTTGAGTTAAAATGTTCAGTGATTTGTGACAATGATTAGCCGTATTAGATAAAAAAGGATAGTCCAGCATTTTGAGGGATTTATATATTAAACTAATACGAGCTTAAATAGTATTGGGTGTTTTCGATTTTATTTATTTTTTGAGTGAAGATGTTTAATATCTCATTCAAAAATAATACGAATTCATCAGTACTGCATTTAACAGTAGGGTTTGCACCTTCATTGATTGAAACTTTGCAGCTGATGTTTTCACAATTCCCTGGGGGTGTGATGCTAACTGAAAGCACCGCTCTGTTAGAAGCTCTCTTACTCAAGATAGACTTTAATCTCAGCTTTATTTTTACACAATCTGACCAGAAAGTGTCTCTCATTATGTAAAATTACTGTCAGAAGCTAGATCGCAGTCACACTCACCTTTTTTTGTTGAAAATCATACTTCTAGTTTGTATTTTTTCTTGACACTATATTTTAACTTTTTTTTTTTTGCAGTTTTTGTGCATGTGTGCATTGTGTCACCATGGTAACTGTTGAACATTCCGCCAATAGATGCATTCAGAACACCCCCATGCGGTGTCACTGCAAAGTACCAATAAGAAACTCACGTGAGGCTCATTCTGTTTTCTGATTGGATAATTGTCTGTTTGTTTGGACAATTATCCAATCAGCAAACAGAACATAAATATCTGGCCGTTCGTGTCCAATGTTTTTGTAATAACAATTGTAAAACTGATTTTTTTATTATTATTTTTTTTATCATCAGTGAAAGCTTTTCTACTATCTATTCGATTTGACCATGCACAGATAAGTCATATTTTTGAGATTTTAAATACAAATCTCACATATCTTTATTTTTTTTATTTTCAGTTTGCCTAATGTTGAATGGAGATGTTAAGATGCTAAATACTGAACTTCACATTCATTCACGGGTATTCTGCCACCATAATGTGATGTATTTACCACAATAAACTATGGTAAATGTATGATTTTATGAAGTTCTCAATGACCCGCCTCAAAATCCTGGACTATCTTTAAAGAACACATATTATGCATTATTTGTGGTTAACCTTTAAACGTGTACTTGATTACCTTTGTCTCTGCATCTCATGTTTTACAACGTGGCACGACTTGATGACAAAAACGCTTAGATTTAGATTCATGGACTTTAAAACGACACGGGAGACCACCAGATTTTTTACCTGTGACGTCACAAAACCAGAAAATTCAAGATTGTATGCGAGGGAACGGACCTACTATTCAAAATTGTGTGTTTTTATGGGGCTTTGAGCTAATGGACAAGTGTGAATAAAGCAAAATACAACTCCAGGTATGTTTTTGATGACGAGACGACAGTATAACGTGGTAAAAGGGTCAGACAAGTCAATTTTGCATAATATGTGTTCTTTAAAATCCCAAACCAGTGCTTGATCCGTTCTGTGCTTGTCCTCTCCTCCTGTACTAGTAGTGGTAGTAGTAGTATTAGTACTTGAGCTCCAGTGCGTACACGCCTCTGTCTCGTTCACACTGTGTAGTAGTGGTGGTTCGGCCTTGGACCGCAGTATTCAAAGTGCTCTTGTTTTCATAACGGTGCCTGTTGTGGCTATCCGAATGTTTTAGCTGTAAGAATTCCATTAAGGGTCACCTATTCTGCTTGGAAAGAAGAAACATTTAACTATTTAAAGATGCACTGCGCAACTTTTCTAGTAGAGGGTCCGCCACCTTCTTGTCTCCATGGAGATGTTATTGCTTTGCCTGGAATGTTCCATGGTATGAATTTAAATATTTCCATCTCACATTTATTCATTACGGGTGTTTTTATTGCTCAAAAATGCAATAATTCCTTCTGTGAATAGGGGCGACTCTCCACAGATCTGACTTGTAATGTAGCGCAGTGCTGTAACCTGCTTGTGTCTCTCATGATGGATAGGTTTTATCTAGTATACTGTGGAACATTCTAGACAAAGCAACAACATTTTCATGGAGACAAGACCCTCCACTAGAAATGTTACGCAGTGCACCTTTAAGTGCATAGTGGCAGAGGCGTTAGCTTTAAACCTACTTGACAACAATTGAAAATGCCTTCTTATTTATCCATGGCCTGTAGAGTTTTTATTTTATTTTATTTTATTTTGGGGACTGTTGCCGTAGAAAGTGACAATTAAAGTTGCATTGTGTAACTTTTTTGGTGGAGAGTCCATCAAACGCTTTTCTCCGTGGAGACGTTATTGCTTTCTCAGGAATGTTTCACAGTTTGGCATTAAACCTTTCTATCTTCATGGAGACCAAACCAGACCAAGTTACAGGTCAGATCTGTGGAGAGGCGACCCTGCTCACAGTCAGAATGTCTGTTTTTCTAGGTATTTTTGAGCTACAAAACCACCTGTAATTGAATAAATGTAAAGTAGAGCTGTTTAATGTCACACTGTGGAATATTCCAGGCAGAGCAATGACATATCCATAGAAACAAGCAGGTTACAGACCCCCAGCCAAATAGATACACAGTGCAGCTTTTAAAAACTAAATATTCAGTCATGAGTAAAACTGAGTCCCTGTGCCCTGTGCTGGTGTTTTGTAACGCAACCTAGTGCGAGTGGAAGGACTGGACCCACAACCTCTTTGCTTATTGGCAGCTCTAACCACATTTATTTTGTTTTCCTCACAAAAAAAATAAAAAAATAAAAAAAATAAAAAAATAAAATAAATAAATAATAATAATAATAATAATAATAATAATAATAAGCATAAGAACAATGCTACATATATTCAGTGAAGTAAGTTATAGTTCTTCCTGATTCTCAGACAATTAAACTCTTTATAATTGGATGCAGACACTACACGGAGCACTTACTTTTACCTCAAGAGCTGCTTCTACAATGTATCTGTACTGGGGCAAGACACATTTTGCTCAGATACATGGGAAAAATCTGGTTCAGGCCCTTTAAACCCTTGCAGAATGAGTGACCCTTTAGGACCTGGTATACTGATTCCTGTATTTCGGACGTATGCTGTTTACTTTAGCATTGTGCTAATGGTAAAACTGTACAAACTACTTTGAAGAATGTCACTGTTGTGTTTCATGTTTTATTTCAAATCTGTAAAAAACTTTTTTTTAAAATATATATAGTAATAATAATTTCTGATTGTGTCTCTATATTTATCTCGAGTCTCCTAATGTTTTTGTAATCAGACTTATGCTAATGAATAAACTGCTGTCTACGCCTACCTTATCCATGTTGGTCAATTTTGTAAGTGTGGTTATTATTTTATTTTATTTCATTTTGTTTTATTTTTTTATTTAATTTAATTTAATTTATTTTATTTTATTTAATTTGTCCAGTTGACAAATTAAATTTCTCCTTTTGTTATTTAATTATTTGTTTTTTTTATTTTATTTATTAACGACTCTATTTTTCTTTTTTTTTTTTTTTTTTTTTTTTTTTTATAAAACACTACCGTTTTCATGACCAAATGTTGACCAAAACTAAAATTTCAACATTTTAAAATACAAATATTATGCATTCTTGTGTTTTAAATTATCTATTTAATTACCTGCTTTGCTAAAATAGAGCCATGCATTGGTTGTGAACAAAATTTGACCTCAGAACAAGTCGGTGATGGTTAACGCACTGTGCAGGATGTCTGGAATTTTGACTATGACGACACAATTCAGATAAAATGCAAGCTTTTCCAAGAGCTCAAAGTAGATGGATGAGGATGGATGAACAAGCGTGAATGAAACAAAATACAACTCCAGGTAGTATGTTTTTGATGAAGCAGCAGCAAGATATCGTGGTTAAATGGTTTAAAAAGTACATTTTTCATAATACCTGTTCTTTAAAGCAAAATATGCACTATGCCAAAATACGCAGGGTTTGTGTGTTTAACATTTGAATGAAACAAAACACAACTTCAGGTACAGGTCAGATCTGTGGAGAGGCGACCCCGCTCACAGTCAGAATGTCTGTTTTTCTAGGTTTTTTTAAGCTATAAAACACCTGTGATTGAACACATGTAAGGTAGAGCTGTTTAATGTGATACTGGAGATTGAGCAACGACATCTCCATAGAAACAAGCAGGTGACAGATCCCCCAAACAGAAAGGTTACATAGTACACCTTTAAACATGCATTATTTCCCTTATCTAAACAGCATTTTGCCCTCAGATGACTTTGCATTGACTTCTGAACAGGTTATTACCGAGGGCCCCTGGCTTTGGTCCAGTGTTCAGACTCTTTAAATACAGGGTAATTTAAAGTCCTTGTGTACACATGTTATAGACCAAATTCAAATCACTGTACTTATCTCAGCTATAATTGTTTTATGTTCAGTTGGATTTGCGTCACGTTTGTAGTAAAGCTGTTGATTATATGTAATGTACAGCGGAGATAGTGTTCCTTCTAAATGTATGTTTGTGAAATGCCAAAAAACCCCAAAAAAAACAAGGTGGGTTGATTCCAAAAACGTCTGTGTAAAGATGTTGTAATTTGTATTGTTGACCACACGAGGGCAGTGTTGCGTCAGAACTGAAGTTACTAAAAGAGACAGCAAAAATGTGACTTTAAACTATTAATATATATTACATTATTTTCTTATCTGTTCTAATGTTGTTTCCTCGTCAAAAACATAACTGGACTTGTGTTTTGTTTCATTCACACGTTTAGCACAAAAATTCTACATATTTAGTGTGAGTTCTTCTCTCAAATGAAAAAAACAAAACAAAACAGGAATTTGATATGAATTCCATCTGTTTGCCTCATTACAAGTCCCTAAATCTCATGTTTAGTGAGATCTGCTTCAGCTTTGACAAGACCCAATGCAACCAATGCTTTACCTGTAGTTTCTCAGATCATCCTCAGGGACACCAGCTAGACCTGTTGTTATATTTACCCCCCAAAATTTAGGCGGAATTTGAAATCTGGCTTTCGTCTGTGTAGAGCTTGTTCCACTTAAAATGAGAGTACGGAGACAATTAGAGGGCAGCAGAGGCCAAAACTCCAGCGAGTCTAGCCATTCGTCTGAGCTCCAAAGGGTTCAGAAACAGATTCAGTTTGAATTGAGAGTCATCTTAGTCAGGCTTTTTACAAAAAAATAGAAATGTGAAGGGGTTTTAAAGATGCAGACAGACTAATAATAGGTAACAGCATTCTAACATGACTTAAAGCGCACAAGAGTCAACTTTGTGTAATATAGGAACTTTAAAAAACAGAGACGTCATTGCTCCATAACTTTATTCCTCACAAAGTTCACTTCAAGTATAAAGAATATAATAAAAAGTCCTGACCCTCAGAAAACAGAGGGCCAGCTTCGATAGCACCAGTAAAACATACATCAGATTCACAACAAATATACAATTTGATTTATGTGATTTATTTTTCAAATCACTTTTTGAAAGGTTTTGGCTCTTTGTGGATGAAAGTGTCCGTAGAGTCCACCTGTTTCCATAAATCGAGTAGTTTAAAATTATTATATTTAAATATTATTCTAAATGTGTTTACAATGACAAAATACTATGAAAGGCCCATAACATGAACAGACTGGTGGAAATGAAAGTGTCCATCTTGACAATGCAGAAGAAGAAAACGAAAGCAAACATCTGTCAGTTTGTCTGAGCTCTGGAACAGTTAAGAACAGGAGCAAAAGCAGAAGCTGGCTTCATCAAAAAGTCTAAGTTTAAAGGTGCACTACGTCACTTTTCTGGTGATGGGTCCGCCACTGGTTTGTCTTCATAGAAATGGTTTTGTTTTGCCTGAAATGTTCCACAGTATTGCTTTAAAGCTACCATCTGTACGTTTGATTTTTTTTTTTTCCAGCATTAGATGTCAGATGTGAAAGCTTTTCCTCCTCCCCTCACCTGGCCCCTCGTCCCTCGCTTGACCTGGCCCGACTTTTCTATAGCAACATTTACATAACAACAGTATTCATCTGTGAGAGCTGGAATCGCACCGCCAACCTGTGGGGCAGGTTGACCGCTCTGCCGATAATGATCTAGTGGAGATATGTGAGAATGTAACAGAGGCGGGTCAGCCAGTCTAATTACAGATGGTAGCTTTAAATTGATCTGATCTCCAATAAAACATCTGTAAATAAATAAGTACTGGATGGCTGCGTTTAATGCCATACTGTGGAACCTTGCAAAACAATAACATCTACATGGGAACATATAGTGAACCATTACTACATCTCTGCTTTCGTGTTTGCTAGGCAGACTACTGTGCACCTCACTAGAACGATTCACTCTTAAAATGCCAGAAGGGGGCGCCAGAATGCAAAACATTCCATTCCTATTCCTATTCACTATGTAACTTCTCTGAGTGAAAAAAAATCTGAGCCTGAACTTTTTGTAGCTCGGCCAGAAACTATATCGATTTTATTTTTAGTTTTGTCATTGGAAGCAAAGTATGAACACATGTAATGGACTTTTCAAACTGCATATCACTGAAAACATTTTAAGTTATCCACAATCTCCAGGGCGACTAAAGGGTCTAATGAAAACCCAGTCTCTTTGCAACAGGCAGCAAACCCAAATGAAGTCCAGTATCGTAGCTGTTGGTTTGTATTGTTCTATGGAGTCCCCTTTAGTTGCTTCAGATGCTTCAGTCCTGGGTTCTGGACACTTGGACCCAGTAGACTCCTCTCCGGTCCGGTTCTCTGGTTCTCCGGGTCCATGGATCTGTGGATCTGGTTGAGTTCTGCTGTGGTCTTTACCTGTGTGTGACCTGGTTATTGAGGAGACCTGGGAATGTCTGCTCGGTCTCCTCACTCAAGGAACCACCTGCAAAAAAAAAAAGAAAAAAGATCAAGAAAAGAATAAAATAAACATCCCAGGCTGTTGCTAGGCTAATGGGTTGAAGTGTCTTGCCCAAGGACACAAGGTACTATCTGAGCAAACATGACAAAGCCCCTTAAAGTGCCTACGACAGGTGAGACTACTCATTTTACTAAAACAAACTTAAAATCATTATATTTAAGATTTCTGCAAATACATTCACGCTGGTTTTCCCAATTTGCTGTTTTTTTTAGGTTTAAAATTTCACTTCCTGGTTGGGAATTGTGACGTCACACCAGTGGTTACCTAGCAACCATGTTTTACACTGGGCCCAAACTCCTCCAATGTACACAGAAATTATTTATGTGACAAATATAAGAAAACACCTTTATTTTGTTGAAAGCATGTTGAAGGTGTCAGAAAACTGTGCCAAACTTTAGGACAGAATTCTCCAAGTGTGATGTCATCAGTGTGGGACTCTGAAATAGAACTTCCTGTAATTTTCAACATATACTTTTTTTTTTTTTTTTTCATTTTATTGCAAATTGCTTTTTGATTTGTTTAAAACAAAAATGTATGTTTACAATGGTTATTATCCCACCAAATGAAGACAAATTAGAAAATAATAAAAATCTGTCATATGCACTTTAATCTTTCAGACAAGCGCCACGTAAAGACGCACTATGTCACTTTTTGGTTGATGTTCTGTCACCTGCTTTTTTCTATGGACATGTCATTGGTCTGCCGTATATTTATTCAGTTACAGGTGGTTTATAGCTCAAGAATACCTTGAAAAGCAAACATTCTGTCTGGGAGAGGGGTCGCCTCTCTGCAGATCTGACCTGTAACTCGATCTGGTTTGTATGGAAGCCCATTTCTGCCAGTAAATAAAAAATAAAAGCCTCACAGAAAGTCATAACTATGAGTTTTCTGTGAGACTTTCATTTTTTATTTACTGGTGGAAATGGGCTTCCGTAGGTTTAGTCTCCGTGAAGACAGAAAGGTTTAATGCCATACTGTGAAACATTCTAGACAAAACAATAACAAATCCATCGAGAAAAGCATTTGACGGACCCTCCACCAGAAAAGTTACACAATGCACCTATAAATAAAGATAAATAAAAATATATGTAGCCTATAGTTACATTTATAGACCAGTATGTCTCACCATTGTGACAGTTGTACATCCAGATCCGATGGCCGTCATATCGACACCTGCACTTCACTACGTTATTGGAGTAATCCGACTCAGCAACCTCGTAGTTTGGGTTTATGACGATCTGTTAGAGAAAATGAGACAACAAGTTACACCAAAAAGTACACAATGAAATACTTGAAATGAAACAGGACTACATTCATACCATACTCCATACAACTGTACAACAACTCACCCTTATGTCACAGATAATACTCCCTACAACTGTACAAAAACTCACCTTTATGTAACAGATAATACTCCTTACAACTGTACAACTCACCCTTATGTAACAGATAATACTCCCTACAACTATACAACAACTCACCCTTATGTAACAGATAATACTCCCTACACCCATACAACAACTCACCCTTATGTCACAGATAATACTCCCTACACCTATACAACAACTCACCCTTATGTCACAGATAATACTCCCTACAACTGTACAACAACTCACCCTCACCTCGCCTGAGCTCCTGTGTCCAGGTCACTTCCCTTGTGGCTCAATAATGTTTGTCCAAGTCTAAAAACAGCGTAGTCCAAGTGACATCACCTGGAAGATGTAGTCTCCAGGCTTGACGTCAGTGATGTCCACCCACTGACAGTCGATATCGTGTCTGTACGTGTCCCAGCAGCCCACCGTGATCCCCTGGTCCCCAAAGTTTGCACATTCATAACGCTTCTCAATACCTGGAACATGCAACAAGCAACACAACTCCAGTAAAGAAGTGAACACAAGTGTGGGAGACTTTTTTCTTTTAGGGCTGGGACAAGATCTCGTGAGATGTTTTCCTCATGTTTTACAATTTGAGCAAATGTAGAAGAAAATAATAAGAAAACCACGTGAGGTCAAAATTGTAAAGTTCACTGCGCAATTTACACTTCCAGTCAAAAGTTTGGACTCTTATTCAGTGTTTTTTTCTATACGTTTACTACTTTCAACATTTTATATACACACAGAAGACATGAAATATATAAAGCAAGATGTATGGAATTAAGCAGCAACGAAAAGAAGAGTTACATATATCTTTTTTATATTTACATTTTATATTTAAAGTTCAACCTCATTTTGCTTTGTCGAAAAATATTTTGTCAGGTTCTAACTTTTTTCTTTACTACATAATTCCATATATCTTGCTTGTGTGTGTATATAAAATGTATAAAATGGTAAGAATAAAGAAAAGTTGAATGAGAGTCCAAACTTTTGACTGGTGCTGTTTTTTTCTTTCTTTTCTCTTACTACGTTCTACATTTTAGATACATACATAAGACATTAAATATATGAAGTAAGATATTTGGGATTATTTATTTAAGGAAAAAATGTAAATAACTTTTTTGTCAAAGCAAACGGATAATTTGAGGATTTGTATATGAAATATACATTTTTTTCCAGTTATTTTTATGATTGTTAATTATTTATTTTTCTCATCATTTGTATTCCTTATTTTCTTTATTTTGTTTATAGTCTTTCTTTGTGTGTCTGTGTGTGTCCTGACATCTTGACGCTTGATGAAAAGAACAATAAAAGACAAAAAAAAACTGTTTTGTAGAGTTATTTAACCATTTTTTCCCTTTGCTACATAATTCCATACATCTTACTTTATATGTTTGACGTCTTCTGATTGTATATCAGATGTAGATTTATATAAAAAAACAAAAAAAACAAAAAAAAAAAACAAGGAATGAGTCCAAACTTTTGACTGGTGGTGTATGTTTTATAAATTGTGAGAAAATCTGTTCTTTTCTCGCGTCTCAGTCTCAGGTTTCGTCTGTACCTTCGTCGCACTCGGAGTCCTCCAGGCAGAAGCTGGCCTTGTGTCCCTCGGCCACTTTGGTCCCGTTGAGGCTGTACAGGTCGTAGAGCGTGAACACCTCCATGCTGTGGTAGTGTCTGCACACAAACAAAAACACATCTTTAGATCCGCACACAGACAAAACTACATGATTACACACAACACTCTGGATGTATGGAGCTTTCTTCAACCGGGATAGTCTCAGTGAGAGTTCTGGTCCAGAGGACAGGGGCTTTTGTACATGTTTTTAGGAAGGGGAAACCGGAGCACTGAGGTAAATGCTTTTTTTTTTTTTTTTAATTTGCAATTTATTTGTGCTTTTCTTTGTTTTTCTTCACATAAGTCACAGTATATTTGCATATTTTTTTTACACACATAAAATTGATAATAATGTTAAGATGCATTTAAAAATAAATAAATAAATTGAATAATAATAATAATAATAATAATAATAATAATAATAATAATAATAATAATAATAATAATAATAAATAAAAAATAAATACAGAATACAAAAAAAAAAGGACAGAGGCAGTCGGGTTACACATTCATACAGTACATCTTGTTCAAGAGTACAAGTTTTCAGGATTTCAGTAGTCTGCTTGTTTAAATAGAAAACCACTAAAATCCTTTACATTTTACATTATTGTTACTCCACACTTCATACAGTTCAGTTTTCTCCACCGTTACAATTAACATAATCCAAATAGGCTTTCCATTTTTTTTCTGTAGGCTAAGGTTTGATCTGACATATTAAAAGACATCCATTCATAAGAGGCAACTTTAGCCAGTTCTGTGAACCGCTCATGAAACGCTGGCTCCTCTGAGTCTTTCGAATGTCTCATTATTACTTGTTTTCCAATCATAATACTAGTTTGAGGTAAATGCTTAAGAGAAATAACATTACATATATGTATATACAAAACAAATTAGCTCGCAATTTCTGGATACACTTTATTGTTCTCTAAAAACTATAAATCGCTGGGTTTCAGATGACATCACAGCATTCTACAGGCCAATATTATTTAATACAGTTTAATATAGTTAAAATGTTGTTTTTTGTTGTAACATATTAAGTTAATGAAATCTGGCTCTTGCCCCCATCTGAAAGTACGACATCAACACGTTCTAGAATCTGAAAACCACCAATAACTTCAAAACTGCATTAAAATCCCTGTCCAATAAGGGTCATTCACAAAGCTGGATATTTGAAGGACACTAGTTCTTTATACTTGCGCTCGAAATGAATTAAACTGAATGATTTTGTCCAGCCGAACTCAACTCAATACTCATCAAATTGAAATAAACACATCATTGTTTCTTCTGTCTAATGGAACTTGTAAACTGACTGACTGAGTTAAATAAAATTGTACAGAGCAGTTTTCAGACACCATACTTTTACTCCTTCTTCTGTAATACATTTGACAATGTAACAGTAGTTCTACTCGAGTAAAGGTTTTGTTTTTCTCGCGCCGCTCCTTCAGATATGATTTAATTTATTTTTGTGTTTGTCCTTTTTGAACATATGATTTCCAATGATTTTCCACTTACATTCACTTCAAATTATACATCAGATATGTCCAGAAAGTTACTCTTACAATTACTTTTACTTGAGTAGTAGCTTCCCCAAAACGTTTTACTCTTTTTTGAGAAATTTCTTGGACCATGACTTCATATACATGTACTTTAAAGGTGCATTGTGTAACTTTTCTGGTGGAGGGTCAGTCAAATGCTTTTCTCCATAAAGATGTTATTGCTTTGAATGGAATGTTTCGCAGTATGGCATTAAAGCTTTCTGTCTTCATGAAGACCAAACCAGACCAAGTTACAGGTCAGATCTGTGGAGAGGCGACCCTGCTCAGTCAGAATGCCTGTTTTTCTAGGTATTTTTGAGCTCTAAAACCACCTGTAATTGAATAAATGTAAGGCAGAAAAGTGTTTAATTTCATACTGTGGAACATTCCAGACAAATCAACCATAGAACCATAGAAACAAGGAGGCGACAGACCCCTACACCAAAAAGTTACACAATGCACCTTTAATATAATTTTAAAGTAACAGAAATATTACTTGAGTACATTTTTAGGATGTCTGGATTTCCATTTTCCTTCTAGCCACATTATTTTCATACTGTATATAATTAGTATATCTAAACTTAAAACAAAATACAAAAGCATTGTTCTCTGTCTGACCATTTGTTTAGTCTGTGTCTGCTGCCGTTCAAATCATATAAGCGCTCCGGTTGCTATAGTAACGTGCCAAAACTCACTTAATCTCCATCCTTGACCCAGACCACAGAAGACACGAGGGAGGTGATTACAGCCCAGCCAAAAGAATGGAGCCTCTTCAGGGGCGAGCGGAGTCAGCAAAACTTAAATTATATCTTATTCTGACTAGAACTAGCTAAAAAAGAAAAAGGGGAAAGTGCTAATAATCTGGAAATAATAATAATGTCACCAAGCACTTGAAATTGCAGAGGCCACTGAAGGCGGCACAAACGTTTCGAGCAGAAAATGGATCTAGTTTGCAGTAAAGTTGCCCAAAATGATCAAAAATGTGCATATGGGCAGGACTGTCATTTGGTCATTTGGTTTGGGAGTCTATGGTCTTTAAAGTAGTTCTTTAGTTTATAGATTTATGGGGCAACAACAGAAAAAAGATCAACTGATATGTGTTTTTTCATGGATTACGGTTGTTTAGAATCCAGATAAGCTCTGTCGACATCTGTGGATCAATACCTAGGGCCGATTTTGATCATTTTTTATTATTTATGACAAACTAATCTGCAGTCCCTTCAAGAGGGCTATGAAATCACATTTTGAGCAGTTATCTATTTCCATTAAATGAAGCTTTTGTGTACTCTACTCAGGTTCTCCAGAATATTTGCATGTGCTGGACAGGCAGAGAGCGGATTTGCTTAAAAAGTGCAAATATCGGCCAACCTCTAACCAACAGTGCATTTTTCAAACAGGGCACAAGGGATATCTGAAGATATTTTTAATATCTTCAAATCTCCATCCATTTGATTCCTCTTTATCTGAGCCAGGTTGCAGAGGTAGACGTCAGCGCAGGGAGATCCACACTTCCCTTTCCACACTTCCTCCAACTCTTCAGATATATGGTTGAATATAACTATAGTTTTTACAGCATGTATCAGCGGCTCTATCAAAGAAGTACTGTGGTCAAACAGTATTGGCAGGTCATAATGGCTGAGGTCCTGTTCAAAAGTGGTTGCTATATAACACATCCAAATAGTAAGTTTGTTTCCATGGTGATTCATTTTAGAATTTTAGAGAGCCATCAAACTCATTATTTGTAAAACTTAAAATCTTAAAAATGTATGGAATAGTCTTAAAAAAGAAATCAAAGGATCAAATACAATAATGGCATTTAAAAAATACATAAAATCCAGTGCAAAACATATGTATGAAAAAGAAAATGAAGTTGTTGTGTAGTGAAGTGTTTGCAGTTGATATTTATGTATATTTGTGATTGAATGTATTGATTTCAAATGTTTTGATGTTAATGTATTGTCTGGAAAAGAGGGAAGAAATCATAAGATTATTCTTCTTTCTGCTCCTTTTCTCTCATTCCTTTTATGTTTATCATTACCACAATGTTAATGTCTTTTTATACTTTATGAATGAAATAAATAAACAAATAAAAGTAAATACATTTTACAGCCCCTTCTCTCTAGGTACATGTTGTAGCCTTAGCCGAGCCCCTCACCTGTGACAGTCGTGCCAGACCCAGCTCTCGCGGTGGGCTTTGGGCCTGAAGTCGGACTGTCCATTGTTGTGGATCTGTGAGGAGAATCGTAGCAGGCGGCGGTAGGAGTTAGCGGGCGCAGAGCTGGAGGCGGAGGCCAGGCAGTTCTCCTCATAGGCACACTGCAGCATGAACATGGGTCTGTCCTCCATGTACGTGGTCTGCTCCACCACCTGAGGGTTCAGCACCAGGTCTGGGGCCGCTGGGCACAGAAGGATAAGAGGGCATCGTTAATGTAACACTGGTAATTGAGAGAGTAGAACATTTAACTGTATATTGAGTAAGTAAGCAAGTAAGTACACTTTATTTATACAGCGCTTTACGGAGAGCAGTTGAATTTCAAAGACACTGAGGTCGTTTTCACACTGTCACTAGTTCGGTTGATGTAAAAGAGCAGTGTGAACATGAAGTGTCAGAGTGGCTACTCTCACACTCTGGAGCGGGGCGAGTGCAGTGTGAACATGGCCGACCTCGGGCCAATCTATGTAGTCCGTGGTGGCAGTAACAGTGCTTGGAATTGGATAAAATACTTGTATGAACTGGTGCCGCAGAGCTGCTGTTTAACATGTTCATCTGATGAGGACATGATAAGTTTGTCTGCGCAGGTGAGCCTGGGTCTGTCTGCGCGGGTGAGCCTGGGTCTGTCTGCGCGGGTGAGCCTGGGTCTGTCTGCGCGGGTGAACCTGGGTCTGTCTGTGTGTCTTTAAAAAGCTTTTTCTCTGCTGTCACCGGTGTGTGTAGTTCTCATGTTGTATTTAGCCACAAGTGAAAGAAAGGACCATGGTGTCGGCTACAGGGGAAGCGAGCGTGCGTGTGCAGATTCACAGGTTTCGCTCGAGGCAGTGCTCAGTGCTCAGTCTAGAACTGTTGCAGATGAAAATGCTAAATATTTATAACACACACCTGATAAAAAACACAAACCATTCAGAGTGAAGCTATTGAGCCCACATCACCCCCATTTATTTGTATTATTTTAAAAAATGTCTTCTTCAAGACAACCTTGTGTGTCTTACTCTCTGAGCAGGAGACCCCAGCTGCATTGCGCCCCCCTCCTCTGGGACACTGCAGGTGCGCTCCGTGGTGCAGACAGTGGGACAGGGACATCTCTGTACCGGAGCATTTGACTCCACTCATCACCACAGCGTCTGCGCTCACCTGCCCCGCCCAGTACCACGTCTCCTGTGGACACAAGAGGACACATGAGCCTCAGGCCTCACAAACATACAGAATATAACTGTGGGTGTATGAGAGCAGTTAGTTACTCCTCAGTGCACCAGAAGGGCAAGTCATTGTGTGCCCACTGTTACCTTTGTATACAAACAGAATGAATTTAAAGGTGCCACAGACCAAGTTGTGTCTGATCTGTGGAGAGGTGATCCCACTGTCAGAAGGCATATTTTTAGGGTATTTTTGGGCAATAAAACACAGATATATGATTTTGATGTAGAGCTGTAGTTAACTTATGTCCACGCAAATCTTCTCAAAACTAATACTTATCTCTATGTATCTGACCCAAACTGCACTCACAAGACACGTGCAGGCGGAGCTCATTGAAAAAACATGTTAGGCAGAAAAAAGTACTAGGAAACAATGTAATTATATAAAGACAGATTATTTTTTAATAAATACATACCAAATCTTCACCTAACTGACCAGCTTCTCTTTTCTCGCGTTGTCTCATATACAGTATATACAGTAAATCCTTTATACATTTGACTTGTTTCATGAATTGAGGTCAAAACATGAAAGCCCAACTCCAGATGTTTTACAGTTTATGGTTGAAAAAGAGGACCATTATTCATTCATCTCATCCACTTTCACTTTTCACTGTCCAACTTCACCCACAGAATCACAGGAAAAGTCCCTGTGCTCCTATAAACAGTAATCTAGGCCTGTGGGCAGAACATCACCGTCATCAGAGGAACCATGATTTCCGCTGCTCCAGACCCACTATTACCACACAGATTAAAGGTGTATTGTGTAACTTTTCCTGTGGAGGGTCCGTCAAATGCTTTTCTCCATGGAGCTGTTATTGCTTTGTCTGGAATGTTTCACAGTACGGCATTAAACCTTTCTATCTTCATGGAGACCAAACCAGACCAAGTTACAGGTCAGATCTGTGGAGAGGCGACCCCGCTCACAGTCAAAATGTCTTTTTCTAAGTATTTTTGAGCAGTAAAATCACCTGGAATTGAACAAATGTAAGGCAGAGTTGTTTAATGTCATACTGTGGAACATTCCAGGCAGATCAATGACATATCCACAGAAACAAGCAGGTGAAAGACCCCGAAATTAAAAGTTACACACTGCAGCTTTAAGTTTACTGCCATATTGTGTAAAATTATACTGACTTCTCCAAGGATACAAGAAGGTGATGTTAGTAATGCACCTTTAATTTAAGATATTCGTTAGATCTTTTGTAATGTTTCGTTTCAAAAAATAGTTCTCAGTAGCCACATTTTTGTTATTTAAACCTCATAATATTGTTGTTTTCTCTTCAAAAACATACCTGGACTTTTGTGTTATTTCATTTGGAGTTCATTTGGGGTGCAGATGGAATCTTTGGACCTGCTTGTGTTTTAATATACCAAGGCCAAAAGCCAATATTGCATAATATATTTTGCATTCTTTTCTTTTTTAGAGGTCCTATATTATTCAAAACTGACTCTTGTTAGCTTTAAGCCAGGTAAGAAACAGACCCAAAGTTGTGCTTTGTTTCATTTAAACATATCTAATGACACTGAACTTATTGATACTTAAGATACTTGGTGGTGTAATACTTCCATCTCTATGGTGGAATGTTCAGCAGTTACCATGGAGACACAATGCACACATAAGCAAACACTGTCAAAAAGTTTTAAGATGCTCTGAAAACTCAAGAAAAATACAAAATTGATTTAAACAAGTGATTTTCAGGAGTCAGAGTTCATGGTCCTGTTCAAAAAAGTTGAGAGTGGCTAAGTAACAAACTGTTGACTAATGTTAGCTAGAGTGTGACTGTAATGTTATGTGTGAGAGATTTGTTTAACACAATCAGCTCACCTCTTGTAGTTCCAACTAAGTCAGCTCTTTCTCAGATTGTATTAAAACAAAGCTCAGATAAAAGTCTAACTTGAGTAACAGAGCTGCAGACAGAGTAGTACCGTCAGTTAGCAGGGAGTGAGCGAGTGCGCCCTCACCTGGAAGGCGTTGCTGGCGAAGCCCAGTCCGAGCTGTCTGCAGACCACCATGGCCTCCATGACCCCCCAGCCCTCACTGCACACAGTGCCCCAGACCAGAGAGCCGTTCTTCTCCGTCAGCACCTCCACTCTGCCCTCGTACGGAGACCGGCCTCCACTCAGACGCAACTACAACACACACGTACAAGGCATCTGATTTAATTTGCAGTTTAGACACTATTGGTGGTTTTCACATTCTCTTCATAACCGCAGATGGGGGGCAGGAGACAGGACAGTTTTTCCTTTTGATTACATTGTACGTTCAAGACAAATATCTAAAAAGAACTCGCTATATTACAACAAAAAACTGTAAAAACTATAATTTAATAATAATAATTTTAGCTACCCCCATTTCTATTAAATATGATTGGCCTATAGAATGTTGTCATCTGAAAACCAGCTATACTGTGTGTTTACCATTTGAATAATAAAGGCCATTATTCAGAGAAATGCAGAAGAAATGCAGAGAAATGTTAGAATCAGGACAACATGACTAACAGTGTGGGCTTGTGTAGACTTCTGTAGTTCATCAAAGGTGAGAGAAGTTATTAAAGGTAGAAAAACATGAAAAACAGAACTAGTTTGTTTTAAATCCTGGTGCTAGTCAGACAAGCAGCAAATATTCAAAAACAGAATACTAGTCCACTCTAGTATGTCACTCATTTCATAAAGTCAAACACATATTATAGAGATCCATGACACATAGAGTGACATATTTTTGGATGTTTTATGATTGTAGTTAATGTAGATAATATTCTGTGTCTCAGAATATTACATAAAATTAATAAAAAAAGATATTTTAAACAGAAATGCCAGGCTTCTGAAAATTATGTTCATTTCTATGCACTCAATACTTCTCTTTTGGCATGAATAACTGCAATGGACTAGTATGTACAGCCCCCCGTGGATGGTAGGTGTTACTGACCCTCTCCTGGAAGCCCATGTGGGGTACGTTACAGCGGACCCCCGCGTCCTCCTCGTGGCTGCAGTCGGCCGTCTCTTTGTTAAAGGCGCATTCTGTGATGGACTTCTCAAAGCCAGAGCACTGCACCTCGTTCATGTGCACCGGACCCATACCTGAGAACAGACAACACAACTGTTTTTAATACGCTTTAATACCCCAAGAACAAAAAAGTCATGTATGTTTTGAGCAACAGCCATAGGGTTAGGGTTAGATTATACAAGGTTAGGTTATACAAGCCAAAATGACATAAAAATAAAAACAACAAAAGGAAAAATGGAGCAACTCTTCTGTCTCAGTATTGGTGAATACATTTAACGCACTTTAGTCCCACTGTCTTGTATTTCTGTGCATCTTTGTACACAAACTGCACTCACAAAACTACAGCTGCACTTGAGCTCACGCTAAAACAACCATTTCTACTGAAACGTACTAGGAAAACGTTTATTTATATGGAAAAAGGCAGATTAAACCCAGGATTCATTCTCAAATCTTCAAATAATTCACTCTCTACCTTCTCCTTCCTGCTGTTGTTCGTGTTAAGTCATTAACATCTAAATCAAATAATTAAAGTTTGGTCGACCAAGAAAGTGTTTCCCAACCTTTTTCTCCCACCATTTTAAATGTCACAATACAAATTTCAGACACTAAGAAATAGACTCAGTACTCAATACTGATTCCGTTACCACAATGATAATAAAAAAACACTTTTTCAACATTAAATAATAGTACTTTTATATTAACATGTGGTCTTATATCTGTGTACTCCCTCAGTGGTCCTGTAGGTTCCATAGTGTCCATGGGTATATACTAGTCTCTGTGCTCTTATACTTGTTCTGATACAGTCCAAAATCATTCTAAAACTATTCAGGGAAGGTTCAATTCTGTCCTGTCAATGTGAACTTTTTAGTATCAATACCACTGACACTGAACCTCAACCAGAACATTAGAACACAAGGGAGATTTGTCTGGAGATCAGAGAGACAGTTCGTGTTAAACGTTTTGAAGATAGTTTCCAAATGTATTGAGACGATAAGAGGGGACAGGTAGAGAATATACGGTCCAAAGTTCTGTGGGAACGACTGAAGATTTAAAACGTATTATGTAAGAAAGGAATCCGACCCAAAGATAACAAGAGGCTCCTGGAACATAATTTAGTGCTAAGACGTAATAGAATCTACAGCCGAGTACTTCCAGATGTAAATGTATTTTCATTTCATGCTTCCTGAAAATTAGACCGCTAAGTTAGATCAACCATTTTCAAATTTACAATCAAGTAATTCAGATTTTGCATTTTATGGCTGGACTTTTATGATGTCATGTGTTTATTGCATATATACGGTCACAGTAGCTCAGTTAGGGGCGGGACGGAGCACAATTTTCACGAGACGAGACACACCCTGAGATCGGGTCCACACGAACAAGACTAGGCGAGATTTTGACTTAATTTGTAATAAATAAGTATCGTAGTCCAATCCATTTCACACTTTTGGCTTCACTATTTTTATTTACCATATCTAATACTTAATGGTCATTGTTCTACTGCGTTTTTGAACACCAGCTTCTCAAACTGTATAACTCTCCAGCTCTTAACTCTTTTAGTCCAAGCCAAAGGTAAATTCAGGGGAACAAAATCTCACGAGATCTTGTGGCAAGTTTGTCTCACGAGATCATGTCCCATCCCTAGTAATAAGAGTGTTTGTCCACTGATCAGAAGGTTGGCGGTTCTAATCCCACTCCCACAGATGAATGCTGTCGTTGTGTTGTGTAACCCGCCTCACCCTCTAGTGTCTGCGTACACTGGTGTATGAGTGTGTGTGTAAATGGGCGAGTGGTTCCTTGTTGTAAAGCGCTTTGAGTGCCGCCTATTCCGACATCCCTTCATTACGACATACTTCTATTTAGACTTTTTAGTATCGCTATTCCGACACGTCATTTTTTATTATTTTTTTTTGAGAGTTGCAATAGTCTACCCAGGCGCGTCTCTCGCTCCCTCGCAGCCTCCGTTTTAGATTAGATATTTTCCCGAGGGCTGGCCTATGCTCTTTTTTTAAATACATGACTGTTTCCCACGGCTATGCTTTGCACTGGCCCAAGCATCTTCTGATATATGGGAGTGCAAAGTATAACAGGCTATCACATTAATATTATTCATGTTGGAAAAGTGGAATGTTTGAAAAATACTAAAGTGCCGCTCCGACAATGAAAAATAAAAATGTCAAAGTAGTGGGACGCCTGAAAAATAATGTTTATGCCTCTACTCCGACAATTTGATGTCATTGTCTAAACAGCAGCATGTCGGAATAGCAGCGTGTAACCGCCCTGAAGGTGGAAAAGCAACTATTAGCCATTATTACATTACTGGTTGATATTAGAATATTGTTTGATAGTGCCAGTACAACCAGGCCTCCACCACAGGGTAAATTAAGGTCTAAAAATAAAAGACTAAACCAGGTTCAATCCGAGACTAAACCAGGTCTAGACAGGACTAAACCAGGACTAACCACAATTAAAGTGCATATGACAGGTTAGATCACTCGTTTCATAAAAAGATAGTTATCATCCTTTAAGTCTTGTCTAGTTTTTTCTATCTTTTTAATTTGTGACCACCAACGAGCAGCAGAGACAGGTAATTCCACAGCTTTTATCAATTAAACCATAATGTTAACAATGACCAAACGCACTTCTTCAATACTTAAAAGGTGCACTGTGTAACTTTTAGATTAGACTAGTTTAGACTGTTAGATTGTAGAACTTTTAGATAGACTATTACATTATTACATGAAATAGCTCTACTTTACATTTATTCAATTTCAGGTGGTTTTATAGCTCAAAAATAGTTAGAAAAACATGTATTCTGACTGTGAGCGGGGTCGCCTCTCCACAGATCTGACCTGTAACTTGGTCTGGTTTGGTTTCCATGAAGACAGAAAGATTTAATGCCATACTGTGAAAAGAATAACATCTATTGGAAAAAAAGCATTTGGAGCCTCCACCAGAAAAGTTACACGATGCACCGTTAAGAAGCTGGGAGTCTTGTCACCGGTAAATCTCCCTAATTCAGACGGGCGTGAGTGACAGGTGGATTAGCCAATCAGTTACACGCATGGCCCATTTGTAACGGAAAAAAAAAAAATCTAACTAATAAATATAAGCTCCTTTTCACCTGCGTCTCTGAAAAAAATAAATCTGATTGGAAAGTCGCGTTTGGCTGGGTTTGAGACACAACAGAGGGAGCGGGAACCAGACTGATATCAATCTGTATAAAAAAATACAGAGATAGTATATCAGTCTGGATTTGCCTAGCAACCAAAACATGTCAAAGTTACACAAGTTATGTTAAGTTGTTCCACAGTATGACATTAAACAGCTCTACTTTACATTTATTCAATTACAGGTGGTTTTATAGCTCAAAAATATCTAGAAAAACAGACATTCTGACTGTGAGTGGGGTCGCCTCTCCACAGAGCTGACCTGTCCTTGATCTGGTTTGGTCTCCATAAAGATAGAAGTTACACAATGCACCTTTAAATAAAGGTTTAAACTGCCAGAAAAATACCTTCCTTGCATGTAAATTGTCTCTGCATTTTGCATAGAATTTTGTTAAATACGAAGGTAGAGAAATTCCATTCTAAAACTCAGTGCAACTTCCTGTATTTTTGTACTTTTCTTCTCAACGTTTTTCCACAAACTGCCACTTAACTGATGTAAAAGTATGATAAATATTTACTACTAATATTAAGTACTATCCCACCAAGTAATACTTCGAAAATGAAAACCTGTCATATACATGGAAAACATTGCTTTGTCTGGAATGTTTCACAGTATGGTATTAAACCTTTCTATCTTCATGGAGCCCAAACCAGACCAAGTTACAGGTGAGATCTGTGGACAGGTGACCCCTCTCACAGTCAGATACTTCTTGGTATTTTTGAGCTATAAAACCACCTGTAATTGAATAAATGTAAAGTAGAGCTGTTTAATGTCACACTGTGGAACATTCCAGGCAGAGCAATGACGTTTTCAACCAAAAAGTTACACAATGCACCTTAAAACTGCAAAAGGTCCCAAAGCATCACTCCAACATGTCCGTGCGCCACATTCTGAGATTCACAGAGTAAAGTTTTAGCAAGCCTCTTGGACAGGACAGTGCTCAGATCTGCCCTCGCTTGGGTCACCGAGGTCGGTTAATTTTAGGTGAAATTGCTGGATAAAATGTTTGGATGTGTGCGATTCTGGTGGACAGTTATAATTTAGTAGAGTTGGTGCAGACATTACTGGAGCTACAAGGCCAGTCTATTATTACAGAGGGCCCATCCACAAGGCTATTCCAGGTTCATCGAGCTGGTTTGTACCACAGATATGGACTTAAAAAGCCTAGGACAGGTTTTCATGTTTTTCTAATTATGACTTGGTTTGGTGGGGTTGTACCTGTGGTAAATATTTATCATAGTTTCGCAGCAGTTTTACAAGTGGCAGTTTGTGGGGAATAAAGTTGAGAAGAAAAGTACAGAAATACTGGAAGTAGTGGTGAGTTCTAAAACGGAATCCCTCTACTTACAGTATGTCATCAGGACAGAAAACTCCATCCGAAATGCTGGAACAGTTTACGCACTAGGAAGTTTTAGTTCAGTTTAAACATTGATTTGACAAAATATACAGTTTAGACAAGTTCTGGCTCTTGTTTTACCCACATTAAACACGTTTACATGAGAGCTTTAATTCCGGTTAAAAGTAAGTTAACTCCGGATAAAAGTTAATTCCACTTTAAAAAAAAACAACACATGTAAACACTTAATTCCTAATGAAAATGATTATTTGGAATTAAACTTAATTCCGAATTAAGTGGGTGGTTTATTCCAAAAAAAGCTTTTTTAAATTTTTAAATAACGTTTCGGCAAAAAGCCTTCAGATCATTTTTCTTGCTTTGGACCACAGTATATCTCGAATAAACGTAACCATCTGTTAGTTGGTTTGTTTGTGAACACTGGCTGCCTCTGGTGGTAGTGGAGCCCTGTGCAAGTTGAGTATTTGTATTATTAATTTCAGATCTGGTAGTACTCAGCAATGGCGCTGCTGGGAATTCTAGGCCCCTGAAAAAAAGCATTCTATTTGTCTCCCACCCATTAACCCAAAGTGTATTTAATGTATCTACGGCATACTCGTTGAACTCAAAGCTACGGCATGTACTTTCTGGAGGTGACATGTCATGCTGAGTCCATGGAAATAGAAAGTTAAAACCATATTAAAACAGGGCTCTGTGTGTGAGTTTAAACAATTTTCAGTCACACCATGCTGTAAATAAATAGAATCTGTGCCCCTGGTTGAACAACACAAATCTAAAGCACAAACACAGTCCTGGTCCTGACCTTGTCCCAGCCTCCCTCCGGACAGGGCCTCTTTGGCGGTGCCGTATCCCAGCTCTCTGCACACCACAGTGGCGGAGCTCAGGTCCCAGCGGTCGTCACAGATGGTGCCCCACTCCCCGTTCTTCAGCACCTCGACGCGGCCCTCTCCCACGATGGCCCCGCCGCGCAGACGTACCAGGGGCTGCTGACAGACAGACCACAGATTCAGCACGTTAGAAAAGAGGTGCATTTCTCAACACTAAGCAGATGAATTCCTACATTGTCCAGAGCTCAGGCTACTGTGAGTTTGTTTACTTCTGCTCTTAAACGAGAACTTGTGTAATTTGCTTATTTGTCCCAAACCTTCTGTTCTCCATGGAGATGTTATTGTTTGGCCTGCAATGTTCCATGATATAAAGCTTATCAACTTCCATGGAGACAAGCAGGTGACACAAATATTTTTCTCCATCGCAGTAAGTTCTGCCAAAGCCCTCACCTTAAAAGCCCTGTGCAGAGCTTTTTTTTTTTTTTCCCATGTATTCAATCAAAATGTGTCTTGCCCCAGTACAGATATAAAGCATAAGCAGCTCCTGTACTGTCTGCATCTAATCGTAAAGCGTGTTATTGTCCGACAATCAGGAAGTGTGTTCGCATGCTAGGTGTTGCTAGCATTACCGTCATGGCAAAACTCCACTCTGGTCTCTAGGAGTTTGAAAAGCTTATAAACTCATCACCGTGTATAAACAGGATGCTCACAATACACAAGGTAAGTGAGGAATAACTTTGGACCACTGCAAACTGTTTAAAATGTTAGTTCTGTTATTCACTTTTTTAAGACAGATACAGTGCTAAAATTATCCAACCACTAACCATCAATATGAGCATTTGTTAGCACAGCACCAATGCAAAGTGACTGCTGTAAACATAGCGTTTTGACAATAAAAACATTAGTAATTGAAAAAATGAGTGCGATATATTGTAAAAGCAGCTCTTGAGGTCAAAATAATTCCACTGTGTACTGTCTGCATCTGCCGGAAGTGCACTGTTAGCATGCCAGTTGTTGTTACTGTGACGGCAAACTATAATCTTGGTAAGTAATTAGGATGCTTGGAATGCATAAGGTAAGTGAGGAATAACTTTGGACCACTGCAAACTAGTTCTTTTTAAGGCGGTAAAAATCAGGTAAAACACCTTTAAGATTTCTGTTGACTTTACAGAGTTCATCTGAGGTCAGCTGTGAGAGACCGAGGCTGCGCTTTGGGTGGTTTGGCCTTTACAAAAACGAGTTAGAGCATTACATGTTTAGACCAAAGTGTTTCAATTTACACTGAAGTAATCCTGGATTTATACACAAACTGACCCGGCAGCAGCAAAGACCTGTCCTGTAAAAACTCGAGGGATGATTCAGCGTTTTCAGTTCAGAAATCATTATAGATGCTTAAGATTTAGTCGGTACCAGAGCAGTGACTGAAAATAGCAGTAATTTCCTTAAAAAAACAAAAAGACGTAATACAAAACTGATCCCAAAGCGTTACTAACTGTTAATTCTGTTAATTATCCATAAAGAGCGGATGTTACACTATTTTCTAAGTCATGTTCTAATGTTGTTTCCTCATTAAAAACACACCTGGAGTTGTGTTTTGTTTCATTCACACATGTTTAACAGACAAACCCTGCAGTTTTGTGGCTCCAGTGTGTTTTTAAACTCCATAAACTTTCACTAGAATCATTTCAATAATGTGCAGCCCTGGAATAGCCAATTTCTATTGAAAGAGAATAAAAAGGCAGAGGTAACGGTAGCTGTTAATCTGAGAACTACCAATACATGACATCATAAGGTGGAACAGAGCATTTATCCAAATCCAAATCCGGGCGGCACGGTGGCTGAGTGGCAACACTCATGCCTCACAGCAAGAAGGTTACGGGTTCGATCCCCGGGTCGCCCAGGCCTTTCTGTGTGGAGTTTGCATGTTTCCTCCCCGTGTCTGGATGGGTTTCCTCCGGGTACTCCGGTTTCCCCCCATCAACCAAAAACATGCAACACCCCTATGAACAGTATACCATCAAGGACCGTCAAGGAATTCCTCCCTCCTGTGGGCTCACCACCTGCAGAGGGGTTCATAGGGGTCTGGGTCTGGGTCTGGTGCACAGAGTAATGGGCAGCGTGCTGCCCCCGCGACCCAGCCGGATTAAGCGGGAGAAGCTGGATGGATTTACACACATTTATACAAAGTTATTCTGTAGTTACATGAGGAATAAATTACAGCTAAAAAAAAGCACCTGTTTTTGTGATTTTTGTTTAAATTAAATAAATGCGTTTTTCAGTATCTGCTCTGGGGTCGGTTGATATTTTAAAGCCATAGCATCAAAATTGGAATCGGAAGTGAAAAAGCTTCTTTGGTGCGTCCATATTTAAAACACTCTAGATTAGTTGTTGTAGCTGCTGATGTGAAGAGACGGAGAGGACAGAGGGATGGGGGAACAGTCACGTCCTCATGTGGTCACACCATTAGCTGTTTAGTCTGAGCTCTTCAACACATTTCCTCAGATTTTTATGGAAACTCTCACTACTGTGTGAGAAGAACACTAAGAAAGAGTCTGCCGTCGTTTCATATCATCTGTCTTTACAAATATAATCAAATATTCAAGGTTAGGAAAGCAAAAAAAGTCTTTGTAAGAAGAAGTAAATGTCAGAGAAAAAAAAAATATGGAGGGAAGGTGCCAATTATTTTCAATAGACTTTTTTCACAATGACCAGAAGTTCCGCCCTGTAGGGTTGCGGAACTTGCTCGCCTCTCCACAGATGTGACCTGTAACTTGGCCTGGAGGCATTGCGGGCTTGTCTCCATGGAAATAGATATATTTAATGTCATAGTGTGGGACATTCTAGACAAAACAATAACATCTCCATGAAGACAAGCAAGTGGTGGATCCTCTACCAGAAAGCTACACAGTGCACCTTTAAGTACAAATATAGCAGTGTTATAGGCTAAATATTAATGTTCAGAATAGAAAAATGTGATGACAGCGACAGGTAGAGCTCCCTGGTTTATTAGGACCACAAATACACCATCATATATCAATTTAATCGATGAATATGGAAGATAATTTGAGTTTCACTGAATTTCTCACTTTTTTTAACTCTGAAAAATTATGTTTTAATTATTTTTAGTGTGAATTTTACTTGCTGAAATTTTAAGTATACTTTTTCAATATTTTTCCAATTCTAAATAAAAAAAAAAAAAAACCTTTTTAAATATTCAGCACAGATATGTGTAAAATTTCACAGCAAAGATCCAAGACGCCAAGGCAGAAGTAATCGATCCTGTGTGAGTGAGGAGGACAGAGGCTGTTTCCTATTGTTTCTCATCTGTGGGCGGGGTTTACACTTAACCAATAAGAGATGAGGTTTTGATGAGGATAATTCTGACCAATCAGATCGCTTCACTGCTCCATTTCCTGTTTGTTACTAAATTAGATCGGATCACTTTGGATCGATTGCTTCTGCCTTGGCATTTCGGATCTTTCCTGCAAATATTCTTCACTGCAAATTTTACACTCTGAATTTTGCCTGTTGAATTTGAGGGCTTGAAAATATTTGTGCTGAATATTTAAAAGGTGATTTTTTTTATTTTGAATTATTAACACTTTAAATCAAATGTGTGTTTTTTTTTTCAGAGTTAAAAAATTCAAAGTGACAAATTCAGTGACGAATTCAAAATCTGGTGAAACAAATCTTCTTCCATAAATGAACTAATCCTGTTTTTACATTATTTTCTACTAGAATCTCACTGCTCTTACAAGCACAAGATGGCGTCCTCAGCTACAACAACAACAGAATCCCTTCTCTCTCTCTAGCCCACTTTAAACCTCAATGATAGCGGTTTTCCCCTTCACTTGAAAACCTTGAAATGCTTTCCAGTCCTATGCATTTTCCATCTCTGTACAGTTTTACTACGTGGGCCGTGTTGTGTCAGCTTCCAGGGCAATCATTACTCAACGTGAGCGCACAATGTCCTGAAACTCCAGCTGTTGCACCATGACAGAGGAGCTGGATCACACTCCCGGATTTTATTTTCCACCCGTGTCCTCTGGTGAACCAGGAGCACGAGCTGTTTACGCTGTTTGTGAATGCTTGACATATTTGAGGAGATGCTGACCAGTTTGAGTCCCGTTTCTTTATTTGGGAAACATATTTTGAAAGTATGGCTTGTGTATATGTTTTTGTTGTAAGAGATTTAAAACACAAAGCTATTTCTAAAGAGGAAAAATGGTAACAGTCGGTTTAGCTTGGAAAAATAGGTCTATAGTTGAATAGAGGAGAAAAATGTATAGTTTTAAAGCGTTTGAAGACAAAATTAGAATGTATATTGTCTATAATGGGGTAAAAGAGGGGGTATTACACTTCTATAGAGTAAAATTGCTAACAGATAAAATTTAGATCAGCATTTTACCCTTTATTGTTTTGAAAACGCTATATTCACTGAAAACGTTACATTTTTCTTTTTTTTGATACCTCTTCCTTTGCTCTCTGTGCTAAGTCACGTCCCCTTCAGAGCGCTATCACAACACAATCAGCGTGCGTCCCCGCTAATGAAACTAACGCACATCGCATCAGGTTTGTGAAGTTGCAGTGTAGTGTTGTTTTGTATGACGACGTAGGCTTGTGGGAGGAGCCTTGTACAGAATCTTACAGCTAACCGCAAGGAGGGTTCAAATAGGGCCCGGGAGAGATCGCTAAATGACTCAAACATGCATGGCTGACATCTAAAACCTCTTCAGGCATATTTTTGACGAGGGAACAACATAATAACATGATAGAAAGCTAAAAGAACTCTTATTTAATATCCCCTCTTTAAAAAGCTGAAAAAGTTCATTTAAAAAGAAAATAAATTAATTTTATGTAATATTCTGCACTTTTGTGGTTAATTTTACAGTCAGCTCACTTTCTGTACAATACTTGAACTTCAGCCAAGCCATTCCAAGAACTTTTCATGGATTACAAAAATACAATACAATTTTAGTTAAGATAATCCCCAAAATACCTATGTGTTCATTTTGTATCACCTTCTAGTTAGACACAATAAGTTATGAAAGGGATATCTATGTTTGATGTTTGCAGATGAATTCGGAGCAACCAGACAATACAAGAACAGGGTTATGTAATCTGCCGTGTAGGATAGAACTTGAGTTTAACTAAACAGACTCAACTTTTACAAATTGTTTACTTCAGCTCAGTCGCCTTCTTCATCAAGCTTTTAAATCGTCTGGTGGTTTTAGTCAGGCTTCAGCTGTGGTCTGGCCCTTTGCCTTCTTTGACCAGAGAATCACACCATTTCCGGTGACTTTTAGGAAACAAAACTGTGTATTCAGATCAGAGAAGGAGATTAGGAATAACATTGTGAATTTAGGGAACTAAAAGGGATCCAGTGGCGTGTTTAGACTCTTTTCACCGGAGTGGCACAAAGCTAGGGTGCCCCAAGTCTTTATAGAAAATTAAGCACAAACATTTCAGTTATTTGGTAAAAATTTTCAGCTTTTATTATTTTAAATGCGCTGATACCTGATTTTTACTAACTTAAAAACATGAAAAACAGAATTAGTTCATTTTAAACAGTTCGCAGTGGTCCTAGTCAGTGTTTGCTGTAACTTATTTACTTAGTTAGCGTAATTAAATGACCTTTCTGAGTAACACATTGCTGTGAAAATACATGTAATTACGTTAAAGTAGCAAATGAAATACTTATTTACCGCTACCTAAGGAGAGTGCACGAGAAACAGGTAAAAAAGTGAAAAATGTTCTGTGCAGAAAAATATGAATCACCTTTGACTATCCCTGTTTAGGAAAGCTGATTTGTTTTCATAGATCGTTTCACCATATTTAGTGCGTACCCTTACCTCCTGCCTGAAGGCCTTCCTGAAGCCCGTCATGGGGGTGGGTGCAAAGGCTCGCCCGGGGACACAGCTCACCACTACGGGCAGCCCCCCTGCACACGTCCCATTGGCCTTCACCAGCGGAGCCTGCTGTGTGCCCAGTTTACAGCTGGACAGGTGCGCCTCTGTGCCCGTGCAGTTCACCGCGTAGTCCCAGAACGTCGGCTTCCTCCTGCGTGCAAACATCCTGCACACAAGGGGGCAGCACAGAGGGGAGGTTGTATCAGTTAGACAAGGGCATATTTGTGATTATGGAGGATCTCAGCTATGTTCATTTGTCTTTCTTAGCCCTTAGTGACGAGGCTGTGTGCATCTATCTCCAGTTCCGATGTTTTATGGAGCGCTGTGATTGACCTGTGACCTCAGCGGCATGTCCGCTCATGTAATAATAATAATAATAATACATTTTATTTGAAAGCACCTTTCAGGACACCCAAGGACACTGTACAAGACAAAGTTAAAAAACACATATTTACAGATAAAACAGAGATACAAAACTGGATGATGGTGAGAGTGACTGTTATGTGGTGTAGGATTGTGTGAACAGGTGGGTTTTGAGTCTGGATTTGAAAAGTGGAAGAGAGTCAATGTTGCGGAGGTCAGGAGGGAGAGAGTTCCAAAGCCTGGGAGCAGAGCGGCTGAAGGCTCTGCCCCCCATGGTGATGAGACGGGCAGAGGGGACAGAGAGCTGGAGAGAGGAGGAGGAGCGGAGGGAGCGAGAGGGAATGGAGATGTGGAGGAGGTCAGAGATGTAAGGTGGGGCCAGGTTATGGATAGCTTTGAAGGTGGTGAGGAGGATTTTGAAGTGGATTCTCTGTTTTATGGGAAGCCAGTGTAGTTCTTGGAGGATGGGGGTGATGTGGTGGAAAGATGGGGTCCTGGTGATGATGCGGGCTGCGGAGTTTTGGAGAAGCTGCAGTTTCTGGAGGGATTTGTTGGGGAGACCATAGAGGAGGGAGTTACAGTAATCAATCCGGGAGGTGACAAGACTGTGAACAAGTATGGCAGAAGTGTGAGGAGTGAGAGAGGGACGGAGACGAGAGATATTGCGGAGGTGAAAGTAGGCAGAGCGGGTGATGTTATTGATGTGGGAGTGGAAAGAAAGTGTGCTGTCGAGGATGACACCCAGACTCTTGACCTGAGGGGAAGGAAGGACAGTGGAATCATGGATGGAGATGGAGAAGCTGTTGGATTTGGAGATAGTAGATGGGGTGCCTACTAGGAGGACTTCAGTTTTTGAACTGTTAAGTTGGAGAAAGTTGGAGGAGAACCAGGAATGAATTTCCTGTAGACAGAGGGTAAGAGAGGTTGGAGGGAGAGATGAGGAAGGTTTGGTGGAGATGTAGAGCTGGGTGTCATCTGCGTAACAGTGAAAGTAAATATTGTGTTTACGGAACAGAAGACCAAGGGGGAGAATATAGATGATGAAGAGAAGGGGACCTAGGACAGAGCCTTGGGGAACACCAGCAGAGACAGGGAGAGTGTTGGATTTGTAGGATTTGAGATGAATGAATTGACTGTATGTACTGTACTCTTACTGACTTTATGAGGATACATTTTATCGCACAGGGAGGAAAAGTTTCATTACAGGCATTTTCAGTCTGTCATTGTGATGAACAGGGTACCAAGAAAGCAAGTCATGAGTGATTTTTGTCTGTTATTATTTATATTTTGTCATTCTATTTTTACTGCATGCGTGCAGCAGGTGGTTACATGACAAAAAACAAAATCACACTCTCACTATAAAGTCATTTTCCTTTTTTACAGATGTAAAATAGGAGCTTATTTGGATTTCCTCCTTTTAAACTTATTGGTGAAGTAATAGTGCAATGAAACAGCACAATATTCAGTGCTTTTATGCATCTATCATATGTGTCTCTGCATGTTTCCACTGCCTCTCTCCTAGTTCTCCATGATTTTTAAACTTTGTGGTTAAGTAACAGAAGATGAAAGTTGCAAATGTAACTATGGTTCTATAAATCCCAGATGCGCACCAGAGGGCAGTGATGAAAGAAGTGAACTGGGACCAATCTCTTCATTGATCAGGAAAACTAGATTACAAGGAGGAACCCCCCAACACAACGTGGGAGAAGATGTAAACTGTAAACAGGCAGGCCCCACTGAGCAGGAATCAAACCTGGGACCTTCTTGCTTGCTTGTTCAACCACTGTGCTCTGGTGATCACCAATACCAGCCAAAAGCAAGAGTAACTTTAATCAAGCATTCTGTGGATGAAGCATTCGATATACTGTATTTTACACCAGAAAATAGGACATTCCAAATGGTAGGACCTAATTCTTTATTCAGCAATTTCTGGGACAGGTTTAAGCCACACAACCTCTAAAGCAACAATAATAAGAAATGTTAAATGTGTAAATGATACGGTATTGAGTGAAAGCCCAGCCTCCAGCCTTTCTATCCTCCACACGCTCAGATTTATGATGCTGTGGACGTGCTGAGCCCAGTCAGATCAAAGCCTGATCACCCCTGACCATAATAAGCCCTCTGCTGTTTTAGACACTCTGCACTCGAATAATCTGACCCAAACACAGCTGCATTTCCAATAACATTTCTGGAGAGCTATTCAAAACGTTTGACTCTAAATGGCACTTTAATGGTTTGGGTTTGTTAATTCTCACTTGTACGTTTCTGTCAACACTTTTACATCAGCGTTGTGGCACTTTAGGTTCAGTAAATTACGACTGTGGTAAGAATGTGCAGTTAATTACTACGGAAAATACATCAGCAGTCAATTTGAGTACTTTTAATCATAACCTTGGGTAGTTTATATACGATAACTTCAAAGAATATATGTGTCTAGGAAATACACAAAAGCCTAAAGGGCTGTGGGGAAAAAATGACAAGTTTAAAACAGTTGACATCTAAAACTCTATTTCAATACCATGATGACAATAAAGTTTTTCCTCAGTGGTCCATGAGTGTCTAGTTTCGATACTAGTTTTAGTATCGAAACATAAAGGTCCTCACATCACAAAGTGGAACAGGGTGTTTTCCATTTGAAAGAAGAACTCAGAAGGATTTGTGTGTTAAACATGTGTGAATAATATGAGCTCTTTTCATCACTTCTCTACCTGTTATAGCTTTGAATGATCTATCACCATGGAAACAAGCAGCTGACGCCACAAGGCCGAGTTACAGGTCAGGTTTGTGGGGAGGCGAGACTGCTTAATGTTGTGTTGAGCTATTAACCACGTGAAATACAATGCTTGATAAATATGTTTAAAGCCATACATGGAACATTTCAGGCAATGCAGTACATCTCCATGGATACAACCAATTGTGATATATCTTCTACCTGAAAAGTTACAGTGCACGTTTAAGTAATTTTGTTGTTTTATGCGTTTGTCACATTGTATTTGATGATTTTACAGATCATTAAGTTTTATTATTCGTATTATGGGCCTATTGTTGGGCCATGGGTGGAGTACACACTGGATAATAGCCATTTAGTCACAGTTGTCTCTATAATATTTGAGTGAAACCAGATTTTGTTTTCCTGTGTACATTTCCTGTGTACATCCTGCTTTAAAGTCCATTGTGTAACTTTTCTGGTGGAGGGTCCGTCAAATGCTTTTCTTCATGGAGATGTTATTGCTTTGTCTGGAATGTGTCATGGTATGGTATTAAACCTTTCTATTTTCATGGAGACCAAACCAGACCAAGTTACAGGTCAGATCTGTGGAGAGGCAACCCCGCTCAGTCAGAATGTCTGTTTTTCTAGGTATTTTTGAGCTAGAAATCCACCTGTAATTAAAAAAAAGTAAGGTAGAGCTGTTTAATGTCATACTGTGGAACATTCCAGGCAGAGCAATGACATCTCCATAGAAACACAACAAGTGACCATTATAATAGTATCCTTCAAAAACTGGAGTGGTTTATTCCAGTTGTGTCTCAGTAATCCTTCATATGTAGACTGCTTCACTGCTCTAGGCTACACTGGTGCGTCGTAATCCATGTAGTTCCTCTGTGTTTTAAAAGTCTATACAACTTCACCAGATATCTATATTCTAGAGTACCCAAATTACCCTCTCAAATTGCAGTTTAGCTATTTTGACCAAGCCCCAGGGTTTGGACATGGCTGCCAGTTAGAATGAATGGGCCGAGCTCCGTGGCGCCCTGTCATTGCCCAGTTTGGAACCTTACCCGATTTGCCCGAGCCTGTTTTGCTCAGATGATAACTTTGCTAGAATAAAAATATGTATGTCATGTTTTGTTAGAGGTGCCTTGTGTAACTTTTTGGTTAGGGGTCCGTCACCTGCTTGTTTTCAATGGATGTGCCTGGAATGTTCCACAGTATGACATTAAACAGCTCTACTTTACATTTATTCAATCGCAGGTGTATAGCTCAAAAATACCTACTAAAACAAGCATTCTGACTGTGAGCGGGGTCGCCTCTCCACAGATCTGACATGAATCTTGTTTTGATTACCCGATTTGGCACCGCTTTTCAAACTGAGCATGCTCGGATATGGCACGAGCGCTGATGTTGCTATAGTAACCATACTTAGGACCAATGTCATTTTTGAGATTTGTTCAGTCAAATGTACTCTGGGAATATAAACTGTTTCACTTGCCCAAAGTCTGTGAAAATAAATGCTGGAAAACAGAGAAGAGTGGACTAAAGTCTGACTTAACTTTTCAAATGTGATCTCTTTCATTTCTATTTCTAAGAATAAACTTGTCAAACTTTCTTATGAATACATTAAAGGTCCTATACTACGCAATATTGACTCTTGTGAGTTTTAAGCCATGTTATAATGTTGTTACTTCATCAAAAACAGACCTGGTGTTTTGTTTCATTCACACATGTTTGAGTAACCCTTTATTATTAGTCTGTCCACATCTCCAAAGCTCAAAATGCTCTGTTCCACCTTGTGATGTCATGAAACGGTAGTTTTTAAGTTCTCAGCAACCTTTTATCTTTAGTTCAGCAGAGATTCAGCAGTTCCAGGGTTGAAATGATCCAAATGATTCTATTGAAGCTGTATGGGAAACTCAGACTAAATATGCAGGGTTTGTGTGTTAAACATGTGTGGATGAAAAACAAAAACAAAAAAAAACAAAAAACACGCTATAACATAGATCGGAAAATGGCGAAACATGGGCCCTTTAAGCGGAGCAATAAATGTGGCTACAGGGTCAGAACATATAATAAAAACGCTTAAAAGAGTTAAAAGGGTTAAATTACAAAAGGTGGCAAATTGAATAATGATGTACCCATTTAACCTTTAGCTTTTTGGTTTGTTTGCGCTAACCAATCTGTGTTTTGATGTTTTTAACTGGTCAAAAATACCTTAAAAAACCTGCATTCTACTGTGACTCGGCTCGTCTCTCCACAGACAAAGTAATATAATGATCTTAAACCGTACACTTTTGCGTTACTGACTTGTATACTCTGGCGTTGTACTTCCTCTCCCCTGGGAAACCGAACATGCCACAGATCACACGGCTGTTGTGTCGAGTCCACTCGGCGTCGCAGATCTGCTTCCAGCGCCCGCCGTCCTTGACCTCCACGTAACCCTCGGTAACGGGCACCCTCTTCCTGTAGGACGACAGGATGGCACGGATACGCACGTCCTCCACCTGGATGTCAAGGCTCTGCGGAGAATACACAGAACTTTACTTTATTTAAACTGGGACTTAAAGGGCGTTCGCTGATTCTCAATATTTTACTTTATTTGGTTAAATAAAACCTGCTGTAAATACAATGATAGTTTTCCACCAATCAAGAAGCAATTTGTGAAGAAAAGTTAAAAAATATGTTGAAAATTACAGGAAGTAAAGAGTTCTATTTTAGAGAATTCCATAAGAATTCTGTTCTACACAAGGAAATCAAATTTTAAACCTAAAAAAATGGCCAAATTGAGAAAAGAAAATTTTAATCTTTAGTAAAATCTTAAATAAATGCATGTGTTTTTTTGTGAAATGAGTAGTAGTAGAGTCATAGGCAGTTAACTACCTAAACTCCGCCCACAACCACATTTCAAACAGAAAAATAGAACAGAATAATGAGTTCACATGGTCCTCATTTCTACCTTTCTCCCACACAAATCCAATGCATTTACTTCGGGCTATAGCGCTTATAGAAGAAAAGAACAACAAACTTACTTTTGAAACACAGACTCTTATGTGCACTGTGAGTTTTGCAAATGTAACCTTCAGACTCCACGAGGAAACTCTACTCTTCAACAAAACCCCAAATTCCTGCCCTTTTCACAAAATGTCAACAGTTCAGTGTGAATTACAAACAGATGCTACGAAAGAGTTCGCTTCAGCGTCTGCAGCTCACATACGGCTAATGCTGTATGAGGCCAGTGTTGAAGGAAGGGCCCCGTCTCATTTCCACAGCTCAAACCATGGACGCTTTCTACAGCCTCCCTCAGCTTGGACAAAAATATTCAACAACCGCTTTAATATCAGCTTTTTCAAGGCTTTGTGGGTAATAAGGGATTTCTCTTGTGGTAAACTCTGGGCTAACATAAATAAGCATGAAATGGATGATTCAATGAAGCAACTACTGCAGATTTAGAGTAAATTAAACAGCAGGCCATGTACTAGTGTATGAGTTAAGACTTCAGACTAAAAGCAAAGGTGCTAGAGACAAACTGTAACCATGACTAGAAGTAAATTCTAGTAGCGCCTATTTCTGTAGAAAAAACTATACAAAACGAGGGGGAGAATATGGTACAGTGCATCAAAATACAGCTTTAGTTTGAATTACAGTGAAACACACGGTAACTGCTTATGAAACTTGTGAAAGTCTAATGGCCTCTATTCACGCTTACGTCACAAAACCAGAAGACGTTTGGAAACATGCGGATGACGACTTCCTTTGGGCTCTGTTGGCGATAGTAACTCTTGAGAAAATGGCCCGGTTTTCTTCATCTAGATGTCATTGTATTCTTTTTTTTTTCCTTTTATAAATTGCCTTTTCATTAGTGCATTAGAATTTGTCTAACTTAATTAAAAAAGTGTTCCATTATGTTCGGCAGATCAACAGTTCCAACCAGCTGTCTGTAAGTGACACGATTAGAGTCACGTCCTCCATGGAAAGCTTTGGCAGGTTGTGAAGACGCTGCTGCTGAATCCACGGTTTTATCACATGCCCAGAGTCGGTAACTACACCGGAAGTCGCCATCCGCATGTTTCCAAACGTCTTCTGGTAAGCGTGAATAGAGTGAATCGGTATGCTTGGTTATTCAGCTATTAGTTAGTTATAATGTGAATTTAAAAATCATTCTAATAATAAAGGACACTACTTTTTTAATTGCAATATAATTAATTGTTGAGTACTTGTAAAAGTTGGGTAGACCTAAAATAACTAATACTATACTCAATACTAAAAGTACCATAGTAACAGTATCAGATAGTATCAACTACTCTTTGGAATCCGAGTGTTTGGTTTGATAGGCCTGGCAAATTTAGCCTACATGAAGAGCAAATACCCAGAAAATAACTTATGAATATGAAAAAATGAAAAAATTATTCCATGATTATGAATTTAACACTTAATACAGCAGTTGGATCCATTTAAAAACACATATGGTATACTTTGTGGGGACGCTTTTGTTTTGAAATGACTAAATGCTCCAAATGAGTTCTGGGACCTTCGAATAAGTGCCCAAGAAGGATTTGAAGGACTTTGCACAACCACCTCATGTGTTCCATCGTGCAAGGTTCAGCTGGAGCTTCACAGATGGTCCAGTGTGCTCTGTCATTATCCACTCAAAACACATTTTAATAATCAGGGCAGAGGTTTTATAATCACCGGGATGTCTGTCTGCAGGGACAGGACTACAAATCAGCCTCTGCCCTCTCATGTACTTTTTAAAAACCAAACTGACCACATAAATGACTTCATACTGGCTGTAAATGTAGAGAGATGTAGGTCTGCTGGTTTGAAAGAAGGTATCAAAGTACATGGAAACAGTGAGTTGAAGGAACAGCAAAGGGTCAAGTAAGGACATCAAGAATTTGATAAAATAATACAAATGTCATTAAAAAAGAGCAGTTTTTCTCACAATAAAAACACCTTAGACCTACACCTTGACCAGCTACATTAAAAATAATAAATAAATCAATAAAGCAACTTGTTGTGCAGCATTGTCAGACATACAGTAGACATACAATACAATTCAATAATACACTTAACCACAGCTTAAGTTCATGCTCAACAATGCAGACATACATTCCCTTAAAATAGGCAAAAAAGAACTGTAACCACATTTCACCATAAGTGATCCGAGCTATAAGAGAGCATTCATCCTACAATAGTTATGGCTTCAGAAATTAAGGAAGTCCAAGCTCTCTGAGTTCTGATCCGGGGCATTCTCAGGCGTCGCCCAGAAGGAAGGAGGTTAAACTCCTCAAAAAGCGGGTGATCAGGGCTCTCCATTATTTGCTGGGCCTTTCAAATCACTCTTCTGTTGTAGATGTCCTGCAGCAGCCTACAATTTTAACTGCCACTTTGACCAACCGAGCCAGACGATTTCTACTAGTCACAGAGAGGGCACCGAACCAACAGACAATATAAAATGCAAGAATAGATTCAATAAAACTCTGATAAAAAGGGTCATAAGAACATTACTGACATTAAAAGAATTCATTCAAGTCTTTGCTACACGTTCTTGCAGATGGCATCAGTGTTTGGTTCAAAGCGTAGGGCACTGTCAATAATTGTCCCCAGGTATTAATATTCAGAGACAAACTCAACTTCATGCACTTATTTGTCAACTAAACAGACTACAATGCATTTCAAACTATAAAATTGACTGTAGCAATAAATGCAAAGGTAAATGTAAATGTAAAAACAAAAAAACATTAACTTATGGATTATAAAGAAATCTGCAATGTCCCCATTTAGAGCTGTGCAATTTAAAGTAGTAGTATGTAACCTTTTAGCCCAACAATAAACTAAAAATATATCACGTTTTTTCATTATGTGTGTTTATTGCACTGAAAAACAAAGAAAAACATACATTCTTATTGTAAGAGGGCTTGCATCTCCACAAACCTGGTTCTTATTGTTCCTTTGGCTATAATATTCCACAGTATGGCATAAAACGTATATATCTCCATGGAGAATGTTCCGAAGTATGGTTTTAACTTTCTATTTCCATGGAGTCATACTAGGGAGGAGACAAGATACGAGATTGGGTCCTCAAGAACGAGAAAAGACAAGATTTTAACATAATTCCTAATATACTGTATAAATTTCACAATTCACTTTCCAATTTTGGCCTCATAATCTTTTATTTATTTGATTTCATATTTTTGTTTCTGTTTTAGCACTGCTTTTTGGGACTGTAACAGCAACACGTACCCCTTTTTTGTCCAATCCACACTTGGAAAAAGATCTCACGAGATTTTGTGGCACGAGATTTTGTATTATCCCTAAATCATACAGTTGACTTTTCACCTCCAGAAAGTTACATACTATCACTTTAATTTAACTGGGACTGAATAGAGGTTCTGTGTCAGCCAATCTTCTGTCAGAATGTTCAGAATTTACAGCAAAAAAGGAAAAAAATAACTCCACCCTTACCCCATTTGTAGCATAAAGTACATGAAGACAGCAGTGGTGGAAGGTAAGTACAAAAGTAAAAGGATAATACTTAGGTATCTGTACTTTACTTCAGTTTTACAGTGGACACTTTTTACTTTTACTTCACTACTAGGGATGGGACGAGGTACAATTTGTACGAGACGAGACGTGTCTAGATTCAGTCCACGAGATTGAGACAAGATGAGATTTTGATATAATTTTTGTTCAATAAATTGTGGCATTCAGTTAATAATTTTTGCTTTTGCTGTCATTGTAGCAGTGTTTTTTTTAATTATTTTTTGGTATCACAGCTTCTCAAGAGGAGTTACTCAGCAAAGTGAACCCCTTTTTCATCCAAGGCAAACGTAAAAATGTAAGGGAAAAATCTCACGAGATAGTTTTCCTCATGCGTGCACACTCTTGTGGAAATTTTGTCTTTTGTGGCACAAGATCTTGTCCCATCCCTATTCACTACATCTGAGAGCATGTATCATGTATGTACTTTCTACTCCACTACATTTTTGATCTGGTCTGAACTTTTCTTTATGGTTTGAGACCTGCTGAAATGACACAGTAAAGCAAATACACAAAAGCAGCTAGAAAAATCTATTGAATCACTTAATATCAGCTCAGTTCTTTTTCAAAACCACTACATTTCATCCTTTAATTGTTCTTAAAATCTCTGCCAAATACTTTGACTTTTTACTCTTAAAGTACATTTTTAAACAGGTACTTTAATACTTTTACTTAAGTAAGGAAGACAGTAGAGTGGCTCCATTACATAACCATGCACATGGCTCTAATATTCTTGACGAACTTCCTGTTTATGGTTCAGATCGGACTCACGTGTGCCTGTATAAATCGCCAGGCCACATTTCACAAAGTGTTAGACGACTGAACACAGAAGGGCCCTTGCATGTTTACAGTGGTGTTCTAATAAAGAAATACTGGGGGGCCGCCAAGTGTGCCGTGGGGCAGGATTATGAAAATGTGGCTCCCGTTCTGTACCCAAGACCAAAGAGAATCATGCACAGTTAGGGATGGGTCAATATCGTGATAAAAAGTGAACGCAATAATCGTTTATGGGACATTTTATATAATCGTGATAATCTGCAACAAAGATAATACCCCAACAGAGCCAGAAGCTACATCGACGAGGTGGACATCCAGGCTTCAGATGTTCCTACCACAGCAGAAAAAAACAGAAATCAGAATGTAGATGGTGTGGATGCATGGGATAACAATGACCCATCTGACAAATACTTCCATTTTCTGTGATTATGAGGATGAGCGTTTGCAAGGGAGGAAGACCAGGACCAAGGTGAAGAACGTGACCGCAGTTTACACCAAACCCAAGAACAAAAAGTGGAATTGGTAGTGGTAAAGTGGTACTCAGAACGCTAGCGGTTTGATCTGCTGAAGAGCAAATAAAAAAATGAGCATCATATGAGATTCAAGTGGAATTATTTAAGGGTTTTACGGTACTTTATATCCTGAAATACTGAAAATGTTTAGAGTTTTTGTCACTGTTTTCATCAGAAGTTGTAAGTTTTTATTTTGTATGGTTTCATTTTTTACACCAGATTTTTGACAGTCTCTAAAACTGCAATAAAACACATGACCGTCATAATAAAAATGTACAAAAATATGAAATTATTGCAGTATTAGCATTATTACAATGGGCGACAGTAGCTCAGTTGGTAGTTTCTCCACTGATCCAAAGGTTGGCGGTTCAAATCCCGTTTTCGTTACAAAAAAATAATTGGTTGAGACAGATCCACCAGTGTTTGCATACCCTGGTGTATGAATGTGTGTGTGAATGGGTGAGTGGCTTCTTGGTGTAAAGTGCTTTGAGCCTGGAAGGGGGAAAAGCGCTATATAAAAATTCAACCATTAACCATTTACTATGTTACCACACACAACCTCCTTAATGAGAGGGGGGAGACAGGTTAACCACTCTGCCACGGTAACGCAGGGGATGTTGTAATGCTCATTGTAAGTCTCTGCGTGTAGCTTGTTCCAGGAAACGCTAGAGCAGGTTCCACATGTTCGATCCATCAGAGGAATAAGAACACGGCAGAGAGGGGCCCTGCATGGTGAGGTATGCAGCCCACGCAAGCTAGGGCCCCACGGAGCTTATGTTAACTGATGAGTACATACCCGACATACCCAGTTATTAATAAGTACTGAAACCGGTATTGAAACTCAACTGAACACGATCGATAAAATCACATAAAACAGGACAAAGTTGAATTAGTTAAAGCCACAGTATGTAACAGATAAAACAGACTGAAATAAAAGCATGTTTCCTTACTTTGAGCAGGAATCTCCACAACCCTGAGTGTTATGTAACTTGCGCAAGACCATATGATTAACAAAGCGTTCTTACTGTGTGTTGAAAATGACATTATGTTGTTTTAAAAAGGCGCTGTAGTAATAAAATCTAGTTCAAAATCTTAGTATAATGCAACACAAGAGAATCCAAGCTTTCAAATATTGGCGTCATCAACTAAATTTAGACAACTCTTTTATAACTCTTTCTTTTAATGACTATAGTGTTTCATATCAGGTTTGTGAAGTTGTAGTGTATCGTTTAGTATCCTGCTTTTGTAAATTCGTGAAAAATGGCCGTGCAGGAGCATGGGTGACGTACGGTTGTGGGCTCAGATTTGGATAGGATCAGAGTGCCAACTGTAAGAAGAGTCCAAATAGGGCCCAGAGGAGATTGTGACATATAAAACCTCCGCAGGCCTATTTCTAATGACAGAACAACATTACAACATGGTAAAAAGCTCCAAAAAGTCAAAAGTAAGTCACTCTAAAAAATTATGTAATATGGTAGAACACAGGGAAAAATATGCAAACTCTGCACATAAAGACGCACCCAGACAGTCAGTACTATCACCAATTTTAAAAAGCTTTTCTCTATAATATATTAAAAATGTTATTGGTGACAAAAGTCATAGCTGTGTGTTTTTATGCATATTGTGGAAGTACTGGTAATGTGCATGTAAATATTATAAATGCACGGTAATATAATGCCTGTTTTTGAGCTATAAAACCACCTGTGATTGAATAAATATAAGGTAGAGCTGTTTAATGTCATACTGTGGAACATTCGTAGAACACAGAGTAATGGCATATCCACAGAAACAAGCAGGTGATGGATCCCCTGCCAAGAAGTTATACGTTTAAACACATTTTTTCAGTACTGGGTAGTGTAAGTGTTTCCAGCAACGGGAGTCATCTGGTCAAATACTGAGCTGCCATGACTAATAGGAGTAAATGAGGTGCAGCAGAGGAAAGTGCCAAACAAGCGTGACTCTCTTAAATCAAGGAATTCCCAAAAGAGTGGATTTACAGTTTAAAATGCATGTACTTCTTGCAACATGCACATACAAATAAGACATCTACAGTCGCAGAGAGGGTCAAAAGAAGGAATGAGTCTAAAAAAAAAAACTAATGAAATCCACTTTTCCCCCTTCAAGGCACTCGCCAACCTGTGGGTCAGACCACTCAACCGATGATGTTTAAGCCGAGAGTGGGATTCGAACCACCAACCTTCGGATCAGAGGGCAAACGCTCTTACCAACTGAGCGACTGTTGCATGATGTACTGCAGGAAGGTGTAACCTGACTGCTTTCCTTTTATTTTATTTATTTATTGTATTTATTCACTTATTTCATTATTTTTCTTAATTTTATTTAAATGATTGGTCCATTAATATTTCTTAATATTATTATCATTATCATTAGTATTAATTTTTCTTTTCATATACTCTTACTTTGTTATTAATCATGTGTGGAAAATTACGCATATATACAGTGGCATATGTGAAAAAAGTACTTAATAATTGCAAATTTAGAAAAATAAGAATGAACGAGTGTATGATTTGAATACCTCGAGTGAGATGTTTTCTGGATATGTGTTATGTCATAAGTGTTTAACAATGTTCTGATCTTTCTTTAGCAGAGACATTCCTGGAGTTGTGTTTTATTTAGATATTCCTGCATGTTTAGTCTGTCACCGTCTCCAACGCAGCCATAATTGCTTTGATTCGGACAGATGATAAGTGTCCCTGATTGGCTAATCCACCCCGCACCCATCTGAACTCACCGGCAGTGACCATACACCAGACTCACATCTTAGCTAAGTATTGAAGAACCTTGAATTCTGGATCCCAAGCAAATCCATACCCCTTCATCAGACTTTTGATCATTTCGACTCTAAACTGGCACCATGATGCACCACAACTTCTAAACTAACAGCTATTGTTTTTGGCCTATTTTGAACTGCTTCACTCCTCAATACTGCCCAGAGTAAAAGTGTTTATGTAGCCTACTGTACTAAAGCATTTCTGAAAAGTCCACATAGAAGCAGAGGCTGCACGGGCCAAGACAAACAAAGTGAACAGAGGAAACATGTGGTTTTAATAGACTCCAATCTGCCAGCCCTCTGAGATACATACAACACTACAGAGGTCCAGAGATTCAGACGAGATAGTTAGAAAAGTGCCGTTTGAGGGGCCGTTGAGTGGGACGACACCAAAAGTGAAAAATTGTTGGAGAAAATGCAGGCAAAATTATATCTACAAGATTGACACATTTTATTAGGAATAAAAATACCTCAGACGCTAAGCAGGTCCGGGTCTGGTTTGTACTTGGATGGGAGACCACGGGAATACCAGGTGCCACAGTGGGGCAGTAGTGGTTAAACTGTTATTGTGTCCTTAGGCAAGACACTTCACCCACATTCCCTAGTATGAATGCAGTGTGTGTGAGTGTTGGCAGTCTTCCTTAGGTCTCACTTGGTCCAACAATGCACCAAACTGTAAAACGACTTCCGAGCTCCAAGACGAATTATTTTAACAATTTACATACATAATACACACATTATTTTAAACAACAAATTTTGCACACAAGAAGAGGGGGTATAAAAAGAATAATAATTTTGTTTTGAACATACAAAATTAAAATACTGATAAAAAATATCAACTCTTAACATGTGCTATACGTCACCAATGTCCACATTTCTCTACTCATGCTTTTATTTTGAAGTCGATTGCCCTGCGGTGCTTTTATTTCACATTCTAAGTCTGGTCTGGTGTTCCAGCTCGAACCCCAGTCTGGCAGTTTGCTGAATTAGCCCCACGCGCCGTATAATTATGGCGCTCTTTTAAAAATGACCTAATGCTACACACCATATAAACGCATTCATTTCCATGCATTCACTGTGGCTCAGACATCTGCTTCCATTTCGCCGTCTCGTAAAGTTAAAGTAAGGAAACAACATCCTCTTAATTTGCTAAGTACTAATTGTACAATGTCTGTAATTTGTCAAAAATGTCCTGCTCAAAGGCAAAAGTGGCTATTAATTAGATGGAGTTTGATTCCTCTGTGTGGTTTTATATGCAGTACAAAAACATACCTGGGTGTTATACGGATTTGGGGAGAATAAATACAATCAGACATTTGTTAAATTAGTTAAAGATGCACCGTGCAACTTTTCTAGTGGACAGTTTGATATTGCTTTGCTCAGAATGTCCCACAGTATGTCTTTAAACTTGTCTATCTTGCATTGGTGTTTTCATCGCTCAGAAATACAGTTAAAAAAATGGATTCTTGCTGTGTGCGAGGTTGCCTCTCCAGAGATCCGAACTGTAACTTGTCATGCTCGTCTCCATGGAGTTAGATAAGTTTAATGTCATATTTTGAAACATTTCAAGCAAAGCAATAACATCTTAAAAGATTCATAGTGCACCTTTAAAGAGTATTGTTCTATTCATGTTGTTTTTTTAATGTTGCACAATCTTATGCAAAATCGAGCTTTCTATCATCTTATAACGTTCACTCATCAAAAACATGTTGGAAGATGTTTTAGATTCCATCCATGCATGTTTGAGTAATTCAGTGATCTCTCCCAGACCCTATTCAAACCCTCCTTACGGTAGCTGTAAGATTCAACCCAATGCTTAAGCCCACAAGCCCACGCGACAATTCTCCTGAAATATATTAAAGAATGGATCAAAATAATATACTACAGCTTCACAAACCTGACGCGATGTGCAGTAGTTTCATCTAAATATGTTATGAGTTAGCAGTTAACACCCCATAGAAATGTAATTCGCCTTTTTTTTTTAAATTGTCATATGCTCTCTGAATAACAGAAGCTTTTCAAATGAACGCTGCTTTGTACTTATGGGTCAGTCTTAAAGGTACACTGTGTAACTTTTTGATAGTCGGTCCTTCACCTTCTTGTTTCCATGGATATGTCATTGCTCTGCTTAGAATGTTCCACAGTATGACAATAAAAAGCTCTACTTTACATATAATCAATTACAGGTGGTTTTATTGTTATTTATTTCAAAAATACTTAGAAAAACAGACATTCTGACTGTGAGCAGAGTCGCCTCTCCACAGATCTGACCTGTAACTTAGTCTGGTTTGGTCTCCATGAAGATAGAAAGGTTTAATTTAGCATTTGACGGACCCTCTACCAGAAAATGCACCTTTAATATGAGGTGTTCAAGTTATAGAATTGAAATCGTTGCCTAGGAAATGTTTTGCCATTGCAGATTGTGAACTAAAGCACAATATAATCTAGAATCCAGAATCTACAATCAAAATCTAGAGTGAATTTTCCAATGCAGTGTAATAAGGAAACTGGTGATTATATTTTAAACAGCCAATGCTACAGGAAAGTCATAACACTGGAACTGTAGACATCACATAACCCACTTTTACTGCATATGAAAGATAAAAGTATATTTCCATTATAGAAAGAAAACACAATACACAATGAAGTACAAAAGCACAGCTGTATACAATGTGACACTTTAAGTCTTTTGTCCTGCCACATGTGGAAGAGATTAGCCACAATCCACAGGGACTTTTTTCAAACCATACGAAGACTATTTGAAACGTGAAAAACAATGAATTTTATTACAATCTGTTAGAATCTGTTTTACAATATGCAACACGTTTAAATATGAAAATCAGACTCCTCTAGGCCAAGTAAGAGTCAGGTTTGTGGAGATGCAAGCCTGCTCACTGTAAGGACCCATGTTTTGTATGTTTTTCAGTGCAATAAAAACATCAAAATGGAAAAAAAAAAGAAAAACGCTTTCACTGCAGTCTATTTTTCGCTAAAAAGTTGCATAGTGAGGCTTTAAATAATGAACTGAAGTTTACCATAACAACATTTCATTTCACAAGATTGGGTCAAAACATTCTTCTGTTGGGAATAACGCTTCACCCATCTTTTGTTGATTTGTAATTGTGGGATTGCTAACTGACGGCACAGATAACCATGTTACTGTTTGTTGTTCTGAAATGAAAGTGAAACGTCTTAAAATGTTTGATTAGTTTCAGTTTTGTTTTCTGACGCTTGAAGTACCCCCTCCCTTTGCTGTCTGCGCTAAGTCACTCCCCCTTCAGAGCGCGATCACATTACACTAGGTCTGCATTCCGCTAATGAAACTACTTCAAACTGCAACAGTTTTTTTATTTATTTATTCATTTATTGTTTATTTGAATACGGACAGATACACAAACGTAGATTAACAATTCAGGAATTTGATGCCGGGATCACAGTATTTATGTTGGTGTTAAACAGTGTTAAAACTGTTCACTAAAAAGCGGTGTGAAGTTGTAGTGTATTGTTTTGTATTCTGCTCTATCCTGTGGGCTATATTTATGAAAATGGGAGTGGGGATTTTTGTCGGCTTATGGAAGAAATGTACAGAATTGCACTGCAAGGAGGATTTGAAAAGGGCCCGGGAGAGATCACTAGATTCCTCAAACATGCATGGATGACATCAACCACTTCAGACGTGTTTTCGATGAGGGAACGTTCTCCACCTTATTCCGCCCACTTTTGTCTCTAAATGATCCTAAACGGCGCTTTTCGGGTTAAATGGAGATCCCATTCCTGTCAATCGAGAATTTGCAAAACGTTTTGCATCTTAAATATGACATAAAGTCGGTTCATCTGTGTAAAATGTTCAATGTTCATGTGACCAACAAGTCAACACTGCACCGATTCTCTGGGGGGCTTTAAAACGGCTTTACAGTCCGTATTGAATTTATTTACTGTGAGATTGTCGGAATGATGATAGCGGCGCACACGGCAACTTCCAGAATAAGAAACCCTCAAAAAGTCAATTTTGCTTGCTTTGTGTGTCAAGAAAAGCTCGTCATTTGATAAAAGACATTATTAATATCACTATTTTTTTTTACAGCACTTCCTGTATAAGTCAAGTTTCTACACTGAGGCGTCATCTGCTAACGTTCCTCTGTGGCAATGTTCTTTCTGTACATCCAACGGTCCTGGGTCATGTGCTGTAAACCTATGGGGAACTGACATGCACTTTCTCAGTCAACAAAACCACGAAATATTCAACCATTCGACCTCAAGAGGAAAAAATTACCCCGGAGAAGGATGGTGGGGTTTCATTATAGCTAGTGGAAAAACTGGAACATGAGTCAGCGATGAAGTCAACGCATAGAATACCAGTAGTTGTTGAAATCGGAAGCGTGACTAATCATAAAATGAGTATAATTGTACAAATGTTATTGGAAAAGCATTGGAAAACTGTGAAACATACTTTGGCTACTACTGCGTTATTTAGCCGCTAAGTGCTAAGCTATGTCAACAAGTAGCTGTTACTTTCTATGTTTAGTTTAGTTACTACTATTACTTAAGTAAAAGTACAGATACAAGGGCAAAAAGGTATTCACGTAAAAGTTAAAGTATGACATGAAAAAATCTAAAGTAAAAGTATTAAAAATTTACTTTTTTAAGAACAATTATCAGAATGAAATGTAGTGATTTTGAAAAAGAATTTAGTTGATTTTAAGGGATTCAACTGATTTCTTATTTTTTTCTAGCCGTTTTTCTGTTTTTATGTATTGTGTTGCTCAAAGTTGGGATGGAAACTCAAATTAAATGTTATTTAAAAAAAACAAAAAAACAAAAAAAACATTTTAGCAGGTCTCACACGATAAAGAAAAGTACTTTTTACTTTTCAGTCCAGATTTAAAATGTAGTGGAGTAGAAAATACAGATACCTGCTCTCAAACGTAGTGAAGTAAAAGTAAAAATTATCCACTGTAAAATTGACTTAAGTAAAGTACATATACCTAAAATTTGTACTTTAAGTATTGTACTTTTACTTTTGTACTTCATTACCTTCCACCACTGCTGACAGCCAATTTCCAAGTTGTGTCAAATAGCCGTCTGTGTTTTTCATAAACACATTTAAGAGAAACAACTGCAGACTGTATACAGCTCTGTCCGGACGGAGTAAATGAAGCATGGAAACAGACCCAGGGAAACTGCACATTATAGAAACCTCAGAATGACCTCATGTTCCACCATTTTTGTTTGGTTGCAAAGAAAACGTGTAGGTTACAATACAGTTATTAAGAATATTATAGGTAAGGTTAGGGTGCTTTGCTTTATGGTCATTTTCAAGCTCAGTTTTCTGTATTTTAGGTAAACAAATGACAATATATGCCCGTCTTTATCACTGGCGTTTATCAGACTGGTCAAAAATAGGGACACCTGGGACATTTCTTGAATAAAACTGGGACAAATCTTGAGTTTTGGATAAGTCTGCTGGGACAGGGGACACAGGGCTCAAAACTGGGACTGTCCCAGGTAAATAAGGACAACTGGTCACCCTAGATTAAGTCTTACAACCAGATAATGGTAATATGGTTAACCATTTTAATTTACAACAAGGGTTCAACTGAGCACAGCAATCTAATCTCACCCTCAACCTTAGTCTCATTCCCATTATATCTCCATGGGGAGTTTTGCAGCATGTTTTTACATCATTTAAAAACAAAAAAAAAAAAAAAAAAGTCACCAAAAAGTAGTTTTTTAAAAACTTGTCAAACATGGTTTATATGTTAGTTCACTTAATACATTTTTCTGTATAGACTCCTGAAAATGTGATGTTTAAATCCATTTTGTATTTTTTCGTGCATTTTCAGATGATCTTAAAACGTTTTTGACAGGGTCTGCTAATGTGTGCACTGTGTCACTATGGTAACTGCTGAACATCGCACCAATAGAGGTACATTTAGAACACCCGCAGCATGATGTCACTGCAAAGTATCAGTATCGGCCACGCTGGATTCTGATGATGTAAAAATAGCAATAAAAAAGCCTATGACGAACTAAACACAAACTGAAACTGCAGCTTCAGCCTCCACATATGCTGTCAACCTGGTCTGTTTAATGGCCACAAGAAAGAGAAGGGAGAGGAGGCTGAGCGTTCACATCTGCAGCCCATATACATACAAAAACCTCTGAAATGTGTCTGCCCACAACAAAACAAACTCCGGACACACAACAGCATGTTTGTTTTCAGAACTGTAAATTCCCACAGGGCCACTGGGCTCTGAATGCAACACCTCCGCTTCAACCAAGGGGGTCAAAAGCCACGACGAAAAAAGTGTGCAAGTGACCTCCAGGTCCCTGACAGGGTTCATTTTTACAGCAGGAGTTAATTAGGAGGGACGTGTTAGTGAGTTTCTGCGTGTGTTGTGTATTATTTGTATTTTTTTATAATATAACAACAATAAGAAATGCATTATGTAACATGGCCGCCAGTGTGAGTGAATGGGCCGAGCTCAGTGGCACGTGGTATTAGTTTATCTTTATTTATAGAGTACATTTCATACAAAACAACTCAGTGCAACTCATTGAGCTGGTTTTGCTATTATTGACTAGATTCAGGGGCGGTGTAGCCACAGACCAAGTGTTCTGACCGAGTAGAGCGATCAGAGAATAGCTAGAGCGGAGCTGAAGCTAAAGATTAAAATGCTGTTTTTAAGACATCTGATTTTGAACAAGAAAAAATGTGATTCATCATCCAAAAACTGGCAAAAATCAGCACAAATTCTAATCTTTATCTGTTAGCCGGACATGAGCAGTTCTCACACTGGGCTGCAGAGGAGTTCACTGCTGCAGTACCAATGTTTAACTCACTAGTTTAACTCACAACAGGTTTGAGAGAGCAACATCCTATGCAGACTTTATGGTCACAGTGGAGGTGGCATTACTTTGCTCCAGTGTTCCACACAATGGAATTAAACTTATCTATCCCCAAACAAGATGAAGGGTTTCACAGTTGTTTATTCTTGTAATAATTGTGAATGAATGTCTCTCGTGGTAACACAAATGTGACGTCCAGTAGAGTAATGCAGACTCTGTACTGAGCCATGCCGTCACACTGCAGCCCACGGAGGGTGAGTGAGGCTGAGTCAGGTTCTTCCACATGATAAGAGCAGACCACAGAGGAGGAAGAGGAGGTGGAGGTATAGGAGGTGTTGGGCAGCTGGGATTCCCATAGAGCAACATGCGGATCTTTACAGAATGGAAAAACTGACTGAGGGCTTTGTGCTCAGCTTGAATCCAGACGTCTAGACCACTCCACACACCTACATGTCCTGCTCAGAGGCACGTAAGCAGAGCCAGGAGATAATACAGCAGATAGCCTTTGATGGGTTTTCTTCACGTTATTGTGTTTTCATTTTGTCTTAAAAACATACAAAGATTACACTGGGAAGCCAGAGTCAGATCATACTACTTTCTTTTCTCTTCCCATGTGTCCTTATATCTGTGTAATCCCTCAGTGGTCCTGTAGGTTCCATAGTGGTCCATGGGCGTATACTAGTCTATGTGCTCTTATACTTGTTCTGATACTGCCCAAAATCATTCTAAAACTATTCAGAAAAGGTTAATTTATGTGCTGTGAATGTGACTTTTTTTTAGCATTTAGATACCTGCTCAAATGAGTATCTAGTTTTAGTGCTAGTTTTAGTTTCGATACTAGTTTTAGTATCTGATTTTCAATCCTTTGGACAATCTTGGTCTTAAGTAGTAAACAAGAGAATATTTGGCTCAGATTACTTGGAGGGCTGGATCTGGCCCAGAGATTGTAAAAGGAATTGGACTGCAATACAGCAACAATAATGATGGATGAAAACTTTCTTCCAACTATGTAGCAATGATTTGATTCATATCCAAACATATTGTCTGTGTGTTGTACCAAACTGAAATAAATCGCTAAAGAAATATCGAACTATCAAACATTTGTACCCACATTTTACTTGAAAACCATTTCTCACCAGTTAGATGTATTTTTCTTTCTTCATTATTACGATTATTTGATCAAGGTGCACTGTGTAACTTTTCCGCAACCTGCTTGTCTCCATGGAAATGTTAAGTATACAGTATGCCAGTATCAACTACAGGTGTTATTTATGGCTGAAAAATATATGGAAAAAACATCCATCCTTACTGTGAGTGGGGTCGCCTCTCCACAAATCTAACCTATAATTTGGCTTGCAAGTCTCCATGGAGATTCATGAGTTTATGGCCATACTGTGGAACATTCAAGGCACATCTCCATGGAGACAAGCAGGTGACGGACCTTCTAACAGAGAAATTAAATACTTTCTGTCTACAAAAACACATTGTTACTCCAGATTTACCCCATATTGTATTTGTTACCGACTTCGAGCCTCACCCAGAGCTTACACTATTAAACTATAACATTTGCTGAACACTTAGATCTATTTAACCATGCCTGGAGGACTGCTGGATGGACCATATGATGTAGTGAGGAGGCGTGTCAGCGGGGTTGGCTCATAACATTGGAATGTGCCTGACACGTTTAGCCTAAAGATAACAGAGCGCTCCCCGTCTCTGCACTTCATTGGTTTAACCCAGAAATTGGACCGTCATGGCGGTTTTAAAGGCTTTAAACGAGACAGCACTGACAGTAATGAGTCTGACACCTCTGCTCTAACTCTGCAATTTCACTTTCCCTTCACCTACAACTGAAGGGCATTCGGATTGATGACGGGGAGATCTAAAAGCTGTAGATCTGTACAATATCCATAAATGTAAAAAAAAAACAAAAAAAAAACAAAGGGGCTATTTACTGTCTTAAATGTGAAATGGTTTGTAGCAGTAATGTAATTCTAGCCACATTCTAGCCACATTTTTATAAGCACTTTTCACACCTTTCAGAGGCCAGAGTGAAGTTTTGTCATCACAGTAATGCTAACAACAACTAGCATGCTAACACTGCACTCAAAAATTCTCTGATAATAATAACTAATGTTTTGTATTTAGATGCAGAGAGCACACAGTGGCCTAAGAGCTGCTTAAATACAATAAGTGCAAGGGTAAAACAATTGTTGCTCAACATGGAAAAAAGCGGGAACATTGTCTCATCATTCCGCCCATTCATTGAAATGCCTATAAGCTCCTCAGCCTGGTTCACAACATTTTATCCATCCGTTGTTACACAGTCGTAACTTGTGAACCATCTTGTGAACCAGCCCCTAAAGATCCAGGTATCTGACGCATGTAAAGTCACAATAAGATTTCATTGATCATTGCCGGTTCTGCTGCCAGACTACAGCAATAGCAGCCTGTTATCTTGAGGATTTGAGTGCTGTATCCGCAGTTCTCCAGCCTGCGGTGACACTCCAAACTAATACACTATCAATGTACAACTTTGTCACTAAGCCCTGTGAGGAACTGCCTTTTAAAAGTCAACATATGCTCCTGGTACTAAGTAGAATTGTATTTTTCAGAGCTATTGTACATTTGAGGCATGACCTACATTTCCCACATGGCTTTTCTAGCAAATTCAGTCATGTGAGGTCAAGAGCTCAACCAAGAACTTACCTCCACGTGATTGGCCAGAGAGTTGATGAATTTGAACCCAGGTATCCTCTTGTCGCTGCAGACCACCCCCACGTCCTCGGAGTGCTTACAGTCGGACACGCCGATGCCGTTGGAAGGGCACTGGGCCAGGGTCTTCTCCTGTCCTGTGCAGTGGAGGTTGTCGAACCAGATGGGCCCTAAAGGAACAAATGTAAACGTGAATCAAAGGAAGGTTCCACTGGAAAGAATTGCAATGGGGACTTTCCTAAAACTAGAGTAAAGTGTTTATTATAGCAATTTAAACATGTAAAAGGTTATGTCAGGAGAGTAGAGATTTGAGTCTTCTAGTGTCTGGGGATTTTCTAGTGATTTTAAAGATGTAGTATGTAACCTTTCTGGAGGAGGGTACGCCATATTTCTTGGAACGTTCCAAACTTTGGCATTATAAACTCCTCCATGGAGACAAGCAGGTCACACAACCACGCCAAGTTACAGGTCAGATCTTTTTTTCAATTAAAACATCGTAATGAATAATGCTTTACTGTGGAACACTACAATCATAGCAATAAAATCTCCATCTTTTATTATCATATTATTTCTCTGTTGGCTTGATTTAAATAAAGTCCAGTTTATATTAACAGCAGTGGCAGAGCGGTTATTGCTTCAGTCTCACAGCAACAGGGTCCAGGGTTTGATTCCCAAACAGGATGCAGAGTTTCTGTGTGGAGTTTGCATGTTCTCCTTGTGTCTGCATGGGTTTCCTCCATGAGCTCAGGTTTCCCATATCACTAAAATAGGGTGCTCACTGAGGTCAGTACTCCCCTGAAAGAGATTCCAAATCTCAGTGGAACTATCTAGGTTGAAGAAGGAATAGATGTGAAAAAGTGAATCAGGAGCTGTGAATGGAGGAGAACAGTACAGTGGAAATGAGTAAACACATTTGAATGCTAAAAGATCAAATATTCAAGAAAAGTGCTGAATACTGCATGAGTACAGAGCTACCAACTTTTCACCAAAGGTTGGAGTGAGATTTTGGCAAGGCCTGAGCCTGGTTAGGCCTATATAGTACAGATACTAGACACTGTACTATTGGTAATGGGGCAAAACTATCCTGTCTGTACTGGGGTAAAAGTAATTTTACTTTATTACATGAACAAAAATATTGTAGCATTATTTGCTATCACCTACCTTCTCCTTTGCCGTACTTTGAAGATGGGGACCACGAGACTGCGTTCACGTACCCCAGCTCCCTGCACACCACCTGGGCCGCGTGCTGGGTGAAATCGTCATCACAGACCGTCCCCCACTGTCCGTCGTAGAACACCTCCACACGGCCCTCATTGTGTTTACGCTTGTCCCCCGCCAAACGCAGCTGGATCCTGGGTACGTCCGGGGAGAGCTGGGGGGGCTGGTACTGCTCGTGCTCCGGGTTGGGGTAGCTGGGAGGGTAGCCCAAATATTCATACTGTCCGTAAACAAACTGGAAGAGGGCGAAGAGGAGGAAGAAGAGGGAGGGCTGTGGGCGTCTGGGTTTCATTGTGGTGGCTAAGAGAAAACACAAATGGATGGGAGTCATATACGGTGAAATAACTTGAGAAATACACAATTTGTATTTTCAATTTTGGGAAGTTAATCAGTTAATATAGGGTATACCACATTTTCAAAATTCAAAACTGGGGTTGGAATGGTTGGTATAACTAAAATTGTGAAAAGATTCTATAACATTGTCCATTCTGCACTTTTTTTTTTTTGCTTTATGGTCATTTTCAAGCACAGTTTTCTGTATTTTAGTTAAAGAAATGTAATATATTCCCCTCTTTATTGTTCAAATTGGTCAAAATAGGGACACCAGGGACATTTCTTGTATAAAACTGGGGCAAATCACTGGGTTTGGGTCAATTTGTTGGGAATGGACATATGGTCAGACATGCTACATAATAATGCATTAGTCTTATATAGCGCTTTTCCAGACTCTCAAAGTCGCTTTACGGTTTTGTGCAGAATTCATTCACTCCGTACACGATGGTGGTAAGCTTCTACTGTAGCCACAGTGACCCTGGGGCAGACTGACAGAAGCGGGGCTGCCAATCTGCGCCATCTCCCCCTTCGACCACCACCAACACTCACACCACTTTCATACTATGTAATCACCATAGTAATAACGCACTCGATTTATAGCCCCTTCCAGTGTTAAGTGTAAACAGAACGCCTACGTTACAAAACTTGATACTCTTCCGTATGTTACCTCCAGTGCATTTCCAATGAGAGTTAACATTAGCAACGCTGTTAGAAACATTACCACATGTAGATGTGTTTTAAATCTAACATGCACCAAAGATATAGTGGGCTACATCAGTTTGACAGAAAAATGTAACTTTAATTTCATCAAGCACCACAAATACAGAAACTGGAGCAATACTGACTGTTGTTACTCATTGCCAAATGTGATGGCAATGTCTAAATGATGTGCAAATGTACTTTGCTGTCCTGGATGGCTTAAAGTGAACAAGTCAGATCTATGGACAGGTGACCCATCGGAGCGCAGTAAGAATGCATGTTCATTCGTTTAGGAATAAAAACACATGCAAAATAGATTTAATGCCATAATAATCTCAGGCAACTCCACAACATGAACGTGATACCGGAGCCAGCAGGCCCATAACATTAAGATTGTTCAGTGACTGGAAAACCTGACTCAACAGTTCAGTACAATAGAGATTTAGGTTTCAGTAAGTTCAAGGAAAACTCCAGTCAGTCAGACCTTTAGTGATGTAATTCCCAGTGGGACATTTAGGACTATGGACTTCTGCTTAGCAATGTCTTTCCTGTCTCATCATTTCCTGCCTTAAAACTGCATTAAAACATCTTCTGTCTTTTGTGAAAATTGTAGGCCCCACAAAAGCAGACAAAAAAGGGTCCAGTACAATAGGGCTGAATAATTTTGAGAAAAATATCTAATTGTGATGATGCTACTTTAAAATTGCAGCTTTTGTGAGTTCCATTAGATTAATCCTGTAACACTACAGTAGGCCAGTAGGCTGTAAGTTTTCTTAGTACAGACCTGGGTTTCAGATTTTCAGTTATCCCATTCAAAAGAGCTTTGTATTATTGTTTTATTAATTTATTTCATTCTGGACCCATGGATTTATTGATGTTTGTAGACTGTGGCATGAACATTACTTATTTGGATACAGAATGTACTAATTTATTTATGCCTCATGAAGACAGCAAGATGAATTCTCATGGCTTATGTGAGTTCACAAACTCTTGAGACTCCATCTTGTTCGGCTCTAGTGGAAGCGTTCACTTGTGATAGGCCCCGTACGAGACTGACCAATCACAGAACAGCACTGTCGTTTGAGCGGAAGCCTGAACTGAACAACACCAAACAAACATGGTAACGCCAACAAATGTACTTCAGCTTATTTTAACAGAAATAAAGACTATTTTGTGTTTGAAAAACGTGCAGGGGGAAGCGCTTTTGGGGCCAAGGAAGATGTTTGTGCTTTTCTCTCTTAACAGAAGTTTGATTTCTCGGCTTGTTCAATTCAGAGAGCTACGCATTTTCACACAGTCTGGGGAAAGCCAGGTTACAAGACTCTCACAAACCTCAAAGACACAACCCTTTATTAGGCTGCGTACACAAACACAACATCAAACATGAGGCTAAACCAAACCAACAACTAAATCTGAAACTGACCAGGGCTAGAAAAAGACCAAACTAAGTCTATACATCAGGACTTGCATGCAATTCTTTTAAAAATGGTGACTGTCAAAACTTGCGCAAACCAAAACTAAAGCAATTCTAATACAAGCTAACAAGGGCTGCACAATTTGGGAAACAAATCTAACTAAATGTCAAAAACAAAAAGTTAGGTAGTTAAGAATGACAAAAACAAGGGCAAAAAACAATGATTACACATGCAAATTTGATCTGTCTAGATGTCTTTGCACCCTAGTTTGAGAAGCCCTCAGCTCTGCATGTTCTCCAAACTCCGTACATCCCTCCAGTGTTGTAACGTGGCAGTTACACGAGGCTGAAGCACCACTCACTCACTGCTGAACGAACAGAAAGAATGAAGAGCTCCGCCTCTGGGTTTCCAACAGGAGATGTGTCATAACTAAGAAAACCCCTGGACACAGGCACTGCCTCTAAAACCCAAACCCTTGCAGCTCAGATGAGGCAAGACCCACAACACTTACATGACTAACTGAGGGATTTAACTAAAGTTTTCCACTAAAATCTACTGTAGAATTGATCAGAATAAACACATTTTGCAACACTTGAAGGTGCATTGCGCAATTGTTCTTTTCTGGTGGAGGGTCTGTCACCTGCTTGTCTCCATGGAGATGTTATTGCTTTGCCAGGAATGTTCCACAGTAAGACATCAAAACACATTACGGGTGTTTGTATTGCTCAAAAATACAATCATTCTCTCTGTGAATAGGGTTGCTTCTCCACAGATCTGACCTGTAATGTAGCTTATAGTTGTCTCCCTTGAGATAGAGAGGTTTAATCTCTACTGTGGGACATTCTAGACAAAGCAATATCTCTATGAAAACAAGCAGGTGACGGACACTCCACCAGAAACGTTGCGCAGTGCACCTTAAAGAAAACATATTGTGCTTGTGTCTGCTGTAAAGTTCATAATCTATTTGGATACAGAATGTTATTATTTGGACATTTTAAATTGCAGTATTGCTCTAAATTGACTTAATAACAGAAACAAGTCCCCCACTAGAAAACTGCGGTGCCCAGTAGGAGCTGATGTCGCACTTCTGATGGATAGCTGCAGGTCACGCTCGCGAGTAGCGTTTTATTTTTTTTATTTTTCCTTTTTTCATTTGTACCAAAATGACTATGCGCCACTGCCAAATACTGCATGTATGGCCAATTAAGAAAATCAAATGGGAGAACAAAAAAGTACAGAGCATTTGGCATGGAGGTGAAAACTGGAATAGATAGGAGCAATGACATCTTGAATACATGCAGGAGAATAAAGATTACTCATACATGCGTGAGTAACATGGGATAAAACTTTAACAGGGGAAATGAGAAGGGGAAACAATTATGACATGGTTAAAGCCCCCTCAATTTTTTAATTTTTTTTTTTTTGCATATGTCCACTTTATAAACTTTCCTTGCTGCAAATGCGGAATTCCAAGGAAAGCTTGTGGCCAAAAGGTTGAAATTTGAACCTGGCCCCAAGATTTTGCTTCAAACTAACTGACAGATGTTCTGACCTCTGGATATCACACTCCCGGGGACTGTTGGAAACACTTCTTTGAACAAAACAGCAAAGGAAACAGCGAGATTAATGGTGCTAATAAGGGGTTTACTATACGCATTGCTTTTCAAACTACTTTTCAACACATTTGCATTAAAATTGTGTGTTTGACAGCTTCAAATATGATAAAAATGACACAATAGCGGTTCAAAATGCAAAGATCAGAGTAAAGCAGTTCAAATGAGGCTAAAACTACAGCTGTTAGCTTTGAAGTTGAGTGTATAAACTTTAAAAACAGAAAGAGCACTTCCTGGATTAGCACTTGATTACATCACAAGGTGGAATCAAGCTTTTTTAGTCGTCTGAAGGGAGGGAACTTGCAATAAAACTTGTCAATAAAATGTCCTTTGCATTTGATCCATCCTTCCACTGGAGCAACCTGAACCCATCAAGAGCAGCGGCCGCGGCCAGATCGTGAGCAAGGGTTGGGTTGATGGGGCAAACTGGAGTGCACGAGGAAACCAAGACGTGGGGGGAAACATGCAAACTTCGCAAAGACAGGCCTGTTTGGTCTGGAAGTCGAACCCAGAACCTCCTTGCTGTGAGGCGTGCCAAAGTGCTGTCTGGAGACTTGAATGAGACAGAAAACTCAATTTGGCCAAAAGATGACTTGGGCAGGTAAGCTAGGAGGGTAATAACTTGTGAACAATTCAATCAAATGTAGACAAAAAGACAAAGTATAGATCTTTAATGGACTTAAGCTGTCCGTACTAGAAACTAGGCCTATCAAAGCAAAAGAAAACTCCTTTGCCAAGTGTAGACACAGAATAATTAGCTGCTTGTGTGTTATTCATTATATCGAAAAGGCCTAATGTGGCAGTAGAATGAACCACCTGCAGCTCAGAAACTTTGCATGAGCAGAACAGGTCAAAATGTCACTTTTTATTGCCCTCTCTCAAGTCAGTTTAGTCAAATATGATTTTTTTTTTTTTTTTTTTTTTCCTTTTTTCCAATTCAGTCTTTTATGCAGCTTCAGGTCATAATATAATGCAAATCCGCTTTGGTTATGAAACTTTTGTAATCTTGATTTGGTAGAGTAAAAAAATAAATAAATAAATAAAAAGAAAAAAGAAAGAAATAGCTTTGTGCAAGTCCAAACTATAGCTCATTTTAAGTGAAATGTGTTTCAAAGTCTGTGTCAGGCTATTAGAAAACATCACTGAAACTCCTTTTGCGTTATAACTGTACAATATCAACTTTACACAAATAAATGTCTCATGTTCTTCAAAACTGAAACGAAAAATACAGCTAAAAGTGTAAAATTTCATAACAATAGAAAAGCAATACGTTAAAACATGTCAAAGAAGAAGTTTTTAAACTTAACGCACAAAAGCGTACTTTTCTTTCAGCGCTGTCTTGTTAAAATCACAAAGTCGTACGCACAAAAGTGTTTTATCTTACTTTTCTTCCGCCCCTGGTGAAGCTGCTGCTGCTGCTGCTGCTGCTGCCGTTGTCCTGCGCTAGAATCTCCACTTTCACTCGGGCTTTCTCATCCCATCTGTGCGCAGCGTCCTCCTGAACCCGCCTCCTGACGCACGCCCACTCCAAAATGCTCCAAAAAAAACCAAAAAAAAAAACAAAAAACCCGATGACCTCACCGCGCACCAGCTGGAGACGAGCGCACGGGACACAGGCGCATACGTGAGGAGCGGCACACGACTGCAGCGACGCTTCGGTATTTTTGGAATGAATTTGGTCAACTTTAAGAATACGAACTATTTAAAGGTGCAGTGTGTCATTTTTCTGCTGGGACAAGGAGGTCTGACTTAAGGGCAGTGCGCAGAGCAGCCAAAATCTTACTTTAACTTTACTTCAAAATAATTCAAAACTACTCAAGACGTACACAGTAGTGCTCCAAGAAATTACTCAAGTAAGAGTAACTTAAAGAGTAACTGTCGAGATAATTTGAAGGATAAATAATAATAATTTCATATTAAACCATAAAGCTTTTGTCATTTGTAGACTCACAATGGGAAGAGGAACCAGTAACTTTTACTTAACTGCACTGTGTAACATTTCTAGTGGAGGGTCCGGCATCTGCTTGTTTCTATGGAGATGTCATTGCTCTGCCTGGAATGTTCCACAGTATGACATTAAACAGCTCTACTTTACATTTATTCAATTACAGGTGGTTTTTATAGCTCAAAATACCTATAAAAACAGACATTCTGACTGTGACTCTCCACAGATCTGACATGTACCTTGGTCTGTTTTGGTCTCCATGAAGATAGAAAGGTTTAATGCCACATTCTGAAACATTCCAGGCAAAGCAATTGACCCTCCATCAGAAAAAGTTACACAATGCACCTTTGAGTAAGACCTACTGTTACTTCAAATATTATTATAAGTACAAGTAAAAGTATGCTGATAGATAAATAAAAAAAACATTAAAAAGTAAATGTAACTAAGGATCCACCTCTGGGAGACATCAATGACTTGTCTGCAATGTTCCACAGTATGGCATTAACACAGGCCTACCCATCTTGCATTATTCATTATTATTCATCATTATGCAGGTCTATATGCGACTGTGAGTGGTCGCCTATCCACTGATCTGACCAGTAACTTGGTCTGGCGTCACCACCTAGGCCGTTTGTCTCTATGCTCATGGCTGGGTCTATTGTCTACTGAAACATCTCCATGGAGACAAGAAGGTGGCGGAGAAAAGTTACAGTGTACCTTTAACGTAAAAACAAGTATAAATAAATAAATGTACGTTGGAACGCCGTATTACGTCATGTCACGTTTGGCTGGCACGTCGTTAAATACGTGTGGAACAAACCGCAGTAAAAGAAAAACAAAAAACAAAAAACAGCAAATGAAAGTCGTTACTGCGCGGGGTTCGCTACGGGAGACCGAGGTGCCAGTCACTCCCCCGTGTACCGTGTGGCCCCTATTACGCACGGTCCACGTGTCGAGCATGGAAACCTACCTGAAGAATTCCGCTGACGGAGCCAAATCCCGCCAATGAAAATATGTCCAGCTGCTGTGACCGCAGGGCCCTGAAGTCTGAGGGAGTTTGGATTTCAGGGAAGACTATTCAGACTTAAAGGTGCACTGTGTAACTTTTGTGGTGGAGGGTCCGTCAAACGCTTTTCTCCATGGAGATGTTATTGCTTTGTCTGGAATGTTTCACAGTATGGCATTAAACCTTTTTGTCTACATGGAGACCAAACCAGACCAAGTTACAGGTCAGATCTGTGGAGAGGAAATCCTGCTCACAGTGTTTCTCTAAGTATTTTTGAGCTCTAAAACCACCTGTAATTGAATAAATGTAAGGTACAGCTGTTTAATGTCATACTGTGGAACATCATACTCGCAATGAATTTGTGCTTTTAAACTTTCTGACCAAATACAAAAGACCTGTGCAAAAAAAAAGAAGCAAAGGAATAAAAATGAAATGATAAATAGGCCAAAATATAAATAAAAGGGGGCCTAGCAGTGTGGTTATGCTGCACTACCACATTACTTTTATTTACTTAAATTTGTGTGTGTGTGTGTGTGTGTGTGTGTGTGTGTGTGTGCGTTTGAGAGGAAGGGGTGGGGAGCTATGTCGTTTTCTGTTCGTTTTAGGTATTGTTTTATGTTTTTGTGTCTTGTTTTCATGTTTATTATTGCATTTTGTTTAATGTTATATTCTATTGTCTTTAATAATAAAAAAAACACACACACACACACACACACACACACGCACACACACACACACACACACACACACACACACACTAAAAGCACATGTAACTAGCCGTTATTGCTTGGACTGGGGGTGTTCCGCAGATCGGTATTAAACATCTCCATGGAGACAACCTGGAGAGAGGTGAGCCCACTTCCAGTAAGAAAGCATATTATCCAAGGTATTTTTCAATTTAAAAAAAAGTAATTAAACTATTCTGTCCTTATTCATTGCCGTAGTGTGGAACATTTCACGCAAATCAATAACATCTCATAGCGGAATAACAGAAAATTGCACTGTGAAGCTTTTAATTACAAAGAGGTAAAGTAAACAGCCCCACAAATCAAAGTAAAAGCACTAGATTTGGTATTTTCAAACCTTTTCCATGAAAAGGTGCTTAGAGCCTGCGGGGTATCTGCTGTGGTCAGTATCATAAAAAAAAGTCCAGAGAAGTAAAATGTGGTGAACAGGTGAATTACGTGATCCACATAATTTATTGAAAAGAAATTATTTCAATATTATCAAATAAATACACATCTGATTCATACAATTGTGCGTTTTAACATTTACTTCAGTGCGGTGACTTGGACAATCTCAGTGCGGCCAGTTACTCAATTTCTTCTTGATTTAAAGGCTGTGGAGAAAGAAATATTTTATTATTATTAACTGATTCATTTATTTATCTTTTCTCACACATTTCTTTCTTAATAATGCACCATTTTGTTTAAAGGTTCACTATGTAACTTTTCCGATGGAGGCTCCACCACTGACACTGATAAACGTGCATTCTTACAGTGAGCAGTGTCGGGTCGCCTCTCACAGATCTGACCTACAACTTGTCACCTGCTTGTTTCCATGGAGATAGACAAATGTAATGCCATAATGTGGACAATATCAGGCAAAGCGATAGAATCTCCATGGAGACAAGCCCGTGTAACTTTTCCTAATAGTAATTACACAAAAAAGTCAACTTGCAAGTAGTTATGACAAACAGGGACTGCTTGATCATAGTACAGTAATACAATTAAAATGCATTTGTTTTAGTTTCTCACCGTATAAGCCGTGTCTAGTGGTTGGGGGTCAGGTCTTTGCCACTTCCTGTTGGTTAGAATCCGCAGCACCACCAAACCAAACGCTACGATCACAACTCCCAGAGAATTAGCCAAAAGGGCCTCAGGAGGGAGCCTGCTGTACGGCTCTGTGTGGTTGTTTCCTTTCCTGGTAAAAGACACATTTAACTCACCATGTTACATATACTGTACTTATTGTTGAAAAGTAGTTTTGTTTTTGACAAAGTCCCTGCTCCCCTTCCTCACAATCGGCATGCTTTCCTCAAATGAAACTACTGCACATCGCATCAGGTTTGTGAAGTTGTAGTGTATAGTTTTGTAGCCTGCTATTGTATATCTATGAAAAATGGCTGTGTGGGGGCAGAGGTTACGTAGGCCTGTGCAAGAAGCTTTGGACAAGCTCATACTGTTAACCACAAGAGACGCCCTCTTATAGGGTGCACGAGAGATCGCAGGATTATACAAACCTGCATGGATGACAGCTAAAACCTCTTTAGGCATGTTTTTGATGAAGCATAATCCCTTCTCTAAACTAATACATGTTTAATACAGATTTCAGAAAACATGTTTATGTCATTTACAATAAGACGCCATTGAGACAACATCTTTTAGTTTGCAGAAGGCATTATATGGAGAGATATAGTGAGGATTCAGATGTCTTCCATAGACCTTATGCAGCTACTACGAAAATGGATCATTTTAAATTAGATAAAATCGTACAAACCCTACAAAAGCCTACAATTTTAGTACTTTTTTTTAGTACTTTTTACAGAAAAAATGTATGAATAAAACACAAACATTATAAAAAGCTTCTAAATGTCTGGCTAAAATCTGAAGACTCACAGGACAAAGATGAGTTTTGCGTTGATCCCAGAGACACAGGCTGCGATGCTGAGGGTCAGGATACTGCCCCCGAGCCACACGTGCAGAGGTTTGAGCAGCTTCCGGAAGGACAGAGGAGAGCAGGGCAGGAGGAAGCCGGTGAAGCCTGCCACCCACTGGACACAAGCGGAATACACAATACAATGACCAAAACAATACTTCAGATACATAGTGGGCACATATGGCCACCAACTAGAATAATCAGGTAACCCAATAATTAGATCTGATTTCTGGAGTGTGTGTGCGTGTGTGCGTGCGTGTGTGTGTGTTTACTGCACAAAAGAAATCTGATCATCAAAATTGCCTGGTTACATGTGTCAGATATTCAATGGATCTTTGGCGTAATGGCTGTATTTAAAATAACTCTTTCAATCTTTAACATTTTCTCTTTCAGTTTTGCATATTTCTTCTTGTCTAAAGCTGCACAGGTGTGAACAATCAGACAGAAATCTGATTACTCTGTTTACATGATATTTCAATAATCTGATAACTCTGGAAATCAGATAATGATCAGAGTTTAGGTGTGCATGTAAACTTAGCCAGTGACTAGTATACACAGTTTTTCCTGATAGTAAAGATAATCAAAATGTTACAATAAATGTTACAGAACTAACACCTAAGTCTTTAAAAATACAAATGATTGATACAAATAGGTAAAGGAACTACATAGAGCATGACTGAACCTGGGTTGCCAGAGCCTTATCGTGCAGATAAAGGTCACATGCCAGTTTGTCTCATCCTCAGTTTATGGACATGTCTCATGTGAAGCTCAGAACCTCCAGAATTCCCTCCCTGAGCTGCAGAGGCTGCACTAGCACTGAGTCATGTCTGGCTGAGAGGCATTTTAGGTTTAAACCAACTGGATTTCAGCACTGGCAACACAAATAGAGACCCATGTTAGGCTCATTCTGCTTTCTGATTGGATAATCACCGTGAGAACCAAAGCACCAAATTAGTAAAAGCTATGATTTGATTTGAACACGTCTACTTTGTATCTGGGGACACTAACAGCTCAAGTTTATAACATTTAAAATCAAAATCTTACATTATGGTTCCTTGTAGCTCAGTATCGGATTTTATTTCATCAGGAAGACAACAAACATATCTTGTCCCGTTGAAAAGTGGTTGTAATATTCCTTTTGGGGCCTTTGGTGACTGCGCGTACCTGCACAGCGAAGAGTACCACGGCGCTCAGTCCGACCCAGCTGTGGAGCGAGTAGAGGCAGGGAATGTTCTTCTTGTTGTGGGCGTCAAAGACAGCGCACAGCCCCAACACAGACAGGAGCAGAGCCAGCAGCATGAGCCCAGAGTGAAGCAGCTTCCAGGGGAGTTTAGACTGGCCCCAGGTCTGAGGGACACGGTACACCACAGACGCTAAACAACGGACAAGACAGCGAGAATGTCAGTACTGAATATGTAATCAAATCTGAGTAACACAACTGATTTGATAAAGATCTCCTCTGAAACTTTACGTTGTCATGTAATTTAAGTGGGACTAGAATGTGGAACCTGTGTCATTTTACTGACAGTTGATTTGACTAAAACTGGACAGTGTTAGAAGAACTTAAAGCTATCAAATGTAATTATTGTTGATGACCTAGACTTTCGTATTCTCACATGTCACCACTAGATGCTGTCTATGTTACTGCTGTCTGATAGTGTGCAGCTTTGGCCTGACAGAAGAAAACCAGAGAGCACAAGTGAGCCTGAACAAAGGTCAGGGACACGTTTCAAGTCTTTTTCCTCAGTTCCCACCATAGCCGTACATGACCACCAGCCCTGAGGTCATGAGTACAGGGTGCCAGTTAAACTCCAGCTCCGATCCGTCCCATTGGAATCCTCCTCTGAACCTGGAGCTCCAGAGACAGGCCAGCAGTACACAGACCAAGCCCAGAGCGAGGCACACGAGCAGGCAGAGGGACAGGCTCACCACGCTTCGCATCCTGGAGGTGCCTGAAGGCTGGGACTGGAAAATACAAGTGCTGTAAGCTAAAGAACAGTCAAAGTGCACTAGACTTTTTACTAAAAGAAGAAAAGTTAACATGATTATATTCAAGGTTTGACAAATAAAATCTTGCCTAGTTTTCAATATTTCAGCAAATGTTGAAGTTTATAATTTTACTTCGTGGTTGGACACATGCAGCAGATGTGACATATGTAGAGGTAAATCCATGAGAAGTAAACAATGTCTAAGTAAACAATGTCTAATTTACACAATAGTTATTATTTGACAAGTAAAAACACATGACTATGCCAAAATAAAGGTTTAAATTGCCAGTAGAGTGTGTATCTTGTGGCTAAATTGTTCCTGCATTTTGGATGTTTTGTGTATTGATGATATAGATGGAGATATTTTTTAGAACTTTATAGCACAATAATATGGTGGTAATAGAATAGAAATAACATTGTAATCAGTGGTTGGACCATTTGCCCACCAACGATAGGTCAGCAGTTCAATTCCAGGACGTACTGTCCAATCACTGGGCAAGACAATTCACCCACCTACCCTAAGAATGTTGTGCTACGTGAGTGATGGAGGTGGTTGGAGGGGTCAGTGGTGCAGTATGGCTTCTGTCAGTCTGCCCCAGGGCAGCTGTGGCTACAGAAATAGTCAAACACCCATGTGAGTGTGAAGTGAATGAGTGAATAACTACAGTGTTGTTTTAAGAGTCTTGTAAGGCCCAGGACACACATGTTTGACTGAAAGGTTTTTATTTTGCACGTTTCTCTTTTAATGTCAGTTTTATGATGATTATTTATGTTTTGATTTGTTGCATTATGATTTTAATGTCTTTCTAATTCTGCAAAGCACTTATTACTCAGTGTATGTATGAATTGTGCTATACAAATAAACCTGCCTTGCCTTGCCACGTGTATTTCACCCAAAGCAAACGTAACACAGTAACAGAAGCACAGAGCCAGTGCCACGCGCTGATGTCTCACTGGAGCTGATACTGTGGCCGTCCTCACAGTGACATGGCGCTGTGGTTTTGAGAGCTTACACATGTAAACGCTGACGCGTGCAGTGTGTTTGGACCTAAAACATTATTATTATAGCATACTCCTGTCATCCTTACACCATGCACTTATGTGCTGAAGTACTTCAGAAACTTGTAGTTCAATTGGCCAGAGTTATCCTTCACTCCTCCTGGAGTGAATAAAAGAAAAGAAAAGAAAAACATCTAGTCCAAATCATGTATACTACTTGAGTATTTTCCAAAAGAAGAGTAAGATGAAGTAAGGCAAATATACATTTCATGTAGTTTTGCAAAGCTCTGAAACCTATTAACTACATTGTCAGTTTTGCCGGAGACATGTTCAGTTGTCTGAACAATAGTCTTTCTAGGAGCTGTTTGTACTTATTTGAGCACACACCCTTAGGATTGCAGAGTCAATGTTTATCTCATTACTCACCTTCCTCCGTCCCTCCCTCAGATGGGTCGCTCTTCTGGCTGATCTGGAGTTACTTCGTCCTGGTTCAGAGCTGAACTGTGTGAGTTGGAGGTTGAGAGGAGCAGAGCTCAGAGCTGGAGACTCCTGCTGCATCTGCTGTTCATACTGTGATCAATGACATTCCATAAACTGCATAAATAATGCAGTCAAATACAAACTGAAACAAAATGGACACTACTGGAGGCAATGTTGGGATTAGCTTCAGAATATCATCACTTTATGTTATTTGTTTATAAATAGTAGGCCATTAGAGGACACAATTATTAGAAGATCTCACAAGATTAAAATACGAGATTTCAGAGGAAATGTATTGTATTTTCTGTTGGTGTGTTTATATTTGGCAAAAAAAAAAAGTGCCGGTGAGTGTTTTTCTTGAGAAAACTATAGTTCAAAAAGCAGTGCTATATTGACGAAAGAAAAAAATAAAACCTGAACCACAGACATTTATTAATTAACAATGTCACAATCTCATCTCCTCTCGAGCTTTAGACCTAACGTGTCTCGTCTTGTCTTGTGAAAACTGTCTTGTCCCACCCAAACAAATATAAAAAAAAAAAAAAATAAATAAAGTTTTTTTTTTTTTTTCCTAAGATTTGAGTTAACTGCTGAAGACTGACTGATTGATTGATTGATTGAGTTATTTATTTATTGATTGATTGATTTTTTATTTAAATTTTACCTGCATTACATCCTTTCCAAAATGTTGAACATTGATTTTGATAATATCTTTCAAAATGTTAACAATTATAGTGAGGTCATTTTCAGTCGCTCAAAATGGGTTATTTCAATTTACAACACATTCCGAACCAGGATTAAAACATAATAAATAAATCTTATTAGGTAATCAAATGTTATGCAAAATTAACTTAACACAATATTTGGTACTTACACAAACTTTATCCTTGCATGGGTCACGTGAAAATAGTCCGATTTCTAAAAGTCTGGAAATTTCTGCAAGACCAGTGTCGTGGCCTCAAATGACCTCGCGTAAATATCGGGGGAGAAAAAAAAAAAAAAACACGTTACAAGTTATGACTGAAATAAACTCCTCGTCTACGCCTCAGAATCGAATAAATACAAATTTTAAACACGTAACAAAAGCGTAAAATGTCCAAAGTAGTGCTGACTAGGTGCAAACCAGCTGGAAATTCAGGAAACAAAGCTCTACCTGGCTCATTTCCTTATTGACCTTATCGCAAAGGCTGATGGGAAATGTAGTTTTGAAGCGCGCGATGCCAAATTGCGTGAAATGAAAGCAGTAATAAGCCTATATCTTCAACATTTTATTATTGATTATGATCCAGAACAATCCACTTTATTAATATAGCGCATTTTATAAACATGACAGTTTTCAAAGTTCTGCACAGACAAATTAAGACAATAAAATCAAAATAAATCATAAATATAAATAATAAATAAAAACTGTATGATTGTAATTTTTCTAATTATTATAAAATAGACTACAGTAAATTAGTTTTTATTAGCCAAATATAAAATTTTATGGCCTTATGTCCTTCTCTTATTTCTCCACTAGATGGCGAACTTTTTTTTTTTATAAAGCAGCAACTGAATGTAAGATTTTGATTTTAAATTCCATAAACATGACCTAGTCCACACGTATGAGTTAAACGAATCAAATGTAGCTTTTACTTATGATAATAATAATAATAATAATAATAATAATAATAATAATAATAATAATAATAATAATAATAATAATAAATAAATAAATGAAAACATTGCACATGATGTCCCATTTATTTTTGTTATAATTTGACGTTTTGGTTCTTAAGACAATTATCCAATCAGAAAGCAGAATGAGCCTCGCCTGAGTCATTTGGGTTGCCAATTTCAATGCTGAAATTCAGTTGTTTTAAACCTAAAATGCCTCTCTCTGATCTGAACGGTCACTACCCAAACCCCAGCACCTCCAGCCAATCATGATTTCTGTCCATATTGGCCGCGTCTCATTTCTCGCTTCCTTCTCCTTGATTCCTCTCCTCGATTCTGCAGGAAATGGGTGAGGAAGTCCCGCCCACAGAGGAGACACAGGGAGGAGAGAGGATCTAAACTCCTCACTGAGACCAATAAAGTTTGATTATTTTCTCTGATGTCTGCTCCTGAAGCCTCCTTCAGGTTTACTCCTTCCTCTTGTGGTTTTCTTTGGGACAACACTTAATATGACACATTTGATTGACAGCTGAAAAATGGAGGATCGAGGAGAGGAATCAAGGAGAAGGAAGCGAGGAAAGACAAATGAGACGTGACCATAACCTACTGAAAATTATGAGACAAAAAAAAAAAAACAAAAAAAAAAAACATGTATGTGTCTATCTGCAGTTTTAGGCACTGAAAACCCAGGTTCAGTTATGATTGAAGTACTTAAAAAAAAAAAAAAAAAAAAAACAACTGTAAAAGCACAGGCATACACTCCCTTAAAATTCAAAAATATGTACAGTGGGGTTCAAAATAATAGCAGTCCAATGTGACTAACCAGATTAATCCAGGTATTTAGTATATTTTTATTGCTACATGGCAAATAAGTTACCAGTAGGTGCAGCAGTTCCTCACAAAACAAACAAGACCCAGATTCATGATGTGCAGCTCTTAAGGCTGTGCAATTGGGCAATGAGTTGAAGGAGTTTGTTAAAAAAAAAATAGCAGTGTCTGCCGTTGATTTTACAATCTCTAAACTATTTTGTACAAGCTTCTTTGTTTCTAGGATTTAGCAATCCTGTGAATCACTAAACTAACATTTAGTTGTATGACCACAGTATTTTTATAACTGCTTCACATCTGTGTGGCATGGAGTCAGCCAACTTGTGGCACCTTTCAGCTGTTATTCCACTCTAAGATTCTTTAACAACATTCCACAATTCAATTACACTTCTTGGTTTTGCTTCATAAACAGCATTTTTGATGTCACCCCACAAGTTCTCGATTGGATTAAGGTCCGGGGATTGGGCTGGCTACTCCATAACATTAATTTTGTTGGTTTGGAATCAAGATTTTGCTTGTTTACTGGTGTGTTTGGGGTCATTGTCTTGTTTAAACACCCATTTCAAGGGCATGTCCTCTTCAGCATAAGGCAACATGACCTCTTCAAGTATTTTGACATATGCAAACCGATCCATGATCCCTGGTATGTGATAAATTGGCCCAACACCATATTAGGAGAAACACACCCATATCATGATGCTTGCACCACCATGCTTCACTGCCATGCTTCTCTGCCATGCTTCAGAGTTTGGGGGTCATCTCTCAAACTGTCTGTGGCCCGTGGACCCAATAAGAACAATTTTACTCTCATCAGTCCACAAAATGTTCCTCCATTTCTCTTTAGGCCAGTTGATGTGCACATGCCTTTTTTTTTTTTTTAACAGAGGGACTGCGGGGGATTCTTGTAAATAGTTTAGCTTCACACAGACATCTTCTAACTGTCACAGTCCTTACAGGTAACTCCAGACTGTCTTTGATCATCCTGGAGCTGATCATTGGCTGAGCCTTTGCCATTCTGGTTATTCTTCGATCCATTTTGATGATCATCTTCCGTTCAACAAGTGCTGGCTTCATCCTTAAATTGGTTCCACTTGATTCACACCCGTTTTGTCACAAAATTGATAACCTTACTGATTGAATGCCACACTGCTATTTTTGTGAACAAACCCCTTCAACTCACTGCCCAACTGCACAGCCTTAAGAGCTGCACATCATGAATGCTGGATCTGTTTTCTGAGGAACTACTGCACCTACTGGTAACCTGTTTGCTATGTAGCAATAAAAATATACTAAAAACGTGGATTAATCTGGTTAGTCACATTGGACTGCTATTATTTTGAACACCACTGTATACACAAACGTGGAGTTAAAACGACTGAGATTCAGGAACAGGACCACGCCTCAACCTCCCTCTCCTCAGCTCAACCACACCTTCACTTACCCAGAAGCCCTATTTATACAGGCCTATCCCGTTCATCCTTCAGCCTGAAGACATCGGCCACGTCTCGTTTCTCTTTCCTCACTTCCTTCTCCACGATTCCTCTCTTCGATCCTCCATTTTTCATCTGTCAAATTAAGCATATTAAGCCAAAGGAAACCACAAGAGGAAGGAGTAAACCTGAGGGAGGCTTCAGGAGCAGACATCAGATAAAAGAATCAAACTTTACTGCCGTGGCGTGGTCCTCGCGAGTGCATCTTCGACTGAGACCATTTACAACAAGCTCACGGGTTACATAAATATTCTTTTTAATTGTCTTTAAAATTTGACAATCATAATTCACATACAAATCTCAGCGAAAAACTCAAATATTCTCACTCTCAAGTAATTAACCATGACTGCCAGTGCAAAAAGTACCGGTTAATAAAGTAACTAAAACAGAATGTATTCAAAAGTATGGCACGTGAGGCTTTCTGTAGCCTTTGTTTACATTTTTAATACATTTTTCAAGGGTTGTATGTGGTACTTTTGGTTTTTAGTTGAGGTTTTAAATTCAGGTAGACAAAAAGAAAGCATTTTCACTGGAAGGGTTCTTAGGAAAAATGCTAGAATGTCTGCTTAGAAAATGTAAAGAAATAAAATAATGTTTTCTCTCAACTTTTCAATAATTTCAAAATATGACTGAATGCACTGTCCACATGCAACCCTATTACTTTAAGGCATTTTCATTTCCAAGCGATAGGCCACTAAGGAACATTCAGCAGTAAGACAAGGAAAAAAAAAAAAGATTTTCTTATTCCTGATCAACACAAATGACCAAAATACGTATAAAAAACACAAAAACATTCATATATAAATAGACTTGTATAAATACATAGTGTGAAAATACAAAAAAAAATAATAATAATAAAAAAAAAAAATCACAAAAATATGACATTCATTTCAAGTAATCGTACGCAAAAATTCAGTTTGACGCATTTGTGTACGCTCTATGTAAACAGGTACATTCAGCATTACATTTGAACTTAGCCCATATTTGCAATCGCCAAAGCCAGAAGTCTGTCCGAGTTAAATTATTCTCCCCACTGATAAAACTCTCAGACCAAACCAAGCATTAAGTTTTCAAAACATATCAAAACGTCAGTTCATACACATTACACTTTGATAATTGGCATATAGTACCATAATGCTCTGGTTTAGTCCTAGTTTAGTCCTTTGGTTGATGAAATTACAGTGGAAACACAATTTCAGATGCTATCCTGAAGCAGTGGTTTAGCGTTGGTTTAGCCCTAGCTTGATCCCCGTTTAAAAAGGCGCTGTACCCGATTTTTACAGACTTAAAAATGTGAAAAAACAACAACTAGTTCATTTCAACCAATTTGCAGTTGTACAAAATTATTCCTCACTTTTTAACGAATTCCAGGCATCCTAATTATTCACCACTTTTCACAACTCTCAGAGACCAGTGCGGAGTTCTGCCGCAACAGTAAAACAACTAGCATGCCAACGTGTACTTCTTGATTATCAGTCAATAACATGCTTTCTAATTAGATGCAGACAGACCGACTTCTTTTGACCTCAAGAACTGCTTATGCAATATATCTGGACTGGGACAAAATTTATTTTGGTCAAACATCCGGTACAGTGCCTTTAAGTTCTGGGTTGAGTCCTGGTACAGTCCTGGTTCAGGTTTAGTCCTGGTTTAGGTTTAGTCCTTCTTTCACTGGTGAAATCATTCCTTCTTGTTGCATAGCTCTGGTTTTTGTAATGCTTATTCTACATAAGCCAGAGCCGAGCTTCGTCAAGACCTGGTTTGGACCCAATTAGTCCTGTTCAGCCTTGGTTTTGCTTCACTAAGTTTCACAATTTTAGGTAGACCAACTTTCTCTGAAAAGTCATCAAATGCATACAGCAATCTACCTGCATGTTAACTCAATAAGCCATTTTTTTCTGAAAAACATGGCTTATGTGAAATCTCCATGAAAATCCCCATATGTTCATTGTGGTCACTCGTACACAAAGTATCTGGCTTCGACCGCACGCTCCACTATGATCTCCGCTGTTCGTCTCTGGTTCAGGTCCATCAGAGCTTTCAGGAGGTCTTTCAGACTCGCTTCTCTGCCGCGTTTCTCCATCCAGAGGTAGAGCAGGTCGTGCACGCGGTCCACGTACATGAGGGACTCTTTGCTTTTGATGACGTTGTCGGAAAGTCCAAGATGGCGGAAGAAGCGGTTGTGGTAGTGAATGTCCAGCTCCTCGAAGAATTCAAAGCAGCTCCTGAGAGAGACTTGTCCTGAAAGAGAAAGAGGAAAATATATTGGAATGAAAGTCAAACACTCAGGTCACTGTGACTGGTTAAATGTAAGATCATCATTTATTTTGTAATGGCAAAACGAAAGCACTGACGCACCATCCACAGGAACAACGTTGAACTGTGGTTCTTCAACCTAAATGACAAAGCACAATGTTCAGTTAAACACTAGGATGAAGGATTAAAAGTTCAGATGTTCTACTGTTCAGCTAAAGCAGGATTAATGTGTTATAGCACTGGAATAGAGAATCTTTGTTTAAGCTTAAGTTATTATAAACGTTTTCATAAAGCCAATTAGTAAATAACACATTTAGTTGTATGGGGACAAATAAAATGAATTGCGTTTGAGCAGAATTTGAAAATAAATGGATTAATCCTTTCGCCATATATTGGCCATCGCCAAAGAGACGTTCTACACGTTTATCAATCTGGAAGAGCTCTCAATGAAAGTGATCAGGAAAAGGCGGAATGTCATGACAAATACTCCAATCTGATTGGTCGATGCATCACCAAAGTGGAACAAGTCAAGCAATCAAACCTTTGACACTTCCATTTGAGAGAAAAGCAACGACATCTTTGTCATCTACAAATGTACATAAAAATAGTCTCTCTGTAAGTAGGTCTGTCAGAGTCACCATTTTGTTTCTGGTTTATTTGGTTATTTACAATGCCGCTCTGTGATTGGTTATTTACAATGCTGCCCTCTCTGGGATTGGTCCAGTCTCCGGACACCTGGAGGCCCCGGGCTCAGTTCCAACAGTGGGAGCAGGGCCAGATGGATTCCCATGAGTTTGGGTAATCGAGCTGCTCTATCTAACCACAGTTGAAACAAATAAAATAACAGTCCTAAGTCGACAAGTGGTTCAATCAGCCGCAATAAAACATAACAACACTGAGCAGCCAGTTTAAGCAGCAGCACACAGCATTAAAGCTCTGCAGCACAGGCCTGGGTGAAGTGCCACCTCACCCTGGTGTAGTGAAGCGTTAGGGCAGGAGCACAGCTGGACTGGGCAGGAGCAGAGCAGGTGTACAGGGGCAGGCTGGTGATCAGGTTGTCCTGGGAGTTGGAGGTAGAGCCAGGGCCTTCACACAGGCCTCTCTGCTCCTCCAGGTCCACCACAGGGAGCTTAGGCCTCACCAGGGTCCAGCAGCGAGGGGACGGGCCCAGAGACGCCTCCGTCCCACTGCCACCCTAAAACAAATAAGACATTGGAACTTTACTGTGTCAAAGTATTTATTAGGAAGTGTTTTGAGCTCATTACAGTTATTCAATAAAGCTGAAGGGAAAATTTGCCACTGCTACTACTTCTGGGGCTCATGTGTTAGATGGTTCACTCTCCAAGCCAAAAGTCAGCAGTTCTATTCTAGCTCTGACCAGTATCTCCTTGTGTCTTTAAGCAAGACACTTCACCCAAAGAGAAAGTGTGTGAGAGTGTGAGAGTGAGACAGTGAGAGTGAGAGTATGAGAATGTGTACGTGAGTGAGAAAGTGTGTGTGTGTGTGTGTGTGTGTGTGTGTGTGTGTGTGCGTGTGTGTGTTTGTATGTATGTGAGAGAGTGTGTGAGAATGAGTGTGACTGTGTTAGAGTGTGTGTGAGAGTGTGTGAGAGTGAGTGTGTCGCCCTCCTGATGGCACACATTCATGGCATTTATATGAAAATCAAATACATCATTATAGCATCATCAACTACTGCTGCTGCCTTGATTATTATATAACACAGGATATAGTACTTGGGAAAGTATTTTAGTTTTTCTTGGTTCAGTCAGATCAAAATGTGGTACTTTACACAAACTCACCATTGTCTGATCACCTGGGCTCCTTCCAGAGTCTGAAACACACAGAACACACTAATGATCATTTTAGTAGTGGACTAGTCAGTGATTCTTTTGTTTTATTTATTTATTTATTTATTTTTACGCTGACTTTTTCCAATAAAATGTTGAAACATGATGACAGAAGGTTGCAAGATAGAGAATAATACAGAATAAAATGTATTTATGATGAAAATTTGATGTTTTTGTCCTTTGTTGTGTGTAAATTAAAAGTTTGGAAGTTTTATATTTCTTTTTATCTTTTTATTCCCTTCCATGTCATTTTTAGTTCCATATTAGTCTTAAGAATTCATTTAATCCTTCTTTTGACAACCACATATTTTCAGAAGTTATATTTGCTAGAACTTGCATTAAGTTATTAGCAAGAAAACTGAATGACTTATCAAAAGTTCCCCACCTCTGTGTCCACAAGTTACAACATGATTCAAATAATTATCCAAAACAAAGGTGCCGCGCATTCTTCTTTAGTGAACCGTGAATTCATTGACAGATAAAAAAATTTACAGTGGAAACTACTCATGAAAAACAAACAAGCCTAAACCATGACGAATGCTTAAGGCGTGACCAACTATTTTACCCGTGAATTGATCTGTTGTTTTTAAACTTTCATTTAGATAAAGTGGAGCCTCTTAAGTAAAGGCACGACAGGTGGTTTTATGTATTGTGTAATAAGCAAAAAAAAGGTAAATTCTTTAGCAGTCGAGCTTTTTAGAATTTTTCTCTGCTAAAAATAGTTACTAAATGCAGGCTTAGACAACTGCTAAATGTTTAAAAATATATAGGTCCGGCAGAACAAGCTCCCGTATATTACAGAGCTGACATTTGTTTTCAGTTATGCCATTTTTATGTCAGATAATCTCACCTCTTCTCCCTGGCATTTAATATTAGATAGATCTTGGTGTTTTGCTGTCGTTTTCACATCTGTACATCTTTTTTTTCTGTTTTTGTAACTTTTATGTGAAGGACTTTGGTCAGCTGTTTGGTAAGTTCTTTTAAATGTGCTATATAAAAAAGAAAAAAACTTGAAATGACTTGAATTAGAACAACTGAAGCAATAACTGAAATGAAAACTAAAATGTTGTGGAAAAAAATAAACCAACATTTTTGTACCACAACTTAAAGGCGCTGTACCTGACTTCTACTGTGTTAAAATGTGAAAAACAGCTAATTTAAGCTGTTTGCAGTGGTCTTAAGTTATTCCTCGCTTACCTGATGCATTCTGAGCGTCCTTATTAGTCACAGGGACGAGTTTATAAGCGCGTTTGACTCTCACAGGCCAGAAAAGAGCTTTAGCGTTACTGGAACTTTTCTTTGATTATTTTACCAGGTAAGTCCATTGAGAACACCTTGTCCTACGACATTTTTCCACTTTTATACAATTATGCCTTGTTTGACACCAGTCTCTTGTCATTTTTGCTACTTATTTAGAATTTATTATTACCATTTATATTTTTTAGTCTTTGTTATTATAATATATTGTGACATGTGAGCTACTGTGTCCAAATCATTTCCCTTGTGGATCAATAAAGTTTGTCTAAGTCTAAATCTGTACTGTTCAAATACACGAGAAGAATATCAGGTACAGTAACTAGTACTATAGCCTCATACTTTCCAATACTATAATTACAACTTCTAAGACATTTTCTTTCCATAATCTAGTCATCAATCCTGCTCAGTTTGTTTTCCATTGTCATGTTTAAGACACATTGGAAAACATTTACACTTTAATTTACTTTAGACCATGGCCAAACAAACAAGTCCTAAAACCCACACGACAGGACTCCGTTGCATTCCAAAGACATGACGAGTACAGTTATCATTGTGCTTCTTTACAGAGAGACCTTTGGACCTTATAAACCTATTCATCAGTCTGTTTAGAAAGTTTATTGGCATATTTATACTCTATACTGGTCTAAAAATTACAATAAAATGCTTAAAGTTACAGTAAATGAGGCAAAAGTATTAAAAATAAGAAATTGATATTAAAACTAGTATCAAAAGTAAAGACTTATTTGAACAAGTATCAATAATTCTCAGTGTGGTCATTTACTGTGTTTTTTCTCAATCAATCATAGTAGTAGTAGTAGTAGTAGTAGTAGTAGTAGTAGTAGTAGTAGTAGTAGTAGTAGTAGTGATAGTAGCAGTAGTAACAGTAGTAGTAGTACTAGTTGGTAATAAGTAGTAGGTAGTAGTAGTAGAGTAGGTAGTAGATAGTAGTCATCATTGGTAGTAGCAGTAGGAACTAGGAGTAGGTAGTAGTAGTAGTAGTAGTAGTAGTAGTAGTAGTAGTAGTAGTAGTAGTAGTAGTAGGTAGTAACAGTAGGAAGTAGGTAGTAGTAGGTAGTATCTATTAAACGTTATTTCAGTGCCCATTTCTTACCACGTATATTTTCTCTGACGTGTATTCATGTAAAATTCAAAAATGCACCTATATTTTATTTAAAAGGTGCATTGTGTAACTTTTCTGGTGAAGGGTCCTTCACCAGCTTGTTTCTATGGATATGTCATTCCTCACCCTGAAATTTTCCACAGTATGACATTAAACAGCTCTACCTTATATTTATTCAATTACACTTGGTTTTATAGCTCAAAAATACCTAGAAAAACATTCTGACTGGTCCAGTTTGGTCTCCATTATGATAGAAAGGTTTAATACCATACAGTGAAACATTCCAGACAAAACAATAACATCTCCATGGGGAAAAGTATATGCCGGACCCTCCACAATGCACATTTAAACCAAAATTTAGCTGAAGCAAAGACATACCAGAATAACATGTTTTATAGAATAAGACAAGGGTTAGTTTGGTTGACCAGGCTAACGGTGACTGCCACAGCACTGCCATTTTCACCTACAAAAACAATAAAGTAAATGTACCTGATGCCTTCTGCTTTCTTCGATGAATGTAGACGACCAACAGAACCACAAAAAACAGGAAAAGAGGAACAGCCAGGCCAATGATTATATACACAGCTCTCAGGTCTGTTTGGAGAAAAAAAAAAAAAAAGTCAACACGTTTACAGAAACTGAGAAGCTACATGTGGGTTGAAAAAGTGTGGCTCAGATCCAATTCCAGGCAGTTGTTTCCTCATGGTTCTTACCCAACATCTGATTAGATTAAATTTTACGTCAAAATCGAGTAATTTAATATTGTGATAACATTACACGCGCATGGCTGCTTTCGGCATCAACACGACACTAAAAACAAACACTGGCAATCAAGACAATCCAACAGGCTGAACGCGCCGTCATCATCTCAGTCCAGTGTCCGTCATATTTTTATTTTCTAACGTCACTTCACGGTTTAATCTGGTCATAAAAACTGGAACTAAAGCTAAAAAGCTAAAAATAAAACAACATTTCAAAACCATGTGTGGTCTTCTGCGACTTCACCCGAGGGAAATTTTAAAATAACACAAAAACATGCAACATTGCCCCCTGGAGACACAGATTTCAGCAAGTTATGGTCTTTGTTCTTGGGCAAGACACTTTACCCACTTTACCCACTTTACCCACTTTACCCACTTTACCCACTTTACCCACTTTACCCACTTTACCCACTTTACCATCTGCGTGGATGTGTGAATCCTTGAGTGTTAAAAGTCTTATATTACGCAAAACTGACTCTTGTGAGCTTTAAACCGTGTTAGAATTGTTACCTCATCCAAAAAATATCTGGAATTTTGTGTGAATCAAACAAAACACGTTTGAGTAACCCTGCATTATTATTAGTCTGTCTACATCTCCATAGCTCAAAATGCTTTGTTCCACCTTGTGATGTCATGAAGCTGTAGTTTTCAAGTGAACAGCTCCTTTTACCTTTTGTTTATTGTATTATTCTTTATTCTAGCGAAGTTTAAAAACACAGTGGAGCACTTCCTGTATTACCACGACATCACAAGGTGGAACAGAGTGTTTTCAGTTTGAGAAAAGAACTCAGCCTAAATCTGCAGGGTTTGTGTGTTAAACGTGTGAATGAAATAAAACACAACTCCAGGTGTGTTTGTGATGTGGAAACAACATTATAATATAAATCAGAAAATAGCGTAATATGGACCCTTTAAAGTTTTGGTTAATTTTGTTATAGTTTTTATTGTTTATATACTACCAAACTCATACCTGATGCTTGCTCGGAGTCTGGGGGTTTCTTTTTGCAATCCGTGTTACTGGTGGGAGTGCAGTTTCTCACAACAATCTCGTCTTTTCCACATCTGCTCGGAACACAGACACAAAACATCTTAGATTGGGCTACAAATGTTCTCAAAACATTCCACTACACTTTCTTATTTTGTAAATTAAATTAAAATCGCATCATGAACCAGTGAAGCTTGTTACAGTGGCACAATTCTAAGCCTGTATTTCAGGTTTGTGACGATGAGAGGTAAAATATGATGTAATGTTGTGACAGAATTCCATATCTGGGTAAATGCAAACACTACTTTCCTTAAAAGGTTATTACAGGGCCTTTAGAGCAGCACAACAACAAAGGTGAAAGGCCCTATAGTACAGAAAATGGATTCTTGTGAGCTTTAACCCATGTTATAACCCAAAAACAGACCTGGAGTTGTGTTTTGTTTCATTCACATGTTTCCGTAACCCTTTATTATTAGTCTGTCTATATCTCCAAAGCTCAAAATGCTCTGTTCCACCTTGTGATGTCATGAAACAGCTACCCATTACTCTTTTTTTTTTTCAGAAGAGATTGGCAGTTCCAGGACTGAAATGATCCAAATGATTCTAGTGAAGGTGTGTGGAGTTTAAAAACATATGGAGCACTTCTTGTATTACCACATGACATCACAAGGTGGAACAGAGCCTAAATATTCAGGGTTTGTGTGTTAAACATGTGTGAATGAAACCAAACATAACAGTGGTTATGTTTTTTGATGAAGAAACATTATAATAACAGACCAGAAAATAGCGCAATATAGGCCCTTTAAGTCAATGCATGCCAGACATTTGTATAGTTTTATTCCAAAATTTAAAAAAAATGTCTGTCATAATAAAGTACATCCTTTCAACTTTGATTCAGAAATCTTACATATTCTATTCCTCTATTATGCGTCCAGCGTTATGTAATCAAAAATTTTATGAAAATGTATTCCTAATGGGGCAGAAAAAGCACTGCTCATTTCAAAGTACATTTAAAGGTACACTATGGGACCTTTCTGGTGCTTGTCTCTACCTGCTCACAATAAGAATGCATGTTGAAGGTATTTTTGAGCGATAAAAACACCTTCATTGAGTAACAAGTGACGACAGTATGTGGAATTTCTGAACAAAGCTTATTAAAAAAAAAAAAAAAAAGTAGTCTCTCCTGACCGTGCACATCTCTTGCAGATCTCGCAGGCCTGGTCCGGAGCACAGAATCCTCCTGGTTTACACTGGCACTCCGTGTTGTGAGTGGAGATACACGGATGCACAACCTCCTGATCTGAGGAAAGACAAGAAAGCATCTTACACACATCTTATGGTCTCGGCGGCACACACTTGTATCTGGAACACTGACTACTGCTTATCAACATTTCATTTCATTCATCATTTTAACAAAAAGGACAAGTGAACAACCATCACCAGCTCGTGGGGAGAACTGCAGGTCTTTTTCGGCACGCACTTTGAACAGTTTACTTGCAGATTGTGTGTTACACCAACTACAGGGTACTGTGGTGCATTTTTGACCAAAGCAACATGGTTTCTGGTGAGTTCACGTGATAACACAAGCCTAATGTCCTGAAAACCGCTCCAGACCGCTGCAGTGTCCGAGGATTCTTTCCACAGATCTGCTTTAGGGCTGTACCGATCCGGCTTTTTCCTCACCTCAAATGGCGTATGGTGAAAAAAATATTGAAATGTGTTTTGTGATTCATCATTTAAAGTAATTACAGAACAGCTCTGAAAAATATTACAAGGTGTTTTGGGTCAACATTGTCCAGTAAATCATGTTACTACACCAATTTATAGACCAAAATACTGACTTTCTAACACTTGTGGGACCTGTGCAAGTAGACCGCCGACTTAGCCTAACAAAACGAAATTGTAATTTTCAGAGTACTTGGAGCAGTTACCTGGGCGACAGAGGGAGCAGCTCAAACACTTCTTCAGCCCGTTCCCCAGCTCAGTATATGTGCCCGGGCCACACTTCTCACACCCACTGTGTCCCCCTGAGCTGGAGCAAGGAGACGTCCGATGCGTCCCTGACAACAACATCACAGACACGTAAACACTCAGGCCAGGAACACTTCTCAAAAACACTGTACTGGATCTGCAAAATGCCCCAGTGCTTACAAACTCATCATGCATAAGGTAAGTGAGGAATAACTTTGGACCTCTGCAAACCATTTAAAATTAAACTAGTTCTGATTTTCAGGTTTATAAAGACACATCAGGTACAGCGTCTTTAATAAATGTCTAAAATATCAACTTTTAGCAGCACATTTTTTATGTGTGCAATAACATTTGGAAGTCTTCATTCAAATGAAACAAAAGAATAACTCTAGTCAACTTCAGTAACTCCCGTGAACATACCGGCTGGACAGTTCCTGCAGCAGAGGTCTCCATGGAGATACTCCAGATCTGTGTTACAGTGAACAGCCCGTCGAGTCCGGTTCAGTCCAGGGTCCAGACCAGGTCCAGGGTAGGCCCAGGTCTGGTAACAGCACCACATCACACACAACTGGGAACATGACAAAATATCATTACATTTGGACAATTCTGGAGTGCTCGTGCTCTGATCCAAAGGTCTGCGGTTCAAATCCAACACAGCACAAACATTGTTGGTCAGATTCTCTAGCCCATTATAAATGTGACCATTTAAATAATCATGTTTTCAAGATGTACCGTCCTGCTTCAGTCTTGGGTCTGGTTTGGCTTGTTTTAGTCCAACGTATTCCAGGTTTATTACGCAGTTTGGTCCTGCTGCAGTTCTATTCGTTTTGCTTCAGTCAAGCCATACTTTGGGTATGGGCCATAGGGTTAGGGTGAGGGTTCACACCCCTGGCCTAGTGTAGCGTACTTTAATCCTGCTTTTGTTCTTACCTTTGTTGAATTTAATCTGAGTTTAAACTCATTTAGCCCTAGTTTACACCTGGTTTATCATATGTTAACACAGTCTACACACATTGTTCATATCAGTTTGACCTGCACTTGACTTCACATGGACCGACATAATAAAACCACCTTCAGGGTTTCAAAACACTGATAATGTTCCATCACCTGACCTGAAGGCAATGCAGTAATCAGGTATGACTTCATGAGGAACAGATCAATAAAGACTTATTATAGTCTGAGATGTGATGATGATGATGTCATATTTGCCAGTGTCTTTTAAGTTTATGACAAACTACACTTTTTTTTCCTCCTTTTTTAAAATCTATGCTACAAATACATTCTATTGAAAAACACTGTTCAAAATTTGACTTTGACAAAGTGAAAAATACTTTTTAATAGCAGAGAAAGTGTGTCCTACATAGCCTACACCTATCAACCATGAAGGGTTAGGAGTTAGTGTTGGGTAACCCCAAAGCTTTTAGTTTAGTTTCATTTTTCACAAGATAAAGCTTGAATCTTGTAACATCTTGTAGGCATGTATTCTTGATTAGAGTGGACACAAATTGTAAACAAGGAATTTATTTTATAACAAATCACTCAAGTATGCAACACTCTCAATATTAAGAAGCCTACTTTTACCAATTGAATATTACAGTTTTACAAATCAATATAGGGCGGAAAAAAACAGCAGTATTATTCTAAATATTAGGATGATTTTATATCTGTATTGACTTATTAGGCTATAGTGAAAATAACAATGTAGGCTTTCTCCTGAAACACAATTCAGTTCATAAGAGGCTATATTATGAAGTAACAATATAATTTAAGTAAGTAAAAACGTGTTGATCTTTTAGCTTGAGAATCCAAATGATAAAGAACCTTCCTTAACCATCAGTGAATTTCTCCTCTGAGATCAATAAAGTCTTATCTTATGTTATCTCATTACGCATGGCAAACTAGTGCCAATAAACAGTGGAACTCTCAACTCATCCCCGTTTCACGCGTGTGCTAACGGGCTATTTCTACTTAAATGAAGCAAATAAAAGGCACTCACTTAGTTTAAAGACTGCCAAACTGAGTCGAGTTGTTACTTCTTTGCGGTATTTCGCACCTGGGGTTTAAAAAACTCCGGCGAAGAGGGGGTAACTTAGCAAAGAAATGCAACATTCTGGGAAACTTTGGGGAAATAAAAAATAAATAAATAAAAATAAAAAATAAAACACGTATTATTTATTATGTATCATTTATTGAGCAATACCTTTAAAGTATTTCGTCAAGGAGGGGGATGGGCGGGAACGATAAAAAAAAAAAGTTCACTTACGGAGAGAGTTTAATTTAAGATAATTAGATTTTGAGAATTTTGAGAGTTTTAACTATTTTTTTAATGATTATTTGTGACCTTGGTGATAGAAGGCAAAACAAAAACGCAAACCAACTCGAAAAGAAATCACGCTTAACTTATTACACAAATCAAAAGCGAATGCGTAAAAGTTACTTACCAAAAAACTACTTTGCCAACGCGCCATCTTTCCAACTTCGGATATGCCGTTTTCAATGATCCATGCTATTAATTCCACAAGTTATATTATGGCTAAAGTTTGCACGTCGTGGTCTCTTTGGTTAAACGCAGGTTGTTGTAGGCAAAGCACCCGGCTTCTGACTGACGCGCGAAGCAAAGTGAAGTGACGTTTAAGTTGACAAAAGGGGCAAGTCCAGGCACGCGTCACCGCCTACCGCAGGGCCCGTCACATGACACGGGCCAACACTTCTGGAATTTAATTAGACATTTGTACGTTTTTTTAAGTTTTAAAAAGAAAACTATAGACTAGGCGTTTTGGTATAAAGTTGGATTTCATTTTCAGTCTAAAAGAAAGACATTTAAAGGTGCACTACGCAAGTTTTTCCCCAATGTTATTGCTTTACCTGGAATGATATATTTGTTATGATCAAAAATATCTAAAAAAAAAAAAACAATTAAAAAGAATGTTAAAATGTGAATGTTACTGTGAGTGGGCTAGCCTCTCCACAGATCTGACTCGTTACTTGGCCTGGTGGTGTCGCTTGCTTGTCTCCATGGAGATAGGTAAGTTTAATGCATCTCCATGGAGGTAAGCAGGTGCAGTTACAGTAACACAGTAGTAGAAGTGGTGAGGATGCAAATGTGACCCAGTTTGGAGAGAAAAGACGACACAAGCTTTTGTATCTGACCTAAGGGCTGGGGCCACTGCTCTAACCACCAAGCCACTGTCGCCCCACAAAACCTAACCTCTGCTACAGGAAATGGCACATATGCTGCTGTCTTTATTTATTCTTCTGTTGACAAGGTTTAGACCAGGGATCACCAAACTTTTTTTCTCTGGGGGCCACATTATTGCTCCTGGCTGTGATGGGGGGCCGGGGCGGGTAGGCCCTATAACAGAATTGTCATCCACAAAACAATATCAACACATAATCCTGGCACATATTTGTTTATTTATTTACTAGTGGTTTCCAAAAGTTGTAAGTACTTGACACTTTGTTTTAATTTGAAATACCACAGATATTTCATTTATTTATGTTCTAATAACAATAACATCAAAGGTAAGAAATATCATAATATAATAAACATAAGAAATATCTGTCCTTAACTGCACTACAGTACAGTACAGTGCACTGTCACTGTTTGATATTGAGCTTGAAAATTTGGTGGCAAATGTAAATATGCCATATAATTATTTAAATATAAATACTTACATATAAATATAATTTTTCAATTGGAAAAAATCAACAAAATACAAGATGCAGACATTTATTTGCCAAAAAGTAAAATAGGCCATGACAACTTTTGAGGATTGCCTCACAGGGCCAGTTCAAGTGGTGGGGGCAGAGGGGCTGGGGGGCCAGTCAAAGGAGCGTGGTGGGCCGGAGTCGGCCCGTGGGACTTAGTTTGATGACCCCTGGTTTAGATGTTGAGAGACATCTATTGTCTAGCCTATACTTTGTTTAAAACCATGTTAAAGTTGTATTTGCTACTGTGTGTGTGTGTGTGTGTGTGTGTGTGTGTGTGTGTGTGTGTGTGTGTGTGCGTGTGTGTGTGTGTGTGTGTTTATGTTATATTTAATGATGGGCAGAAACTAGTTACAGCATAAGGGATGTACTGTAATCAGATTCCTTTTTTAGTAACTAGTTATAATGGAAATGTAGTAATTAGATTATAGTTACTTGCCCTAGTAACTTATAGTTGCTTTTCCCCTGCCAAAACTATGTGTAATCCACAGAACTGTCATGAAACAGAAAAAACGATAAACAGGAGCAGGGGATTTCTTCTTCTAGTGTCAGACACAGGTCAGCTGTGAACAAAAACAACACAAATACAGTTTATGGAGGTGATATGGGGGGGCTGGACTCTCCATTTCTCTGGCGTTGCACGCGGGGAGCGGCGGCGGGCTGGTGTGGGCCTGCTCATTGCCCCACAGCTCAGCCACCGTGTGTTGGAGTTCACCCCGGTGAACGAGAGGGTCGCGTCCTTGTGCCTTCGGGTCGGGGACAGGTCTCTCACTGTTGTGTCGGCCTACGGGCTGAACAGCAGTGCAGTGTACCCGGCCTTCTTGGAGTCTCTGGGAGGGGTACTGGACAGTGCACCGACCGGGTACTCCGTTGTTCTACTGGGGGACTTCAACGCCCACGTGGGCAACGACAGTGACACCTGGAGAGGGGTGATTGGGAGGAACGGCCTCCCTGACCTGAACCTGAGCGGTGTTCTGTTATTGGACTTCTGTGCTAGCCACGGTTTGTGCATAACTAACACCATGTTAGGCCGGAGGTCGATGATCGACTTTGTTGTAGTGTCATCTGACCTCTTGTCATCTGCCCCTCTCTTCACCCGAGTGTCCAAGACACCCGGGTGAAGAGAGGGGCAGAGCTGTCAACCGATCACCACCTGGTTCTGAGTTGGGTCCAATGGCGGAGGAGGAAGCCGGAAAGACCTGGCAGACCCAAGAAGGAGCTGAGCCGAAAGGCCAAACTCTCAATTTACTGTCAATCTACGTTCCTCCCCTCACCTATGGTCATGAGCTTTGGGTAATGACCCAAAGGACAAGATCACGGATACAAGCGGCCGAAATGAGTTTCCTCCGCAGAGTGGCTGGGTGCTCCCTTAGAAATAGGGTGAGGAGCTCAGTCAGATGGGAGAAGCTCGGAGTACAGCTGCTGCTCCTCCATGTCGAGAGGAGCAGCTGAGGCTCGGGCATCTGTTCCGGATGCCTCCTGGACGCCTCCCTCAGGAGGTGTTCCGGGCATGTTCCACCGGGTGGAGGCCCCGGGGAAGACCCAGGACACGCTGGAGGGACTATGTCTCTCAGCTGGCCTGGGAACACCTTGGGGTCCCCTTGGAGGAGCTGGAGGAAGTGTCTGGGGTGAAGGAAGTTTGGGAGTCCCTGCTTAGACTATTGCCCCTGCGACCCGGCCCCGGATAAGAGGAAGAAAATGGATGGATGGTTGGATGGAGGAAATATGGAGATTGTGGCGTCGCCTGAGTGTGAAATCAGGTTCTATAATGGAAAGTGTCATCAGAGTGAAGAATTCATGCAGATGGCTCCTGAGTCAAATGATTTAAATTGAAATAAAGTATCCAGCGTTGTATTACATTACTTAAGGAATAATCAATAGTCTGTAATCACATTCACAATCTGGCCAACACTATTCTGTTCTATTCTGTTTCAGCCTTCTTCCCAAACAGTAAAAGAGTTATTTAAGGACTCAAGTACATGTGGCTCATCCAAATTCAAGTGCCCTTCTGTCTGTGTTAAATACAAATACTGTAATAACCTCTGTGGACTCTTTAGGACACAGGTCACTACACTGTAAACACACACTGACAGTTTAACATGAGTGTACTACACTGTCACATATTTGGCCTTAATCTGGTGAGCCGTTTGTCTGCAGCACTGTGATACGCACCCAACAGGAAGAATCATGACAGCTCAGAGGAAAAAGAATGAGAAATTAGGCCTATACTGTATTACAAAATATACCAAGATGGGTTACTCCAGTTTACCCCGTCAAACGACAGCATGCACAATCAAGTAGGCCTATAGATTTCACTTGTACATTTACTTTAGACAGAGATGAACCAAATTTGCAAGGAATGTTAAAGAAAACACTGTGCTTGTGTCGGGTTTATAGTTATAATCTACGATATTTAGGCTTATAACTTTATTGATCCACAAGGGAAATGACTTGGACACAGTAGCTCACACATCACAATATAATATAATAACAAAGAGTAAAATAATATAAATGATAATAATAAATTCTAAATAAGTACCAAAAAAGATAGCAAGAGACTGGTTTCAAATAAGGCATAAGTACAGTTGCAGGGAGTATTATCTGTTACTTAAGGGTGAGTTGTTGCACAGTTGTAGGGAGTATTGTATGAATTGTTATGTTTACATTTTCACAGTTTTAAACAAATCCACTAACTTCCGTCATCACAACAAAGCGCCTCCAATAGATAGCTGCAAATCACACGAAGTAGCGTATCAGACTTTTCTTTCATTTGTACCAAAATGACTACGTGACTCTTTGTTATTGACTCTATTACTCAAAAATGTATGAATCACTCTAGATCAGGGATGGGCAATTCTTTTTTCCATGGGGCCAAGAGAGAAAGAGAAAATATCGTGGAGGGCCGGGCCAAAACGCTTAACTCAATTCTGCATAATATTAATTGTATTTCTTTATTTAAAAAACGCAGTAAATAACACTGTTTTGACGCACTGGTAAGACTGGAAAGAGTTTACGTCATGACTAAGCAATGAAAAAGTGAGGTTACATTACAAAAAGAAAACATAAAACAAAAATAAAAGCAATGCCGCTTTAGTCCAGGCATGAGGTAAAATGATAAAATATGTTTATTTTGTAACTCCAAATGAGCTTAAACGGGCCGATTAGAGTCAACCAAAGGGCCGTATGTGGCCTGGGAACTGTAAAATGCCCAGGTCTGCTCTAAATACAACTTCGAGGGAGTAAAATGAGAAAGGGAAACAACTACAACATGGTAAAAAGCTCTAAAAAATGTTTTGTGCAGAGTAAGTCTGCTTTAAAGGTGCATGCGCTGTATAATGTAACTTTCCTGGTGAAGGGGCTGCCATTTGGAGATGTTGTTGCTTTGCCTGGAATGTCCCACAGTTTGGCATTAAACTTATCTATCTTCATGGAGACAAACAAGTGACTCCACTAAGCCGAGTTACAGATCATGTCTGTGGAGAGGGGACCCCGCTCACAGTTAGAATGATTGTTTTTAGCTATTAAAACACCTTTAATTCAGCAAATCAGTTTAATGCCATACTGTGGAACACTCTATGCAAAGAAAAGACAACACCACGGAGACAAGCAGGTGAGGAACAGCCTAAAAAATACACAGTACAGCTTTAAAGAATCATTATTACAAATACAGCAGGTATGGGTACTTTTGCTGTCAAGGCTATCGGTGTTTCGAAAGAGTGACTAAACCAACCACACAACAAAAAGTAAAAGTAAAACAAAATGCATTTGTAAAAAGGCAAGGAGGGAGGGAGAGAGAGTGGTGTGGTGAGATGTCATGGCATGTCCCGTTTTGGCAGAGCACAGGAAAGACGGAGAAAACAACAGGAAGTATCTACAATGTGTTGGCTAATCGTCCAGGTACTCCCAACCAGAAATGGCTGCAACAGAATAATCAATGGAACAATGTTTAGGAAAGATTCAGTGCATATGTCAGTGACAAAACCAGGACTAAACCAGAACTAAACCAGGACTAAACCAGAACTAAACCAGGACTAAACCAGAACTAAACCAGGACTAAACCAGGACTAAACCAGGACTAAAAAGTGATACTTTCATACACCAGTCAAAAGGTTGGACACCATTTCATTCAATATTTTTTTTCTTTTACTACTTTCTACTTTTGACATTTTATATTAAATATATAAAGCAAGATATATGGAATTATGTAACAAAAATAAGTAAACTTACTTAACTAATTGTTTAATATTTTATATTCAGATCCTCATCACCCTTTGCTTTGTCAACAGTGCTGCAAACCTTTGACTTTCTTTCAGTGAGCTTCAGGAGGAAGTCCCCTGAAAAGGGGTCATGGTCAAAGGTTCAAACCAAGGTTCAAAGCAAAGAGTGTTTTTTTTTTTTTTTTTGTATTTTTTTTTAATCTAAAAACAAAAGAGTTAGTTTGAGTTTATTTTTGTGTGCTATATTCCATATATTCATAGTTTTGTGAGAATCTACAGTGTAAAACATGGAAAGAAAGAAAATTAAAGAAAATGTAAGTGTCTGCAAATATTTGACTGGTAGTGTATTTTTTTTTTTTATCATTTTAGTTATTTTAAAGTTTCAATTTCAAACTTTGTCAAAGTAAACACTAAAAAGAACAAAACAATTGGGCTACATAGAATTGTGTGCTCATTCTCAGTCTATGAACAGGCCACGCCTCATGGGAAAACTCAGCACCTCCAGAGCTGAGCTGCACAGGCTGCACTAGCACTGATTCATGCCTGCAGGTGCTGAGTGACCATTCAGATCAGAGAGAGCGAGAGACTGAATAAACGTCTAGAGAACCAAAACACCAAAGTAAAAGGGATAACATGTATGTATTAATAAATCAGCACTGGAATTGAATCAGTAAAAACGATTTGATTTAAACATGTTTACGTCATATCTTGGGACCACAGGTGAAGTTTATGAAATGTAAAGTGTGAATTTTACACACAGCAGCCCTCGACTAAACCCAAACCAGGAGCAAATCCAACACAGGTGGGTAGAGCAGCCAAAAAAATCACTTAAGTAAGAGTAATGTTACTTCAAAATAATATTATTTAAGTAGAAGTACAAAGTAGAGATCCAAAACATTTCTCAAGTAAGAGCTAAAAGGTATTTGGGAAAACTACTACTCAAGTAAGAGCAACTTAAAAAGTACCTGCTGGGCGTAACATCTGATTTATGATTTGAAGATAATATAATTTGAAGAACAAAATATTAAATAATGTACAAAATCTGGTATTTTATTTTAAGTACAGGCACGAAAAACACAAATGTTCAAATCATTTCATATTGTCACATAAAGCTTTTGTCACTTTAGACTTACTCACAGTGGGTAGAGTCTGTTACTTCAATAATAATATTCAAGCTGTAGTAAAAGTATGCTGCTAGAAAAGTACTCTGAAAAGTACAATTTCATTAAAAAGTTTCTCAAATAAATGTAACTGAGTACCAGTTGTGGAAGAAGTACTAAATTTTGTTACTTAAGTAAACGTACAGCTACCAAAGCAAAAAAATACTTTAAAAAGACTTAAAAATACAATACAAAAATAATAAGTAAAAGTAAAAGTATCACCTGAAAAAATCTACTTAAGTAAAAGTATTAAAGCACCAGTTTAAAAATGTACTTAAAGAGTAAAAAAAGTAAAAGTTGTAAAAATAAAGCTTCAAATGTGGTGATTTTGATAAAGATTTGTGCTGCTACTCAATAGAAACAATTGAATTCATATTTTTTTCTGAGCTGTTTTTATTTGTATATTTTTGTTTGTTCAAAGTACGTGTTAAAAATAAACGCTCAGCCTTTTCTGCAGGTCTCACACAATCATAAAAAATATTTTTATTTTTCCGTCCAGTTCAAAAATGTAGTGGAGTAGAAAGTACAGATACCTGCTCTCAAATGTAGTGAAGTGAAAGTAAAAAGTATCCAATTTAAAACCTTCTTAAGTAAAGTACAGATACATTATACAGTAAATATCGTACAGTACTTCACTACTTTTAGATCTGAACCAACTATTTCATACAGCCCTGAATGGCCACGTTTACATGATGTTTTTAATTCTGAATTAACTGTTCCGAATGAAATAGTTTTAGAATTAAATTATTCTCCATCGACTTTACATGGAAATAACAATTCCGAATTGAGGTTTACATGGAAAACACGTTAAATCGGATTTATTTAATTCCACTCAGCGTCTGGGGGGGGGGGGGGGGGGGGGGGTGTTCTGATTGGACAGGGACACGAACGGATTTACGTCGACCGGAAGAAAACACACACTTCAGCTGGATACCGGCTTTTTGTCATGTCGGTTTGGTTAGTGTTTTTCTGTTTTCCATCCACTCTTTTCATTATTTGTAGTTCTTCCAGCGAATTTATTAAAATAATTGTTTTGGTTCAAGGCCAACGTTTGCGCCGAGTCGCCATCTCACAGTGCGTCATCGCATCAGAAGGGCGACCCCATGAGCATGCGCTGAACGACCGGAATTATTTTTAAGTGGAATAAATGTTTACATCAGGGGTGTCCAAACTTTTTTCATCAAGGGCCACATATCTAAACACAGACGAAGCAGAGGGCCGATCGAGAGCCACAGACTGGTGCTCAGTACAGTGAATAATTGAAATATTTGCATGTTTAACACGTTACAATGAGCGATCAGTCCTTTATTCATGCTAAGATCCATAAAACCACACAAATATTAAATATTGTCTTATCAAGGTAGATTTTCAAAAAACTTGTTGTCAAAACTTGCAGCCAAAACTACTCGAGGTAAATTGGGCCAATTGGCCTGGAAGCCTGAGGGCCAAGAAAAATTTGTCTGAGGGCCGCATTTGGCCCACGGGCCATAGTTTGGGCACGCCTGGTTTACATGATCGAGGAATAAATTAATTCAGCTTTAAAATCAGAATAAACCACCCACTTAATAAGTTTAATTCCGAATAATCATTAGGAATGAAGTGTTTACATGGTCTTTTTAAAGCGGAATTAATTTTTATTCGGAATTAATTTACTTTTAACCAGAATTAAAGCTCTCATGTGAACATGGCAACTGTGTGTGTTGCATAAAGTCCAAGTCCAAGGCCAGGTACTGTCCCTCATATCACAGTTATTGCTCTGCTATGTCTGACACAGAGAGAGGAATTTGACTTGTGTTTACTGAAGCTGCAGCGGGCGATAAGGAGGGCGAGGAGGGGCCCTCTCTGATACTCTGGCTCCTCTGATAAGAACAAGCAGCATGCATTTTATATTGTATTTTAGGACCTTTACATTTGAGCAGTGGGGGATGAACTACTCAATTTTGTTTCTTCAGTAAAAGAACAAATACAAGGGCAAGAAGTAAAAGTATCACATTAAAAAGTACCTGTTTAAGAATGTAAAAATATTATAAGTAAAAGTAAAAGCAAGTATAAAAGAATTTAGCTGATTTTAAGTGATTCAACTGCCGTTTTTGTGTTTTTGTGTATTGCGTATTGTGTTGTTCAAAGTTGGGACGTTAACTCAAATTAAATGTGCTAGAAATAAGTCTCAGGCATTTCAGCAAGTCTCAAACCATAAAGAAAAGTACTTTTTACTTTTCACTCCAGATTTCAAATGTAGTGGAGTAGAAAGAACAGATACCTGCTCTCAAATGTAGTGAAGTAGAAGTAAAAAGTATCCACTGTAAAACTTGCTTTTGTTAAATTCTTATTGGTCAAGTCCAGTCAAGTTTGATTCAAGTCCATGTTGAGTCCAGGTTGAGGCAGAGTCAAGCCCAAGTCAAGTCCAAGTCAGATTCAAGTCAGGTCCAAGTTGGGTCCAAGACAGGTTTGAGTTGGGCCCAAGCCCAAGTCAAGCCCAAGAAAAGTCCCAAGTCGGGTCCAAGTCGAGTCCAAATTGGGCCCAAGTCAAGCTGGATCAAAGTCAGGGCCAAGTCGAGTCAAGATCATGTCCAAGTCTGGTCAAACTCAAGCCTATGCCTGGTCCAAGTCAACTTCAAATCAGGTCCAAGTCCAAGTAAAGTCAAGTTGAGTCAAGTGAGGTCCAAGTACAAATCAAGTCCAAATTAAGTCCATGTCAAGTCTAAGTTGGGTCCAAGCCAGGTTCAAGTCAAGTCCAAATTAAGTCCAAGGCAGGTCCAAGTTGGGTCCAAGTTCAAATCAACCCCAAGTCAAGTTCAAGTCAAGTCCAATTCAGGTCCAAATAAAGTCTAAGTCAAGTCCCCAGGTTAGATCCAAGTCATGTCCAAAGCAAATCATAGTAAGATCTAAATCTAGTCCGAGTCAAGTCCAAGTTAGGTCCAAGTCAAATGATGTCCAGATCAAGTAATTATGTCCAAGTCATTTCAAACCATATAATAGGAAAGTTTGCCAGTTAATTGATGGTTGTCTCATCTTGCCACGTCATTGCTCTGTCTGGAATCTTCCACAGTATGACATGAAACAGCTCTACCTTAGATTTATTCAGTTACAGGTGGTTTTAGAGCTTAAAATTACCTAGAAAAACAGGCATTCTGACTGTGAGCGGGTCGCCTCTCCACAGATCTGACCTGTAACTTGGTCTGGTTTGGTCTCCAAGAAGATAGAAAGGTTTAAAGCCATACTGTGAAACATTTCAGACAAAGCAATAACATCTCCATGGAGAAAAGCGTTTGACGGACCCTCCACCAGACTCACTCAAGTCCAAGTCAAGTCAACAATCTTGGGTTAAGTCAACAGTCACTATGCGTTAGTGTGTAAATGTATTTTATTTTGTCCACTTGTGACTTTTGTTTACAGTTTACATGCTTAAAATTCATCCATTCACCATTGACATCATGCGTATTAGTGGTATTAACTTTGAAAGGCAGTATAAGTAGTTGCAGTAATAGTAATTAGAAGATCGTGGCCATAATACGTCATCTACTGTGAAGTATACAGTAAGAGACACACCTCTTATTCACCAGTGACAGGGAAAGTAATTAACTGGCAACAATAAGACGTTAAGCAATACTAATTGATAGTGACCTCACAAATAACTGACATTTCACGTTGGTTGTAATTTCATGTGTAACTGTTTTGTGTTGTGTGCAAATTCTTTTTCATTGATCTCTTTGGCTTAAAGGCCCTGTATTACACAAAATGGACTCTTGTGAGCTTTAAGACATGTTAGAATGTTGTTACCTCCTCAAAAACAGACCTGGAGTTGTTTTTTGTTTCATTTACACATGTTTGAGTAATCCTGCATTATTAGTCATGTAGTTTTCAAGTTTACAGCTCCTTTTACCTTTTGTTCTGTAGAGACTGACAATTCCAAGGCTGAAATTATCCAAATGATTCTAGTGACCATCTGTATGTATTATGTGAGTTCACACTTATGTATTATGTGTGTATGTATTGTGTGTATGTATATGTATTATGTGAGTTCACACTCACACAAACAAAAACACATCAAAATTTTGCAACGTAAATGTTTAAATTATTTTGGTCTTATGTCCGACTTTAGCTCATGCATTTGAGTAAAAACTGTCCCAATACAGATATATTTTATAAGCAGCTCTTGAGGTCAAAATAGGTCAAAATAACTATTCTGTCTGCATCTAAGCATGTTATTTTCTAATAATCAGGAAGTGTATGTTGCATGCTAGTACTTTTACTGTCACAAAACTCCGCATTGATCTCTGAGAGTTGTGAAACGTGCTTATATAAACTCATCACGGTGAAAAGTCAGGACGCTCAGAATGCATAAGGTAAGTGAGGAAGAACTTTGGGCCACTGCAAACCGTTTTAAAAGTACTAGTTCTGTTTTTCATGTTTCTAAGACAGTAAAAATCAGATACAGTGCCTTTAATATGATCAACATAAAACTTTTATTCAATTACTCACAGTGGGAAGAGTAACCAAAACCTTCATTCAAGTAAAAGCATTGTTACCTCAAACTAAACATGTAGGAGTAAAAGTATGCAATCTGAAAACTACTCCAAGTACAATTCCTTTAAAAAGTTATGCAAGTATTGGGTAAATGTAACCAAGTACTGCCCACCTCTGATTAATTGGGATTACAGCTGGATTACAAGAGCAAAGCAAGTCCATATCAGGAATAATCTGGACTCAAACCGGACCAAACCAGGACAAGTGTGAATGTGGCCTTAAAGCTGCATTGTGTAGCTTTTCTGGTGGAGGGTCCGTCAAATGCTTTTCTCCATGGAGATGTTATAGCTTTGTCTGGAATGTAAACCTTTCTATCTTCATGGAGACCAAACCAGACCAAGTTACAGGTCAGATCTGTGGAGATGCGACTCTGCTCACAGTCAGAATGCTTGTTTTTCTAGATATTTTTGAGCTGCAAAACTACTTGTAATTTAATGAAAGTAAGGTAGAGGTGTTTAATGTCACACTGTGGAACATTCCAGGGAGAGCAACAACATCTCCGTGCACTTATCCCATCATCTATCTGCTAAATACCTCATGTTTTTGTCGTATGTTTTAACTGCATCATAAACAGTAAAATGTGAACGGACACTTGAATGAACTCATGAATGAACTGTGCATTTGGGGTGAAGTGCAGAATGCAGCATCTTGACCACACGTTTCCTGTTGCCAACTAATGTGAAAATCCCCTGACATTTGAAAACAATCTGTGTGCTATTGTGTAATCAAATCTGAACAACGAAAAAAAAAAAAAGATTTGTATATTAAAATATAACCAGCAAGCATCATTCAGTTACACTTTGTTCATTGTAATGCCTTTATATTTTCAGTACTGCAGCAGTTTTTCGTGTGTTTTTATCAGTGAAAAATGCCTACATGATATTTTTGAACCCTACATGTATGAACGGGAGCGAAGCGGTTTGAGTGTCTTGCCCAAGGACACAACAACAGAGGCTCAGTGGTTAGAGCAGTGGTCCCCCAACCTCAAACTGCCCTGACACGGGATCTGATGATGCCTGATGATGCCCTGCTGAGCTGCTTTGAGAGTTTCGTTTCAGTTTTTATTATCATTTATTATACTTCTAAAAATGTTCCTCGGAGACAAATAAAGTGATACTGATTGATGATCGCTCAAACATAAACACAAAATACAACTGTGAGTAAGCTAACGATGACAAACACCATTATAACGTGGCTAAACGTTCATAAAAGTCATACATAACACGAAACGATGGCAGTATGCGCTCAACAGAGATGGATCGAACCACATACCTTCAGGTAAGAGGACCACTCTAAGCCACTGTGCCATGAGGAGCGTACCACTGTAACTGTATTAGCGACAGTGACGTTTTTAAAGAAATAGTTATAGAGCAACAAGCAAAATCAATCATTTATATCTGTATAGCATTCTGTGAACTTTATTGTCCCTGGAAGTCAAAACTGCAAAGTGCATTTGACCAGATCATAGTCAGGAGTACCTAGAATTGCACGTTTTAAAGATGCATTATGCAACTTTTCATGTGGAGGGTTTGCCACCTGATATACAGTATGAAGTTGTTATTGCTCTGACTTCTAGAGACTTGCTCTAGAGAACAGTATTAAACAGATCTTGCATTTATTGAATTACCATACAGTGCTCTGGGTCAATCCAAAACCTTAATAAACCTCAAACCTGAATATTTAAGAAAGTAAAAGTGAAGTTTTGGCTTTTTTAGGAGAAAATCTATGTGTGCACATTGGGCAACTTTTAATGTGCATAATTATTACGCAAATACATGAAAAATGAACATTTTCCATTCTCACTTGTTTATTTTCATCTGTTAGAATAGTAAACAACTCCAAATTTACAAATACACTTTTCTGACATTTAAAGAAAAAAAAATCTGTGACCAATGTAGCCACCTTCTTCTGAATAATGGTCATGTGCCTTCCATTCATAGAGTCTGTCAGTTTCTTGATCTATTGACGATCAATTTTTTGTGCAGCAGCAACCACAGCCTCCCAGACACTGTTCAGAGGTTTACTGTTTTCCTCCACCGTAAATCTCCACTTTAAGAAGGGCCCACAAGTTCTCTATAGGGTTTAGGTCAGGTGAGGAAGGGGGTCATGTCAGTATTTTTTCATCTTTAAGCCCTTTACTGGCTAACCATGCAGTGGAGTACTTTAAATATGCAATGGAGCATTGTCCTGCATAAAAATCATGGTCCTCTTGAAAGATGCAGACTTTTTCCTGTACCACTGCTTTCTTCAAGCAGTGGTACAGGAAAAAGTGGCAGTAGGTTCTGGGGTTTATTTTGAGTCCGTCTTCAACCCAAAAAGGTACAAAAAGCTCATCTTTAATAATACCAGCCCATGTCTGTATGCCACCTCCACCTTGCTGGAATCTGAGTCGAAGTGGAGCTCTGTGCCCATTACTTGTCCAGCCATGGGCCCGTCCATCTGGTCCTTCAACAGACACTCTCGTCTCATCAGTCCATAAAACCTTTGACAAATCGGTCTTCAGATATTTCTTGGCCCAGTCTTGACTTTTCAGCTTATGTTTCTTGTTCAGTTGTGATCGGGTTTCAGCCCTCCTCACCTCGGCCATGTCTCTGAGCAGTGAACATCTTGTACTTCTGGGCGCTCCAGGTAGGTTGCAGTTCTGGAATATGACAGCGCTGGAGGATAATGGGTTCCTGGTAGCTTCATGTTTGATTCTTCTCAAATCTCTTGCAGTCTTGCGTCTTTGTTTCTCAACACGTTTCTTGCGACACTGTTGACTATTTCGTTCAACAAACCAGAACCGAGTTTAAGCTCCATTTATATCCACAACACCCGGACATTCTCTACGTGCCTCGCCGCAGACCCATCCATCGGGGCTCACGTCGGACTTTCCAGTACGACAGCACCAGCTCCATCCCGTCGTTCTGGTCCACTGCTCGCCGCCCAAAGAGAAACACCAGTCGCCGTGCTGAGCGTGTCCTGGCGCGCGTCCCGAGAGCGGCGAACACGGCTATCGGCAGCAGCTCTACAGTCAACTTCGGTCTTCTTAACACCCGCTCTCTCACCAACAAGGGCCATCTCGTCCAGGATCTTGTGGCGGACCGTAAGTTGGACTTTTTATGCTTGACGGAGACGTGGCAGCAGAAAAATGATTTTGCTCATCTCAATGACGCTACTCCTCCGGGGTTTGTTTACCTCTCCCAACCTCGTGTCACCGGTCGAGGGGGCGGTCTCGCGATAATCTACCGCGAGAGTTTGAGGGTTGCACCTGTGACTGTACCTGTGTATCAGTCGTTTGAGGCGACTGCATGTCAGCTCTGTGGATCTACTCCGACTATTGTTGTGACTATTTACAGACCTCCAAAACCAAATAAGGATTTTTTAACAGACTTTGCAGCTTTTCTAACACATGTTTCCACACTTTCACCAAATGTAATATTATTAGGGGACCTCAATATTCACTTGGACATTGTCAATAACTCACTCACCAATGATTTCACATCTCGTCTGGACAGTTTTGGTTTGCATCAGTTTGTTAATTTTCCCACTCACTCCAAAGGACATATTCTGGACTTAATCTGCTGCTCAGGTGTAATACCCATAGACTGTAAAGCCAACTTCATCCCATTTTCTGATCATATGCTCCTTACATTTAATGCCAATCTTCCTCTTTCCAAACACAACCCTTCATGCACCATAACTTTATGTAAAATTAAGGACTTAAATTTGGACATTTTATCTTCTCACATCAGTAACCTTCCAAGTACAGACAGTTTCACAACACCGGATCAACTTGTCTCACATTACAACACAACATTCTCAATACATTTGCTCCACTCAAATCCAGATCTGTCTCTTTCACTCACACTGCACCCTGGTACACCCCCACTCTCAGACAGTTAAAAGCAAAAGGCCGCCAACTCGAAAGACTCTACAATAAAACTGGACTAAGTATTCACAAAGACTTGTACACACAGCGCACTCTCCACTACAAAGACTGCATCTCCAAAACCAAATCTTCATATTACTCCAGATTAATCAGTTCTAACGAAGGAAATTCCAAGATCCTTTTCTCTCTCAGGTCTAACATCACCAATCCTTCTGACTCTCTTCCATCACACCTTTATTCATCTGATTTCTGCAATATCCTGGCCTCACACTTCACCACAAAAATCCAACTTATTCACCAACAGCTCACTCCGTTCTCTGCTCTACCTATACCTGCCATTCCATTTCCTACATCTGACACCCCTTTCTCATCATTTACTCTTCCTTCTGTCAGTCAAATTTCCAATCTTGTCAATAAATCCAAAGCCTCCTCATGTCAACTCGACCCACTCCCCACTGCCCTTGTCAAAGCCGCACTTCCTTCTCTAGCTCCTCTAATCACCAATATAATTCACGCCTCCCTCACCTCTGGTACTGTCCCCTCTCCTCTGAAAACTGCTGCTGATACTCCCATCATCAAAAAACCTGGCTCAGATCCCACTGACCTCAATAATTTCCGTCCCATTTCCAATCTTCCATTCATCTCAAAAATTCTTGAAAAAACAGTTTCTTCCCAACTTCACGCTCATCTGTCTTCTAATAACCTGTATGAACATTTCCAATCTGGCTTCCGTCCCCTCCATAGCACTGAAACAGCCCTCCTCAGAATCACAAATGATCTCCTCCTCTCTGCTGACTCTGGTTTATTATCCATTCTCCTTCTGCTTGATCTTAGTTCGGCCTTCGACACCATTTCTCATTCCATCCTCCTCAACAGACTCTCTTCTATCGGCATCTCTGGCACAGTCCTCATCTGGTTTCACTCCTATCTTTCCGACCGCACTCAGTTCATTCAACTCAAATCCTTCACTTCTCATACTGCCTCCATCTCCACAGGAGTTCCCCAGGGTTCTGTCCTTGGTCCTCTCCTTTTTATCATCTATCTTCTCCCCCTCGGCCACATTTTCCGGAAACACCACATCCGCTTCCACTGCTACGCGGATGACACCCAGCTCTACCTCTCCAGTAAACCCAACTCCACACTCCCACCATCAGCCCTTGTCAGCTGTATCAATGAAGTCAAATCCTGGTTCACCTCCAACTTTCTCAAACTCAATAGCAATAAAACTGAACTTCTTCTTGTAGGTACCAAATCCACCGTAAGCAAGATAAATAATTTCTCCATTCACATCGACGGCTCCTCCATCTCTCCCTCCCCTCAGGTTAAGAGTCTGGGTGTCATCCTCAATAGCACCCTCTCCTTCACCTCTCACATAAACAACGTCACCCGCTCTGCCTACTTCCACCTCCGAAACATACATCGTCTCCGGCCCTCCCTTACTCCTCAGTCCACTGCCGTACTTGTGCACAGCCTTGTCACTTCCCGCCTGGATTACTGCAACTCTCTTTTGTTTGGTCTCCCACAAAAAAACTCTCCATAAACTTCAACTGGTTCAGAATTGAGCCGCTCGCATTATCACACGCACCCCCTCCATCAACCACATCACACCATCCTACAACAGCTCCACTGGCTCCATCACGAACCGCATTCAATACAAAATCCTGCTCCACACATTCAAAGTCATCCACAACCTTGCACCTCCATATCTCTGTGACCTCCTCCATATGGCCACACCTGCTCGCTCTCTCCGCTCCTCCTCCTCTCTCCAACTCTCCGTCCCCTCTGCCCGTCTTGTCACTATGGGGAGCAGGGCATTCAGCCGCTCTGCTCCCCAGCTCTGGAACTCTCTCCCTCCTGACCTCCGCAACACTGACACACTTCCACACTTCAAATCCAAACTCAAAACTCATCTGTTCAGACTGGACTTTGAACCATAACTGCACTGTCCTTTTAAAAGTTTTTAAAAGTTTTACTGTTTGTTTTTGTATGTATTTTTACTGTTGCTTTTAACTGCCTAATGTTTACTGTACTTGTTGTAAGGCGACCTTGAGTGTCCAGAAAGGCGCCTAATAAATACAATTTATTATTATTATTATTATTATTATTATTATTATTATTATTATTATTATTATTATTATTATTATTATTTGCAACAAAAAGGTTGATGGTTCTGTGATCACGCCCCAATATCTTTGCAGTTTCAAGTGTCCTGCAACTCTCTGAAATACTTTTTATAACTGAAAAGGTGCAATGAATAAAATGGCATAACATCCTTGCTGTGAGTGGGCTCGCCTCTCCTCAGATCTGACCTTGTGGTGGCTCTTCTTGTGTCCATAGAGATAGAGACATATTTACCATACTGTGGAACATTACAGGTAAAGCAATGCGCCTTCTTGCTGTGAGGTGAAAGTGCGAACCAACACTTTTATTTCTCAAATATTGTGGATTTATAATATTTTTAGATCAGTGTCTTTATTGTTCTTCCATTACTGGCATGACATCAGGTTTAATCAGTGACTCACCTGATGATTTCTGTCGTGAACAGACACACCTCATTCTCTGATGCAAACGTGAGATTGAACTTCCTCAAATGAAGCAGTAAACAATACACTCATGAAGGAAATGAGTAATACTTATGTCAAAGGACTTTGTTTACCACCTGTAGCTGAGAATGAGGCCATATACTTACACTTATAAGGATTTCTTGAATTTAATTGTTAATCTTATTTGTATTCTCCAGTTACTTTAGTTTGACTTGAGCCTAAAGGGTCTGATCTATGTTATATTGTTGTTTCCTCATCACAAACAGACCTGGAGTTGTGTTTTGTTTCATTCACACATGTTTAACACACAAACCCTGCAGATTTAGACTGAGTTCTTCTCTCAAAATCACTCTGTTAGACTTAGACAAACTTTATTGATCCACAAGGGAAATTATTTGGATACAGTAGCTCACTCATCACAATATAATATAATAACAGAGAGTAACAAAAATAGATGGTGTCGCAAAAAGAGCAAGAGACACGTGTCAAATGAGACATAATTATAAAAACAAATGTATATGTACAAGTCAAAATAAAATAGAAAAATAAGTAATAAACTCTAAAATAAACTATAAAATCACAGCTATAAACAAGAGACAAGAACAACAGTGCAAATACTCTGCTGACTGACAGGGCATAGGTTATCCGTTTCTTGAGATTAAGTTGTTGTACAGTTGTTTATAGTATATAATATAGTATGAATGTAGTCCTGTATCTCTCACTGTTTGAGCAGAGCTGTAGGAGCCTGTTGGAGAATGAGCTCCTCTGTCCCTCTATAGTCTGGTGTTGTAGGGAGTATTATTTCTTCTGTCCCTCTATAGTCTGGTGCAGTGGGTGAGTTGTTGTACAGTTGTAGGGAGTATTATCTCCTCTGTCCCTCTATAGTCTGGTGCAGTGGGTGAGTTGTTGTACAGTTGTAGGGAGTATTATCTCCTCTGTCCCTCTATAGTCTGGTGCAGTGGGTGAGTTGTTGTACAGTTGTAGGGAGTATTATCTCCTCTGTCCCTCTATAGTCTGGTGCAGTGGGTGAGTTGTTGTACAGTTGTAGGGAGTATTATCTCCTCTGTCCTTGCTGCACACACTGAAAGACTTTCTCAGGAAGTACAGTCTGCTCATGCTCTTCTTGTAGACAGCATTACAGTTGTCCTTCCAGTCCAGCCTGTTGTCCACATGGACACCAAAGTACTTGTAGCAGTCCACTATTTCCACGTCGTGACCCTGGATGGTAATGGGCTCCACTGATGTCCTCTATCTCCTGAAGTCAATCACCAGTTCCTTGGTCTTGTCAAAGTTCAGGAGCAGATGGTTTGCCTGGGACCACTCCACAAAGTTTGTAATCAGTGTTCTGTACTCCAGCTCCTGTCCATCCCTGAAACACTCGTCCACTGCAGAGTCACCAGAGAACTTCTGCAGATGGCAGGACCCAGAGCTGTACTGGAAATCAGAGGTGTACAGAGTGAACAGGAACGGAGACAGGACTGTACCACTGGTCTGAAGTCATTAAGTCCAGATGGAATAGGCTTCTTGGTCACTGGTACAATGCAGGAGGTCTTCCATAGCACCGGTATCCTCTCAAGCTTCAGGCTCAGTGTGTAGAGAAAGTGCAAGATCCCAGTGAGCTGAGCAGCACATGTTCTCAGCACATGGGAGCTGACGTGGTCTGGTCCAGGAGACTTGTTTTGGTGAACTTTCTCCAACTGCCTTTTCACCTGCACAGGTGACAAAGACACTGAGCTAGGTTCCTCTGTGGGGGTGGGAGTAGGTGTGGTGATTAGTGTTTGTAGTTTCCATAACACTGTTACAATATAAGTCATAAGAATAGTAGTAGTAGTAGTAGTAGTAGTAGTAGAGTATAAGCAGTAGATAAGTCTAATATCGGCTGTAATAGTAAATAGAGTAAAAGTGGTTAGTTAGAAGAAAAGGCAAGTTTATTTGTATAACACAATTCATACATAAAGTTGAGATCCACTGACCCACAGGTTGGCAGTGCGATTCCAGCTCCTACAGATGAATGCTGTTGTTGTGTCCTCGGGCAAGACACTTAACCCACCAGGCCCCTAGTGTCTGCGTACACTGGTGTATGAATGTGTGTGTGAATGTGTGTGTGAATGTGTGTGTGAATGTGTGAGTGGTTCCTTGTTGTAAAAGTGCTTAAAGTGCATTGAAGTATAAAAACGTGACCATTTACCATCAAGTATTTCAAAGTGCTTTACAGCATAAGGAACACATTAAAATCACAATACTGACTAATAAACAAATAAATATTCACTGTTGTATTTGGAAGACAAAGTACAATGAATTTTAAAATAACTCTTTTGATCTTTAACATTTTTCTTTCATTTTTGTCTTTGCCTTTTTCACGTTTGACAAATTTTCCAGGTATGAAAAATCAGAAAGAAATCAGATTACCACATCAAACATGTCGCTGTTGAAATTTCAGTAATCTGACAAATCAGGGTATGATCAGATTTCTAGGTGTGTGTGTGTGTGTGTGTGTGTGTGTTGAGTAAAAAACTGTGTAAAGATGTATACATGTAAAACCATCTCTATTTTTTACTTAAAAGTGCAAGAGAGTCCGTCGCCTGCTTGTTTCGCTGTGCCTGGAAAGTTCCACACTATGACATTAAACATATCTATATCTAATCACCAAGGAAACAAGCAGGTGACGCCATTAGCCTGAGTTACACATCAGATCTGTGACGCGGCGACCCCTCTAACGGTGAGAACACGTGCGTTTCAAGGCATCTTTCTCAGCATTTAACAACGCCTGGAATTGACTGAATTCAAGGTAGTTACATTTAATGCCATAATGAGGAACATTCCAGGCAAAGCACAGTAGTGGACCCTGTCTAGAATGTTACATAATGCAGCTTTAAACTGTAACATGTGCGTCTCACCTTGTCCAAAACTGAATAGCTCATGTTGCAATACAGGCACCTGCACTGGGGAAACCCAAAGATGACGCAACCTTTGAGCATGTGGTCTTGACAACACTGCAGCTCAATGAATAAAGAACCACTCCCAATAAAAACAGTTTGCCAACATGAGTATTTTTTGTTATTGGAAAATGTTAAAATGACAAATGCAAAATACACAGAAATCTCACAACTATCGCCAGTGTTTCAGGTGTGATCGTAAGTTTGAGTGTTAACAAAGCAGAGTAACTTTTGTCTTTTGATCATTTCAAATATCCTAAACCAAACTTCTTTCTGCTGCTTGTATCGTTTACTACAAGCCACGACTACAAAAACATTAAACGGCCCATATTACGCTATTTTCTGATCTATTTTACCATGTTGTACAGCAAAACTACCTTGTGTTTTGTTTGATTCACACTTGTTTGACACACAAGCCTCTTCATGACATCACAAGGTGGAACAGAGCATTTGGAGCTTTGGAGATGTAAACAGACTATTAATAAAGAGTTACTCAAACATGTGTGAATGCAACAAAACACAACTGTGGGTATGTTTTTGACGAGGTAACAGCATTGGAACATGGTTTAAAGCTCACAAGAGTCAGTTTTGTGTAATATAGGACCGTTTAAATGAATGAATGAATAAATAAATACATCATAAATAATGCTGTGAAGGGATGAAAGTCATTCCCTCCTTTCTGATGGACTCCTGAATGAAGCCTTCAACATTTCTGCTGTCAGTTTGTCCTTAGGAGGGAGTCTTGCACCCCCTGCTGGGCTTAAACAGGACTCGCTATAGTTGTGTTTTTGTAATGGAGATGTTGCTTTGACTAGAATGCTCCACAGTATGGCATTAAATGTATGTATCTCCACGGAGACCCCAGCCAGAAAAGTTCCATAGAGGCAGTTCACCTTTAAGTTGAAATACCAATGTCAAAAAGCAGCCTATCCCCAATTAGAATCAATCAATCAATAAATACTGGACATTTTATTTTTTATTTTCTGCACATCAGCGTTTGTTCAGTGCACGTGAATATTCAGTACATGACAGTGTTGTACAGCTAGAGAGAGAAGAAACAAGCAGACAAGTAGCCTCTGGAAAACAAATCTAAACTGAGATGATGCATGACAGTTCTTTATCTTGTATTTTTCTTTCTTCTACTAGGCCTGAAGCTGCTACTACTAGCCTTCTACTGCTTGGGCTGAAATTGTACTTTAAATAGGACCTTATAGATCCATCGGCGTCTATAGAGTCTTAAAAGTGGGGCAGGTCATGGGATTTGGTGGGACTTGATCTAAAACTTAGTTAAAAAACAAACAAACATAGGCGTATATCCTATGCAGTATTTTAATAAGGTACAGACCTACACAAGGAGAGGGGACATTTTAATACAGGCTGCGGATACAATATTCTGTGGCTCATAATATTGATCATATATAGCCTATTTTTTATTTGTTTTTACCCAGATAGACCTGTCATGATAATTACTATATCACTCTATACATTCAGTATATTTTTGGGCTCAATATTTATCACGTGAACATTTTCTTTGCAGTACTGAGAATGTTTTGGTTATTTTTTGGCTAAACAATAAGATTTGATCCGTAAAAGGTTGAATCAATAACTTCTATGACTCATTATAGATGCAAACTATAAGTACTAAAGTGTTTCATTCTGTTATTTATTTATTTTATTTTATTTTTTACACAATATTGCACATTTAGAATAGTTTTAGTGGTTTAAATCTGCTCTTGGGTTACTGTGTCAGTGTCAGTTATTCATTTCTTTAGTAATATATCGTACTTCAAAATAAAACATAACTGCAGTAAATTCAAGGCTTATATAGGTTCACCAGCAGAGGGCGCTCTTGCTCACGTTTGTGTCAGTCCTGCGCTGAAGCTTCGAAGCTGAAGAATGTGCTACGAATTTAGTTCATATGTTTTTGGCCAGAAATGATGATATTATATATATTATAAGCTGCTGACAGTTTTAAAAAGTTAACTAGCTTTCTTAAATGAAATGAGCAAACTGTTCATTAGCGTTACGTCTTTAGCTGAAGTAAAAACACATGAAGTAATACAAGAAGATGCAATCTGCTATTTTCAAGTCATTTGAATTAAAAAGTTACCTCTTATCTCAGTATTAAGACAATTATGATTGCAAAACGTTAGTAAAGTTAAATTCTTGCTAAAGTAACATTTGGCTGTTTATTATTAGCTCTAAAATGATATAATTCATGTGTCGTCAAAGAAATTCAAGCAATAATTCTTTAAAAATGCATTCCACAGCTTTTCTGGCACTGCAGTTTGTGGTTTTAGCAACAATAATAGTTTCAACACTGAGATGGGAGATGATATTTTTTATTTCCAATGACTGGAAAATAGCATTTACGTCTTGTAGGTTTTCAGATGACAACATTCTATAGACCAATGTCATTTAATACAGATGTGGGCAGCTAAAATGAATATTGTTCTAATGCAGATTTTTGTTGTAATACAGTGAGTTCTTATGTCAAGACACTGATAGAAATGTTCACGTTCAACATTTGTAAATGTTGGAGATTTCATGGTAAAGTACAATGTCATCAAGAGGAAAAACTGGCTCCTGCCCCCATCTGGGAGTAAGACATCATCCCATTCTGGAATGTGAAAACCAACAACTGTATTTGTTTGTACATCAAACAAAGACGTAAGTTTTATGGCATAACACCGGGGCCCAGATTAGAGCCACTAGCACCTCCTTGAGGGCCCCACAAGCAGTAAGAAGAGAATGCATTTAATATGAGACTGGGCCCCAGGGTTCTTTATAGCCTACAGAAAAATATGGAAAAGGTTAAGAATCCCTGTGTTAGATGGTAACAGTAAGTGTGAGTAGACCCAGGCCTAGACTTTATGTTTTCATATCTTGAATACTGAACTGAAAGTGAACATAGTAATTTAGACTTAGACTTAGACTTAGACTTAGACAAACTTTATTGATCCACAAGGGAAATTATTTGGATACAGTAGCTCACTCATACTATTGTACCCAACAGCCACTTTCTCAGGCGCTCAGGGTGTGGGGCCTGTCCCCCCGTCTGTACATTACAACATACACAAAACAATATGACATGGGGAAGATTACACGGACCGGACCGGAAGACAGGTAACAGATAGAAATAAACAAAAACAGTGTAACATGAGGATAGGGGAAGGAGAAAAAAAAAAAAGAGAACCGCCCCCAGACCATGCTCCTATCAGGGCATAGTATGGAATGAGTACAGAAAATAAAAAACACCTCCGAGCATCAGCAACATAGTCAAAACACAGTACAAACATTCCACAGGACTAGCAACAGGGTAGGGGAGGGGTGTGGAGGTAGTCCAACGTAGGCAAGCAGACATCCGGATCCTGCAGCCCTGTGTTGAACTGCTGCTTCAGTACTCAGATGTGGGCATCAGAGGAACTGCCCTCAGCTGGTTTAAATCCTATTTATCTGATAGGTACCAGTTTGTAAATGTTAACCAGAGCTCCTCACAGTGTTCTAAAGTAGCCTACGGTGTGCCACAGGGTTCAGTTCTGGGTCCAGTTCTGTTTACCCTTTATATGCTACCGTTAGGTAATATCATCCGAAAGCATGGTATCGATTTCCACTGTTATGCAGATGACACCCAGCTGTACCTATCAATGAAACCTGATCAGACTAATCAAATTGAAAGGCTTAGTGACTGTGTGAGGGACATAAAAACATGGATGACCTTTAATTATTTACTTCTTAACCCTGAAAAAACTGAAGTCATTCTATTAGGCCCTAAACACCTACGAGACTCTATTGTGGTTTTGTCCCGGCCTGCAGCCGGGCTCGATGTAAAGTTTGACTCTCTAACTGAGCAGATAATCACATTGGACAATGTCAGTGTAGCCTCCAGCTCCACTGTAAGAAATCTTGGAGTCCTATTTGATCAAGAGCTCTCATTTAAAGCACACATACAGTCCCTGACAAAAGTCTTGTCGCTTATCCATTTTGTAGAAACAAAAGCTTATAACCTGACTTTAAATTAATCGATTGGTTTTAGAAATGTCTCATATGAAAGCTAAAACCCTCCCAAATTATGCTCAATATACTAAAATAAATTTGCTTCACTGAAGAAAGATTGATCATTTAATGAACACAGAAAGGTCAGATTTTGGCAAGACAAAAGTCTTGTCGCCTACAGAAAACTGAACAAATAATTTACTTCAAATACAAAAATATGTTGCATAACGTCAGTGAATTAAGTAGTGGTGCTGTGAGATCCATATTTAATATCTTGTATGACTTCCATGAGCTTAAAGGACTGCATCCATGCGGTTCGACAATGATTCATACAATTTGTTGATGAAGTCATCAGGAATAGCAAAGAAAGCAGTCTTACATGCCTCCCAGAGTTCATCAAGATTCTTTGGTTTTGCCTTCCATGCTTCCTCTTTCTTTCTACCCCAGACATGCTCAATGATGTTCATGTCTGGTGACTGGGCTGGCCAGTCCTGGAGCACCTTGATCTTCTTCGCCTTGAGGAACTTTGATGTAGAGATAGAAGTATGCGATGGAGCACCATCCTGCTGCAGAATTTGACCCCTTTTATGATTGGGAATGTAAGAGGTAGCTAATACTTCTTGATATTTTAGGCTATTAATATTGCCTTCCACCCTGCAAATGTCTCGCACACCCCCATACTGGATGTAACCCCAGACCATGATTTTTCCGCCACCAAACTTAACTGTTTTCTGGGTGAATCTTGGATCCATGCGGGCTCCAGTAGGTCTCCTGCAATATTTGCGGCGGCTGTGATGTAATTCAACCGAGGATTCATCTGAGAAATCCACCTTCTGCCACTTTTCCAGTGTCCATCCTTTTAGCAGGCTGTGGGCCTTGGCAAATGCCACACGGTTTTTTAATTGCCTTTTGTTTAGTGCTGGTTTCTGTGCACTGATTCGACCATGGAGGCCATTTCGAGACAGAATTCTACAAACTGTTCTGGTTGACACAGGGACTTGAGGTGACCAGGCCTGGTGGAGCTCTGCTGCAGTGGAAAAGGGGCTGGCCTTGGATTTTTGAATCAACAAACGGTCCTCCCGAGCAGTTGTCTTGCGGGGTCTGCCGGACCTGGGCTTGTCAAAAACATCTCCAGTCTTTTCAGATCTTTTTCTTATTCTTTGTACTTGACGCTAAGACACATTGAAGGTGTCAGCCACCTCAGCAGTGGATCTGGTCTTCAGCCTCTTGATAATTAAGGCTTTGGTCTCAGGGTGGATCTTAGGCATGTTGTCAGAGGTCAAGTTGCAGTTGATGTGAAGGTCTGGTGTGCTGGGGTTCTTTTTATACACACCCACTAATTGATTGATCAGTAACTGATCACAGGTGAGGCTGTAATCTAGGATTGGGTGCATCATATGACAAGGCGACAAGACTTTTGTCTTGCCAAAATCTGACCTTTCTGTGTTCATTAAATGATCAATCTTTCTTCAGTGAAGCAAATTTATTTTAGTATATTGAGCATAATTTGGGAGGGTTTTAGCTTTCATATGAGACATTTCTAAACCCAATCGATTAATTTAAAGTCAGGTTATAAGCTTTTGTTTCTACAAAATGGATAAGCGACAAGACATTTGTCAGGGACTGTAAGCCATGTCTGTAAAACGGCTTATTTTCATTTACGCAATATAGCCAAAATTAGAAATATACTGCCAAAAAATGATGCTGAAAAACTTGTCCATGCTTTTGTCACTTCGAGGTTAGACTACTGTAACTCCCTGTTTGCAGCTTGCCCTAAAAGCTCTATAAAAAGCCTTCAATTGGTTCAAAATGCAGCAGCAAGAGTACTAACAGGTACTAAAAAACGAGAGCACATTACTCCAGTATTAAAAAATCTTCATTGGTTTCCGGTTGAGTTTAGAGTAAAATTTTAAATTCTTCTTCTAACCTATAAAGCTGTAAATGACATGGCCCCTTCCTACATTAAAGATGGAATTGTACCTTATCATCCTAACCGTTCACTCCGCTCTCAAAATGCTGCACTATTGGTGGTTCCTAGAGTCACTAAAAGTACTTTAGGAGGTAGAGCTTTTAGGTACCAAGCACCCTTGTTGTGGAATCAGCTCCCTGCTCATGTCAAAGAAGCTGACACAGTCTCTACATTTAAGATTAGGCTCAAAACGTTCCTCTTTGAATCAGCTTATGGTCAGGTCAGTTAGGAACAGAAACTAAACCCATAGGCCTAGTTAAGCTGCTCTAGGAGATATATTACTGGGGAAAGTATGGCAACTTGAGCACTGTCCTCTGGTTTCTCCTACTTTTTCTCCTCCTACTGTTAAGAATATTCAATTACTAGTTCATTCGTAGTCTGTTCTTTGCTATTCACATGTTGTCCCTGTCCCACTCCCCTTTTGGGGAGTGTAACTGTTTCAGATGCTGCTGTTCCAGTTTGGACCGCTGCTACCCCCTAGTGTCGAGGACCTGGACCCCTCCTCTCCTTCCCTATCCTGGATTAACTGTCCTTGTCCTGCTAGATTAGTAGTTTCATCTGCCTGTCCGTCCTTAGGAGTGGATCTCTCCTTCACTGTGGTTCTCCTCGAGGTTTCTCCATTTTCCCATTGGGTTTTTTGGAGTTTTTCCTTGCCGAGAAGGAGGGTCTAAGGACAGGAGATGCTGGGACAATCATCCATTTGCCTGCTTGTTGTTGAACATTCTGTATTTTTGTTTTATGAATGTTTCTTCTGCTTTATTAATCAACAATTTTGTGAAGTCCGCCGAGATAACTCTTGTTGTGATTTTGGGCTATACAAAAATAAATTGAATTGAATTGAATTTCTTCTATAAGACAGGGCCACGCCTAATCCAGTCACCATAAGTCCTGTAATAATGGTTCTGAATAAGTACATTTCCTCTGTGTCCACAACAGAAAGACCTGACAGACACGCAACTCGCCCCTTGTCCCAACCGTCCATCGTGTAGGTTCCCACAGGGCACACAGGTTCGCCCAATCCTGCTTGTCTTGTTGAAAAAATAGTGTTAATAGCGTTCAGAGACCAGTTTATCAAATCCATACTTAATTTGGTTTTGGAGAGAAGAGCAGAGAGAGTCACTCAAGGAATAAGACACTAGACCAGACGAGACAAAGAGCAAAGCAGGGAAAGATAAGGGGCAGAAGAGGAGAGAAAATGCGTCCGCCCTGGCCAAGAGCCAAAGAGTGAGTCCAAGCCAAAGAGTGATTTAAAAATTTGTGTTTTGTGTACATTTTAAAAACACTTTGGGGACCTTTTATTCCTTTTAGCTTCTGGCTGTTTGACGAGGATGAAAATCCACCAGCAATCAACAGTCCTGATTCCTCCATGGCTTCTCGCTCCAGAGTTGTAGAAACTACACAGTGCAAAGGCAGGACAAAAACATGATATTAGTCTGTTCATTTTATAGCAACATGATGAGGCCAAAAGTGACCATTTATTCAGTCATTTGTGGCTTAGAAGAAAAACACAGACAACAGGCGATTATATTTGATTTGAACACGTCTACCTTGTATCTGGGGACACAGGAAGATCATGTTTATAGAATTTCAAGTCAGCATCTCACATATAGTTCCTTTAAACAGTGTCCTCAGGTGTTCCAGAGAAGGATGGATGGTGCAGTCGACTTGTGCAGATCCAGGAGTGGATTTGAAAACCTCAAGGAGAAGATTTGGTAAAGTAAGAATTGAAATGATCTAACTTAAATGCAGTTTGTTGGGTTCAAAGTTGAATTATTATCCAGAAGATCAGTACGATGTCTTTTTGTCATAACCTAAATATTGCTGTTAGACGCTAATCAGAGAAGCGCGTCACTGGATAAACTTTCAGTGTGACGCTATAAAGAGAAAGAGGTTTAAGTGTCTAAATATCTGCGTTCATGTTCACTCCACTCAGAGAGATCAGGAGTCTAACCCACAACCTCCTGACTGAGAGGAGGAGACAGGATAACCACTCTGCCACAGTGACACAGGGAGGACATGCTCAGACCGCTCTCTCTTAAATAACTGAATCAGCAGGAATAAGAGGAGTTTGTTCATCCGTGTCACAAAAGTACAAAGTCAGTAAATATTAGCGTCCATTCAAATCAAATATAAAATCACAAACATGAGCACAACATTTAGACAATTGTAAATAGTGCTTCAGTCACCAGTCACTACTTTACTTTGCTCCTCTAATCATCTATAGTGGGTTTAAATGAGCACAACTAGACTAGGGAATAACCAGGACTAAACCAGGACTAAACCAGGTCTAAACCAGGACTAAACCAGGTCTAAACCAGGTCTAAACCAGGTCTAAACCAGGACTAAACCAGGTCTAAACCAGGACTAAACCAGGACTAAACCAGGACTAAACCAGGTCTAAACCAGGACTAAACCAGGACTAAACCAGGTCTAAACCAGGACTAAACCAGGTCTAAACCAGGTCTAAACCAGGTCTAAACCAGGACTAAACCAGGACTAAACCAGGTCTAAACCAGGACTAAACCAGGTCTAAACCAGGACTAAACCAGGTCTAAATCTGTATAAACGTTCGCTAAAACAGGAAATAATCAAAATATTAATTCAGTTGTTTCTGTTGAACAAAATCCAGCACAAATGTGAATCAAAATCACTACATTTGAAGGGTTATTAGATCTCAAACTCTGCATGAAATACTTTGACTTTTTACTCTTTAAGTACATTTTTAAATGGGTATACTTTTACTTAAGTAGATTTGAACATGTGATACTTTGACTTTGACTTGAGTAACAAAATCGAGTACTTCTTCCAGCATTAGTTTTTGTCTTCACCTGTTTTCACCTTCTACAAACCTGTGAGAGTCAGATCTACCTGGAGACTCGTGACGTTTGATCCGTTCTGAATTCTGATTGGTCGAAGAGGAAAAGGGCCGGACTTTGAAAGCGAAAGTACAAATGTGTTTTTATTTCAAGTGTCTGTTTGAAGACTCCGGCCGTTTTCCACAGGAACTTTGTCTATCTGTGCGAAGAGCTTTGCAGCTGTGTTCACCATGAAGATTTGTGCTGTGATCATTCTCACGGGGACACTCGTGATCGGAGCCACGTCAAGTGAGTAGTTTGATTTGTTTTAGCGTCACTCACAGATAGGCCATTGTTTATGAAGAAGAAGATGACATTAATTACAATAGTTTCAGTTCATTTGCAGATATAATTGATGGAATAGATGGAATAGTGTAAAGTAATATCTATCCCAGCTGAATAATCACTTGGAATGCGAAGGTGTTTTGGCTTTGACTATTTCCCCAGCTACACGTGACACTGATGCTCAGGATGAATTCTGATTGGTTTAAAGGGCCCATATCCCACCTTGTGATGTCACATGGTAATACAGGAAGTGCTCCATTGTGTTTTTAACCTCCATACACCTTCACGAGAATCATTTAGATCATTTCACTGCTGGAATTGCCTATTTCTATTGAACTTGAGGACATCACAAGGTGGAACAGAGCATTTGTAGCTTTAGAGATGTAGACAGACTAATAATAAAGGATTATTCAAATGTGTGAATGAAACAAAACACAACTCCAGGTCTGTTTTTGAGGAGGTCACTACATTCTAACATGTCTTAACAAGAGTCAGTTTTGTGTAATATTGGACCTTTAAATCAGTTGTAGTTTAACATTCTTTAAAGAAAAGGCAGGAATTTATTAAAAAGATTTGCAGTTAATAATAAACATGTGATAAGTTGAGGATCCAGATTGTAATTTCAGAAAGAGGGGCATTGGCAAGGTTTGTGAGAGTTTGTTTTTTGGCAGTAGCATTATTCTACTGTAAGATACCACTATTACTGAGGTTACTATGGAGATTTGAGTATTACTTTTCAGTTTGGATGTTTTGTGTGAGAATGTACAATATTTATCAAATGTAATGTATAAATCCTGTTGTTCACAGTGATTCACAGTCTGATGGAGTTTCAGACATCCTCAACTCAAGTCCCAAACTTCCCAGAGTTTGTCGCTGTTGAAATAGTGAATGGACTTCAGGTCTATTATTATGACAGTAACACCAGGAGAACGGTGCCCAAACAGGAGTGGATGAACAGAATGACAGAAGAAGACCCACAGTTCTGGGAGAGAGAGACTCAGATTGCCATTAATGATGAACTGGTGCAAAAAGGAAACATTGAAATTGTGAGACAGAGACTGAACCAGACTGAAGGTTTGTCTGATTTTCACTTTTATTTCTCTGTTGTTTAATTAACTGATGCAAATTTTGAGACATCAGCAATAAAGTCTATGAAAAAGAGTAAGACTAGAGTAAGTTTAGTCTTAACTCTGATCTCTGCTCTATATGTAAAGTAACTGTTGACTTCTGGAAGTATTATTTAAGGTGAGACACTGCAGGTGAAGAGGGAAAATCTTACATTTGAAACTTCTTCTGAAGTTATTTACATAAATGTAAGAACAATGTATTACAAGTGTTTCATCAGTTAATGCTTTCAGATAAAAATACTGCAGTTTGTGTGTAAAAATGACCAACATTTACCATATTTGAGACACATCTGAACAATGGACAGAGCCAGGTTTAAAGTTCTTGCTTCATTTTGTCGACATATCAGATACCAACATTTACAGAGAAGGTTTTGGATACAGTATTTAGTATTTGAATAAATTACACTTAAAATTCTAATTTCACCTTTTTTTAAACTTAAAATTAAATCAAGCTTTAAATGAGACATGAACAAATCCTGATCCGTGTAAATCTTGTTAAGTAAAAGATTAGAACATTTGGAGTGTGTAGGTGCTACTCTAGAGGTGATCCTTTTGTCCCTGTGGGAGAAACATGTATTTTCATGTATTATTTGTCCCATAGAAATCTATGGATGTTGAGTAAATGAAATAATAAAACACCTTTAGGGGCAGATTGGACAATGTTGTTGTTTCCAGGTGAAAGTTTGTATGTTGAGAGACTAAAATGACCTAAAAAACAAACATTGAAAAAAGAAGTGCTCCCTTTAATTATAATTATCTAATGACCATTAAAAATAATCAGGATGAAAATAAATCACTTTAAATAAGTGTTTTTTGATTGTCATAACAATAATCAAATCATATTTTTTTATATTTTGAAATGTTCATAATGTGTCTGTAAATGTTGAGTTGAGTTCTAAGTAGGCCAGAGAAGATACTAAGTACTTTTCGTCACATCCGTGTCCCGCCTCCGACTCCACCCCCTCCCATACACACACATAGGTCTGACGTCACATCCGTGTCCCGCCTCCGTCCATGCCCCCTCCAGCCCCTCCACACACACATTCCTTCCGGGGTTAAAGGGTCAAGCTGCCCCCAACACGGACCAGACTATCAAAACATAAGAGGGGGGTGAGAGATGACCAGGCACCGGGGCAGCATCAATAAGCAACTGATTAGAAGCAGGGTGAGAGACTGGTCAGATTCTTTGTCTAAAAAAAGTCTTTAAACGACCTTAGTTTCAGAGAGATTGGTAGGTTTTTTACCATGTCGTCCGATTGTAGAACGACGCTTATTAGCGAGACGGCTGTTACCATTTTAAAAGAATCGCAGTGTAACGCAGACATCCTTGAAAAAAACACGGTGTATCCGCAACGGGTTCAGAGTTCTCCTCCTGTGGCTTTGCACCAAGAATGGTCTTTGAAACCTTACGGACAACGCGGTAGCTGGGGCTACGTGTTCAAGTACAAGACGGGGGAACTGTGTCTCTATCAACGAAAAGAGGGTAAAACAGAGGGGGCCTGGACGGATCTAGCCTAGCCTCGTCAGTGAGAATGAAGAGGAAGAAGAACTACAAAATGATGATGGTCCCACAAAAAAACAAAAGCTGTATCCTTTTCCCAACACCAACAAACGCTGTGAGCAAAAAGAGACATTTGCGAGTATTTGGCATACAAAAACCTCGGGCACAGGCCGTTGGTTCTATCGCGCCAGTTACAAGATGCAAAAGGAAGAGGGAGTGTCAGAGAAAGGGAAATCGCATAAGCAGGAACCCGGACATTACTTTGTTCTGGATCTTTTCAACTCAGACTGCGGAGTTTTTTGCAATTTGTTGACTTTGCTGGTTGCAGCTTGGAGCGAAATGATCGAAGAAACGAGTGATAGAATTACCCTACTCTTTCACAGTTGCCGCAATTGGGAAGACACTCTGGTGACCAAAAAAACCCCCCCCTCTCTCTTATGGGACCACGCCCCCCCCCCCCGACCCTACGCACTATAAAAGACATCCGTTTGGTGAGAACAACATTCGCTAGTTGAACGAAAAAAAACACCCCGGAAGAATCATGTCCACTTGCAAGAGAAGCACCAGGAGAGGGTGTCTGATGCCGAGAGACCTTTCAAAGTTTTATTCTAAAACTGAGAACGCAAAAACCGACCAGCAGTCCACGGACGACGTGCGTATGGACAGCCCTCCTCCTCCTCCTCCCCCGGTGCCTTCACCAGCATCGCCGGAGGATCACCACATATGCTCGGAGCCGTGTCCTGAGATCTCCCAGCCCCTTTCACCGTCATCCGATCCGGCTCTACCCGTACCTCCTTCATCGCCTGCACCGGAAGATGAGAGCATGACGTGTGTGTCTCCTCCCCTTTCACCTTCATCTTCTTCCGATTCAGATTCATCCTCATCAAGACGACAGCGAGGTGGAGGCTTCCGAAGCCGACGACGTGGAGGATCAGACTCCGCCCAGACAGGGAGGTGACGCGGTGGACCAACTTGACGGGTGGTCGTCTGCCTTCTTTAAAGTTGTAAAAGCTGCAGTGCTTCACTTGCTCGGCGTCATTCTGTGCAAGTACCAGAAAGAAAGTTGTCGCGGATGCCTTGTTGACCATCCTAGCCAGCGACAGCACCAATGCCTGGAGGAAATAGGTCTAGAGTTCTACCAGAGCAACTTTTACGCTCTGATGAAAAAACTCTACACCCCCAAGTTTATTCCGGCCATCCAACACCTCTTGACCTTGCACGACATCCAGGCGGAGGAGCACCAAATTAGGATCACCGCAGAGACTCTTTTGCTCGGCCTGAAATCGGCGAGTACCGACAGTGACCCCATCTTTCACCTGTTAAGCGGTGTGAGCGAAAACGACGAGATCAAAGACGAACATCTGGAAGAAATAACAGAGTTTTGGGCGAAGCCTTGAGAAAAGAAAATGGGGAACTACTGGGGAAAACTTGCCACCGACATAGAGAGCCGACGTATCATTTCTCAGTTAATTGAGCTCTTGCATAAGGCTATCGAGAACAAAGTTTCCACAGGGAGAAGCACCAACGTTTTTGTTAGAGGCACGGATGTTGAGCGACTGGAAAACTTGTTGGAAAAAACCAGGACCTGCTCTGCTCCCACGATTTGGGAAGCGATGGTGCGCTACACGGTGTTTACGAGCAAAACTAGTTTGTCAAAAAGCTTTAAAGAAATTTTAAAAGAACTGGCTAGAGATGTAGTGAAACCCTCTCATCTGCTTACTTTTTACGCTTTGCTCGTCGATGTTACCAGCAAACTTGTGCAAAACAACCGTTCTGTAAATGTCTTGGCTGAACTGAGAAAAATACACAATGTTCTCTACCACGCTGTAGATCATTCTGTCTTAGTGCAAACTTTATTCATGATAAAAAGCTACACTTAGACCTTTGTTTAGATATTCAGAAATGTTTGTTGTAGGTTTTTTCTTAAAAAAATTGCTTGCTGATGTTTAGTTATTAAAAAAAAAAAAGTTAGTTTTAGGTTTTTTCTTAAAAAAATTGCTTGCTGATGTTTAGTTATTCAAAAATGATTGATGCTGCGCTTTGCTCATGTGTAATAAAAAAACAATAAATAAACTACTCTCCAGTCTTTTTTCTCATTTCGATTTCAACATGTCTGAGATACGCTTCATGAAAAAAGTGTCTTACAATCCCGCACACCCGGGTAGCTTCGGAGGTGTAGAGCGGCTCCACAAGAGCATGCAAGACAAAACGGGAAAAACGGTTTCGCTAGAAAATGTAAAAAAATTTCTGTCGGGGCAGGACGCTTATACTTTACACAAACCCGTCAGAATACATTTTCCTAGAAACAGAGTTTTCTTACGTTAGGGCATTGAAGAGAAAAACAGCCGCCGAGGTGGTGAAGGCTTTTGAATCCATTTTGAAGAAAGCCAGACGCCTGAAAAACTACAAACCGATGCGGGGAAAGAATTTTTTAACAAGAGTTTCGAGGGTTTGATGAGAAAACACGGTATCGTTAATTTTTCCACAGCCAGCGATCTCAAGGCCTCTGTGATTGAAAGATTTAATCGTACTTTAAAAGGTAGAATGTGGAGATATTTTACAGCAAACAACACCCTACGATACCTCGATGTCCTGCAAGACTTGGTGAAAAGCTATAATCACAGCTATCACAGCAGTATTAAAATGAAGCCTATGGAGGTGACCTCGGAGAACACTTTTGAAGTGTTTCAAAATTTGTACGGTACATCCGAAGCTCGTCGGAAGGGTGAATTAAAGATGAATTTTAAAAAGGGAGACCTAGTCAGGATTTCAAAGTTGAGGGGGGTGTTTGATAAAAAATTCGAACAGAGTTTTACAGACGAGGTGTTTACAGTATCCGATTGCATCCCTCGCGACCCTCCTGTGTACAAACTAAAAGATTATGACGGAGAGCCCATACAAGGTTCATTTTACGAGGCAGAGTTGCAGAAAGTAACGATGGAGAAAGACAGAGTCTACCACGTAGAGAAGATTCTGAAGCGTCGCACCGTTCACGGTGAAAAACAGGTCTTTGTACATTGGAAAAACTGGCCAGAGAAATTTAACAGCTGGGTCAAGGCGTCAGATTTAAAAAATGAATAAAAATCTGCGCAGACTCGTCATGCCCCATCATTTACATCATGTACGGACCGAAGGACGAGGGGTTTTTCATTACCCTACCCTCCAACGCCAGCTTCGACGTTTTTAAAAACAACAAGAGTTCGAGTTACCGCGTGGATTTAGCGCGACATCTCAATTTAGAGGGTCGGTGGGAGTCGCCTTAACGCAAATTTCATACCCGCACACCTTTTATACTATAACGCAGGATGATGCATACTTTTATTGGAGGGCAAAACCCAAAGAACCGGAAACGGAGAGCGTGGTACATCGTCAAAGGTTTAGAGGAGGTTATTACAACAACATACAAACCTTCAGGACAGAGATTGAGAGTTTTTTTTAGAAAAATAAATTCCAATATTTATGTAGTCTATAGTAATATTCAAAAAAGGTTTGATTTCCAGGCGGGAGCTCAAACCCACGTACTTTTTGAGGGACCCGCGGCTTACATGATGGGCCTGAAACCAGGAGAATGGTTCAAGTTTGACCAAAAGATGGCTCCCTATCCGGCGGATCCACGTGCTGGGTTTTATCACATGTACTGTTACAGCGACGTAGTGAGTCCACAGCTAGTCGGTGACGTTTACGCACCGCTTTTGAGAACCATTGATATTCAAGGAACGTTCGGCGAGATTATCACGCAGTATTTCAACCCTGCGTACTATTTACTGGTGTCCAAGCAGCACATTGAAAACATTAAGATTGAAATAAAATCGGATCAAAACAAACCGGTAGAGTTTACATACGGCAAGACTATCGTGACGCTTCACTTTAGACCAAAAACTTGATTTGCAGGCTTATATAACCCCATTGTCAGCACCGTCATCGTTCAGTTTCGAGCTGTTTAGCGACGGAAACTATCCAGGCCTGCACCAGCGTACGATAAGGTACAATAGTCAACAGAAAAAAGAAAATGGCTCGGGTAGGATTGAGAGAGGATCCTCACCGTTTTGTACATTATTATGAGAGTCAGGTAGGAGGCAATTTGCCCGGATTTTATGGAGCGCCAGTTATGTACGGTCGCGGTATAGGCTCTTTGTTTTCAAAATTATTTCGCTTCGTAAGTCCTCTGGTGAAAAAAGGTTTCGCCGTGGCTAAACCTCATCTTAAAGCGGCAGTCCGCAACATCACCTCGGACACGTTCAGCCACGCGATGGCGTGAGTAACCAACGACGATCAGAAGCAGGAGGGATCCGGAGGTATCACGGTCTTATCGCGTAGAGCGAGAAAGCGACCTCCGGGAGAACGCGCTCGCTCAAGCTCTAATAAACGCTTGAGCGTTAAAAAGAAAAAATCAGTCGCGAAAAGAAGGTGGTCAAAGAACAAGTCCTCCCAGAGCTCTGACATTTTTTAATTACATTTTTTTTTTTACAACCTCCGTTAAAGAATGGCTCTATTGCATCAGAAATCTCCAGAGTGTACTTTGGCGGAGCTAGATTTATTTTCGGCGCCTATGACACAGCTTTCTATCGATGATAAAACCTACACAGAAATTTCACCCTTGTCCGCCATCGCCAACGGGGGTCCTATAGAATTTTTCATCCCCGGAGACGGAGACAGGTATCTGGATCTGAACGATACCTTGCTACATCTGCGCGTGAAAATCAACAACGCCGATGGTACGGACCTGGCCAACGACGCTGCGGTGGCCCTCATCAATTATCCTCTAAATACAATTTTCAGCCAATGCGACGTTACTTTGGGGGATAGACTGATTTCGCAGTCGAGCGGCACGCATCCCTACCGAGCTATGATCGAGACTCTACTCAACTTTTCAGAGGACGCACTCAAGAGTCAGTTCACCGGCGGTCTTTTTTACAAAGATACGTCCGGATCCATGGACTCTATAGTGACTGTTAACGGTCCTAACAGAGGATTAAGTAAGAGAGCCCATTTTACCGCCAACTCGAGAGAAGTACACCTGCTCGGCCCTCTCCACGGGGACATATTTTTCTGCGAGAGACTTTTGCTGAACTCCGTTGATTTGAGAGTTAAACTGACACGCGCCAGCGATGCCTTTTGCCTCACCGGAGCCCGCGACTCCACTTTTCGTCTGAGAATAATGGGGGCCTCTCTATTTGTTAAAAAAGCGTCCGTGTCCTCGGCCGTCCGGTTAGGTCACGCCGCGGCCTTGATGAAAGGTAACGCGCTCTACCCCCTCTCGCGGGTCAACGTGAAAACGTACTCCATCCCTGAGAACTCTAGGATATGCAACCAGGAGAATCTCTTTCTAGGTGCCATGCCTAAATACGTGGTCCTGGCTATGGTGCACCACGAGGCTTTCACAGGCAGAAGAGACCTGTCACCCTTTAATTTCATTCACAACGACGTTGAATATCTGGCTCTCTGTCAGGACGGCAAACAGGTTCCTGCTAAGGCTTTCCAACCCCAATTTAATGTTGATCAGTCTGTCAGAGAATTTTACAATGTGTTTCTGGCTACGGGGAGATATCTTAAAGATTTACCCTTGAGTATCAACCGTGACGAATTTAACAACAGCTACTCTCTGTTTGTCTTTAATCTCACCCCGAGCGATGACAACGACGCTCTGTCTGTCGTCTCAAACGGCAATCTGAGACTGGAGATGAGATTTAGAGTTCCCTTGCCGCACACCGCTACGCTCATCGTCTACGCCTGTTACGATTCTATTCTGGAGATCAACTCTAAAAGACAGGTTCTGGTGGATTATTATTTAAAGATGAATAACGTTCAACTAGAGAATCTTTTGCATAGTTTGCTGGGAGATGCATTCTGCGGCGTGTGGGCGTCCGATCAACTGCCCTTGCTGAATCCATCCTTTAGTCCCCCCGCTTACTTTATCGTCAACACGCACCCGGCCCACATGCCCGGGGAGCACTGGTTAGCTTTGACCTTGGAAAAGGGTCACAAAGCCACCTTTTTTGACTCTTACGGATTCCCGCCTGACTTTGTTCACTACCCTCCGAGCATCTTACGTTTTTTGAACGATCGCTCTCAAAACATCGAGTACCACGACGTCCAGTTGCAACACCCCCTGTCGACGGTCTGTGGTCAACACTGCGTCTATTATCTCTGCCATCGGGCCTTTACAATTATTTATGATGAAATGTTAATCCAATGCGGGGAAAGAGTTATTTGTTTTCCGGTTCTCCTCTTGGGGGCTACTGGACTCTCAGGCGTAATAATCTTTTTCCTTTTGGGGCGAGACGTGTCTAGAAGCGTTTCAAAATCCATATCTAGGGAGTCGTACGCTTTCGTCTTGAGGAGACGGTACTGATCGCGAGCTTGCGGATTATTGATGGAGGATAAAGGTATGTTCAGTTCTGACAGAGTAGTTAGAAATTTTGACCAACCCAGCGGCGGGCGTCTGGATTTTTTCTTATAAGGTAGCGAAAGGTGTTTGAACAAATCAATCATATGAGACCCTTCTACGGCGTTGCCCTTATAAACAAATTCTCCCTTTGAATTCCAACCCCCGTCGCTCTCGGGTAATTTCTTCAAGACGTACTCGGCGTTTTTGGGATCTTGCGGTGGGAGGCTTTTCAAAACATCCTCCACCATACAGTCAAAATCTGCACCGTCAGACACCTGCGCTCTGTGAGAAAACGTCTGAGCGTTATCGATACCCTGGGGGTCGGTCTCGTCGCCGGTCTGTTCCCGCGGTAGAGTCAGAGTCACATGACGCTCATCTCTCTGACCTTGCTTCATAAAGGTCAAATAGCTTTGCAGTAATGCGCTGTACCTTTTAATTTTTTCATGAGAACTCAACCCCCGCTCGTTTAATACGGCTCTCATCCTAGCGTCCAAATCATCCTCCGCGGTTTCTCTGATGGACGACGCGGGTCGAGTCAGACGCTGTAACTGATGTGGGGTGACGAGAAACATTTTTTGCGCCTTTTTTAATGTAATTTTTTAATAAGCCCTCCAAGGATCATAGGCACGACGGCTGACAGCAGAGGTAAAAGAAAACCGCCTGTCTGCTTCTTTAGAGTCTGATGTTTCCTCTTTAAACTGTTTTTTTTTCATCGGCCAGCAGTCTGATAATTTTTTTCTGCTTCTTCAGTTTTTTAAATTGAGAAGGAGACATGGGGATGTTTCCCTTCAGAAGATTTAAAGCGATCTCGCACAAAGTCTGGATAAAATCCGGGGAGCTGTGAATAAGAATGTCTTTACGTTTCTTCCGTGTGGCGTGGTACAGAGCCGTCAGTAAAGGGGCGTTCCTTTTTATACGCGCCGACATGATGACCTAAGTCAATGTTTTGGGAACGTAAACGGTCAGCCACTGGTGAGGAAGTACACCGGTCCTCAGTCTGTATCGCTCTGGGCAGACGGGCGTGAGGTCCACTATTAAATAACCGTGAGGGTCTTTGGTGGCGTCTTCAAAGGTCTCTAAGAAAAATGCCTTTTGCAATGGAAAAATCTGATGTGCCAGTATATTACTCTGTAGTTTATCCCTTGGATTTTTAAACATTACCATATAATTGCTGTTCAGACTAATAGTACGACTGTGTTTGCCCTGGTGAAACACATTTTGAGTCAACATCATGACGCTCATGTTCCTGTGATGGCGATACTGAGTAAAAATCTTTACCACTTCAGGATGGTTAGAGGCTTGAAAAATAACATCGTCCAGAATAATTAAATGCTTTTGATCAGGAGGAAACAGGTTTTCATCTTCAAAAGAGTCAGGTAGTCCTTCAACAAATTTGATCTTTTTATTCATCTTTTGCAGTTCACTGTACATGGGTTGAAAAGAAGTATAAATCCACACAATGTTTTCAGGTACAACATTCATAAATTGTTCACAGTTTTCCAGTACGTTTTTCACAAAATGTTTTCCCACACCCGCTAGGACCCACGATCAAACAGGAAAAAGGAAAAATAAATCTATTTCCTCCATAACAACCGTGTGTGACATTTTTTTTTTTTCCTCAACAATCTAACTTAATAGCCAAAAGGCAGAGTCGTTCCGTCTGCAAAGAGACGTCTCTTGTCGTACACCACCCTAAATTTTTTCTCAAATGACAGGTTTTTCAGCACAAAGCCCTTTTTATTGCGCCTGATGCTGTGCTGAGGGATTTTAATCACCTTCTCCTCTCAAGAATTGCGCGTGTATCCCTCCACCAGCTCTCTGATACTGTCGAAGTTCACCCGTTCACAGCATTCGCAAGTCTGAGTGATGCCTTTAATTCTCAAAACTACTTTTTTACTGTCTCTTGTTTGGTACGCGTAACTTTTGGGACCCGCAGCCACAAACTCCTGAATACTGTCTCCCCCCAGTTCATCCGTCACCCAATCACCCAAATAATTACTCAGCTCTAGCGGCGTCTCACCCTCTTTTACAGCATAAATCAAGCTATCTGTGTCAATGTAAAAAACCCTCTCTTGCAGCTTTTCTAGATAACTGTACAGCTTCAGACGCGCGTGTGCCATGGTTAGAAATACATTGCTTTGTTTACCTGGGGGTTGGACGCACCTGTCGCTGTATTTCCACCTGATTAATGCTCTGTCGTTGTCGAGAATGTCAAAGTACTCGAGTTCATATTTACCTGAAAACATGTAGCTAAAGAATTCTTCAGGATCTGACACGATGTTGGTTTTAAGCAAATTATCCCTCTGTGCAAACTTCCCCCACAGACTGTTCAGACACAGTTTAGCAACCTGCCTCTTAACCGGGTTAGCCTCGATTTTGTCCGCGTCTAAGAGAATGCCTTGATGAGCCTGATATTCCCTGATGTATTTTTCCCTGCTCTCTTCATTCACTGCCTTGGGCGGGTAACCCGACGCTTCCTGCTTGTTTTTCAAAAATGTGTGTATGTAATCGGTAAACACAGAGTCGCTACTCTTGTCAAAGTGCCACACTTCTGTAATTTTACTCACTCTGTACCCTAGTTCCAGGGCTTTGTTAAATTCAACGGTGACCCAGACCCCCGTCAGCGCTCTGGCCTCCTCGTCGTGTTCGCAGGGGCCCTCTTGATAATTAGTTTCTGCGCAGGTGCGGCACAGTGTAAAGATTAATTTGCCTCCTGAGCTTTTGTAAGGTAAAACGGGGAAAAAGAGACCGCGAGGAGGATACACGGTAGCCCCGATCAAGCCGTAGTAACTCTTTGGATCCCCAAAGTCTTTGTAAATAATGGTGGGGTGACCTAACGGGTAAGAGCAAGTGCTGTTAACGTAGGGGTACAGAGATGTGACATCTACGTAGCGGACTGTTTCATCTGACCCTGCAGTGTGTCTCAGCTTTAAAGCGCTTGTTCTACCTCCGTAAAGAGCTTTGCGCGGGCAGAGAGGCTCGGGGGCGTTATAAGGCCTGATATACTCTCTTACCTCCGCGTGTGATTTTTTCATCTCATCCCACTCGTGTTCTCTCATCACTACGACGCACACCCCGTGCGTGGTTTGTAAAGCCCCCACCCTCTCCTCAGTGTCAGCGTGTAGTTTACCGAAAGTAACGCATCTCAAAGGGCAAGTCTCTTTGGGGTTGAAACAGCGAGGACAGCCGTGGTAAAAGCAGCCGTGAAATTCCCAGACATTTTTTACACCGTTACTCTCAGCATAACCGTCTACAAAAAAAGGACCAATCTGTTTTTCCCCCATGTTTAGAGCATGCTGGATAAAGATTTTTTGTTTGTGCATCACCCATTCTAACCACTGAATTGAAGCATTTGAGAATCTTTTGTGTCTATGTTTGTAGTCATCGGGGCAGGGTATGGCCAGGGTTTTAGGTGGCAGATAATTGGTACGAGACACCTTCATGCAGGCCCCTGCTATGGTGATGGAACTAAAAGGGTCTACGCCCGTCTCGCCTAAAAACTGTTCCCTGAATTTAAGGCAGCCCTTGGAGAGAATGTCGACGTCATTTTTACAGTAACGCACGGCTTCCTCCCTGAAATTAAAAGTCCCTCGACTGACCTCGTCGTACCAGCTCTGAAATTCTTCCCTCTTGCTCGCTGTCATGAGCTCTACGCCGTAGTCAGAGGGCTGAGGGTAGGGTCCTACATAGTGGAGATGACTTTCTGAGCTGAATTTGTGAGGGAAATATCCCTTGGTCTGGTCGGTGAAACCTAAGGCTTTGGGCATCGCGTTAAGACGCATAGGCAGGAATGAAAGGGAATCTATGAATTTGAGGCGGTAATGGGGATCTTCAAAACTGAGGATTTTACTCCCGGTCATGAGAATCTGCTACGGTGACGCACCCTCTTTCAGCATACCTTTTAAAACCAGGTAGCTGTCAAACCCCCTAGCGTTGTGGGCTATAAAGACATTCTGTCTGTATTTATTCCTCCTAAAATGCAGAAGGAAGTTTTTAATGCACTCGGGGCCGTAAAACACCTTCTCTACACCCTTCAGCGTTTTTGCATGCACTAAAAAGGGGACGTGCTCGCCGTTTTCATCCGCAAATGTTTCAAAATCGTAAAAAATCAAATCTGGGCACGAGGTGTCTTGAGCACAGGTGATTGTCGGATTTAGAGTCGCTCGGCAGTTTCTCTCCACAGATCGTGCATTTTGGTACTGAACAGCGATGCGCCGCCCCGCCCGATGCGGTACTGACCCGGTAGCATAATTTGCATTCTTCACATTTTTTTATTAGACCGCAGATGCCGGGGGCCCGTCCGTGCGCGTCATTCGGACGAACCTCTTTGTGTCGGACAAAACAGGAGGGCGAACGACACTTTCTGTTACAGTCTGAGCAATTTACCGGCCTGAGCTCTTGCGTAGGGCAGACGGCGTCATTGCAAACCGCACAGTAACCTTTACAGAGGTGAGTATAGGAACAATCAAAACCCTTGTAACAATAATTGTAGACGAATGAGGCACCCAGAAAAGCTTTAACATTCTTTATACCATAGTAGTGGTTTCCTTGTAAAAAAAAAAGATACAGTGGCCTGGAACGATCAGAGAATTTTGTCTCAAAATGTGAGAGAGGCTTACTGTGAGATGTTCTGTAAAACACTACAATTTTGCGTCCTAGAATACTTTCAAATTTGTCAACGTCACTGAAAGTGACGGGAGTCTGATCATTTAAACCGGCCCGGTGCTGCAAGTCCCTTCCCAGCCTGTCACACTCTCTATCTGTGAGGGAGGGATGGATGAGGTGAGCTAGGCTGATGGCGAAGCAGAGCTGATCGTTTCTATTGTCCACAATAAACAAGTGGCGTCTTTTTTTGCTGAGAGTTTCACAGTCTAAAGTTTTCTCCAGCTTTCGTTTGGCACCTCCTCTGGGATTGCGCACCACCTAATTCTATGTTCTCATTAGCGTCCAGGTCGTCGTTTGACTGCACCAACCGATCTAACAGTTCTTCAAAAGCCGGTAAAATATTATCGCCCCGATCGTCAACGGTGACCAAAACGTGATTTCGCACCTGTTCACCCACCACCTCCAGTTGTATGACATCATTGCGCATGGCCTGCGATCTCGCCTCATCAGCCAATTCCTGAATAATACTCATCACGTCTCGATAAAAAGTCGCAATATTGGGCACATCTCCCGGGGTAGGAACGGCAAAGACGCGTCTCATTTTTATTGTATTAAAGCGCTCGTGCGAGTCTCTTGTAGTATCTCCGCTTCTGCTAAATCTCTCATCCTGCTCTGATGCGGGGGGGGGGGGCTACCCCCCGCCCTGCTGTACAGCAGGGGAGCTCTGTGTTTGTGCGTCTGTGTTTGTGAAAGAGGGAGGAGAGAGAGGCGCGTCTCTGCTTTGCGGAGGGATTTGATTAAGATCCCTGAGCGCATTTTCTATGCCCTGAAAAGGGTCGCTGCTGTTTTGTCTAATTTCATCAAAAGAGGTTTCATTCGGTAAAGATTCGGTTTGTGGGGGAAGAGTAGGAGGAGGGATTTGACGGAGGATATGTAAAGCGCTTTGTATGGTGTGCAAAGTTGCGCTGTTGTATCAGTTTTGTCTAATTTCATCAAAAGAGGTTTCATTCGGTAAAGATTCGTTTTGTGGAGGAAGAGAGGACAGAGGGATTTGATTAAGATCCCTGAGAGCATTTTCTAGTTGATGTAAAGGGTCGTGGTTATAACTGTTTTCAGAGTTTTCAGAGTTGTTAACATTTTCATCAATGTACAAACTATTTTGTAAATCTAGTGGAATAGGGACTGGGATATTGCGTAACTGATTTATGGCTATTTCTAGATCAGTTGGTACTTGTTCTTGATCCATATCTAAATAAAATAAAAAATAACACCCTTCCTGTTTGTTTCGTTTATTGACTACTGCATTTTTTCACACACGGCCGAAAAAGAGGACATAAAAGAATATATTACACGACACAGTAACTGGAGCGTTCATGTGATGTTGCAGTTGTGCATTTCTAGATCTTCCCCCTCCTCCTCTCTGGTCAGCAGGGGACTGAGGAGCACGACGTATGCCCCCGCTCGATTCTTGCCTGCTTTCTGTAAACAGGCTCCTGACCACGGCTGTCCTGGCTCTCTGGATCTTGCGACGTTGTACCGGTCTCGCGGGTGCTCTGACAGGTAAGGATCCGGTAGGGGAGGAGGGAGCTCGTATCGGAGAAACCCGGGGAATTACGGCAGAGCACAGGAGTTTTCGCTCGGCCTCTAGCGGTTGTGGATGTCAGCAGAGGAGGTCCTGTATAGACCGTTTTTAAATGACAAAAAAAGTCAGAATTATTCATAACAAATTTGCTAAAAATCACACTATAGGACAATAGTATTGCAACAATACTACAATGCAGGAAGAGGGGACTGTATTGTTCCACTCAGGAGAAGCACATTTGGTCAGATGTCATTCTCTGTTACAGCTACACAAAACTGGAACACTGTCCCCGCAAACATCAGGGAAATAACATCATATCACTTGTTCAAAAATCACTTGAGAAAGTGGTTGATAAACAATCAGATCTGTCTGCATTAATGTTTGGCTCCACCTCCTCCTGACCCTGTAAAGCCATCTTTTACATGTGTATGTATTTTAATGTGTATGGCTTGTACTGTTTAATTAATTGTTTTTAATTGTTTTTTAATGTTTAATGTTGTAAGGATAATTGTTTGAAAACTTTGAAAACTTAGCTGCTTGCACACAAGAGTCACGAGACATGCGCAGTAGAGCGCGAGTGACGTCATCGACAAATGCCGTGCTACGATAGGTCGGCGTCTCTGTTTTTTGCGCGTGCGCGCAAGAGCACCGCCACGAGACATGCGCAGTAGAGCGCGAGTGGATTCTGGATCACTTTGAAAACTGAGCGCTGAGTGCTTTTCTAGTTTAGAATTACTTTTTATGCTTAGACGAAAAAAAAAGCAGGGGTCCTTGCCAGATACATCTAGTGCGGGGGAGGGATCTCTCCTCGGCCCTCCTGGCCCGTTTCCTAGCCAGCCTGCTTCCCCGTGGACGAGGTATCGCCGTCCGCGCAGTCTTCGGATTTTTCTCACATTGGATACCTTCAATTTCACGGCAGGGCCTTCGACGTACCCGCTGGGACCCGATTCCTCCGCTTCTCGGATCTCTCTCAACGCCTCAGTGAATCCGTTGTCGTTCGTTTGCAATTTTTCTGCACGGTCTGCCAGATCTGCGAGAGAGGTTAGAGGGTTTTTTTTTTTTACACACAGCGAATATTTAATATATTTTATTTTTAATAATTTTTACAGAGAAGAGACAACGAATATTTTAGGAATAAAGTTTAGGCTTACCGGTGGTCATCTCTGCTAGTCTCGCCGCGTTCTCTGCAAAAAGATTCTGGTAGACTCACCCAAGAAATCTAGCATTTATATATGCTAGAAGCCTTACCCCCTACCGGCTATCTTCTGTCAGTGCTCATATTATCTGCTTAATGAGGAACACATGGGGTACAGACGCCTCCTGATCTTTGATTGAGGGTTTTTTGACCATTTGACCCGTGGGGCAGTTTGACCTTTAACCCAGGGGACAGAGGGGTGTGTGTGTGTGTGTGTGTGTGTGTGTGGAGGGGGCGGGGGCGCTACCGGCGTTTTTAAATAATAGACCATTTTCCAAGAAGTTAGATACATTTAAGAAATCTCTGTTTTGCCATTGTCTTACATCCTCTTTGAAAATCTCTTTTTAAAATTTTGGCTGCTATCCTTCACCACCTCTCCCTCGTCCTCTCCCCCCATCTCCATTTGTCCAGCCTCTGCTCCGGACCATAAAACCACCAAGCCTTCTCCAGGGGGTCAGACCACCGTCTGTAGGTTGGTGACTAATGATGTGAAAAAACACAGTTTTCTGTCACAACATCATTGACTTCAAAAGGAGAGGAGATACCATCCTCACAGCCAGAGCTCAGACCCAAATGAACCATGTGTGAGTGGACTTAAATACGGTGGTTTTGTGTAACTGTGAAGAGACAGACAGAACGGTCACACAAGCCTGGTTTTCTTAATGAGAAAATGAGTTAGATTTTTGAAGAAGTGGTGAGATCATAAATTACCAGTGGGTATTGGAAAGTTAGGAAACAAAGTTTAAAATGTTCTCCTCAAAATTCACTTCACTACTTCAACTTTTGTGTTTGGTCCTATATTACACTAAACTGACAGTTATGAGCTTCAAGTCATATTGTTACCTCATCAAAAACTTACCGGGAGTTGTGTTTTGTTTCATTCACATGTTCGAGAAATCCAGCTATGTTGCGCATTTAGAGCTTGACTTAATTTATGTTTCCGTGCATTTAATGTGATTCTTCAAAAACAAATTACCCTTAAAAACTGTGAATTAAATGAAAATGTCACATTAAGCAGACTGGCATAGTCCCTGTTTATGTTTTAGGTAACTGAAGATAGAATTAGTGGTTTACAATTAACAACTTTAAATAAAAATAATAATTTAATATGTCATAGTTCAGCACTGCGCTCATCTAAAAGTGCTTATTGATGCTGCCCCGGTGCCTGGTCGTCTCTCACCCCCCGATTAGGTCAATGGGTCATATTGTTCTTAGTTGCTTCTAATTAGTTGCTAATTGATCCAGCATCTCACCCCTGCAGGCACAAATATCATACATCAATGACCTTATGTTTTGATAGTCTGGTCCGTGTTGGGGGCAGCTTGACCCTTTAACCCCGGAAGGAATGTGTGTGTGGAGGGGCTGGAGGGGGCGTGGACGGAGGCGGGACACGGATGTGACGTCAGACCTATGTGTGTATGGGGAGGGGGCGGAGTCGGAGGCGGGACACGGATGTGACGTCAGACCTGTCAAAAGTTTGACGAAAAGTACCTAGTATCTTCTCTCTTAGGCCTATAGTGAAATGTCAGGGGAGTGTAAAATTCAAGGCAAAAGTGCAGAAATATTACTTAATCCTCACACTGTAAGTTTACTTTATTATTTTAGTTTAATTTTGGATTATTAGAAAATCGAATCATGAAAACAAAACAACAATTAAATTATATTTGTTTTGTAATAAAATAAATAAGTCATATAATTTAAGTCTAATGTCCAAGATGGAAATGTCAAAGTCCAGCTCTGACTGTGTTTCTCTTTCAGGACTCCATATTCTACAGTGGATGGCTGGTTGTCAATGGGACGATGAGACTGATGAGATCAGTGGATATCATCAGTCTGCGTTTGATGGACAAGACTTTATTGCTTTGGACTGGAAGACAGAGACATGGGTCGCTGCTAAATCACAGGCCTTCCCCACTAAACTCAAATGGGAGAGGATTGGAGAAGCTGCTCAAGTGAAACATGAACTGACCCACGAGTGTGTTGAATGGCTGAAGAAGACTGTGCGATTTGGAGAGAAAAGTCTGAAGAGGAAAGGTAAACTCTGTTTGACAATATTCTAACACATTGACTTAAGACCATTAAAACAATAAACTGGTTCAGTTATTTCAGTTTTAAATCTATATTTTCTTCTTAAAATAACTATAATCAGATCATGTTTTTGCATGTTCGAAATGTTCCATAATGTGTCTGTAAACATTTGGGTTGAGTTCTAATTAGGCCTGTCAAGTCTTTAATTGATGAATCCAGGTCCAAGTTGAAAAACCCGGAAAAACAGACACAAGGTTCAACTCAGCTTCAAGACTTTTATTGAGTTTTTCAGCTGCTTCAACAGAAAACCTTTAAAATAAACAAATCTGAAATAATTTCATTAATATTTTAATCTTGTAGTATTTTAATTAATACATTTTAACAATTCATATTTTAATCTAATCTTATTTTTTATAACATTTTCAATGACTAGACATATGAAAGAAAAGGAAGATATTATTTTATATTGCTTCAATGAATGAATACTTTGTTTTTAATTGCTAAATAATATTCACTTTTGAATTAGTCCTTTGTCCAAGTTGCAATACATTTTACTATAATTACAATACATTTTACAATATATTAGAATTATTCCATTTCATTTTGTTAAAAATTAACACCCCCATGTGTCTCATTGGGGTTCTCAATGGTACCACTGGTCAAAATTGAAACACACTTAAATTACATCTTAAATATGTCTAAAAGAATATAAAGTGCAAAACATGAAAAAAGTTCGATAAATGACTAGATAATAATAACATTAAAGCAGCTCTGCATACTTTTAGCCTTTATGAAACATGTATTTCCCAAAGATGTGACACTGTACTGAGCTGTGTGATCCTTTCATGTGTTCAGAGCTCCCTCTAGTGTCCTTCCTGCAGAAGTCCTCCTCGTCCCCAGTCACCTGCCACGCCACAGGCTTCTACCCCGACAGAGCGCTGCTGTTCTGGACTAAAGATGGAGAGGAGCTGGGTGAGGATCCTGGAGAGATCCTGCCCAACCACGACGGGACCTTCCAGACCAGTGTGTCCCTGGACCTGTCCTCTGTCCCCGCTGAAGACTGGGAGAGATACAGCTGTGTGTTCCAGCTCTCCGGAGTCCCAGAGGACCTCATCACCAGACTGGACCCAAGCAAGATCCTGAGCAACGGTGAGACTGGGGCTGGGGCTGCTGGAGACCAGGCAAAGGGTTCAACTGTCAGATTCATGATGATCATATTTGAGTGGACTTAGCCACCTAAAATGCTCAAACTTTGAATGAGTGTTTGAACTTGACATAATGTTTAACACTAGAAGTCCCAGAGAGGAGTCATTTGACTTTTCTACCTTTAGAACCCAGAGATAAGTCGATTGACTGGAAGGATTTTAGCTAACATCCTGTCTTCAGGTGCGAACAGTTGCTTTTGTTTTGTAAACGAGGCCATTACTGGCGCACCCCAGGAGGGCGGCTGAAGGGGAGACACTGTAGACTCTTGAAATGACATTTGTTTTGTACTTCTTTGGTGTATTGAATATGGTGTGGTTTGTGAATAAAACCACAAAAACGGTCCATTTATTTTATTTTATTTATTTCTCAAATTAAATGTGTTAAATATTTATGATATATCCCTCCTCATGTGGACATGTCATCAAAGCGTAGGTGTTTCATGATGTCTTGGAAGCGGTTTCGGGCCATAGCATAGCCATCCTTGTATTTGTTGAAGGTGAAGCAGGCAACTACAGTGCATCCGGAAAGTATTTACAGCGCTTCATTTTTTCCACATTTTGTCATGTTACAGCCTCATTCCAAATTGTATTAAATTCATCTCTTACCTCAAAATTCTACACACAATACCCCATTATGACAATGTGAAAAAAGTTTTTTGACAGTTTTTGAATTTATTAAAAATAGAAACCTAAGAAATCACATTTACATAAGTATTCACCGCCTTTGCCATGAAGCTCAAAATTGAGCTCAGGTGCATCCTTTTTCCACTGATCATCCTTGAGATGTTTCTACAGCTTCATTGGATTCCACCTGCGGTAAATTCAGTTGACTGGACATGATTTGGAAAGGCACACACCGGTCTATATAAGGTCCCACAGTTGACCGCGCATGTCAGAGCACAAACACCAAGCATGAAGTCAAAGGAATTGTCTGTAGACCTGCGAGACAGGATTGTCTTGAGGCACAAATCTGGGGAAGGATACAGAAACATTTCTGCTGCTTTGAAGGTCCCAATGAGCACAGTGGCCTCCATTATTCGTAAATGGAAGACGTTTGGAACCACCAGGACTCTTCCTAGAGCTGGCCGGCCGTCTAAACTGAGCGATCGGGGGAGAAGGGCCTTAGTCAGGGAGGTGACCAAGAACCTGATGGTCACTCTGTCAGAGCTCCTGCGTTCCTCTGTGGAGAGAGGAGAGCCTTCCAGAAGGACAACCATCTCTGCAGCAATCCACCAATCAGGCCTGTATGGTAGAGTGGCCAGATGAAAGCCACTCCTTAGTAAAAGGAACATGGCAGCCCGTCTGGAATTTGCCAAAAGGCACCTGAATGACTCTCAGACCATGAGAAACAAAATTCTCTGGTCTGATGAGACAAAGATTGAACTCTTTGGTGTGAATGCCAGGCGTCATGTTTGGACGAAACCAGGCACCGCTCATCACCAGGCCAATACCATCCCTACAGTGAAGCATGGTGGTGACAGCATCATGCTATGGGCATGTTTTTCAGCAGCAGGAACTGGCAGACTAGTCAGGATAGAAGGAAAAATGAATGCAGCAATATACAGAGATATCCTGGATGAAAACCTGCTCCAGAGCGCTGTTGACCTCAGACTGGGGCGAAGGTTCATTTTTCAGCAGGACAACGACCCGAAGCACACAGCCAAGATCTCAAAGGATTGGCTTCAGAACCACTCTGTGAATGTCCTGGAGTGGCCCAGCCAGAGTCCAGACTTGAATCGGATTGAACATCTCTGGAGAGACCTGAAAATGGCTGTGCACAGACGTCTCCCATCCAACCTGATGGAGCTTGAGAATTACTGCAAAGAAGAATGGGCAAAACTGCCTAAAGATCGGTGTGCTAAGCTTGTGGCATCATATTCAAAAAGACTTGAGGCTGTAATTGCTGCCAAAGGTGGATCAGCAAAGTATTAAGCAAAGGCTGTGAATACTTATGTAAATGCGATTTATTAGTTTTCTATTTTTAATAAATTCAAAAAATGTAAAAAAACAACAACAAAAAAACCCAAACTTTTTTCACATTGTCATAATGGGGTATTGTGTGTAGAATTTTGAGGTAAGAGATGAATTTAATACAATTTGGAATGAGGCTGTAACATGACAAAATGTGGGAAAAAGGAAGCGCTGTGAATACTTTCCGGATGCACTGTATTTATCCCCCTCAGCACAAAAGGCTGCATGCAACTTTGGAACCTTTAGCCCACCATCCCCCACTGCCACATGCCCACACAGCTTATGGGAACTGACCAGATAGTCCTCCCCCCTGCTGATTCTTCAGGTACTGGACGCATTTACAAATGACGAGATGCTAATTGTGGCCATCAGAGTCGTCAGTTTGGACTAAGAGTCTTTCGACTCTTCTCCAGGACTTTTAGGGGGGTGTCAAAATTCCTGGGACTTCTAGTGTTAAATCATTAGTTTATTTTGTTTTATTCCCAGAGAGAAAGCTAAGCACCAGCACCATCACCGCTGCTGTGTTGTCAGTTGTTGGTGTGGCTGTTGTTGTCACTGTTGGAATCGTCTTGTACAGACGATATCGCAGAAACAGTGTGATATAAAAGGTAAGAACATGTGAAAAGCTTTTGTCACTATTACACCCTCAGTATCCAAACACTTTTACTTAAGTAACTGTACTGTTCATATGTAATCAATAATTGAACAAGTGTCTTATGAGTAAAAAAGTATGTAACTACTCTAAAAAGTACAACATGTCTGAGTAAATGTAACAAGTGTGAAAACCCTTAGAATTATTATTATTATTTTCTTTTACAGTGAATGGGCTTGCCTCTTCACAGAGCTGATTCATCACTTGGCTGGTGGAGAGTCTGCCACCTGCTTGTCTCCATGGAGATGTTGTTGTGGCTCCTCCTTTCTACCTTTTGTGTATGTTTTGTTTTCACAGATTTTCTGTAATGGACAAAAGAAGCACTTCACCTCTGGGTTTTTAATGATTGTCAATGTGAGCAGATACATTCTGATCCAATGTTTTATACTGATTATTGACAGAGTGACAGGCGACTGTTTCAAACCTTAAACCATCTGTTTATGAAGTGCACTACTCTCCAATGGAGGTTTTCTACAAACAGAAATACATTTGGAGTACAATTGTCATAGTTTTATTTACCGTTGTGTAAATACTTTGGTTTGAAGAGATCTAAGTTTTATTTATGATTGTTTAAACATATTTTCTCTTTATCTTGTTTTGATAGTTTCAATATGAACTTCACTTTGCTGTTTTCAATGATTTTTCTGGTTAAATAAAAAATAAAAGGTACTCTTTGTTTTGTACATAAATAATTCTAAATGCAGTGATTAGGAATTGTTGCGTCCCGTAGTGTAAAAAAATGTCGGCCTGTAAGGACCAAATAAAAATCAAAATCACTTTTAAGAATATTGTTGCAGTTAAAACAAATAAAACACATTTCCCTCTGTTAAATGTACTGGAGTAAAATGTGTCCTCCCCAGTACAGATATGTTGTATAAGCAGCTCTGGAGGTCAGTATAAGTCCACTGTGTACTGCTTACATCTAAGTGTAAAGCTTTATATTGTCCAGTAATCAGGAAGTGCACAGTCAGCATGCTAGCAGACGGCAAAACTGCACTCTGGCCTCTAAATGTACATTTTTTGGAGAGCAGGCAAAGCAATAAGATCTCCATGGAGACGAGCAGGTATCAGACCCTCCACCAGAAAAGTTCCACAGTGCCCCTTTAAATGAGTGAAATTCACGATTGGACCTTTCCACTGTACATTTATTTCCAAAAGGCTGCATATACATTTGCAAATTCTACTGTACAGAAAACATCCAAAATGTCCATAGTTCTAGATACAATATCGCACAAAGCTGCCCGGGCGTTACCAAACATAGAGGTTCAGCACTAGAAAAGCTCTGCAGCCGAGTCAATATGATCTGAAATACTTTGTCAACTAATACTTTTTAAATGTATATGGCCATGTTTTATTATTTGGATTATTAAATGTCCTATATTACACAAAATGGACTCCTTTAGCCATGTTATAATGTTGTTACCTCCTCAAAAACACACCTGGAGTTGTGTTTTGTTTCATTCACACATGTTTGAGTAATCCTGCATTATTAGTCTGTCTACATCTCCAAACCTCAAAATGTTTTGTTCCACCTTGTGATGTCATGTAGTGGTAGTTTTCAAGTTTACAGCTCCTTTTACCTTTTGTTCTGTAGAGACTGACAAGTCCAAGGCTGAAATTATCCAAATGATTCTAGTGACCATCTGTATGTATTATGTGAGTTCACACTTACAAAAAAAAAAAATAAACACAAACATCAAAATTTTGCAAAGTAATAAATAATTTAAAATATTTAAATTATTTTGGTCTTATGTCCGACTTTAGCTCATGCATTTGAGTAAAAACTGTCCCAATACAGATATAAGATAAGATAAGATATGCCTTTATTAGTCCCACAGTGGGGAAATTCCAGTGTTGCAACGCACAGTTCAAGAACAGCAGGAAAATGGAACATGCAATAAAACAAGATAATAGATAATGGCTAAAAAAATAATAATTTAGAAATAGACTTAAAGATAGACTCTAATTTTGTTCCGGTGAAGCAAAAATATAAAATACAAAATATAAAATACCAAAAAAAAAACAAAAAAAAAAACTATTATGTACAATAAAAGTAACAGTGCAGCATATGAACAGAGTAAATCTCAGTAAAGTGACTTCAGTATATTATGTTATTTACAGTAATATGACTATGTTTATGTACAGACAGGATAAATATCAGTAAAGTGACATGAGTGAATTGTACCAGAGCTCTTCAGTATTGCACATATAGTTGAATGACACATGTTATATTTTATAAGCAGTTCTTGAGGTCAAAATAAGTCAAAATAACTATTCTGTCTGCATCTAAGCATGTTATTTTCTAATAATCAGGAAGTGTATGTTGCATGCTAGTACTTTTACTGTCACAAAACTCCACATTGATCTCTGAGAGTTGTGAAAAGTGCTTATATAAACTCATCACGGTGAAAAGTCAGGACGCTCAGAATGCATAAGGTAAGTGAGGAAGAACTTTGGGCCACTGCAAACCGTTTTAAAAGTACTAGTTCTGTTTTTCATGTTTCTAAGACAGTAAAAATCAGATACAGTGCCTTTAATATGATCAACATAAAACTTTTATTCAATTACTCACAGTGGGAAGAGTAACCAAAACCTTCATTCAAGTAAAAGCATTGTTACCTCAGACTAAACATGTAGGAGTAAAAGTATGCAATCTGAAAACTACTCCAAGTACAATTCCTTTAAAAAGTTATGCAAGTATTGGGTAAATGTAACCAAGTACTGCCCACCTCTGATTAATTGGGATTACAGCTGGATTACAAGAGCAAAGCAAGTCCATATCAGGACTAATCTGGACTCAAACCGGACCAAACCAGGACAAGTGTGAATGTGGCCTTAAAGCTGCATTGTGTAGCTTTTCTGGTGGAGGGTCCGTCAAATGCTTTTCTCCGTGTAGATGTTATAGCTTTGTCTGGAATGTAAACCTTTCTATCTTCATGGAGACCAAACCAGACCAAGTTACAGGTCAGATCTGTGGAGATTTGACTCTGCTCACAGTCAGAATGCTTGTTTTTCCAGATATTTTTGAGCTACAAAACTACCTGTAATTTAATGAAAGTAAGGTAGAGGTGTTTAATGTCACACTGTGGAACATTCCAGGCAGAGCAACAACATCTCCGTGCACTTATCCCATCATCTATCTGCTAAATACCTCATGTTTTTGTCGTATGTTTTAACTGCATCATAAACAGTAAAATGTGAACGGACACTTGAATGAACTCATGAATGAACTGTGCATTTGGGGTGAAGTGCAGAATGCAGCATCTTGACCACACGTTTCCTGTTGCCAACTAATGTGAAAATCCCCTGACATTTGAAAACAATCTGTGTGCTATTGTGTAATCAAATCTGAACAACGAAAAAAAAAAAAAGATTTGTATATTAAAATATAACCTGCAAACATCATTCAATTACACTTTGTTCATTGTCCACCTTCAATCCAAAAAGGTACTAAAAGCTCATCTTTAATAATACCAGCCCGTGCCTGTATGCCACCTCCACCTTGCTGGAATCTGAGTCGAAGTGGAGCTCTGTGCCCATTACTTGTGCAGCCATGGGCCCGTCCATCTGGTCCTTCAACAGACACTCTCGTCTCATCAGTCCATAAAACCTTTGACAAATCGGTCTTCAGATATTTCTTGGCCCAGTCTTGACTTTTCAGCTTATGTTTCTTGTTCAGTTGTGATCGGGTTTCAGCCCTCCTCACCTCGGCCATGTCTCTGAGCAGTGAACATCTTGTACTTCTGGGCGCTCCAGGTAGGTTGCAGTTCTGGAATATGACAGCGCTGGAGGATAACTGGTTCCTGGTAGCTTCATGTTTGATCTTCTCAAATCTCTTGCAGTCTTGCGTCTTTGTTTCTCAACACGTTTCTTGCGACACTGTTGACTATTTCGTTCAACAAACCAGAACCGAGTTTAAGCTCCATTTATATCCACAACACCCGGACATTCTCTACGTGCCTCGCCGCAGACCCATCCATCGGGGCTCACGTCGGACTTTCCAGTACGACAGCACCAGCTCCATCCCGTCGTTCTGGTCCACTGCTCGCCGCCCAAAGAGAAACACCAGTCGCCGTGCTGAGCGTGTCCTGGCGCGCGTCCCGAGAGCGGCGAACACGGCTATCGGCAGCAGCTCTACAGTCAACTTCGGTCTTCTTAACACCCGCTCTCTCACCAACAAGGGCCATCTCGTCCAGGATCTTGTGGCGGACCGTAAGTTGGACTTTTTATGCTTGACGGAGACGTGGCAGCAGAAAAATGATTTTGCTCATCTCAATGACGCTACTCCTCCGGGGTTTGTTTACCTCTCCCAACCTCGTGTCACCGGTCGAGGGGGCGGTCTCGCGATAATCTACCGCGAGAGTTTGAGGGTTGCACCTGTGACTGTGCCTGTGTATCAGTCGTTTGAGGCGACTGCATGTCAGCTCTGTGGATCTACTCCGACTATTGTTGTGACTATTTACAGACCTCCAAAACCAAATAAGGATTTTTTAACAGACTTTGCAGCTTTTCTAACACATGTTTCCAGAATTTCACCAAATGTAATATTATTAGGGGACCTCAATATTCACTTGGACATTGTCAATAACTCACTCACCAATGATTTCACATCTTGTCTGGACAGTTTTGGTTTGCATCAGTTTGTTAATTTTCCCACTCACTCCAAAGGACATATTCTGGACTTAATCTGCTGCTCAGGTGTAATACCCATAGACTGTAAAGCCAACTTCATCCCATTTTCTGATCATATGCTCCTTACATTTAATGCCAATCTTCCTCTTTCCAAACACAACCCTTCACGCACCATAACTTTCTGTAAAATTAAGGACTTAAATTTGGACATTTTATCTTCTCACATCAGTAACCTTCCAAGTACAGACAGTTTCACAACGCCGGATCAACTTGTGTACAACACCCACCTGCGCAACATTCTCAATACATTTGCTCCACTCAAATCCAGATCTGTCTCTTTCACTCACACTGCACCCTGGTACACCCCCACTCTCAGACAGTTAAAAGCAAAAGGCCGCCAACTCGAAAGACTCTACAATAAAACTGGACTAAGTATTCACAAAGACTTGTACACACAGCGCACTCTCCACTACAAAGACTGCATCTCCAAAACCAAATCTTCATATTACTCCAGATTAATCAGTTCTAAAGAAGGAAATTCCAAGATCCTTTTCTCTCTCAGGTCTAACATCACCAATCCTTCTGACTCTCTTCCATCACACCTTTATTCATCTGATTTCTGCAATATCCTGGCCTCACACTTCACCACAAAAATCCAACTTATTCACCAACAGCTCACTCCCTTCTCTGCTCTACCTATACCTGCCATTCCATTTCCTACATCTGACACCCCTTTCTCATCATTTACTCTTCCTTCTGTCAGTCAAATTTCCAATCTTGTCAATAAATCCAAAACCTCCTCCTGTCAACTCGACCCACTCCCCACTGCCCTTGTCAAAGCCACACTTCTTTCTCTAGCTCCTCTAATCACCAATATAATTCACGCCTCCCTCACCTCTGGTACTGTCCCCTCTCCTCTGAAAACTGCTGCTGTTACTCCCGTCCTCAAAAAACCTGGCTCAGATCCCACTGACCTCAGTAATTTCCGTCCCATTTCCAACCTTCCATTCATCTCAAAAATTCTTGAAAAAACAGTTTCTTCCCAACTTCACGCTCATCTGTCTTCTAATAACCTGTATGACCATTTCCAATCTGGCTTCCGTCCCCTCCATAGCACTGAAACAGCCCTCCTCAGAATCACAAATGATCTTCTCCTCTTTGCTGACTCTGGTTTATTATCCATTCTCCTTCTGCTTGATCTTAGTTCGGCCTTGGACACCATTTCTCATTCCATCCTCCTCAACAGACTCTCTTCTATCGGCATCTCTGGCACAGTCCTCACCTGGTTTCACTCCTATCTTTCCGACCGCACTCAGTTCATTCAACTCAAATCCTTCACTTCTCATACTGCCTCCATCTCCACAGGAGTTCCCCAGGGTTCTGTCCTCGGTCCTCTCCTTTTTATCATCTATCTTCTCCCCCTCGGCCACATTTTCCAGAAACACCACATCCGCTTCCACTGCTACGCGGATGACACCCAGCTCTACCTCTCCAGTAAACCTAACTCCACACTCCCACCATCAGCCCTTGTCAGCTGTATCAATGAAGTCAAATCCTGGTTCACCTCCAACTTTCTCAAACTCAGTAGCAATAAAACTGAACTTCTTGTTATAGGCACCAAATCCACCCTAAGCAATTTCTCCATTCACATCGACGGCTCCTCCATCTCTCCCTCCCCTCAGGTTAAGAGTCTGGGTGTCATCCTCAATAGCACCCACTCCTTCACCTCTCGCATAAACAACGTCACCCGCTCTGCCTACTTCCACCTCCGAAACATACATCGTCTCCGGCCCTCCCTTACTCCTCAGTCCACTGCCGTGCTTCCCGCCTGGATTACTGCAACTCTCTTTTGTTTGGTCTCCCGCAAAAAACTCTCCATAAACTTCAACTGGTTCAGAATTGAGCCGCTCGCATTATCACACGCACACCCTCCATTAACCACATCACACCATCCTACAACAGCTCCACTGGCTCCATCACGAACCGCATTCAATACAAAATCCTGCTCCACACATTCAAAGTCATCCACAACCTCACACCTCCATATCTCTCTGACCTCCTCCATATCGCCACACCTGCTCGCTCTCTCCGCTCCTCCTCCTCTCTCCAACTCTCCGTCCCCTCTGCCCGTCTTGTCACTATGGGGAGCAGGGCATTCAGCCGCTCTGCTCCCCAGCTCTGGAACTCTCTCCCTCCTGACCTCCGCAACACTGACACACTTCCACACTTCAAATCCAAACTCAAAACTCATCTGTTCAGACTGACCTTTCAACCATAACTGCACTGTCCTTTTAAAAGTTTTTAAAAGATTTACTGTTTAAAAGTTTTACTGTTTGTTACCTCCGCCAAGAAGGTTATGTTTTCGCCTGCGTTTGTCTGTTTGTTTGTTTGTTTGTTTGTTAGTTTGTTAGTTAGCAAGATAACTCAAAAGTTATGGACGGATCTTGATGAAATTTTCAGGAAATGTTCCTAATGGTAAATCCAACAGATGATTAGATTTTGGTGATGATCCAGAAGAAATCCTGGATTCTGGATCACTTTGAAAACTGAGCTGCTTGGAGGAGGTCTGCGCTCTCTGAGTGCTTTTCTAGTTTTTGTATGTATTTTTACTGTTGCTTTTAACTGCCTAATGTTTACTGTACTTGTTGTAAGGCGACCTTGAGTGTCCAGAAAGGCGCCTAATAAATAAAATGTATTATTATTATTATTATTTGCAACAAAACGTTTGATGGTTCTGTGATCACGCCCCAATATCTTTGCAGTTTCAAGTGTGCTACAACTCTCTGAAATACTTTTTATAACTAAAAAGGTGCAATGAATAAAATGGCATAACATCCTTACTGTGAGTGGGCTCGCCTCTCCTCAGATCTGACCTTGTGGCGGCTCTTCTTGTGTCCATAGAGATAGACATATTTACCATACTGTGGAACATTACAGGTAAAGCAATGCGACTTCTTGCTGTGAGGTGAAAGTGCGAACCAACACTCTTATTTCTCAAATATTGTGGATTTATAATATTTTTAGATCAGTGTCTTTATTGTTCTTCCATTTCTGGCATGACATCAGGTTTAATCAGTGACTCACCTGATGATTTCTGTCGTGAACAGACACACCTCATTCTCTGATGCAAACGTGAGATTGAACTTCCTCAAATGAAGCAGTAAACAATACACTCATGAAGGAAATGAGTAATACTTATGTCAAAGGACTTTGTTTACCACCTGTAGCTGAGAATGAGGCCATATACTTACACTTATAAGGATTTCTTGAATTTAATTGTTAATCTTATTTGTATTCTCCAGTTACTTTAGTTTGACTTGAGCCTAAAGGGTCTGATCTATGTTATATTGTTGTTTCCTCATCACAAACAGACCTGGAGTTGTGTTTTGTTTCATTCACACATGTTTAACACACAAACCCTGCAGATTTAGAGTGAGTTCTTCTCTCAAAATGACTCTGTTCCACCTTGTGATGTCATGTGGTAATACAGGAAGGGCTCCAATGTGTTTTTAAAGTCCATACACTTTCACTAGAATCATTTGGATGATTTCAGACCTGGAATTGCCGATCTCTACTGAACTAAAGGTAAAAAGTTGCCGTAAACTTGAAAACGACTGCTTCATGACATCACAAGGTGGAACAGAGCATTTTGAGCTTTGGAAATGTAGACAGACTAATAATGTAGGATTACCCTGACATGTGTAGAAACAAAACACATTTCCAGGTATGTTTTTGTTGAGGTAACTGCATTCTAACTCTCAAGAGTAAATTTTACATAATATGGAACTTTTAAGTATGAAAACTGGCCCATTTTGATATGGGTTACATTTCCCTTTTCTTTTCAGTTTTAAAATCTGATTAATGTTTGTAGTTTCCATAACACTGTTACAATATAAGTCATAAGAATAGAATAGTAGTAGTAGTAGTAGTAGTAGTAGTAGTAGTAGTAGTAAAAGTATAAGTAGTAGGTAAGTCTAATATCAGCTGTAAAAAGTGGTTAGAAGAAAAGACAAGTTTATTTGTATAACACAATTCATACATAAAGTTGAGATCCATTAACCCACAGGTTGGCAGTGCGATTCCAGCTCCCACAGATGAATCCTGTTGTTGTGTCCTCGGGCAAGACACTTAACCCACCACGCCCCCAGTGTCTGCGTACACTGGTGTATGAATGTGTGTGTGAATGTGTGTGTGAATGGGTGAGTGGTTCCTTGTTGTAAAAGAGCTTTGAGGCCTTGAAGTATAAAAACGTGACGATTTACCATCAAGTATTTCAAAGTGCTTTTCAGATTACTCACATCAAACATGTCGCTGTTGAAATTTCAGTAACCTGACAAATCAGGGTATGATCAGATTTCTAGGTGTGTGTGTGTGTGTGTGTGTGTGTGTGTGTGTGTGTGTGTGTGTGTGTGTTGAGTAAAAAACTGTATGAAGATGTAGACATTTAAAACCATCTCTATTTTTTACTTAAAAGTGCAAGAGAGTCCGTCGCCTGCTTGTTTCGCTGTGCCTGGAACGTTCCCCACTATGACATTAAACATATTTATATCTAATCACCAAGGAAACAAGCAGGTGACGCCATTAGCCTAAGTTACACATCAGATCTGTGACGCGGCGACCCCTCTAACGGTGAGAACACGTGCGTTTCAAGGCATCTTTCTCAGCATTTTTAACAACGCCTGGAATTGACTGAATTCAACGTAGTTACATTTAATGCCATAATGAGGAACATTCCAGGCAAAGCACGGTAGTGGACCCTGTCTAGAATGTTACATAATGCAGCTTTAAACTGTAACATGTGCGTCTCACCTTGTCCAAAATTGAATAGCTCATGTTGCAATACAGGCACCTGCACTGGGGAAACCCAAAGATGATGCAACCTTTGAGCATGTGGTCTTGACAACACTGCTGCTCAATGAATAAAGAACCACCCAATAAAAACAGTTTGCCAACATGAGTATTTTTTGTTATTGGAAAATGTTAAAATGACAAATGCAAAATACACAGAAATCTCACAACTATCGCCAGTGTTTCAGGTGTGATCGTAAGTTTGAGTGTTAACAAAGCAGAGTAACTTTTGTCTTTTGATCATTTCAAATATCCTAAACCAAACTTCTTTCTGCTGCTTGTATCGTTTACTACAAGCCACGACTACAAAAACATTAAACGGCCCATGTTACGCTATTTTCTGATCTATTTTACCATGTTGTACAGCAAAACTACCTTGTGTTTTGTTTGATTCACACTTGTTTAACACACAAGCCTCTTCATGACATCACAAGGTGGAACAGAGCATTTGGAGCTTTGGAGATGTAAACAGACTATTAATAAAGAGTTACTCCAACATGTGTGAATGCAACAAAACACAACTGTGGGTATGTTTTTGACGAGGTAACAGCGTTGGAACATGGTTTAAAGCTCACAAGAGTCAGTTTTGTGTAATATAGGACCGTTTAAATGAATGAATGAATAAATAAATACATCATAAATAATGCTGTGAAGGGATGAAAGTCATTCCCTCCCTTCTGATGGACTCCTGAATGAAGCCTTCAACATTTCTGCTCTCAGTTTGTCCTTAGGAGGGAGTCTTGCACCCCCTGCTGGGCTTAAACAGGACTCGCTATAGTTGTGTTTTTGTAATGGAGATGTTGCTTTGACCAGAATGCTCCACAGTATGGCATTAAATGTATGAATCTCCATGGAGACCCCAGCCAGAAAAGTTCCATAGAGGCAGTTCACCTTTAAGTTGAAATACCAATGTCAAAAAGCAGCCTATCCCCAATTAGAATCAATCAATCAATAAATACTGGACATTTTATTTTTTATTTTCTGCACATCAGCGTTTGTTCAGTGCACGTGAATATTCAGTACATGACAGTGTTGTACAGCTAGAGAGAGAAGAAACAAGCAGACAAGTAGCCTCTGGAAAACAAATCTAAACTGAGATGATGCATGACAGTTCTCTATCTTGTATTTTTCTTTCTTCTACTAGGCCTGAAGCTACTACTACTAGCCTTCTACTGCTTGGGCTGAAATTGTAGTTTAAATAGGACCTTATAGATCCATCGGCGTCTATAGAGTCTTAAAAGTGGGGCAGGTCATGGGATTTGGTGGGACTTGATCTAAAACTTAGTTAAAAACAAACAAACATAGGCGTATATCCTATGCAGTATTTTAATAAGGTACAGACCTACACAAGGAGAGGGGACATTTTAATACAGGCTGTGGATACAATATTCTGTGGCTCATAATATTGATCATATATAGCCTATTTTTTATTTGTTTTTACCCAGATAGACCTGTCATGATAATTACTATATCACTCTATACATTCAGTATATTTTTGGGCTCAATATTTATCACGTGAACATTTTCTTTGCAGTACTGAGAATGTTTTGGTTATTTTTTGGCTAAACAATAAGATTTGATCCGTAAAAGGTTGAATCAATAACTTCTATGACTCATTATAGATGCAAACTATAAGTACTAAAGTGTTTCATTCTGTTATATATTTATTTTATTTTATTTTTTACACAATATTGCACCTTTAGAATAGTTTTAGTGGTTTAAATCTGCTCTTGGGTTACTGTGTCAGTGTCAGTTATTCATTTCTTTAGTAATATATCGTACTTCAAAATAAAACATAACTGTAGTAAATTCAAGGCTTATATAGGTTCACCAGCAGAGGGCGCTCTTGCTCACGTTTGTGTCAGTCCTGCGCTGAAGCTTCGAAGCTGAAGAATGTGCTACGAATTTAGTTCATATATTTTTGGCCAGAAATGATGATATTATATATATTATAAGCTGCTGACAGTTTTAAAAAGTTAACTAGCTTTCTTAAATGAAATGAGCAAACTGTTCATTAGCGTTACGTCTTTAGCTGAAGTAAAAACACATGAAGTAATACAAGAAGATGCAATCTGCTATTTTCAAGTCATTTGAATTAAAAAGTTACCTCTTATCTCAGTATTAAGACAATTATGAATGCAAAACGTTAGTAAAGTTAAATTCTTGCTAAAGTAACATTTGGCTGTTTATTATTGTCTCTAAAATGATATAATTCATGTGTCGTCAAAGAAATTCAAGCAATAATTCTTTAAAAATGCATTCCACAGCTTTTCTGGCACTGCAGTTTGTGGTTTTAGCAACAATAACAGTTTCAACACTGAGATGGGAGATGATATTTTTTATTTCCAATGACTGGAAAATAGCATTTACGTCTTGTAGGTTTTCAGATGACAACATTCTATAGACCAATGTCATTTAATACAGATGGGGGCAGCTAAAATGAATATTGTTCTAATGCAGATTTTTGTTGTAATACAGTGAGTTCTTATGTCAAGACACTGATAGAAATGTTCACGTTCAACATTTGTAAATGTTGGAGATTTCATGGTAAAGTACAATGTCATCAAGAGGAAAAACTGGCTCCTGCCCCCATCTGGGAGTAAGACATCATCCCATTCTGGAATCTGAAAACCAACAACTGTATTTGTTTGTACATCAAACAAAGACGTAAGTTTTATGGCATAACACCGGGGCCCAGATTAGGGCCACTAGCACCTCCTTGAGGGCCCCACAAGCAGTAAGAAGAGAATGCATTTAATATGAGACAGGGCCCCAGGGTTCTTTATAGCCTACAGAAAAATATGGAAAAGGTTAAGAATCCCTGTGTTAGATGGTAACAGTAAGTGTGAGTAGACCCAGGCCTAGACTTTATGTTTTCATATCTTGAATACTGAATTGAAAGTGAACATAGTAATTTGTGTTTTGTGTACATTTTAAAAACACTTTGGGGACCTTTTATTCCTTTTAGCTTCTGGCTGTTTGACGAGGATGAAAATCCACCAGCAATCAACAGTCCTGATTCCTCCATGGCTTCTCGCTCCAGAGTTGTAGAAACTACACAGTGCAAAGGCAGGACAAAAACATGATATTAGTCTGTTCATTTTATAGCAACATGATGAGGCCAAAAGTGACCATTTATTCAGTCATTTGTGGCTTAGAAGAAAAACACAGACAACAGGCGATTATATTTGATTTGAACACGTCTACCTTGTATCTGGGGACACAGGAAGATCATGTTTATAGAATTTAAAGTCGGCATCTCACATATAGTTCCTTTAAACAGTGTCCTCAGGTGTTCCAGAGAAGGATGGATGGTGCAGTCGACTTGTGCAGATCCAGGAGTGGATTTGAAAACCTCAAGGAGAAGATTTGGCAAAGTAAGAACTGAAATGATCTAACTTAAATGCAGTTTGTTGGGTTCAAAGTTGAATTATTATCCAGAAGATCAGTACGATGTCTTTTTGTCATAACCTAAATATTGCTGTTTGACGCTAATCAGAGAAGCGCGTCACTGGATAAACTTTCAGTGTGACGCTATAAAGAGAAAGAGGTTTAAGTGTCTAAATATCTGCGTTCATGTTCACTCCACTCAGAGAGATCAGGAGTCTAACCCACAACCTCCTGACTGAGAGGAGGAGACAGGATAACCACTCTGCCACAGTGACACAGGGAGGACATGCTCAGACCGCTCTCTCTTAAATAACTGAATCAGCAGGAATAAGAGGAGTTTGTTCATCCGTGTCACAAAAGTACAAAGTCAGTAAATATTAGCGTCCATTCAAATCAAATATAAAATCACAAACATGAGCACAACATTTAGACAATTGTAAATAGTGCTTCAGTCACCAGTCACTACTTTACTTTGCTCCTCTAATCATCTATAGTGGGTTTAAATGAGCACAACTAGACTAGGGAATAACCAGGACTAAACCAGGACTAAACCAGGACTAAACCAGGACTAAACCAGGTCTAAACCAGGACTAAACCAGGTCTAAACCAGGTCTAAACCAGGACTAAACCAGGATTAAACCAGGACTAAACCAGGACTAAACCAGGTCTAAATCTGTATAAACCTTCGCTAAACCAGGAAATAAACAAAATATTAATTCAGTTGTTTGTGTTGAACAAAATCCAGCACAAATGTGAATCAAAATCACTACATTTGAAGGGTTATTAGATCTCAAACTCTGCATGAAATACTTTGACTTTTTACTCTTTAAGTACATTTTTAAATGGGTATACTTTTACTTAAGTAGATTTGAACATGTGATACTTTGACTTTGACTTGAGTAACAAAATCGAGTACTTCTTCCGGCATTAGTTTTTGTCTTTCACCTTCTACAAACCTGTGAGAGTCAGATCTACCTGGAGACTCGTGACGTTTGCTCCGTTCTGAATTCTGATTGGTCGAAGAGGAAAAGGGCCGGACTTTGAAAGTGAAAGTACAAGTGTGTTTTTATTTCAAGTGTCTGTTTGAAGACTCCGGGCGTTTTCCACAGGAACTTTGTCTATCTGTGCGAAGAGCTTTGCAGCTGTGTTCACCATGAAGATTTGTGCTGTGATCATTCTCACGGGGACACTCGTGATCGGAGCCACGTCAAGTGAGTAGTTTGATTTGTTTTAGCGTCACTCACAGATAGGCCATTGTTTATGAAGAAGAAGATGACATTAATTACAATAGTTTCAGTTCATTTGCAGATATAATTGATGGAATAGATGGAATAGTGTAAAGTAATATCTATCCCAGCTGAATAATCACTTGGAATGCGAAGGTGTTTTGGCTTTGACTGTTTCCCCAGCTACACGTGACGCTGATGCTCAGGATGAATTCTGATTGGTTTAAAGGGCCCATATTCCACCTTGTGATGTCACACGGTAATACAGGAAGTGCTCCATTGTGTTTTTAACCTCCAAACACCTTCACTAGAATCATTCAGATCATTTCACTGCTGGAATTGGCTATTTCTATTGAACTTGATGACATCACAAGGTGGAACAGAGCATTTGTAGCTTTAGAGATGTAGACAGACTAATAATAAAGGATTATTCAAATGTGTGAATGAAACAAAACACAACTCCAGGTCTGTTTTTGAGGAGGTCACTACATTCTAACATGTCTTAACAAGAGTCAGTTTTGTGTAATATTGGACCTTTAAATCAGTTGTAGTTTAACATTCTTTAAAGAAAATGCAGGAATTTATTAAAAAGATTTGCAGTTAATAATAAACATGTGATAAGTTGAGGATCCAGATTGTAATTTCAGAAAGAGGGGCATTGGCAAGGTTTGTGAGAGTTTGTTTTTTGGCAGTAGCATTATTCTACTGTAAGATACCACTATTACTGAGGTTACTATGGAGATTTGAGTATTACTTTTCAGTTTGGATGTTTTGTGTGAGAATGTACAATATTTATCAAATGTAATGTATAAATCCTGTTGTTCACAGAGATTCACAGTCTGATGGATTTTCAGACATCCTCAACTCAAGTCCCAAACTTCCCAGAGTTTGTCGTTGTTGGAATAGTGAATGGACTTCAGGTCGCTTATTATGACAGTAACACCAGGAGAGAGGTGCCCAAACAGGAGTGGATGAACAGAGTGACAGAAGACGACCCACAGTACTGGGAGAGAGAGACTCAGAGAGACATTAATGCTGAACAGGTGCAAAAAGGAAACATTGAAATTATGAGACAGAGACTGAACCAGACTGAAGGTTTGTCTGATTTTCACTTTTATTTCTCTGTTGTTTAATTAACTGATGCAAATTTTGAGACATCAGGAATAAAGTCTATGAAAAAGAGTAAGACTAGAGTAAGTTTAGTCTTAACTCTGATCTCTGCTCTATATGTAAAGTAACTGTTGACTTCTGGAAGTATTATTTAAGGTGAGACACTGCAGGTGAAGAGGGAAAATCTTACATTTGAAACTTCTTCTGAAGTGATTTACATAAATGTAAGAACAATGTATTACAAGTGTTTCATCAGTTAATGCTTTCAGATAAAAATACTGCAGTTTGTGTGTAAAAATGACCAACATTTACCATATTTGAGAGACATCTGAACAATGGACAGAGCCAGGTTTGAAGTTCTTGCTTCATTTTGTCGACATATCAGATACCAACATTTACAGAGAAGGTTTTGGATACAGTATTTAGTATTTGAGTAAATTACACTTAAAATTCTAATTTCACCTTTTTTTAAACTTAAAATTAAATCAAGCTTTAAATGAGACATGAACAAATCCTGATCCGTGTAAATCTTGTTAAGTAAAAGATTAGAACATTTGGAGTGTGTAGGTGCTACTCTAGAGGTGATCCTTTTGTCCCTGTGGGAGAAACATGTATTTTCATGTATTATTTGTACCATAGAAATCTATGGATGTTGAGTAAATGAAATAATAAAACATCTTTAGGGGCAGATTGGACAATGTTGTTGTTTCCAGGTGAAAGTTTTTATGTTGAGACTAAAATGACCTAAAAAACAAATATTGGAAAAAAAAAAAAAGTGCTCCCCTTAATTATAATTGTCTAATGACCATTAAAAATAATCAGGATAAACAGAAATCACTTTAAATAAGTGTTTTTTGATTGTCATAACAATAATCAGATCATGTTTTTTATATTTTGAAATGTTCCATAATGTGTCTGTAAATGTTGAGTTGAGTTCTAGGCCTATAGTGAAAATGTCAGGGGAGTGTAAAATTCAAGGCAAAAGTGCAGAAATATGACTTAATCCTCACACTGTAAGTTTACTTTATTATTTTAGTTTAATTTTGGATTATTAGAAAATCGAATCATGAAAACAAAAAACAATTAAATTATATTTGTTTTGTAATAAAATAAATAAGTCATATAATTTAAGTCTAATGTCCAAGATGGAAATGTCAAAGTCCAGCTCTGACAGTGTTTCTCTTTCAGGACTCCATATTAATCAGTGGATGACTGGTTGTCAATGGGACGATGAGACTGATGAGATCAGTGGATATCATCAGTATGCGTTTGATGGACAAGACTTTATTGCTTTGGACTGGAAGACAGAGACATGGGTCGCTGCTAAATCACAGGCCTTCCCCACTAAACTCAAATGGGAGAGGACTGGAGAAGCTGCTCGAGTGAAACTTGAACTGACCCACAGGTGTGTTGAATGGCTGAAGAAGTTTGTGCGATTTGGAGAGAAAAGTCTGAAGAGGAAAGGTAAACTCTGTTTGACAATATTCTAACACATTGACTTAAGACCATTAAAACAATAAACTGGTTCAGTTATTTCAGTTTTAAATCTATATTTTCTTCTTATAATAACTATAATCAGATCATGTTTTTGCATGTTGGAAATGTTCCATAATGTGTCTGTAAACATTTGGGTTGAGTTCTAATTAGGCCTGTCAAGTCTTTAATTGATGAATCCAGGTCCAAGTTGAAAAACCCGGAAAAACAGACACAAGGTTCAACTCAGCTTCAAGACTTTTATTGAGTTTTTCAGCTGCTTCAACAGAAAACCTTTAAAATAAACAAATCTGAAATAATTTCATTAATATTTTAATCTTGTAGTTTTTTAATTAATACATTTTAATAATTCATATTTTAATCTAATCTTATTTTTATAACATTTTAAATGACTAGACATGAAAGAAAAGGAAGATATTATTTTATATTGCTTCAATTAATGAATACTTTGTTTTTAATTGCTAAATAATATTCACTTTTGAATTAGTCCTTTGTCCAAGTTGCAATACATTTTACTATAATTACAATACATTTTACAATGTATTAAAATTTTTCCATTTAGTTTTTAACAAAACATTTTCAAAAACTCAATCAAATGAGTACTTTCTGAATGTATTTATTCATTTACTGTTAACTTAAATTTGGACATAGATCCAATAGAATAAATCAGCCAACAATATAACTAAGGCTTCTCATTGTGTTACTTAAGTTAAACTAAATATTCATTTCACTTCATTGCCAGATCATTTTGACACTATCGTATGCCCAGGGCCTTAACAGTATTTTTACTCGTTTAAATCTACTTCAAAAGTAATTTTACAGGTAGATTTACTCACCGGTAACGTCTGTGTGTTTTTCCTTTGCATTCCTGGGTTTGGTTTGGGTCATTAAATGAGTGCAGGGCTTCCCTGCGTCTTTGGCCCATCTCCTGCTAGACTGAGGAATAAGCTAATAAAGGGGGAAGGAGAGGAGAGGTGAATGGGGTTAGGAGTGGAGGTGAAGACTAGGAGCAGAGGGGCTGGGCTTTTTGACTTGACAAGGCCTCTAGTGAAAATGGGAATGGACTGTCAAATGAAATGCAAAAGGACTGAATTATCTCTTAATCTCGACACAGTGAGTTTCATTAAACTTATTTATGGATTTCTATCAGCACAGCGAGCACATGGCTGCAGTTGTTTGACACTTTTTAATAATACATTTTGAACAATATAGTCAATATTCTAATTGAGTATTTCTTTTTTAGAGGATACATTGTCCACCCCATGTGTCTCATTGGGGTTCTCAATGGTACCACTGGTCAAAATTGAACACACTTAAATTGCATCTTAAATATGTCTAAAAGAATATAAAGTGCAAAACATAAAAAAGTTCGCTAAATGACTAGATAATAATAACATTAAAGCAGCTCTGCATACTTTTAGCCTTTATGAAACATGTATTTCCCAAAGATGTGACACTGTACTGAGCTGTGTGATCCTTTCATGTGTTCAGAGCTCCCTCTAGTGTCCTTCCTGCAGAAGTCCTCCTCGTCCCCAGTCACCTGCCACGCCACAGGCTTCTACCCCGACAGAGCGCTGCTGTTCTGGACTAAAGATGGAGAGGAGCTGGGTGAGGATCCTGGAGAGATCCTGCCCAACCACGACGGGACCTTCCAGACCAGTGTGTCCCTGGACCTGTCCTCTGTCCCCGCTGAAGACTGGGAGAGATACAGCTGTGTGTTCCAGCTCTCCGGAGTCCCAGAGGACCTCATCACCAGACTGGACCCAAGCAAGATCCTGAGCAACGGTGAGACTGGGGCTGGGGCTGCTGGAGACCAGGCAAAGGGTTCAACTGTCAGATTCATGATGATCATATTTGAGTGGACTTAGCCACCTAAAATGCTCAAACTTTGAATGACTGTTTGAACTTGACATAATGTTTGTTTAAATCATTAGTTTATTTTGTTTTATTCCCAGAGAGAAAGCGAAGCACCAGCACCATCACCGCTGCTGTGTTGTCAGTTGTTGGTGTGGCTGTTGTTGTCACTGTTGGAATCGTCTTGTACAGACGATATCGCAGCAACAATGTGATATAAAAGGTAAGAACATGTGAAAAGCTTTTGTCACTATTACACCCTCAGTATCCAAACACTTTTACTTAAGTAACTGTACTGTTCATATGTAATCAATAATTGAACAAGTGTCTTATGAGTAAAAAAGTATGTAACTACTCTAAAAAGTACAACATGTCTGAGTAAATGTAACAAGTGTGAAAACCCTTAGAATTATTATTATTATTTTCTTTTACAGTGAATGGGCTTGCCTCTTCACAGAGCTGATTCATCACTTGGCTAGTGGAGAGTCTGCCACCTGCTTGTCTCCATGGAGATGTTGTTGTGGCTCCTCCTTTCTACCTCTTCTGTATGTTTTGTTTTCACAGATTTTCTGTAATGGACAAAAGAAGCACTTCACCTCTGGGTTTTTAATGATTGTCAATGTGAGCAGATACATTCTAATCCAATGTTTTATACTGATTATTGACAGAGTGACAGGCGACTGTTTCAAACCTTAAACCATCTGTTTATGAAGTGCACTACTCTCCAATGGAGGTTTTCTACAAACAGAAATACATTTGGAGTACAATTGTCAGTTTTTTTTACCGTTCCACTAATAGGGAACGTGAGCTGGGTTTAGACCGTCGTGAAACAGGTTAGTTTTACCCTACTGATGTTGTGTTGTCGCCTCTCCACAGATCTGACCTGTAGCTTGGTTTGTTTTGGTCTACATGAAGATAAAAAAGTTACATAGTGCACTTTTAATAGAAACAATTAGCAGGATTACTATTGGTTTGAAGATATCTAAGTTTTATTTATGATTGTTTATACATATTTTCTCTTTATCTTGTTTTGATAGTTTCAATATGAACTTCACTTATTCTTTGCTGTTTTCAATGATTTTTCTGGTTAAATAAAAAATAAAAGGTGCTCTTTGTTTTGTACATAAATAATTCTAAATGCAGTGATTAGGAATTGTTGCGTCCCGTAGTGTAAATAAATGTCGGCCTGTAAGGACCAAATAAAAATCTAAATCACTTTTAAGAATATTGTTGCAGTTAAAACAAATAAAACACATTTCCCTCTGTTAAATGTACTGGAGTAAAATGTGTCCTCCCCCAGTACAGATATGTTGTATAAGCAGCTCTGGAGGTCAGTATAAGTCCACTGTGTACTGCTTACATCTAAGTGTAAAGCTTTATATTGTCCAGTAATCAGGAAGTGCACAGTCAGCATGCTAGTTGATGGCAAAACTGCGCTCTGGCCTTTAAATGTACATTTTTTGGAGAGCAGGCAAAGCAATAAGATCTCCATGGAGACGAGCAGGTATCAGACCCTCCACCAGAAAAGTTCCACAGTGCCCCTTTAAATGAGTGAAATTCACGATTGGACCTTTCCACTGTACATTTATTTCCAAAAGGCTGCATATACATTTGCAAATTCTACTGTACAGAAAACATCCAAAATGTCCATAGTTCTAGATACAATATCGCACAAAGCTGCCCGGGCGTTACCAAACATAGAGGTTCAGCACTAGAAAAGCTCTGCAGCCGAGTCAATATGATCTGAAATACTTTGTCAACTAATACTTTTTAAATGTATATGGCTATGTTTTATTATTTGGATTATTAAAGGTCCTATATTACACAAAATGGACTCCTTTAGCCATGTTATAATGTTGTTACCTCCTCAAAAACACACCTGGAGTTGTGTTTTGTTTCATTCACACATGTTTGAGTAATCCTGCATTATTAGTCTGTCTACATCTCCAAACCTCAAAATGTTCTGTTCCACCTTGTGATGTCATGTAGTGGTAGTTTTCAAGTTTACAGCTCCTTTTACCTTTTGTTCTGTAGAGATCGACAATTCCAAGGCTGAAATTATCCAAATGATTCTAGTGACCATCTGTATGTATTATGTGAGTTCACACTTATGTATTATGTGTGTATGTACTGTGTGTATGTATATGTATTATGTGAGTTCACACTTACAAAAAAAACACATCAAAATTTTGCAACGTAAATGTTTAAATTATTTTGGTCTTATGTCCGACTTTAGCTCATGCATTTGAGTAAAAACTGTCCCAATACAGATATATTTTATAAGCAGCTCTTGAGGTCAAAATAAGTCAAAATAACTATTCTGTCTGCATCTAAGCATGTTATTTTCTAATAATCAGGAAGTGTATGTTGCATGCTAGTACTTTTACTGTCACAAAACTCCACATTGATCTCTGAGAGTTGTGAAAAGTGCTTATATAAACTCATCACGGTGAAAAGTCAGGACGCTCAGAATGCATAAGGTAAGTGAGGAAGAACTTTGGGCCACTGCAAACCGTTTTAAAAGTACTAGTTCTGTTTTTCATGTTTCTAAGACAGTAAAAATCAGATACAGTGCCTTTAATATGATCAACATAAAACTTTTATTCAATTACTCACAGTGGGAAGAGTAACCAAAACCTTCATTCAAGTAAAAGCATTGTTACCTCAGACTAAACATGTAGGAGTAAAAGTATGCAATCTGAAAACTACTCCAAGTACAATTCCTTTAAAAAGTTATGCAAGTATTGGGTAAATGTAACCAAGTACTGCCCACCTCTGATTAATTGGGATTACAGCTGGATTACAAGAGCAAAGCAAGTCCATATCAGGACTAATCTGGACTCAAACCGGACCAAACCAGGACAAGTGTGAACGTGGCCTTAAAGCTGCATTGTGTAGCTTTTCTGGTGGAGGGTCCGTCAAATGCTTTTCTCCATGGAGATGTTATAGCTTTGTCTGGAATGTAAACCTTTCTATCTTCATGGAGACCAAACCAGACCAAATTACAGGTCAGATCTGTGGAGATGCGACTCTGCTCACAGTCAGAATGCTTGTTTTTCTAGATATTTTTGAGCTGCAAAACTACTTGTAATTTAATGAAAGTAAGGTAGAGGTGTTTAATGTCACACTGTGGAACATTCCAGGCAGAGCAACAACATCTCCGTGCACTTATCCCATCATCTATCTGCTAAATACCTCATGTTTTTGTCGTAAGTTTTAACTGCATCATAAACAGTAAAATGTGAACGGACACTTGAATGAACTCATGAATGAACTGTGCATTTGGGGTGAAGTGCAGAATGCAGCATCTTGACCACACGTTTCCTGTTGCCAACTAATGTGAAAATCCCCTGACATTTGAAAACAATCTGTGTGCTATTGTGTAATCAAATCTGAACAATGAAAAAAAAAAGATTTGTATATTAAAATATAACCAGCAAACATCATTCAGTTACACTTTGTTCATTGTAATGCCTTTATATTTTCAGTACTGCAGCAGTTTTTCGTGTGTTTTTATCAGTGAAAAATGCCTACATGACATTTTTGAACCCTACATGTATGAACGGGAGCGAAGCGGTTTGAGTGTCTTGCCCAAGGACACAACAACAGAGGCTCAGTGGTTAAAACAGTGGTCCCCCAACCTCAAACTGCCCTGTCACGGGATCTGATGATGACTGATGATGCCCTGCTGAGCTGCTTTGAGAGTTTCGTTTCAGTTTTTATTATCATTGTATTTTACTTCTAAAAATGTTCCTCGGAGACAAATAAAGTGATACTGATTGATGATCGCTCAAACATAAACACAAAATACAACTGTGAGTAAGCTAACGATGACAAACACCATTATAACGTGGCTAAACGTTCATAAAAGTCATACATAACACGAAACGATGGCAGTATGCGCTCAACAGAGATGGATCGAACCACATACCTTCAGGTAAGAGGACCACTCTAAGCCACTGTGCCATGAGGAGCGTACCACTGTAACCGTATTAGCGACAGTGACGTTTTTAAAGAAATAGTTATAGAGCAACAAGCAAAATCAATCATTTATATCTGTATAGCATTCTGTGAACTTTATTGTCCCTGGAAGTCAAAACTGCAAAGTGCATTTGACCAGATCATAGTCAGGAGTACCTAGAATTGCACGTTTTAAAGATGCATTATGCAACTTTTCATGTGGAGGGTTTGCCACCTGATATACAGTATGAAGTTGTTATTGCTCTGACTTCTAGAGACTTGCTCTAGAGAACAGTATTAAACAGATCTTGCATTTATTGAATTACCATACAGTGCTCTGGGTCAATCCAAAACCTTCATAAACCTCAAACCTGAATATTTAAGAAAGTAAAAGTGAAGTTTTGGCTTTTTTAGGAGAAAATCTATGTGTGCACATTTATTGGGCAACTTTTAATGTGCATAATTATTACGCAAATAAATGAAAAATGAACATTTTCCATTCTCATTTGTTTATTTTCATCTGTTAGAATAGTAAACAACTCCAAATTTACGAATACACTTTTCTGACATTTAAAGAAAAAAAATCTGTGACCAATGTAGCCACCTTCTTCTCAATAATGATCATGTGACTTCCATTCATAGAGTCTGTCAGTTTCTTGATCTATTGACAATCAATTTTTTGTGCAGCAGCAACCACAGCCTCCCAGACACTGTTCAGAGGTTTACTGTTTTCCTCCACCGTAAATCTCCACTTTAAGAAGGGCCCACAAGTTCTCTATAGGGTTTAGGTCAGGTGAGGAAGGGGGTCATGTCAGTATTTTTTCATCTTTAAGCCCTTTACTGGCTAACCATGCAGTGGAGTACTTTAAATATGCAATGGAGCATTGTCCTGCATAAAAATCATGGTCCTCTTGAAAGATGCAGACTTTTTCCTGTACCACTGCTTTCTTCAAGCAGTGGTACAGGAAAAAGTGGCAGTAGGTTCTGGGGTTTATTTTGAGTCCGTCTTCAACCCAAAAAGGTACAAAAAGCTCATCTTTAATAATACCAGCCCGTGCCTGTATGCCCCCTCCACCTTGCTGGAATCTGAGTCGAAGTGGAGCTCTGTGCCCATTACTTGTCCAGCCATGGGCCCGTCCATCTGGTCCTTCAACAGACACTCTCGTCTCATCAGTCCATAAAACCTTTGACAAATCGGTCTTCAGATATTTCTTGGCCCAGTCTTGACTTTTCATCTTATGTTTCTTGTTCAGTTGTGATCGGGTTTCAGCCCTCCTCACCTCGGCCATGTCTCTGAGCAGTGAACATCTTGTACTTCTGGGCGCTCCAGGTAGGTTGCAGTTCTGGAATATGACAGCGCTGGAGGATAACTGGTTCCTGGTAGCTTCATGTTTGATTCTTCTCAAATCTCTTGCAGTCTTGCGTCTTTGTTTCTCAACACGTTTCTTGCGACACTGTTGACTATTTCGTTCAACAAACCAGAACCGAGTTAAAGCTCCATTTATATCCACAACACCCGGACATTCTCTACGTGCCTCGCCGCAGACCCATCCATCGGGGCTCACGTCGGACCTTCCAGTACGACAGCACCAGCTCCATCCCGTCGTTCTGGTCCACTGCTCGCCGCCCAAAGAGAAACACCAGTCGCCGTGCTGAGCGTGTCCTGGCGCGCGTCCCGAGAGCGGCGAACACGGCTATCGGCAGCAGCTCTACAGTCAACTTCGGTCTTCTTAACACCCGCTCTCTCACCAACAAGGGCCATCTCGTCCAGGATCTTGTGGCGGACCGTAAGTTGGACTTTTTATGCTTGACGGAGACGTGGCAGCAGAAAAATGATTTTGCTCATCTCAATGACGCTACTCCTCCGGGGTTTGTTTACCTCTCCCAACCTCGTGTCACCGGTCGAGGGGGCGGTCTCGCGATAATCGACCGCGAGAGTTTGAGGGTAGCACCTGTGACTGTGCCTGTGTATCAGTCGTTTGAGGCGACTGCATGTCAGCTCTGTGGATCTACTCCGACTATTGTTGTGACTATTTACAGACCTCCAAAACCAAATAAGGATTTTTTAACAGACTTTGCAGCTTTTCTAACACATGTTTCCACACTTTCACCAAATGTAATATTATTAGGGGACTTAAATATTCACTTGGACATTGTCAATAACTCACCAATGATTTCACATCTTGTCTGGGCAGTTTTGGTTTGCATCAGTTTGTTAATTTTCCCACTCACTCCAAATGACATATTCTGGACTTAATCTGCTGCTCAGGTGTAATACCCATAGACTGTAAAGCCAACTTCATCCCATTTTCTGATCATATGCTCCTTACATTTAATGCCAATCTTCCTCTTTCCAAACACAACCCTTCATGCACCATAACTTTATGTAAAATTAAGGACTTAAATTTGGACATTTTATCTTCTCACATCAGTAACCTTCCAAGTACAGACAGTTTCACAACACCGGATCAACTTGTCTCACATTACAACACAACATTCTCAATACATTTGCTCCACTCAAATCCAGATCTGTCTCTTTCACTCACACTGCACCCTGGTACACCCCCACTCTCAGACAGTTAAAAGCAAAAGGCCGCCAACTCCAAAGACTCTACAATAAAACTGGACTAAGTATTCACAAAGACTTGTACACACAGCGCACTCTCCACTACAAAGACTGCATCTCCAAAACCAAATCTTCATATTACTCCAGATTAATCAGTTCTAACGAAGGAAATTCCAAGATCCTTTTCTCTCTCAGGTCTAACATCACCAATCCTTCTGACTCTCTTCCATCACACCTTTATTCATCTGATTTCTGCAATATCCTGGCCTCACACTTCACCACAAAAATCCAACTTATTCACCAACAGCTCACTCCGTTCTCTGCTCTACCTATACCTGCCATTCCATTTCCTACATCTGACACCCCTTTCTCATCATTTACTCTTCCTTCTGTCAGTCAAATTTCCAATCTTGTCAATAAATCCAAAGCCTCCTCATGTCAACTCGACCCACTCCCCGCTGCCCTTGTCAAAGCCACACTTCCTTCTCTAGCTCCTCTAATCACCAATATAATTCACGCCTCCCTCACCTCTGGTACTGTCCCCTCTCCTCTGAAAACTGCTGCTGATACTCCCATCATCAAAAAACCTGGCTCAGATCCCACTGACCTCAATAATTTCCGTCCCATTTCCAACCTTCCATTCATCTCAAAAATTCTTGAAAAAACAGTTTCTTCCCAACTTCACGCTCATCTGTCTTCTAATAACCTGTATGAACATTTCCAATCTGGCTTCCGTCCCCTCCATAGCACTGGAACAGCCCTCCTCAGAATCACAAATGATCTTCTCCTCTCTGCTGACTCTGGTTTATTATCCATTCTCCTTCTGCTTGATCTTAGTTCGGCCTTCGACACCATTTCTCATTCCATCCTCCTCAACAGACTCTCTTCTATCGGCATCTCTGGCACAGTCCTCACCTGGTTTCACTCCTATCTTTCCGACCGCACTCAGTTCATTCAACTCAAATCCTTCACTTCTCATACTGCCTCCATCTCCACAGGAGTTCCCCAGGGTTCTGTCCTCGGTCCTCTCCTTTTTATCATCTATCTTCTCCCCCTCGGCCACATTTTCCGGAAACACCACATCCGCTTCCACTGCTACGCGGATGACACCCAGCTCTACCTCTCCAGTAAACCCAACTCCACACTCCCACCATCAGCCCTTGTCACCTGTATCAATGAAGTCAAATCCTGGTTCACCTCCAACTTTCTCAAACTCAATAGCAATAAAACTGAACTTCTTGTTATAGGCACCAAATCCACCCTAAGCAATTTCTCCATTCACATCGACGGCTCCTCCATCTCTCCCTCCCCTCAGGTTAAGAGTCTGGGTGTCATCCTCAATAGCACCCGCTCCTTCACCTCTCGCATAAACAACGTCACCCGCTCTGCCTACTTCCACCTCCCAAACATACATCGTCTCCGGCCCTCCCTTACTCCTCAGTCCACTGCCGTACTTGTGCACAGCCTTGTCACTTCCCGCCTGGATTACTGCAACTCTCTTTTGTTTGGTCTCCCGCAAAAAACTCTCCATAAACTTCAACTGGTTCAGAATTGAGCCGCTCGCATTATCACACACACACCCTCCATCAACCACATCACACCCATCCTACAACAGCTCCACTGGCTCCATCACGAACCGCATTCAATACAAAATCCTGCTCCACACATTCAAAGTCATCCACAACCTTGCACCTCCATATCTCTCTGACCTCCTCCATATGGCCACACCTGCTCACTCTCTCCGCTCCTCCTCCTCTCTCCGCTCCTCCTCCTCTCTCCAGCTCTCCGTCCCCTCTGCCCGGCTTGTCACTATGGGGAGCAGGGCATTCAGCCGCTCTGCTCCCCAGCTCTGGAACTCTCTCCCTCCTGACCTCCGCAACACTGACACACTTCCACACTTCAAATCCAAACTCAAAACTCATCTGTTCAGACTGGCCTTTCAACCATAACTGCACTGTCCTTTTTAAAAGTTTTTAAAAGTTTTACTGTTTAAAAGTTTTACTGTTTGTTACCTCCGCCAAGGAGGTTATGTTTTCGCCTGAGTTTGTTTGTTTGTTTGTTTGTTTGTTTGTTTGTTAGTTTGTTAGTTAGCAAGATAACTCAAAAGTTATGGACGGATCTTGATGAAATTTTCAGGAAATGTTCCTAATGGTAAATCGAACAGATGATTAGATTTTGGTGATGATCCAGAAGAAATCCTGGATTCTGGATCACTTTGAAAACTGAGCTGCTTGGAGGAGGTCTGCGCTCTCTGAGTGCTTTTCTAGTTTTTGTATGTATTTTTACTGTTGCTTTTAACTGCCTAATGTTTACTGTACTTGTTGTAAGGCGACCTTGAGTGTCCAGAAAGGCGCCTAATAAATAAAATGTATTATTATTATTATTATTATTATTATTATTATTATTATTATTATTATTTGCAACAAAACTTTTGATGGTTCTGTGATCACACCCCAATATCTTTGCAGTTTCAAGTGTGCTGCAACTCTCTGAAATACTTTTTATAACTGAAAAGGTGCAATGAATAAAATGGCATAACATCCTTGCTGTGAGTGGGCTCGCCTCTCCTCAGATCTGACCTTGTGGCGACTCTTCTTGTGTCCATAGAGATAGACATATTTACCATACTGTGGAACATTACAGGTAAAGCAATGCGCCTTCTTGCTGTGAGGTGAAAGTGCTAACCAACACTTTTATTTCTCAAATATTGTGGATTTATAATATTTTTAGATCAGTGTCTTTATTGTTCTTCCATTTCTGGCATGACATCAGGTTTAATCAGTGACTCACCTGATGATTTCTGTCGTGAACAGACACACCTCATTCTCTGATGCAAACGTGAGATTGGACTTCCTCAAATGAAGCAGTAAACAATACACTCATGAAGGAAATGAGTAATACTTATGTCAAAGGACTTTGTTTACCACCTGTAGCTGAGAATGAGGCCATATACTTACACTTATAAGGATTTCTTGAATTTAATTGTTAATCTTATTTGTATTCTCCAGTTACTTTAGTTTGACTTGAGCCTAAAGGGTCTGATCTATGTTATATTGTTGTTTCCTCATCACAAACAGACCTGGAGTTGTGTTTTGTTTCATTCACACATGTTTAACACACAAACCCTGCAGATTTAGACTGGGTTCTTCTCTCAAAATCACTCTGTTCCACCTTGTGATGTCATGTGGTAATACAGGAAGGGCTCCAATGTGTTTTTAAAGTCCATACACTTTCACTAGAATCATTTGGATGATTTCAGACCTGGAATTGCCGATCTCTACTGAACTAAAGGTAAAAAGTTGCCGTAAACTTGAAAACGACTGCTTCATGACATCACAAGGTGGAACAGAGCATTTTGAGCTTTGGAAATGTAGACAGACTAATAATGTAGGATTACCCTGACATGTGTAGAAACAAAACACATTTCCAGGTATGTTTTTGTTGAGGTAACTGCATTCTAACTCTCAAGAGTCAATTTTACATAATATGGAACTTTTAAGTATGAAAACTGGCCCATTTTGATATGGGTTACATTTCCCTTTTCTTTTCAGTTTAAAATCTGATTAATGTTTGTAGCTTCCATAACACTGTTACAATATAAGTCATAAGAATAGTAGTAGTAGTAGTAGTAGTAGTAGTAGTAGTAGTAGTAGTAGTAGTAGTAGTAAACCTATAAGTAGTAGATAAGTCTAATATCAGCTGTAAAAAGTGGTTAGAAGAAAAGACAAGTTTATTTGTATAACACAATTCATACATAAAGTTGAGATCCACTGACCCACAGGTTGGTCCCACAGATGAATGCTGTTGTTGTGTCCTCGAGCAATACACTTAACCCACCAGGCCCCTAGTGTCTGTGTACACTGGTGTGTGAATGTGTGTGTGAATGTGTGTGTGAATGTGTGTGTGAATGTGTGTGTGAATGGGTGTGTGAATGTGTGTGTGAATGTGTGAGTGGTTCCTTGTTGTAAAAGAGCTTTGAGGCCTTGAAGGTGGAGAAGTGCTGTATAAAAATGTGACGATTTACCATCAAGTATTTCAAAGTGCTTTACAGCATAAGAAACACATTAAAATCACAATACTGACTAATAAAGAAATAAATATTCACTGTCGTATTTGGAAGACAAAGTACAATGAATTTTAAAATAACTCTTTTGATCTTTAACATTTTTCTTTCATTTTTGTCTTTGCCTTTTTCACGTTTGACAAATTTTCCAGGTATGAAAAATCAGAAAGAAATCAGATTACTCACATCAAACATGTCGCTGTTGAAATTTCAGTAACCTGACAAATCAGGGTATGATCAGATTTCTAGGTGTGTGTGTGTGTGTGTGTGTGTGTGTGTGTGTGTGTGTTGAGTAAAAAACTGTGTAAAGATGTAGACATTTAAAACCGTCTCTATTTTTTACTCAAAAGTGCAAGAGAGTCCGTCGCCTGCTTGTTTCGCTGTGCCTGGAACGTTCCCCACTATGACATTAAACATATCTATATCTAATCGCCAAGGAAACAAGCAGGTGACGCCATTAGCCTGAGTTACACGTCAGATCTGTGACGCGGCGACCCCTCTAACGGTGAGAACACGTGCGTTTCAAGGCATCTTTCTCAGCATTTAACAACGCCTGGAATTGACTGAATTCAAGGTAGTTACGTTTAATGCCATAATGAGGAACATTCCAGGCAAAGCACGGTAGCGGACCCTGTCTAGAATGTTACATAATGCAGCTTTAAACTGTAACATGTGCGTCTCACCTTGTCCAAAATTGAATAGCTCATGTTGCAATACAGGCACCTGCACTGGGGAAACCCAAAGATGACGCAACCTTTGAGCATGTGGTCTTGACAACACTGCAGCTCAATGAATAAAGAACCACTCCCAATAAAAACAGTTTGCCAACATGAGTATTTTTTGTTATTGGAAAATGTTAAAATGACAAATGCAAAATACACAGAAATCTCACAACTATCGCCAGTGTTTCAGGTGTGATCGTAAGTTTGAGTGTTAACAAAGCAGAGTAACTTTTGTCTTTTGATCATTTCAAATATCCTAAACCAAACTTCTTTCTGCTGCTTGTATCGTTTACTACAAGCCACGACTACAAAAACATTAAACGGCCCATGTTACGCTATTTTCTGATCTATTTTACCATGTTGTACAGCAAAACTACCTTGTGTTTTGTTTGATTCACACTTGTTTGACACACAAGCCTCTTCATGACATCACAAGGTGGAACAGAGCATTTGGAGCTTTGGAGATGTAAACAGACTATTAATAAAGAGTTACTCAAACATGTGTGAATGCAACAAAACACAACTGTGGGTATGTTTTTGACGAGGTAACAGCGTTGGAACATGGTTTAAAGCTCACAAGAGTCAGTTTTGTGTAATATAGGACCGGTTAAATGAATGAATGAATAAATAAATACATCATAAATAATGCTGTGAAGGGATGAAAGTCATTCCCTCCCTTCTGATGGACTCCTGAATGAAGCCTTCAACATTTCTGCTCTCAGTTTGTCCTTAGGAGGGAGTCTTGCACCCCCTGCTGGGCTTAAACAGGACTCGCTATAGTTGTGTTTTTGTAATGGAGATGTTGCTTTGACTAGAATGCTCCACAGTATGGCATTAAATGTATGTATCTCCATGGAGACCCCAGCCAGAAAAGTTCCATAGAGGCAGTTCACCTTTAAGTTGAAATACCAATGTCAAAAAGCAGCCTATCCCCAATTAGAATCAATCAATCAATAAATACTGGATTTTCTTTTTTATTTTCTGCACATCAGCGTTTGTTCAGTGCACGTGAATATTCAGTACATGACAGTGTTGTACAGCTAGAGAGAGAAGAAACAAGCAGACAAGTAGCCTATGGAAAACAAATCTAAACTGAGATGATGCATGACAGTTCTCTATCTTGTATTTTTCTTTCTTCTACTAGGCCTGAAGCTACTACTACTAGCCTTCTACTGCTTGGGCTGAAATTGTAGTTTAAATAGGACCTTATAGATCCATCGGCGTCTATAGAGTCTTAAAAGTGGGGCAGGTCATGGGATTTGGTGGGACTTGATCTAAAACTTAGTTAAAAACAAACAAACATAGGCGTATATCCTATGCAGTATTTTAATAAGGTACAGACCTACACAAGGAGAGGGGACATTTTAATACAGGCTGCGGATACAATATTCTGTGGCTCATAATATTGGTCATATATAGCCTATTTTTTATTTGTTTTTACCCAGATAGACCTGTCATGATAATTACTATATCACTCTATACATTCAGTATATTTTTGGGTCAGTATTTATCATGTGAACATTTTCTTTGCACTACTCCGAATGTTTTGGTTATTTTTTGGCTAAACAATAAGATTTGATCCGTAAAAGGTTGAATCAATAACTTCTATGACTCATTATAGATGCAAACTATAAGTACTAAAGTGTTTCATTCTGTTATTTGTTTATTTTATTTTATTTTTTACACAATATTGCACATTTAGAATAGTTTTAGTGGTTTAAATCTGCTCTTGGGTTACTGTGTCAGTGTCAGTTATTCATTTCTTTAGTAATATATCGTACTTCAAAATAAAACATAACTGCAGTAAATTCAAGGCTTATATAGGTTCACCAGCAGAGGGCGCTCTTGCTCACGTTTGTGTCAGTCCTGCGCTGAAGCTTTGAAGCTGAAGAATGTGTTACGAATTTAGTTCATATGTTTGTGGCCAGAAATGATGATATTATATATATTATAAGCTGCTGACAGTTTTAAAAAGTTAACTAGCTTTCTTAAATGAAATGAGCAAACTGTTCATTAGCGTTACGTCTTTAGCTGAAGTAAAAACACATGAAGTAATACAAGAAGATGCAATCTGCTATTTTCAAGTCATTTGAATTAAAAAGTTACCTCTTATCTCAGTATTAAGACAATTATGATTGCAAATGTTAAATTCTTGCTAAAGTAACATTTGGCTGTTTATTATTAGCTCTAAAATGATATAATTCATGTGTCGTCAAAGAAATTCAAGCAATAATTCTTTAAAAATGCATTCCACAGCTTTTCTGGCACTGCAGTTTGTGGTTTTAGCAACAATAATAGTTTCAACACTGAGATGGGAGATGATATTTTTTATTTCCAATGACTGGAAAATAGCATTTACGTCTTGTAGGTTTTCAGATGACAACATTCTATAGACCAATGTCATTTAATACAGATGGGGGCAGCTAAAATGAATATTGTTCAGATGCAGATTTTTGTTGTAATACAGTGAGTTCTTATGTCAAGACACTGATAGAAATGTTCACGTTCAACATTTGTAAATGTTGGAGATTTCATGGTAAAGTACAATGTCATCAAGAGGAAAAACTGGCTCCTGCCCCCATCTGGGAGTAAGACATCATCCCATTCTGGAATCTGAAAACCAACAACTGTATTTGTTTGTACATCAAACAAAGACGTAAGTTTTATGGCATAACACCGGGGCCCAGATTAGGGCCACTAGCACCTCCTTGAGGGCCCCACAAGCAGTAAGAAGAGAATGCATTTAATATGAGACAGGGCCCCAGGGTTCTTTATAGCCTACAGAAAAATATGGAAAAGGTTAAGAATCCCTGTGTTAGATGGTAACAGTAAGTGTGAGTAGACCCAGGCCTAGACTTTATGTTTTCATATCTTGAATACTGAATTGAAAGTGAACATAGTAATTTGTGTTTTGTGTACATTTTAAAAACACTTTGGGGACCTTTTATTCCTTTTAGCTTCTGGCTGTTTGACGAGGATGAAAATCCACCAGCAATCAACAGTCCTGATTCCTCCATGGCTTCTCGCTCCAGAGTTGTAGAAACTACACAGTGCAAAGGCAGGACAAAAACATGATATTAGTCTGTTCATTTTATAGCAACATGATGAGGCCAAAAGTGACCATTTATTCAGTCATTTGTGGCTTAGAAGAAAAACACAGACAACAGGCGATTATATTTGATTTGAACACGTCTACCTTGTATCTGGGGACACAGGAAGATCATGTTTATAGAATTTAAAGTCGGCATCTCACATATAGTTCCTTTAAACAGTGTCCTCAGGTGTTCCAGAGAAGGATGGATGGTGCAGTCGACTTGTGCAGATCCAGGAGTGGATTTGAAAACCTCAAGGAGAAGATTTGGCAAAGTAAGAATTGAAATGATCTAACTTAAATGCAGTTTGTTGGGTTCAAAGTTGAATTATTATCCAGAAGATCAGTACGATGTCTTTTTGTCATAACCTAAATATTGCTGTTTGACGCTAATCAGAGAAGCGCGTCACTGGATAAACTTTCAATGTGACGCTATAAAGAGAAAGAGGTTTAAGTGTCTAAATATCTGCGTTCATGTTCACTCCACTCAGAGAGATCAGGAGTCTAACCCACAACCTCCTGACTGAGAGGAGGAGACAGGATAACCACTCTGCCACAGTGACACAGGGAGGACATGCTCAGACCGCTCTCTCTTAAATAACTGAATCAGCAGGAATAAGAGGAGTTTGTTCATCCGTGTCACAAAAGTACAAAGTCAGTAAATATTAGCGTCCATTCAAATCAAATATAAAATCACAAACATGAGCACAACATTTAGACAATTGTAAAAAGTGCTTCAGTCACCAGTCACTACTTTACTTTGCTCCTCTAATCATCTATAGTGGGTTTAAATGAGCACAACTAGACTAGGGACTAACCAGGACTAAACCAGGACTAAACCAGGACTAAACCAGGTCTAAACCAGGTCTAAACCAGGTCTAAACCAGGACTAAACCAGGACTAAACCAGGACTAAACCAGGTCTAAACCAGGACTAAACCAGGACTAAACCAGGTCTAAACCAGGTCTAAACCAGGACTAAACCAGGACTAAACCAGGACTAAACCAGGTCTAAACCAGGTCTAAACCAGGACTAAACCAGGTCTAAACCAGGACTAAACCAGGACTAAACCAGGTCTAAACCAGGTCTAAACCAGGACTAAACCAGGACTAAACCAGGTCTAAACCAGGACTAAACCAGGACTAAACCAGGACTAAACCAGGTCTAAACCAGGACTAAACCAGGACTAAACCAGGTCTAAACCAGGACTAAACCAGGACCAAACCAGGACTAAACCAGGTCTAAACCAGGTCTAAACCAGGTCTAAACCAGGACTAAACCAGGACTAAACCAGGTCTAAACCAGGACTAAACCAGGACTAAACCAGGTCTAAACCAGGACTAAACCAGGTCTAAACCAGGTCTAAACCAGGACTAAACCAGGACTAAACCAGGTCTAAACCAGGACTAAACCAGGACTAAACCATGTCTAAAGCAGGACTAAACCAGGTCTAAACCAGGTCTAAAGCAGGACTAAACCAGGTCTAAACCAGGACTAAACCAGGTCTAAACCAGGACTAAACCAGGACTAAACCAGGACTAAACCAGGACTAAACCAGGTCTAAACCAGGACTAAACCAGGACTAAACCAGGTCTAAACCAGGACTAAACCAGGACTAAACCAGGACTAAACCATGTCTAAAGCAGGACTAAACCAGGTCTAAACCAGGTCTAAACCAGGACTAAACCAGGTCTAAACCAGGACTAAACCAGGTCTAAACCAGGTCTAAACCAGGTCTAAACCAGGACTAAACCAGGACTAAACCAGGTCTAAACCAGGACTAAACCAGGTCTAAACCAGGTCTAAACCAGGACTAAACCAGGTCTAAACCAGGACTAAACCAGGTCTAAACCAGGACTAAACCAGGTCTAAACCAGGTCTAAACCAGGACTAAACCAGGTCTAAACCAGGTCTAAACCAGGTCTAAACCAGGACTAAATCAGGTCTAAACCAGGACTAAACCAGGTCTAAACCAGGACTAAACCAGGTCTAAACCAGGACTAAACCAGGACTAAACCAGGTCTAAACCAGGTCTAAACCAGGACTAAACCAGGTCTAAACCAGGACTAAACCAGGTCTAAACCAGGTCTAAACCAGGACTAAACCAGGACTAAACCAGGTCTAATCCAGGACTAAATCAGGACTAAACCAGGACTAATCCAGGACTAAACCAGGTCTAATCCAGGACTAAACCAGGACTAATCCAGGACTAAACCAGGTCTAATCCAGGACTAAACCAGGACTAAATCTGTATAAACCTTCGCTAAACCAGGAAATAAACAAAATATTAATTCAGTTGTTTCTGTTGAACAAAATCCAGCACAAATGTGTATCAAAATCACTACATTTGAAGGGTTATTAGATCTCAAACTCTGCATGAAATACTTTTACTTTTTACTCTTTAAGTACATTTTTAAATGGGTATACTTTTACTTAAGTAGATTTTAATATGTGATACTTTGACTTTGACTTGAGTAACAAAATCGAGTACTTCTTCCGGCATTAGTTTTTGTCTTCACCTGTTTTCACCTTCTACAAACCTGTGAGAGTCAGATCTACCTGGAGACTCGTGACGTTTGCTCCGTTCTGATTTCTGATTGGTCGAAGAGGAAAAGGGCCTGACTTTGAAAGCGAAAGTGCAAATGTGTTTTTATTTCAAGCGCGTGTCTGTTTGAAGACTCCGGGCGTTTTCCACAGGAACTTTGTCCATCTGTGCGAAGAGCTTTGCAGCTGTGTTCACCATGAAGATTTGTGCTGTGATCATTCTCACGGGGACACTCGTGATCGGAGCCACGTCAAGTGAGTAGTTTGATTTGTTTTAGCGTCACTCACAGATAGGCCATTGTTTATGAAGAAGAAGATGACATTAATTACAATAGTTTCAGTTCATTTGCAGATATAATTGATGGAATAGATGGAATAGTGTAAAGTAATATCTATCCCAGCTGAATAATCTCTTGTTCTAAAGGGCCCATATTCCACCTTGTGATGTCACATGGTAATACAGGAAGTGCTCCATTGTGTTTTTAACCTCCATACACCTTCACTAGAATCATTCAGATCATTTCACTGCTGGAATTGCCTATTTCTATTGAACTTGATGACATCACAAGGTGGAACAGAGCATTTGTAGCTTTAGAGATGTAGACAGACTAATAATAAAGGATTATTCAAATGTGAGAATGAAACAAAACACAACTCCAGGTCTGTTTTTGAGGAGGTCACTACATTCTAACATGTCTTAACAAGAGTCAGTTTTGTGTAATATTGGACCTTTAAATCAGTTGTAGTTTAACATTCTTTAAAGAAAATGCAGGAATTTATTAAAAAGATTTGCAGTTAATAATAAACATGTGATAAATTGAGGATCCAGATTGTAATTTCAGAAAGAGGGGCATTGGCAAGGTTTGTGAGAGTTTGTTTTTTGGCAGTAGCATTATTCTACTGTAAGATACCACTATTACTGAGGTTACTATGGAGATTTGAATATTACTTTTCAGTTTGGATGTTTTGTGTGAGAATGTACAATATTTATCAAATGTAATGTATAAATCCTGTTGTTCACAGTGATTCACAGTCTGATGAGTTTTCGGACATCCTCAACTCAAGTCCCAAACTTCCCAGAGTTTGTCATTGTTGGAATAGTGAATGGACTTCAGGTCGCTTATTATGACAGTAACACCAGGAGATACGTGTCCAAACAGGAGTGGATGAACAGAGTGAAAGAAGAAGACCCACAATTGTGGGAGAGAGAGATTCAGAGAGCCTTTAATGCTGAACAGGTGGAAAAAGGAAACATTGAAATTGTGAGACAGAGACTGAACCAGACTGAAGGTTTGTCTGATTTTCACTTTTATTTCTCTGTTGTTTAATTAACTGATGCAAATTTTGAGACATCAGGAATAAAGTCTATGAAAAAGAGTAAGACTAGAGTAAGTTTAGTCTTAACTCTGATCTCTGCTCTATATGTAAAGTAACTGTTGACTTCTGGAAGTATTATTTAAGGTGAGACACTGCAGGTGAAGAGGGAAAATCTTACATTTTAAACTTCTTCTGAAGTGATTTACATAAATGTAAGAACAATGTATTACAAGTGTTTCATCAGTTAATGCTTTCAGCTAAAAATACTGCAGTTTGTGTGTAAAAATGACCAACATTTACCATATTTGAGACACATCTGAACAATGGACAGAGCCAGGTTTAAAGTTCTTGCTTCATTTTGTCGACATATCAGATACCAACATTTACAGAGAAGGTTTTGGATACAGTATTTAGTATTTGAGTAAATTGCACTTAAAATTCTAATTTCACCTTTTTTTTTTAAACTTAAAATTAAATCAAGCTTTAAATGAGACATGAACAAATCCTGATCCGTGTAAATCTTGTTAAGTAAAAGATTAGAACATTTGGAGTGTGTAGGTGCTACTCTAGAGGTGATCCTTTTGTCCCTGTGGGAGAAACATGTATTTTCATGTATTATTTGTCCCATAGAAATCTATGGATGTTGAGTAAATGAAATAATAAAACATCTTTAGGGGTAGATTGGACAATGGTGTTGTTTCCAGGTGAAAGTTTTTATGTTGAGACTAAAATGACCTAAAAAACAAACATTGAAAAAAAAAAAAAAGTGCTCCCTTTAATTATAATTGTCTAATGACCATTAAAAATAATCAGGATAAACAGAAATCACTTTAAATAAGTGTTTTTTGATTGTCATAACAATAATCAGATGATGTTTTTTATATTTTGAAATGTTCCATAATGTGTCTGTAAATGTTGAGTTGAGTTCTAAGTAGGCCTATAGTGAAAATGTCAGGGGAGTGTAAAATTCAAGGCAAAAGTGCAGAAATATGACTTAATCCTCACACTGTAAGTTTACTTTGTTATTTTAGTTTAATTTTGGATTATTAGAAAATCGAATCATGAAAACAAAACAACAATTAAATTAAATTATATTTGTTTTGTGATAAAATAAATAAGTCATATAATTTAAGTCTAATGTCCAAGATGGAAATGTCAAAGTCCAGCTCTGACAGTGTTTCTCTTTCAGGACTCCATATTTGGCAGAGGATGACTGGTTGTCAATGGGACGATGAGACTGATGAGATCAGTGGATATTCTCAGTATGCGTTTGATGGACAAGACTTTATTGCTTTGGACTGGAAGACAGAGACATGGGTCGCTGCTAAATCACAGGCCTTCCCCACTAAACTCAAACTGGAGAGGACTGGAGAAGCTGCTCGAGTGAAACATGAAGTGACCAACAGGTGTGTTGAATGGCTGAAGAAGTTTGCGCGATTTGGAGAGAAAAGTCTGAAGAGGAAAGGTAAACTCTGTTTGACAATATTCTAACACATTGACTTAAGACCATTAAAACAATAAAGTGGTTCAGTTATTTCAGTTTTAAATCTATATTTTCTTCTTATAATAACTATAATCAGATCATGTTTTTGCATGTTGGAAATGTTCCGTAATGTGTCTGTAAACATTTGGGTTGAGTTCTAATTACGCCTGTCAAGTCTTTAATTGATGAATCCAGGTCCAAGTTGAAAAACCCGGAAAAACAGACACAAGGTTCAACTCAGCTTCAAGACTTTTATTGAGTTTTTCAGCTGTTTCAGCAGAAAACCTTTAAAATAAACAAATCTGAAATAATTTCATTAATATTTTAATCTTGTAGTATTTTAAAGTAATACATTTTAACAATTCATATTTTAATCTAATCATATTTTTATAACATTTTAAATGACTAGACATATGAAAGAAAAAGAAGATATTATTTTATATTGCTTCAATGAATGAATACTTTGTTTTTAATTGCTAAATAATATTCACTTTTGAATTAGTCCTTTCTCCAGTTTGCAATACATTTTACTATAATTACAATACATTTTACAATATATTAGAATTATTCCATTTCATTTTGTTAAAAATTAACACCCCCATGTGTCTCATTGGGGTTCTCAATGGTACCACTGGTCAAAATTGAAACACACTTAAACTAGAAAAGCACTCAAAGAGCGCAAACCTCCGCCAAGCAGCTCAGTTTTCAAAGTGATCCAGAATCCAGGATTTCTTCTGGATCATCACCATCCGTCCATAACTTTTTGAGTTATCTTGCTAACTAACAAACAAACAAACAAACAGACTCAGGTGAAAACATAACCTCCTTGGCAGAGGTAATTACATCTTAAATATGTCTAAAAGAATATAAAGTGCAAAACATAAAAAAGTTCGATAAATGACTAGATAATAATAACATTAAAGCAGCTCTGCATACTTTTAGCCTTTATGAAACATGTATTTCCCAAAGATGTGACACTGTACTGAGCTGTGTGATCCTTTCATGTGTTCAGAGCTCCCTCTAGTGTCCTTCCTGCAGAAGTCCTCCTCGTCCCCAGTCACCTGCCACGCCACAGGCTTCTACCCCGACAGAGCGCTGCTGTTCTGGACTAAAGATGGAGAGGAGCTGGGTGAGGATCCTGAAGAGATCCTTCCCAACCACGACGGGACCTTCCAGACCAGTGTGTCCCTGGACCTGTCCTCTGTCCCCGCTGAAGACTGGGAGAGATACAGCTGTGTGTTCCAGCTCTCCGGAGTCCCAGAGGACCTCATCACCAGACTGGACCCAAGCAAGATCCTGAGCAACGGTGAGACTGGGGCTGGGGCTGCTGGAGACCAGGCAAAGGGTTCAACTGTCAGATTCATGATGATCATGTTTGAGTGGACTTAGCCACCTAAAATGCTCAAACTTTGAATGACTGTTTGAACTTGACATAATGTTTGTTTAAATCATTAGTTTATTTTGTTTTATTCCCAGAGAGAAAGCGAAGCACCAGCACCATCACCGCTGCTGTGTTGTCAGTTGTTGGTGTGGCTGTTGTTGTCACTGTTGGAATCGTCTTGTACAGACGATATCGCAGCAACAATGTGATATAAAAGGTAAGAACATGTGAAAAGCTTTTGTCACTATTACGCCCTCAGTATCCAAACACTTTTACTTAAGTAACTGTACTGTTCATATGTAATCAATAATTGAACAAGTGTCTTATGAGTAAAAAAGTATGTAACTACTCTAAAAAGTACAACATGTCTGAGTAAATGTAACAAGTGTGAAAACCCTTAGAATTATTATTATTATTTTCTTTTACAGTGAATGGGCTTGCCTCTTCACAGAGCAGATTCATCACTTGGCTGGTGGAGAGTCTGCCACCTGCTTGTCTCCATGGAGATGTTGTTGTGGCTCCTCCTTTCTACCTTTTGTGTATGTTTTGTTTTCACAGATTTTCTGTAATGGACAAAAGAAGCACTTCACCTCTGGGTTTTTAATGATTGTCAATGTGAGCAGATACATTCTAATCCAATGTTTTATACTGATTATTGACAGAGTGACAGGCGACTGTTTCAAACCTTAAACCATCTGTTTATGAAGTGCACTACTCTCCAATGGAGGTTTTCTACAAACAGAAATACATTTGGAGTACAATTGTCATAGTTTTATTTACCGTTGTGTAAATACTTTGGTTTGAAGAGATCCAAGTTTTATTTATGATTGTTTATACATATTTTCTCTTTATCTTGTTTTGATAGTTTCAATATGAACTTCACTTAGGCTGCGTCTCAATTCTACCCCTCTGTCTTAGCCCTACCCCTCTGTTGTGCGCGTTCACGAGAGACAGAGGGGTATCCCAATACTCTTTTCTGTAAGTGCGAGGGCTAAGGGGAAGGGCTATTCTACCCCTTTGAACAGAGCGTTTTCAGATGCACCCTTTGCGCAAAGGGGATGGGCGTGGCTTAACACAAGTCGGAGCAAAAAGCAACACGGAAATCGGGAAGTGTCGAGCAATCGGGAAGAAATTGGACAAATGTGAGTATTTGCACTTAAGAACCTCATAAAAAGTTGTATAAAACTGTAGTAACTTTTGAAAAGTTGTAGGTATACTCATGGCGCCTGCATTTACGCTTTCTGACATATACGGCTTATCGTAACATGCCCGGTTAGAACTATACGCTTGTTACGGTAGAATGTGTAAAGTATTACGAACATGCATGGCCTAAAAGAACTATATACGCATATATGTTAGACTAGAATGTGTCAAATATATCGCTGTATTTCGCCTCGTAACTCGTCTCATGCGCGTTTAGAACTATACACATGTTACGGTAGAATGTGTAAAATATATTGCTGTATCTGTATGTTTTCATTTCGCCTCGTAACTCGTCTCATGCGCTTTTAGAACTATACACATGTTACAGTAGAATGCGTAAAGTATTACGAACATGCATGGCCTAAAATATTGTTTCGTTTCACCTTGTAAATTATCCCTTATTTATATTAAAAATGACATGTTATTAATCACATTTGTATTTTGTTTAGAAATTTCTTGTAGGAGGCTGGACTTGTTGGAGTTGTGTCAGCCCAACAAGCTTCAAAAAAGTGGGAGAATTTGAAAATAAAATATAAGGTATATTACATTCTATAATATTTGTAGGTACCAGAACAACTATATATGTTTATGACTATGTATTAATTTTGTTTTCTTTTTTGTGTGTACCAGGCATCCTCTACAACTCCATCCACCTCTGCAGCATTTTAATTTTGTGTTACAGTTGATTAAAATTTGATTTACATAGTTCATTTAAAACAAATTCAAAAGGAGCACAATACTTCAAACTTTAAAAATAATGTCATATTGTTGCGACTGCAAAGGGGTGTCCCATTTCTAAGGGTTTAAAACAAACCCTTTGCCTTAACCCTCTGTTTAAAGACAGAGTGTGAGGGCGAGGGGTAGGGCTAAGACAAAGACAGAGGGCTAAGGGGGAGAATTGGGATTGGGCCTTATTCTTTGCTGTTTTCAATGATTTTCTGGTTAAATAAAAAATAAAAGGTACTCTTTATTTTGTACATAAATAATTCTAAATGCAGTGATTAGGAATTGTTGCGTCCCGTATTGTAAATAAATGTCGGCCTGTAAGGACCAAATAAAAATCTAAATCACTTTTAAGAATATTGTTGCAGTTAAAACAAATAAAACACATTTCCCTCTGTTAAATGTACTGGAGTAAAATGTGTCCTCCCCCAGTACAGATATGTTGTATAAGCAGCTCTGGAGGTCAGTATAAGTCCACTGTGTACTGCTTACATCTAAGTGTAAAGCTTTATATTGTCCAGTAATCAGGAAGTGCACAGTCAGCATGCTAGGTGACGGCAAAACTGCGCTCTGGCCTCTAAATGTACATTTTTTGGAGAGCAGGCAAAGCAATAAGATCTCCATGGAGACGAGCAGGTATCAGACCCTCCACCAGAAAAGTTCCACAGTGCCCCTTTAAATGAGTGAAATTCACGATTGGACCTTTCCACTGTACATTTATTTCCAAAAGGCTGCATATACATTTGCAAATTCTACTGTACAGAAAACATCCAAAATGTCCATAGTTCTAGATACAATATCGCACAAAGCTGCCCGGGCGTTACCAAACATAGAGGTTCAGCACTAGAAAAGCTCTGCAGCCGAGTCAATATGATCTGAAAGACTTTGTCAACTAATACTTTTTAAATGTATATGGCTATGTTTTATGATTTGGATTATTAAAGGTCCTATATTACACAAAATGGACTCCTGTAGCCATGTTATAATGTTGTTGCGTCATCAAAAACACACCTGGAGTTGGGTTTTGTTTCATTCACACATGTTTGAGTAATCCTGCATTATTAGTCTGTCTACATCTCCAAACCTCAAAATGTTCTGTTCTACCTTGTGATGTCATGTAGTGGTAGTTTTCAAGTTTACAGCTCCTTTTACCTTTTGTTCTGTAGAGATCGACAATTCCAAGGCTGAAATTATCCAAACGATTTTAGTGACCATCTGTATGTATTATGTGAGTTCACACTTATGTATTATGTGTGTATGTATTGTGTGTATGTATATGTATTATGTGAGTTCACACTTACAAAAAAAACACATCAAAATTTTGCAACGTAAATGTTTAAATTATTTTGGTCTTATGTCCGACTTTAGCTCATGCATTTGAGTAAAAACTGTCCCAATACAGATATATTTTATAAGCAGCTCTTGAGGTCAAAATAAGTCAAAATAACTATTCTGTCTGCATCTAAGCATGTTATTTTCTAATAATCAGGAAGTGTATGTTGCATGCTAGTACTTTTACTGTCACAAAACTCCGCATTGATCTCTGAGAGTTGTGAAACGTGCTTATATAAACTCATCACGGTGAAAAGTCAGGACGCTCAGAATGCATAAGGTAAGTGAGGAAGAACTTTGGGCCACTGCAAACCGTTTTAAAAGTACTAGTTCTGTTTTTCATGTTTCTAAGACAGTAAAAATCAGATACAGTGCCTTTAATATGATCAACATAAAACTTTTATTCAATTACTCACAGTGGGAAGAGTAACCAAAACCTTCATTCAAGTAAAAGCATTGTTACCTCAGACTAAACATGTAGGAGTAAAAGTATGCAATCTGAAAACTACTCCAAGTACAATTCCTTTAAAAAGTTATGCAAGTATTGGGTAAATGTAACCAAGTACTGCCCACCTCTGATTAATTGGGATTACAGCTGGATTACAAGAGCAAAGCAAGTCCATATCAGGACTAATCTGGACTCAAACCTGGACCAAACCAGGACAAGTGTGAATGTGGCCTTAAAGCTGCATTGTGTAGCTTTTCTGGTGGAGGGTCCGTCAAATGCTTTTCTCCATGGAGATGTTATAGCTTTGTCTGGAATGTAAACCTTTCTATCTTCATGGAGACCAAACCAGACCAAGTTACAGGTCAGATCTGTGGAGATGCGACTCTGCTCACAGTCAGAATGCTTGTTTTTCTAGATATTTTTGAGCTACAAAACTACCTGTAATTTAATGAAAGTAAGGTAGAGGTGTTTAATGTCATACTGTGGAACATTCCAGGCAGAGCAACAACATCTCCGTGCACTTATCCCATCATCTATCTGCTAAATACCTCATGTTTTTGTCGTAAGTTTTAACTGCATCATAAACAGTAAAATGTGAACGGACACTTGAATGAACTCATGAATGAACTGTGCATTTGGGGTGAAGTGCAGAATGCAGCATCTTGACCACACGTTTCCTGTTGCCAACTAATGTGAAAATCCCCTGACATTTGAAAACAATGTATTGTGTAATCAAATCTGAACAACAACAACAACAAAAGATTTGTATATTAAAATATAACCAGCAAGCATCATTCAGTTACACTTTGTTCATTGTAATGCCTTTATATTTTCAGTACTGCAGCGGGTTTTTCGTGTGTTTTTATCAGTGAAAAATGCCTACATGACATTTTTGAACCCTACATGTATGAACGGGAGCGAAGCGGTTTGAGTGTCTTGCCCAAGGACACAACAACAGAGGCTCAGTGGTTAGAGCAGTGGTCCCCCAACCTCAAACTGCCCTGACACGGGATCTGATGATGACTGATGATGCCCTGCTGAGCTGCTTTGAGAGTTTCGTTTCAGTTTTTATTATCATTGTATTTTACTTCTAAAAATGTTCCTCGGAGACAAATAAAGTGATACTGATTGATGATCGCTCAAACATAAACACAAAATACAACTGTGAGTAAGCTAACGATGACAAACACCATTATAACGTGGCTAAACGTTCATAAAAGTCATACATAACACGAAACGATGGCAGTATGCGCTCAACAGAGATGGATCGAACCACATACCTTCAGGTAAGAGGACCACTCTAAGCCACTGTGCCATGAGGAGCGTACCGCTGTAACCGTATTAGCGACAGTGACGTTTTTAAAGAAATAGTTATAGAGCAACAAGCAAAATCAATCATTTATATCTGTATAGCATTCTGTGAACTTTATTGTCCCTAGAAGTCAAAACTGCAAAGTGCATTTGACCAGATCATAGTCAGGAGTACCTAGAATTGCACGTTTTAAAGATGCATTATGCAACTTTTCATGTGGAGGGTTTGCCACCTGATATACAGTATGAAGTTGTTATTGCTCTGACTTCTAGAGACTTGCTCTAGAGAACAGTATTAAACAGATATTGCATTTATTGAATTACCATACAGTGCTCTGGGTCAATCCAAAACCTTCATAAACCTCAAACCTGAATATTTAAGAAAGTAAAAGTGAAGTTTTGGCTTTTTTAGGAGAAAATCTGTGTGCACATTTATTGGGCAACTTTTAATGTGCATAATTATTACGCAAATAAATAAAAAATGAACATTTTCCATTCTCACTTGTTTATTTTTATCTGTTAGAATAGTAAACAACTCCAAATTTACGAATACACTTTTCTGACATTTAAAGAAAAAAAATCTGTGACCAATGTAGCCACCTTCTTCTCAATAATGATCATGTGCCTTCCATTCATAGAGTCTGTCAGTTTCTTGATCTATTGACGATCAATTTTTTGTGCAGCAGCAACCACAGCCTCCCAGACACTGTTCAGAGGTTTACTGTTTTCCTCCACCGTAAATCTCCACTTTAAGAAGGGTCCACAAGTTCTCTATAGGGTTTAGGTCAGGTGAGGAAGGGGGTCATGTCAGTATTTTTTCATCTTTAAGGCCTTTACTGGCTAACCATGCAGTGGAGTACTTTAAATATACAATGGAGCATTGTCCTGCATAAAAATCATGGTCCTCTTGAAAGATGCAGACTTTTTCCTGTACCACTGCTTGAAGAAAGTGTCTTCTAAAAACTGGCAGTAGGTTTTGGGGTTTATTTTGAGTCCATCTTCAACCCAAAAAGGTACAAAAAGCTCATCTTTAATAATACCAGCCCATGCCTGTATGCTCCCTCCACCTTGCTGGAATCTGAGTCGAAGTGGAGCTCTGTGCCCATTACTTGTCCAGCCATGGGCCCGTCCATCTGGTCCTTCAACAGACACTCTCGTCTCATCAGTCCATAAAACCTTTGACAAATCGGTCTTCAGATATTTCTTGGCCCAGTCTTGACTTTTCAGCTTATGTTTCTTGTTCAGTTGTGATCGGGTTTCAGCCCTCCTCACCTCGGCCATGTCTCTGAGCAGTGAACATCTTGTACTTCTGGGCGCTCCAGGTAGGTTGCAGTTCTGGAATATGACAGCGCTGGAGGATAACTGGTTCCTGGTAGCTTCATGTTTGATTCTTCTCAAATCTCTTGCAGTCTTGCGTCTTTGTTTCTCAACACGTTTCTTGCGACACTGTTGACTATTTCGTTCAACAAACCAGAACCGAGTTTAAGCTCCATTTATATCCACAACACCCGGACATTCTCTACGTGCCTCGCCGCAGACCCATCCATCGGGGCTCACGTCGGACCTTCCAGTACGACAGCACCAGCTCCATCCCGTCGTTCTGGTCCACTGCTCGCCGCCCAAAGAGAAACACCAGTCGCCGTGCTGAGCGTGTCCTGGCGCGCGTCCCGAGAGCGGCGAACACGGCTATCGGCAGCAGCTCTACAGTCAACTTCGGTCTTCTTAACACCCGCTCTCTCACCAACAAGGGCCATCTCGTCCAGGATCTTGTGGCGGACCGTAAGTTGGACTTTTTATGCTTGACGGAGACATGGCAGCAGAAAAAAGATTTTGCTCATCTCAGTGACGCTACTCCTCCGGGGTTTGTTTACCTCTCCCAACCTCGTGGCACCGGTCGAGGGGGCGGTCTCGCGATAATCTACCGCGAGAGTTTGAGGGTTGCACCTGTGACTGTACCTGTGTATCAGTCGTTTGAGGCGACTGCATGTCAGCTCTGTGGATCTACTCCGACTATTGTTGTGACTATTTACAGACCTCCAAAACCAAATAAGGATTTTTTAACAGACTTTGCAGCTTTTCTAACACATGTTTCCACACTTTCACCAAATGTAATATTATTAGGGGACCTCAATATCAGAGGTGGATAAAGTACTGAAAAATTGTAATTAAGTAAAAGTATCTTTACTTTGCTTAAATCCTACTCAAGTAAAAGTAAAAGTACCCGTCTGAAAATGTACTCGAGTAAAAGTAAAAAATTACTTCATTTCAAATGTACTTTGAGTAAAAGTTACTTAGTTACTTTCAATTCAATAAAAAAAAAACTACAGTAAAAATGCAGGTTTTTTCATAATGTTGCTGCACATAAATGCAGTCTTAAATAGACATAAACTGCGGTAAACTAAATGTGACGCACTACCATTTAATTCCTCTAGGAGCTGAAGATATATGGGATAATGAATCTAGGACAGGGCTCCAGAGCCGCATGTGGCTCTTTCATCGTTCTGTCGTGGCTCCCTGTGACTTTGGAAAATAATAATGAGTATTTAATTACATTGTATTTTTATTTTAGTTTTTTTGTTTTTAAATGTAAATCTAAAATTGTAGATAATGGTAATCTTGTAACATTTAAATACAACGTTTTTAATATTTTTGTCGCTCAAAACATGCGTCAAAGCCGCTGATGTGCGCCACCCGCACACACTGGCAGCCCGGACTTACCGGCACCTACATCAGCGGTATGATTTTTGGCCCAATGATGATAAATCCAAGAAAAGAAAAGTTTCTGAAGAAAACAGAACGCTTAATGCTACGTGGGCAGATTCATTTGCTTTCACGGCTGATGAGACTGGTACACGCGGTACACGCGGTACACGCGATAAAATGATGACGGAACACAGAAGCAGACGCATTTTTGGTTCGCTGCGGGTGGATAATTAGTTTGGATTTTTATTTCCTACAAGGAGGACTCAAATAATAATGTGTTTAATGCAGCTTTGCGCACATTTGTTTACGTTTTACAGAAGCGAAACTTAAAACCACATGGCTCATTTGCATAAACTAGAAGCGCTACTTTTGATGGACCAGCACTGTCCACTCGAAACTAGTCCAGGCAATAACCCCTGAACTATCCTATAGACAACATAAATTAAGATGATTTATTAAGAGACCAATCGCAAACTAAAGTCCTGCATTGTTATTATTCCTGACTGTCCTAAAGCCAATTTTAAACGTGAGGTGCTTTTCCAACTCTCGGCTCCTTCACTTGAAACGTTCGTGATCAGGATGGAAAATAATTGAAATCATGAAGCCAGATTGTGTTAACCAAACAACAATAAATATACCGTTTGGGTATAACAGGCAAAACATATAGGCCTATATTTGTAGCCTACTTACCACCACATGCTTTCATAGATTCGGTTCAGCGGGGCAGACACATTTTACATTTCATGATTACGTTGCTGCCTTTTTTGCGTTTAAACGCGAATAGGTCATCGAGGTTTGGCCAAGAAACAATGGAACTGCCGCACACAAACCCGCGCAATGCAGTTTCCTTTCAGTTCCGGCAGATTTTTTTTCCCCCGCATTTTATTTTTTGCCACTATCGATATTATTTTACTCAGTAACGTGGGCGGCTTTCAATGTAACGAAGTAAAATACTTGGCTTAAAATGTACTCGAGTAAAAGTAAAATTACCTGTTTGAAAAACTACTTAGAAAATTACAAAGTACTCATAAAAACTACTCAATTACAGTAACGTGAGTAAATGTAATTCGTTACTTTCCACCCCTGCTCAATATTCACTTGGACATTGTCAATAACTCACTCACCAATGATTTCACATCTTGTCTGGACAGTTTTGGTTTGCATCAGTTTGTTAATTTTCCCACTCACTCCAAAGGACATATTCTGGACTTAATCTGCTGCTCAGGTGTAATACCCATAGACTGTAAAGCCAACTTCATCCCATTTTCTGATCATATGCTCCTTACATTTAATGCCAATCTTCCTCTTTCCAAACACAACCCTTCACGCACCATAACTTTCCGTAAAATTAAGGACTTAAATTTGGACATTTTATCTTCTCACATCAGTAACCTTCCAAGTACAGACAGTTTCACAACGCCGGATCAACTTGTCTCACATTACAACACCCACCTGCGCAACATTCTCAATACATTTGCTCCACTCAAATCCAGATCTGTCTCTTTCACTCACACTGCACCCTGGTACACCCCCACTCTCAGACAGTTAAAAGCAAAAGGCCGCCAACTCGAAAGACTCTACAATAAAACTGGACTAAGTATTCACAAAGACTTGTACACACAGCGCACTCTCCACTACAAAGACTGCATCTCCAAAACCAAATCTTCATATTACTCCAGATTAATCAGTTCTAAAGAAGGAAATTCCAAGATCCTTTTCTCTCTCAGGTCTAACATCACCAATCCTTCTGACTCTCTTCCATCACACCTTTATTCATCTGATTTCTGCAATATCCTGGCCTCACACTTCACCACAAAAATCCAACTTATTCACCAACAGCTCACTCCCTTCTCTGCTCTACCTATACCTGCCATTCCATTTCCTACATCTGACACCCCTTTCTCATCATTTACTCTTCCTTCTGTCAGTCAAATTTCCAATCTTGTCAATAAATCCAAAACCTCCTCCTGTCAACTCGACCCACTCCCCACTGCCCTTGTCAAAGCCACACTTCTTTCTCTAGCTCCTCTAATCACCAATATAATTCACGCCTCCCTCACCTCTGGTACTGTCCCCTCTCCTCTGAAAACTGCTGCTGTTACTCCCGTCCTCAAAAAACCTGGCTCAGATCCCACTGACCTCAGTAATTTCCGTCCCATTTCCAACCTTCCATTCATCTCAAAAATTCTTGAAAAAACAGTTTCTTCCCAACTTCACGCTCATCTGTCTTCTAATAACCTGTATGACCATTTCCAATCTGGCTTCCGTCCCCTCCATAGCACTGAAACAGCCCTCCTCAGAATCACAAATGATCTTCTCCTCTCTGCTGACTCTGGTTTATTATCCATTCTCCTTCTGCTTGATCTTAGTTCGGCCTTGGACACCATTTCTCATTCCATCCTCCTCAACAGACTCTCTTCTATCGGCATCTCTGGCACAGTCCTCACCTGGTTTCACTCCTATCTTTCCGACCGCACTCAGTTCATTCAACTCAAATCCTTCACTTCTCATACTGCCTCCATCTCCACAGGAGTTCCCCAGGGTTCTGTCCTCGGTCCTCTCCTTTTTATCATCTATCTTCTCCCCCTCGGCCACATTTTCCAGAAACACCACATCCGCTTCCACTGCTACGCGGATGACACCCAGCTCTACCTCTCCAGTAAACCTAACTCCACACTCCCACCATCAGCCCTTGTCAGCTGTATCAATGAAGTCAAATCCTGGTTCACCTCCAACTTTCTCAAACTCAGTAGCAATAAAACTGAACTTCTTGTTATAGGCACCAAATCCACCCTAAGCAATTTCTCCATTCACATCGACGGCTCCTCCATCTCTCCCTCCCCTCAGGTTAAGAGTCTGGGTGTCATCCTCAATAGCACCCACTCCTTCACCTCTCGCATAAACAACGTCACCCGCTCTGCCTACTTCCACCTCCGAAACATACATCGTCTCCGGCCCTCCCTTACTCCTCAGTCCACTGCCGTGCTTCCCGCCTGGATTACTGCAACTCTCTTTTGTTTGGTCTCCCGCAAAAAACTCTCCATAAACTTCAACTGGTTCAGAATTGAGCCGCTCGCATTATCACACGCACACCCTCCATCAACCACATCACACCCATCCTACAACAGCTCCACTGGCTCCATCACGAACCGCATTCAATACAAAATCCTGCTCCACACATTCAAAGTCATCCACAACCTCACACCTCCATATCTCTCTGACCTCCTCCATATCGCCACACCTGCTCGCTCTCTCCGCTCCTCCTCCTCTCTCCAACTCTCCGTCCCCTCTGCCCGTCTTGTCACTATGGGGAGCAGGGCATTCAGCCGCTCTGCTCCCCAGCTCTGGAACTCTCTCCCTCCTGACCTCCGCAACACTGACACACTTCCACACTTCAAATCCAAACTCAAAACTCATCTGTTCAGACTGACCTTTCAACCATAACTGCACTGTCCTTTTAAAAGTTTTTAAAAGTTTTACTGTTTAAAAGTTTTACTGTTTGTTACCTCCGCCAAGAAGGTTATGTTTTCGCCTGCGTTTGTCTGTTTGTTTGTTTGTTTGTTTGTTAGTTTGTTAGTTAGCAAGATAACTCAAAAGTTATGGACGGATCTTGATGAAATTTTCAGGAAATGTTCCTAATGGTAAATCGAACAGATGATTAGATTTTGGTGATGATCCAGAAGAAATCCTGGATTCTGGATCACTTTGAAAACTGAGCTGCTTGGAGGAGGTCTGCGCTCTCTGAGTGCTTTTCTAGTTTTTGTATGTATTTTTACTGTTGCTTTTAACTGCCTAATGTTTACTGTACTTGTTGTAAGGCGACCTTGAGTGTCCAGAAAGGCGCCTAATAAATAAAATGTATTATTATTATTATTATTTGCAACAAAACGTTTGATGGTTCTGTGATCACGCCCCAATATCTTTGCAGTTTCAAGTGTGCTACAACTCTCTGAAATACTTTTTATAACTAAAAAGGTGCAATGAATAAAATGGCATAACATCCTTACTGTGAGTGGGCTCGCCTCTCCTCAGATCTGACCTTGTGGCGGCTCTTCTTGTGTCCATAGAGATAGACATATTTACCATACTGTGGAACATTACAGGTAAAGCAATGCGACTTCTTGCTGTGAGGTGAAAGTGCGAACCAACACTCTTATTTCTCAAATATTGTGGATTTATAATATTTTTAGATCAGTGTCTTTATTGTTCTTCCATTTCTGGCATGACATCAGGTTTAATCAGTGACTCACCTGATGATTTCTGTCGTGAACAGACACACCTCATTCTCTGATGCAAACGTGAGATTGAACTTCCTCAAATGAAGCAGTAAACAATACACTCATGAAGGAAATGAGTAATACTTATGTCAAAGGACTTTGTTTACCACCTGTAGCTGAGAATGAGGCCATATACTTACACTTATAAGGATTTCTTGAATTTAATTGTTAATCTTATTTGTATTCTCCAGTTACTTTAGTTTGACTTGAGCCTAAAGGGTCTGATCTATGTTATATTGTTGTTTCCTCATCACAAACAGACCTGGAGTTGTGTTTTGTTTCATTCACACATGTTTAACACACAAACCCTGCAGATTTAGAGTGAGTTCTTCTCTCAAAATGACTCTGTTCCACCTTGTGATGTCATGTGGTAATACAGGAAGGGCTCCAATGTGTTTTTAAAGTCCATACACTTTCACTAGAATCATTTGGATGATTTCAGACCTGGAATTGCCGATCTCTACTGAACTAAAGGTAAAAAGTTGCCGTAAACTTGAAAACGACTGCTTCATGACATCACAAGGTGGAACAGAGCATTTTGAGCTTTGGAAATGTAGACAGACTAATAATGTAGGATTACCCTGACATGTGTAGAAACAAAACACATTTCCAGGTATGTTTTTGTTGAGGTAACTGCATTCTAACTCTCAAGAGTAAATTTTACATAATATGGAACTTTTAAGTATGAAAACTGGCCCATTTTGATATGGGTTACATTTCCCTTTTCTTTTCAGTTTTAAAATCTGATTAATGTTTGTAGTTTCCATAACACTGTTACAATATAAGTCATAAGAATAGAATAGTAGTAGTAGTAGTAGTAGTAGTAGTAGTAGTAGTAGTAAAAGTATAAGTAGTAGGTAAGTCTAATATCAGCTGTAAAAAGTGGTTAGAAGAAAAGACAAGTTTATTTGTATAACACAATTCATACATAAAGTTGAGATCCATTAACCCACAGGTTGGCAGTGCGATTCCAGCTCCCACAGATGAATCCTGTTGTTGTGTCCTCGGGCAAGACACTTAACCCACCACGCCCCCAGTGTCTGCGTACACTGGTGTATGAATGTGTGTGTGAATGTGTGTGTGAATGGGTGAGTGGTTCCTTGTTGTAAAAGAGCTTTGAGGCCTTGAAGTATAAAAACGTGACGATTTACCATCAAGTATTTCAAAGTGCTTTACAGCATAAGAAACACATTAAAATCACAATACTGACTAATAAACAAATAAATATTCACTGTCGTATTTGGAAGACAAAGTACAATGAATTTTAAAATAACTCTTTTGATCTTTAACATTTTTCTTTCATTTTTGTCTTTGCCTTTTTCACGTTTGACAAATTTTCCAGGTATGAAAAATCAGAAAGAAATCAGATTACTCACATCAAACATGTCGCTGTTGAAATTTCAGTAACCTGACAAATCAGGGTATGATCAGATTTCTAGGTGTGTGTGTGTGTGTGTGTGTGTGTGTGTGTGTGTGTGTGTGTGTGTGTGTGTGTGTGTGTTGAGTAAAAAACTGTGTAAAGATGTAGACATTTAAAACCATCTCTATTTTTTACTTAAAAGTGCAAGAGAGTCCGTCGCCTGCTTGTTTCGCTGTGCCTGGAACGTTCCCCACTATGACATTAAACATATCTATATCTAATCACCAAGGAAACAAGCAGGTGACGCCATTAGCCTAAGTTACACATCAGATCTGTGACGCGGCGACCCCTCTAACGGTGAGAACACGTGCGTTTCAAGGCATCTTTCTCAGCATTTTTAACAACGCCTGGAATTGACTGAATTCAACGTAGTTACATTTAATGCCATAATGAGGAACATTCCAGGCAAAGCACGGTAGTGGACCCTGTCTAGAATGTTACATAATGCAGCTTTAAACTGTAACATGTGCGTCTCACCTTGTCCAAAATTGAATAGCTCATGTTGCAATACAGGCACCTGCACTGGGGAAACCCAAAGATGACGCAACCTTTGAGCATGTGGTCTTGACAACACTGCTGCTCAATGAATAAAGAACCACTCCCAATAAAAACAGTTTGCCAACATGAGTATTTTTTGTTATTGGAAAATGTTAAAATGACAAATGCAAAATACACAGAAATCTCACAACTATCGCCAGTGTTTCAGGTGTGATCGTAAGTTTGAGTGTTAACAAAGCAGAGTAACTTTTGTCTTTTGATCATTTCAAATATCCTAAACCAAACTTCTTTCTGCTGCTTGTATCGTTTACTACAAGCCACGACTACAAAAACATTAAACGGCCCATGTTACGCTATTTTCTGATCTATTTTACCATGTTGTACAGCAAAACTACCTTGTGTTTTGTTTGATTCACACTTGTTTAACACACAAGCCTCTTCATGACATCACAAGGTGGAACAGAGCATTTGGAGCTTTGGAGATGTAAACAGACTATTAATAAAGAGTTACTCCAACATGTGTGAATGCAACAAAACACAACTCTGGGTATGTTTTTGACGAGGTAACAGCGTTGGAACATGGTTTAAAGCTCACAAGAGTCAGTTTTGTGTAATATAGGACCGGTTAAATGAATGAATGAATAAATAAATACATCATAAATAATGCTGTGAAGGGATGAAAGTCATTCCCTCCCTTCTGATGGACTCCTGAATGAAGCCTTCAACATTTCTGCTCTCAGTTTGTCCTTAGGAGGGAGTCTTGCACCCCCTGCTGGGCTTAAACAGGACTCGCTATAGTTGTGTTTTTGTAATGGAGATGTTGCTTTGACTAGAATGCTCCACAGTATGGCATTAAATGTATGTATCTCCATGGAGACCCCAGCCAGAAAAGTTCCATAGAGGCAGTTCACCTTTAAGTTGAAATACCAATGTCAAAAAGCAGCCTATCCCCAATTAGAATCAATCAATCAATAAATACTGGACATTTTATTTTTTATTTTCTGCACATCAGCGTTTGTTCAGTGCACGTGAATATTCAGTACATGACAGTGTTGTACAGCTAGAGAGAGAAGAAACAAGCAGACAAGTAGCCTCTGGAAAACAAATCTAAACTGAGATGATGCATGACAGTTCTCTATCTTGTATTTTTCTTTCTTCTACTAGGCCTGAAGCTACTACTACTAGCCTTCTACTGCTTGGGCTGAAATTGTACTTTAAATAGGACCTTATAGATCCATCGGCGTCTATAGAGTCTTAAAAGTGCGGCAGGTCATGGGATTTGGTGGGACTTGATCTAAAACTTAGTTAAAAACAAACAAACATAGGCGTATATCCTATGCAGTATTTTAATAAGGTACAGACCTACACAAGGAGAAGGGACATTTTAATACAGGCTGTGGATACAATATTCTGTGGCTCATAATATTGATCATATATAGCCTATTTTTTATTTGTTTTTACCCAGATAGACCTGTCATGATAATTACTATATCACTCTATACATTCAGTATATTTTTGGGTCAGTATTTATCATGTGAACATTTTCTTTGCACTACTCCGAATGTTTTGGTTATTTTTTGGCTAAACAATAAGATTTGATCCGTAAAAGGTTGAATCAATAACTTCTATGACTCATTATAGATGCAAACTATAAGTACTAAAGTGTTTCATTCTGTTATTTATTTATTTTATTTTATTTTTTACACAATATTGCACATTTGCGAACACAGCCGAATTTGTGAACAAAATCAAGCATCTCCAGTTTGACCTGGATGAGACTATGGTTTCCTTTGATGTGACCTCTCTTTTCACTTGTATCCCTACATCGGTAGCGGTGGAGGCAGCAAGGAGGAGACTACTGGAGGATACCAAGCTAGAAGAGAGAACCAAACTTTCACCCGAACAAATCTGCCAACTGCTGGAAATTTGTTTAAGTACCACCTATTTCCAGTTCAGAGGAAACTTTTACAAGCAAATCCACGGCTGTGCAATGGGCTCACCGGTCTCCCCTATCATTGCAAACTTATACATGGAACAATTTGAACAGAGTGCCCTGGCCTCATATCCAGGCACTCCACCCACACACTGGTACCGTTATGTTGATGATAATTTCTCAAAAATCAAAATTCAAGATTTGGAACCTTTTACTGCACACATCAATTCTGTAGATCCGAACATCAAATTCACACGTGAAGATGCCAAGGACAACACATTGGCCTTCTTAGATTGTGCAGTAACGATAAGAGAAGACCGGCGACTCCAGGTAGAGGTCTTCAGGAAGCCCACACACACCGACCAATATCTGCTTTTTGATTCACACCACCCACTTCAGCACAAACTGGGAGTCATTCGGACATTACATCACAGGGCCCAAGTGGTTCCTACAAGCGCAGAGGGAAAGGAGAAAGAAGAACAACACGTGGAGAAAGCCCTCTCCGTTTGTGGATATCCTAAATGGGCTTTCAATAAAACGAAGAGAACAAAGAAACAGGACAACAGAGAACCAGAGCCCAGGAGAAGGGGTGTAACTATTCCTTACCTGGCTGGCGTTTCCGAAAAACTACAGAGGATCTTCAGACAACATGAAATCCCAGTCTATTTCAAACCCACAAACACTTTAAGACAAAAACTGGTCCACCCTAAGGACAAAACTCCGAGCCACAAACAAAGCAATGTGGTCTACTCCATTCAGTGTAGTGAAGACTGCAGTGAGCGCTACATTGGAGAAACAAAACAGCCACTTCACAAAAGGATGTATCAACACAGACGGGAAAACCAGGGTGGGCCGCAATCTGCCGTACATCTCCACCTAAAAGCCACAGGCCACTCCTTTGAGGACAGCGAGGTCCAGATCTTGGCCAGAGAAAAGAACTGGTTTGAGAGGGGAGTTAAAGAAGCTATTTTTGTCAAGAAAGAGAATCCTTCCTTGAACAGAAATGGGGGTCTCAGACATCATTTGTCTCCCATCTATAACTCTATCCTCAAACCTAAATCAAAACAAACTGGGAAAACAATGGGACTAGCCTGGTCATGTCCAGAGGTGTGAAAACACCCATCATGGCCCTGAATGGTTCTGCTAACTACTCCCCCACTCCCACTCCATATTGAATAGACCCACCTAACTAACAGAAACTGTTAACAACTCCATATTGTATCACCTGACCAACTGAAACTGTATTTAAATATGTGTGTCTCAGAGTAATTTTCATTGTAATTAAGCTCCTCCCTTCAAGCAGATATAAAGCAGTGTCCACCAGCATCTGACCAGAACTGAGGAAGCAGCTTGGATGAGCTGCGAAACGTATTCAACCAAATAAACTATGTCCAGTTGACAAATAAAATTTTCTCCTTTTTTTGCCAATAGTTTTAGTGGTTTAAATCTGCTCTTGGGTTACTGTGTCAGTGTCAGTTATTCATTTCTTTAGTAATATATCGTACTTCAAAATAAAACATAACTGCAGTAAATTCAAGGCTTATATAGGTTCACCAGCAGAGGGCGCTCTTGCTCACGTTTGTGTCTGTCCTGCGCTGAAGCTTCGAAGCTGAAGAATGTGCTACGAATTTAGTTCATATGTTTTTGGCCAGAAATGATGATATTATATATATTATAAGCTGCTGCCAGTTTTAAAAAGTTAACTAGCTTTCTTAAATGAAATGAGCAAACTGTTCATTAGCGTTACGTCTTTAGCTGAAGTAAAAACACATGAAGTAATACAAGAAGATGCAATCGGCTATTTTCAAGTCATTTGAATTAAAAAGTTACCTCTTATCTCAGTATTAAGACAATTATGATTGCAAAACGTTAGTAAAGTTAAATTCTTGCTAAAGTAACATTTGGCTGTTTATTATTAGCTCTAAAATGATATAATTCATGTGTCGTCAAAGAAATTCAAGCAATAATTCTTTAAAAATGCATTCCACAGCTTTTCTGGCACTGCAGTTTGTGGTTTTAGCAACAATAATAGTTTCAACACTGAGATGGGAGATGATATTTTTTATTTCCAATGACTGGAAAATAGCATTTACGTCTTGTAGGTTTTCAGATGACAACATTCTATAGACCAATGTCATTTAATACAGATGGGGGCAGCTAAAATGAATATTGTTCAAATGCAGATTTTTGTTGTAATACAGTGAGTTCTTATGTCAAGACACTGATAGAAATGTTCACGTTCAACATTTGTAAATGTTGGAGATTTCATGGTAAAGTACAATGTCATCAAGAGGAAAAACTGGCTCCTGCCCCCATCTGGGAGTAAGACATCATCCCATTCTGGAATGTGAAAACCAACAACTGTATTTGTTTGTACATCAAACAAAGACGTAAGTTTTATGGCATAACACCGGGGCCCAGATTAGGGCCACTAGCACCTCCTTGAGGGCCCCACAAGCAGTAAGAAGAGAATGCATTTAATATGAGACAGGGCCCCAGGGTTCTTTATAGCCTACAGAAAAATATGGAAAAGGTTAAGAATCCCTGTGTTAGATGGTAACAGTAAGTGTGAGTAGACCCAGGCCTAGACTTTATGTTTTCATATCTTGAATACTGAATTGAAAGTGAACATAGTACTTTGTGTTTTGTGTACATTTTAAAAACACTTTGGGGACCTTTTATTCCTTTTAGCTTCTGGCTGTTTGACGAGGATGAAAATCCACCAGCAATCAACAGTCCTGATTCCTCCATGGCTTCTCGCTCCAGAGTTGTAGAAACTACACAGTGCAAAGGCAGGACAAAAACATGATATTAGTCTGTTCATTTTATAGCAACATGATGAGGCCAAAAGTGACCATTTATTCAGTCATTTGTGGCTTAGAAGAAAAACACAGACAACAGGCGATTATATTTGATTTGAACACGTCTACCTTGTATCTGGGGACACAGGAAGATCATGTTTATAGAATTTCAAGTCAGCATCTCACATATAGTTCCTTTAAACAGTGTCCTCAGGTGTTCCAGAGAAGGATGGATGGTGCAGTCGACTTGTGCAGATCCAGGAGTGGATTTGAAAACCTCAAGGAGAAGATTTGGCAAAGTAAGAATTGAAATGATCTAACTTAAATGCAGTTTGTTGGGTTCAAAGTTGAATTATTATCCAGAAGATCAGTACGATGTCTTTTTGTCATAACCTAAATATTGCTGTTTGACGCTAATCAGAGAAGCGCGTCACTGGATAAACTTTCAATGTGACGCTATAAAGAGAAAGAGGTTTAAGTGTCTAAATATCTGCGTTCATGTTCACTCCACTCAGAGAGATCAGGAGTCTAACCCACAACCTCCTGACTGAGAGGAGGAGACAGGATAACCACTCTGCCACAGTGACACAGGGAGGACATGCTCAGACCGCTCTCTCTTAAATAACTGAATCAGCAGGAATAAGAGGAGTTTGTTCATCCGTGTCACAAAAGTACAAAGTCAGTAAATATTAGCGTCCATTCAAATCAAATATAAAATCACAAACATGAGCACAACATTTAGACAATGGTAAATAGTGCTTCAGTCACCAGTCACTACTTTACTTTGCTCCTCTAATCATCTATAGTGGGTTTAAATGAGCACAACTAGACTAGGGAACAACCAGGACTAAACCAGGACTAAACCAGGACTAAACCAGGTCTAAACCAGGACTAAACCAGGTCTAAACCAGGACTAAACCAGGACTAAACCAGGACTAAACCAGGTCTAAACCAGGACTAAACCAGGACTTAACCAGGTCTAAACCAGGTCTAAACCAGGACTAAACCAGGTCTAAACCAGGACTAAACCAGGACTAAACCAGGTCTAAACCAGGACTAAACCAGGACTTAACCAGGTCTAAACCAGGACTAAACCAGGACTAAACCAGGTCTAAACCAGGACTAAACCAGGACTAAACCAGGACTAAACCAGGTCTAAACCAGGTCTAAACCAGGACTAAACCAGGTCTAAACCAGGACTAAACCAGGTCTAAACCAGGACTAAACCAGGACTAAACCAGGTCTAAATCAGGTCTAAACCAGGACTAAACCAGGACTAAACCAGAACTAAACCAGGACTAAACCAGGACTAAAGCAGGTCTAAACCAGGTCTAAACCAGGACTAAACCAGGACTAAAGCAGGTCTAAACCAGGTCTAAACCAGGACTAAACCAGGACTAAACCAGGTCTAAACCAGGACTAAAGCAGGTCTAAACCAGGTCTAAACCAGGACTAAACCAGGACTAAACCAGGACTAAAGCAGGATTAAACCAGGACTAAACCAGGACTAAACCAGGTCTAAACCAGGTCTAAACCAGGACTAAACCAGGACTAAACCAGGACTAAACCAGGACTAAACCAGGTCTAAACCAGGTCTAAACCAGGACTAAACCAGGACTAAACCAGTACTAAACCAGGTCTAAACCAGGACTAAACCAGGACTAAACCAGGACTAAACCAGGTCTAAACCAGGTCTAAACCAGGTCTAAACCAGGACTAAACCAGGTCTAAACCAGGACTAAACCAGGACTAAACCAGGTCTAAACCAGGTCTAAACCAGGTCTAAACCAGGACTAAACCAGATCTAAACCAGGACTAAACCAGGACTAAACCAGGTCTAAACCAGGTCTAAACCAGGACTAAACCAGGACTAAACCAGGTCTAAACCAGGACTAAACCAGGACTAAACCAGGACTAAACCAGGACTAAACCACGTCTAAACCAGGACTAAACCAGGTCTAAACCAGGACTAAACCAGGACTAAACCAGGTCTAAACAAGGACTAAACAAGGACTAAACCAGGACTAAACCAGGTCTAAACAAGGACTAAACAAGGACTAAACCAGGACTAAACCAGGTCTAAACCAGGACTAAACCAGGACTAAACCAGGACTAAAGCAGGACTAAACCAGGACTAAACCAGGACTAAACCAGGTCTAAACCAGGACTAAACCAGGACTAAACCAGGACTAAACCAGGTCTAAACCAGGACTAAACCAGGTCTAAACCAGGACTAAACCAGGACTAAACCAGGACTAAACCAGGTCTAAACCAGGTCTAAACCAGGTCTAAACCAGGACTAAACCAGGTCTAAACCAGGACTAAACCAGGACTAAACCAGGTCTAAACCAGGTCTAAACCAGGACTAAACCAGGTCTAAACCAGGACTAAACCAGGACTAAACCAGTACTAAACCAGGTCTAAACCAGGACTAAACCAGGACTAAACCAGGACTAAACCACGTCTAAACCAGGACTAAACCACGTCTAAACCAGGACTAAACCAGGTCTAAACAAGGACTAAACAAGGACTAAACCAGGACTAAACCAGGTCTAAACAAGGACTAAACAAGGACTAAACCAGGACTAAACCAGGTCTAAACCAGGACTAAACCAGGACTAAACCAGGACTAAAGCAGGTCTAAACCAGGACTAAACCAGGACTAAACCAGGACTAAACCAGGTCTAAACCAGGTCTAAACCAGGACTAAACCAGGTCTAAACCAGGACTTAACCAGGTCTAAATCTGTATAAACTTTCGCTAAACCAGGAAATAAACAAAATATTAATTCAGTTGTTTCTGTTGAACAAAATCCAGCACAAATGTGTATCAAAATCACTACATTTGAAGGGTTATTAGATCTCAAACTCTGCATGAAATACTTTGACTTTTTACTCTTTAAGTACATTTTTAAATGGGTATACTTTTACTTAAGTAGATTTGAACATGTGATACTTTGACTTTGACTTGAGTAACAAAATCGAGTACTTCTTCCGGCATTAGTTTTTGTCTTCACCTGTTTTCACCTTCTACAAACCTGTGAGAGTCAGATCTACCTGGAGACTCGTGACGTTTGCTCCGTTCTGAATTCTGATTGGTCGAAGAGGAAAAGGGCCGGACTTTGAAAGCGAAAGTACAAATGTGTTTTTATTTCAAGCGCGTGTCTGTTTGAAGACTCCGGGCGTTTTCCACAGGAACTTTGTCTATCTGTGCGAAGAGCTTTGCAGCTGTGTTCACCATGAAGATTTGTGCTGTGATCATTCTCACGGGGACACTCGTGATCGGAGCCACGTCAAGTGAGTAGTTTGATTTGTTTTAGCGTCACTCACAGATAGGCCATTGTTTATGAAGAAGAAGATGACATTAATTACAATAGTTTCAGTTCATTTGCAGATATAATTGATGGAATAGATGGAATAGTGTAAAGTAATATCTATCCCAGCTGAATAATCACTTGGAATGCTAATAATAAAGGATTATTCAAATGTGTGAATGAAACAAAACACAACTCCAGGTCTGTTTTTGAGGAGGTCACTACATTCTAACATGTCTTAACAAGAGTCAGTTTTGTGTAATATTGGACCTTTAAATCAGTTGTAGTTTAACATTCTTTAAAGAAAATGCAGGAATTTATTAAAAAGATTTGCAGTTAATAATAAACATGTGATAAGTTGAGGATCCAGATTGTAATTTCAGAAAGAGGGGCATTGGCAAGGTTTGTGAGAGTTTGTTTTTTGGCAGTAGCATTATTCTACTGTAAGATACCACTATTACTGAGGTTACTATGGAGATTTGAATATTACTTTTCAGTTTGGATGTTTTGTGTGAGAATGTACAATATTTATCAAATGTAATGTATAAATCCTGTTGTTCACAGTGATTCACAGTCTGATGAGTTTTCAGACATCCTCAACTCAAGTCCCAAACTTCCCAGAGTTTGTCATTGTTGGAATAGTGAATGGACTTCAGGTTTCTTATTATGACAGTAACACCAGGAGAGAGGTGCCCAAACAGAAGTGGATGAACAGAGTGACAGAAGACGACCCACAGTACTGGGAGTGGAACACTCAGAGAGACATTAAGAATGAACAGGTGGAAAAAGGAAACATTGAAATTGCGAGACAGAGACTGAACCAGACTGAAGGTTTGTCTGATTTTCACTTTTATTTCTCTGTTGTTTAATTAACTGATGCAAATTTTGAGACATCAGGAATAAAGTCTATGAAAAAGAGTAAGACTGGAGTAAGTTTAGTCTTAACTCTGATCTCTGCTCTATATGTAAAGTAACTGTTGACTTCTGGAAGTATTATTTAAGGTGAGACACTGCAGGTGAAGAGGGAAAATCTTACATTTGAAACTTCTTCTGAAGTGATTTACATAAATGTAAGAACAATGTATTACAAGTGTTTCATCAGTTAATGCTTTCAGATAAAAATACTGCAGTTTGTGTGTAAAAATGACCAACATTTACCATATTTGAGACACATCTGAACAATGGACAGAGCCAGGTTTAAAGTTCTTGCTTCATTTTGTCGACATATCAGATACCAACATTTACAGAGAAGGTTTTGGATACAGTATTTAGTATTTGAGTAAATTACACTTAAAATTCTAATTTCACCTTTTTTTAAACTTAAAATTAAATCAAGCTTTAAATGAGACATGAACAAATCCAGATCCTGTAAATCTTGTTAAGTAAAAGATTAGAACATTTGGAGTGTGTAGGTGCTACTCTAGAGGTGATCCTTTTGTCCCTGTGGGAGAAACATGTATTTTCATGTATTATTTGTCCCATAGAAATCTATGGATGTTGAGTAAATGAAATAATAAAACATCTTTAGGGGCAGATTGGACAATGTTGTTGTTTCCAGGTGAAAGTTTTTATGTTGAGACTAAAATGACCTAAAAAACAAATATTGAAAAAAAAAAAAAAGTGCTCCCTTTAATTATAATTGTCTAATGACCATTAAAAATAATCAGGATAAACAGAAATCACTTTAAATAAGTGTTTTTTGATTGTCATAACAATAATCAGATGATGTTTTTTATATTTTGAAATGTTCCATAATGTGTCTGTAAATGTTGAGTTGAGTTCTAAGTAGGCCTATAGTGAAAATGTCAGGGGAGTGTAAAATTCAAGGCAAAAGTGCAGAAATATGACTTAATCCTCACATTGTAAGTTTACTTTGTTATTTTAGTTTAATTTTGGATTATTAGAAAATCGAATCATGAAAACAAAAAACAATTAAATTATATTTGTTTTGTAATAAAATAAATAAGTCATATAATTTAAGTCTAATGTCCAAGATGGAAATGTCAAAGTCCAGCCCTGACAGTGTTTCTCTTTCAGGACTCCATATTAATCAGTGGATGTCTGGTTGTCAATGGGACGATGAGACTGATGAGATCAGTGGATATTATCAGAATGCGTTTGATGGACAAGACTTTATTGCTTTGGACTGGAAGACAGAGACATGGGTCGCTGCTAAATCACAGGCCTTCCCCACTAAACTCAAATGGGAGAGGACTGGAGAAGCTGCTCGAGTGAAACATGAACTGACCCACAGGTGTGTTGAATGGCTGAAGAAGTTTGTGCGATTTGGAGAGAAAAGTCTGAAGAGGAAAGGTAAACTCTGTTTGACAATATTCTAACACATTGACTTAAGACCATTAAAACAATAAACTGATTCAGTTATTTCAGTTTTAAATCTATATTTTCTTCTTATAATAACTATAATCAGATCATGTTTTTGCATGTTTGAAATGTTCCATAATGTGTCTGTAAACATTTGGGTTGAGTTCTAATTAGGCCTGTCAAGTCTTTAATTGATGAATCCAGGTCCAAGTTGAAAAACCCGGAAAAACAGACACAAGGTTCAACTCAGCTTCAAGAGTTTTATTGAGTTTTTCAGCTGTTTCAGCAGAAAACCTTTAAAATAAACAAATCTGAAATAATTTCATTAATATTTTAATCTTGTAGTTTTTTAATTAATACATTTTAATAATTCATAGTTTAATCTAATCTTATTTTTATAACATTTTAAATGACTAGACATATGAAAGAAAAGGAAGATATTGTTTTATATTGCTTCAATTAATGAATACTTTGTTTTTAATTGCTAAATAATATTCACTTTTGAATTAGTCCTTTGTCCAAGTTGCAATACATTTTACTATAATTACAATACATTTTACAATGTATTAAAATTTTTCCATTTAGTTTTTAACAAAACATTTTCAAAAACTCAATCAAATGAGTACTTTCTGAATGTATTTATTCATTTACTGTTAACTTAAATTTGGACATGGATCCAATAGAATAAATCAGCCAACAATATAACTAAGGCTTCTCATTGTGTTACTTAAGTTAAACTAAATATTCATTTCACTTCATTGCCAGATCATTTTGACACTATCGTATGCCCAGGGCCTTAACAGTATTTTTACTCGTTTAAATCTACTTCAAAAGTAATTTTACAGGTAGATTTACTCACCGGTAACGTCTGTGTGTTTTTCCTTTGCATTCCTGGGTTTGGTTTGGGTCATTAAATGAGTGCAGGGCTTCCCTGCGTCTTTGGCCCATCTCCTGCTAGACTGAGGAATAAGCTAATAAAGGGGGAAGGAGAGGAGAGGTGAATGGGGTTAGGAGTGGAGGTGAAGACTAGGAGCAGAGGGGCTGGGCTTTTTGACTTGACAAGGCCTCTAGTGAAAATGGGAATGGACTGTCAAATGAAATGCAAAAGGACTGAATTATCTCTTAATCTCGACACAGTGAGTTTCATTAAACTTATTTATGGATTTCTATCAGCACAGCGAGCACATGGCTTCAGTTGTTTGACACTTTTTAATGATACATTTTTAACAATATAGTCAATATTCTAATTGAGTATTTCTTTTTTAGAGGATACATTGTCCACCCCATGTGTCTCATTGGGGTTCTCAATGGTACCACTGGTCAAAATTGAACACACTTAAATTGCATCTTAAATATGTCTAAAAGAATATAAAGTGCAAAACATAAAAAAGTTCGATAAATGACTAGATAATAATAACATTAAAGCAGCTCTGCATACTTTTAGCCTTTATGAAACATGTATTTCCCAAAGATGTGACACTGTACTGAGCTGTGTGATCCTTTCATGTGTTCAGAGCTCCCTCTAGTGTCCTTCCTGCAGAAGTCCTCCTCGTCCCCAGTCACCTGCCACGCCACAGGCTTCTACCCCGACAGAGCGCTGCTGTTCTGGACTAAAGATGGAGAGGAGCTGGGTGAGGATCCTGGAGAGATCCTGCCCAACCACGACGGGACCTTCCAGACCAGTGTGTCCCTGGACCTGTCCTCTGTCCCCGCTGACGACTGGGAGAGATACAGCTGTGTGTTCCAGTTCTCCGGAGTCCCAGAGGACCTCATCACCAGACTGGACCCAAGCAAGATCCTGAGCAACGGTGAGACTGGGGCTGGGGCTGCTGGAGACCAGGCAAAGGGTTCAACTGTCAGATTCATGATGATCATATTTGAGTGGACTTAGCCACCTAAAATGCTCAAACTTTGAATGACTGTTTGAACTTGACATAATGTTTGTTTAAATCATTAGTTTATTTTGTTTTATTCCCAGAGAGAAAGCTAAGCACCAGCACCATCACCGCTGCTGTGTTGTCAGTTGTTGGTGTGGCTGTTGTTGTCACTGTTGGAATCGTCTTGTACAGACGATATCGCAGCAACAATGTGATATAAAAGGTAAGAACATGTGAAAAGCTTTTGTCACTATTACACCCTCAGTATCCAAACACTTTTACTTAAGTAACTGTACTGTTCATATGTAATCAATAATTGAACAAGTGTCTTATGAGTAAAAAAAGTATGTAACTACTCTAAAAAGTACAACATGTCTGAGTAAATGTAACAAGTGTGAAAACCCTTAGAATTATTATTATTATTATTTTCTTTTACAGTGAATGGGCTTGCCTCTTCACAGAGCTGATTCATCACTTGGCTGGTGGAGAGTCTGCCACCTGCTTGTCTCCATGGAGATGTTGTTGTGGCTCCTCCTTTCTACCTTTTGTGTATGTTTTGTTTTCACAGATTTTCTGTAATGGACAAAAGAAGCACTTCACCTCTGGGTTTTTAATGATTGTCAATGTGAGCAGATACATTCTAATCCAATGTTTTATACTGATTATTGACAGAGTGACAGGCGACTGTTTCAAACCTTAAACCATCTGTTTATGAAGTGCACTACTCTCCAATGGAGGTTTTCTACAAACAGAAATACATTTGGAGTACAATTGTCATAGTTTTTTTTACCGTTCCACTAATAGGGAACGTCAGCTGGGTTTAGACCGTCGTGAAACAGGTTAGTTTTACCCTACTGATGTTGTGTTGTCGCCTCTCCACAGATCTGACCTGTAGCTTGGTTTGTTTTGGTCTACATGAAGATAAAAAAGTTACATAGTGCACTTTTAATAGAAACAATGAGCAGGATTACTATTGGTTTGAAGATATCTAAGTTTTATTTATGATTGTTTATACATATTTTCTCTTTATCTTGTTTTGATAGTTTCAATATGAACTTCACTTATTCTTTGCTGTTTTCAATGATTTTCTGGTTAAATAAAAAATAAAAGGTACTCTTTGTTTTGTACATAAATAATTCTAAATGCAGTGATTAGGAATTGTTGCGTCCCGTAGTGTAAATAAATGTCGGCCTGTAAGGACCAAATAAAAATCTAAATCACTTTTAAGAATATTGTTGCAGTTAAAACAAATAAAACACATTTCCCTCTGTTAAATGTACTGGAGTAAAATGTGTCCTCCCCCAGTACAGATATGTTGTATAAGCAGCTCTGGAGGTCAGTATAAGTCCACTGTGTACTGCTTACATCTAAGTGTAAAGCTTTATATTGTCCAGTAATCAGGAAGTGCACAGTCAGCATGCTAGGTGACGGCAAAACTGCGCTCTGGCCTCTAAATGTACATTTTTTAGAGAGCAGGCAAAGCAATAAGATCTCCATGGAGACGAGCAGGTATCAGACCCTCCACCAGAAAAGTTCCACAGTGCCCCTTTAAATGAGTGAAATTCACGATTGGACCTTTCCACTGTACATTTATTTCCAAAAGGCTGCATATACATTTGCAAATTCTACTGTACAGAAAACATCCAAAATGTCCATAGTTCTAGATACAATATCGCACAAAGCTGCCCGGGCGTTACCAAACATAGAGGTTCAGCACTAGAAAAGCTCTGCAGCCGAGTCAATATGATCTGAAATACTTTGTCAACTAATACCTTTTAAATGTATATCGCTATGTTTTATTATGTTTTATTATTCATGTTTTTTTTTTTTCTCCATATCCATCTGTACAGTACAACATTCAGCATTTACAGTAGTTAAACAAGGCACGAGAATAGTGACGTGGGGGCCATGCGGAGGGCGATCCAAAGCATGGGACCAGACTACTTGAGTGACAGATGGACACGCAGGTAAAGTGACTGGGGGGAATGCAGAGGCTGGATTGGATCGTTCAGAGGGACGCTCAGCTGTGATTGGTTGATTCAAATTTTTGGTACAGTTCTCCATTATCTTTTTGTGTTTGATTTTATTTCTGAATCGATTGGGTTAGTAAAGCACTTTGAGAGTTTTGAAGGTTGGAAAGTGCTCTATAAAAATGTGTCCCATTACATATTTGTAAGGTGACTATAACGTCTTTTCCACCGGTTGCCTTTGGAGCGGATCAGTACGGCCCACATGTGTCTCCACTGTCTAAAGTGAGCCATACCCTTATACTTCCATAACCATACAGCTCCGTTTGACAGGTCTGGATTCTCCCAGAAGGGTCTGGGCTGCTTGGGCTCCTGGATCGCTTTAGTTAAGGTGTGGTTAAAACTACCAAACAAGATGACAAGACTCAACAAGGCGACAAAAAGCAGATATAAACATAAAATAATGAAAATGCTAATAGACCTCCGTATTTCCAGTGATAGTGACTTATATATTGAGTCGACATGCTTTGCAAAACAAGGCTAACATCGATAACATCTTTTCTGTTTATCGATGCACAACACTCATGTATGGAACAAAAATATTTTATTTCCTGTGCAAAATACATCAAATGTTGCCAACACTTGTTTAGGTGAAGTCTGTCTCACGGAGCAGAGCCCTGCCCCTGGACTCGGAGCTGTGCCCAGAGCCTGGAAACACTGGGCTGGAGGGAGCTGCACCAAACAGACCAACAGACCAAGGCCCAAGTGAACCGTGCCAGTGGAAAAGAGGCTTATGTAACTTTTCTGATGGAAGGTCTGACACCTGCTCATCTCAATGGAGATGTTATTGCGTTGCCTGCATAGACTGTATAGATGGACATAGTTATCCGGCTGGCTGCTGTATTCCAAATAAGAAATGAGCATGGACGCGGTTTTATTGCAAAATTTTGCACTCAAATCAAGTTATGAACATTATAATAATCTTAATAATAATAATACTAATAGCAGTTGGTCTGATTGACAGTTATCGTGCCTTGTTGTTAAGCGCCTGGCCAATACCAAGCCAGTTGTGCAGACAGGAAGGGGCGTGTACCATCAGCATACTTGTTCCTGATTGGCTCTTTGATTGTGCCCCTCGAATTTCAAATATGGAACCTGGTTGAAGATTAGCCGCTATAACTGCTAGTCTTAACTGGCTTCATTTAGCGGAAAGCGAACACTATGGGTGACGTCACACTCCCTTAGTCAGCTTCTACTTCAATCCATGATTACCTAGAACACAACACCCAATAAATATGAAGCTTTTCTGTGTGGAGTTTGCATGTTCTCCCTGTGTCTGGGAAAGGATACTAATGCATCAACACTATCGCTTGTTGAAGGATGGGTGAGTTGCACTAAACAAAGGTCTCCACAGGGGCAGTAAAAGGGTGGTTAATGGGCCTCATTCATGAATCTTTTCTTTAAAAAATGCAACTAACGTTCACTTTACGAAGATCTGACTGTGCCAGATTCACAGCCTGTTCTTAAGCAGCTACATTTCTTCTTCAATGAGAGCTGTGCTTAATTCACCAACATCCAAATACGAACACCACGACACTCTTTACATTTCATTTACACGAACATTAATCTGAATGTAATAAGAAATGCCCTCTGAACTGTTTTACAGCGGTAGTGGGTAATTAGAAATGACAACTAGTTTATTTATTTATGATCTGTGGTCATGTGGGGGGACATAATGGACATAGCTAACCCGCTATCCGCCGCATTCCAAATAGGAAGTGAGCATGGGCACAAAGTTGTTCCTTCAGGGTGTGGTTCTAATTGAGTTCTATTGAAAAATGGAGGCCCCTGTCTCTGTAACTGCTGCTGTCAGGCTCCTCATTCGAACCTTAAAATGTTTTAATCCGTTCATGGTCCCGGTGTTTATATTTTCCTATTTTGTCCATAAATCAAAATATGAATATTCATTACAGACAAATCAGTTGCCCTTTAGTGTTAGCAGCAGGGTGGTTGCTTTGATACTTGCACCAGATTCCAAATACGGCCCCTGGTTGCAGATTAGACGCTATAACTAACCTCGACTGACATGATTTGGTTAAAACGAAATGCTATGTGTGACGTCACAGTCCTTTGGTCCACTTCCATATACAGTCTATGGCCCAGAGCGGTGACCAGGAGCAGGGCTGTGTAACGGGCCCATATGGAGTGCACACGTATAAGTTCTATGGTATTAGAAAGGTAATAGCTACAGCCAGCAACATACACATCCTTTAATCTGATAATACATATTTGTTTTTAATTCTTAATTGGCCCAAACATTGAAACCACCAATCACAGCTTCTCTTTCCTCATAACAGAGTGTAGCCTCAACCAAAGCAGTCTGTTTATTAGATACACAGCCAAAATATAAGTGAATACAGAGTAATGCAAAACAAGCCACTGCTAAGCATTACACAAGCACACTTCTCAATTTTCACTCTTTGCAGGTAAAAATAAAATATAGTCACAAAAAAATATTAAAAACTGGAATATTTGAAGTGACAAAAACAGGATGCATTTGGTATAGTAAAAATAGAATTGAAAATCGTGTAAATTTCTCCCCCAACAAACCATCCCTAAATGCTGAAATAGTGTTAAAACATGTGTATGAATTATAGCAAAGTTTGAAATGCATGAACACGTTATGCAGTCACAGTTGTTTAAATTCATTTGGTTGCTATGAAATGAACAGTTAAGCTACTGTTGCATGACAAAGTGAAATCTGAATGCGACAATATTTTTTACACTTAAAACAGAATAAATAGAAATCTAAAATTCTGCAAAATATGTTTTCCACTTTCATCTTACGTCTGTCTTCTGTGCAGCGTATATATGGGGAGTGTGGCAGAGTGGTTAGCCATAGCGCAGCCAGTATGGAACTTTGGGGTGCTATGCCAAATTCAAAATAATACAGTTTAATTTTGGAAATCTTGGTCTATTTTTCCCTCCATTTTTAAGATTTTACACAAAGATTAGACATTTCTGAATCTGATATTAAGTTAAAGTGTTATTTTTTCTTATTGTTACCATAGACTGTATAAAAAAGTGGAAAAAGCGAGTGTGACATCACCCATAATGTTCAGCCAAATGAAGCTCATCAACGCTAGCAGTCATAGGGGCGAATTTGGAGCCAAATTGTATAGTGAATGTTTGTGTATGTCAACTCTATTACTGCCGCTGTTCCCCATAAACCTGCATTTTTTAAGATCCATTTTGGAATATATAAAGATTGGCCACCCTCAATTCTGAACAGGAAAAATGATCAGCTAAGCATTGTGTCTCTTTTATAATCTCAAATGTAAAAAAAAAAAAAAAAAAAAATATGCAGGGACTAGCAGCTTTCTTTTCAAAATCAAAGCCTGAATGTAAGTAAATGCTAAAAACACAGTACTGGTATAATTGCATAAGAGGGCATTTTGAGAGTGAATAGTTCAGTATGAAATTTAAGAAGAAGAAGAAAAAAAAAAAGAGCGATAATAGCTGTTCTCTTTATCCAGCGTGGAATATCTAAAAATCAAATTCTTCCAACTTAGAGTACGGTACACGTGGAGGACTGAGAATCAAAAGGATGTAAGTACCCCTAGAACTTACTTTTATAAAATGGATTTGTCTTAAAGCTAAATCCTCACAAATATGGAAAAAAGCTATTATGCACATGATGGAGAATTGTTAAAGACCCTGTAGCTCATTTTTTTCATGTATTTGGACAAACTTTGTCTTGCCCCAGTACAGATATATTGTGTAAGCAGCTCTTGAGGTCAACATAAGTCCACTGCGTGCTCTATGCATCTAATTATAAAGCGTTGTAGGAGGGGATATACCGATACCATAACAGTAAATTTTGGTGGATCGAATATCAGCCCCCAAGATAATGGTTCCGCCAAGTTCCCATTTTGGTCTATACATTGGTGTTTTAAGACGATTGACTGGCCAGTGTTGGCTCAAAACATCATAATATTATATTAAACTTGTATTTTTACAAGTGTTACAAAACACATTTGGATCATTTTTAATCATTTTAAGCCATTTGTGTTTAAAGGAAAATGTATTTTTTCAGTCTCTGCCCTTGTATTGGTTGATATCAAGTATTGGCAACTATTGACTTACTGACTGATGATCAGGAAAGGCATGTTAGCATGCTAATTGTTCTAGTTCTTGACCCTTCTGGTCTCTGAAAGTTGATATGCTTATAAACTCAACATGGTGGATCATTTGGATGTCTGGGATCAACAAGGTGAGGAACTTTGGACCACTGCAAACCGTTTACAATAAACTAGTTCAATTTTGAAGATGTTTTGAAGAGAGTAAAAATCAGGTACAGTGCCTTTAACAATACAGATTTATTAGAGTATTAGTATATCAGTATTAGTAATAGCTGTGTCAGATGAATTTGCTGCATTTATAAATTTCTAATAAACACTACATTTTTTGAAAAACAAAAAAACCTACAGTTGTCTGCACAAACACAATTTTTGCACTGAAAAATACTATGCTCAAAGATATAATTTAAAATAATTTGATCAACATACATTTTTAATGAAGTTTTTGCAGAATGTCACTAACAGCTTTTTGATTCCCAGCCTTTGAAATCATTATTAAACATACGGAAAAAAAACAAACAAAAAAAGCGATGAAATTGTCCAAGTAAAATGGTCACACACATTTCTGATTGGTCTTTTGTTTTGAGGGGGCGGGTCTTGTGATGCCTTTTACGGCTCACTTCCACCTCTGATTGGTCAACTGAACTTGCTGACTCCAATTATCCAATCACGGGCCATCTCCCCGCCCCACTGTTCTCGGAAGGCCGTCTTTAGACCCTCCTTAGTAGATTAGTATGGACATTTTCATATGTTTATAGTCTTATCCAGTATATTCCGACGCCTGCTCCTCCGTTTCGTGCGTGCCGAGTTGTTCTATTCGACACAAACTTCCGGTGTCTATGTGGTTTGAGTCCGATTCTTCCTGGCGGTGCTCCTTGTTGTTGGTTTTGGTGTTGTGGATTTTGCCGATTTCTTCCAGAGCGCTGGCGAGAGAGTCCAGATCGGCGCTGTCCTGGTGCCTGGCCTCCCAAAGACTGAGGAGGACCGCGGACGGACTTGACTGCTTCGCAAAGTAACCAAGATTGCTGCAAAAAAAAAGAGAAGAAGAAAACGTGTGAGACAATTGTATGCTATAGTGTAACACAATCAGACAAAAGTTTGGACACACATTGGCCGCGTCTCATTTCTCTTTCCTCGCTTCCTTCTCCTTGATTCTCTCCTCGATCTTCCATTTTTCATCTGTCAATCAAATGTGTCTTATTAAGTGGCATTCCAAGGAAAACCACGGAAGGAAGGAGTAAACCTGAGGGAGGCTTCAGGAGCAGACATCAGAAAAAATCATCAAACTTTATCGGTCTCAGTGAGGAGTTTAGATCCTCTCTCCTCCCTGTGTCTCCTCTGTGGGCGGGACTTCCTCACACATTTCCTGCAGAATCGAGGAGAGGAATCAAGGAGAAGGAAGCGAGGGAACAGAAATGAGAAGCGGACATTCTTGTTCAGTGTCATTTTTTGTTATGTTTTGTCCTTTCTACATTTTAGATACAATTATCACAACATCAAATGTATGAAGCCAGAAATGTGGAATGACGTAGCAAAGGAACTTGGCTAAACATTTTTTTATATTTTAGATTCAAATTCCTCAAAGTGTCCACCCTTGGCCTTCTCAGTGAGCTTTATAATGAAGTCTCCTGAAATGGTTTTCACTTTGCAGCTGTGCCTCGTCAGGGTCAAGAAATGCCAAGAGTCCAAAGCAGTGAACAAAGCAAAGGGTGGCTATTTTGAGTTTATTTTTGTTTGATGCATTCCATACGTGTTCATTCATAGTTTTGATGCCTTCAGTGAGAATCTACAATATAAAAGCCAAATATTTACAGTTTTCTTTACATTTTAAAAGTTTTTTTTTTTTTTTTTTTACTATTTCCACTTTGTCAAAACAAGAGGAGAGATAAAAATGCTGAGATAACATTATTTTTTTGTTATTTTAAATGATTGTTGTCAAAAAAATACTAAACTTTTAAAGGCATTAAATATACACATTTTTTCTTTTGGTCAAAATAAAAATAATACTGTATATACCACATTTATTTAACAATGGAAAAGACTTGTGTGTCCAAGCCCTTATTTTAACCTGAAATTGTAAATGCAAACTTGCTGTTCATTCGCTGCTTTCTTTCTTGGAATTCTGTCATTGTTTAATAGGGTTTGGCATTATAAGTACTTTTTATTTCAGCCTAAACCCTTTCAGTCATGATCCACGGGGTTGTAGTCTATGTTTTGTTCTGTTTTGTTTTAGTAGTGCTGCAAAATGCCTGAAAAAACTACTACTACTACAATCTATAACTGCAATACACTAATATGGCCACTGGAGGGAAGTGTTGTACCATTTTTGACACAACCTCCACATAATACACTGAAGAAAAAGGGAGTGCCCAGATACATTCACACATACAGTCTAAAGAAATGCTTTTTTTTTAGGAATATAATATAATATTGGATCCAACACTGTGTCAAAAGACACAATAAGACTAATTCAAACAATACTATATGATTTGTTACATTTGCATCTACATTATGTTAAAAATGGCCATACAAATAGACAGAGAGAGACAGAGGAGAGACTTGTATTAATGTATTAAGTTGACTAAAGTTGGACATAATCTTTTCAGGGTAATATTGAAATTGATATTTTAAAGGTCCTATATTACACAAAATTGACTCTTGTGAGCTTAAAACATGTTATGATGTTATCTCCTCAAAAACACACCTGGAGTTGTGTTTTGTTTCATTCACACATGTTGGAGTAACCATATTATTAGTCTGTCTACATCTCCAAAGCTCAAGATGCTCCACGTTGTGATGTCATGAAGTGGTAGTTCCCAGATTAACAGCTATTTTTTTACCTTTTGTTCAGTAGAGAGAGGCAATGTCAAGGCTGAAATTGTCCAAATGATTTTAGTGAAGGTGTATGGAGTTTAAAAACACAATGGAGCCCTTCCTGTAATACCACGCTCAGCCTAAATATGCAGGATTTGTGTGTTAAACATGTGTGAATGAAAAATAAAACACAACTCCAACATAACATATATCAGAAAAAAGCGTGCTATAGGCCCCATATTCTCTAAAATAAAATAAAAATGCCAAGTTGAATGCAAATTTGAGTGATTATTCAGCGTTGAAGAATTTTTTGGGGCAAATAGATGCTAATATTTGTGGTAAATCTATTGTATTCATGTGAGCAGTTTTGTGGAATAGCTAAACTGCATGTGTGGGCAGAGCTCTGTTTTCCTTACAGCACTTTGAATGCATCACTGCTAAGTTAACATGTAAATGAGTTTCTACAGCCTCATCTGAACCTATGAGAAATAATGATCATGAATACAAGGACAAAGCATCGTGTCTGTGCAGTAACCAAACCCCTATGTCACAGTGCAGCCAGTATCAGCTTTTAAACCACAATATGACTTTTATTTGAACTGGATACACTATAGAGTTTTATAACATTTCTCCTTGTCCCAGTCTTTTCAATGTTATTTTTTTTTATATGTACTTTAAAATTTTTCAAAATGTCACACTGTGATTTGAAAATTATCATTTCAAAAAGTGAAAATCTAACTACATTATTTCCATGATAATAATTCTCAAGGTGATGTAAAAAGCCTTGAGCGAGCCCAGTACAGAGAATGTAACTTCATGATGTCCATCTTTAAAGGTGTGCTAACGTTTCTAGTGGAGGGTCTGGCACCCGCTCATCTCCGTGGAGCTGTTCCGTCCCACAGAGGCAAGCAGGCGGCAGACTAAAAGTGACACAGAGAGCCTTTAAATTGGTCCCCATTGATAGGAAACAAAACACTAAGTGCATTTTTTTTTTTTTTTTTGTCTAACTACAATTGAATAAATGAATAAATTATGAAAAACATATATCTATCTGCTGTAAACCATACCAGACACTTCCCTCATTAGCAAAGTCTAATTTTTTTTTGTTTTGACCATAATTGATAAATAATAATAATAAATAAAAAAAAATATATAAAAAAAAATACATTTTCTGACAAAAATCAATTAGGAAAAAAAAACAAAAACGAACTAAATAAATAAATAAATAAATAATTGATGGGGAAAAATGATTAATGTAAAAAATAAATAAATAAATAAATAAATAATAATAATAATAATAATAATAATAATAATAATAATAATAATAATAATAATAAAACAACAGCAAAAAAACTTCCATCACTCATGTAAACCCTACCAACCATCTCTCCTTCATTAGCAAACACAACTGGCCCTGACCGCTCTCGCCCCCTGGTGGTGGTCGTCTGCGCCTGCACACCCACTGTTCCAGGTGCAGCAGATAAATAAATGAAATTAATGAAAAACTATCCACCTCATGTAAACCTCACGACAGACTCCATGACTTCACTCTAGAAAAGTGCAATTACTTTTTTGTTTGACCAGAACTGATTGAAAGAAACAAATAGATTCTGAAATTATGAAGAACAAAATACATTTTTACCAGCCACTTTCCTCATCAGTACATTTTTTTGTTTGTTTGACCAGAACTGAGAGATAAAAAAAAGAAACATATATATAATGAAAATAATAATAAAAAATAACTAAATGAATAAAAACCTCATGTAAACCCCACTTCTCCCTAATTAACACACTTAACATGGCCATAGCCCTGACTACTCTCGCCCCCTGGTGGTGAATGCCCGCTCCTGCACACTCACCGGTCCAGGTGCAGCTTGTGGGCAAGCAGCTGCCAGTCGTTGCCCGCGGCGTTGGCAGTGTCGAAGGTGGCGCAGATCCTCTGGTGGATGGAGGGGGGGATCCGGAAGGCGCGCGGCCCGCTCTGGGTGGTCACCGTGCAGTCTGACTGGGTGAAGAACGGCAAAGGCTCCTTCTCACACTGGAAGAGAGGGATGAGAGAGAGACCGAAAAGTGAGTCAGCGTGAGGAGGAGAGAGCGACAGAGAGAGACAGAGAGAGAAATAGATAGATAGAGAGAAGGCTGATGTTTGTGCGTGCGGAGTAAGAGAAAATGGGAGACGGAAAGAAGGAAATAAAGAAAAGTGATCGAGAAAGTATTCAGATCCGAATAATCAGTTACTAATCGATACTACTACTACTACAAATAATGATACCTTCCATTTACAGTATATAGCAAGTTTGAAGACACCGAAGTGCTTCACAATAACACACACATACACACACACACACACACACACACACACACATACACATACACGAGTGCGGTTAGGTTGAATTAAAGGTCAGTTTAAACAGAAACGTTTTGAGTGTTTCTGCAGTTTGTGTGTGTGAAGTGAGCGTGTTCCAGAGTGAAAGGGCCTGAACACAGAAGGTTCTGTCTCCCATGGACGTCACTGCCATCAATGGTGAGCAGCAGATCTTCAGCCTTCTGGAGCAGTGGTCCGGTGGCCACCACCATGAGCTCTGTCTTATTACTGCTGAATTTGAGGAAGCTGGATGATAACCAGGACCGAAGATCACTGAGGCAGTTGGAGAGAAACTACAACTAGTATCGAAACTTAGACACTCATTTGAGAAGGTATTGATACTAAAAAAGTTCCTTTCACATGACAGAGCAGAACCTTTCCTGAATGTCTTTAGAATGATGTTGAGCTGTATCTGAACAAGTATAAGAGCACATAGACTAGTATACACCCATGGAGCACTATGGAACCTACACGACCACTGAGGCATTACTACTGGTATCGAATATTGGTGCCAATCCATGAAAATTTGCCGGATCGTATATTGGTTTCAAAGTATCGGTTCTGCCTATATCCTTGTTGGGGAAATAAATTGATGTAATAAGAGAATTTACTGGTCATAGTTGCTCTTTTAATGTTTGAGCTTTTAATGCAAAGTTGTTCTGAGGTTACTTGAGAGATAAATAACAGCTACACAACACATTCTGTCATACATTATTATTTGTTCTTAGAAAAATAAAGTCTATTTTCAGTCTCTGCACTGGTATTGGTTGATATCGGGTAATGTAAAAGAAAGTACTATGATTTAATGTTGAAAATCACATTGTACTGTTCTAGTGTTTTTAATTATTGTGGTATGGGAAAAGATATTGTGTCTGTTCCTTAGCATCGAAATTGAGTTTTAAATTTTAGTATCGTGACAGCACTAAAGAGACAAACAAACAACTCTGTCAATTAAGAAGGGAGAAGAGTGGGTGAAAATTGACAGCAAAAATAAGCGAGGGAAGAAAATTAAAAGAGAAGATAGAGAGAATGTTGGCTAAAGATTCACTGTGTAACTTTTCTGGTGCAGACAGGCTCGGAAGAAGAGAGAGACAAAGAGGCAGAAGTTTGTGTGTGCGGAGTAAGCAAAAAAAAAGGGGAGGAGGAGAGACAGAGGGATGGAAATAAAGAAGAGAGATGGAGAAGGATATAAGGGAACACAAACAAGTCAGTCATTTGAGAGAGAGAGAGAAGGAGGGGGTTTTAAAATGAGAGTGTCACGAAAAGAGAAGAAGATAGAGATGGGGGATGGAAAGAGATATATATGGAAATCGAGAGCAAGAATAAGTGAGGGAAAAGGGTGCAGAAAGAAGACGAAAAAAGATAGAGAATGTTGCACTGCGTAAATTTGATGGAGGAGTGTAGGCGAGCTTGCTAACAAATTTGACAAATTTACTGGCATGCTAGGAACACTCCTGGGGAGAAAAGTTCCGTACTACACGTTTAAATATTCATAGCAATAGGCTCTATGCACAGCAGCAGGTTAGGTAACTGTATCTCAAAAACAAAAACAGGACTAAACCAGGACTGAACCAGGACTAAACCAGGTCTGAACCAGGACTGAACCAGGTCTGAACCAGGACTAAACCAAAGCCAACCAGTTCTAAGACAAGAAATCTATCTTTAAAGAGGAGAAGTTTTCCTTCTCTGAAGTATTAACTGCTACCACATCACATATTTAGATCACCATGTTACCTTTTATTGTTTTGAAAATGCTATATTCACCGAAAACAACGTATTGAAATGCTGGCTCTCCACGCTAAGTCACTCCCCCTTCAGAGCACTACCACAACACAATCAGTGCGCATCCCGCTAATGAAACTACTGCACATTGCATCAGGATTGTCAGGTTGTAGTGTACAGTTTTGTATCACGTTTTTGTGTGAATTGTCGTGTGGGAGCATGGGCGACGTAGGCTTGTGGGCGGAGCCTTGGAGATCGCTAAATTACTGAAACATGTATAGATGACATCTCAAATCTCTTCAGATATGTTCTTGATGATGGAATAACAGCTGAAATCACAAAAAAAGCCCAAAAAACCCATCATAACCCCTCTGTAAAGGTGCACTATGTAATTTTTTGGTTGGGGGTCTGTCACCTCCTTGTTTCTATGGATACGTCATTGCTCAGCCTGGAATATTCCACAGTATGACATTAAACAGCTCTATTTTACATTTACTCAATTACAGGTGGTTTTATAGCTAAAAAATCCCTAGAAAAACAGGCATTCTGACTGTGAGCGGGGTCGCCTCTCCACAGATCTGACCTGTAACTTGGTCTGGTTTGTTCTCTATGACGATAGAAAGGTTTAATGCCATACTGCGAAACATTCCAGACACTGCAATAACATCTCCACGGAGAAAAGCATTTGATGGACCCTCCGCCAGAAAAGTTCCAAAATGCACTCAGGAAAATCCGTCATGCCACCTCCAGCCCGCGCACCACATTTTTAGAAGCACTGAAACAGCACATAATAACCTGGGCATTGCAGTGTTAGTAATACCCATTATTTAGTTTGTGCAAAGGCCGACCGCCCTGTGCAGCCAATAGCTCCCTTGTATCTGTGAATACTGTTTACAGTCTGTGACCATTCCACTCAATATATATTTATGGCACCGCAGTTCCGCCACATAACATCTGAGTACAGACGATAAATACAGCAATAACGTGGGCACAAAGAGAGGGACATTCGAGAATCCCTGTAGTTCAAAGAGCAGATGACCGGTTTTCATGTTTTTCTAATTATTACTTACTTTGGTGGGGTCGTATCATGATCATCATAGTTTCACATCAGTTAAGTTTGAGAAGAAAAGTTGAAGAAAAGTACAAAAATGCAGGAAGTTGGGCCGAGTTCTGAAATGGAGCACCTCTACCTATGTCACTGAAAAACAGAACGGAATTCCATCCAAACTGCAGAGACAATTACATACATTTTTTGGACAGATTTTCCGACTGAGTCTCATTATAACAATTGCAGTCTTGTTAACATTATGGTTGCTAGGTAACAGTTAAGGAATTACCTATACGTACTGTATAAGTATATGTGGGCTGGGCATTGGACAGAATCAACTAAGAAACAACTAAGCGTAAGGAGGGTTTGAATTGGCCCTGGAATAGATCGCTAAATTACTGAAACATGTATGAATAACATCTAAAACTTCTGAAGGCATGTTATAATATTGCATAATACCAACTCTTAATTTTTTTTTCTTTTCAAAAACAAAATAAAATAGCTTTGGGTATTCATTTCATGTACGCAAAAAGGACAAGACACATTATGTATCGGGATGGGGCACGGGTCATTGGATCGGAAATGACCCGTGTTCAAACGCTGGATCAGGGAGGCCATTGAAATCAGGAAACGAGGCACGGACAAAATTATCCGTGATGACAGAGCGTTCCTCCTTTCACACACCTGGGACACCCTCCTCCAGAGACCACCAGGCAACGGGAGGCGTGGTCAGTCTGAGCGACCTGCCACTCCCACAGGAAGTAACAACAGCTGAACACGCCTACAGGAAGTAACAACAGCTGAACACACCTACAGGAAGTAACAACAGCTGAACACGCCTACAGGAAGTAACAACAGCTGAACACGCCTACAGGAAGTAACAACAGCTGAACACGCCTACAGGAAGTAACAACAGCTGACCACGCCCACAGGAAGTAACAACAGCTGACCACTCCCACAGGAAGTAACAACAGCTGACCACACCTGCAGGAAGTAACAACAGCTGAACACGCCTACAGGAAGTAACAGCTGAACACGCCTACAGGAAGTAACAACAGCTGACCATGCCTACAGGAAGTAACAATAGCTGACCACGCCTACAGGAAGTAACAACAGCTGATATACGACACGTCACCACCAACACCAACACCGGTGACAGTTCTGAAGATGCAGCAGCAGCAGCCGAAACTTGTCAACAAGGTAAATACACGTTACTGTATTGTCTTTAAAAAAGAACCCAAGAAGTTAAAGTACATAAGAAGTCCTTGGTTTAGGACAAGACAGACTTTTAATCACTGCGATTCAACACAAAAAAGTCAGTAACCATTCCACTCAATATATATTTATGGCACCGCAGTTCCGCCACATAAAGAACTGCGTAGGTAATTTCTTCTCTCTGTGTAGGTAGATACAAGGAAGTGTTCACGAGCAATTTGACCAGAACTGAAGAAGCAGTTTGGATGAGCTCTGAAACGTCATCGCTCAATAAAACTTTGTCCAGTTGAAAGAAATGAATTTTTCTTTTGCCACCAATTTCTTCCTCCAAAGTCTGAACTCTGCTCCAAACCACATGCAGACAAAAAGCTGGCTCTAGACCTCTCAAAACCCCCAAACTCTTGGTTGTCCCTTACCCCACGCAGTTGAATGCCTCTCCTGGTCTGCTCCTATTTGCAATCCAACTGCAGCTAAGTACAAGCTTTGAGATTTGATTCACAACACCCCAATGGTAGTTACTGATGGTTAGACACGACAGAATCTCACTCACGATTAAAATTTCATTAAGAGCCCTCCCCAAATGAGCCATTATTACATTATGGGTTATACTGTAGCCTGATTGCGTACGTGAGCTCTTTGATTGGTTGAAGTTGACAGCTCGGTGACAATTGTGGTCCATGCGTCCAATCCTGAGAGTTTATCTTGACTTTGCACAGCCTGTGTACACTGTAGCTTACACGTCTGAGCCCTTACATAATGTTTGCTCAAAACAGACTGTCCCAAAGTTACTCACGGAGCTGTTTCTCTGTTTGGGAGAGAGAAATCAAGTCCATTTAAGAGTCACTGCAGACGATTAGTGAGTTTGGTGAGTTTTACTTTGTTTAGAGCCCGGGGACTAACTGCTCATTTGCCTGTGATCAAGAATACACACTTCTTCAGTACTTTACAAAGATGTGAGTCTGGTCTAGTGAATCTCCCTGAGTTCAGATGGGTGTGATTGACAGGTGGATTAGCCAACCAGGGACACGAATGGGTTGTTCGTACCAAAACAAATATGGCTGCTTATGAGAAAAAAGGGGACTGGAAAATGTCGTTGATTAATGCAAAATCAACGAGCGAATCACTGAACTAAAATGAATTCAAAATGATAGGTGATACTTTGCAGCTGATGTCATCCCTGGAGGTGTGAAGCTAACTTTAAGCACTGCTCTGTCTTCTTAAACTTTAATCTTAGCTTTATTTTAAAACAATCTTGCTAGAAAGAGCTGGTTTAGTTGAACTACAACAGGTGAGCTGATTTTGTGCTGCTAAACAAATCCCTCTCAAATAACATTACAGTCACAACTCCTAAACAGGACCATGAACGCTCGTATTGATCACAGGCTGCTGAAAATGTGTAGTTTAAATCCATTTTGTATTTTTTCTTGAGCTTTCCTACTATCTTGAAACTTTGCTAATGCGTGCATTGTATCACCATGGTAACTACAGAAACATTACACTATAGAAATACATGTAGAACACCCCCCAGCCTGATGCCACTGCAAATGATCAATATAACAATCATATTATTGTGAACACATTTCGATCTCTCACAAACACAAACGCATCACAGTTCAGTCAAACAGCAGATGGGTTTGAATGCATTGTTCTGTGTGTGTGTGTGTGTGTGTGTGTGTGTGTGTATGTGTGTGTTTGTGTATCCAGTACCTTATGCTTTAGTGTATGCCTCCTGTCTATAGTCCATATGTAGAGCAGGATGTGGGTGTCAGGAGCCAGTTTACACCTGTTCCATCTCTGTTTTATCTTAAATACTTTATCATCAGTGCGCTGTTTGTCAACCTCATAATTGTTATTCTATTTAAATGACTTTATTTCATGCATGGGTGTGATGTGTCTTCTCTTTCTAAAGGAATGCTTAGGTGTGATGTTGCCCATGACTAGAAACAAGGCTGTGTTCAAAGGACAGTTACACTATTCTCGGCATCGGCTGAGAGATTATTGTATGTTACTGAAGTGCAGTGATGGGAAGAATACTTTGAAAATGTATTTATTGAATACCTGCATTTAAATTTATTTTGTAATGTATTCTGATACATGGTCCAGTCAGAGTACTGTATTCTGAATACTTAGAATACTTTTACACTGAGTTGCATTTAAATTATAGTGTAAAGATAGGATTAAAACAGCTTTATATTTGTTTCACCATTTGTTATGGATTTATTTATCATTGATCAGCTCACACAAGAGCAGTGTTTTACATTTTTGTCACTCATTTTGTGATCAAGTACTGCCATTTATTCCTTTGATTTTAGAAAAGTAATTGTATTCTGAATACCAACAAATGAAAAAGTAACTGTATTATAGGAATATTCAGAATACATGTTGTCGGTACATGTATTCAGTTACTCAGCACCACTGAAGTGTTAAAAACCAATACAGATTTTTATGTTTGATCATGATCATGTGTGAGGACATGTGTCTTCTGTACTATAGAACTATGTACTATGTCTGATACACTGACACATTAGGCTCTGATCCCGAGCTCCATGTGTGTTTACTGGAGCACTGCTCTGTGTGGTGGTCTGCGCCGGGGCAGGTGGGGTGAGAGTGGGGGTCAAGTGGAGGTCAAAGGTCAGCAGAGGGACACAGCGCTGTCAGGAGCAGAGTTTAACCAGGACGGTTTTATGTGGCGCCATGAGCTAAAGTGAATTAAAGTCACTGTGAGAGCCAAGTGTGTAAAGTCATACTGGTGATCACATAACACGCAATTTCTGTCCTGATTCTGTGATTGGAAGCCAAATGTTCAGAGCATCTCTACTGACTCATATATCTTCTGTAAAATGTGTTCTGCGTGAGATACCTAGTCTTTCGTGTAGTACAGCACTGTGTGTGTATATATATATACACACACACACACACACACACACACACACACACACACACACACACACACACACACACACACACACACACACACACATATATATACATACACACACACTGTTAGAAGCATCTAGTTTCTAACTGTATGATTTCAAACTAAAACCATGTATCATTGAGTTGTCCTCTTTTTTCCGTGTTCACTCTGTAGCAAGGTTAGCCAAAGGTCATTACAGAAGAAGAGACTGCACCCTCTCCCCTCTCCTCCCTCCCGCTCACCTCTGCCACGCACGTGTAGACCTGCAGGATCTGCTCGTGACCTTTGACCTGCCTGACACTGATTTTGCAGGAGAGCTGTGCGGTGGCCGGGCTGAATCTCTCCAGGGAGAAGGCACAGTGCAGGGGGGACTGGTTACTGCACCACACTTGGGAGAAGGAGAATTCCTGAAACAAACAACAACACAGGAGAAATGGGGAAATTTGTTGTGTTAACAAAGCAACAAAATCAAGCTGATAATATTACCTGCGGTAGACAGTATCCAAGTTATAATCAAGTAGAAATATTGCTTACTAGGGCTACAAGATAAATCAAATCGAGATCACAATTTGAATCAAAATCACAATTTGAATCAGAATCACAACTTGTATTGAAATCTCAATTTGAATAAAAATCACAAGTTGAATTGGAAACACAATTTAAATCGAAATCACAATTTAAATCAAAATCACAATTTGGAGCAAAATCACAATTTGAATTTGAAAACAGCATTTGAATTAAGACAAATTGTAAAATCTAATCACAATCACAATACTTGAAAAAAAATTTACACTTATATAATATTTTAGAGTGAATTTCAGTATTTCATTTTCATTTTGAAAGGCATGAAACTCAACAGTCCCGCCCACTTTGACGCCTGTTGAGGTTCTAGTCAATTTTGTATTTGTTTTTCTCACTGACCTTAAAAAAAAAAAATAATAAATAAATAAATAAAATTAAAATTAAAATATTAAGTGTTTGAAGACATGATGGAGGTTAAACAGATCTGTGATAACTAATGTCCATAACCGTTTTTTTTTTTCTCCAGTTCAAAAACAGATCTAAAATGTAAAAAAAAACCAAAAAAAAAAACCATTAGTTAGCACATAGCTGATTAGGTACGAGCAAATTTTCAAACTTGCCTATGGAAAGAATTAATGGGACGTTTATTTCTGGAACTAAGTGGTGAGCGGTCACTGTTGAGCTCCATTAAGTACTAGTTATAAATGAGGTAGTAATGGCCATGTATGAAATAAGTTATGAGGTTATGATTATGAGGATTTCAGTTTAAATTGGAACTAAACACATGTTTTTAGTCCTTTTTTTTTGCAAACTAGGTAAATTTGCAGCAAAAACAGTATATGTGATCCCTCCAGTGGCCAGTGCGATTTCAAGCACTATGTGACATCATGCAAGACTGTCATAATGACAATTTAAAATCTGGATATTTGTTCGACCAATCACACTGTTCCTCTGTTTGCTCTATTTGAAATGTGTTTAGATGTTTAGTCCCACTTTAATGCACCTCAAACACTTTTCCCCACCCACTCCTCCTATTGGTCAGCCTCAGTCATGCTCTGAGTGAGTGACAGGTGGATATAACCAGTCACAGTGTAGCATGACCTTCCTGAAGAAGTAGATAAGTAGATCTTAACGTCACAATAGAACCCTTTGTATAGAATATTACTTCTACACACGTGTGGGGAGGTTGTGGAATGAGGTCGTTTGAGGTAGTTCTTTGTATATTACACCTTTTATCAACAGCGTGGATGAAATGCAAATGTAAAGCCTTAATGTGTGTGTGTGTGTGTGTGTGTGTGTGTGTGTGTGTGTGTGTGTGTGTGTGTGTGTGTGCGTGTGTGTGCATGTGTGGGCCCTACTCTGCCTTCTCTGTTTACATGCACTAGGGCCCATTCAAGGCCACATAAAAGAACAGAGGCTTTCAAGTGCCACATCCATGCAGAGATATGACCACTATATGAGAATGAGAGGAGTACACTGCAGAAAAAGAATATCGAGATGAGTAAAAATGACTTGGATTACTATTTCAGTATATATCACATAACACCCTGAGCGCCTGAGAGAGCGGCAGCTGGGTACAGTAGTTATCCAAATAATTTCCCTTGTGGATCAATAAAGTTTGTCTAAGTCTAAGTCTAATATGGATATATAAAGGAACTGCATCTGTATGTTAAAAAGGTAGGCCTATTACAATCACAACTGAACCTGTGTTGCCGGTGCATTACTTGCAGACAGAGGACACATAGGAGTTTTGCTCATTGAATACAGGACATAACTCATGTGAAGCTCAGAACCTCCAGAATTCCCTCCCTGAGCTGCAGAGGCTGCACTAGCACTGAGTTGTGACTGGCTGTAGGTGCTGGGGTTTAGGTAGTCACCGTTCAGTTCAGAGAATCATGTCTGTGGCCATACCAGCTTGTCAAAGCCTGATCTCATCAAACACTCTGTAACACTGAATGCACCAGGAGCATGTGATATTATTGTCCAGGAACATAACAAATGATATTAATGATGATATTAATGTCCACTTTATAACAAACCCCCCAATTAACTCTAACTCCTCTTCACCAACTCTCTCTTCACTGCACTACCAATATTTATTTGTTGACACATTTCCAAACGCCAACTCTTTGTCTGTGAAAAGAAACATCATGTTGTTTCGACTGAGTTCCGTGCTCTGTCTTTCACACCAGTTCATTTCAGCGTCTAGTCTCTGAATCGCCCGCTTCTCAAACATCCCCCATAAGACGTGACCGCGCGCAAATGTCTGTACTTTATCCGCGCAAGTACTTTCAAATGAGTTTGCCCAAGGTAACCGTTGATGCTAGTGGCTGTGTTTTGGGAATCGCAGTCGTCTTTTGCCGTGGAGAATGAGTGCTGGCGGGTGGACAGCAACGTATTTCGCTGTCTCTCCCTATGTCTGTTACTTACAACTGCGCTACAAGGAGGACAGGTGAGTTTTGGAGAGACTTGTGTAGTGTTGGATGTGGAGAAGTTGCTAGAGGAGGTATCAAAAAGTGTTCTTGAAGTTCATGTAGAATGTCTAAGCTAAGGTGGGTGGTGGGTGATGTGCTAAAAATATTTATGGTTGTCTTGTAAGTTAGATCATAATTTCAGTTTTATCATAATCCATTTATTATTAACTGTTTTTTATATTAAAGGTCCTATATTACGCCAAATGGACTCTTGTGAGCTTTAAGTCATGTTATAATGTTAATACCTCCTCAAAAAAATACCTGGAGTTGTGTTTTGTTTCATTCACACATGTTTGAGTAATCCTTTTTTATTAGTCTGTCTACATCTCCAAATCTCAAAATGCTCTGTTCCACCTTGTGATGTCATGAAGCGGTAGTTTTCAAGTGAACAGCTCCTTTTACCTTTAGTTCAGTAGAGATTGGCAATTCCATGTCTGAAGTCATCCGAATGATTTTAAAACACAGTGGAGCACTTCTTGTATTACCACATGACATCACAAGGTGGAACACAGTGTTTTCTGTTTGAGAAAAAGCCTAAATATGCAAGGGTTGTGTGTTAAACATGTGTGAATGAAACAAAACACAACTCCGGGTATGTTTGTGATGAGAAAACATTATAACATAGAACAGAAAATAGCGTAATATTTTGTGTCTTTGGGAAAAAATGAATGGAAAATGTACTATTTATTTGAGTTCCATGCATATGTCATTTATTTGAAAAGGGACATTTCACATAAGCACTGTAAATGAGCCTGAGTTATCTGATTGAGCTCATTTTCACCGGTAGGCCCTCGGCCAGACGTGACAAAGGCACATAAAGTAATAGGCATTGGAAGATTAAGTTAGCATAAGCTTTCAATTCTTTCCCCGATTCATTATCAATAAAACACCCCCGTCTCCTCTCTCTCTCTTCTATTAAACACGTTCCTTCCTGATCAAAGCTCACGAGGTTAAACCTATAGGAAATGGTGCTCCTCTGCTTGTCCTAATGGCCTGCCTTATCCTCGGGTCACTTTGAATATGCAGATCTGGCAGCGACTAAGCCAGGAGCGGGTCAAGGACTTCTCATGCATGTGTCCATTCAAATAAATTATACATCAAAGCTTCCTGTTCCCTACCAGATCTGTGCTTACTGTACCATCAGGCGGCAAGCTGCTGCTGCCACCGCAATCTGGAAGGGAGGCCATGTTAAGGACTCGTAAAGGAGAGATGTGCACTGTACAAAAGAGGAACGGCACTGTCTGTTAAACTGATTTGTATGGATAATCTTCAAAGCTTAGTTAAGACTTGGTTATTTAACTGATTATGTAGGGAGCCGGTTCCTTCTACTTTCTGTTCAAACGCACTGTATATCTGTTATCTTTTTTTTTTTTCTTTTGCAGTGCATGTCTGTTTTTCAGGCTTTTATGTGACTTTTCCTCCCCTTTTTTACTCTTTAGCTTCCATGTTTGTTTTGACACAAATGGACCATGAACTGTACCTAAGATTTTGATTTTAATTTTCATAAACTTGACCTGTGACCCCAGATACAAGGTACATGCTCAAATCATTTGTTTTTACTGATAATAAGTGTGATGCTGATTTATTCCTACTTACAAAAACATCAGACATGACGTTCCATGTATTTATATTATTTGGTGTTTTGGTTCTTGAGGTTATATTGTGATGTTTGAGCTACTGTATCCAAATCATTTCCCTTGTGGATCAATAAAGTTTGCCTAAGTCTCAGTCTAAGTCTAAGTTTATCCAATGAGAAAGCAGAATGAGCCTCACGTGTCTCTCATTTGTGTTGCCAGTTTCAATGCTGAAATCCAGTTGTTTTAAATCTAAAATGTCTCTCTCTGATCTGAATGGTCACTACCTAAACCCCAGCACCTCCAGCCAATTATGACTCAGTGCTAGTGCAGCCTCTGCAGCTCAGTGAGTGAATTCTGGAGGTTCTGAGCTTCACATGAGGCCTGTCCATATACCTGAAATGAGAAAAAACTTGTGTGTGTCCTCTATCTGCAGGTTAAGGCTTTGGCAACCCAGGTTTAGTTGTGATTGTAGTACCTGCTTAATTGTGCCTTTTAATAGTGCTCAGAGGATGGTGCACTGTGACATCTATAAAAAAAATAATCATTCAAATGCAGCGACTCAGAAGAGGTTTTACTTTTCCCCTTTCTCAAATTTTGCACGGCCATTCCACATATTATTATGAGCACAGTCTGCACTAATGTTACCCCCATATCTACATAGATCTAATATGATAGTACATGTAGTAGTGTGATGATAATAATAACACTGTTGTGTGATATGATGGTACATGTAGTAGTGGTGTTGTGTGATATTATGGTACATGTAGTGGTGTTGTGTGATATGATACTACATGTAGTAATGGTGTTGTTGTGTGATATGATGTACATGTAGTAGTGGTGGTGTTGTGTGATTCGATGGTACATGTAGTAGTAGTAGTAGTAGTAGTAGTAGTAGTAGTAGTGTTGTTGTTGTGTGATATGATGGTACATGTAGTAGTAGTAGTAGTAGTAGTAGTAGTAGTATTAGTAGTGTTGTTGTTGTTGTTGTTGTTGTTGTTGTTGTGTGATATGATGGTACATGTAGTAGTAGTAGTAGTAGTGTTGTTGTTGTTGTTGTGTGATATGATGGTATATGCAGTAGTAGTAGTAGTAGTAGTAGTAGTAGTAGTAGTGTTGTTGTTGTGTGATATGATGGTATATGTAGTAGTAGTAGTAGTAGTAGTAGTAGTAGTAGTAGTAGTGTTGTTGTTGTTGTGTGATATGATGGTATATGTAGTAGTAGTAGTAGTAGTAGTAGTAGTAGTAGTAGTAGTGTTGTTGTTGTTGTGTGATATGATGGTATATGTAGTAGTAGTAGTAGTAGTAGTAGTAGTAGTAGTAGTAGTAGTAGTAGTAGTAGTAGTAGTAGTGTTGTTGTGTGATATGATGGTATATGTAGTAGTAGCAGTAGTAGTAGTAGTAGTAGTAGTAGTAGTAGTACTAGTGGTAGTAGTAGTAGTAGTAGTAGTGGTGTTGTTGTGTGATTCAATGGTACATGTAGTAGTAGTAGTAGTAGTAGTAGTAGTGTTGTTGTGTGATATGATGGTACATGTAGTAGTAGTAGTAGTGTTGTTGTTGTTGTTGTTGTGTGATATGATGGTACATGTAGTAGTAGTAGTAGTAGTAGTAGTAGTAGTAGTAGTAGTAGTAGTGTTGTTGTTGTGTGGTATGATGGTACATGTAGTAGTAGTAGTAGTAGTAGTAGTAGTGTTGTTGTTGTTGTTGTGTGATATGATGGTATATGTAGTAGTAGTAGTAGTAGTAGTAGTAGTAGTAGTACTAGTGGTAGTAGTAGTGGTGGTGTTGTTGTGTGGTATGATGGTACATGTAGTAGTAGTAGTAGTAGTAGTAGTAGTAGTAGTGTTGTTGTTGTTGTTGTTGTTGTGTGGTATGATGGTACATGTAGTAGTGGTGTCGTTGTGTGATTTGATGGTACATGTAGTAGTAATAGTGGTGTTATTGTGTGTTATGATGGTACATGTAGTAGTGGTGCTGTTGTGTGATTTGATGGTACTAGTGGTAGTAGTGGTGGTGTTGTTGTGTGGTATGATGGTACATGTAGTAGTGATGCTGTTGTGTACCTGACATGTGGTAAAGGGCTTGATGCTCCAGAGGAAGTGGGGCACGTCCTGGATGGACACCTGCAGACTGAAGGAACTCGCTCTGAAAGGCAACGTCTGAGGCTCCTCCAACAGCTGACCTCCTCTGCTCCGCTCCGCCCACACCACTCCCTGTACACACACAGGAGAGAGGAGAAAGGGAGTTAGAGGAAGAGAGACTGGTAGAAGAGAGAGAAAGAGTGGGAGAGATAGAGGGTGGTAGGAGAGAGATGAGAGAGAAAGAAAGAAAGAGAAGAGGGTGAGAAAGGGGAAGACAGGGGAAGAGACAAAGAGGGTGGTGGGAGAGGAATGTATGTGTGTGTGTGTGTGTGTGTGTGTGTGTGTGTGTGTGTGTGTGTGTGTGTGTGTGTGTGTGTGAGAGAGAGAGAAAGAAGGGAGGTGGGGAAGAGGGAGGAGTAGGTGAAATTAAGAAAGACAGGGAAAGAGAGCGAGAGGGTGGTCAGAGAGAGATGAGAGAGAAGCGGGGGCAAATGGAGAGAAGATAGAGGTAGAGAGAGAGAATGAGGGAAGAGGGAGGGAGGAGTGGATGAAAGTGAGAAAGGCAGTGGAAGAGAGAAAGAGGGTGGTGGGAGAAAAATGAGGTAAAGAGAGAGAGAGAAGGGGGCAGATGAACAGAGAGAGAGGGAGTGAGGAAGAGGGACAGAGAGGAGAGGAAGAGAGAGAAGGCGGACAGAGGGATAGCGAAGAGGAGTAGGTGAAATTAAGAAACACAGGAAGAGAGAGAGGGTGGTGGGATAGAGATGACAGAGAGGGAGAGAAGGGGCGCAGATGGAGAGAGGAAAGAGACAGAGAAGGTGGGCAAAGAGACAGAGAAAGAGAGAAAGATGGGGTGAAGAAGAGGAAGAGAAAGGAGTGGGTGAAATGGGAGGAAGATGGTTGAGAGAAGAGACAGCACGAAAAAGAATGAGCAACACAGGTAGGATATGCATACTCCACCCAGAGAGGAGTCTAACCCACAACCTCCTTACACTCTGCCACAGTAACACAGGGAGCACACTCAATACAGAAATTCCTAGAAAATACTTTGGTATCCCAAAACGAAAACATTATAAAACTTGGTGAGACTTAGCTTCGCCATGGCAACCGCACAACTTAATCCTCAACATAATCCCTAATTAGCAAACAATTAATCTCGGTAAAAACAAAACGTACCAGAAAACTATTTTGTGAAGGAAAGCCCAAAGGGAAATAGAAAACAGAGTTGAAACAATGCTTTTCATTCTCATTTGGGCGACACATTATTTTGCATATCAGCGTGGTACACCTGCTGCTGCTGAGCCTGTCGCACTCCCCCTTCCAACTCCAAACAGGGCTGTGAGACGAGACGCAGGGCCCAGTGCAGCCGAGCAGTTATCACAATAACTGGAGCCCTGTTATCACAATATTCAGAGGATGGGGATGACGAGATGGGGCTGATCAAATGGGGTTCACAACAATCACAACCAGTGACTTGTGTGGACGTCTGTATTCTGAATGAGTCTGCAGCACCGCACACCCTGGACTCCACTTTGAGAACCACTGAATTAATGATTGGCTGTTGGTGCTGGGGTTTATAGTGAGGATTCAGAGTCCTTTCAGGTCTAAACCAGGGCTGTCCAAACTTTTTTCATCAAGGGCCTCATACTTATACAGTGCAGCGGGCCACAGATACAGGACAGTAAAGTCATTCAAACGGTTACTTTTCACCTAAGTGACTGAGCCTCCGTGCCTTTAATAAGGCTGGGAACATTTATTTTAAGGCCCAATCCCAATTCTCTTTTGTACCCCTCTGTCTTTGTCTTAGCCCTACCCCTCGCCCTAACACTCTGTCTTTAAACAGAGGGTTAAGGCAAAGGGTTTGTTTTAAACCCTTAGAAATGGGACACCCCTTTGCAGTCGCAACAATATGACATTATTTTTAAAGTTTTGAAGTATTGTCCTTTTGAGTTTGTTTTAAATGAACTTTGCAAAAAGTCAAAAATTTTTAAATTATTTATTTTTTTTAAATTACTATACTCTGTACAACATATGTAAATCAAATTTTAATCAACTGTAACACAAAATTAAAATGCTGCAGAGGTGCACGGCGTTGTAGAGGATGCCTGGTACACATAAAAAAGAAAACAAAATTAATACATAGTCATAAACATATATAGTTGTTCTGGTATCTACAAATATTATAGAATGTAATACACCTTATATTTTATTTTCAAATTCTCCCACTTTTTTGAAGCTTGTTGGGCTGACACAACTCCAACAAGTCCAGCCTCCTACAAGAAATTTCTAAACAAAATACAAATGTGATTAATAACATGTCATTTTTAATATAAATAGGGGATAATTTACAAGGCGAAACGAAACAATAATATTTTAGGCGATGCATGTTCGTAATACTTTACACATTCTACGTAACATGTGTATAGTTCTAAAAGCGCATGAGACGAGTTACGAGGCGAAATACAGCGATATATTTGACACATTCTAGTCTGACATATATGCGTATATAGTTCATTTAGGCCATGCATGTTCGTAATACTTTACACATTCTACCGTAACAAGCGTATAGTTCTAACCGGGCATGTTACGATAAGCCGTATATGTCAGAAAGCGTAAATGCTGGCGCCATGAGTATACCTACAACTTTTCAAAAGTTACTACAGTTTTATACAACTTCTTATGCGGTTCTTGAGTGCAAATACTCACATTTGTCCAATTTCTTCCCGATTGCTCGACACTTCCGTGTTGCTTTTTGCTCCGACTTGCGTTAAGCCACGCCTATCCCCTTTGCGCAAAGGGTGCATCTGAAAACGCTTTGCGCAGAGGGGTATCATAGCCCTTCCCCTTAGCCCTCGCACTTACAGAAAAGAGTATTGGGACACCCCTCTGTCTCTCGTGAACGCGCACAACAGAGGGGTAGGGCTAAGACAGAGGGCTAAGGGGGAGAATTGAGACGCAGCCTTAGTCTGTATCACATCAAAACATTATTTATAAAATGTATTTATTTTTATTTCAGTTATGATTTTCCAGTGTAATATGCAGTATGAAGTACTATATTTGGTCATTTGGACAATTCAGCAGGAAGCCTGAGGGCCAACAAAAATGTGTCTGAGGGCTGCATTGGGATATAGTTTGGACAGGCCTGGTCTAAAACAACTGGATTTCTGCACTGAAACTGGCAACCCAAACGAGAGACTCATGTGAGGCTCATTCTGCTTTGTGAAAGGATAAGCATCATCATGTCCAATGTTTTTTTGTAACCAAAAATAAATCAACATTACAGTTGTTATCAAAACAGCTCTATTTGATTGGAACATATTTATCTCATATCTGGACACAAATAGGTCATGTTCATGGCATTTAAATCAAAATCTTACATACTATCCTTTTAAAATAATAACCACAAATCTCTCCATACTGGAGTCTGGTGAAGGGATCTGTCTACTGGCAGCAGGGCAAATTAACATGGCTAATAACATGATGCCCCGTCATGTTAATGTAAGCATGCAGTAACAAAGGCAATTTGATGGTGATTTATGGACTTCTGTGACACAACAATCTTGGGAAAATTCAAACCACATGTCAATACAAGGAAAACAATTTTTTTTTTGGCCCTAATTTTGTGTGTGTGTGTGTGTGCGTGTGCGTGTGCGTGTGTGTGTGTGTGTGTGTGTGTGTGTGCATGTTCAGCTGGTCATGTGGGGACTCAAGTTCAGATTCCTCGTGAGGTTTGCCACAGCAACTACATGAACACATCAAAATGAAGCTTGTTAAAATGGGTTTCATGTTTGATCGCTGTCAGAGCTCTATGTAATCTGTCCGGTGACCATTGTGATGTGACATATTATCATTTGTGGTTAGAAATAATACATAAAAAGGAGAATGGAAATGTGTTCGTGTACGTGCTTCAGCTCCTCAGCTCTTTGACAGTGACACTCGTGTTTACGGCTGCTCACACGTTTGACAGAGATTGATCGTAGAAGCAGCGAGAAGAGAGCTCACTCTGAGACCAAGATTACAAAATATCAGACTGGGCTTCATATTTGTCACAGCTCGTCTCTGGATGTGAGAAAAGTTTACTCTTCATCCTTATCTCACTGAAAGCCCCATCTACGTTTTTGAGCTACACAAGATTTAGTCGTCAGTAATCTTCCATCGCAGCCGGACAAAACTTTAGTGAACATTCCGCCTGAGATTTGAAGTGTTTTTTTTAGGAATATTGCATTTTTATGTTGGCTGCATTGAAGCAAAGGATCAAGGTTTATGTCACTAGCACTAGTCATACACATCTTCTCATACAATGGATGTTCTTTATATTGACCTTGTTGGCAGATACAAACTGAAAACATCACATACATGGAGCAAGATGAATGGAATGATGTAGGAATAACTTTCTAATAGATTCTCAAAGTATCCACCCTTGACCTTCTCTCAATGAGCTTCATGATGATGTCTCCTGAAATGGTTTTTACTTCACAGCTGTGCCATTTCAGGGTTCATTAGTGGAAAACCAAGAGTGTGTAAAGCAGTGATCAACGCAAAGGATGGCAATTTTTAAGAATCTAAAACAAGTATTTCAAAAATGTTTCATTTTATATTTTACAGTTTTAATGCCTTCAATGAGAATATACAACGTAATCATGAAAATAAAGTTGACGTTGACTCGGGCTAGTCCAAATTTAGGCTGGGACTTGGGACTTGAGAGATCCTGACTCGAGTTGGTGATTTTAAGTTTGAAGTGCATTGTGTAACTTTTCTGGTCAAATGCTTTTCTCCACGGAGATGTTATTGCGTTATCTGGAATATTTCGCAGTATGTTATTAAACCTTTGTATCTTCGTGGAGACCAAACCAGACCAAGTTACAGGTCAGATCTGTGGAGAGGCGACCCCGCTCACAGTCAGAATGCCTGTTTTTCAAGGTATTTTTGAGCTATAAAACCAGCTGTAATTGAATAAATGTAAGGTAGAGCTGTTTAATGTCATACTGTGGAACATTCTAGGCAGAGCAATGACATATCCATAAGCAAGTGACGGACCCCCAACCAAAAAGTTGCATAGCGCACCTTTAACATCCAACAAAATCAGTAAACATAAATTAAACCTATTTCAGATTTTCCACACGTTCACAAATTTCTCTCCAACTTTCTTCGTCCTAACACCTTGACTCTGCAGGTGGAGGTCAACATACTGCAGGTAAAACGGGAGTGTAAACATGTAGGCGGTAACCTATGGCAACAGCAGAGGTCAGAGTTGAAAGGTCGAGGTGAGTTTGTTGATGTTGGCTGCAGTTACGAATACTGATCAGGCTGCTGGTATTTCAGGCGCGAGGCAGGACTGGACTGTACAGTACGGGGAAAATCTATGAATCTATAACCTTGGGAAAAGAAGTACTGTATAAGAAAATAACCCAAGTTTTGAATTAATGTTTTCTAGACAGATGAATGAATAAATAAATAAGGAAATCAGAGTCATATTAAATGTTGTGTAGCATAATAATAAAATATATATAATAAAACACATACATGAAAATCTGCTGCTTGCTATGGTGTAATTTGGAGCCTCTCACTTCTGCTATTTTGAACAATGAATCTGTCTCTATTATTAATGCTGCACTGTGTAACTTTCATATTGTCTCCATGGTGATGTTATTGCGTTATGAATATGTCTTATTTATTTTTTCAATAATTATTTATTCAATTACAGGTGTTTTTATTTCCCAAAACTATTGCAAAAACTATCATTAATAACATGAATGGGTCCACTTCTACACAGATCTGACCTGTAACTTGGCCCGGTGATGTGGCCTGCTTGTCTCCACGGAGATAGTTAAGTTAAATGCCATACTGTAGAATATTCCAGGAAAAAATGAACAGACAGGTTTCCTACCCTGTAGCAATCGATAACATAACGGCCAATAACGTAATAAATTTGACTAATTTTAAATGTAATAAGCCCATAATGTAATAACTGGCCAATAAAGTAATAATAACGTAATAACACCGTGCTAATACTTGATTATATTATTGGCTGGGTAAGGGAAAACATGTCATAATGTAATAACTTCAGCCAATAATGTAATGAAGATTATTATTATTAGCACGGAGTTATTACGTTATCGGCTCACTCAAGTTATTACATTATGGGCTTATTACATTTAAAATGGGTCATTATTACATTATTGGTTGATACAGTCCCTCTACCACAAAAGTTACATATTGTACCTTTAAGCTGTTTTTGAGCAACAATAATAAAAATACATACAGCGCCTTTCAAGACACCTAAAGACCATTACAGTGTATTATTCATTCACTCCACACTCGGCGGTGATACTGTTGTAGTCGCAGCTGCCCTGGGACAGTCTGACAGAAGTGAAGCTGCCAATCTGCCCCATCAGCCCCTCCAACCACCACCAACACTCACATACACACAACACTTTCATACTCAGGTGGGTGACGTGTCTTGCCTAAGGACACAACAACAGAACTTAATCCAAGAGGGAATCGATCCTAACCAATATTGGCCTTAATATTGCAGTTTACAATGAACAAAATGTCAAATGGTTATCTACTTATGTTTAATACAAAAAGGTTAAAGGGCCCAAACTACATTATTTTCAGATCTGGAAAAAACGCCATTCCACCTTGTGATGTCATGTAGTAATACAGGAAGTGCTCCACTGTGCTTTCAAACTCCACACACCTTCACTAGAATCATTTGGATGATTTCAGCCCTGAAATTCCCAATCTCTACTGAACTAAAGTAGCTGTTAACTTGAAAACTACCAATAGATGACATCACAAAGTGGAACTAAGCATTTTGAGCTTTAGAGAAAGACTGATAATAAAGGGTTACTAAAACATATGTGAATGAAACAAAACACAATTCCAGGTCTGTTTTTTGAGGAGGGAACAACATTATAACATGGCTTAAAGCTCACAAGAGTCCATTTTGCATTGCCAAACTTCACCCCTCCCTTTCCCAGTTAGATGCTGAGAAACTGGTACATGCCTTTGTCTCCTCCAGGCTGGACTACTGCAGTGCTCTCCTCGTCGGGATCCATAGCAGGAGCCTGCTGAAGCTCCAGCACATCCACATGCTGCCATCATCCTGACGAGGAGGCGCAAATATGACCATATCACCCCTGTTCTCCAGTCACTTCACTGGTTGCCCATCCACTATGTATCCATTATAAATTTTGTCTCCTCACATATCAGTGTGTCCATGGAACAGCCCCGGCCTACCTCAGTGAGCTCCTCACCTTGCACACCACCTCCAGACATCTCTGGTCCACCTCCACCTACTGCCTTCACCAGCCTCGGACCAAACTCTCCACAGTGGGAGATAGAGTTTTTCAGGCAGCTGCCCCTCGCCTGTGGAACGCCCTCCCAGAGTCCCTGATGAGGACTCCCCAGAGTGTTCAGAACTTTGAAAAAGGTCTAAAAACGTTTCATTTTAAAATGGACTATTAACACACTTTTATGATATGATCACCATTTTATGTACATGTAGTGTTTTTCCTTTTTGCATGTTTTTTTAGTATGTTTTATGTAATTTATCTGCTGTGTAGCACTTAGAGATTTCGTTGAAATGTAAAGTGCATTACAAATAAAATTTATTATTATGATTATTATTAATATAAAACCTTTAATAGGCTAATGGACTATAAATTATAGTTGTGTTGATTAATATTGTCAATGTACAAACAATAAAATACACAGAGTACATTTTGTTTCATGTCACATTTTTGTCATAAACTACTAACGACCAAAATTGACTCATTTTGAAGAATCGAGTTGGATAGCCCAGTTTTAAGGTTACTGCTGCCATGGTAACTAAGCAATCTCTTGGACATTACACGCGCTGTGCAATTACGGCAGTCACTTTTAAGCAGAGATGAAACAGCAGTGATATGAGGCCGGCTTCAGTCAGAATGGAAAACTAAATGAGATGTTTGAAGTGGAGCGCTGATAGTCACACTTATCTGCAGCACTTCCTGGATTATTCCTCGTGAGTTTTAAGATTTAGAATTTCAAATATTTTCTTTAAGTTTTGACCTTTATTTGAGAACAGATGCCTTCAGTAAGAGTAATTTGACCCTCCAGATACGTTCTATGTCATACTGTGTTATATGTCACCTTATTTTTGATGCACATTTTGAAGATTAATGGGAGGTGGGAATGCCAACTATCGCATTTAGAACCCTTAATTTGCATAAAGGGGGCAACAATAGCTCAGTGTGTAGAATTTTGTCCACCGATCTGAAGACAAATCATACTCCATACAGATGTACAACAACTCACCTTTATGTCAGAGATAATACTCCCTACAACTGTACAACAACTCACCCTTATGTAACAGATAACCTTACGTCCTGTCATTCTTATTTCTTCTTCTAATAAATCCTATTTTATTTTGACTTGTACATATACATTTATATAATTATGTCTCTTGCTATCTTTTTGACTACTTATTTAGAATGTATTATTACCATTTATATTTTTTACTCTTTGTTATTATAATATATTGTGATGTGTGAGCCACTGTGTCCAAATAATTTCCGCTTGTGGATCAAGTCTAAGTCTAAGGTTGGCGGTGCGATTTCAGCTCCCACAGATCAAAGTTGTTGTGTCCTTGGGCAAGACACTTAACCCACATTGTCCCCAGTGTCTGTGTACTGTACACTGGTGAGTGTGTGAATGGGTGAATGGTTCCTTGATGTAAAATGCCTTGAAGGTGGAAAAGCGCTGTATAAAAATGTTATTATTTACTATTTAGGGTTTATTCACTCACCTCAGATGGTGTATTGTTTTGAAAAGAGCTTTATAAATAAAGATTTATTATTATAACAATTAAAACAAATGTTGGAAGGTGGTAACATTAACTCATGAAGCGAATACAAAAACCCACTTGACCATCGGACTACAGACCTGCACCTCGGCTTGTCATGATTATTACTATATCCACTTACTATTCAATACATGACAGATGGAACTATATTTATTTAGTATAAAATATGTTTGTAAAAGTGTGGTATTTTTGTTGCAATACAGTAAGATCTGAGCTGCAGAGGGTTAAATGAGTCACTTCTATGACTAATTATTGACAAATAATAGTACATTTTGTTATTTATCTGTTGCAGCTCAGGCCTTTTAATGATACTGTCTATTTAAAAATGGTTTACCGGGATTATCCTGTTTTATTCTTGTGGTACCAGTGGCATAAAGTAGTTTCAATAATATCGTTTATCGCAGTATTTCTCTGTAGTAATATATCGTGCTTCAAAATTTCTTATCACGACAGGCCTACCTGCACCAAATCGGAGTGGACACAGGTGATGAACAAAGCCAAAATAATCTTAACGTCTTTTGTCATTTATGATGGACTGAATGCTCTTCTGTCTATGTCCTGTTTTTTTTTTTTTGTCTAGTCATAAACCTGCCAATGTGACTATGGATGATGCTGTACTAACACTTAGATTTAGACAAACTTCATTGATCCACAGGAGAAAGTATTTGGACACAGTAGCTCACACATCACATTATATTATAATAACAAAGACTAAAAAATATAAATGGTAATAATAAATTCTAAATAAGTAGCAAAAAAGAGAGCAAGAGACTGGTGTCAAATAAGGCATAAATATATAAATGTGTATGTACAAGTACAAATAAAATAGAAAAATAAGTAATAATAAAAATAACAATAATAATAAAAAAAAAACACATGTTGATTAATGTGCACTGTCCCATAATTAATAATAAACTTAAATATAATCCCGTCATGCTTGTTGGCCAAAATTCTCCAGAGAAGCGCAGATAACTAAAAAATTGCTTGAAGCTCGGGCTAAAAACAAAAGATGTTGGCCAACTAATAACAGAGAGACATAAACTCTGTCTAATCTCAGAGAATGTTTATGTCTCCCGCTTCGTGGACGAGTGTAGCGCTAGCGGGACTTCAGCGCTCCTTCTTTTTCAACTTCAGAGCAGTACAGGGCAGAGTTTAGCATAGTAGTAAAACATGTATCTGTAGTCTTACTGCAGTTTAAAGAACCTGCACTTTTGGACCACAGACTGTATAAAGAAGTGGAGTGTTCGGCCTCATCTTATAATGTTGTTTCCTCGTCACAACCAGACCTGGAGTTGTGTTTTGTTTCATTCACACATTTAACACACAGACCCTGCAGATTTAAGCTGAGTTCTCCAACTTATGATGTCATGTGGTAATACAGGAAGTGCTTCATTGTGTTTTTAAACTCCGTATACCTTCACTAGAATCATTTGGATGATTTCAGACCTGGAATTGCCAAACTCTACTGAACTGAAGGTAAAAGGAACTGTTCACTTGTAAACTACCACTTCATGACATCACAAGATGGAACAGAGAATTTTGAGCTTTGGAGATGTAGACAGACTAATAAAGGATTACTCAAACATGTGAATGAAACAAAACACAACTCCAGGTGTGTTTTTGGGGAGGTATAAACGTTATAACATGGCTTTAAGTTCACAAGAGTCATTATATTTCATGCATTTCTTCAATTGATTTTGATCCATTCTTAACATGCTCGCCTCTCCACAGATCTGAACTATCATTTATTACCTGATCTGTAGAGATTAGCAAGATTAATGCTTTACTGTGAACCATTCTGATCAAAGCATTTCACACATTTCCATGGAGAAAGGTTACAAAGTGCACCTTTAATTTCACACGTCATGTTTTAGCTGTTCCAAAAGTAGTCCACTGTGTACCATTGTTTTTTGTTTTTTTTGTTTTGGGATGAGTAATGAACCTGGAAACCATGGTAACGGAACCACAAACACATTTTGCATAGTGCTAAATCTGGGCCGCGACCTACAATATGCAAAATGGACCCGTCCTCCTCCTCTGCAAAAAGTAGTCCCTGAATGTAGCAAGATTTATGAGCAGGCGAAAGGAGATCGGGCAGACAATGCGTTTTACTATCACTTTAAAAAGGTCAGACTTCAACACGGACAATATTTATTTGGCGGAAATCGTTTAAATTCTGCAGATTTTATGGAAAAATGGTGAATAAATCAGGAGATAATAACCGACTGGCCAATTTAAAAGGTCTATGTCAATTGGAAAAGGTATATTTTATTGTGCTTATGAAATTCAAAATTTTTACAACCTCATCGGACCCTTCCTTGAGTCTTTTTCTGTATATAAATGATCTGAAAAAGCACAAAGAAAAGACTGAACCAATCTGTTTCTCTGGAATGTTCCACAGTATGGCATTAAAAGTCCTATATTACGCAAAATGGACTCTTGTGAGCTTTTAGCCATGTTAGAATGTTGTTACCTCCTCAAAAACAGACCTGGAGTTGTGTTTTGTTTTGTTTATAATTAGTCTGTCTACATCTCCAAAGCTCAAAATGCTCTGCTCCACCCTGTGATGTCATGAAGTTTTCAAGTGCCTTTAATTCAGTCGAGATCGGCAATTCCAAGCCTGAAATGATCCAAATGATTCTAGTGAAGGTGTTTGGAGTTTAAAAACAGTGGAGCACTTCCTGTATTACCACATGACATCACAAGGTGGAACAGAGTGTTTTCCGTTTGCCTAAATATGCATATGTTGTGTGTTAAAGATGCACTGTGTAACTTTTTGGTTTGGGGGTCCATCACCTGCTTGTTTCTATGGAGATGTCATTGCTCTGCCTGGAATGTTCCACAGTATGATATTAAACAGCTCTACTTTACATTTATTCAGTTACAGGTGGTTTTAAAGCTCAAAAATACCCACAAAAACAGCATTCTGACTGTGAGCGGGGCCACCTCTCCACGGATCTGACCTGTAACTTGGTCTGGTTTGGTCTCCATGAAGATGGAAAGGTTTAATACCGTATTGTGAAGCATTTCAGACAAAGCACTAACATCTCCATGGAGGCAAACAGATGGCAGATCCGCCACCAGAAAAGTTACACAATGCACCTTTAAACAATGGAAATGAAACAAAACACAACAGGTATGTTTGTGATGAGGAAACAACATTGGGAAGTAACGTAACATACCCTTTAATGTAATGTGATATATTTTCCTGATCTTTTACTAAAACCTTTTGCTTATCCTGACAGTGGCTGAACAAATGCACAGTTTTGCAGTTTACTGGAGTGGCTGCCAATATTGACACAGCGTTGTATGAACTAGGGGGATTTGTTAGCGAGCGCAGTCAACAGGAAAAGATGGATTTAGATGAGCTTGTGCGCAATAATCCATCTGCTGTGTGGTAATTGCAAACCATGTCAAAACCCGGAAACACATGTCGCTAATACACGCTAAAACTCAAAAACTTTAACATTTGTTCTTCAAAAACTGATCTGAGAAAACTAAAGTTGAGATCGAAATGACATGTTGTGAGCTTGTTGTATTTGTAATATATTGATACTTTGCAGCTGATGTCAAGAACTTTCCCTGGGGGTGTGATGTTAACTGTAAACACTGCTATGTCTGACCCAGAAGCTTCAGCAACACGTAATGTTGGCAGAGCTCCACACACACGCACTTTTAAAAGCTTCAGTGTGCGCCAGAGGAAAAAGAGCTGCTCCTGTGACAGCGGCCTCTGTGTATTCTCATGTTTAAACACCAAACTCTTTTATATTTCTTACATATTCATTGTTGATTGGATGAATTACATGTTAAACCACAATTCAAAAGAGATGATGCTTTGCAGCGATAACAAGCCGTATCTGCAGTGCTTGCATTAATTACACAACTTACAATTGAACTTTTGTTGTCTGCGCCACGCGTCTTTTCCTTCTGAAGATTATATTTATCCTCCACGGCTAAACTTTCCATAGTCCGTCACGTGTCGTTCCCTGAGCTCCTGATGCGACGCAGTGTTTATTCGACTGCAGTGGTTTTAGAGAACGTATTTTGAAAGGGCATCGGAAGTTCATTGCTTATTTCTTGCCTTTCCCCCCCGCTAAAATGTCTGGAGATGCTCTGACGCTGAAAAATGAGAACTCCACGTGTGCTCTTACGTTACTGCTTTGGTGTAACTGGGGGCTGAGGCTTGCTCGACTTTAATCTGAGCTTTATTTCAACACAATCTGACCTCAAAGAACTGATTTCGCTGGAAATTCAACAAGTGAGCTGATTTGTGTAAATCCATTTTGAATTTTTTCTTGAATTTTCAGATAATCATAAAAAACTTTTTTGGCAGCATTTGCTAAAGTGTGCATTGTGTCACCATGGTAACTGCTGAACATTTCACCAAATACAGATACATGTAGAACACCCCCAGTATGATGTCACTGTGAAGTGTCGATAGGCTAATAACCTGCTTGCTCAAGGAGGAGACAGGATAACCACTCTGCCACAGTAACACAGGTAGAACATGCACATTCCATATATTATTTGAGCCTTAATTACATAATACACTTAGACACATTTTATTGATCCACAAGGGAAATGGAGAAATGGAGAAAAAAGAGAAAAAAAGAGAAAAATACCAAAAATGATAGCAAGAGACTGGTGTCAAATAAAGAGTAATTTTATCAATGTAAATGTACAAGTCAAAATAAAATAGAAAAAAATAAGTAATAAAAATGTCTCAGCAGTATACAAGAGATAATTAAAGGTAGTACCTGAAAAGCGTGTGGCGTGTCATCCACACAGTAGACCCTCAGTCCGTAGCTCAGGGGCCCCTCCAGAGCTCCAAACACTGCGAGCTTTAGCCTCTTGACCGCGGCCTGGCTCAGCGGCTCCCCCACCAGGGCGTACGAGCCTGGTGCGTCCAACAGCAGGTGACAGCTCGCAGAGTCCATCAGGCAGTAACAGGAAGTGCACTCCTCATCCACCGTCATCACTTCCTGTAAGAAGCAAGGTAAAAAAAGAGAAAAAAATATATATGTTTAGGCAAAAAGGATCTGATAAATAAAATATTGTATGTCTAATCCCTCAGTCATCCAGGTTCTATTCCAAACAAGTCTGTCAACTACAACTACAAGTTTTCTCACTCAAGATTTTTGGCCTCATCCAAGCAGCTTCTTTGGTTCTCGTAAATCACTGTCTACTGTTTGAAGGGAGGAGCCAACTACTAATACTACTACTACTACTACTACTACTACTACTACTACTACTAAAACTAATGATACTACTAATACTACCACACTCTAGTTGTTTAAAGTAATGGGTATCTGTAGCTGTTATTTAGTTTCCAATTGACTTTACATTGGAATATTGTAGCCCTGCTGCTGTGAGCCATCGTCATTTTGGTCTTAAAATGTTCGTATTAACCCGCTCTACACCACCCTTGACCCTTTGTCCATAAATAAATTCATATTCCTAAAATGGAGCTCGTCTCCCAATTTGCGCCCACTGAACGCTGTGGGTGACGTCACACTCTTTCAGTCCACTTCTTTACACAGTCGATGTGTGGAGTGAATGGATAATGTGCTGTAAAGGTGTGTTTTGAAAGGTGTGACATAAATCCAATGCATTAGAGTTTTATTCATTGTCAAGTCTGGTGGATTACAACTTGGTGACATGTTTATGATTTTTGTTTTAATGCATTTAGATTAGCAAATTGGCTCTCATATTTATCTTTATGTATTGGCTATAGCTTTACCCAAGTCTAAATCCTTGTGGCTAGTAATCCTCTATTTGCAAAAGGTCTACCAAATTAGGCTTAAAAAGTGCACTTCATAACTTTAATAAAATATTTTCTTTGTCCGTTAAAAAGTTGGCTCTGCTTCAAAGTGCTGCTTTCAAACTTCGAGCGCTCGGGGGAATTTGCATAATAATAAACCCAGATTTTAAGTACTCAAAATGTTTTATGGGGCTTCTGCCAGGAAAAGACGCATTGTATCCATTGATGGCGTTTTTCAGATAAAATGAAAATCAAAATTGGACCTTGTTATCGCATTGCCACATCTGTTTTATTCTTTTTTTTAGCATTCTGGCTCAAAAAGTAAAAAAGCAAAGGAAATTTTATAGTCCGCAAGGAGTATTCAAAACATTGTTCAAATGGTACTGACAACACACAAAATTAGGTATTATTTTGCTTTGGGAAAAAAGAAACAAGTAGTAAGTAAAAGTTTTCAAAAAAAAAAAAAAGTAAGTAATGAGTCCCAAACCACAAGAGTAAATATACAGCTTTTATGATTCAAATACGCTTGAAATATTGGAATACACTACCAGTCAAAAGTTTGGACTCCCCATCTCATTCAGTGTTTTATTTTTTTATATATATATATACTACTTTTGTATTGTATATACACACGAAAGACATCAAATATATTAAGCAAAATATATGGAATTATGTGGCAAAGAAAACAATGTTAGATAACTCTAAAATTCTAAAAAGAAATATTTAGTATAGTTATTGGAAAAAATAAAATAAAATCTGATAGCAGTAATAGCAATACAACCTTGCCTAGCATGAGTGAAAAAATGGATGGATGGATAATACAAAAAGATTTCAGTTGTTGACAAAGTGACTTCTATGGATACATTTCATTCAGCTATTCATTTGTTAGTCATTATTATTCATTTCCATCAGTACACTGCAATAAATTGCTGTTATTTTATCATACGGAAGTTACCTGACATTATCTAAAGTACCTGATTGGAGTACCTGATTTTCAAACCGTGAAAAAATAAAGTTCCTACCCTCACCTATGATCATGAGCTTTGGGTAATCACCGAAAGGACAAAATCGCAAATACAAGTGGCCAAAATGAGTTTCCTCTGCAGAGTGGCTGGGCGCTCCCTCAGAGATAGGGTGAGGAGCTCAGTCACACGGGAGGAGCTCGGAGTAGAATTGCTGCTCCTCCATGTTGAGAGGAGCCAGCTGAGATGGCTCAGGCATCTGTTCTGGATGCCTCCTGGACGCCTCCCTCAGGAGGTGTTTCGGGCATGTCCCACCGGGAGGAGGCCCCGGGGAAGACCCAGGACATGCTGGAGGGACTATGTCTCTCAGCTGGCCTGGGAATGCCTTGGGGTCCCCCCGGAGGAGTTGGGAGTTGGAGTCCGGGGTGAAGGAAGTCTGGGAGTCCCTGCTTAGACTGTTGCCCTCGCGACCCGGCCCCGGATAAGCATAAGAAAATGGATGGATGGATGAAAAAAATAAAGGTCCTATATTACGCAAAATTGACTCTTATGAGCTTTAAGTCATGTTATAATGTTGTTACCTCATTAAAAAACATACCTGGAGCTGTGTAACACATGTTAGTAACCCTACAGTACATCTCCCAAGCTCAAAATGCTCTGTTCCACCTTGTGATGTCATGTAGTGATAGTTTTCAAATTAACAGGTACCGTTTACCTTTAGTTGAGTAGAGATTGGCAATTCCAGGGCTGAAATAATCCAAATGATTCAAGTGAAGGTGTGTGGAGTTTAAAAACACAGTGGAGTACTTCCTGTATTAACACATGACATCACAAGGTGGAAGAGAGTGTTTTCAGTTTGAGAGAAGAACTTGTGGCATAAATATGCAGGATTTGTGTGTTAAACGTGTGTGAACAAAACAAAACACAACTCGAGGTCTGTTTGTGATGAGAAAAATAACTCTATAAAATAGAGTAATATGGGCCATTTAAGTAAACATTAGCTACAGCACCTTACCTAATTACTGAACTATAATTCTTATAGGCCACTAGCTAACACACTAATTCACACTAAGTTAGGCATTCATATGTAGTCTCCAAAGTGTTACTGAAAGATGGCTTCTATGTCCTCTTAATCTCCAAGAAACCTTTCACGAACACTGCACAAATTGGTTGAATCTTGAGGTCAAAAAGTCTAAAACTACATCTCAAAGTTAAACCACAAAAGCCTGAATGAGAGGGGCCGATATTAGTGCAGTACCAGGCCTGTGGGACATTTTGCCCTGGGTACTTTGATAATCTGTGAGGAGGATGCATTGGACACTCCTGGAGATTAAACTGTAATTCTCTGGAGGTCACTCAAACAGACTAGACTCATGTCACGGTCAAGAGTCCAAGCACTTTTCCTGCTACAAATGTTTATCTAACCCTGGTTCAGGAGCAAAATACTCAAAACGTCTGTTACTGCAGTTACTTTGACAAGAAATTTGACTTAAAGAGTGGGTATTATGCAAATTCAAAGTTTTCTACTATGTTCTCTCATCAAAAACATGCCGAAAGACGTTTTATATGTCATCCATGCATGTAATGCAAGTAATTTAGTGATCTCTCCCGGGCCCTATTTGAACTCTCACTACTGTTAGCTGTAAGACTCAGCCCACAAGCCTACATCACCCACGCTCCCACGTGACAATTCTCCATAAATATACAAAAACATGATACAAAACAATACACTACAACTTCACAAACCTGATGCGATGTGCAGTAGTTTCATTAGGTGATGCACGCTGTTTGTGTTGTGATAGCGCTCTGAAGGGATTACGTACGGTGGCCAACGGGGGGCAAATGCACTGCAACGGCCCAGCGCATCTCAGTTAGAGAAAACAGCTTCAAGTACAGAAACGATGCAAATTCACAAACTCAAACACAAGTTTAAATATATTTATAAATATATTATATAACTATAATATAAGTATAATAATATAAATAATATAAATATCGCTGTACAACGCGGTACTACACTTGCTATTTATTTTACTGTATTTCACACTAGACTTTACAAGCCTACACATTTTATATTATATAATATATATAATATATAATATAATCAAACAAAAGCCACATTACCGTAACAATAATTTGTTAGAGAGTGTGTTTTGCATTGTTTCTCTATTTGCGGCATATTTGATGATGACACATTTGTCTTTGTTTCTTGCAGTGTGTTTTTTTTTTTTTTTTTTTTTTTTTTTTAATTTGCACCACGTTCTTTGTTTGTACCTCGTTTAAACTTGTGTTTGAGTTTGTGAATTTGCATCATTCCTGTACTTGAAGATGCACTGGGCTGTTGCAGTGCTTTTGGCCCCAGTCGGCCACCGTAGTTATGACTTAGTGCGGAGTATAAAGAATATAAAATAGCATTTTCAGAACAATAAAAACAATAAAAGGCAACATTCTATCCAAATACAGAAGTAAAATGCCCATTCTTTGTAAGTGCAAACTACATCAAATTCCTATATTATTCATTGTTTATTTTTTAATTTTACATGATTAAAATTGCAAGTGAACTATATGTAACTTTTCTGGTTGGGGTCTGTCACCAGCTTGTTATTGTTTTGGCTTATTGTGGTTTTGATTTGCCTGAAATGTTCCACGGTATGGCATTAAACTTACATATCTAGCATTCACCCAGATGTTTCTATTGCAATAAATGAATAAATACATACTGATTACTATACTGTAACTTGGTCTGGTGGCCTCACTTGCAGATAAATAAGTTTATAGCCATACTTAGGAATATTACAGGCAAAGTTATGGCATCTCCATGGCGACAAGAAGGTGATGAACTCTCAACCAGAAAATGTAAACATTTTAAATTTACTACTACTGCTACTATGGCTACTACTACTACTTTTACTACTACTGCTACTGCTGCTGCCACTGCTACTACTAGTACTACTACTACTACTACTACTACTACTGCTGCTGCTATGGCTGCTACTACTACTACTTTTACTTCTACTACAAGACTTATTGTCCGTACTACCTTTACACTTACGACTGTGAAGTACAACTATACAACATCTTAACAGCCTCTAAAGTTTATACGGGCAAGGCTGATGAAGTGTTTTGCCCAAGGAAACAACAAGCACCTCATTCTGTGCTTATATAAAAATCAATTTAAATAAACATTCACATATAAGGAAGAAAATATACTTGGAATGTAGAGATGAATTATTAAAACTGTATACACTTTATCGGATTGAGATCGTAGATTCTCTGCTTTTGAATTTTTGAATATATGAGCGGAGAAGGCTGTTCGGGGAATTTGAATCGATCCAAAATTCATGTGTCTTTGAGGTTGGAGTGTAATATTTAAAGGGCACACAGCTCCAGAGAGAGCCCTGTTTGAAATAATGAGAGAGTGGAGATTTAAAGTGACAGGGGACAGAGTAGAGCGGCGGAGGAGCTGCTAATACGGGCTCCTATTTACATACATTTGAACAGTCTTAAAGGGACGGGCGTAGGTTTTACTCTGTCTTTATAAAATCAATGTTAGTTGGCTCTAAAATTTGCGTGACACAGTTAAGAACCCTTTAAAACATTTTCTGCTGGCTGCCGTGTTCCAAATAGGAAGTAAGCATGGATGCTCTTCCGGCTCCATCGATTCCAATTCACTTTTTATTGAAAAAAACGTCACCTTTTATTGAAAAAACGTCACTGCTGCTCTCAGGCTCGTCAACTTAGTCTTAAAATGCTCGTATTAATCCGCTCTACATGATCCTGGTGTTTTTATTTCGCTATTTTGTTCATAAACCAAGATATGAACATTAATAACAGACAAATCCGGCATCTTCGTTTCCAGCGATCGTTCCCGTTAGAGTTAGCAACAGGTTTGCTTGACAGCATTGCTAAGTGTCCGCTCCCTGCTAAGCCATCGGTGCGGGCGAGAAGGAGCGTTGTTGCTATGATATTCACCATTGGAATTCCAAATATGGAACTTGACCCCATATTTGCCCATGTAACTGCTATCGTCGATGAGCTTCATTTGACTGAAGCCTAACGCAATAGATGATTTTGAGATTTGAGCAATTCCAGGTCCAAAATCATCCAAAATATTCTAGTGAAGCTGTGGAGTTTAAGAACACAATGGAGCGCTTTCTGTATTACCACATGACATCACTAGGTGGAACAAGGTGTTTTCTGTTTGTGTGTTAAACATGTGTGAATGAAACAAAACACAACTCCAGGTGTGTTTGTGATTGAATAAAACATTATGAAAAAAACATTATGAAAATAGCGTAATCTAGGCTCTTTAATACGAATTACTTGCAGTTATAATAAATTGGTACCTTTTTATTTACTTACCATTTCTTAATAATAAACACACATACAACTACTTTAATAATAATAAATAAAAATCAATCAATAACAAACTGGTCTTACATAAATGAGTAATGCCAGAAACTCTTTCAATGCCAATCAAATTCCATTGCTCATCATCATTATATGTGTGGAGGCGTAGGGTTTACAGCTAATATTGCTTAATCCTCTTTGGAAGTGGTTCTTGTTGTGGGCGATCTATCGATTTCCATTTCCAAAGGTCCTGTGCATTTGAGCCCTTTTCATTTGAGCTCCTTATTTTCTGCACAGGTCAAAGTGTAATTACATCCAAACATATTAAAGAGCCACAAAAAACGCCTGTGCTAGAGTTAGCTCCACCCATAGTCAAAATCTGAAAAATTCAAGAAAGTGGGCGGTACTCGGTAGGTTGGGGTGATGGTGTGTGGCGGGGCTTGACCTATGAGTGACAGCCGGGTGACAGCAATAGCAAACTGCCAATGGAGTGACAGCGACGCGAGTTTGGCCACGGAGCGCAGCGAGGTATAGGCGGGGCTAAGAGGGGCTCGTCACGTACCGCCCATAGACCGTGAGATGACCGTGAGCGGCTGTGCTTGTCACGTAATAACCTCAGAACAACCATATTTGATCCTAAAGAGGCCAGTACAGACCTTTTCTTTTGACCCAAAAGAACGAGTTTTAACAAATATGCACTAAAACGCCAAGACAAGGCCAGGGATAGGTATACACTTCTATTTTAGACCCATTTACACAGTTAATCAGTTTTGATGTTTTGTGGTTCTTTAACATAGTCTTTATAATGAGGTTCAGATGTGTGGTGTTGTGCCAAACGGTTGACTTTGGATTGATTCACATAGAGATGGAACTGGAATTAACATTTTGATTTTAAATTTCATAAACATGACCTTACTGTGTCTCCACATACTAGCTGGATATGTTCAAACCAAATATATAACTTTTATTTATAACAATTGTAATACAGTTTTATTACATTTCATGGAGATGTTATTGCTTTGTCTGGAATGTTTCACAATATGGCATTAAACCTTTCTAGCTTCATGGAGACCAAACTACACCAAGTTACAGGTCAGATCTGTGGAGAGGCGACCCCGCTCACAGTCAGAATGTCTGTTTTTCTAGGTGTTTTTGAGCTATAAAACCACCTGCAATTGAATAAATGTAAAGTTGAGCTGTTTAATGTCATACTGTGGAACATTCCAGGCAGAGGAATGATGATGGCCTGCAGGTGATGGACCCCACCCAAAAAGTGACATAATGCAAATTAAATTAGTAAATTTTGGTAGACTCAATATAAATGAACTTTAAATCATGTTAAAATAACGTTCCCTCATCATAAGTTTGAGTGGTCTGAAGATGTCGGTTTCAACTACCCCCTATCCCTGCCCATTCCTCTTGTACTTTCTTGCAGTTATTAAAACAATTCAGACTCTAGTTTAGACAAAAATGCCATGTAGCTATTTTCAACAAGAAAGACATGCATAAAATTGTGTGGCATACTACAGTGAATAGCCATTATGAAGAGGTTGGGCTTCTCAGTTGTGCAGTTTTGAACAGGAAGTTAAAGTGATAGCATGTAACTTTATGAGGGTGGAAAGTCACCTGCATGATTCCATGGAAATAGAAACAAACTTCAGAACATTTTGCATGACTTATGCATGAAGTTTTATGCAGTAGTGTCGACTATTTTAACATTTTAACCATGGGAACAACATTTCCATAGAAACAAGCAGCCCTCCAGGCCAAATAAGAGTCAGGTTTGTGGAAATGCAAGCCTGCTTACAGTAAGAACGCATAATTTTATGTTTTCAGTGCAATTAAAATGTCCATAATGAAAAACGATGAAAAAAAAGTTACATACTGTACATACATACTGTTTTTGCGTCTTTGCAATGGCTTCCTGTTTTCTTTTGGACTTGATTTTAAGATTTTATTTTTTGTTTTGAAAGCTTTGAACGGACTGGCCCCACAATACATCTCGGACCTCTTCCAAATTTACCCCAAATGCTTTTCTCCATAGAAATGTGATTGCTTTGTCTGGAATGTTTCACAGTATGGTATTAAACCTTTTTTTCTTCATGGAGAACAAACCAGGCCAGGTTACAGGTCAGAATGCCTGGTTTTTCTAGGTATTTTTGAGCTATAAAACAATCTGTAATTTAATAAATGTAAAGTAGAGATATTAACATTTCATCAGATTCACAGGGGTCAACAGAATATGAGCCATCCTAATGTCACTGAGGCAACCTGTCTGGAACAATGGGCAAAGTGCACTGTCTAGAGCCGTCTCTCCAGATGTAACCCTGTCAGGAGGACTGGGACTTGGCAGGCTTCTAAAAACTCCACAATAGGCCTTTATCCATCCATTGGCAGCTATGTCTTTCTTTGGGGCTAACTGACAGAAACATGGCAGCAAATCTGTGCCTTCAAACCACGCCAATCTCTCAATTGCCAATCACATTAAAGGTCCAATGATGCAAAATTGACTCTTGTGAGCGTTAAGCCATGTTAATGCTCAAAACAGACCTGGAGTTGTGTTTTGTTTCATTCACACATGTTTGAATAATGCTGCATTATTAGTCTGTCTACATCTCCAAAGCTCAAAATGCTCTGTTCCAACCTGTGATGTCATGAAGTGGTATTTTATAAGTTAAGTTAACAGCTACCTTTTATTTTCAATTCAGTAGAGTCTGAATTATCCAAATGATTCCAGTGAAGGTGTATGGAGTTTAAAAATACAGTGGGGCGCTTCCTGTATTACCACATGACATCACAAGGTGGAACAGAGTGTTTTCTGTTTGAGAGAAGAATTCAGCCTTAATATGCAAGATTTGTGTGTTAAACGTGTGAATGAAACAAAACACAACTCCAGGTATGTTTGTGATGAGAAAACATAACATAGATCAGAAAAGGGACCTTTAATTTAAATGGAGAGTGAGGAAGTGTCTTGCCCAAACACTATATGCACTGGTCAAACTTGGAAGTGGAACCATCAAACCTCCTTATTCATTTCTGTCAGTTAGAGAAGCATGAATTAGCTAAAGCATGAAAACTTGTTCTGTACTTATCTTGAGATTTCATATTGAGTTTGCTGAAGTCAAGAAGTGTCTATAAAGTGACTGTTTAAACTGAACTAAAACGTATATCCATGACAACTGCACACTTAACCAAATGTCTTCTCTTCTAGTGAAACATGTCAGCTCTGTTGAGTCAAGACACACTTCAGAATTTTGTAAGTGATTATTTTAGTGCGAGAAGAGATATGACTGAAAAAGTGAAAAAACAATGGAGGGGAGTGAACATAACCTTCAGGGACCCACTGCTTTTGGTTCGAAAACGGAGAACATAATCACACATTTTTGCGTCTTTGCAATGGCTTCTGGTTTATTTATTTTTAAACTTGATTTTAAGATTTTATTGTTTGTTTTGAAAGCTTTGAACGGACTGGCCCACAATACCAAATTTACTCTCCATGGAAATGTTATTGCTTTGTCTGGAATGTTTCACAGTATGGTATTAAACCTTTCTATCTTCATGGAGAACAAACAAAGCCAAGTTACAGGTCAGATCTGTGGAGAGGCAACCCCACTCACAGTCAGAATGCCTGTTTTTCTAGGTATTTTTGAGCTGTAAAACCATCTGTAATTGAATAAATGTGAAGTAGAGCTGTTTAATGTCATACTGTGGAACATTTCAGGCAGAGCAATGACATCTCCATGGAGACCCTCCACCAGAAAAGTTACACAGACCCACTTTTATTTTGGCTTCTAACACAATGTGAGTTTGTGGTTCTGTGTCTTTTATTGAATGACTTTAATTTGAATTTTATTTTATTCATTTTAAAGCTTTAGCAATTTTTAGCTTCATGTAGTTTAACACTTTTTATTTATTGTTTTTATTAATGATGTACCTTTATTGTCTTAATTTGTCTTGTCATGTTGCTATAGAAATAAATTGGATTAGATTGGATTTAGAAGCAGGGTTATAGTGATAATATCTGGATTACATTTTTTTTTTTCAGTTTCGCAAGTACGTCATACTTAAAATTCATATTGTAGCAATGGTAAAATTACATTACAATGAGAAAACACTTTTTTTCTGCTCATTTCCTGTTTTCCTTTAGCCAACGTGCTTATATTAACATTCAGTTTAGTTTTAATACATTTTCTGTGTTTTCTATGTTGTCCATTAGTAAACCGTTAGTAAATTTCCAAGTAGAACAGTTTACAAAGTGTAAGATAAAGAATATATGCCGAGGTGGATACAGCCCAAAGCGTGAATTGATGAATTGATAAAAATATAGCTTCAGCAGTGTACTTTAGCTGTAGGGAATGTTTGTGCTAATGTTGTCAGAGGTTAATAATATAAATAAAACATTATGAGAAACTTCAAGTCCACATTCTTAGTTTTTACTGTTATTACACGTTATATCTAATGGCAGAGCAGTATTTAGTACAAACGTGGATTCTTTTATATGACTTGACATTTTAGTTTGTGCACTTTGGGTTTGCAGAGGTCTATGCTACCAATAGGGCCAGTACAACTCTTAAAAATAACACTGCTACAGAGTTGGATTTGCATTAATTAAACAATAAGAGTGTGCTCCCTGATGCTTATAATGGAAATCAGGACATTTCTCAGTGCAGTTTGGTCCTTAAAAGGAGGTATTATGATAAATTTACTTTAACATTAGCATACCCACAGTTGTATTCCAATTGATTCAAGCAAGCTGGAGTAAACCTATATTGTCCTACATTTGAGGGCGCTATATTTGTAATTATGTAAACATTTAAACTTTGGGTCATACTTGTTGGGTTCAATAGGTTCACATGGCCATTTTCAGCAATAAAAACAAAAAAAAAAACAAAAAACACCAAATACACTTTTTTTTTGCTACCACACTGTGTATATGGGCTTTTAATATACCACGATTTACTGTTGGTAATTTTTTGGGCAAATTTAGCACAAACTATAGGTAAATCTGCAGCTGTCTAGGCAAAAATGCGCTGCCTCTAGTGGCCACTGTCATTTCATGTGCTATGTAACATCACCCAGGACTGCCCTAATAAAAGCCAGGTGTTTCTGACTACTAACACCTGGCTGCCGGGGGGATCTTTGAAAGGTGGATACTGTTGAAGTTTTCAGCTTGTCCAAGAAAGGGTGGAAGTGAAAGGCTGAAGACCAACCGGATGTCTCAAGCAGAAAAAGTTGAACAGTTTGATTTCAAAAGTGAAAACAGTCTGATCTTTGAGTGGCCACGCGTGTTGAGTAGCTGGTCACGTGATCGGCTGTGAGCTGGAGACATTTGTCACAGTGAGGGACAGGATATAACAGATAATACTCCCTACAACTGTACAACAACTCAGCCTTATGTAACAGATAACCCTATGTCCTGTCAAACAACCTCTTGTATATAGCTGAGGTATTTTTATTACTCATTTTCTATTTTATTTTGAATTGTACATGTACATTTTTATAATTATATCAATTATATCATTCTTTTCTTTTTCTTTAAGGATGACTGTCAGAGAAACAAGCTAGGAGTCCATGCATTGGAACAACCTGGGACATGTTTTCACACTTGTTTTACAGTTAGATTTTCAGCTCGGTTATCTGTTTCTGTGAGATCTTTTTTTAAATACTGGCTGCATGAATAAAACTAAAGCAAAATTGAAAAATATTTTTGACAGCTATCCTAACAGAATCATTTCCACTTTCAAATGCCACTCGTAACTGGTCTACTGAGAATCCAAAACCCTATCAGAGCCTGTTTTCCATTGCATAACCGTGTAGTGACTCTTTTGGCTGCAGGTAAGACAACGAAACCGAGGCTGCTCATAAAAGCCATCCGTGTTTTGGAGCGAGAAATTACTCAGGAGGAAGACAAAAAAAAAAAAAATACACCCGATTCCCTTTTTCTTTCTAGTTTGAGACAAAATCAAAAACAAAAACAGCTCCTAGCAGTCTGCACAGTGCATTTTTCTGACCAAACTGACCCATTGCTGAAAACTACAACTCGTATTTACGTTTCCTTAACTGAGAAAATCTGTTCGCAGTCTCGTTTCCTCATCACAAACATACCTGGAGTTGTGTTTTGTTTCATTCACACACGTTAAACACAAAAAACCTGCATATTTAGGCTTGAGTTCTGAGTTCTCAAACGGAAAACACACACATGCTCTGTTACACCTTGTGATAATACAGAAAGTGCTCCACTGTATTTTTAAACTCCACACACCTTCCCTTGAATCACTTGGATGATTTCCGCCCTGGAATTGCCAGTCTCTGCTGAACAAAAGGTAAAAGTTAGCTGTTAACTTGAAAACTATACTGCTTCATGACATCACAAGGTGGAGATGTAGACGGACTAATAATACAGGATTACTCAAACATGTGAATGAAACAAAACACAATTCCGGGTACGTTTTTGAGCAGGTAACAACATTAAAACATGGCTTAAAGCTTACAAGAGTTAATTTGCATAATATAGGACGTTTAAATAGAAATAAAGCTTTTTAATCTAATGATAAGAATAATAATGGAGTTATTATTCATACATTCATACATTAATCCTGTTTACGAGGTCCTCCCCCTTTGAGCACTCCAATAACTCTGTTTACATTTTCCAGTATTGTGACGTCAAAGGTAAAAGTCTGGAGATTTCCTGTTTTTAATGTCCATAAATCATTGATAGTCCCTGTAACTCTGGTTGAGAAACGCACCTTTAAAACAACAAATTCTACAACAAATACCGCCGATGTTCAGACAGGACTATTATCAGGAGTACCTAGTTGGAGGCATGTTTTGGGTGTGTAGCTGCTGTATTCACCTCCCACTTGCTGTCCTGGGTCCTCCTCTTGAGTTGAATGTTCCAGTGCTCGGCGGAGTCCATCTCTGCGCAGTGAGCCACGGTCAGAGCCACTGGACTGAGCAGCTCTAACCCAGGAGGCCCATACGTCACCTCAGGGCCCAGGAGCACCTCACAGCCCTCCAGCGTCTGCAGACTGGAGGAGAAAAAAGAGACAAGAGAGAGAAGAGAGGAAGTGAGGGACTGGTAAATGCTACAAAAAATGAATGACTAAAAGGACTGGAATTTAGAAACACGATTTGAGTAGACTTGTCTGTTAAAGGGACTAAACACCTAAACTCCAATACCACATTTCTAGATGATAATTTAGGCAATACCTGAGGACTAAAGGGGAAAGTGAGGGAGCAGGAGGGACGCGGTCACAGAAGGTTATTAAAGACCACAGCAGTCTCCATGGTTTAACTTGAATGTAAAAATGAAAATAAAGGAAGGAGCTTTGGCATTTAACTCTGCAGACACTGTTGTTTGTAGGCAGTCCAGATATGTCATGGAGCGGTCAATCAAAGCTGCTCATAGGTCACATGGAGACAGAACAGAGGACTATTTTAAAGGGAATGACCCACAGCTCATGTGGAAAGGATTTGTCTGAAGCTACTGAAATGAGGAAGCAGTGCGCACGGACCATCAACAGAGACGAGGGGGTGTTTACCTTAACTCACACGTGGGACTCACTTCTCCAGAGACGCCACACGGGGGCAGTGGTCAGTCTGACAGATCTGCCAGATCCGTCAAACTGAGCACGCCGGGGACAACAGCTGATCAGAGACACGTCACAGCAGTCAGTGAAACCGCTGATGAATGTGGAAGTGTTACTCTCCAAACGTAATAAATGTAAGAAATACGCTTTTTATGTTTTGTCTTATTAGAAGAAAACACAATGTTTCTATATAAAAAAAGAAGACAAAATGAATAATATACTTGCAACCACTGTCTGACTGACAGAATTGTGTCTGCCATTTCCTGTTGCCAAGTGGGTTTAAGATATCTTTTTTCTTCTAATTACAAACAAAATGATCCACAACTGAAATGCTGTAATTGTATAAAATGGGAAAATATCTCAAAGTAAAACAGCCACAACAAATCTTAAGTTAGCCATGTCTCTCTTTCTCTCTCTGTCTCTCTCTCTCTCTGTCTCTGTCTCCCACTTTATCTCTCTCTGTCTCACTCTCTCCCGCTCCATCTCTCTCTCTGTCTCACTCTGTCTCACTCTCTGTCTCACTCTCTCCCACTCTGTCTCTCTGTCTCTTTCTCCCACTCAGTCTCTCTCTCTCTCTCTCCCACTCTGTCTCTCTCTTTCTACCTCTCTCCCTCCCTCTTTCTCTCTCTCTCTCACCCCCCAAAATTATCCACAACATAAATGATGTAATTGTATAAAATGGGAAAATATCTCAAAGTAAAACAGCCACGACAAATTTTAAGTTAGTCTGTCTCTCTTTCTCTCTCTGTCTCCCACTCTATCTCTCTCTGTCTCACTCTCTCCCACTCTGTCTCTCTCTCTCTTTCTCCCACTCTGTCTCACTCTCTCCTGCTGTCTCTCTCTCTTTTTCCCACTCTCTCTCTTTCTACCTCTCTCTCTCCCTCTTTCTCTCTCACTCCCCAAAATTATCCACAACAAAAATAATGTAATTGTATAAAATGGGAAAATACCTCAAAGTAAAACAACCGCAACAAATCTTACGTTAAACATGTCTCTCTCTCTCTGTGTCTCTATCTCTTTCCCTGTCTCTCTCTCTTTCTTCTCTCTCCCCCACCCCCCTCTGCTCCCTCTCTCTCTGCTATAATCACAACAAACTCTGCATTCAGCTCGCCCGTCTGTATGATTAACACCGTTGCACATGTCTTTGTATAAAACAGTCTGCAGACGAGCGCTGCCCCGAGGCTCCCTGTGTATCTCTGCAGCTTTAACTCCGAACGCCGAATCTTTCCCTCGAACAGGTGAAGAAGCCACAACCACAGCCTCATTAAAAACATCGCTCCAACAACTGCCCATGACCCAGAGGAGAGAGGGAGAGAGGGAGAGAGGGTGAGTAAACTTTACACCAGCTATTACACATCAAAGCGAGGGGAGCATAGTCAGACTTAATAAGGCATTGTGGAGTGGAGAGTTTTAAAATACATTGTAGTGTAATTAATGGAAATTTGAGTTTTACATTCAGGTGTTCCAGGGGCTGACCAGCGCGGGGGCCTGATTTAACTGATTCTATGAACTGCCCCATGTAAAAATGTACTGACATGCGCTAACATTGTATTAAAGCTTTAGAGTTGTTAATAGTTACATATCCATAAGTCCATAGTTATAATCTACAGTATGATAAGTTGATCATTATTTTATTTCAATTTTCAATATCGAATTAAAGGAACTATATCCATAAACAAGGCCACACGCACATACACACACGCACACACACATGCACAAGCACACACATGCACGCAACGCACACACAGAACACACACAAACACAAACACAGTACACACAGAGAACACACGCACACACACGCACACACGCACAAGCACACACAGAGCACACACACAAATACACAGAACACACACAGAACACACACATATACACACACACACAGAACACAGATGAACACACAGAACACACACAGAACACGCACACACACAAAGACACACACAGAACACACACAGAGAACACACATACACAGAGAACACACACAGAGAACACAGATAGACACAGAACACATACAAACACACACACATACACACACTCACAGAACACACACACACGCAGACACACACGCAGACACACACACACAAACACACAAACACCCCAACCTGCGGATAGAGCACACATCCAAGATTTCCTCATTCCCTGTATGTGGACAGGCATGTCTCTGAACCTCCAGAATTCCCTCCCTGAGCTGCAGAGGCTGCACTAGCACTGAGTCATGACTGGCTGCAGGTGCTGGGGTCAGAAAGACTCCTCTTAGTTTAAACCAAGTGGATTTCAACACTGGACACACTGGCAACCCAAATGAGAGACTCTTGTGAGGCTCATTCAGCTTCCTGCTTTTGTGTATGTATGTCACCGTTTAAGAAGGAAAAACAAATGAATAAAGAACAGGGTGCAGAGTAGTGGGCGTGGACGGGGTGCAGGGGGACACACATTTTCTGAGTAATGGCGCCTTAGGTGAAAGAATAAAAACATGAAGCATGAATCACACTAAATACAACTTTGAGTGGGTTCACGATGAGGCCAAACTGTTTCTTTTTAATGAGAAATCTGTAATGTATACAATAGCATGGCAAAGCACATTTAAACAACTTATTTCACTTATATACCCTTCGTACTTATTATAGATTATGTGAAGTACACCTCCCACTTGTAGCCTGAGCAGTGGGGTAATTACTGTTCGGAGCTATATGTGTTTGAGAGTGGAGAGATGAGGACTAATGAACAAAACGTGTTTCTCGGTAAAAAAGAACACCACCTCCTCATTTAGAGTTCAACAGTTTCATAAAGTCAGCTGAGCTCGGCCCTGGTGCTTGTTAGGGATGTTTTTCCAAGTCTATTGTGTTGTCTTTGTTCTATCCACAGAGCAGAGAATGTAAGGTTAAAAATAATAAGACTGTTGAAAAAATAAATAAATAAATAAATAAATAAATAAATAAATAATAATAATAATAACAAAATAGTAGACCTAGATATGAGGACTGAAATGACAATAGGGAAATACTACTCAACATTCACAACTATGCTAAGTGGGACTAAACACCTAAACTCTGCCACAGCCACATTTCTTAAGCCCCTCTAGCTCCCAGAAACATTAACTTCTACAAAACTTCCTTGAACTCACTTTTTATATACACTATATTGCCAGAAGTATTCACTCACCCATCCAAATAATCAAAATCGGGTGTTCCAGTCACTTCTATGGCCACAGGTGAATAAAATCAAGCACTTGGGCCTGCAGACTGTTTCTACAAACATTTGTGAAAGAATGGGTCGCTCTCAGGAGCTCAGCGAATTCCAGCGTGGTACTGTGATAGGATGAACCTGTGCCACAAGTCCAGTCGTGACATTTCCTCGCTCCTAAATATTCCACAGTCAACTGTCAGTGGGATTATAACAAAGTGGAAGCGATTGGGAACGACAGCAACTCAGCCACAAAGTGACAGTCCCTGTATACTGACGGGGTGGGGTCAGCGGATGCTGAGGCGCATAGTGCGCAGAGGTCGCCAACTTTCTGCAGAGTCAATCACTACAGACCCCCAGACTTCATGTGGCCTTCAAATTAGCTCAAGAACAGTGTGTAGAGAGCTTCATGGACTGGGTTGGTTTCCATGGCCGAGCAGCTGCATCCAAGCCATACATCACCAAGTGCAATACAAAGCATTGACCTCACAAATGCACTTCTGGAAGAGTGGTCAAAAATTCCCATAAACTCCTAAACCTTGTGGGCAGCCTTCCCAAAAGAGTTGAAGCTGTTATAGCTGCAAAGGGTGGACCGACGTCATATTAAATCCTATGGATTAAGAATGGGATGTCACTTAAGTTCATATGCGAGTCAAGGCAGGTGATCGAATACTTTTGGCAATATAGTGTATTTCTGAGAATTTAAGTAAGAAATGATGCCTTCTAACTTGTCTCTGAATGCCCTGATGCACAAAGTTCAAGATTCTGGCCAGGACAGCTCATCTCCATGTCATGTTGTCTTTTAATAAATCACAACTTTAAGCGATGGGACAAGATCTCATGTCACAAGGTCTTGCGAGACACAATTGCCACAAGATTAATAATGTTAATAATAATAATAATAATATATAACACTGGTATAGCGCTTTTCAAGATACTCAAAGACGCTTTACATGAAGAGACAAACAAAGGCAAACAAAAGAAATAAGAAAGTTAATGAAAGCTGGTTTTCAAGAGATGAGTTTTCAGATTGTGCACACATGAGAAAAAATTATCTCGCAAGATATTTTCCTTGCCTTGGATAGAAGAAGCGTTAACTTTGCCGAGTAACTTCTCTTGGTGAGATGTTGTTCCAAAAAGCAGTGTTACAATAACAGCAAAACTATAACATTAAATAAATCAAAAAAATTGTAAAGCCAAACTTGCAAATTAAATGGTACAAATTATACATGAAAAATTAAATCAAAATCTCATCTTGTCTCATTCTTGTGAACCAAATCTCATCACGTCTCATCTCGTAGAAAGTGTGTCTCGTCCCATCCCTACAAACTTTGCATAGAAAGTGACGTAAGTAACATTTTTGATCATACGCACACTTTATAAACTAGACCTCAGAACCTCCAGAATTCACTCACTGAGCTTGGCTGCAGCCACTGGGGTTTAGGTAGTGACCATTCAGATCAGAGAGGGTCGTTTTACGTTTAAGACAACAATGTTTTTCTAATAAGAAATCAGCATTGTTATAAGTAGACACTATATTTGATTTACATGTCTATGTCATATCTGGGAACGCAGTTTGGTTATGTTTACCGAATTAAAAATCTAAATCTTGCATTTCTTTACAGTTTAGTCAGGTTTTAAAAAATAGCCAGTATCCCCTCCTTTCCTTTCCTTTCCTTTCCTTTCCTTTCTTTCTTTTCCTTTCCTTTCCTTTCACTCCTCTGTTTGGTCCACACATTTTAGACTCCATCACACATTTTAACACCAAGTACCATTCATCCACAGATTAGCAGGTCCTTCAGAGGTCACTCTAGCCCCTCAGCCCCGCTGTGGCTCTCCTCATCAGGGTGAAGAGCTCTCAGCCTCTTCCATACCAACGGCGGATCAAACAGACTCATGACTCACTGCGTACGGTGAGCTAAATCTATGTATCTTACTTATTTTTACTTATTTTTTATTTGATAGGGCTGGTGAATATTAATGAACATCTGTAATTACAATATAAATATGACAGATTACAGCAAAAAAAACAACTTATTCCCATCTGTTGTCCCTCGGCAGGAGACACAAAGAACAAATCCAAAATCTAAAAACAGTTATACAAGGAGAACAGTAAAAGGCCAGATTCAAAGTGTTCACACATTTGAGGGACAGGAGGACACTGGACAAACTGCTCTCCATCATGGACACTCCTGCTCACCCACTGCACCAGACTATAGAGGGACAGAGGAGATAATACTCCCTACAACTGTACAACAACTCACCCACTGCACCAGACTATAGAGGGACAGAGGAGATAATACTCCCTACAACTGTACAACTCACCCACTGCACCAGACTATAGAGGGACAGAGGAGATAATACTCCCTACAACAGCTCACCCACTGCACCAGACTATAGAGGGACAGAGGAGCTCATTCTCCAACAGGCTCCTTCAGCTCTGCTCAAACAGTGAGAGATACAGGACTACATTCATACTATAATACTCCCTACAACTGTACAACAACTCACACTTATGTAACAGATAATACTCCCTACAACTGTACAACAACTCACCATTAATAACGTAACGTCTAAATAATGTTTGTTTAAGTCTAAGATTAAAAGTGTTCACAGACTTGGTATATAGACGCAGTTTGAGTACAGTAAGTGAGTATATGTTTTTTTTTTTTGTGTGTGTTTTATTACATCAGTGCAAAACATCGACTTGTATGTATAATATTAGTTTGAATTATTTTTTAGAGCGTCTCCCACAATGCAAACTCCTCCTCTTCTGCTTTGGTATGAAATCGACCAACTATGCAAAGTACCCATAACCCCAGACTCTGTTCTACACATCTGGAGTATCTTGAAAGACTCAGTGAATATTTGAATCTGACTGGTTGAAGAGAAATCAAAGAAATCAAACTTTTGTTACATCCAAATTAGACTTATGGCCGCCACACACTGCAGGAGAATTTGCCCGATTTTGGCTGCAATTTGCTTCTTCCCGAGTTTGGGGAGGCGTCACTTTGTGTCTTCGTGTGCGATTTTAAAGCCGCTGCGCTCCTTGTGTGTGTGGTGTCAGTGCGATTACGAGCTGCTCTTTCATATAGTATACAGCCAGTATAATAGCCAATAAAACAGAGCATCATGGGCAGATGGAGTGACGGACAGAGAGACGCAAGATACAAACTCAGGAAATAGCGAAAATAATTATTACTCACCTTTCGTAAAGTTGTAAAGTTAAAACTGTGGTATTTTTATTCATATTATCCATAGAATTTGTCCTAATAATAATGACAAATAATGACATCCACTCTACAAAACAGCACTGTGAATACTGATCAAAATGTTCTTTAAAAGTAAAAAGACGAGAGTAGTTCCTCACGTGTGTTTGTTTCAGGGGTGGAAAGTAACGAATTACATTTACTCACGTTACTGTAATTGAGTAGTTTTTATGAGTACTTTGTAATTTTCTAAGTAGTTTTTCAAACAGGTAATTTTACTTTTACTCGAGTACATTTTAAGCCAAGTATTTTACTTCGTTACATTGAAAGCCGCCCACGTTACTGAGTAAAATAATATCGATAGTGGCAAAAAATAAAATGCGGGGGAAAAAAAATCTGCCGGAACTGAAAGGAAACTGCATTGCGCGGGTTTGCGTGCGGCAGTTCCATTGTTTCTTGGCCAAACCTCGATGACCTATTCGCGTTTAAACGCAAAAATGGCAGCAACATAATCATGAAATGTAAAATGTGTCTGCCCCGCTGAACCGAGCTTTCAGCTACAAGACCTCAACATGAATCTATGAAAGCATGTGGTGGTAAGTAGGCTACAAATATAGGCCTATATGTTTGGCCTGTTATACCCAAACGGTATATTTATTGTTGTTTGGTTAACACAATCTGGCTTCATGATTTCAATTATTTTCCATCCTGATCACTAACGTTTCAAGTGAAGTAGCCGAGAGTTGGGAAAAGCACCTCACGTTTAAAATTGGCTTTAGGACAGTCCGGAATAATAACAATGCAGGACTTTAGTTTGCGATTGGTCTCTTAATAAATCATCTTAATTTATGTTGTCTATAGGAAAGTTCATGGGTTATTGCCTGGACTAGTTTCGAGTGGACAGTGCTGGTCCATCAAAAGTAGCGCTTCTAGTTTATGCAAATGAGCCATGTGGTTTTAAGTTTCGCTTCTGTAAAACGTAAACAAATGTGCGCAAAGCTGCATTAAACACATTATATTATATCTGCTTCTGTGTTCCGTCATCATTTTATCACATGTACTGCGTGTACCGCGTGTACCAGTGTCATCAGCCGTGAAAGCAAATGAATCTGCCCACGTAGCATTAAGCGTTCTGTTTTCTTCAGAAACTTTTCTTTTCTTGGATTTATCATCATTGGGCCAAAAATCATACTGCTGATGTAGGTGCCGGTAAGTCCGGGCTGCCAGTGTGTGCGGGTGGCGCACATCAGCGGCTTTGACGCATGTTTTGAGCGACAAAAATATTAAAAACGTTTTATTTAAATGTTACAAGATTACCATTATCTACAATTTTAGATTTACATTTAAAAACAAAAAAACTAAAATAAAAATACAATGTAATTAAATACTCATTATTATTTTCCAAAGTCACAGGGAGCCACGACAGAACGATGAAAGAGCCACATGCGGCTCTGGAGCCCTGTCCTAGATTCATTATCCCATATATCTTCAGCTCCTAGAGGAATTAAATGGTAGTGCGTCACATTTAGTTTACCGCAGTTTATGTCTATTTAAGACTGCATTTATGTGCAGCAACATTATGAAAAAACCTGCATTTTTACTGTAGTTTTTTTTAATTTAATTGAAAGTAACTAAGTAACTTTTACTCAAAGTACATTTGAAATGAAGTAATTTTTTACTTTTACTCGAGTACATTTTCAGATGGGTACTTTTACTTTTACTTGAGTAGGATTTAAGCAAAGTAAAGATACTTTTACTTAATTACAATTTTTCAGTACTTTTTCCACCTCTGGTTTGTTTACATCCACACAGCGCACGGATCAAGGTGAAGCTGCAGATTAGCAATTGTGCCTCTACTTCCTGTGGACTTTCTTGCCAAACTAAACACTTAAGAGTCTCAAAGCGAGTGGTTTTACTGTGTACAGGCAGCGGCAGACGCGAGGTGCGCTCACAACTTTGCAGCCTGAGATTTAAAATCTCGTACGATTCTCCTCGTGTCTGTGGTGTGTCCTTTTTGTTGCACGTCAAAAAATCCTGTAGTGTGGGGCTGCCTTTTTTGAGCAATTAAAACACCCATAATTGAATAAATGCATCTTATATAAGTGTAATACCATACTGTGGAAAATTGTCGACAAAGCAATAGCATCTCCATGGTAGCAGACCCCCAACCTGAAACGTAAATCATAGTACTTTCTTTTCTATCCCCATGTGGTCTTATATCTGTGTAATCCCTCAGTGGTCCTGTAGGTTCCATAGTGCTCCATGGGTGTATACTCGTCTATGTGCTCTTATACTTGTTCTGATACAGCTCCAGAACATTCTAAAACTATTTAGGAAAGGTTTATGTCCTGTGAATGTGACTTTTTTAGTATTGAAACATGCTCAAATAACTATATAGCTTCGATACTAGTTTCAGTGTTGATTAGTATCAGATTTCCAAACTTTTGACAACCCTGCCATGCACAGACACCCGCTCTGGGTCAAACGCAATGGCTCCTCTGGCTCTGAACTTCCAAACACCACGTCACCACTCACCTCCTCAGTAATGCTCGCTCTCCCTCCGCTCCACACACACAAACTGCTAACCTTCTAAGCTTCAAAACGTGGAATTAAACTGTTCTGGCAGATATTTCGACAACAATAAATACCCCACAGCGCTGGCTCCCTGATGTCTTCGTCCGTTTTCACATATGTAAAGCAGTTTCATCATTAAACGCCGCTTCTCTCTGACCAGGACAAAGGAGATCCTGCCTCAGTAGGTTGGGTAGGATTTAATTTCCAATACAAAGGGATCGGAAAAAGCTCAGAGGCAAAGGGAATATGTCTGACCTCAGCAAAATGGAGCCTTCAGAAGATTTGGATGAGCTCTTCTCAAAAGCCAAAGAAAAGGATGGGAGAAAGAAGGGAAATTAAGCTCATAAGAGAAGAGTGGAGAGATGGGCAGTAGATATAGACTAGTTACTGTATTGCTGTATAGTGGGGTATATAAAATTGAAAGAAGAATCACAAGCTATATTAAGTACAAACTTGAGTCAGGCCATTGATACTTTGTAGTAACATCATGCTGGGGACGGGTTCTACATGTATGTCTATGGTGGAATACTCGTTTACTATGGTGACATAATGTACTCATTAGCAAACGCAGTCAAGACAGTTTTAAGTTTTTTCCATTTTATTGAAAATTGATTTAAACAGCACATTTTCAGGAGCCTGTGATCAATTTGAGCGTTCATGGTCCTGTTTAGGATTTTGATTTTCAACAAAAAAGTTGAGAGTGACTAACTGAAGAACTGTTGGCTAGTGTGTGACTGTAATGTTCTGTGAGAGAGACTTGTTTAACAGCACAAATCAGCTCAAATGTTGTTGTTCCAAGCTAAAAGTCAGTTCTTTCTGGTCAGATTGTGTTAAAATAAAACTCAGATTAAAGTCTGACAAAGCTTCAGACTGAGCAGTGCCCCCAGTTAGCTCCACAACCCCAGGGAACGTTAAGGTCATCAGCTGCAAAGTATCAACGGGTGTTTTTCAGATTCTAGAGTGTGATTATGTCGTGCTGTCAGACGGGGGCAGGAGCCACACTTTCAAGCATTTATTTCATTCCAGTTGTTTCTTGCTTGAAAGCATGCACTCTTACTGTGAGAGGGGTGGTCGCTCCACAGATCTGACCTCTGTGGAAAACGATGGATTTTATGATATACTGTGATGACATCTCCATGGATACCAGCAAGATAATGTGTTTCATATAGCGATTATATAAAACTGACATTTTTCTTTTTCTTTCTACCATGTTATAACATTGTTCCCTCATCAAAAAAAAAAAAAAAAAAAAAAATGTTTCCGAAGTCATCCATGCATGTCTGAGTCATTTAGTGATCTCTCCCGGACACAATTCAAACCCTACGGTTAGCTGCAAGATGCTCAGCCCACAAGCCTCCATGAGCACGACAATTCTCCATAAATATACAAAAGCAGTATATAAAACCATACACTACAACTTCACAAACCTGATGCCATGTGCAGTAGATTCATTTGCAGGGTACACACTGATTGTGTTGTGATAGCGCTCTGAAGGGGGAGTGACTTAGCACAGACAGCATCAAAAACGAGTGAAACTGATTACACATTTTAAGTTGTTTTAAGCAAATATATTTTTAAAACAATAAAAAGTGATCTAAATATGTGTTAGCAGTTAATACCCCATAGAAGTGTAATACCAGTGTGCAACAACAAATGCCGTCTTCTGTTGTGTCCTTGGGCAAGACACTTCTATCACTTTGCACTGAAGCGGGACGGTATTGAATTTAAAGTCTCACATTGTCATAACCACACTTTTACATTTTTGTGAGACCGCCTCGCTCCGTAGTCGTCTGGCTGTACACCGTGCTATAGGCCCTGTCTCGCCTCAGCCTGACAGGTGATTGACAGGTGCAGAGATGACAGGCGCACCAGGCTGTAGGGGACACATCTGTCTGTAGTAAACACAGAGGAGATGAGCTGTAGTGCTATCAGGGCTTAAAAGCAACAGAGCAGACAGGGGAAGGAGAGAGAGAGGGAGAGAAACGGATAAAGATAGAGAGAAAGAGACAGAGAGTGAAGAGAGGGAAAAAGAGAGAGAAAGACAGAGAGCAGAGAGAGGGAAAAAGAGAGAGAGACAGAGAGTTAAGAGAGGGAAAAAGAGAGAAAGACAGAGAGCAGAGCGAGGGAAAAAGAGAGAGAGACAAAGAGTTAAAAGAGGGAAAAAGAGAGAAAGACAGAGAGCAGAGAGAGGGAAGAAGAGAGAGAGACAGACAGAGCAGAGAGGGAAAAAGAGAGAGAGAGACAGAGAGTTAAGAGAGGGAAAAAGAGAGAGAGACAGAGTGGAGAGGGAAAAGAAAGAGAGAGAAGAGTGAGGGAAAAACAGAGAGACAGGGAGTTGAGAGGGAGAAAGAGAGACAGAAAGATAAAGAGAGAGAGCTAGAGAGCAAAGAGGGAGAAAGAGAAAGATAAAAAGACAGAGAGAGTAGAGAGGGAGAAAGAGAGAAAAAAGAGATTAGAGAGAAAGGAAGAGAGGGAGAGAGTAGAAAGGGAGAAAGAGACAGTAGAGAGAAAAAGAGAGAAAGAGAGAGTAGAGAGGGAGAAAGAGAGAGAAGAGAGAAAAAAGAGATAGGGAGAGTAGAGAGGGAGTAAGAGAGAGAGTAGAGAGGGAGAAAGAGAGTAGAGAGAAAGAAAGAGCGAGAGAGTAGAGAGAGAGAAAGAGAGAAGAGAGAAAGAAAGAGAAAGGGAGAGTAGAAAGGGAGTAAGAGAGAGAGTAGAGAGGGAGAAAGAGAGAAACAGAGACAACAGAGGGAGAAAGAAAGAGTAGATAGGGAGAAAGAGAGTGTGAGAGTAGAGAAGTAGAAAGACATAGAAAGACATAGAGAGGAAGAGAGAGAGTAGAGAGGAAGAAAGAGAGAGAGAGACAGAGAGTAGAGAGAACGAGAAAGAGAGCCAGAAAGAGAGAGAGAAAACAGAAACTGAGGAAGAGAGTGGACAAGAGAGAAAGGGGGAGATAAAGGGGAGCTAGAGGAATGATAGAGAGAGAAGGAGAGATGGTGGGTAGAGAGACACATATAGGGAGAAAAGAGAGGGGACGAGATCTTAGACCATTTTTTTTTTTACTTGAAACTTTGTTAGTTCCCTAAAACACTGGCTCCATCTTGCTTAAGCTGAACACAACTTTTTTTGTGTCAACTCTTTACTCTTTATTTGCACTACCTCAAATCCTAAAAACACAAAACACAGTCTCTTTAGAGCACTGCTGTTTCGCCCACTGTGACTAATGTCAGTATTTATTTTAGATTGTCTCCAAAAAATGATATTATCTATTTCGTTTTAGACCTGTCTCTCTTCCTCACTAAAAACAAATACATCTTAAAGGGCCCATATTACACTATTTTCACTATTTTCTGATCTATGTTCTAATGTTTCCTCATCACAAACACACCTGGAGTTGTGTTTTGTTTCATTCACACATGTTTAACGCACAAACCCTGCAGATTTGTTATAAAATAGTAAGGACAAGCTACTAAGGCTGTGACACCTGGGTTACAGTATTGTCTAAATACAAAAAAATAAATATACAAGTCATCATGAAACAGAAAAATATTGATAAATACTTATTTGTTTGTAATACATAACATACGCAGTTATACACACTATTTTAATACATTTCACATTCTATTTAAAGGTCCTAAGTTACACAAAATTAACTCTTGTGAGCTTTAAACCATGTTATAATGTTATTTCCTCCTCAAAAACAGAGCTGGAGTTGTGTTTTGTTTCATTCACATGTTTGAGTAATCCTTTATTATTAGTCTGTCTACATCCTCAAAGCTGAAAACGCTCTGTTCCACCTTGTGATGTCATGAAGAGGTAGTTTTCAGATCAACAGCTGCCTTTTTTTGTTTGTTCAGCAGAGATCGGCAATTCCATGGCTGAAATGATCCAAATGATTCTAGTGGAGTTTAAAAACACACTGGGGCACTTCCTGTATTAATACATGACCTCACAAGGTGGAACAGAGTGTTTTGAATTTGAGAGAAGCCTAAATATGTAGGGTTTGTGTGAATTAAACAAAACTCCAGGTGTGTTTTTGATGAATAAACAACATGATGACAGAAAATAGTCCCTTTAATAACAGACATGCCCATATATCCAACTCTACCACTCCACGAATTGTTCAAAAAGCCCCCATCTCTCACTCCATATACCCCGAGTGCATTCAATTCAGAGGAGGCAGTTACACTATTTCAGAGCTTCCTCCAGAGGTGCATGCTGGGAAACGCGGTCCTCCACTTCAAAGCCCACAGACGTCCCCCCGAGGCAGCCTGTATAAATGGACACCCCTATCACTTCACACTGGCCTGTATACGGACAGGAGCAGGGCTGAAGAGGTGCGCTGTGGGTAAGATTGGTCACGCGGCCTCATGGGAAATGCGGTCCTGCTGTGAGGGGAGGGCGATGTCTGCGTGTGTCTGGATATAGTGCCATGCACTATGGGATTTTAAAGTAGTTTGCCAGGAGAAAGACATATTGCGAATAACAGTGGAAGGGTTTTATGAATTCATTTATAAATATGTTCTATTGTTGTTCAGTTGTCTTTATAAGGTACGTTTATTTGTTAAACACAATTTATACACAAAGTAATTTAAAGTTATATTGTTCTAATTAAATAATTAATGGGCCCATATTACTCTATTTTCTGATCTACAGTATGTTCTAATGTTGTTTCCTCATCACAAACAGATCTGGAGTTGTGTTTTGTTTCATTCACACATTTTTAACACACAAACCCTGCAGATTTAGGAGTTCTTCTCTCAAATAATAATGTGGTAATACATTATTATTTGAGAGAAATAATAATGTATTATTATTTGTTTTTAAACTCCATGCATCTTCATTAGAGTCATTTGGATGATTTCAGCTCTGGAATTGCCAATCTCGACTGATCTAAAGGTCAAATGTAGCTGTTAACTTGAAAACTACCACTGCATGACATCACAAGGGGGAACAGAGCATTTTGAGTATTAGAGATGTAGACAGAGGAATAATAAAGGGTTACTCAAACATGTGTGAATGAAACAAAACACAACTCCAGGTCTGTTTTGTTTTGAGGAGGCAATGAAATTAACATTAACATTAACATTAACATTAACATTAAGAATTAACATGGCTAAAAGCTCACAAGAGTCAATTTTGCGCAATATAGGCTCTTAAATCGTTGAAAATGCAATTTTAATATAAATAGCAAACTGAAAAGGCTACAATTTTTGAAGAACCATAATTTCCTCCACAAACAACAAACTATCCTGTCTTAACCCTGTAATTTAGATCTGTACAAACAGTATTTTTGTTTGTCACTTCATATTTTAGTCTTTGTATCATTTCTTTTAATATGAAACAGGTTTAAATACATTTAAAATGTGAACTTTGAATAGAATCCTAGAATTAAAACAAATCGCAAATCAAACCTCAGCTGCAATGCTTGTCAGAAAAATCTCCATTATATATTTTTCCCAAATTGTTCAGCCCTACGTTGTTCCCTCATCAAAAACATACCTGGAGTTGTGTTTTGCTTCATTCATTCATCGTGTTTACAAGGCTGTCTTCTCTGAGAGCTCACAAATCACTGTGTTTGAATTTTCCCTGGATTGTTACGTCACAGATCAAAAACCCAAAAGTACTGCACAATTTTGAAGTCCATAAACCATCACCACTCAATTAGAATAGCATTAGACAAGGTGTATGATACGTCACATGAAATAATTGTACTTGAAATAAAGTTAATTAGTCTTATATAGGCTCATTTCCATCACTAGACACTTATAGTCACAATAATCACTTTACAATTTTGTACATTTTTCATTCACTGCAGTCGATGGTGGTCAGATACTGTAGCCAGAAGCAAAGCTGCCAGTCTGTACCATCGGCCCCGTTGTCCACCACCAACATTCACACACGCTCCCTCTCTCTCGCACACATACGCACACACTCTGACACCACTTTCATACTAGGCAATGTGGATGAAGTGTCTTGCCTAAGGACATAACAACACTGTGGCACCTGGTATTCCCAGTGGTCCCAGGCTGGCTTAGCTTCTGAGATCAAGTGAGGCTTTGGCATGAAGTTTTGGCCACATTTTTTATTTAGGAGGTGTAGATTTTACAGTTTGTTTTCCAAATGTCGACTTATTTATTCATCTGTATGAGAACAGCCATGGTTCTGGCACCACTACTACTAGTATGTACTTCTACTTGAGCAGTACTAGGAAGTAACTGAATACATGTACCGAGAATGCTTATTCTGACTACTTCATTTAAAAAACTTTATTCCGGTACAGGTATTTTTACATTTGTGATATTCAGAATACAGTTACTTTTCTAAATTCACAGGAATACATTGTGGTGTTTGATCGCACAATTTAGGCTTCAAACTGCTCGATACTGGAGAGAAAAATGTGTCCAATCAGTGATAAATAAATGCATAACAATCAGTCAAACTTTGTGTTTTTACTCTATAATTTAAATGTTTAATTTAAAAGTATTCTAAATATTCAGAATACAGTACTCTGAATGGCCCATGTATTGGAACACGTTATAAAATACATTTTAACGCAGGTATTCAGTATTCTGTAACTAAATACTACATTTAAAAAATATTCTTTCCATCACTATACTTGAGTAATATTATTTTGAAGTAACAGTACTTTTCCTTGTGTACAACTTCAGTGTACAGCTTTACTACCCACCACAGCTTGCATCTTTCTGCTAGGGCTTTGAATAGATGTTCTTTTCCCTATTTCTCCTATTGATATTTTAAACGCTGCCTACGAGCGTTGTTTAGTGAGATAATCCTTACCATATGAAAGAGGAACATCTCAGCAATAATCCATCTTGTACTTACTTACAGTTCAAATATCGCTGCGCTTTGTGGAAATGCTCAATAAAGTATTTCCTTAGGGGACTGTAGATTTAAAGAGCGTTTTTACAAGAAACAATCCCTGATCTCTGGACAAACTGAGGACATATACAGAGCGAGCATTGACTGTGACAGAACAATGAACTCAGCATGTATTGAAATGCACTGATGCTGTTTGTTTACATGCTAATTGGACCAAATGAATTGCTTGTAAATTAAAAACAGCATGTTGTGAGAGGAAGGGTAGTTTTTACTTCACACTGAAATGGGAGCTAAAAGTGAGGCACAAGAGCTTTCACCTGGAAACACAAACATTGTCCAGTCTCCCCCTAAAGAGGTTTTATTATTTCACTGAATTAACTCCACACATCTGTATGGGGCATTTTTCTCCAATAGGAACATAACAACATCTCCACAAACCTGACTCTTATCTGTCCTGGAGGGCCTCCTCCTGCTTGTTTCCATGGAGATGTTTCTTTGGCTATAATTTTCCACAGTATGGCGTAAACATTATGAATCTCCATGGAGAATGTTCTGAAGTATGGTTTAAACTTTCTGTTTCCATGGAATCATCCAGAAAGTTGCCCACTGTACCTTTTTGACAGACCATAGACAATTTATTGAGATCTAATTCCAACCCTGATTTATAAAGTGCAAAGATTAGGCAGAGTTAAATCTTCATTTTACATTAAGGGAAGACTCCCACTGTATTTTTTGTGTTTCACATATCGTCCCCTTTAAGTGAACTGAACTCAGTCCTCTGTACGTGGACCAAAAGTGAACCAACAGAAAAAGAACTCAGCTCGTTTTGTGTTCAGATTGTGAGTTTATTACAAAAAGGACCGGGTTCTCTTTCTGGTCCACTTGAGCTTTGATGGGGCCCCAGTCCCCTTTCTGTTCACACCAGGTCCTCTAGAGCTCTCAGTCCCCTTAATGCTCTGAATTCTGGGTACATTGGGAATTCTGGGTAATCGTCACTTGAAACAAAATATCTGCTGCAATGCTTGCCCTCCTGTGTTTTTTGATGAAATTTGCTCGCATTCACCGGGAAAATAGAACTATTCCGATACATATGACATATTTGTATTTGCATTGGCAAAGTCACGACAACGACCATGGCCAGCCATGTTTACAGCTGAGTGTTCCGGTTACAGTCACATGACATATCTACGGCAAGAGAAGGAGGTTACAATACATTGAAAAAGACGAAGTGAACCCGGTGTGCTTTGTGTTCACATGTGCTTGTGATTAGGCTAACCGTACTGCTGACTTTTTAGCGAACTGTACTGAGACCCTCCTGAGAAAAGTTCGTTTCAGAGGGTCTGGGTACAGTTGGGAGCATACACATATGTCCAAAAAAGCTGAGTCATCAGTCTGAGTTCGTTTAAATGGCTGAAAAGGGAAGGTGTGAAAACACCCTAAGATGTCACCAAAATGAAAACATTTAAACCAGACTCTCTATTTTTCAGCTTTATATGCCCCAAATATGTAGTATTTTTTTTTACACCCAAAATGCCCATTTGGTCGGCTGGTGCTAATGTAAGTTACGTAAAGAGTAACTAAACCACTTGATGAATGTAGATTTCACACAGTATGCTCTACAAGTCAAACCTCTGTGCTGAAGTAGTAGTTGTATCTGTAGTAGTAGTTGTAGTAGTACAGTATATGAGTGCACTGACCTGGCCTCTGGAGGAGTGATGGCCATGTACATGTCCCACGTGTTGTCCTCAGGCACAGCTCCGTGAGGCACCAGCACACTCACTCCTGAAACACACAAGAACAAACTCTGTACAGAGAGATACAAGAATACTGGGTGTAAAGAGATATATAAGGACACTCTATGAAGCAGGTATCTGTACTTTCTACTCCACTACATTTTTGAACAGGACTGAAAAGTAAAAGTATTTTTTTATTATTGCCTGAGGCCTGTGAAAATCCTGAGGGTTTTATTTTTAACACACTTGCAATTTGAGCAAACAACAAGAAACAAAGAAAAACAGCTAGAAAATAAAATGATTTCAGTTGTTTCTGTTGAACAAAATTCAACACAAATCTGTATCAAAATCACTACCTCTGAAACTTTATCACATCTCAAACTCCAGGCAATAAAGTATCCACTTAAAAATGTACTAAAGTAAAGTACAGATACCTAAAATCTTTACTCAAGTACAGCACTTTACTACGTTTTACATTGGCATTTTTTAAATCTTTATAAATATGCTAGAAGTTATTAAAATTCACAAGCAACAATAAAGCTAATGTCAAATATAATACAGCTTTAAAACTAACTTCAAAACTAAGCTGAATATTAGGCAACGCGGCGCCCTCTTTGTCATCATTTACTCGACTTGCAGAATCTTCTCCAAACACGTCCTGAGTAATTTGTCACATCGGAATATGATTAGCTTTTTATCCTTACATTTTCTTTGTAAAATATAAAAAAAATAATAAAATCAAAGACAGCAGGAGTTTGAAGTGGGACCTGTAGGATCAGAGAGATGCTGTGCTCAACTGAATTTGGATTGGCTCACTGCTGTGCTCGCTCTCATCACGCTGACCTCTACCCAACAGACAAAAGATGAAAACAAAAATACTGGATTCTTTATAGGGCTGAAGCCAACGAAACAAATTCATGGTCGACCGAAGACATGTCGTACCTCTGATTGGTTGACTAGGGGGCGTGGCAACATTCCCTGGAGGTGTGATGCTGTAGGCACGGCTCTGTCTGAGGCTTTTTTACACTTTCATCTGAGCTTTATTTTAACACAATCTGACCAGAAAGAACGGACTTAGCTGGAACTACTACAGGTGAGCTGATTTGTGCTGTTAAACAAGTCCCTCTCAAAGTACATTACAGTCATAGCACTTTTTCAGTTAGCTTCTCTCACCTTCTTGTTTTTGTCTGTATTCCTTAAAAACTTGTATGCAAAGTATCAATAGGTACAAAATAGGTAAAAAAGGTAGCCCTGACCAAGACTAGCTCAAGATCTGGAGCTGGGTCCCTGGGTGCTGTGCTGGACTGGCCATCTGGTGGGCTGGGTCACTTTTGGGCCGGTCACTGTCAGACCTGCGCAAGACCACGCACAGGTCTGATGTAGTGCACCAGTGGCCCGCTCCAATTCTGTAGAAACTCTAATCTGAGTTCACCGCGGCCCCACGTACATGTGACCCCACACACATGTGCCCCTGGCCCAGTCCTTATCCGCCGGTGAACAGTGAGTCTGTGAACAGTGAGTCTGTTCATTGAAATCACATTGAAATTAAAGCATTTTGTGAACACTGGGAATGTTTCTTCTTTTGATTTCATGCCGCGCGCAGAACATTTCTTATGTGGTTTCACAAAGGAGCTGTTCTCTTTAAACGTGACATAAAACATGAGCTCAGATGTCCTGACACAAGTGAGTGAAGCCTGTGGAGTTAAGAGGCCACTTCAGACCACTGCTGTCTCTGCTGCTCAGACTGTGACTCTGCTCTGAGCTCCAGGGCCGTGCACAACAAGGATTAACAAATATACTATACTTTAATTGTAATCTCAAAATATTCCAGCCTAGACATGGGAAAAAGTTCTAATGATTTTACTCACACATTATAATCTGCATGAATTTCACTATTTAACTTAATTTAACTACTGCACATTGCATCAGGTTTGTGAAGATGTAGTGTATTGTTTTGTATCTTGCTTTGTACTAGTATATTTAAGGAGAATTGTGATGTGGGAGCTTGGGTGACGTAGGCTGACCATTACACAGCATCTTACAGCAAACCATAAGGAGGGTTTTAGTAAAATCCCTCAGTCGTCCAGGTAGGATCCATGGCAAAAGAGAAATTTAATTTAATTCTTCAACTGGACAAAAGTTTTGTCCAGTTGGAGAATTGAATTTTTCCTTTGCCATAAGGAGGGTTTGACTAGGGCCCGGAAGAGATTGCTAAATTACTCAAACATGCATGGGTGACATCTAAAACCACATTTTTGATGAGGGAACATTATAACATGGTAGAAAGCTCCAAAAAGTCAATTTTGCTTAATACCACCTCTTTAATGAATCTCTTTGAGGACAATCAGAGGACTAAAACAACAGATGGCAGATACTCCACCAGAAAAGTTACATAGTGAATCTTTAAAGGGCCCATATTACCCTGTTTTCTGATGTTATAATGGTTCCTCATCACAAACAGACCTGGAGTTGTGTTTTGTTTTATTAACATATGTTTAACACACAAACCCTCCAGATTTAGGCTGAGTTCTTCTCAAAATATTCCAGCCCAGACATGGGAAAGGGTGGACCTTATAGCGAGTATCAGGGGTATAGTATAGATCCATGTAAGGGTCCGGACCCTCTCCTCTAATTGCAGGATCAGCAGCAGCACCGCATTAAAACCGTCCTTGGTCCTAGTCCTTGAACTCTTTTAAAAACAAACCCTCCCTCCCCACCCACACACACATACACACACACACACACACACACACACGCACGCACACACACGCGCACACACACACACACACACACACAGTCCCGCCAGGTCTCCGTCAGAGCAGAGGTCGGGGAGGTCAGATTTCACGCGCCGCAGGGTAAACAAAAACCACAGGACCACCTCAGCGTGATGGAAAAAGAGGGGACAGCGATGCAAAGTGACGAGGTACAAAGATGATTTATTTAAAGGGCCCATATCACACTATTTTCTGATCTGTTCTAATGTGGTTTCCTCATCACAAACACACCTGGAGTTGTGTTTTGTTTCATTCACACATGTTTAACACACAAACCCTGCATATTTAGACTGAGTCCTTCTCTACAGGAAGTGCTCCATTGTGTTTTTAAACTCCACACACCTTCACTAGAATCATTTGGATAATTTCAGACCTGGAATTGCCAATCTCTGCTGACCTAAACGTAGATGTTAACTTCAAATTCACTGTTTCATGACATCACAAGGTGGATCAGAGCGTTTTGAGCTTTGGAGATGTAGACAGACTAATAATACAGGGTTACACAAACATGTCTGAATGAAACAAAACACAACTCTAAATATTTTTAATGAGGTAACAGCATTCTAACATGGCGTAATGAGTCAGTTTTGCGTTTCTCTCCATAGACCACCACAGCTTCCATTACCAGAACCACGAGAGGGGGACTCCAGCTACAGACCAGCCCAGAGAAGGAGGGCCGCACTGGGACTGTTGACCCCTCGACAGACAGGAGCAGACAGGAGCAGACAGGAGAAGACAGGAGCAGATTAAGCACAGAGGAGCCCAACTTTTTCACTAGCCGCCCTTTTTGTAACAAACATGACTCTAGTCTGTCAGAGTCTGTGCTTTATTTCAACAACTCTGAAATCACACAGGAAAAACAGTGCTATAGTAAAATGGAAATGTGTATGTGTAGTCTCCACTTTCACTAACTTTTCTGGTGAACCTGCTTGTCTCCATGGAGATATTATAGCTTTGCCTGGAATGTTCCGGCGTTAAAGAGGGGGTATTTCACTTCTATGGGGTATTAACTGTTAACACATCACATATTTAGATCACCATGTTACCTTTTATTGTTTTCAAAATACTATATTTGCCCAGTTTGTCCAGTTGGAGAATTGAATTTTTCCTTTGCCATAAGGAGGGTTTGACTAGGGCCCGGGAGAGATTACTAAATTATTCAAACGTGCATGGATGACATCTAAAACCATGTTTTTGATGAGGGAACATGGTAACATGGTAACCACATGGTAAAATGCTCCAAAAAGTCAATTTTGCTTAATACCACCTCTTTAATGAATCTCTTTGAGGACAATCAGAGGACTAAAACAACAGATGGCAGATACTCCACCAAAAAAGTTACATAGTGAATCTTTAAAGGGCCCATATTACTCTGTTTTCTGATGTTATAATGGTTCCTCATCACAAACAGACCTGGAGTTGTGTTTTGTTTCATTTCATTTCACATGTTTAACACACAAACCCTGCAGATTTAGGCTGAGTTCTTCTCTCAAACAGAAAACACTCCACCTTGTGATGTCATGTGATAATATAGAAGTGCTCCACTGTGTTTTTAAACTCCACACACCTTCACTAGAATCATTTCGATAAGTTCAGCCTTGGAACTTCCGACCTCTACTGAACTAAAGATAAAAGTAGCTGTTAAATTAAAACCTACCACTTTATGACATCACAAGGGTGAACAGAGCATTTTGAGCTTTGGAGATATAGACAAACTAATAACAAATTATTACTCAAACATGTGTGAATGAATGACATGTGAGGAGGAAACAACACTATAACGTGGCTAAATTTTGCGTGATATAGAACCTTTCATTATTAGCTTGTTCTTCTATTAAAACATTTAAAAAAGATCCCATTGCTACCTTGTTGGAAACAACAAAAATGGCCGCTGAGACACAAAAAAACAATATATACTATGACTAAACCAAAAACTATTCTATTTGAAAACCCAGTGATCCAAGTAAACAAACAATGATGTGTGTCCCCATAGCAACTACTGAATACACCAAAATCACACAGCAGGGAGTGGGCTCACAAACACCCATGGAAGGAGTATCTCAAAGCAGACTTTAACCTAAATTATTAACAAGCAAAAATAAATAAAAGTTGTTTGTTGCTATGGTAGCCGAGTCAGTAAACTGTGCACAGCTGGAGAGAAGTTGTTACTGAGGCTAGAACTGCAGCCCTGTCATCTCCTATTCTCTCAGTGCACCAAAGGATTGCACTGAAAATCCCCCAAACTATTGTCTGTACTGCAGTTTCAACATGGAGTCTGCGCCCGGGGGGCGGGTGTGGTGAGGCTGGCTCTATAGGCACGGAGACCTGTGATGTGAATGTATAAATACAAGTTTGAAAGAATCATGTTATAGACCATTTTCTTTTTCTTCTTCTTTTCTTTCTTTTTCTTTTTTAACACTGAATTATATTTTTTTTCATATACATCCACAGGCCTGCCACCTGCTTGTTTCCATGGAAATGTTATTGCTTTACCTGGAATGTTCCATGGTACGACTTTAAAAGTTTCCTTCTAGCATTTATTCATTAAGGGTGTTTCTATTGCTCAGAAATACAATGATTCCTTCTGTGAATAGGGGCAACTCTCCACAGATCTGAACTGTAATGTAGCGTACTAATGTGACCTGCTTGTCTCCCTTTTGATATATACTGTACAGTCCCTGACAAAAGTCTTGTCGCTTATCCATTTTGTAGAAACAAAAGCTTATAACCTGACTTTAAATTAATTTGATTGGTTTTAGAAATGTCTCATATGAAAGCTAAAACCCTCCCAAATTATGCTCAATATACTAAAATAAATTTGCTTCACTGAAGAAAGATTGATCATTTAATGAACACAGAAAGGTCAGATTTTGGCAAGACAAAAGTCTTGTCGCCTACAGAAAATTGAACAAATAATTTACTTCAAATACAAAAATATGTTGCATAACGTCAGTGAATTAAGTAGTGGTGCTGTGAGATCCATATTTAATATCTTGTATGACTTCCATGAGCTTGAAGGACTGCATCCATGCGGTTCGACAATGATTCATACAATTTGTTGATGAAGTCATCAGGAATAGCAAAGAAAGCAGTCTTACATGCCTCCCAGAGTTCATCAAGATTCTTTGGTTTTGCCTTCCATGCTTCCTCTTTCATTCTACCCCAGACATGCTCAATGATGTTCATGTCTGGTGACTGGCCTGGCCAGTCCTGGAGCACCTTGATCTTCTTCGCCTTGAGGAACTTTGATGTAGAGATAGAAGTATGCGATGGAGCACCATCCTGCTGCAAAATTTGACCCCTTTTATGGTTGGGAATGTAAGAGGTAGCTAATACTTCTTGATATTTTAGGCTATTGATATTGCCTTCCACCCTGCAAATGTCTCGCACACCCCCATACTGGATGTAACCCCAGACCATGATTTTTCCGCCACCAAACTTAACTGTTTTCTGGGTGAATCTTGGATCCATGCGGGCTCCAGTAGGTCTCCTGCAATATTTGCGGCGGCTGTGATGTAATTCAACCGAGGATTCATCTGAGAAATCCACCTTCTGCCACTTTTCCAGTGTCCATCCTTTTAGCAGGCTGTGGGCCTTGGCCAATGCCACACGGTTTTTTAATTGCCTTTTGTTTAGTGCTGGTTTCTGTGCACTGATTCGACCATGGAGGCCATTTCGAGACAGAATTCTACAAACTGTTCTGGTTGACACAGGGACTTGAGGTGACCAGGCCTGGTGGAGCTCTGCTGCAGTGGAAAAGGGGCTGGCCTTGGGTTTTCGAATCAACAAACGGTCCTCCCGAGCAGTTGTCTTGCGGGGTCTGCCGGACCTGGGCTTGTCAAAAACATCTCCAGTCTTTTCAGATCTTTTTCTTATTCTTTGTATTTGACGCTGAGACACATTGAAGGTGTCAGCCACCTCAGCAGTGGATCTGGTCTTCAGCCTCTTGATAATTAACGCTTTGGTCTCAGGGTGGATCTTAGGCATGTTGTCAGAGGTCAAGTTGCAGTTGATGTGAAGGTCTGGTGTGCTGGGGTTCTTTTTATACACACCCACTAATTGACTGATCAGTAACTGATCACAGGTGAGGCTGTAATCTAGGATTGGGTGCATCATATGACAAGGCGACAAGACTTTTGTCTTGCCAAAATCTGACCTTTCTGTGTTCATTAAATGATCAATCTTTCTTCAGTGAAGCAAATTTATTTTAGTATATTGAGCATAATTTGGGAGGGTTTTAGCTTTCATATGAGACATTTCTAAAACCAATCGATTAATTTAAAGTCAGGTTATAAGCTTTTGTTTCTACAAAATGGATAAGCGACAAGACTTTTGTCAGGGACTGTAGGTTTAATCTGTACTGTGGAACATTCTAGACAAAGCAATAACATTTCCATAGAGACAACAGGTGGGGGAGCCTCCGCTAGAAATGTTACGCATTGCACCTTTAAAGTACAGTGGATAAGTAAAAATAAATAAATAAATAAATAAATAAATAAATGAAACAAAATATAAAAATAGGATGTTGAAATTTTAAATATTTTTTTTGTATTATATTTCTTAACCATAAAAAGAAAAAAATGAATTAAAATAATTGTCAAAAGTTGTTAAAATGTTTAATTTCAAGTACAAAGATTACAAAGTATACAAAATATCAAAATGTATGCAGTTGGCACTTAGAAATCACTCCTTATGCTTCAATATAGACATTAGTTCATATAAGAAGAGGATGCAAGATACTTTTTAATATGTAAAAAAAGTCCAACGTAAAGAAGATCACTTTTAAAAACTTCGTGGCCTGACCTTGTTTTTAATACACAAATCAGTCTGTTTGTAACAATAGTCGAGGAGTGTAAAGTTTCAGATGTTTGGGTGAAGCCTACAGCCCGTGGTAAACACTAGACTCTTCTGATGGTGTTTTAATGAGAAATCTCCACAGTGCTTCGCTCCCCTGCCTCGCTGAGTCTTATTAGGAATGTTTGTGCCGCTAATGAAACAGTGCATCTCTATGGGACAAAAAACAGCTACTAAACATGCCTGAAATGACCACTGCAGAAGTACTGTGGCCACAGAGTCGTAGGAAATGCTCAAAAGTTCGATGTTATAGTAAGAAGTACGTTTTGAAGAGCCATGCTAGTGGTCTGGGTTTTGTTTTTGAAAGCAGGAAGATCTAAAGCCCAACTCATAGCAAATCTCACAGCCAATAAATGCTCCCACAAGTTTGGAATGTACCAGTCAAAAGTGTTTATCTGTATTGTGGACTTAAAAAGGAGGAAGAGATCTCATGGAATTAACAACTTCTGTGTATATTCTCTGAAACAGGTTTTAGTACAGTCTGTTGCTTTGCCATAGGTTTATTCTGTTTTAAGTTTGTTTCTGTCATTTGTTTTGGTGCAACAGTGCATTTCACAGACTTGTTCATCCACCTGTCAATCCCACTGAGGAGAAAAAGTCTAATGGACATGACCAGACCACCCCGGCCTTTCTATGCAGAGTTTAAGCTTTCTCCTTGTGTCTGGCTCAGTTTCCTCTGCTTTCCCCCATCAAACCAAAACAGATCCTCCAGCTATGGGAGTCCTGACAAGACCTAGCTCAAGATCTGGAGATGGGTCCCCTGACTGGATCTGTAATTGTAAGGTGGGTCAAATACAGTATACCTTACCTTACGAGTTCATTGTTTTAGCTTAACTGTGCAATTAACACTAAAAACCGCTATTTGAACCTTCCTTGCGGTTAGCTGTCCAATACTGAGCCCAAGCTTATGTCACACATGCTTCCACGCAACAATTTTCCATAAATATACAAAAGCGTGATACAAAACAATACACTACAGCTTCACAAACCTGATGCAATGTGCAGTAGTTTCATTAACGCCGATTGTAATACGATAGTGCTGTGAAGGGGCAATAACTTTTTGACCCAGAACTTCAAAAACAGAAGAAAAACTTATGTTGTTTTTGTCGAATTTCGCATTTTCAAAACAATAAAAGGCTAACACAGTGATCTAAATATATTATGTGCAATTACTCACCCACAGAAGTAAAATCCCACCTCTTTAAACACTTACCAACAGGCCCGTCGACAGAAATTTGGGGTCGAGGGGCAAGAACACTCACATGGGCCCCCATCTAATATAAATTAAAGGGAAGAGGGTCTAATTCTGGGCCCCTAAGAGACCCCTGTATCCCCCCGTCTATTGCCCTGCTTACCAGTATTAGGCACCACAAGGCGTCCTCCGTTGTGGCCGAACACTCCGCTGATCTTCTGCTGCTCCTTACACAAACCCACAGGCCCATTCAGCGTCATCAGGCCCTTCTTCCGCCGCTCCGCCGTGCCACTGTAGTCCCGGGTCACCTCTCTCGGGTAAGTCTCCGATGGGGGCTTGTTGTGGTACTCCGCCCGCTCGGCCACTCCCAGAGAAACCATGAAGGACGACTGAACTTTGACCTTGATGTCGGGGAGGGGGTCGAACAGCTCCTTATCCGCCCCGTCCTGGAAACACAGAGGGGTGCTGTAGGTTCTGCCCACGGTCAGGTCCGGCTGGATGGAGGAGTTCAGGAGGAGAGGGTTTCCTGGAAGAAGATGAGATGTGAGGGTTAGAATTGGTGTTTATTTTGCGTATCAGTTTTGTTTATGGGTGCAAAGTAGTTCCAGTTGGCAGTAACTGAAAAATGGTCACCCCTCTGTCCGTCACTGCGACTGTAAGGCTAAAAATTTTGGTCTTTACAAGTTAGTCTTAACCGACTACATGATTCTGGTGTTTTTAGGTGTTGGCTGTAAATCAAGATATACACAATAATAACAGGTGCCTTCTTTCACTGAGGTCACAGAAGTATAGCTGTGACCTACATATAGCTAAGTTATTGAAGTTTGGTGTTTTTCTTCTCTAGATGATTCCAGTCAGAAAGCAGAATGAGCCTCGCATGAGTTGAGCTTTTGGGTTGCCAGTTTCAATGGTGAAATTCAGTTGGTTCAGCCTCTGCAGCTCAGGGAGGGAATTCTGGAGGTTCTGAGCTTTCACATGAGCCATGGCCTGTCCATATACTGAGAATGACACAGATTTGTATGTGTCCTCTATCTGCAGGTTAAGACTCTGGCAACACAAGTTCAAGTTGTGATTGTAATGCCCTTTTAAAAACGTTTTAAGTGCAGGCTACATACAGTTCTTTTATATTAGAATATACCTTGAAAAGAGTTAAAAGACCAGAAAATAAAGAGTGTTAAAATGATAAAATATAACACTGTGAAAGTAGCAGAGAGCAGAGTATAACACAATTGTGCATGTTTTGGACAAACTAATTAACAATGTGTGTATCATTGTTGCCTAGTAACAACATATTGGTGTGGAATAAAAATAAAAATGTGATTAATTGCAGTGTTAGTTAAGGTCAAACTGTACAAAGAGCACCCTGAGATGACACTGAGAATTCTGAGAAGTAACTCCACAGATCTGTATTTGCTTCTCCTGCACAGGCTGAATACTGCAGAATCCACTGTATCGTTTATTTATTTGCGCAGCGGTAAATCTCTGTGAGGTTTTTATTATTTAGAGACCTCTTCTCAATAACTCAATTCTGGAATAGTCAAAATACAGTGTCTTCCCTTCACTCTGCAGTGGAGAGCTGAAAGAGTCAGAATTTAGAACAAACACTAATAATAGGAGAAAACAGAAAATTTAAGAATTAAATGTCCTATATTCCACAGAATTTACTTTTGTGAGCTTTAAACCATGTTATAATGTTGTTACCTCTTCAAAAACATACCTGGAGTAAACCTTTATTATTAGTCTGTTTACATCTCTGAACATCAAGATTCTCTGTTCCACCTTGTGATGTCATGAAGCGCTAGTTTTCAAGTTAACAGCTCCTTTGACCTTTTGTTCAGTAGAGATTGACAATTCCAGGGCTGAAATAATCTTTTTTTATTTATTTATTCTTTTATTTAATAGGGACAGTGCATATTAATGAACATCTACAACATTGCAGTGTAAATATGACAGATTATAGCAAAAATGCTCATTTCCATCTGTCATCCCTTGGCAGGTCACAGACACCACAGCAAAAACAAGTGACAATAGCAACAGTTCTACACTAAAGTGTCCACAGGCTTTGTTTTCCTTTAGCCACTGTTTCAATTGTGATTTGAAAGTGGCCAGTGTTGGAGTCTTCCTTATTGGTAATGGGAGAGAGTTCCAGAACTTAGTGCCTCTGACTGAGCGCACACTTTGTCCGAATGTTGTGCGTCTGCGTGGGACCGCACAGTTCCCCCGGGCCGTGGCCCTAGTTCCCATCCCACTGTCTTTGTTTTAATAAAATCCTATAACGGAGGGGGGCAAGCCCATGTAAAACTTTATATACAAAACATCCATATTTGAAATGAACAAAATTATTAAAATTAAGCAAGTTGTACTTATCTAAAATAGTGCAGTGGTGAACTGAGAATGGTTTCTTGTCCAATATAAATGTTTCTAGTGAAGGTGTATGCTTTTTTTTGTATATTTTTGTTTGCTCAAATGTGTTAAAAATAAACCCCTCAGGATTTAAAATACTTTTACTTTTCAGTACTGGTCAAAATAGAATGGAATAGAAAGTACAGATACCTGCTCTCAAATGTAGAGAAGTAAAAGTAAAACATATCCACTTAAAAATGTACTTAAGTAAAGTACAAATACCTAAAATCTGCAGTACTTTTACTTGGATACATTCCATCACTGAAAATCACACACACAGCTTAGCACTTCAGTAACTTTTAACCACAGCATCTCAGGTCAGTGTCAAGTCCTGACCGGTGCAGGGGGCAAGAGAGATACGAGGAATGGCCAAGAGAAAGAGGGGTGAGAAAGCACAACCCCGAACAGAAGCTGGCGTTCTCCGCTCCCACCATCGCACCATTACATTTTAATTACAAACATAAACAGCTTGATCTGCCCCATCCATCTGCTCCAGTGTGGTCGCTTCCTGGCCGGCTGAAGGACGAGAGCTGGGGCTGGGGAGGGACAGCGAGAAGCCAATGGGGGTTAGGTGACTGCTTTGTAAATGAGAGCTGTCCCGTCCCCCACAGTGCGTCTTCAGCTCTTGGTCATTAACAGTGGAACGGAGCCAAGCGGAGCGGCGGAGTCCTTGTGGCCAGATGCTAGGAGGCCAGGCGGGGGGCTAATGCTAGGTTATTTTTAGAGGGTTTGTTAATCACCAGTGGATGCACGGCGTGATTGGTGGACAGTGTTTTGAGGTGGGTGTGGTGACTTGACTCTCTTGATGGATGGAGTTTGTCCTGTTAATGTATGGCCTAAAATAGTGATTACCAAAGTTTAATTTAGTGTTGTTTAGATACAGTAAATTGACTTTGGACAAGAGGACATCTTATATTAATGGTCCTACATTAGGGAGATTGCATTGTTTCAGGTCTATAAACAGGAACATTCTAATAGAAAAGACAAACACACTATTCAAACTTAAATCAGAAGTTGCTCAAGTGGCTTAAACGTCTTCATTCTAAAAACGTTTTAATAAGGCGTTGCTCATATCAAAACAAATATAAAATTAGTGTTGTTCTGATACCATCTTTTTGGGATCTGATCCAATACCGATACTTGTCTTCATTGTACACGTCGATACAGATACTAGTTTGATATGGCATAGTGTGAAGAAGGAGTAAAAGAGCAAATAAAAGTCTATCTCTAAAGAAATTCAAGAATAAATGAGATTTTGTGGACTAATGTATTAGTCAAATGTATAATGGTTTGATGAGGAGTTGTGCTGGTTTAAGCACTTTTACTTTTGTACTTTCACTTTCTACCACAGAGCAGATAAAACCAACAGTGAGGCCTGTAAAAAAGAAGCTCATCCTCGGAGCACATGGCTAATTATGCAGAGTAAACAAAGTCTGAGTTATAGCGCTGTTGTCAGGCTGCACTCTCTGTAGCTTTAATTATTTTACCAAGTTGAGTGTCCACTCCAGCAGCTAAATGAAGGTATGAAACAGGTAGCACGAGTTTTTCTGTCATTCTCAGCGTGTTTTAAGTGTCTGCAGAGCCTCCACAGCCTGTATTTAACCTGCTCTGAGCGTCAACAGCAGCTGCTTCTACGGGTCCTCATTCAGAAAATATAGAGTGATATTGGATCTGTGATTTAGTCTGAGTACTCACTGATACCTGGAAAACAGGCAGTATCAAGTTTGGATTGACTGTAGTGTATAGAAAACAATAAATAGTGTACATGTAGTTGCATAAGCGGAGCAGTCACATTATCGTTATGAAAAAGTATAATTATAAAAAGAAAAAAAGAATACAGAAAACTGTTTTAGCCTTAAAGGTGCAATATGTAGTCCACCACCTGCTTATCGTCACGGAGACATAACTCTTTGCCTTACTCTCTTTTCTTCTTTGCCTTACTTTGCCTGGAATGTTCCATAGTGGCCAGTGGCATTAAATGTATACTTCTTACATTTATTCAGTTGCAGGTGTTTTATTGCTCATCATTGCATTGTGAAGAGCTGAAACTTAAACTTGTTCTGGTTCCATCACCTGCTTGTCTCCATAGAACGTTTAATCCAATATTGTGGCAGATTCTAGACAAAACAATAACACCTCTATCCACCAGAAATATTTCATAGTGCACCTTTAATCCTGGTTTACAGATGGAGCTTCTAATCTAAACATCTTTACAATGTGTTCACTATTAGCACCCATACACTATACATACAAGTGCCTCTTCCACACAATCCAGTTTATTGTAGTGAAAATGCTAACCTATACTTTTTTTGCCAGTTCTGCTCATATAAAACCCTTCTATACCGCTTTCATTTGATTAATAACTGCATGAGCGATGTTTGCCAAATAGCCCGAGGTTAAACTCCTTATTAAAATGGCCGACTGCATAACACACGTGCCACTATATCACATTCGTACCCCCCTCGCGTGGGTGACAAATACCCCTATCCATTTAATTGATAAACAGTCTGGGGGAGAGTGGACACCCCTGCCCGCACCCTTTCCCCATGACTTTAGATCTTCCTAGCGTGTGTGCCCGGCGGTTATCTGAAGAGAGGGGGTGATCTGATTATTGCTGGAGTGAGCATCTTTGCGAGCGGAGCGGGCAGAATGGGAGCAATGAGGGGAGTTAATGAAATGTACCTGGGCCTGAATACCTGGAGGGATGGTGCTGGAATTGGGCCCATGATTAAAAGTCAGTCAGAAGGAGAGGTAATGTGGAGAGCGGGGTCAGAGCAGGATCAAGTTACACTTTGGGTATTACACAGAAGGAAAGAACTGCTGCAGTGGCTGTATGCACCTAGTTATTGGTAGAATTTGAATTTGAAGCTTATATATTATGAAAAATTGACACTTGTGAGCTTTAAGTCATGTTAGAATATTGTTGCCTCATCAAAAATATACCTAGAGTTGTGTTTTGTTTCTTGTTTCACGCATTTTTGAGTAATGCTTTAGTATTAGTCTGTCTACATCTCTAAAGCTCAATATGGCTTTAGTTCAGTAGAGATGGACAATTCCAGGGCTGAAATTGTCCAAATATGTAGGATTTGTGTGTTAAACATGTGTTGACTGAAACAAAACACAACTCCAGGTCTGTTTGTGATGAGCAAACAACATGCTGTAGATCAGAAAATAGAGTAATATGGACCTGTAAAGGAACAGTACGTAGTCTGTGCTCGGTTTAAAAATTACAATCCAATCTGAACCTGGGTTGAGGAGACATAAACATTCTTAACATATAGACAGGCCATGCCTCATGTGAACCTCCAGATGCACTCACTGATTAATGCAGGCGCTGGGGTTTGGGTAGTACTTTTAGGTTTAAATTAACTGAATTTAGAAGTTGATATTGGCAACCCAAATGAGAGACTCTAAACTAAACACTAAATCTGCTGTTTTGATACTTGACTATATACTGTATGTGGTGTTTTAATAGCATTGTCTATTGTTCCCAGTGCTTTTTGACAATTTTAGTGCGACTAGGTACAATGTGTGCTGCCTCCGGTGGCCACTGCACTACAATGTGACATAACGCAAGCCTGCCCTGATTACAGCCAGGAGCCACACTGTTCCTTATACCTCCAGACCTGCTTTTGTTTAGTCCTCCAGGCACTGCCCATGTTAGCAGCTTGATTTGAAATGCGATTATGGGAAGTGTTCAATATCTTACGTAGATGGAATACTAGTATGTTGTACATGAAGCTGTTTTTGTTAACACATTAAAGGTAAAAGGGGCCAAATAAAGCTCAGAGCATGTGCCCACCGTCTTAGCTGAGTCCAGGTCTAGTCCAGTTTTGTTTCCAGATTTAGTGTAAACCCAGCACCTGTGACTATGAGGTCTCAAATGAAAACCACACCAAAGAAAACAGTCTCCAAACCAGAGTATACGACAGAAAATGAAATCAAAGTAGTAATACACTGAATAATATGATGACATTTAGCTTTCTGTAGGGAATAAATTGCTTTTGGTATAGGTTAGATTTCATAGCCAGATGACCTTCCTTAAAGAATACATCATATAACATGAATGGCACCTCTTATTCACACCATATTCATGGACACGAAGAGCTCTGATTGGTCCACATGTCATCAAAACAAGGTTAATACAAGATTAAAAAGATAATTCATACAATTTCTACAAGTTCTGCTATTAAGTTTGCATTTAAATTATGAAAATGTAAAATGTACTTATGCCTCCCTGGTTTAATTAAAGCTTCACTGATCCTTGTAGGGCATATAAAGCATAATGTGTATAAATGTCACGAATTAATAACATTACTAAATCATAATATTAAAACCAAAAGCGTTTACTAAAAATTGCTTATGTGTATAGCTTATAGTATGGCTTATTAGAAAATAGCCAGTTGTGCATTTTTCACCTGTTCCCAGAAGTATAGGTGAAATTTCCAGCTTTGTTTATGGAAAAGCTTGTTAAATGTTAGCATCCTATGGGAAAGTTGGCTATACAATAGACTCTTTGAAATGCAATGTCATCAGTGTAAAAAAAATCTGTAATGGAGAAAGGTGAAGATAACATTAAAGGGATGATATTTACGCTATTTTGTGATCTATCTTTATACTGTTGTTTCATCAAAAACATACACAGAGTTTTGTTTCATTCACACGTTTTAGACAGAAATCCTGCATATTTAGGCTGTTCTTCTCTCAAACTAAAAACACTCTGTTCCACCTTGTGATGTCATGTGGTAATACAGGAAGGCAAGGCAAGTTTATTTGTAGAGCACAATTCGTACACAAAGTAATTCAAAGTGCTTTACAGAATAAGAAATACATTCAAATCACCATACAAACAAATCAAAACATAAATAATCATCATAAAATTAAAAAAGAGAGTGAGAGAGACACTAAATGAGAGAGAAGAGTGCAAAATAAAAATCTTTCAGTCAAACGCAACTAAACAGAACCGTTTTGCCCCTGGATTTAAACAGAGTCAAAGTAGAATCGGTCTCACATGTTCAGACTGTTCCAGGTTTTAGCTGCATGAATCTGAAACTCTGACTCCCCGTGTTTAGTTCTGACTCTGGGCCCCAGCAGGAGGCCGGTCCCTGAGGTCCTAAGAGTGTGAGATGGTTCATGTGGCACTAACATGAGAGACTTGTACACAAGCAGGAAGTGCTCAACTATATTGTAATACTCCATACAACTTCACTAGAAACATTTGCCCATCTCTACTAAACTAAAAGTAAAAAGTAGCTGATAACTTGAAAACTACCACTTCATGACATCACAAGGTGGAACAGAGCATTTTGAGATTTGGAGATGTAGACAGACTAAGAATGAAGGATTTACTCAACTCCGGGTATGTTTTTGAGGAGGTAACAGCATTCTAACGTGGCCTAAAGCTCATAAGAGTCAATTTTGTGTAATATAGGAGCTTTCAAACATTACAATGATTATTAATTGCTTACACTTTTTACAATTGTTTACAATTTTTATATAATTTAGATACAATTTTGAATAAATAGGGTAGAAAAATAAATTAGTTCGCTATTTAGTAATGAACGTTTCTAGTCCAAATTTGTATCTTGCTGTGGATAGTGGCGTCAAAAACAATTATTGGGGTAAATTTCTGCATTTGCCCATTGAATGCTAAAAAAATGAAAACTAGATCCTCAAACAAACAAATAAACAAAGAACCTAAAATGCATTTGTAAATGCTGTCACTTACATATATCATCTCATAATATTCTAAACCCTATTTCTCAGTTGGAATCACATTATATTGCCTCCAGTAACCTCCAATCCATGCATAATGTATTTGTTCTTCTGAAACTTTTAAAGGGTCTAATCAGATGTCCTGGATACTTCCTGACTTGGCGCTCACACTCACACATATGCAACACCAAAATTAGGACTCAACTGGGACTAAATCTGAAACTAAACCTGGACTAACAAGACCAAACCAAGTCTACATCAGGACTAAACTGGGCTAAAACCAAAACCAAGAACTGTATGAAAGATTTTATATTACATAAACATGACCTAACTGTGTCCTTAGATACAAGGTAAACGTGTTCAAATCAAATAAAGCTTTTACTAATAACAATTCTAATGCTGGAGGTTTGATCTTTCACATGCGCATATAGTAAGAGAGAGAAAAAAAAAAAAGAAAACAAGAAAAGAGAAAAAAAGTGTCCGCTATCTGCAGGCTAAGGTACTAGCAACTCAGGTTCTGCTGTGATTGTAATACCTTTTTAAAACAGTAAAGTAAAGGCTACATACTGCTCCTTTAATTCATTTCATAAGCCACATGAAAATAAGGACTTAACTGCGATTAAACCCAGAATGTAATATTGTGTGAATTCTAGATATTCTACCGTATATTCTAAACTAAACAGGAACTAGAACAGGACCAAACCAAGTCTACATCAGGACTAACCAGCGTGAACCTGTGCTCCACATTGTACCGTAGTGTCTGACATAGAGGTGCAGGAGTGATGGCTTTCCGACCAGGGGCAGACCGCGGACCGAGAAGTGCCCTATTTAAACCCACGATTGATGACCCTCTGGCTGCCTGGCTAAGGACTAGACCTGGGTTTGGCTCCTGATCCTGGTTTGGAACGTGAAAGGGGGGCTCGGACTCGCTGGAGAAGGGCAGGGGTAGAGGGGGGTGGGCTCCCATAGGTGCTTGTCATGGCGTTTGGGCGACGATGGATAGCGGGTCACCACAATGGCAATCACTTGTGCTAACCCAGAAGTGTCAGGGAGAGAGAGGACTACAGCAAGGCCAAAGCTATTCACTCTACTCCTGCTAATAGACACGGCTTATATACCGTGTTGAGGTGAGAATGGGAGAGTACAGTCATAATCTCATGAGTTATATTTAGATTCAAAACGACATGGGTAGAGGACGTTGTATTTTTTTTTTTTTTTTTTTAATGCGACTAAACCGCGCTTTCGTTGCGGTGGCACGTCTGGTTAAGCGAGAATTCTATTCATTTAAATGGAAAATTTTGGAAAAGTTTTGCAGCTAAAATATGACAGAAACTTCATTTGCACCAACAAGTCACGCTGCACTGATTCACTGGGGGCCTTCAAAACGGCTTTGTAGAACTTTATAGAACTTATTTGATGTGAGATCTGCGACATACAGAATAATACAAACCGAATGATGATAGCGGCGCTCACGGCACCTTCTGGAGGTGGTGAGGAAGCGGGTTAAAATGTTGAGCCCTTGCCAAAAACACGGCAATGATTTATTGACCATAAAAACGGAATACCATATTCACTGGCATACATTATAATGATTCACAGTACAGTACACATTACTACACGGTAATGTAAGGGTTAGGTGAGCTACACAGCCTTGTTAATCTATATTGTATGTATGCCCTACTGTGGAACATTCGTGGCAAGGCAAAACGGTAGCTGAACTCCACTGGAAAAGTTAGCCCATGTGATTTTATTTTCTGCTCTATGTTATATCTATGCTTCCTCATTAAAAACATACCTGGATTTTCGTTTCGTTTCGTTTCATTCACACATGTTTAAAACACAAATCCTGAATATTTGGATGACTTCAGCCCTGGAACTGCCAATCTCTGCTGAACTAAAGTAAAAGGTAGCTGTAACTTGAAAATGACATCACAAGGTGGAACAGAGCATTTTGAACTTTGGAGATCAGACAGACTAATAATAAAGGATTACTGAAACATGTGTGAATGAAACAAAACACAACTTCAGGTATGTTTTTGATGACATTTTACAGTATATGGCGTTTGATGACATTCATAAGAACATTCTAACATGGCTTAAAGCTCACAAGAATCCTATTGGTTTAATACAGGACCTTTAAGCATGAATAATTAAATCCATATTTTATTTTTATTTTGATAATTCCTTTTCTATTTGTGTACAACTATCAATCCTCCACAGGGCCCTTTTACATACCCTCCACACTGCTCATCTATCAGAATACCTGGTCCCTCTCCCCCACAGATCCCCGGTCTGTAGTCGTCCGTCAGCCCCGCTCGTCATCAGATCTGGGGCTGACAGCAGGTGCGTGTGGTCCCATCCGCGCGCCGTCATTGATTATACAGAACTCTGCAATAACAACGCGCCACATGTTTGTCACCGCGGATACGACGCCACCCTTGGCCCGATTATGGACAGATAAATCCTGGTCACATTTGGAGAGGGAGCGGGCGGCGGTGGTCCATGCAAACAAACCGCATCAATCACAATAGCGGCGCTGTCATCGAGCTCTACGGCGCGGCCTTGTGGTCAGCAGCGCGTGTCACAGCGAGGGGCGAATGAAATACTGGAGGTGACGGGGGAGTCTGTTTAAACAGGGGGAACTGGGAGAGATGGTGGATTGTAAATAAGCAAATAATACAAGATGGTAGTTCTCAGTATAGGAGGGATCATGGTTTAAAGGGGATATATTATGTAAGCTTTTAAAGGACATACATTACGCAAAAATGACTCTTGTGAGCTTTAAGCCATGTTATAATGTTGTTACCTCATCAAAAACAGACCTGGAGTTGTGTTTTGTTTCATTCACACGTTTCAGTAAACCTGGTTTATTAATCTGTTTATTTCCAAAGCTCAAAATGCTCTGTTCCACCTTGTGATGTCATGGAGCTGTAGTTTTCAAGTTAACAATAATAATAATAATAATAATAACAATAATAATAATAATAATAATAATAATAATAATAATAATAATAATAATAATTTAAAAACTATATCAGTTTTATATAGCGCTTTTCTGGACACTCAAAGATGCTTTACAGATCATTATTCTTTCACTCCATACCCGGTGGTGGTGAGCTACGAACTGACGGAAGCGAGACTGCCAATCTGCGCCAGCGGCACCGCCAACCACCACCATCACTCACTCACACACCACTTTCATACTAGGCAATGTGGGTGTAGTGCCTTGCTTATGGACACAATGACAGTTTTTGCTACTGGCGCCCCACTGCGGCACCTGATTTTCCCAGTGGTCTTCCATCTAAGTACTGACCAGGCCCGGTCCTGAGCTTCTGAGATCTGACGGGATCAGGCTTTGACAAGCTGGTATGGCCACAAACAGCTACCTTTTGCCTTTAGTTCAGTAGAGATTGTCAATTTCAGGACTGAAATGCTCCAAATGATTCTAGTGACGGTGTATAGAGTTTAAAAACACAGTAGAGCGTTTCCTGTATTATCACATGACATCACAAGGTGGAACAGAGTGTTTTCAGTTTGAGAGAAGAACACAGCCTAAATATGCAGGGTTTATATGTGTTATTATGGTATGTTTGGGATGAGGAAACATGATCAGAAAATAGCGTAATATGGACCCTTTAACCTGGAGTGGTATTTCATTAAAAGGTAAAAGATAACTGTTAATTTGAAAACTACCACTTCATGACATCACAAGGTGGAACAGAGCATTTGGAGCTTTGGAGATGTAGACAGACTCATAAGGCAGGATTACTCAAACGTGTGAGCGAAACAAAACACAACTCCATGTGTGTTTTTGATGAGATAACAACATAATAACACGGCATGAAGCTCACAAGAGTCCATTTTGTGTAACATAGGACCTTTAAGTCTCTGACAACCCAAGTTCATGCATGCGTGACTGTATAGCTCCTTTTTTAAAACTGTAGCCTACATAGCGTCCCTCTTTGGTACTTATATTTCCAGTAGGTCGCTTCAGGTTTGTCAAATGAACATGTGATTCATTGAACTGAGAGGCAAGAAATGATGGAACGCCAGCCCATCTGTCAATCAAACTCGTTGTGCGCACTGTCCCTGAGTTCAGAGGAGTGGGTACATGGGAACTAATCACTTGTGTCGAGCTGTCAGGACACCTCAGCACTGTGACACATTCAGACAGGCTGCTATTAGCTTCTATAGAGCGTTTTACTGTGTCAAAACTGGCTGGAACGAATGGGACGTAAATATAGTTTCATGAATGGAAAAATAATTCGCCTAACTTTATTGACAGACAAGCAAAGTGTCCTTAAAGGTGCACTGAGTAAGTTCTCTGGTGGAGGGTCCGCCAAATGCTTTTCTCCATGGAGATGTTGATGGAGATGATGATGGAGATGTATCACAGTATGATATTAAACCTTTCTATCTTCATGGAGACCAAACCAGACCAAGTTACAAGTCAGATCTGTGGAGTGGCAACCCCGCTTCCACTCAGAATGCTTGTTTTTCTAGGTGTTTCTGAGCTATAAAACCACCTGTAACTGAATAAATGTAAGGTAGAGCTGTTTAATGTCATAGTGTGGGACATTCCAGGCAGAGCAACGACATCTCCATAGAAAAAAAGCAGGTGATAGACCCCCAACAAAAAAGTTGCGCCTTTAAACATCATTATTTTATGGTAAACTGAAATAATGGCAGAGGGTGGTACTCATTTGTAACAGTATTCTTAATCAAGTAAAAGTTTTGGTTAATCTTCCCACTGTGAGTCTACAAAATGACAAAAGCTTTTTATTGACGATATTAAATTAAGACATGATTTTCTCATTTTTGTGTCTATCCTTTGAAAATACCCACTTAAAAAAATAAATAAATAAAAAAAATAAAAATAATAATAATAATAATAATAATCAGATGTCAGCTAATCTTTCTTGAGAAATTGTTTTCCCAAATACCTTTTCACTCTTACTTGACTAATTTCTTAAACTATTACTTTGTACTACTTCAGTGATTACCATAAATAGTACAATTGAAGTGTGGACGCCTGTTTAACCAATCACATTGTTTCTCATATGTCCAGACCCCACCCCTTGTCCCTGCACACTCTCTTCTTTAGTCTTAGGTACTGCCTAGTTTAGCAGTTCTAGTTCAAATTCACTTTAATATTCACAAATAAAAAGGAAAAATTGATGTGTTTTTGAACTGCCAACCTCCCCGTCATCCGACACAGTACCATACCGCCTGCGCCACCGTCTCTACCATGCTTCTATAGCTGGCGTCTCTTACCCTGTCTGGTGGTCTTGAAGTTGAAAGACTGGAACCCCCCGCTGAGCGCAGAGGAGTCGATCACATCTACCCCGTATTCACTGTGGTTCTTCCTGTACAGCATCACCGCCACCACCAAGATGGCCACCGCGATGATGCCTGCGCCCAGACCAGAGTACAGGGCCACGTCATTGGAGCTGTCCATACCTGCACACAGCAAAAGACAGGAAAAAATAAAAAATAAAAAAAGGTTTAGGTTTGAATGAGTATATAAATAACTGAGTTTGAATGAGTATATAAATAACAGGTAGCCATTATGTCAAGGAATGGTTGGATTGGTTGGAAGAAGGTAATGAAATGTTTGGGGGAAAAAAATAAATAAAATCAAATGTTATCTTGGTCATCTTTATTCATCTAAATTCCTATTGGTTTTTTAGATCGGATTTCAGAATGTGATGATGTCATACTCCCATATGGAGGGCAAGGGCCTGATTTCTTTATTAATTACATTTTACTTTATCATGAAATATCCAAATTCATAAATGATGAACCTGGTATTTTCAATTATTGAATAAATAATTGTCCATATTGTCCTATAGAATGCAGTGAAGTCATCTGAAACCCAGCAATGTTACGCAAAATTGACTCTTGTGCGCTTTTAGCCATGTTATAATACTGTTACGTAATCGAAAACAGACCTAGAGTTGTGTTTTGTTTCATTCACACATGTTTGAGTAATCCTGCATTATTAGTCTATCTTCATCTCCAAAGCTCAAAATGCTCTGTTCCACTTTGTGATGTCATTTACTGGTAGTTTTCATGTTTCACAGCTCGCTTTTACCTTTAGATCAGTAGAGATCGGCAATTCCAAAACTGATATTATCCAAATGATTCTAGTGAAGGTTTATGTAGTTTTAAAACCCAGTGGAGCATGTCCTGTGTGTCATCACAAGGTGGAACAGGCTGTTTGAGCGAAGAACTCAGCCTAAATATACAGGGTTTGTGTGTTTTGTGTGAATGAAACAAAACACAACTCCAGGTCTGTTTGTGACAAGGTGACGACTTTATAAGATAGATCAGAAAATACTGTAACATGGCTCCTTTAAGAATTACTTGAAAGTTTATTCACCTCATAACCTTTTGCTATTTCGTTGTGTCATTTCTAATTCTTTATAACTCCGCAATTCTTCCGGGGTTTGCATAATTTTGGTCTCGACTATAAAACAGCTCTAGCATGACGCCTGTCTGCTTAAATGCGCTATGCTTTTATTACACAATCTTTCGAAGCGGTGAATACAGGCAAGAGTTACAATATGTTACAAAGACGTTGAGAACAAAACAAGAATTATGGGATGTGCTAAACTTAACCGCACCATCTGTCGCACGCCTCCACGCGACATTACAGCGGGGAGAAAGATCAGAGGAACATATCCGGTAGTTAAGCTAAACGCTAACACCGTGCGCGCAACTTGCAAAGCACGACGCCAGATTAGCCTAAGTGCCGTCAAGCCGCCCGTCTATATCCAATGGCCCCCGTTGCGTGTTAGCTTTGAATGTGATGGGAGTGCGTCCACTAGTGAAGGCCAGGCAGATTCAAGGTAAAAACGATTTCTGAAAATGTGGTGAAGCGTCATCAAGCTGCATGAGACTGTACTGCAATCATTTATTTTGATTTTTTTCTTAAAAGAGAGCTGCCATGACTCAAAATTGAGTCTTGTGAGGTTTAAGTCATGTTATAATGCTGTTGCCTCTTTAAAAACATACCCGGAGTTGTGTTTTGTTTCGTTCACACGTTTCAGTAATCCTGATTTATTAGTCTGTTTACATTTTCAAAGCTCAAAATGCTCTGTTCCATTCTAGGGAAGGTGCACTTTCTGTATTACCACATGACATCACAAGGTGGAATAGAGAAAATATACAGGGTTTGTGTGAATGAAACAAAACACAACTTCAGGTATTTTTGATGAGGAAATAACATTATAACTTTTCACAACTTTCAGAGGCCAGAGTGAAGATTTAGATCTAGACAGCGGCAGACATCATACTGAAGCCTACTGTACTCCGTAGGTTTCATCATCTGAACTCACAGCTACTTCCTGTATTTTTGGACTTTTCTTCTTCTCAAACCTTTTTTTTTTTCTTTTTTTTTTTTGATAAGTAAGATATTACAGCTTCAAATAGTAATGAACTAATTATCATTTAAAAAAAAAAAAAAAATCCAAATCTTTTTTTTTTTTTTAACTCAACAGTCAAAACTTGCTGCAGTTGCTGAAGTCCATCTTTCATTTTCATGTCATGCCATTATTTTCAGTCAACAAATAATATCAATAAAAATTTTTTTTTTTTTTTTTTTAGTTACCTCATGTATCGATTGGGCATGATTTTTTTTTTTTTTTCCCAAAAAGTCTATGGAAAAAAGTAATACATTTTGCCAATTTACAATGTATGACCAGCATAATTTTGGCACAATTTGTTTAAAATGTTTGTATTAGCCTCTAGCGCAAATTGAGCGGTAAAAATACAAAAAAATATATATATATATATACAATTACCGATATTATTATAACTGCCATTCATCCGTGAGTATGATGGAGTTTTGACAAGACTGCTAACTGCTACGCCATGCTAATCATAGTATCTCACTCATTTGACAACCAGCTATATGGCTAACTCCAGCAACTGAGTGAAAGGGCTGCAGGCTGGCGAGGAGAGCGTGGTGAATGGGTCCGATTAGCTCATTTGCAACAATTATGGTGGATTAATCTTTCACCGTCGCAGCACATGTTCACCTGTCAAAGCCAATACATCGACGAGGGCCACAGCTGTAACTGAAAAACTGGGCTAATGACGAGAGAGTGAGACGTTTCAGGGTTAAGTGAGGATTTTCAAACTGGCCACTCAAGCTTCACGCTGGGGGTGTTCTACATGTATCTCTAATGGCGGAATGTTCAGAAGTTACCATGGAGACATGCAATACACACATGCAGCCGAGGCTGATTTATGCTCCACTTTCGTATACGTAAACCGTAAACTGCCACTGCATTTATACCTCTAAATGTTTTTAATGTAAAGGCTGCATTTGTTTAAAGGTGCATAGTGTAACTTTTCTGGGTCGGTCAAATACTTTTCTCCATAAAGATGTTATTGCTTTGTCTGGAATGTTTCACAGTATGGCATTAAACCTTTCTATGATCATGGAGACCAAACAAGTCCAAGTTACAGGTCAGATCTGTGATGAGGCGACCCCGCTCACAGTCAGAATGCCTGTTTTTCTAGGTATTTTTGAGCTATAAAACCACCTGTAGTGGAATGAAATGTAAGGTAGAACTGTTTAATGTCACACTGGAGCATTCAAGGCAGAGCAATGACATCGCCATAGAAACAACCACCAGAGGGCGCCAAAAGCCAGTTTGATAGTTGACCACAACTGATGAAATAGAGCAACAAATAAACAAGCATGGAGGCGCCCATGGCAGTTTTTGGATCACATCTGTTGGAAAGAGTGAAGAAAATGAGCTGAGGGAGGCATTTGTTTGTTTTGCAGCTGTTTGTAGTCACTTTATAAAACGTTTATCTTCCACTGTTGAGCTGTGGAGATGTTCTGAGGTTCTGAGGAGATCGACCAAATAGATGGATGGACTGAAGCATCCATGAGTATCCGTACGAATCTAGAATGTACAGCAAGTGGAGTGTCTGCTTCTTGCTTGCCTCCATGGAGATGTTATTTCTTTGCCTGGAATGTTCCACAGTAGGGCATTAAACATATATCTCCAGCATTTGTTCAATTACAGGTGTTTTATAGCTCAAAAGACCTTATTCTTACTATGTGTAGGCTTGCTTCTCCATAGATCTGACCATTAACCTGTCATTGTGATTACCAGGTTTAATTCCATAGAATAATCAAGGCAAAACCATAAAATCTTTTGACAGAAGCACCCAAAGGAAACCGCATACAGATGTAGCGAGAACATACACATTTTACACCCAAAGGCACAATGTGGAACCAACTCTATTAAAACTGCAGCAAGACAGTTGCTTCTATAGTATAAGTATAATAATGAACAACTAAAAAAGCACTCAGAGAGCGCAGACCTCCGCCAGGCCCCATTTAACGCAATGCTAACGAAATTTTCAAAGTGATCCAGAATCCAGGATTTCTTCTGGATCATCACCAAAATTTAATCATCTGTTGGATTTCCCATTCGGAATATTTCCTGAAAATTTCATGAAGATCCGTCCATAACTTTTTGAGTTATCTTGCTAACAAACAAACAAACAAACAAACAAACAAACAAACTAACTAACTAACTAACTAACTAACTAACTAACAGACAGACTCAGGCGAAAACATAACCTCCTTGGCGGAGGTAAAAATAGCAATGATGACAATACATGCATGTAAAAATGTTGGGTATTATCGTGAATGGGCAAAATGAGAATAAAGCATGCGATGTGGATTACACTGCAGTCAAATAAAATGATAAAAGCAAACAAAAATGAAAAAACTTGCTCAAGCTGCCCTCTCCCCTTCCAACATATAAATTCATGCATTCTATTTGGACTTTCCTCTTAGACTACTGTTTCAAATCTACCCATTTAGATTAAAAGGCACATATTACGCTATTTTCTGATCTATGTTATAATGTTGTTTTCTCATCAAAAACAGACCTGGAGTTGTGTTTTACTTCATTCACACATGTTCACACATTTGGATGATTTCAGTCCAGGAATTTCCAATCTACTGAACTAAAGGTAAAAGGTAGCTGCAAACTACTGCTTCATGACATCACAAGGTGGAACAGAGCATTTTGAGCTTTGGAGATGTAGACAGACTATTAATAAAGACTTACTCAAACCTGTGTGAATGAAACAAAACACAACTCCAGGTTTGTTTTTGAGGAGGAAACAGAAACAAAATTCTAACATGGCTTAAAGCTCAAAACAGTCAATTTTGTGTAATATAGGATCTTTAAATATAAATATAAAACAATCTGGATCATAGACTGTGTAAAGAAGTGGACTAAGGGAATGTGACTTCAGCCACAGCATTCGGCTCCAGTCAAATGAAGCCAATTGAGGCCAGTGGATATAGGGGCGAGTGTGAATCTGAGTTCCATAGCAGGTTAGCAGCCAGCAGGTTAGAAATGTCCATTTATATACACAGTCTATGATCTGGACACACCTGACTTTATCTACTCAGCGGTTCACACTGTCAGTTCAAACGATTCCTCTGAACTAGCTTACAGTTATATTAGCATTGTTAGCATCAGGCCTTTTCCAGTGTTACCTCCTCCAAGCTGCTTCTAACACACACTAACTCCATTTCATTATGCGAGTGTAAACATGCAGTAATCTGATCCTGGTATGCATGCTTTAAAGAGAAGTGGGTACTCAATTACATTTGCTCAATTACATTTACTTGAGTAATTTTTTGTACTTATTTGTACTTTAAGTATTTTCATGAGGAAGTCTACAAGTGACAAAAGCTTCTGTCAGTCTGAAATGATTTGAACAATTGTGTTACTTGTACCATTCTTTCAGATATTATTTAGTTTTGGTCTATCTCTTGAAAATATTAGTTTTTTTTTATTATATTTTTCCATCAAATTCAAAGTAGAAATCAGAATTCACATCCAGACAGTTACTCTTAATTATGTATTCTCCAAACACGTTTTTACTTAAAGATGTAGGCTACTGTGTACTGTGTACTTTTCTGGTAGAGGATCCACCGCCTGCTTGTTGCTATGGAGATGCCTGCAAAGTTCCACAGTATGGCATTAAACTTAAATCTATCTACATGGAGGTAAGCAGGCCACGTTACAAGTCAGACCTGAGGAGAGGTGACCTATAGCTCACAGTATGAATGCATGTTTTGCAAATGTAATTACTACACCTGTAAATTAAATAAATGCCAGATGGACATGTTTTGTGACTGTAGAACATTTTAAGCAAAGCAATAACATCTCCATGGAGACAAACAATTGGCGTACCCTCCACTGAAAAAAGTTACATAGTGTACCTTCAATGAGTATTTCTTAGATCACTACTTTCTACTTCTACTTGGGTAATACCATTTTTACTTAAGTACTTTTACATAAAGGTGCAGTAACTTTTTGGTTGGGGGTGCGTCACCTGCTTGTTTCTATGGAGATGTCGTTGCTCTGCTTTGAATGTTCCACAGTGTGACATTAAACAGCTCTACTTTACATTTATTCAGTTACAGGTGGTTTTATACCTCAAAAATACCTAGAAAAACAGACATTCTGACTGAACGGGGTCACCTCTCCACAGACCTGACCTGTAACTTGGTCTGGTTTGGTCTCCGTGAAGATAGAAAGGTTTAATACCACACTGTGAAACATTCCAGACAAAGCAATAACATCGCCATGGAGAAAAGCATTTGACGGCATCTCTACCAGAAAAAGTTCCACAATGCAGCTTTATGAACATTTGGCTCCACAGCTTCTTTTTCACATAATTAACCAACACATTATGAAATAGTCTAGCTCTAGTTCTGAGTATCTTCAATGCACCACATCACCATGCCCATGCAGTATCCGCACCACAGCTCAGAAACTACCACTTTTAATTGACTCCTCTGTACCTAACCCTGCAAAAGTCTTCAAAGACTCTTTTAAGTCGCCTTCATCTTCTCCTATAACTAGCGCCTTGCCACTTCCCTACACAGGTGACCCGCTTGCACCCCCACGGCTTCAAAACTACAACCCCGGCCACGTGCGCTTTAAATGTTCTCGTGCAGGAGGGAGGAGAAGGGGGGTAGCGGAGGGGTAGAAATGAGAGAAAGAGAGGACTCACTTTCAGGTTTAACGTCATGTAGGAGCTTTCGATCTGCAAAAACACACAGGGATGGGACAAAGAGGAGAGAAAAGTGGTGATTAGAGTGTGGATCTGGTGTGAAGTCGCTAACAAGTACTGCGTCGCTACCGGCAACAGCCAGATACAGGAGTCATTAATGTCCATGCTACACTCACATCAAGGTACTGTCAGGGTTTACGGTGGAGAGGGGGAGAGTTACGATAGAGGCTGGATTCAAAGTGGTGTTTGGGATGAAACAGAATGAGTGAATGGGGGTTGGAGCTAGCATGCGCGGTTGATGGTGGAAGGATGAAATACAGAAGGGCTCAAACTATGAATGACCAAATGGAACAGTGATGCGTGGCAGCCAATAGTTTGAAAATGGCTTGAAGCGTTGTAGTGAGACAGATGCTATTTTCTGATCTCTGTTATAATGTTATTTAATCATCACAAACACCTGGAGTTGTGTTTCATTCCATTCACACATTTAACACACAGATTCTGCACATGTAGGTTGAGTTCTCTCAAACAGAAAACAGTGTGTTCCACCTTGTGATGTCATGTGGTAATACAGGAAGTGCTCTGCTGTGTTTTTAAACTCCATACACCTTCACTAGAATCATTTGGATAATTTCAGGCTAGGCATTGCCAATCTAAACTAAATAGAAAAGGTAGCTGTTAATTTGAAAGCTACCTTGACATCACAAGATGGAACTGAGCATTTTGAGCTTTGGAGATAGAAAAAAAAAACAAAACAAAAAAAAAAACACTACTCCAGGTTTGTTTTTGATGAAATAACAACATTATAACATGGCATAGAGCTCACAGGAGTCATTCAATGAAGAATTTGAATTTTCTTTCTTTGTAAATTACTATACATTGTGTTTTCCCCAAAAGAGTACTTGATGAAAAATGAGACCACTGCAGCAATAATAAAGTATTTAAAGTATTTTCAATTCAATACTTCCTTTTTAGGTACTTCAGATTTGTTTTAAAGTAGCACCGCCCACGTCTCTCAGGCGAACGTTGAAACATGACAGAGAAACAACTATCTGGAGTAGTGACAGGCAGTTTTTCCACACAGTCTTTATCTGATCAAGCTTTAACTATGTAGATAAATCTAGATAATATATAAAATATAGTATATAATAATACACAATAGATAAATATTATTTACAAATAACAGCTTTTACACTATTTGATATGGAGAAAAGGGGAGTTTTGTCACGCTGACACTGCACCTTTCTGCCTCCTGAATGACACAAAGCTTCACACAGTAGTGGACTGCACTGGGGCCTCTGACTGGTGTGATCACTTGTGCAGGTCTAACTCAACATTCAGCAGTATTAATATATTAAAGAGGCCTGGTGCTGGTGTCTCCTCTGATGAACCTCCAGCAGCAGAGCAGAAACATCCACAGTGTCCAGTGATTACCTGTGTCTGACCCACACTGTGTCTGACATTTCAATAAAACTCTCATGTGTCCTCGTGCAGTACGTCCAGTGAACACAAGATGGTGAGGAGCCAGTGGCATTATCATGGACAAGGAATCTCATCTTGTCACATGAGGATTTAACCCTCAACCTACACACAGCCCGTCTGAACAAGCCTGTATATCGTGTATACATGTTTTGAACTCACATCGTCTCATATTATTAGGTCATTCATTTGAGTTTCCTTGAGTGGGAGGTTCAAACACTATTACAGAGATTATATACATGCAGTATTGGGAAAGACATTTTTCATTACATGTTTTAGAAGCGCACAAGAGCACTTTCAAGTTTCTGGTGGTAGAGCATTGAACCACAGATCAAATATTACTACAATTGTGTTTGAAGTGTAAACAACATCAAAAGCTTCGACGGGAAGTTTAAACTGACATGTATTTGAATCAGCTCACTGGCTAAAATAGATTTACACTTATATCAAGATCGGTATGTGGTTTGATCCATACAAAAAAATAAAAAAAATAAAATACTGTGTAGAGTAATGGCTCAGGGTTGGCCTCTCATACTGTTTGAACTTTAATTAATAAAATACTGTTCCACAGTTCTTTGAAAATGGCACTTTTTGATTGATTTAATTGAATCATGAATCTTGAAGGAGCTGAGTCGAAAGGCAAAGCTCTCGATTTACTGCTCAATCTCTGTTCCTCCTGTAAGGTCATGAGCTTTGGGTAATGACCAAAAGGACAAGATGGCGAATACGAGCGGTCGACATCAGTTTCCTCCACTGGGTGAAATAGGGTGAGGAGCTCAGTCACACGGGAGGAGCTCGGAGTAGAGCCACTGCTCCTCCATGTTGCCAGGAGCAGCTGAGGGGAGGGCATCTGTTCTGATGCCTCCTGCATGCCTCACTATGGAGGTGTTCATGTCCCACCAAGAGGAGGCCACAGGGAAAACCCAGGACACACAGGAGGGACTGGAGTTTTGGAGGAAGTGTCTGGGGTGCCGGAGGTCTGCCCCCACAGCCCGGCCCCGGATAAGGGGAAGAAGATGGATGGATGGACTGTGGAATGTTCCAGGCAAAGCAGTAACATCTCCATGGAGACAAGTGTTGGTTGATATTGAGCCTTGACATAAACTCAAAGCCAAGTATCAGCATCAGAACTGAAAAAAGATGATGACAAACAGAACACATGTGAACAGTAGAAGCCTGCCTTACTTTGCGTGCAGAGTCCATTGGTGCAGTTCTCGTGGGCCTGGCTGCTCCCCTCACACATCCGGCCTCTGTGCCGTGGAGCTGGAGAGTTACACTCACGACTGCGCTGTCTCTCACACTGACTGCTGCAGACCGTCCACTCACTCCACTCGTCCCAACCACCGTCAACTGAAACACAAGCAAGAAAGATGGGCAAAATCAGATCATGAGTGAATGAGTCGTTGGTTGTAGTTTAAGAGGTTATTGGCCAGTGGATAAAAAAGTACTCTATTTTGTTACATGACTAAAAGCACAGGGACATGAGCAAAATAAATAAACATACAATTATACACAAGTAAAAGTATATGAAGTAAAAGTATAGAAGTTCAAATATAAATACTTTTAGAGCAAAAAAAAAAAAAAAAAAAAAAAAAACAAGAATATAAATATAAGAGTATTTTTTTACACAGAACTATTAAACTGTCACATGTTGGATTGTGCAAATTGTTTGTGTTTCAATTGCAGTTAAGTAAAAAGTATCTAGTGTAAAATCTTAAAGAAACTGTATATACCCTGCACTCCTACAGTTTCTTTTAAAGGTATTGGAATCACAACTGAACCTGTGTTGCCAGAGCCTTATCCTGCAGACAGAGGGCACACACAAAAAAGTTTTCTCTTTCTCAGTTTATGGACATGTCTCATGTGAAGCTCAGAACCTCCAGAATTCCCCCCTGAGCTGCAGAGGCTGCACTAGCACTGACTCAGGATTGGCTGCAGGTTCTGAGGTTTAGGGAGAGACTGTTCAGATCAGAGAGGCATTTTAGGTTTAAACCAGCTGGATTTCAACATTGAAACTGGCAACATAAATGAGACTCATTTGAGGCTCATTCTGCTTTCTGGTTGGATTATTATCTTGAGACCCAGAACACCAAATTATTATTATCAGTAAAAGCTATATTTGATTTGAACATATTTACCGCATACCTGGGGACATAATTAGGTCATGGTACTTAAAATCTAAACCTTTAAGTAAGATTGTGAGTCAGCCCCAAGGCAGCTGTGGCTAGGAGTATCCTGCCAAGATAATTTGACAAGCACAATTATCTAAACAGTTGGAGCCATTTTGTTTTTCTAAATTCTATTAATTTAAGCCTGTGATGTGAAATCAGTGTTGCAAATGATTGTGCAGCTCTAACAGAATAAATTCATTTGAAGTGCACATATGGGTGACAAACAAGACAAAAAACAAGTGGGAAGGAGTTAAATGATCACAGCCAAAGTCCTCTGTGGAGCACATTGCTTCACAGATGTACCACAATGAAAGATCTGACAGCACATGTGCTGTTTTCTCACTGTAACAGTCAAAGCTAATATTAACCAGGCATCCACACTGAGTACTAATGAAGCACAGTTATTTGGAGGGACTTATTTGGGCTCGTAAAATCCTTTGTGAAATTGCAACATTTGATGGCTGTAAGAAGTACTCAATTCTGCTACATAAATAAAAGTACAGATACCAGAGCAAAATATAAAGTAAAAGTATCACATGACTAAAAGTAATAAAGTGCCCCTGTAAAATTGTACACTTAAATAGTAAAAAGTCAAAGTATTTATAGCTGAAGAGTTTGTGAATTTAAGGTACGTTTTAATGAGGATAATATTATTACTATTGTCTGTGGAGATGTTGTTGCTTTGTCTGGAATGTTACACAGTATGGCATGAAACATATCTATCTCCATGAAGACAAGCAGTGGCTTTGGCCAAGGTCAGATCTGTGGTGAGGACATCCCATTCCCAAGAATGCATGTTTTTTGTGGTATTATGAAGAAAAAAAAAGGAACTATAATTGAAAACATCATCAAGGTGGTTGCCTGGGATCCAGAATACACAGACTATGTCACTTGGCGCTCTACTGCTCATGTCTCCTGCAGAAAGAACCGCTGTCCTGTCTGGGATCATGTCAGTGTCTCATAGGATTTCAGCAGATTTCAGGCTCTCCCGGGGGCGGGGCTAGGTGTATTGATCAGGTATGAGTGGATGTCCGGCTACTGAAGTTTGAGCCATTTCTTCTCGTCATTTACGCACTCACCTTCATTTAACACATATGGATCATGAAGACGTATCCCACTCACTAATGTTAATTTAGCAGCAGAAATTATTTTATCACACGGCGATAAACTGTTTTAGTGCTGACAACAGAGCTAGCTAATGCTGCAATTTCATGTGAACTGCACAGACAGCGGTGCGTTCTGTACTCAGGCTGCAAGGGCATCCGCTGTGTTCATAAACAAATAATCCGTCTATATTTTATGAAGATGTGAGTCTGGTCACCGGTGAATCTCCCCGAGTTCAGATGGACGTGACTGACAGGTGGATTAGCCAATTAGGGGCATGCACGGTCCATCCTCACAAAACAAATACGGCTCCTTACAGGGACAAAAGAAGGGAAAAAATACAGAGATTCTAGACTTGCAGACTCCTCACCAGAAGAGTTACACCTTTAGCTTTTTATTGACCAATATTTTCAACCACATCCCCAATTTTCTCCTACTCTCATCAACTTTAACAGTAACTTTCCTTCACAAAAAATCTCTCATCAACCCACCACAACTCTGCTCTAACTTTGACTTGGCCTTTCTGTATTTCTCCAACAGTTGGTGTGGATAGGGGCCCCTCTTTCACCCAGAAATCTCCCCGATGATCCACACGCATTAGGGTGAGAGGCAGGTACGACTTTCTCCCCATTAACCCGTGAGCCGGCAGTTACAATGGGATTTGAAAGCTCTAGGATGCTAATGGCTTGAGTTCTGCGTTCTTCCTGTCATTCGATCAACAAAGAGCTCATTGGCCCCGGCTCCACACACACTGGGGGAGCATATGGTGCATGAAGGCTTTGGCAGGGCCCCCCGTCAGAATAATACAGTCTTGTGGGCATTGTGGAAGGTAATTTTCTCTTCGGATGTTAGCGGCAACACTTTAGCAACTGTTTGTGTTTTCTAGCTGTCGGCACAAGATGCAAATTATGTTTTGGTGGAGATGATTTCTGGGATTGGATCTGGTTTAGTCCTGGTTTAGATGTGTTCATAGACTACTAGCTGAAATGAAGTGAATACAACTCAGTCACGACAAATATCTGTGTCCAGGTTTGTCTGCATTAAACGGCCCATATTATATTATATTAAACTATTTTCTGATCTATGTTCTAATGTTGTTCCCTCATCAAAACACACCTGGAGTTGTGTTTTGTTTCATTCACACATGTTTAACCCACAAACCCTGCATATTTAGGAGTTCTTCTCTCAAACCGAAGACACGTTCCACCTTGTGATGTCATGTGGTAATACAGGACGTGCTCCATTGTGTCTTTAAACTCCACACACCGTCACTAGAATCATTTGGATCATTTCAGCCTTGGAATTGACCATTTCTACTGAGCTAAAGCTAAAAGGAGCTGTTTACTTGAAAACTTCCATTTGATGACAACACAAGGTGGAACAGAGCATTTTATAGACAGACTAATAATGCAGGATTTCTCAAACATGTGTAAATGAAACAAAACACAACTCCAGGTCTATTTTTGAGGACGTAACATTAGAACATGGTTTAAAGCTCACAAGAGTCAATTTGTATAGGACCTAAAAATTAAATTGATGAACTTTAGAAATTTGACCAGTAACTTTGATTTTGACTGAAATTACACGTCAGCAAATATAATGAACATACACAAAGCAACTATTTGTCTACACTGCCTAAAATCGCCAAAATCCATCCACACAACGTTCACATCAGTACCATGGCTGTGTACACAACTATTCTAAACACGTCACTCCTGGACCGCTCTATACACACAAATGTTTACTTTAAATCCATAGTGTACTCTTCCTGTGCACTCTATCTGTGCAGTTGTCAATATCTTTACCAGCAGCTGCTCCTCCACTTGTCGTGTTTTCTGTTTGTGTTTTGGTTCTGTCTAGTTGAGATGCAAACTACATGCTGGGCCATGGAGCCACAGTGTATAGTGCAGTTCGCCCATGCTGAGTAGGTCTGCACTGTTTTCCTCACTGGTGTGTGCGTGGGGCTGTGTGTGTCTGTGTGTGAATGAGCTCCTCAGCACATTCCAGGTACCACAGACGGACCTCTCCATGCTCTGGGTTGCATCATGTTTAGCGTTGAGTTAAAACTTCTCATCTCGTGCCATTAGAAGGACGTGGGGAATACGAGCAGGGACCAGTGTCTCTCCGGGATGTACAAACACAAGGACTTATATTGTGATATATTTTTTGCAATATTGTGAGGAGGCGATATTGTTAGCTGTAAAAATAATAGATAGATTATTTAATACAATTTAAATTCTCCATATTTATCTTAAAGGTGCATTATGTAACTCTTCTGGACCTGCTGGCTCCATGGAAATATAATATATTGCTTGGAGTGTTCCGAAGTATCGTAAAAGAAAAATGTGAATTCTGTCAACTGGACTCAAGTTGTTTTTTTTTATGAGTGAATATACGTTTCACCACTCATACTTGAATCTCCTTGAGTACTGACAGTGCCTGGCAGTGCCTGTCTGTATGAAGAGAGGCTCTAACTACAGTGAAATTGACTCACTCTCGTTACTTACAGTAAGGAGTATAAGTATTAGTGTCCATTAGACTACCTACAGTGTGAACTGTTACCTGAGTCATATTTTTGCAAGATCATTCAAGCCCCTAATGAATCATCTAGCACCTATTAACAGACTCTATATTCTAACAATCAATGGATTTACTAAACAACTAGAATGTGTAAAGGCAGGTTTATAATCCAACTTTGTGCAGGTGAGTGTGGCTGTCCTGATGCAGACCTGAACCATTCCAGCTTCTACAGAGCTAATATATTTATATATTTACATATTTATATAGACACATCACACCAGTCTCATATGCAGACATGTCTATGTCAAACATCTAACCTATGACCTTTACCATGTCCACAGGGTTACACCAGCAGGAGGCAGTGTGGGCAGTGTGGGCACCAGTGAAGGCCTGCAGTATTTTAGCAGCAGATATTTATGACGTTTGGTGCCCTTTTCATTTTTAGTATGAGCTGACTCCTCTAACACCATCTGACGTTTCCCTCGGCAACCAAACAACACCTAGAGCTCAGGGTGGAAATGGATCTACAGTAAATTTCAACAACATGTCATGTACTAAATAATACTACTGGAAAAAGTACGGATGCACATTAATGAACACAGGATTTCATGGAGTTTATGTCTATTTTTCAAACCAACAAGGAGAAATTGCTTGGATACTATGTCAAATGCATTGCAAGAGTACTATATAATAAGAGGATGGCTGCAGATCACTCTTACAAGTAGAGTCTGTCTACATCTCCAAAACTCAGAATGCTCTGTTCCACCTTGTGATGCCATGAAGCTGTAGTTTTCAAGTTAACTACAGCTACATTTTACCTTTAGTTCAATAGAGACGATTCCAGGGCTGAAATTATCCAAATGATGCTATGATTCCACATGGCATAACAAGGTGGAACAGAGAGTTTTCAGTGTGAGAGAAGAACTCAGCCTAAATCTGCAGGGTTTGTGTGTTAAACATGTGTGACAGAAACAAAACACAACTCCAACATTATAACATAGATCAGAAAATAGTGTAATATGGGCCTTTTAGCATAAATTTGTTCTGTTTTTAACTTTTTAAGACAGTAAAAATTAGGTACACCTTAATAATAAAGTTTTAAATGGCCAGTTTAAAGGTGCACCATGTAACTTTTTGGTTCGGGGTCCGTCACCTGCTTGTTTCTATGGATATAGCATTGCTCTGACTGGAATGTTCCACAGTATGACATTAAACAGGTCTACCTTACATTTATTCTATTACAGGTAGTTTTATTGCTCAAAAATACCTATAAAAACAGACATTTTGACTGTGAGTGGGGTCGCCTCTCCACAGATCTGACCTGTAACTTGGTCCGGTTTTGTCTCCATGGAGAAAAGCATTTGACAGACCCTCCACCAGAAAAGTTACACAATGCACCTTTACATGCAGCTAATCCAGTAACGCATCCCTCCATTTTATTTGCCTTCTCTGCCCCATAATCCGACCTCTTTGCTCTTCTCTATCTGATTCTGGGGCCTTTAGTTTCCAAACAGACGTCACCAAACGCCAATCACCTTCTTTATTCTTCCCTTAGACAAAAACAGCTGTCTCCCCTCCCAAAATATCCCTGAGTCACTGCTATCGATCCACTGTCTGGACATTGTTTCCCACACAACGATGGCGGCTCCTGAAGACAGCTCGTGTTGAGGAATAGCAGAGGAGGCATGGATAAACAGATATTAGCTTGGGGGGAGCGTAGTTAGCGATCTGCTCATTAAAATGGTCCTGATTAATGTTGGGAGGAAGTCATCAAAGCAGAAATCAAGACGGTCGGATGCTAATAAGGAACCTGAAGGTGCACTATGTACGTTTTTGGAGGAGGGTCTGCCACCTGCACAGTAAATCAGAGGGTTTGAAAAATGTGGAATTAAGAAACAAGTGTTAAGGTGTAATGTCTTCAGAGTTCCCTATTTTTGCTGGAAGATTCTAGCAGAAAGCACTCCTCAATGGTGTAATATCTGCAGCGGTAAATTGACGTGGATAACTGGCACTTTATTGTCTCAGTTTAGGGAAATTTGTCCTTTGCATTTGACCCATCCTTCAGTGTCGCTGAGGCATCTCCTCAGGAGCAGTGGGCGCTAAGAGCTCATCTCGATGTTGTTGCTCGTCTTAGTCAGGACCACTTCAGCTGGAGGATTTTACCTATGGTGCTTTGGAGGAAACTGGAGTGCTTTCTTGCTGTGAAGGGTAAGTGCTAGCCACACAGCTTTAAATACTGAATGAAACACCTACTTTTGAGTTTTTAAAATTTACTGCATTGATTTAAACAAAATTATAATTAACACCTCTTTAGAGTCAACTGTTAACTCTGAGAAAAGAGTAACACATTTAAAAGGAACATTTAATTGAATTCTAATACCGGAAACAAGGCCAAAAATCAGTTTAACTCCAGTTTTGGAGTAGATTTGATGGACCTATATACACTTTTAAAAAGTTGCCATTAACTCCAGCAGAGTTTTCTATAGTGTGACATTAAACATATCTTTGCCCATGGAGACAAGCAGACGTCATTAAACCAAGTTACAGGTTACATCTATGGAGTGGCGACCCCGCTCACAGTAAGAATGCCTGTTTCTTAAGGTATTTTTAAGCAATAAAAACACCTGTAATTAAATAAAATTTTATATCACACTATAGAACATTCCAATTCCAAAAAAAAAAACAAAAAACAACACAGGGTTCATTTGCTTATCAAGGACACTGGATAAAAAATGAACATCTAGTTGACCTCGCTATATAAATAAAGATTCAAAAATAAGTAGTATGAGTGTTTACTACAAACTTCACTCGTTGGATAGCACTGTAGTACATCAGTAACTCTAAAATCCCCATGTCTGTGTGGAGAAAGACAGAGAGGCCATATCTGGGGCAGGTAAACAGCTTTGACGTATGATCAGAGTATGTCAGGCTGAATGACGGCTGGATCTGCTATAATGACTGTGCCTGTCTGTCTGTCTGTCTGGTGAACGAGCGGCACAGGGGGAGACGGAGGCAGGACCAGCCCAGAACCATGCACCGACAGCGGGCTGAGGAGCAGAGGACGCCTGTGTCAGAGCTCCATCTGGACCAGAGAGGAAAAGATGTCTGTATTCTGCATAATGAATAGATTGTTTTTGTATTTTTGTCATTCTGTGTCTAGTGAAGGTAAGACAGTGAAATGAGAACTAGAGCGTTAACTACAACATTAAAGGTGCACTGCGTTTCCATGGAGATGTTATTGCTTTGCCTGGAATGTTCCACGGTATGAGATTAAACATACAAACACACTTATTCATTACAGGTGTTTCTGTTGCTCAAAAATACATAATACCTTCTGTGAATAAGGGTGACTCTCCACAGATCTAGTAGGTTTGATCTACACTGTGGAATACTCTACAGTCCCTGACAAAAGTCTTGTCGCTTATCCATTTTGTAGAAACAAAAGCTTATAACCTGACTTTAAATTAATTGATTGGTTTTAGAAATGTCTCATATGAAAGCTAAAACCCTCCCAAATTATGCTCAATATACTAAAATAAATTTGCTTCACTGAAGAAAGATTGATCATTTAATGAACACAGAAAGGTCAGATTTTGGCAAGACAAAAGTCTTGTCGCCTTGTCATATGATGCACCCAATCCTAGATTACAGCCTCACCTGTGATCAGTTACTGATCAATCAATTAGTGGGTGTGTATAAAAAGAACCCCAGCACACCAGACCTTCACATCAACTGCAACTTGCCTCTGACAACATGCCTAAGATCCACCCTGAGACCAAAGCATTAATTATCAAGAGGCTGAAGACCAGATCCACTGCTGAGGTGGCTGACACCTTCAATGTGTCTCAGCGTCAAGTACAAAGAATAAGAAAAAGATCTGAAAAGACTGGAGATGTTTTTGACAAGCCCAGGTCCGGCAGACCCCGCAAGACAACTGATCGGGAGGACCGTTTGTTGATTCGAAAATCCAAGGCCAGCCCCTTTTCCACTGCAGCAGAGCTCCACCAGGCCTGGTCACCTCAAGTCCCTGTGTCAACCAGAACAGTTTGTAGAATTCTGTCTCGAAATGGCCTCCATGGTCGAATCAGTGCACAGAAACCAGCACTAAACAAAAGGCAATTAAAAAACCGTGTGGCATTTGCCAAGGCCCACAGCCTGCTAAAAGGATGGACACTGGAAAAGTGGCAGAAGGTAGATTTCTCAGATGAATCCTCGGTTGAATTACATCACAGCCGCCGCAAATATTGCAGGAGACCTACTGGAGCCCGCATGGATCCAAGATTCACCCAGAAAACAGTTAAGTTTGGTGGCGGAAAAATCATGGTCTGGGGTTACATCCTGTATGGGGGTGTGCAAGACATTTGCAGGGTGGAAGGCAATATCAATAGCCTAAAATATCAAGAAGTATTAGCTACCTCTTACATTCCCAACCATAAAAGGGGTCAAATTTTGCAGCAGGATGGTGCTCCATCGCATACTTCTATCTCTACATCAAAGTTCCTCAAGGTGAAGAAGATCAAGGTGCTCCAGGACTGGCCAGCCCAGTCACCAGACATGAACATCATTGAGCATGTCTGGGGTAGAATGAAAGAGGAAGCATGGAAGGCAAAACCAAAGAATCTTGATGAACTCTGGGAGGCATGTAAGACTGCTTTCTTTGCTATTCCTGATGACTTCATCAACAAATTGTAGGAATCATTATCGAACCGCATGGATGCAGTCCTTTAAGCTCATGGAAGTCATACAAGATATTAAATATGGATCTCACAGCACCACTACTTAATTCACTGAAGTTATGCAACATATTTTTGTATTTGAAGTAAATTATTTGTTCAATTTTCTGTAGGCGACAAGACTTTTGTCTTGCCAAAATCTGACCTTTCTGTGTTCATTAAATGATCAATCTTTCTTCAGTGAAGCAAATTTATTTTAGTATATTGAGCATAATTTGGGAGGGTTTTAGCTTTCATATGAGACATTTCTAAAACCAATCGATTAATTTAAAGTCAGGTTATAAGCTTTTGTTTCTACAAAATGGATAAGCGACAAGACTTTTGTCAGGGACTGTAGACAAAGCCACAACATTTCCATGGAGACAAGCAGGTGGAAATGTTACGCAGTGCAGCTTTAACTGTACGTATCAATCTCAAATGCGCGGGAGTAAATGTAGCCATCAGTCAGAAGCACAAAATGATGGAATCCTCAGCCAGAGCATGTCAGAGGCTGTGGCAACTACTCAACCTTCCCAAAAGTTCTTCAAAATTGGTTGTAAACAAATCAGTCATGCGCCCGAGGATGATCTAATGCTTTTCTCTTGTGCATTTTTAACTGTATATAGTCTCTATTATGCAAAACCGACTTTTTAGAGATGTTACAGTTGTTTCCACTTCCCTCATTTACCCTCTGAAGTTGTATTTGGAGTGTTTCGTGGATGTTTGAGCAATCTTCAATCGCTCATTTTCAAGACGCCATATTGCAGATCAACTCTCGTTTTCACTGTCACTATATACACCCGCTGCTCTACACTTTGTTCTTCTATGTTATTTTCTTAATCAGTGATACGCGTAGGATTCGACAGAGTCTCACTAGTGCGATGTCCATCTGTCGATCAGAGGTGTCGACAGCTGCAAGGTTCTTTGTTGAGAAGATAACTCCCATTGGGTAACGTTTTTTTTTTAATGCAGAAGTTTTCTAAGTGAATGTATAACTTGTTTCTTTTATTAAGTTGTTTTTGGTGAAAATGTGCAAATTATAACATAATGATCCACAGGTGTCACAGATTATAACTATAGAGCAGACACAAACACAATATGTCTTCTTTAAATCACTATAAACCACACAATACATACAAAGTGATGTGGGGTGGGAGTTTATCTTCTTCCCACACCATTTCGAGTATAGTAATATAGTACACTTTGGAGACAAGTCAATGGTGGACATTTAAAAAGGTGTAATCGTCTAAAAACGTGTGTACATCTGTGTGCAGATTCATGCTAAATGTGTTTGTTTTGTCAGTTTCTTTCTTTAAAGATCATATTACGCTTCTGTGGGGTATTTATTGTTAACATATAACAAATCACCGTTTATTGTTTTGAAAATGCACATATTAAAATGTTTCAGAGTTAGGGTGATCAGACGTCCCCATTTACACAGGACAGTCCCAGTTTTGAGCCCAGTGTCCCCTGTCCTAGCAGATTTATCCAAAACTATTGATTTGTCCCAGTTTTATACAAGAAATGTCCCTGGTGCCCCTATTTTTTGACCAATTTGATCCCTGCCAACAGTAAAGAGAGGCATAAATGGTCATTTGTTAAGGTAAAATATAGAAAATCAGGCTTAAAATGACCAAAACACAAAGAAAATGTGACTGTACTGACTCACATGTTAGTTGTGAATAAGTCATGAACTGGCAAAACAATTTTCCTTAATTACGAACTTGTTTCACAATTTTATTATTACCAATCACCCCAAATCGGGGGTGTCCTAGTTCTTAATTTTGAAAATCTGGTCACCCTATTCAGAATCTCAACACAATCAGCATGAATTTCTTTAATGAAACTACTAGGTAAAGTTGTAGCATATTGTTTTGTATCCTGTACACATACACACATGTAGGCTTGTGGGATGAGCACTGCACAGAATCTTACTGCTAACCGTGAGGAGGGTTTGAGTAGGGCCTGGAGGAGATCACAAGAGCACTCATATTTGCATGGAAGACATCTGAAACCTCTTCAGGCATGTCTTTGATGAGGAAACTACATTATAACATGGTCAATTTTTAAATCAATTACTTTTTATCCACACATGCATTTCATTTTTAAATCAGTTCGAGCTAAAAGTTGGAGGAAAGCTGCAAAATGTTACAGCTGAGATGTTTCAATGCTCGAGATGTTTACCATAGTATTACTTGGTATCAGATTCAAACAAAAATCCCTGGTATGTATCCCTCATCACTACATCTACCTCAACAAATACATATTTTATCTTAAAGTGAGGACACCAGCTCATCACAATCACAAGCACGCCATCTTTTAAAACAACCTGCTCTTTAAACCTTCGTCTAGCCACATCCAAACAACTAAATCCCACTACTTCCTCCAAAATGCCAGTGTACAAATCCACTATAATTCAGTGGCTGGTATCTGCTTGGGTCCCCTCAGGATAGTGCTCAGATAGAGGAGACTGTGAGTGTTTTGATTGGCCCATACGCTGTGTACACCACGGCACCACCACGTAATCTCCACTTGTGCAGAATAAGCCCTTAACCTTCTCACATCGCACACTCTGGCTCCTGTTTGTTTGCATCAGGGGCAGATGTCTGTTATCTGAAGCTTTAAGAAGTCTGGATTTGTGTCTTTTCTCTCTTTAACATGGTTTTGTTTGCATAATGAAGCTAGAGTTTGCGTTATGTGGTGAATGCAACTCCTTGTATGTTCTCGCTATTATTTTATTATGATTATTATTAGTAGTATTAGTAGTAGTATTCTGCGTTTTTGACAGCTTAAGTCATGTTTAGTGTAGTATAGTAGTGTAAAAGTATGTATGGAAAACAACACACAAAACATACAAATACTATAACTGTTTTTCATACTTTTCACACCTAGTACCACCAAAGAAAAGATTTGATTTTCCGAGTACCACCAGATCTAAACCAGGTCTATAACAGGACTATTCCAGGTCTAATCTAGGGCTAAACCAGGTCCAAAAGTGGTCTACATCATTTCCACTGGATAAATAAAGTGGATAAAATAAACTCTAAATTAGGCAAACCCACAAACTGAAAATCTGTCAAGTACCACCTGAGAGCTTGCATACCACAGTTTGAGAAACCCTGTATGATACATTACGTCAGTTTTTTTTATATTAGTTTATTTATACATTTAAAGTGCATGTTAGTGGTTGAGGGTATGCCACCTGTTTATCTACAACCGTACCTGTGTTGCCAGAGCCTAAAGCTGCAGATAGAGGACACACACAAGTTTGTCTCATTCTCAGTTTATGGACGGGTCTCATGTGAAAGCTCAGAACCTCCAGAATTCCCTCCCTGAGCTGCACTGGAACTGGGGTTTAGATAGTGGCCATTCAGATCAGACTTTCTAGAGCTTTCTACCTGGTAATAATGTTGTTCCTTCAACATAAAAATCATGCATGAAGAGGTTTTAGAGTCATCCATTCATGTTTCAGTAATTTAGCGATCTCTCCCTGGCCCTATTCAAACCTTCTTTACGGTTAGCTGTAAGATTCTGTGCAATGCTCCTCCCACACGACAATTCTCCATAAATATAAAAAAACATGATACAAAACTGTACACAACAACATGACAAACCTGATGCGATCTGCAGTAGTTTCATTAGCAAGATGCACACTGATTGTGTTGTGATAGTGCTCTGAAGGGGGAGTGACTTAGCACATATAGCAAAGAAAGGGGAGACTCAGATCCTCAGAAATGAAAGTGAAACTTCTTAATATGTTGTTTTTGGCCAGTAAAGCATTTTTAAAACAATTAAAGGTAAAAGTAATGGTGATCTAAATGTTAATAATGCCCCATAGAAGTAAAATACCTCCTCTTTAAAGACGATTCAATTCCATTATTTTTAATTTTGCAATACTCTACTTATAAGTGGTAATACGTGACATTAGGAGAATTAGTCTTATACCAAACACATACAGGAGTACCCCCTAATGACATCACAAGGTGCATGTTTTGAAGCATTGTCCAAGTTCAAGCATTAGAAAAAAGAGAGTTGTGAAAAGTCTAATTGAAGATTTAAAAGTATTTTCTGGAGCCTGTCTGAGCTGTTGACATTTTACCTGAATCTTCTCACACAAATGTCACCACTGATAACTGCAGCATGGGACAGGACCAGAACTACTTTTGTTTCTCTCCGTGGTGATGCTTAGGAGGAGACAAACAGTGCAGTCAAAAATGCAGCTTTTTTTGTTTAGTAAATCTTAAGACGGTTTCCAATAAGTATTATAAGTATTAAGAATGACATATTTTGGGAGCATACATGTCTTACAAAGGAATGTCCCTGTATTTATACACTGGGGAAGGTTCTAACTGTAGAAGCCTGGACATGGACTTAGGCTGCGTCCCATTACTCTGTCTTACCTCTTCCCCTTCCCCTATCCCTTTATCTACGTCTTTGTCTTGCCTCTCGATCCTGAGCTGTGAGGACTCGAGGTACGAATGTTCCTCTAAGAAATGGGACACCACTCGATTACCGTAGGAGTAAGACGAAGGGGTAAGACAGAGTAATGGGACGCAGCCTTAAACTAATTTAGCATACTCTTCACACAAGGTCGTAAATGCTATATATTAAATGCTAAATACTTTTTGCTATACCATCTATTTTTGTTACTTTCTTTTATTATATTATATTGTGATGAGTGAGCTACTGTATCCAAATAATTTCCCTTATGGATCAATAAAGTTTGTCTAAGTCTAAGTCTAAGTCTAAGCAAGTTTAAATGGGTATACCTTTAACTGTTAACCGAAATGCTAAATATGTCACAGGAATGCTTGTATTTGCAGAAAATATTGTCTCTTGTCTCATGTATATAAACAGTTGCAGTCTGTAAGTGAAGGAGCTGGTTGCCAAGTAAATATTTTAAAACAAGTACATTTATTAATTTACTCTGGAAACAATTTCATCTCAGTTTTTGTAATACACAGAAATGAACATAAGTTTAAATAACAAATATACTAAATTATAACAAAATTCATGCTTTCACTGTCTATCTGTCTATGTTTATCTGTTTTTGTCAAATCTTTAATAAAATACAAAAATAAAACAATATTTAATAATACATTTTCAAGCCCATGCCATTGTTGAAATGTCAATAACCTTCTAACTACAGAATAGCCATAAGTAAAACAATATATATTTTATGTATAAAGGCCCTGTAGTGTACTGCATCGACATATAGAACGTTTTATTGCCTGATAATCTGAAAGTGCACATTAGCATGCTAGTTGATGTTGGCATTACTCTGCTCTAGCCTCTGAAAGTTGAGAAAAGCACTTAGAATGCACTGCCCCCTGTAGGTCAACTTACAATGTTATTTTATTTTTTTGTTCTAATTTAACTAATTCCGGTGTTTTTTTATCTAAATGTTTTGAAAAAAAAGAGAAAAGAAAACAGTCTCCAATTTGTTTATTCAATTATGTTTTGCAGCTGTGTGATGTCATCAACGTTCACTGGGGGTGTGATGCTAACTAGAGGCTCTGCTCTGCTTGAGGCTCTGTTAGTCTGAGTTTGAGATATATATTTTGATGCAATCTGACCAGAAAGAGTTGACTTAGCTGGAACTACAACAGGTGACATGATTTGTGCTTTTACACAAGTCTCTCACACATAAAAGTACAGTCCCAAACTAGCTAGAATTAACAGTTTTTCAGTTAGTCACGCTCACCTTTTTGTTGAAAAGCAAACACCTTAAGAGGATGTTGAAAAAAAAAAAAAAAAGTGGTGTTTAAACCTGTTTTGTATTTTTTCTAGTCTATTGTAAACCTTTTTGACCATGTTTCCATAGTAACTTCTGCACATTCCACCATAGAGATACATGTAGAACACCCCCAGAGTGAGCTAACACGTTTAACAGCAGTAGTAGTAAAAGTTGAAGTACATTTTCTATTCTGCCAGCTTGTGTATGCCTATAGTCAAACCCCTCTAGTGTGTTGTGTGTTATGGTGCCGCTGGCCTACATACATAAACATGGAGCAGACTCATAATCACAGCTAATGACTTTGCACTCACCGGGGCACAGAGCGTTGCAGGTGATCTTCTGCACAGACATGCCCTCACAGAAGGCTCCGCCGTTCAGGGGGGCGGGGTTAGTGCACGTCCTCGACCTCTTCTGTATGCCCCGCCCACACGGCACATTACACGCCGACCACTCCGTCCACAGTGACCAGCCACCGTTCACTGGACAGGAGCAGAAGAGAGAGGAATTGTAAATCACCTTTCCAAATTGCCCTTTGAGTTTCAAGACCAGATTCTATTGTGGAGATTCAGGGCCTCAGTTCTTGGTCCATGCACTAAATTGTGAGTATAAACTGAAAAAACAACGTGCAGTTTGGGGGTGTGTTGTGTGTGATTTACCATTTACCATAAAAAGTGGGTACAAAAGTTTACATGACATTTTTACATGTCATTTGGATCGAGGAGCATCTGTTGGGGACCCGTACTTATTACAGCAGGTTAACCAGCGCTGGTAAAAAGGAGAAATGATTTTCACTTTGGACTTAAATGCTGGATGACAGATCATGGTAAATAATACATAGATGAAAAGGTCCACGACTGTGTTTCAGTGGTTTTTAACGACTGGCAACCACTTGACGAGTGTTTAGCATAGTAGTTCACTGATGTAATGATTAGCGCCAAAATGAGCATAAAGGCTAATGACTACATAATTATTGTGCAAGACCATTTGCACAATTAACGCAGCAGACCACAACAGTTTGACTATATATATATTTCATCATGCGCCACAAATAAAAAAATAAAGAAAATGTTTTGTCTGGGATCTTCTTCAACACTTTACAAAAATATGTCACCGGTGAATCTCCTCGTTTTCAAAGGGGCGTGATTGACAGGTGGATTAGGCAATCAGGGACACTCATGGTCTGTTAGTAAAACAATTAAAGAAAAAACAGATAGTCATAAAAAATATCAGAAAAATATCAGATAGTCATAGTCTCCTGCCCTGGCTATGACTTTGTTTACATGGACACCAAAATCTGATTATTATCTGATTTCTGGACTACTCAACTTGGCTCTTAAATGACATGCAAACTACAAAATCTGACGAGAGTAATCAGAGGGACCATGATTAGAAAAAAAATCTGATCCCAGACTCCAGCTTGTGTTAAAAGAACCTGCACATTCTGTTGTCCTTTGATTGCCTGTTCATTTCATCTTATCTGCTCATGCAAAAACTCCTAAACCTCAAAACAGCAAAGCCCACTCTTAAACCTCTTATACCTCATGACAGTGGACAGGTCTGGACTGCACCACTTAGCTCCACGACTCTGACCATTTACTCCGGGTTCTGAGTCCAGACGTGAAGCGAAATTAAATGTTTTGGAGCTGGTATCACGAGCGGAGAACAGCAGAGCAGAGCAGCAGGGGCCATGGGCAAATAAATACTTAATAACAAACACAACTCTTTAAGAGTTGAGGGATTAAGACACAGGGTCTCATTCGCTCTCATAAAAAACACAGTGGTTGTAAATGAGAGCAGCTAAATGGACCTGTTGAATAATACATTGATCTAAATAAAGAGGAGACATGGCTTAGAGAAGGCAGAGGCTGAGGCGTGCGGCGACTGATTAGGATTCAAGGAAATCTAATAAAAGCCCATTGGAGTGTGTGTTAACATTGTGTTAGGGTGAGGTTCAATGTGCTCATTTAACACTGGGGTATTATTGGAATTTGAAGATGGGCCATTTAGATACTGATATCGGATATAAAAAAAAAACAACACACACACACAAAAAACCCAAAAACAAAAAAAACCCCAACTGGATTAGTTGCATTTGTTCAGCCGATATGCTGGTATTGGGCCTTCAGACGGATGTAATAAAACTATTTACTGGCTTATGTTCCGTTTTATCTTTTATTCATACAAAGCTGCTCAGTCGTTACTTAAAGGATCCATAACAGTTACATAACATCATTTATTATAAGTTAACTGAGGAAATAAATGCCATTTTCAGTCCCTGATGCAGTGTTGTGTGGGTTGAGCCGTAAACTGCGGTTGACTAGGGGGTTCGGGTGGGTCGGAAAACTCAATGAGGAGAAGTCCAGCGGGTGAGGGTGGGTCGGGTCTGAACTCTCTGCTTTAACTTAATGTGGTGTGAACATCAGCACCATAAACTTCAGCTAAAGCATGCTCTGATCAACAAACAAGGGGACTTTTTTTTTTATTCTCACGTCTTTATCTGCACAAAGAGGGCAACTTTACAGCTTATGCAATTCACGCCAAATGAAAAAAAAAAGCTGAGAAAAGGAAAAGAGAGCATGGTTTCCTGTGTGCTCGGAGCAGCAATGTCAGTACAGTTTTATAGCTCCACATTAGAACTACAGAAAACAATATTCCAGTGAGAAAGAGGTCTACAGGCCTACGCTGCCTCAGGTGGGCTCCTCGCTCCTGCATGATCCTGTAGGCCACGGGCTAGGATAGTCACGTGTGCACCCCCCCCACAACCCTATAAATTTGGTATCACTGGAAACCTTGGGATGTCTAGATTACAATTATAACTGGTAACAGTAAAAAAAAAACGGGACTTGCTATGACACCATTTAGTGAAGTATGACACCATATAAACAATAAATGCTCGTATGACAATACATGATGAATATGACAATAGTTCTGTTTTCATCATAATTCTACATACATTTGCCTAAACTATATGCACAACAAGAAAGCCCAATCTCTCAGCTTTGATCTCATGCCAAAAGTAATCTGGTAGGACAAATACTAGCAAAGATATATGTTTTACCTAGTGATCGATAAAACACTTAAATGAATGCTGAAGATCGCATCATCACTTCAACTTGAATTATATATTATTAAAATGTATTTAACTTGAAATAAAATTGAAATGCCATAGGTTTTAGGGTATCAACAAACCTGTACTTCTAATATTCCCAAGTTTCACCCACATACAATGTTTAATATGTCTTAGCAGGTGCAATTACTACCTATCTGGTTCACAGGTGATTTCCTGCCAAAAGAACTTCTAGATATTGCTCAGGAAACTGTGGTAACTGAGGACTTCAGTGAGGACCTGGATGACTTAGATTCAGATCTGGTTTGTGATATCGATGCTGACTTTGAATCATTTGTGGAAGATGAAAGTGACTGTGATTCAGACTGAGATGATCTATGTTACAGGTCAAAATAAATGCACAAAAAACTCACTAAAACAAAACGACCGAAAAAAACATGTTCATTAGTTTTCTTTTATGTTTCAGAAAAGATAAGTAACAGAATCAGTTATTGTTTTTGACATACGTTTTGAAAGCTTGGCGAGATTGACTTTTTGTGTCAATTTATGTGTTACTGGTTATTGAGTTATTGTGGCACACTGAGACATATCAAACATTGTATATGATGGAAATGAAAGTGGTAATATTGCAAGTGTAGGTTTGTTGATACCTCAAAACATATGGCATTTCAATTTTTAAGCTGAATATGGGATCATTATGCGATCTTCAGCATTCATTTAAGTGTTTTATCGATCACTAGGTAAAACATATGATATCTTTGCTAGTATTTGTCCTACCAGATTACTTTTGGCATGAGATCAAAGATGAGAGATTGAGTTTTCTTCATCTTCAATTATGATGAAAACAGAATTATTGTCATATTCATCATGTATTGTCATACGAGCATTTATTGTTTATATGGTGTCATACTTCACTAAAGCATATCTTCAGACACAATTAAGACAGACATATCATTTAAAAAGGGAATGATTTGGCACAGAGTTAGCTTTCATTTCATGCCTTATATGTTTATTTAAGTGAAAAATTGATGATTTACTGAGTCTTTGTATCATGTGGCGAAATCACATGTTTCACATTCAGCCATTTCATGAGTTTTATGGTAGGTCAATAAAACTATTGATATGTCATAGCAAGTCCCAGTTTTTTTTACTGTTACCAGTTATAATTGTAATCTAGACATCCCAAGGTTTCCAGTGATACCAAATTTATAGGGTTGTGGGGGGGGGGGGGGGGGGGGTGCACACGTGACTATCCTAGCCCGTGGCCTACTGGTGCTTTAGTCCTAAACTCACCCTCAAAAGCTTCTATCTGCACTGTATCCTGTGAGTGCACAAGCAGCTTCAAACAAGTCCTAAACATTTTGAGTGTAAATAATAAAACAAAGTGTGATTTTAACATATTGCATATACCCAAAACTGCACGTTCACAACCCCTGCAGATACAACGGCCGCACACATTAAATTTACTGTGTGCGGGTTTACGTTGGATTGGGTCCCAGCATATATGAACCCGTCGTATGGGTAAGCATCTGGTGTATCAGATTACTCAAATGATCTGATTTTTCTGGCCATGAAAATTGTTAAAATAGTTTTTGAGCCTGTATGATTGTGGTCAGAAAAGTTTGTGGTATTGCTGCATAATAATATTGAACGGTTTGAATAAACAGGCAATCATCAACATTTTGGACATTTTTAATACCACCTCTGTTTTTTGATTTATTCACTTCAAATTATTTTGGTTATTTCAATCAACACCATGCTAGGGGAATAAGAGAATTTTATTTGAAACATGATTTAGTCCACTGGGAAATCATTTGGCTTAAATTATCAAAGATATTTTGAAGCATGTCTAAAAAATCTTAACAAGTAAACAAATACACAAACTTGTCAAAATCACTCCTCAACATTATTATTCAAAATCCAAGACATTTTAACTTTGGCACTTTTTCTTGACAGTAGGGTTGGGCACGATATCAAAATTTAATGAAGATGGAGATTTAGTTTACAGCCAGAGGTCTACAGTCGGTCCTCTGTCAGTCAAAGCACAGTGGTTCTTGGAGAGCCTTCGGAGGCAAATATTACACAAATTAGTCAGTCCACATTTCCAAAGTTCCTCCTGGTGATGTCATGTGATAATACAGGAAGTGTTTTTAAACTCTGCACACCTTCACTAGAATCATTTGGATGATTTCAGCCCTGGAATTGCCAATCTCTACTGAACAAACGGTAAAAAAGAGCTGTTAACTTGAAAACTACCGCTTCATGACATCCGAAGGTGGAAAAGAGTTTTTTTTTTTTGCTTTGCAGATGTAGACAGACTAATAATAAAGGGTTACTCAAACGTGTGAGTGAAACAAAACACAACTCTGGATATGTTTTTGATGACACTAACTTGCTTTAAACCTGAGGCAATTCTGCATATTATAACACCTTCAGCTATTTCTATTTCTAACTACTTTTGGACAACTTTGAGCATGGGACCAGAACAAGACAAAGATAGGTATGGACTTTAAAAACACAGAGGAGCTGACTGAAAGTATAAAAGTATACACGAGACCTTACCAAAGACTATGACTGCGGCTGTTGCGCTGCGTCTCTTGGCCACGATGTTAGAGGCGAGGCAGGTGTAGTTTCCGGAGTGCGAGAGACGGGCCTGGTTGATGATGAGGTTGTGGTCAGAGCGGAGGTCAGTGCTCTCATCGGGGTGGAGCAGCTCATCGTTCTTCATCCACTCCACCTGGGTTTCAGAATGGAGAAAATTTCAGACTGTTACTATAGCGATTAAAGGTCTCATATTACTCTATTCTCTGATCTGTGTTATAATGTTGTTTCCTCATCACACACCTGGAGTTGTGTTTTGTTTCATTCACATGTTTAACACAGACACCCTGTATATTTAGGCTGTGTTCTTCTCTCAAACATAAAACACTCTTGTGATGTCATGTGGTAATGCAGGAAGTGCTCCAATGTGTTTTTAAACTCCATACACCTTCACTAGTTGGATGATTTCAGCTCTGGAATTGTCTATCTCTACTGAACTAAAGGCAAAAGGACCTGTAACTTGAAAACTACCACAACATGACATCATAAAGTGGAACAGAGCATTTTGAGCTTTGGAGATGTAGACAGACTAATAATAAAGGATTATTCAAACATGTGTGAATGAAACAAAACAAACCCAAAGGTATGTTTCTGAGAAGGGAACAACATTATAACATGACTTAAAGCTTACAAGAGTCAATTTTGCCTAATATAGGGCCTTTAACAATAAAAAAAAGATGTTATGGAGCTCGTATAAATCCAGCCACCTCACTTCAAATACTCCACACCTTCTCCTGTCCAATCAGTGCTAAGTCTACCCACTTTAAACCCCCATTGCAGATGCATGGGTTCGGTTTGTGCTGTGCTCCACCTCCTCCCAGCACCAGTTGGGAGACAAACCATTGACGGACCCTCCACCAGAAAAGTCAGCTACCAGAAAATAGTGTACCTTTAACTTAGAAAATAAAATAAAATAACCTGTAGCTTCCATTATTTAGCCCCTCTTCAAATTCTATTCACCAACACTGCTCTCTTAACAAAACGCCAAACACAACCCCATCCACCACATCCCAAAATATTCCGGCGTACCCCTGCTCACCACATTACCACGTTTATTATCTTTCTCATTCATGTCAATAATATTCAACTGTCATCCATCACCCAGCCTGTCCCCTCTCCTCTCGCTGTCTGCTCCCATTTGCATCCATATACTGGCGTGTTGTTTATCATTAAGGTTTGCCCATAAATCCACCAGGCACCGCCGATCTGCCTAAATGTAATTTTCAGGGGCAGCCAATCATGGACTGCTTTTACCGGGGCGCGCGGCAAGGGTGCACCTAAGCGGCACTAAGTTTCTAATTCGTAATTGCTTCCCCTCCCCGGCGCTGGTAATTGGCTATGGTGCTACTTTGACTTCCTAATAGCCTTAGCATTGCCGCGCGTGCTGCTAAATTGCGATTGCACAGAGGTATATTGGGTTAGGGTCAATGTTTAAGTGAGGGCTAGCGCGCTTTACTAACAGTACATTATATTACAAGGCTACAAATTGATATTAGTATACCCGTGGGTTATTAAAGCTACAGAAAGGCGCTGATTCATGAAACATCGATGTGGTGAGTGAAGTTTATGGGTTAGTAGGAAAAATGTGAAAGTTCAAAGTATGCCAGTAAAAAGTTGTGTTTTTCTGTTATTGCTTTGGGTGGAATGTTTCAAAGTGTGGTATTAAACCTTTTTTTTTTATCACCGTGGAAACCAAAACAGACCAAGTTAGAGTTCATATCTGTGGAGAGGCGACCCCGCTCACAGTCAGAATGTCTGTTTTCCTAGGTATTTTGAGCTATAAAACCACCTGTAATTGAATAAATGTAAGGTAGAGCTGTTTAATGTCGTATTGTGAAACATTGCCATAGAAACAAGTAGGTGACAGACCCTGAAACAAAAGTTACACAGTGCACCTTTAAGCAAGATGTATAGAAATATGCATCAAAGACAAAAAAAAAAGTTAAACATGCTTTATATTTTATATCCACCCTTTGCTTTGTTGACGGTGCTGCAAACCCTTGTCCTTCTCTCAGTCAGCTTATGATGAAGTCTCCTGAAATGGTTTTCACTTCACAGCTGTGTCTTGTCAGAATTTATTAGTGAAATACCAAGCGTGCAAAGCAGTGATCAAAGCAAAGGGTGGCTACTTTTAACATTCTAAAATTTAAAACATGTTGTGAGTTATTTTGACGTTTTTTGTTTGCTACATTCCATAAGTGTCCATTCATAGTTTTGATTTCTTCAGCAAGGATCAACAAATAAATCTTAAATAATCATGGAAATAAAGAAGAAACATGAATGAAAAAGTGTGTCCAAACTTTTGACTGGTAGTGTAAACACGTGTATATTAGTCTATTTGGTAAAATGTTCCACAGCAAGGCTTTAACGGATACATATTATACAAAATTGACTTTTCTGTGCTTTTATCCATGTTATAATATTGTTCATTCATCAAACATATACCTGGAGTTGTATTTAGCTTCATTCACTTCTGTGCTTCTGAGCTGTCACAAAACACTTGGTTTCAAATTTCTCAGGATTGTTACATCACAGGTAAAATTCTCCTGTGCTGTTTTAACTCCATAAATCATCCCCAGACTCGTTCTGATCACTTCTGCTGTGAAATTGCGTTCAATACAACCTGCTTGTGTTCGCATGTTGAAAAGGATGCTAAGGAACATCTTTGGTCTGTAGATTTATTTGTACATTATTTTAAATTCTAAAACAAGAGACGCCAAAGCAAAATATATGTGCTTTAAAACATATATTCATTCACACTAATGATACAAATTCACAAGCACAAACCCTTCCTCAGGTCACAGAATGGTAGCAGAGGTACAAATCTCCATATGTTCCTTAAACGTTCCCTGCCAGCAGCTGTTTGGTCTCCATGGCAACCTCTCATGTCCCCTGCAGAGACTGCGATTGGGCCTGGGTTATGACTTTGATTGACAGCCGTCTCCTGCCTCTTGTGGTACTGCCAGCTGTTTATTGAGCTGTGCATTCATTAGAACTGTCTCTATAACAACACTGCTATTCCACTGCCCAAACCAATATGTCTACTGGAGAGGAGCCAAGGATAATAGGGATATCCGGATTTGTGGAGTTAAAATAAAAAGAAATGTGTTTATTTTTCGTTGCCTGTCAGTTTGTGAAGTGTGGCCTGTTCTTAATAATGGCGTACGCTGTAGATAACAAAAAAATAAGTCAAAAAATGAAACTGCAAATAAAACTTCAGCTATAGCTTCTGGCATTCCTGTCATCAAAAGTGATCCAACTGGGTGCAACGACAACAAAGAAAAATAAGCCATCAAATTGTGTTTATTTTGAACATGGAGACTTTATTGTTTATTGGCAGATACATGGGACTGCAGTGAATAATTTGAGAGTGGAGAGTAAGCACACATAAGTGGGTAGATTTGCCAAAAAATAGAGTAGAGGTAAAATTGAGGTACAAATAATACTACAGAAGAGTAAAAAAAAAGTATTTGAGGAAACTACTCAAGTATGGTTCATGGTAACTGTCAGGACATAGCATCGGATTTATAATTCAAATTTCCAAAGACTACATAGACCACAAAAGTTGAAACAAAATCTTATGTGAAGAAGTGGTGCAAGAAATACAAATAATTATCCTCAACACAGGTTACACAAAGAGTAACTAAAGTTTTAAGTAAGAGTACAGGTACACTGTCAAAAATACTACTTAAATGTCATAGTATAGTGTCCGAAAACTACTCAGAGACGTATAGTGGCAACAGTTTTGGCTAACTTTGTCTGGAGTACGATTGTGGATCGTGTGGATAGTGTGGATTTTCCAGTAATTTATAAGAAATTTGTATTCTCTAAGATAATATATTTGCCTTTATCCACATTCATTGAAAGTTTATTAATATTGAACCATTTCTTTATTTTCCAGTAAACAGAATATACCTCCATTTGCTTCATTGCCTCACAGATATCATTCATTTACTGAATGAATATTTTGGGTCCCAAGACGAAACCCTGTGGAACCCCATATGTAATTGAACCATAAGAATTGACATTATCTACATGTACAAAAAATGCCCAAGAGAGGTTTTCAGACAGGTAAGAGCAGTTCCTTTGACACAAACAACAGGTTAGCATTCTCCCACTAATGAAAAGTTGATGATAATTTGGGCACATGGCATATGGAACACCATATGTAAAGACGTTTCTATGAGAATTTATCTATATGTGCAAACAGATCACCAGGCGAGGTTTTCAGACAGGTGAGGGCAGTTTCTTTGACACAAACAGCAGGATAGCAAGAGATTAGCCAGTTTAGAATTCTCCCACTAATAATAAATTTGATGAAGTTGATGGAACATTCTCTGTAAACCAATAACAGCACCATAGAGTCAACCATGTGATGTATTCTCCACCTGAAAAGCTGCACAGGAGCATTGTGTAACTTTTCTGGTCCATCAAATGATTTTCTCCAAGGAGATGTTATTGCTTTGTCTAGAATGTTTCACAGTATGGTATTAAACCAGGCCAAGCTACAGTTCAGATCTGTGGAGAGGCAAACCTGCTCACAGTCAGAATGTCTGTTTTTCTAGTTATTTTTGAGCAGTAAAACCACCTGTAACTGAATAAATATAAAGTAGAACCGTTTAATGTCATACTGTGGAACATTCCAGGCATTCCATGACATCTCCATAGAAACAAGCAGGTGACAGACCCCCAACCAAAAAGTTACAGACTGCAATTTAAATAAAATTAGGAAGAAAATTACCACCATTGGGTACTCAAAGGAATTTACTTCACCTGTGCATACTAGTGTACACAGATATGCAAATCTAAGCCTTTTAAATAACTGGAAGCAGGGATTGAACCACCAATTTGCTAGTGGGCATATATCAGCTCATCTCCTTCTACTCTACTGTGTTCCCCTGTATAAACTACCAAACAAACACTTTTATAATTGCTATGACTCAGGCCTGCATTTCGTGCCAAAATAAAAACTTGCCACTGATCTTCAAAGGCCTTTTTTATTCGCACAATTAAAAGACGGCCGTTAGCATCAGCGCTAGCGTCGCATGGATAACAGGCAGGGGAGAGACGAGCTAATTTTCCAATGATTAAAGTAATGTGTCATAGAATACGAGCACAAAGTGGTACACACCCATCCCCCCACGTCTTCCTGACCTCCTTATGTGTTGGTTTTTAGTTTTATCCTGGGAAATTTACAACATGAAAAGAGGCAATTAGCGCGCAATGCTAGCTTGTGTTTTGGCCCAGGTTTCTCCGTTAGCAAGCAGTCTACCACTCGGGTAATGAAAGAGAGATTTAAATAGAGAGATACAGTATGCAAATCAAGAGGCAAGACAGAGTAGCCAAAAATAATAATTAACTCAGAGTACTGTTACTTCAAAATAATATTACTCAAGTAGAAGTAGATTGCAATCATCCAAGAAATTAGTAAAAATGTATCAATGGTCAATGGTCAATGGTCACATTTTTATACAGCGCTTTTCCACCTTCAAAACTCAAAGCGCTTTACATCAGGGAACCACTCACAATTCACACACCCTAACCCTAACCCTAAACCGCCAACCTTCTGATCAATGGACAAAGCTACTGTCTGTAAAAGTTACTGTAAGAGCAACATTTGATTTATAAAGTGATGTAATTGAAAGGACGATGCACAAGTTCTGTTATTTTTAAAGGATAGACACAAAAATGTGAAAAACACTACATCTGAAGGAGCGGTGATAGAAAGACAAATGTTCAAATCCTTTAAAATTATCAAGTTTTACTTAAGAAAAAGTACTGTTACACTGCAAAATATATTACTCAGGTAGGACAAAAAGTAGTACACTCAAGTAAATGTAACCACCTATGTACATAGAACACACAGAATCTTATACATAGCTATAACATAAGTTGTTTTCAGTATGCAACAATCTATAGGACTAAGTTCTTCATCGGAAAATCTACATATTTTTCTTGCATTACAAAGAAATTGTCTCCACAAACTGCAGACAATGGCTTCTTGAAAGAATGGTCTAACCCTTATAAGACAAAATTAGCCTTGCTCACAATGGCAGCAGCAAAGACGTGTTCTTCAAAGTGTTACTGATCTGAATGGTCTTCTTCTAATGGTTTCCCCTGGCAATCTGAACTACAGACTGACCCTCCAGACCAATCTCCAGGCTAAAGGTATGGAAAAGAGTCCTCAAGTATTGTCTGAGACTGTTCCAGACAAAGCAATAACATCTCCGTGGAGAAAAGCGTTTGATGGACCCTCCACCAGAAAAAGTTGCACAATGCATCTTTAAAGTGGAATTAAACGCTAAATTTAATGTGTATATGGTGTTCTTATAGTATTGTCTACTGTTCCTATCGTCATTTATTTGTAATTTTTGCGCTGTCTGCCCAGAGCTTGTGGATACATAATAACGTTGCTGTACATGTGCTGACCACTGGGGGCAGTAGTGAACACAACTGAGCAGTAGAAATGCATACAAATACGGCAAAACAAGGTTCAAAACAAACACTACTTTCACCTCTTGACTCTTTCTAACAAATCTAAAAACTACAGTAGTCTCCATTTTGCTTTTTTTTTTTTTTTTTTTTTTCGTTGATCCAACATTAATGGAAATATAAAATGCAGTGACATGATGTGATATGTTTACAACTGTACGATTTTTTTTTTATATTATATTACATGTTATATTTTTTATAAGGGTGCGTCAGATGGTTGAACCACTGGAGGAGAAACAGAGAAAAGGACACATGCAGATGAGAGAGCGTGAGTGGAAGAAGATGTGAGGAATGGCACTTAAATTGGTGCATTTGTTTCAATTAGACCTCGGTCACAAGTGTCAGGACTGTCTGATCTGAGGGCTTCTGGGTAATATGCGTGTGAGAGAGGGAGGAGGGACAGAGAGAGAGAGAGAGAGAGGAAAAAAGTGAGGAAGAGAGAGGGGAGGGAGAGACAGAGAGAGAGGAAGAAAGAAGAACAAGAAGAGAGATGGGGGATAGGGTGGGCAAAAGACAGAAGGAAAGAAAAGAGTGAAGGAAAGATAATGGGAGAGAAAGAGTGAAAGAAAGTTAGAGGGAGGCAGAGAGGAAGTGGAAGCAAGAGAAAAAAGTGGAAGAAAGAGAGAGAGAGGGAGGAAAATAGCGAGGAAGAGAGAGGTGAGGGAGACACAGAGTGGGGGAGAAAGAATCAAAGAAAGAGAGAGATAGGGGAAAGGCTGGAAAGAAAGACAGAAGGAGAGAATGGTAAAGGAAGAGAAACAGTGAAAGAAAGAGAGGGAAGTAGAAAGTGGAAGAAAGAGAAAGAAGCGTATTGAAGACAGAGAGGGAGAGAAAGAGTGGAAAAAGAGGAGGAAGAAAGTAGAAGAAAGATAGAGAGCGAGTAGAAGAAAAAGACAGGAAAAAGAGTGAAAAGCGAAAGGAAGAAACATGGAAACAGTGGAAGAAAGGGAGAACAGGACAGAAAAAGTAGAAGAAAAAGAGAGAGAGGGAGTAAAAAAGTGAAGAAGAGAGAGGGGAGGGAGAGACAGAGAGAGGGGGAGAAAGAACTGAAGAAAGAGAGAGATGGGGAAAGGCTGGAAGAAAGATAGAAGGAGAAAATGGTAAAGGGAGAGAAAGAGTGAAAGAAAGAGGGAAGCAGAAAGTGGAAGAAAGAGAAAGAAGTGTACGAAAGACAGAGGGAGAGAAAGAGTGGAAAAAGAGAGGAGGAAGAGAGTAGAAGAAAGAGGGAGAGCGAGTAGAAGAAAGAGAGAGGAGAAAGAGTGAAAAGCAAAAGGAAGAAAGATGGAAACAGTGGAAGAAAGAGAGAACAGGACAGAAAAAAGTAGAAGAAAGAGAGAGAGAGTAGGTGGAAGAAAGGGAGAGAGAGAATCACACTCTCTCTCTCCCAAAGAGAATGGAAGAAAGAGACGGAGAAAAGGCATGGAACAAAGATAGATGGTGATCTTATCAACCACTCTTATCAACCACACACACCGCTCTCTCTCTTTCTCTCTATCTCCTCCACCTTTTCTTGTCATCTGCTGAAAAACTCCCCCCATCCACAGCACCACAGCCCTGCGTGATTAGACTGTGAGTAATGCCACGTTAAAAGCGACGATTAAAGGACAAAAGATCAGCATAGCCCGTGTCATGGCGGAGGACATCTTAACCACTGACGAAGACGAGGAAGAACGCTGATGAGGAAGAACAGTTGACCTGACCTGGAGTGGAGGGGGCGGAGCCAGGACCTCAAAGTCCAAAGGCGACTTCCAGGTCAAGGAGAAGCTCAAATGGACGAGCGTAATGGAGGTGAAGGGAAGTGATGAGCCATGGTTAGGTGGAGGGCACAGATATGCTGATGTACAGAGACACCACACACTCTGCTTAAAGGGCCCAGATTACACTGTTTTCTGATCTATGTTATAATGTTGTTTCCTATGTTGTGCTCCACTGTGTTTTTAAACTCCACACACCTTCACTAGAAACATTTGGATGATTTCAGCCCTGGAATTGTCAATCTCTACTGAACTAAAGGAGCTGTTAACTTGAAAACTATGGGGATTTATATATAGGACACTAAATCTATATGGGCCCCTGTACTTCAATGGTTGTTTTCTCAAAATGCATTTTTTTGTGTATAGGATCACCCCTTAAAAAGACACCAAACATCAAACTTTCCAATCTGGTACTTAACATAAGATAAGATTAAGACAGGTCCTACAGAAGGATTTGTTCATGTGTAATTCTAAAATACTTTCTGTCCCTGGTTCGGTATGTTTTGACATGCTAACTCCGTGGCTAAAATGTATTCCTCTACGGGGATTTTATTTGGGGTGGTGGCAAAATTTAGTCCTCGTGCAAGTTTGTTTCTGTTTCCGTGATTTTTCGCTGTGTTAAATTGCATACCCATTTATCTTTAGCATTTGTCTGTGTGGTTTCAATTTTACGTAGTTTTTTATCTATGAGAGAGTTTAACTTATTAATGTGGCGGTCCTTGGTTATTGCGAATTCCAGTTTGTATGTTTGTTGTGTTTGTTAAACTGCTGCTGTACCTCTTCTTCCATGGGGAATAGCCGTCCATATTCCTTCGTTTTGTCGCTTAGTTCTTGATCGATGAATCTTTGCTTATTGATGGTGATGCGAATCCTTTCTTTTAGTAGTGCTTTCTTGGCCTTATTAATGATTTGTTTTGCATTATGGGTTGGGATCGGGGTCTTGATGTTAATACTTGCTGGTGTGATGTTCTCGTCTCTGCATCGGAGGTTGAAACGTAGGTGGTTGTTGTAACGGGCGCGTGCTTTTTCCAGCCTCTGTTGCAATGCAACGCCATCTACGAAATCCAATGCAAATCATGCAATAAATCATACATAGGGGAAACAGGCCGGGCTTTTCACATCCGAAAAAAGGAACACCAAAAGGAATGTGAAAAGGAAACATCAGGGCGACTCACCAGAACACAAAAAGACAAAGCATTGCAGGAAAACCTAAAATCCGCCATATCAGACCACTGTAAAAGAAATAACCACATTATGGATTGGGACGGGGCACGGGTCATCGGATCGGAAAACAACAAGTTCAAACGCTGGATCAGGGAGGCCATTGAAATCAGGAAACGTGGCACAGACAGAATTAACCGTGATGACGGAGCGTTCCTCCTTTCACACACCTGGGACACCCTCCTCCAGAGACCACCAGGCGACGGGAGGCGTGGTCGGTCTGAGTGACCTGCCAGGTCAATCAGGCTGACCACGCCTACAGGAAGGAACAACTGCTGATATACGACACGTCACCACCAACACCGGTGACAGTTCTGAAGATGGCTCGCAGCTAGCAGCCGAAACATGTCAACAAGGTAAATACACATTACCGTATTGTCTTAAAAAAAGAACCTAAGAAGTTTAAAGTACATAAGAAGACAAAATGAACATTTTCAGTTTAAATATTAAATAAGCATTCCACAGTCCACTCTGTAAACATTTTTATTATATTTTATTTTATTTTTTTTTATCCAACATTATGTAAACCAAAAAAAAAAAAAAAAAAATGTAAAACCCGTCTTTGCCCATTTGTCAGATTTATTTGTCCAAGTACGTGCAATTATTGCCATTATGTCTTACCTATGAAAACATTACATGATGAAAAACTTGTTATATATTGATGCTTTGCAGCTGATGTCATCAAGTTTCCCTGGGGGGGTGAAGCTAACTGGAAGCACTGCTCTGTCTGAAGCTCTGTTACTCAAGTTAGACCTTAATCTGAGTTTTATCTGACCATAAAGAACTGATTTAACCACATCAGGTGAGCTGAGTTTGTACAGTTACAAAGTCCCCCTGAAATACCAGTACAGTGCCATGCTAGCTAGCATCGGCCAACCGTTTTTCAATTTATTTTTTGGTATTTAAAATGCGGTGTTTAAAAGAGACATATTAAAACTTCTTTGGCACTGTTTGGCAGCTCTGCCCACTTCTCTAGTCGCTAAGAGAATAGACAAACCATTATAGAAGTAAATATAGACATTAGTGGTGAGGTATTTTGCCCAATGACACAAGGGTAATCTATTGTACAGCATTGGTCTAGTAGTAGAATTTTTGGTAGCAATCAAGGGCAATTTAGAAAAAGAAAATTATGGCCAAACTATAAAATTTCATACATGTACTAAAGGCTGCCACATGCTACAGGATTTTTCGGTCTTAAACGATTTTTAAACGTACGACAAAAAGCGCACATCACAGACATGAGGAGAATCTTATGAGATTTTAAATCTCCACAGGCTAAAAGTTGTAAGTGCACCTCGCATCAGAGCACGACATTTCTTGTTTCGATGCAAGTCAAAACTGAGTTATTATTATTTGTGAAATGTGCAGTACTTCAGATACATGATTTTTAAAGCATAAATGATTGGAGATAAAGTACACAGGAAGTAGTCAGTATGGCTAATCTGCAGCTTCACCTCGATCCGTGCGCTGTGTGGATGTAAACAGACACGTGAGGAACTACTTTCGCCTTTTTACTTTTAAAGAATGCTTCAAACTGGATTAATAGCGCTGTTTTGTGGACTGGATGTCATTATTTACGAAGTACAAATTCTGTGGATAATATGAATGACATACTGCATTTTAAATTTACAACTTTAGAGAGGTGAGTAATAATTATTTTCGCTATTTCCTGAGTTTGTGTGTTGTGCCTCTGTGTCCGTCACTCCGTCTGCCCCTGACGCTCTGCTTTATTGACTGTTACCGTGGCGTTGCTGATGTTTGGTGGTTATGATCTGACAGAGCAGTCACACTAACACCACACACAAATGAGGAGCGCAGCGGCTTCAGAATCGCACACGAAGACACAAAGTCAGGTCACGCCTCCCCGAAATCGAGGAGAAGCAATTCGCAGCCTAAATCGGGTAAATTCTCCTGTAGTGTGTGGCGGCCTTAAGTCAGATAACGTTTATGGACAAGGAACACAATTTTCTGTTATTTTTTTTACTTATGTCACATCTGCTGCTCATGTCCAACCAGGAAATACCATTATAAACTTCCCCAAAATTGTCAAACTTGGGAAAACTCTGCAAGATTTCTAGCCAAATATAATGATGTTGTTATCGTGGGATTTGTAGTCTAACCTGCCATATGCACTACCAGAGTACAAGACAAAATTCCCCCAAATACCAAGCAGCACCCAAAACTCCAAAGCAACAGGACATGTTCCTCATCTCCTTTGGGTGCAGGTGTCACTCTTGATCCCAGCCCTCCACGGACGGCGGCGGTGCTGTCTAATCGCTGGCTCTCTCATGAACACAATTGCATGTAGTGAGTCCCCGTCAGCGCTCCCCTGGGCCCGTGCAGCACAGTGACAAGCATACGGACCAACCACTCCTCCAGGAATTAGACTGTGACGACGGACACTTTATCATGTCCTCCGGTAATGAATAAACAGCATTATGCGCCAGGCTAATAAGTGTCATTAAGGATAACACATACAGGAGGTGACAGTGGTGGCGTGACAGTGTGGTTGGATTTCTGCTATATACTATTTATTTATGTTATAATTTGCACATTATAAATCACAATAGATTGAGAGATATAGATAGAGATAAATACTTTGTTTATCCCAAAGGAAAGTCATTTTTTCAGCAGCAACAAAGACACTTACTACTACTACTACTACTACTACTACTACTACTGCATTGTGTTAGATTATGCATGATATGGAAAGTGAATATTCTTTACAACAAAAACAACTACAACAACAGCTACTACTATTGCTACTGCTACAACTACTACTGCTTCTACTAAACGGTAAATGGTCACATTTTTATACAGCACATTTCCACCTTCAAGGCACTCAAAGCGCTTTACATCACCCATTCACACACACACATTCATACACACATTCAGATACGAGGGGTGAGGTGGGTTAAGTGTCTTGCCCAAGGACACAACAACAACATTCATCTGTGGGAGCTGGAATCGCACCGCCAACCTGTGGGTCAGTGGATCTGACCGCTCAGTCGATGTTTAAGTCGAGATCGGGATTCAAACCACCAGGCTTCATGTTGATCAGTGAACAAATGCTCTACCAACTGAGCTACTGAGCTACTACTGCTACTACAACTACTACTACTACTACTACTACTACTACTACTACTATTTATAATTCATTATTTTCATATTGATCTAAAATTATGAGCTGTGAAGTTGTCCGCACCTCCGATGGATAGCTGCTCTAGAGTGTTCATGACATCACAAGGTGGAACGGAACGTTTTGAGCTTTGGAGATGTAGACAGACTAATAATAAAGGGTTACTCAAAGATGTGAATGAAACAAAACATAACACCAGTATGTTTTTGAGAAGAAAACAACATTCTAACCCAGGACCTTTGAAAGAATAGTGTCATGGCAACAGCTTCCACAATTTTTTTTTTTTTTTTATAATTATCATCCGTGGTTTTGATCCAACCAAACCCACATCTCTTTTTTACCTCTCTCTCTATATGTTTCACTTGTTACCCAGTCGCTTGGCCCTACATATGCACTCACTGATAATCTGCCCAGGTGAAGCTGTGCCGAGACATCCACCACTCTCCTCTTCTACTCTTCCTCCTCTCTTTTTCTCGTCTTCTCCTCTGCTCTCCTGCTCCACGCTTTTGAGGTTAATCACCAAACGATACGCTAAAAAACACAAGCTGTGCCCATCTCGCCCTCGTATTCCCCCCACTGCTACTCCAAATGCCACCTCTGCTACTTCAAAATTACAATTCTAACCTCCATCGGCCTTATCTCCCACCAAATAAATAGAAAGGGAGTGCGCGGTGCCCAGGGGGACGCCTGGGAGGAGGTAATTGCTTGGTTTAATAACAAAACTCATCATATGCTCGCTGGGAGATTTACCTCTGACCTATAAGGGGATAATGGAGCATAAGCAGTGGAGCTACGGTGGCCCTCAAGGTCAAATCAGGCCAGAAATACAAAGCAAAAAATACAGTGTTCAATGTTGTATAAGCAAATGATATGATGTAAAAGTGAAACCAGAATAAAAAATACTATTAAAGCCATGAATGTGGTGTGTGGGTGTTGGTGGTGGATGAAGGGGCAACAGTGGTTACAATAGTATAGCTTACCAAGTATAAAGTGAATGAATAATGTAATATAAAGCACTTTGGGTGTCTTGAAAGGGACTGTATGAATCCAATGGAGTTGCATTAGTCTTGGGTACAAGCCAAAGGTAAAGTGCTCGCAGCTAGCACCGCTGATCTCAGAACTCAAGTGAACGTTCCACCTTTACAGAGAGAGCCATCCCAGGTTGATTTTTTAGTTTTTGCTTTTATTTTACCTTTATTGAACCAGGAGATCCCATTGAGATTCAGCCAGCACAATCAATACAAAACAGTAAAATCACAAAGTATCTCATTATAAACCATTTGCATCTCTTAAGAAAAACACACACGTCTCGGTCACCGCGCTTTTTACAGTTTTCTTGAACTCTGGTTAAGTGACACCAGAGATTCCAATTTAAGATCTTTCTGTAAATGAATCCCAGACCATGGTGCTGCGTAGGAAAAGGCAGACTGAGAATATGTACAACCCAATTTAGAGTGATAGATAGATTTCAATCTAGAGTTCATACAACTGAAAAACAGGGGAGATTAGGGCCTGGGAATAAAACCTATAACCTCCATACCATATACACATAGCGTACAATCATTAATCATTGTAACTCCAAATGCATGTTTAAGGTTCAGGTACATTTTATTTCACTTTACACGGGAACATGAATTCTCGCAAAATTCATAAACAGTCACAAAGCTAACATGGTGACGCTGACAGACGTACTTCAGCCTGTTTTAGCCAAAAATGACTATTTTGGGATATTTTGTTTGTGACAAATGTGCAGAAGGTAAGAGCTTTGTGCTTTTATGGACAAGGAAGATGTCTGTTCTTTTCTCTATACTGGATGTAATCAAAGTTTGATTTTTCGGCTTGTTCTGCAGTTGTGACATTTTGACCAATCGGATTCAAACATTTTCCCGATGTTTTACACAAGAGCAGTCGCAGATTGTGTAGAAGTATAGAACTGAATTCAGCGTAACACACGTCAATCTGGAGAGAGCAAAGCTACATTTTTTTATTGTCGCTGTAGGGGAATTTGTCCTCTGCATTTAACCCATCCCACCACACCATTGGGGCAGCACGTCGCAGCAGTGGGACCCATCTCCAGATCTTGAGCTGGTCTTGGTCTGGACTTCTGGAACCTTTTAAATACATATACTTCTATACCAATAAGATTCTCCATAGCTGGTGTTCCTATTTTCTTTGCTCAGTAGACTTGTATAAGAAGAAGCAGCAGCAGCCTCCCTAAACTTATTTTGAGAGTCGCATTTGTGGTTCTTTGTAGATCAGAGCTCGTTGTATCGCAGTCGGGAACATTTAGCCAGTGCGTTTGGTGCTGGGGCCACGGTGTCTCTACCTGCTACTGTAGATCAAGCAGGATTCATTTTGGATTAAAGGACTTCCATTCCACAAAGTTGAAATTGCCTCCTAGTTTGTCTGTTCATTTTGCACTTTCGCTCAAAGAGGAACTCATTACAGGCCCTGCTTTTCTCTATGCTCCAGACTTGAAAAGATCTCTCTGGCATTCACACCCCCGCTATCTGTGAGCTGGTGGTGGATCCGTGCTTCTAAAATGAAAAGAAGGTGCTGTTGGTTTAGAATAACGACGTATGTGCAAGTGACAGTCTTTGCATTTCGATTAGCACTTCTCAACGCTGAATCCTTGAAGACAACATTAGCGGCTTCGCATGCTCTTTTCAGATTCTTGGAAAAAGTGAAGTTTTAGGAGGTGATAGAAGAGAAAATGTTATGGGGCTTGCTTCCAAACTGTTCAAATACATTACAAAAAAAATTAAAAATCTTATTATCTTATTACTTTTATGAAGCTGTCTGACCAAGCCTAGCTCAAGATCTGGAGATGGGTGTGTCAGGAGCGACGCGTTAGCTTCGGGATGTAGCAATAACAAAAATATCGTTGTATCGTATTGTCAAAAGTCTCACAATAATATCGTGGGCTATCACAATATATCTTTGCTTAAATTAATGATCATGGTATTTTTTTTTAAATTTCTATCTTAGTGATTTTAAAGTATTTCTTATTTTGTAAAGCAGTTTGAATTACTTTGTGTATGAACCAGTAGCGGGCAGTGACTTTTATGGGTAGGCAAGCAGACTTGGGGTGGACAACACTTTAATAATGCCACTTTTTATGCAAACTACATTGCAAAAGAGTATATTTATTTTTACTCACATTAATTGCAAGTATACTGAGCCATTCTGGAGTCAAATTAGAGAAACTTAGACCATATAGTTTATGAATATATGTATATGTGACTGTATTTTTCTACAAACAGAGCTATTTGTGGGCTGTTTGTTTCTACTCCTACACCTTATTTATGCAGCTGAGCCTCCAGGACTGTTGTTATCTATGCCATTATTATAATGCATCTAGAAACCATATGAATAACATATGACTGTGTACAGATGTGTAATGCACTTACTGCACAACATGTACATTCATGAAGATCATGAAGAGATACTAACAACAACACTGCATTGGTCAGACAGGTGCATTGGTCAGACAGGTGCACTTATTATAATACAGACTGATGTGTCATAAATGTCCCCCCTTAAACACAGCCCTGGTTTAGAACAGTGCGCTCACACTCAGCTCTCACAGATGCAAAACCACGTCTTTTCTGAAGAAGTGTCCTGTATTTCACTGAAGCGGAGCAGGTCCAGAACACACACATGTTCCTCCACACGTGTGTAATAGTGCTGTTATTCCACGGACACTGTTGCTCCTTCATAAACACAGAGACGAGACAGGCTCCTCACTGTCCCAGCCGCTCTTACTCCACTGCTCCATCCAGATCCTCCATTTCACACAAAATAGCCCTGAAACTAGCTCACTGTTTGATGAAATGACGGTCTGTAGTTCTAACTAACATCTAATCATTACAAAGCTACAAACAATGATTTGTCACTAAAAGCGAGTTATTTTTAGACACTTGTGTTGAAAGTTAGTGCTGCTGTTGTCATCTCTTGCAGCACATTTGCACTCACTGGGAATTGTCGCACATCTCCGGTTCCCATCAGGTTCCCAAGGTGATGATGCGGGTTTATTCAGCGCTTTTTAAGCCTGCTGTGGTCGTCAGTACGCATGGGCAAACCTCTAAAACAACCGGCTGGCCTCTCTGGTTGTAAAAGCACATGTAGAAAGCATAGACTGTAATGAATGTAAGCCGCGCTCTCAACATGAGCCTCCAGGCCTCCGTAGAAGGGCAAAACAAAACAAGTTAAGGGGACATTCGGAACCACAGTTGTTGATGTTTCAAACAGACACAAGTGAAGAGAAATTTGGATATAATTCGAAACTGTTTAATTATACTTTTGACACGCATATAAACTGTGTTATACTAATAAACCTGCCTACAGATGTTTAACGAGAAGTCTTGTTTAAGATATTGCCTATTAAATAAGCAATTTTTTGCATGTAAGAGCTTTTTTGGTGTTAGTTTTGAAAATTTTATGTTTTGCTGAAGGTGCATTGAACAACAAAAAACAGAGGGAATAAACCATTATTCTTTGGTGTTGTCAGTGCAGACTACATGAAGAAATAACTGTTATAAGCACTTCTAAATCTGAATTCTTCATATTATAACAGTACCAAAGGATTTTCAAGGCTTTTCCAAGGAAAAGTCCATTAAAAAAAGCCTTTTAAAAGGAAAAAAAAAAAAAAAAAAAATAGCATATACACAATTTTGTAAGCCTCCACAATCATATCACAATAAATATCGTACCATGGCATGCATATCATGAACATATCGTATCGGTAGCTGTAAACAGCACTTGTTCCTGACAGTTGTGAACAGAGATTGTAAACTCAAAGTGAATAACAGGATGAAGTGAAGGATAACTCTAGACCCCTAAAACATTTTTAAAAATTAACTAGTTCTATTTTATATGTTTTTAAGACTTAAAGGTGCACTGTGTAACTTTTTGGTTGGGGGTCTGTCACCTACTTATTTCTATGAATATGTCATTTCTCTGCTTAAAATATTCCACAGTGTGACATTAAATAGCTCTACCTTAAATTTATTCAATTACAGATGGTTTTATAGCTCAAAAATACCTAGAAAAACAGGCATTCTGACTGAACAGGGTCGCCTCTCCACAGATTTGACCTGTAACTTGGTCTGGTTTGGTCTCCGTGAAGATAGAAAGGTTTAATGCCATACTGTGATACATTCCAGGCAGAGCAATACAGACTGAACAAGGACCAAAACAGGACTGATCCCAGGACTGAACCAGGACTGATCTTAGAGAGAGAGAGAGAGAGAGAGAGAGAGAGAGAGAGAGAGAGAGAGAGAGAGAGAGAGAGAGAGAGAGAGAGAGAGAGAGAGAGAGAGAGAGAGAGAGAGAGAGAGAGAGAGAGAGAGAGAACCCCAAGCCCGTGGAGCAGGGTGTCCTCAAAGTGCGATCGGGCGACGGTTGTGCTTAGCCCCATGGGGCGTGGAGCTCTGCGCTGGTACTTTCTTTTTGGTTTAGTTCTGGTTTAGACATGGTTTAGTCCTGGTTTAGTCTTGGTTCAGTCCTGGTTTAGTCCTTGTTTAGTCTTGGTTCAGTCCTGGTTTAGACCTGGTTCAGTCCTGGTTCAGGCAAAAAAGGTGACGCTCCAAGCTCGGAATGGCAGCATCAAGTGTCGGAATGGGGGCATGTTGGAATGAAGGGTTGTCGGAATGACGAAATGTCGGGGTGGGGGTCTGTCAGAGTGACGGTATGTCGGAATAAGTTTTGTTATTTTGATGACAAAATTAACGGCATTTCTAACTGCAAAACTTAGAAGAAAAAAATTAAACACAATACACTTTTGGCAGGGGTCACGGGGTCACTTGAATACAATTGATTCATTTCTAAAAGGTATTTTCTAGTTGGAGGCCAAAGAAAGATTGAAATGAACAAAATATGTAACAAAGCAATTTTTTCAGGGCCGTGGTTGAAGGAGAGTTGAAGAATTGCTACTGGAACTCAAAAGCACTTCACAGATAAAAACTGATTTTTCTTTTTTTTTCTTTTTTTAATGGAAATTTGGCTACTTCTTTGAAAATTGTTTTGCGAAGTGGAGGCAGGAATTGACCAGTTGTACAGTTCACATTCTGAACTGCTAAAATTCACCTGTTCTATTGTCCATGTATAAAAGATTTTACTTATTTATACTTTTTACTTATATACTTTTACTATTTTACTTCTATGGGGTATTAACTGGTAACACATAACATATTCATCTCACCATGTTACCTTCTATTGAAAATAACGTGTTAACATGTTTAATAAATTTCAGTTTCGTTTTTGATGCTTTTGACGAGTCTCTCGTCCCTTTTTCTCTTCGCACTAAGTCACTCTTCTCTCAAACTGAGAACACTGTTCCTGTAATACATGCAGCTTCACTAGAATCATTTGGATGATTTCAGTGCTACTGAACCAAAGGTAAACTTTAAAACGACCACTTCATGACATCACAAGGTGTAAGAGAAAATATTTGAAAAATGTAGTGGAGTAGAAAGTACAAATACCTGCTTTCAAATGTAGTAAAGTAAAAATAAAAAAAATATCCACAGTATCCAAATGTACTTAAGTAAAGTATAGATACCTACATATTTTACCTAAGTATGGTACTTTACTACTTTTACTTTGTTACATTCCACATAAAACTATCATTTATATCAGTTATTATCACACTAAATTAGGTCAAAATGAGAGAATCCTAAAAACCTGTCATACACCCTTTAACCAACACTTATCTGTAGTGCTTTTGCCGAATACCTGAAGTGTCCTCTTTGCAGTTTGCTTTCACTAAGCAGTGAAAGCTACAATCTCTAATTATTTCCTGGCCGTTCGCTCGGAGGCTGGGAGCACAGAACTCATTTGCTGCTAAGATGCTGATGTTACATTTGTGGACCACGACATAAGGAGCTATAGGACAGGCTGGGCTGGCTTAGAGCAGTCTGCGGCGAAAACATTAGTGCTGAATGAGTCAAAGAGGAATTTCGATAATTGGTAGCAAATTTTAGAGTTTAAGTATTCATCTCATCACCTGGTACCACTTTATGGTAACTGCATCTTAATTAGCCTTAAAGGGGCACTCTATAACTTTTTGTTTGGGGGTCCATCACCTGCTTGTTTCTATGGATATGTCATTGCTCTGCCTGGAATGTTCCACAGTATGACATTAAACAGCTCTACTTTACATTTATTCAGCTACAAGCGCTTTAGTAGCTCAAAAATACCTAGAAAAACAGGAAATCTCACTATGATCGGGGTTGCCTCTCCACAGATCTGACCTGTAACTTGGCCTGGTTTGGTCTCCATGAAGATAGAAAGGTTTAATGCCATACTGTGAAACATTCCGGACAAAGCAATAACATCTCTATGAAGACAAGTATGAACCTTTAATAAAGCATGAATAAAGATTTAATTCATAATGAGCAAATCATTTTTTAAGAATGATTCAGGTTTAGTAACGGCTTAAATAAGGGTTACGGTTAGGAATTAGAGTGAGAAGTCGCTACTAAGTCTGAAACATTTGTAAAGTGGAACTGAATCAACTTTTTGGGGATTTTAAACTCTACATATTGTGTTTTAATGGTGCTGTGTACTCTTCCTAGTCCTTAACTTTATCAGTTTTAGCGCCAGTTTGCAGAAATCAAAAAGAGCGTGTCTGCTACCTCCTGTGGCCACTGCAATTTCAAGTACTACATGACATCACGCAGGACTGCCTTGATTACCAGTGTTTCTCATTACAAACACGTGGCTGCCCGGAATGTTCCATGGCATGACATTAAACACATCTATCTAGCATTTATTCATTACAGGTGTTTCTATTGCTCAAAAATACAATAATTCCTTCTGTGAATGGGGGCGACTCTCCACAGATCTGAGCTGTAATATAGCCTATAGTTGTCTATAGTTGAGATAGATAGGTTTAATTTCTATTGTGAAAGATTGTAGACAAAGCAATAACATCTCCATGACAACAAGCAGGTGAAGGACCGTCAAACTGAAAAGTTACGCTGTCCACCTTTAAAATAAAAGTCTAGTTGTTTTCGTTATAACTTCCTTATAAGAAACAGTAATAATAATGCTAAACAATAAAACCAAGATGATTAACGGACACCAAGCAACACCTATAACGAAAGTTGTTATATAAGCGCCATTATTCCCCAGTAAATATTTATGTCAACTATATGAAAAACTACTGTGCAGTACAACCCTGTCAAGAACAAGTTTCGTCCATAATTGAACATAGTAATTGGAAATTGCCGTAGCCAAGTGCATGGGGACACTACAGTAAACTGCGATGATGTGTCAGGTTTCCACATGCAAATGAAGATGGCAGTGTCAGTATTTTTACAGTAATGGAGTGTTATTAGCCGGTGATAGAAAGCCATAGGGGACTCGACTAGAATCTCATTAACGGCAAGCTGACAACTGCGTGCTGACGAAAACCAAATGTGTTTATGTACATTGAAAAATCATATGCTAGTTCTATACAACAGTGCTATGTGAACCTATAGTTGTATATGAGTTTAATCATCATTGTAAAAGAGACGTATTGTGCAAACTGGACTTTTGAGAGCTTTTAACCATGTCATAATTGTTTCCCCTTCTCAGAGTTATTTCTCTTGAAGTTGTGTTTAGGCTGATTTGTTCATGTTTGAATAATCTTATCTGTATTTCTGTATTCAAGATATCATTGCTCCAATCTACTCCATTTTCACCGCCACCCAGACATGCTCACTGCTCTGTACTTACTTTGTTCTACAATTTTATATTCTTAATCTGGGATACACATTCGATAGCATTGCATAGACATTTTGGTACAAAACAAAATTAGCACTTAATTGTGATGACGTTTATGGCGATGTACCATATAGGGGCATGAATCAGGATCACAATTTTCCAACCCAGAAGTCAGTGGACTTAATTCTTTTGACCATTAACCACTGGATTTATATAGCACCTTTAAAGACACCCAAAGAGCTTTACAGTGCATTATTTGCTCACTCCACACTTGATGGTGGTAAGCTACTAGTGCAGCCACAGCTGCCCTGGGACAGCTTGACAGAAGCGAGGCTACCAATCTGTGCCATGGGTCCCTCCAACCAACACTCACCCACACTAACCAGGTCCAGCCCTACTCAGCTTCTGAGATCTGACAAGATCAGACTTTGACAAGTCGGTATTGTTTTTATAGATTTTCAATACTTTTTTTGACACCCCGACTCTGCTCCTCTTATTGCATGTTAACGTTACATTGAAAACCACGTCTGAATCCCATTGGACCTATATATAATATGTATATATATACTACATAACTGCACTCTCACACCACAGCGCCTTAATATTTGATGGTGAGGTTAGCTGCAGCCTGCCTATCCAGCCTCTACATTATTCACAGTGGGGTTTCGTTTGAGTTGACAAAAGGACTAAAGATGGAGGACTGGACTCCGGTTCCACTATTTTTAACCTCTGTGGCTTTAACCCCTCATTTCACTGCTCCATCATTTATACAGCGGGGAGGGAGAGACTGATCTGCACAGAAAAGCAGCTGATTGTGCACACCAGTATGCCTGCTGTGTCCGTATTGCTATTCTCATATTGGATGTAACATTGCCTAAAGAAATGTAGTGTGGCCTGTACCCGATATTACTCCATGTATTTGAGTAAAATACGTTACCCCCAGATTAAAAGGTAGTACAGCACCTTTTAATCTGTACAGTAGCAGTGCATTTAAACAGTAATCAGGCTCATACCACTTTTTACAGTGTAGTCCCAGAATGCATCAGTACAAGTCCAGATTCCACACACAGGCTTTATTCCTGAGCTGCGTATAAATCTAAAATGTTATGTTCATCTGTCAGTCACAGCATCAGCGGTCACTTACTGCCACCTGCACCCCCCCCCCCCCCTTCCTCCCTCTCCTCCTCCACTCTCCTTCTCCTCTCTCCCCCTCCTCCGAGGGAAGAAGGGGAGAGCTCCGAGGGAAGAAGGGGAGAGCTCCCCTTCTTCCCTCTCCTCCTCCTTCTCTTCCTCTTCTCCTTCTCCCTCGTTCTTTCTTCCTCCCTCTCCTCCTCTCACTCTCTGCCCCTTCTTCTCTTCCTCTCTCCCCCTCCTCCTTCCTCTCTTCCTCTTTCTCCCTCCTTCCTCCTTTCTCCCCTTCTTCCCTCTCCTCCTCCTTCTCTTCGTCTTCCCCTCCTCCCTCCTTCTCTCTTCCGCTCTCCCTCCTCCTTCCTCCTCGTCGCTCCCATTCCTCCTCCCTCTCCTCCTCTCGCTCTTTTTCCCTCTTCCTCCTGTCTCCCCCTCCTCCTCCCCCATCATCCTCCTTTGCCTCTCCTTCCTCCTCTTACCTTCCTCCCCCTCTCCTCCTTCCCTTCCTCCTCCTTTTCACCCCCGTCTCCTCCCTCTCCTCCTCCCTCCTTCGCTCTTCCTCTCCTCCTCCCTCTTCGTCTCTTTCTCCCTCCCTCCTCCTCTCTCCCCTTCTTCCCTCTCCTCCTCCCTCCTTCTCTCTTCCTCTCCTCATCTTGCTCTCTCCCCGTCCTTCTCTTCCTCTCTTCCCCTCCTCCCTCCTCATCTCTCCCATTCCTCCTCCCTCTCTTCCTCCCGCTCTTCCTCCCTCTTCCTCCTGTCTCCTCCTCCCCCTCTCCCCCTCCCTCCTCATCCTCCTTGTCTCCTCTCCTTCCTCCTCCTACCTTCCTCCCCCTCTCCTCCTTCCCTTCCTCCTCCTCCTCTTCCTCCTCACCCCCCTCTCTTCCTCCCTCACGCGTGGCTGCTTTGTGATGATCACAGTATGGGAGCATCTGCCAGACACTCCCAGCGCTAGTGTCTGCCTCTGGGCACGGCGTGGAGGTGGCGCACGGTGCTGGAGCCGAGTGCCACTGCCGCTGATGCTGTTTGTTTAATGAGTAAACAGTGTTAAAGATCCACCTGTGACATCTCCAGCTCAGCTCAGTGCAGCTGGAGGAGGCCTGGAGAAGTACTGTGTTTAACCTCCTCCTGCTATGTTTAGGTTTGACGCTGAAGCTGTCAGTCACAACAAAACACAGAAATGTTCTGATTTAAAGTAGTCGCTGTTCATGAGTAATATAACTGCGCCTATAGGGTAGCACATCATATTCAATTATAATAAGCCTGCTGCGTGCTGCCTTCATTTAATAATACAGCGTTTAATTGTCTGAGAATCAGGAAGTGTGTGGTTAGTATGGTAGTAGTTTTTAGCACGGTGTTTAAGTTTTGGGTTTGTTGTTGCAGTAAAGTTGTCAGTCACACTAAATTTCACAAATCTTCTGATTTACAATAGTACACTGCAGAAAGCAATGTCTAGAGAAGTTAAAATCACTTAAATTAACAAATTAACATTTTACTTTATTTGAGTCGATTAAACTTCAAATTAAAATGATCTACCAATGGACTAAGTGAGTTTTTCTTAATTCAAGCAACATTAGATTTTGTTTCTTATTTTAACGCTTGTAAGGTCTTGGGTCTGTGGGACCCGTTTTCAGTTTTTAGCTTCAGAAAAATGATACAAAGAATTATTTTTTCATCCTGAGATTAACTGGCCTTGGCTCATTTTGTGTGAGGAACATGTATATGTGTGTGTGTGTGTGTGTGTGTGTGTGTGTGTGAGAGAGCGAGTGTGTGTGTGTGTGTGTGTGTGAGAGAGCGAGTGTGTGTGTGTGTGTGTGTGTGTGTGTGAGAGCGAGTGTGTGTGTGTGTGTGTGTGCGTGCGTGTGTGTGTGTGTGAGAGCGAGTGTGTGTGTGTGTGTGAGAGCGCGTGTGTGTGTGTGTAGGTGTGCGTGTGTGTGTATGAGAGAGAGAGAATGAGAGTGTGTGTGTGTGACAGAGAGACAGTGTATGTAAATGAGAGAGAGATAGTGTGTGTGTGTGTGTGTGTGTGTGTGTGTGGGTGCGTGTGTGTGTGTGCGTGTGCGTGTGTGTGCGTGTGTGTGTGTGTGAGAGCGAGTGTTTGTGTGTGTGTGTGTGTGTGAGAGCGAGTGTGTGTGTGTGTGTGTGTGTGTGAGAGCGAGTGTGTGTGTGTGTGTGTATGTGTGTAGGTGTGCGTGTGTGTGTATGAGAGAGAGAGAATGAGAGTGTGTGTGTGTGACAGAGAGACAGTGTATGTAAATGAGAGAGAGAGAGATAGTGTATGTATGTGCGTGTGTGTGTGTGTGTGTGTGTGTGTGTGTGGGTGCGTGCGTGCGTGCGTGCGTGTGTGTGTGTGTGTGTGTGTGTGTGAAAGAGAGAGAGAGAGCGAGTGAGAGTGTATGTGTGTGAGTGAGAGAGAGAGAGAGAGTGTGAGAGAGTCAGATGGGCCCTTGGTTGGAGCCACCAGTGCTGTTCCTGCACAAAGTTGCAAAATTGATGCAAAATTGTTGCAAAATTGGAGCACCCAACAGGATCTGCACCCACATCTCACCCTCTGTCTTGTAGGAATGACTCTAGGAGCCCCTATAAGTATCTCTGTCAGAGTGAATCCAAATCCCAACTGATCATGATGGCCAAGAGATTCTCTGTTCAGACTGTGTTGGAACTGATCCTGGAAGAGACAGAGGGTTTTGATGGTACAGCTGAGGAAGATGTCCCAGAAAATGAAGATCATATTTGTGAAAATTCAGGGTCAGAGAGTGAGTTTGAAGATTAGGAGTAGGGTGAGGATCAACCAGCGGAGCCAAGACCGGGAACAAGCCAGCAAAACGCAAGTGGACCTCAGCCATAGGACCAGCCTGCCAGCAGCCGGTCCCAGGACCAGAGGTAAGCCGGTGAGCAGCGATCCATAGGATGTGACAATGTGTATGGCTGTCAAAAGATGGAAAAATTCAACTATGTTCCACTTCAAGACCCCTGGCATGGCTGCCAACGTGATACGGAAGGCACCTACACGATTGACAGTCACACATGAAAATGACATCAGGTCTTTTGACATTTTCATGCCATCCCCGATCAAGAACATCATCCTGGACTGCACCAATATAGAAAGAAGGAGAGTTTTTGGAGAGAGCTGGAAGGTTTTGGATGAAACTGATTTAGATGGGGGTCTTTGGGGTTCTTATCCTTGCTGGTGTTTTCCGGTCCAAAGGAAAGGCCACAAAATCCCTGTGGAATGAAGAAACTGGCAGAGAACTTTTCAGGTTAACAATGTCTCTGCAAACTTTCAAAATAATTTCCAGGACCATCCGTTTTGATGTCTGTGATGATAGACCAGCTTAACAGCAGAGAGATGAGCTAGCTGCCATCAGGACGGTGTGGGACAAGTGGGTGGCCCGTCTCCCCCTGTTTTAAAACCCTGGGCCCAATGCCAGCATTGATTAGCAGCTGATGCCATTTTAGGGTCACTGCCCATTTCGGCAGTATATACCATCTAAGCCCGCCAAGTATGGTATCAAGATTTGGGTTGCCTGTGAAGCAGCTTCATCTTCCGCATGGAACTTGCAGGTCTACACAGGGGAATGTAGGGGAGGCGCCCCTGAGAAAAATCAAGGCATTAAAGTGGTCCTCGATATTGCTCGGGGACTTTCTGGACACAACATCACATGTGACAATTTTTTCACATCACACAAGCTGGGACAGGAGCTGCTAAAGCGGAAGCTGACTATGTTGGGAACAGTACGCAAAAACAAGTCTGAGCTCCCCCCCCCCCCAGCTGCTGAAACTGGTGGACAGGCCTGTCCAGTCATCAAAATTAGCGTACATGGCGGACACAACCCAGATATCGTATGTATCAAAGAAAGGAAAAAATGTGGAGCTCATGAGTACACTGCACAGGGACAGGAGAATCTGTGGCCAGGAGCATTTGAAGCCCGAAATGGTCATGAACTATAATGTCACAAAAGGACAACCTTGATAAGCTGGTGACTACTTACAGCTGCGAAAAGAGGACCCCACGATGGCCTTTGGTGATATTTTTTGACATGTTGGATATCTCAGTGTACAACGCCTTCGTCATTTGGATGTCATTGTGCCCATAGTAGAATAGGGGAATGCTGCAGAAGAGACGTCTCTATCTTGAGGAATTGGGGAAAATGCTGGTGAGACGTCAAATTGGAAGACGACAGCGTCTTCCAAGAACCCCAGTCTCTGCAGCCATTGTGAGGAGGATTCAGGAGGAAGACGATGGTGCCACTTCATGTCAAATTGCACAGCCATCATCTGGAAAGCCTAAGGTAACTGTTTATACGACTGATGCAGGATAATATTTCATATTTCTGTGGAGGAGGACTGTTAGTGATAATATTTTCTCATAGTTTGTGGCCGGCAACAAAAAGAAGCGCTGTGAAGTGTGTGGACCCCAGATGGACAGGAAGACACAATATACATGCCCCAAGTGTAAGAAGGACATCTGCAATACACACAGTGAAACTCCCCCTCATGTGTCGTATAATTTGTCATGAAAATGTCCATGTTCAATGGAACTAATGTGTTGAGTAAATTTCTGATGAAAGTTTTTCTTAAGTTTTTCTTAAGTGTACCAAAGATGTATTTTCATATTTTAAGTACAAAAGTCTTGTTCCATTGGTAGATCATTTTACTTGGCAAGTGAAATTTACTCAAACCATGATAAAACTTTCTTAAGTAATCAAATAATCTCAAGTAATGCAGTGTAGCCATATAACTGAGCCTATTTAGCACATCATATTGAATTATAATAAGTCTGCTGCGTGCTGTCTTCATCCAATAATAACAACACATTTTATTGCCAAAGAATCAGGAAGTGTGTGGTTAGCATGTTAGTTGTGACCATTTTTTTATGCTCAGAGAAGATAATTTTGGATTCAGGGATTCATGAAAGAAGCGTGAATGAAACAAAATATAACTCCAGGTATGTATTTGATGAAGGAACAACAATATAACATACAACAATATGTACTGGTCTAACTCCACACTGATGCATGCTCTGGGAATTGAACCAGAAACCTTTTTGACATGGTTATAGTTATTTTCATGGTTATACTCATTTTGAATGTATAATTACCATTTATATTTTTGCTCTTTGTTATTATTATATATTGTGATGTGTGAGTTACTGTGTCCAAATAATTTCCCTTGTGGATCAGTAAAGTTTGTCTGTAAGTCTATTTTAACATCTTTCTTATTCTGTAACACTTTGAAGTACTTTGTGTACGAAATGTTCTATACAAATAAACTTGCCTTGCTTCAATATATCCATAGCTTCATTCGATACATAACATTCATAATCAAATCCAAAAAAGAAACAACTTCTCTCCTTGACCTTTGCAATCTACTCCCTTCACCACCATTTTGGACACTTAACAGCTCCTTCACAATCCCTCCTCACCTCTCCCGAACCCACGAGCTCAAAACACACACAAAAACTCAGATAAACCTGGAGTTAGCCTATACTTCACTGTACATTTCTCCCTTTCAGTGCTCATTAGAATTCAGTATCAGGCTGCATCTGGCCCAGCTGTATCAATCTAGGAAAGGTCAGAGGAAGGTGCTAGGAGGTAGGACGCAGGGAGCAGGAGCTACGCCAGTGAAATTAGGATGACCCGTTCAGCGGTCAGTCAGGCATTGCTCTGTGGGAGTAGAATGCAGCCTCTACCAAGTCTATCCCTGTTATTTTCATTTTTACAGCTATGCGCAAAATGGTCGAGTTACTAGAATTTCAAGACAAAATTATGAAGAATAAGTGACTCAATACCGATTCCGATACCTTGATGATAGTAAAAACACTTTATTTAGACAATAGAATGAAAGGTGTCAAACTATAATTAAGGTCTCAAACTATAATTAAAAAATACTTTTACTTTTCAGTTGTGTTGTAAAAGAAAATTGTAAAAATGTAGCACAGTAGAAAATACAGATACCTGCTCTCAAATGTAGTAAAACGTATCCACCTCAAAAATGTACAGATACCTAAAATGTCTACTTAAGTATAGTACTTTACTACTTTTACTCCATTACATTCCACCACTGTCTAAAAGAGAGTACCACAATTTATGTTGAAAATTACATTCTCTTTTTAAACAGTTTTTTTTTTTTTTTTTTCTATCATCGTGATATCAGAATCTGTATTGAGTATTAAGTCTATTCATTCGTATTGAAATTGAGTTTGAAATGTTCGTATTATGACAGCACTAGTTCCAGATAATAGATATTTCCAGTCTCACCTCAGCCACGGGCACTCCCTCGGGCGGGCGGCAGTGCAGAACGATCATGCCGTTGATGGGGACCTCTTTGCCCTGGGGGTCCTCCTCGAAGTTCTTCCGGAGGTCTGGGGGAGAGGAACACAGAACAGGCAGGCAAAGGGTTAAATCTACTCCAGATGCCCTCCACGTCTGGTCTTTATAAAAGCACAAGAAGTGATCCATAGAGCTGATGGAGATATGGACAAGAGGGACTCAAGGTTACAGGACAACATGGGATTAAAACAAACTCTCTAACCATAAAAGTATCCTCAAATTCAGATACTAGTCAAATATCTGTTTACAGTAGTAGTATATCGTCAATTATACAAATATATTTTCTAGTTTAAATGAAATTGATCTCCAAAGTCCAACAAAACATGCTTAAAGGACACAGATCATCCATTATATGTATTGTTATTGGTCCTGCATTTAAAGATGCATTGCACAGCTACCTGACCGATACACCTAGCCCCGCCCCCAAGGAGAGCCTGAAATCTGCTGAAATCCTACAAGACACTGACATGATCCCAGACAGGATCCCAGGGGCTCTTTCTGCAGGAGACAAGTGCAGTAGAGCGCCAAGTGACAGTCTGAGAATCCCTATATACATAGGCACTATTTTAAGTTCAAAAATACGAAATGCCAAAGGTACATGCATATTTAAAGGTGCATTGCGTGACTTTTCTGGTGGGGGGGTACGTTATCTGCTTGTCTCCATGGAGATGTTATTGCTTTGCCTGGAATGTTTCATGGTATCAAATTAAACACATGTTTCTAGCATTTATTCATTACAGATGTTCCTGTTGCTCAAAAATACAGTAATTCTTTCTGTGAATAGGGGTGCCTCTCCACAGATCTGACCTGTAATGTAGTCTATAGTCGCCTCCCTTGAGATAGACAGCTTTAATCTTTACCGTGGAACAGACAAAGCAATAACATCTCCATGGAGACAACAGGTGACAGACCCTCCACCAGAAAAGTCACGCAATGCACCTTTAAACATGCATGTACCTTTGGCATATCATATTTTAGAACTTAAAATAGTGCCTATGTATAGAGGGATTCTCAGACTATGTCACTTGGCACTCTGCAGAAAGAACCGCTGTCCTGTCTTCGATCATGTCAGTGTCTCATAGGATTTCAGCAGATTTCAGGCTCTCCTGGAGGAGGGGCTAGGTGTATCTCTCCGGGGGGCGGGGCTAGGTGTATTGATCAGGTATGAGTGGATGTCCGAACACTGAAGTTTGAGCCTTTCTTCTCGTCATTTACGCACTCACCTTCATTTAACGCATATGGATCATTAAGACGTATCCCACTCACTGATGTTCATTTAGCATCAGAACTTTATTTATCACACGGCGATAAACTATTTTAGTGCTGACAACAGTGCTAGCTCACACTGCAACTTCATGTTAACTGCACAGACAGTGGTGCTTTCTGTACTCAGGCTGCAAGCGCATCCGCTGTGTTCATAAACAAATAATCCATCTATAGAGAAGGCACATTACATTCCATCAGTCTGAAGTCTCTCATCTTAAAGGCATCTACTGACAGTCTGGAGAAGCAGTCATGAAGAAAAAACAAACAAAAAAACGTGAAGATTTATGCACTCAAAAGAAGTAGTAAGGACTTCCGGGGAAAATGGTTTCTGAGACTCACAGCAAGAGGAATGATAAAGGGAACATTATAACACGCTTAAACACTCAAACAAGTCAATTTAACATAATATGCATCTTTTAAAGCCTGATCTATGTAACTATTAGGGATGGGCCAAGATCTCGCATCACAAGATCTCGCGAGACATAATCACAACAAGAAAAATTTGATTCCTTGTGTTTATATTTAGTAGGAACAAAAAAGGAATTAAGTGTTGGTGAGTTACATCTCTTATAGTTCCAAAAAGCAGTACTAGAATGGCAACAAAATATAACATAATAATAAAACACATAATAATAATAATAATAATAATAATAATAATAATAATAATAATAATAATAATCACAAAAAGTATATATTAGGATTTATGTTAAAATCTCGTCTTGTCTCGTTCTCATGGACCCAATCTGGCATCTCGTCTCGTCTTGTGAAAATTGTGTCTCGTCCCATCCCTTGTAACTATGATCACTTTAGAAAAAGGGAGCAGGCAGGGGCTGTTTATAAACTGTATTTGCCATACAATATTTAAAATTATTTATTGTTTTTCATGCTGCTGATAACCTGGACCCGAGTACAGTGTTTTGTTTCTGTGTATTTTTTATACTGAAACAACAAATTAATTCTGATTCTGCTATAGTTTATTGCATGTGACAGGTTAGACTTCTGTATGTTTTTCACTCTTACCTGAAATTAGTATGCATATGCCGCTTTGAAAGTCATGATACTGTCTATTTGAATGTGTCAGAGGTGGAATACAAAGGGTAATATTTTCATTAGGTCTTGTAATAAGAGAGGACCTCCCTGCTGATTTGACCTCTGACCCTGAAAATGTGGACGCAGCACTGCTCTCGGATGTCCTTCAGAGGCAGACTTTGAGTACAGAGCTAGGACACTCATTCATGTAGTGCTCCTGATACTTCAAACGCCCATTCAGGAAGGGCATCTGGGCTAAAATGTGTCACGAAGCTGGGTTCTCATAACATCGCAACATTCTGATTTAACCATAGTTTAAAATTGAGCTAGAGGGCAGCTCTGACTGATGAATTTGCCTTGAATTTTGAATTGATTTTTAAATGTTTTTGCCTTTTAACAAGATTTTCTGATTGCTGGATAAGAAGAGAGTCGAAGGCCACCAAATACAGTTTTGAAGATTTAATGCAGAAAGAGAGCTCTGGCTCATGCGATGAAAGAGGGGCAATGAAAGAGGGATGAAAGAGAGTCTCAGTAACGGACAGGTGTAAGACTTTAGCCAAAAATGGTCAGGAAACAGTCTAGCAACAACTGGTGGCGTAAAAGTGTAGCCATAACATATATGGTCTATTGGGGGTCCATAAACATTCAAGAACAAGCACAAACTCATTCTCACATGAAACCGGTGTGATTATCAATGAAGAACCAAAAACACGCCATCAGTTAATGTATCTGTAATTACTGGGTCTATCCACTTGGAAAAAAAAGCACAAATAAACTTTTAAAAACAGTGTCTTGCTCAAGGACACAACAACAGCGCACATTTTCGCTTTGAAGCTACCAGCCAAAAAAACAACAAAACAACAAACAAGTCTTAACCAAGCTTTGGACTACAGCTCCATTTTGGCCTATATTTATTTACATTCTATCCACGGGCGTATATCAAATAGCGTAAGATTTAACTGTCAAGCTGTCACCCATGCTAATAAATGCACTTTCAAGGACTTCTCTAGACTTCTATAATAAGTGTTTCGGACAGCCGTACACTGGTCAGCAGCTTTCAGCCAGTGCGCGAGTGCTTATTTGAACCGACAACGCTGGCTTTTAACATCAATTCTCTCTACTTTTCCTCCGACCAAAGGAACACTGGACACAAGGTTTGCTGTCAACTCCATTTTAATCACAATTAGAATAACGCTCGGCCATTTTGGATTTTGGATTGGCTACTTTTAATAACCTGTCACTCCGCATTAGGACGAAACTGCTTAAGGGGCCGGTACCCGTTTTTTTTTTTCCCCCCGTGTATTTGAGCAAAATTTGTGTAGCCCCAGTAGAGACATATTGTATAAGCTGCTCTTTAGATCAAAGTATGGCCACTCTGTACTTCCTGTAATTTATTGTCCGATAATCAGGAAATACCCAGTTAGCATGTGAGTTGTTGTTTGCATTACTGCGACAGCTAGACTCCGCTTTGGTCTCTCAAAGTCTGCTGTGTACTGTCTGCATCTAAATATAGCATTTTATTGCCTGATAATCAGGAAGTACACAGTTAGCATGCTAGTTTGCATTACCGTGACAGCTAAACTCCGCTCTGGTACTCTGAAAGTTGTGGAAAGCGCTTATAAACTCTGAAAATTGTGGTGAATAATTAGAACGCTCAGCATGCATAAGGGAGTGAGGAATAACTCTGAGGTCAAAATAAGTCTGTTGTGTACTATCTGCATCTAAAGAGAAAGCATTTTATTGTTTAGGATTCAGGAAGTGCACACTTAGCATGCTTGTTGTTGTTAGTATTACCGTGAAAGCACTGGTCTTTGAGAGTTGTGGAAAGCACTTATAAACTCATCACGGTGAATAATTGGGATGCTCTGAATGCATAAGGTAAGTGAAGAAGAACCTTGGACCACTGCAAACTGTTCAAAATAAAGATGCTCTATGTAACTTTCTGGTTGGGGCTTCGTCATCTTCTTGTTTCTATGGATATGTTATTGCTCTGCTTCGAATGTTCCATACTATGGCATTAAAGATCTTCCTTATATTTATTCAATTGCAGGTGGTTTTATAGCTCAGAAATGCCTAGAAAAACAGACATTCTGACTGTGAGCGGTGTCGCTTCTCCACAGATCTGACCAGTGACTTGGCCCACTTTGGTCTCCATGAAGATAGAAAGGTTTAATGCCATACTGTGAAACATTTCAGACAAAGCAATGACATCTCCATGGAAAAAAAGCAGGTGGCAGACCCTCCACCAGCAAAGTTACACAATGCACCTTAAAGTCTGCTGTGTACTGTCTGAATCTATTAATAAAGCACAGTATTTTCCAAGATTCAAGAAGTGTGTGTTAGCATGCTAGCTGTTAGGATTACTGTGACAGCAAAACTCCGCTCTGGCCTCTGAAAGTTGTGAAAATCACTTATAAACTTAGTGTGGGGCATAATTATAACAGGATGCTCAGAATGCACAAGGTAAGTGAGGAATAACTTTGGACCATTGCAAAGTAGTTCTGTTTTTCACATTTGAAGATCTTTTAAGAATGTTGTATTTTAGATTTATCTGTAAAAGTCTTCACGGAAAAGTAAGAAGACCTACCATAGCGGGGTATCTTTTAACATTGTGAGATAGACAGCTATTAAAGATTTTCAAACAGCAGGAGCAGAACTGAAACGGTAAAAATCTTGCTTAAAATGAACTAGTTCTGTTTTTTACGTTTAAAAGACCTGAAAGTGTTTTTTTTTCCATGAATATGAGCAAAATTGGTCTTGTATAAGCAGCTCTTGAGGTCAAAATAAGTCTGCTGTTTGCTGTCTGAATCTAATAATAAAGCATTGTGTTGTCCAAGATTCAAAAAGTGTGTGTTAGCATGCTAGTTGTGACACTAACCATGAAAAGCACTCACAAACTCATCCCGGTGAATATTTACGATGCTCTGAATGCATAAGGTAAGTGAGGGATAACTTTGGACCACTGCAAACTGTTCTGTTTTTCACACTTTAAGACAGTAAAAAACAAATACAGAACCTTTAAGAATGTTGTATTTTAGATTTTCCTGTAAAAGTCTTCATGAAAAAGTAAGAAGTCCTAGCATAGCGGGGTATCTTTTAACATTGCGAGATAGATGGCTATTAAAGATTTACAAACAACAGGAGCAGAACTCAAACTGGGTAAAAATCTTGCTTAATTGAGTCATCAGCTCCAGCGCTGGCGTAGCAACGGAGAGTGCAATGAAATGTGAAGTAACAGCGAGTTTCTGAACAGTTAGTACCAAACAGATGTTATTGTTAGTGTAAGATCCAAATGTGAACATGCTAACAGTATAAGCCACATTTGTTTAAAAAAGCTAGAAATTATAACTATGGGAGCCAATTAAGGAACTCTTGTTTTAATGAGGCAAAAGTGTAAGATTATATTTTGTAAATATGATTTTCTACCAATCACCAGTAATAGTAGTAGTAGTAGCAGTAGTAATAGCAGCATTTGTAGTAGTAGTAACAGTCGCAGTAGAACTAGTAGTGGTAGTGGTACTAGTTGTGGTAGTAGTAGTAGCAGTAGAAGTAGCAATGGCAGTGGCAGTAGCAGCAGTAATAGCAGCATTAGTAGTAGCAGTTGCAGTAGTAGTAGTAGTAGTAGAAGTAGTAGCAGCAGTCTCAGTAGAAGTAGCAGTGGTAGTGGTGGTAGTAGTAGTAGCAGCATCATCATTGTAATAATAGTAGTAGTAGTAGCAGTATTCGCAGTAGTAGCAATAGCACTTGCAGTACTAGTAGAAATAGTAGTAACAGTAGCAGTAATAGTAGTGGTAGTATGAGTAGTAGAAGTTGCAGTAGTAGTAGTGGCAGTATTAGTACTCACATGTGATCCGGACAGAGACTTTCCTGCTTTTGGATGTTCCTAATAGTGTAGTAGTGGTACTGGTAGTATTAATAGTAGCAGTTGCCATAGTAGTAGTAGTACTATTAGTAGTAGTAGTAGTAGTAGTAGTAGTAGTAGTGGTAGTAGTACCAGTCGCTGTGGTCGTATTAGTAGTGGCAGTAGCAGTATTAGTACTCACATGCAGAGGCTTTCCTGCTTTTGGACATTCTTAGTAGTGGCAGTAGTAGTAGTAGCAGTTGCCATAGTAGTAGTGGTAGTATTAGTAGTAGTAGTACCAGTCGCTGTAGTAGTATTAGTAGTGGTAGTATAAGTACTCACATGCGATCCGGACAGAGGCTTTCCTGCTTTTGGACGTTCCTAAATGGCTCCAGGCGACGCAGAGGCACCAGTAATCCTCAGGCCCATGGAAGTCCTCCACCTGCTGCCGGGACACGTTGATCATCACCTCACGTACCTTCAGCCCTGGAACATCAGACCAGAAAAAAACATGAAGAAAGGGCTTCAGACAATACTATTAAAACAAAAAAGCAAGTGCAAGTTTTAAACTTGCTTGTAGTGTCGTTTTTTTCATTGCATACGTTCAAAAATACAATGCGGAAGTGTAAGTTAGTAGGACATATTAGCATGAGACTTGGCTCAAGACGCTCCGAGTTGGTTTTCAATTGGTGCTTTATGAAATCACTTCTGTAATTACTAATTGGACCACCACAAGGCCAAGTTATAGGTCAGATCTGTGGAGTGGCGACCTAGTTTAAGGTAATAAAAAAATAAAATAAAATAAAAAATAAAACACTGACATTTGAATAAACATGAGATGGACATGTCAAATGCCATACTGTAGAACATTCCAGGCAATTCAGTGACATCTCCATGGAGACAAGGTGCACAGCAGACTTTCGTACAGAAAAGTTTCAAGAAATTGTACTTCTTGGAGTAGTTTATGCATACTTTGTAACAGTACTCTTATGTGAGTAAAAAAAAAAAGGTTCCTCTTCCCACTGTAAGAGACATAAGCTTTATGTTGACAATATGAAATAATTTGGACATTTGTCTTTTTTGCAGCGTTCCTTCAGATGTGATTTCGTTTTTATCATTTTTGTGTCTATCCATTGAAAATACCAGATTTTGGGCTTTAGTTAATGTTTGTTCTTTACATTACAGTTACATTCCAATTTTTAAATCAGAAGTTATGTCCAGGCAATTACTAGTCATTTTCCCAAATACTTTTTATACTCTTACCTGAGTAATTTCTTGGACTACTACGTTGTACTTTTACTTTTTCGGAGCATCGTATCTCTTACAATGTTTAGCTTCCCCACCTCCAGAGACAGATGATGCCCATGGGTAGTGAAGGCTGTCACGTTACACTAGTCGGCGTTGTTGTTTTCACATTTTAAGGACATGAACTCAGGACAAAGTTGATAAAACTGGCTCATCTCACTATTTCCCCTGAAGTAATTTATTTCCCCATTTGTGTTTGGTGCGTTTTCCATTTTTGGGGACAATACTGAACAAAACCACATGTGACAAGCCTTAAGCCTATGAGTCAGATTACAAAATGGCTTCTTCTTGGCCATCTGAATCTCTCTGACAGGGAGCAGACAATTCCAACCCAACACCGCATCATTTTCTAAGAGGATTCCCCAACATGAAACCACATTTTAAATCCTTTGGTTTAATAATAAGACTTGCTACGTCCCCAGTGACTTTGTATTGCGTGATGCTTTTATATGAAGCATCCTTCCGACAACGTCATTTCAAGGGCTTAAAGTGGCTGTATCTATTTTTTTGTCCAAAATTTGTCAGTTCTTGAGCTCAAAGTAAGGCCACTGTGTTCTGTCTCCAGCTAATTATCAAGCATTTTGTTATTGTTAATCAGAACATGCAAGTTGTTAGCTTTACCGTCAAGTGGTGTGAAAAACACTTAATGAACTAAAGAATTTTATTGTTCAAGATTCAGGAAGTGTGAACTTCCCATAGAAGAAGAAAAGAAGCCATTGTCTCGTCACCCTTGTTGTATGCACTCCCTGTATGCACTCCCTAAAAAAAAAAAAAAAGAAAAGAATAACTCTGGACCACTTAATGAATTACTCGCTATAAGTTCCCAGTGACTTTGTATTATTTAATGCCTTTATTCTGTGCATGCTGTCAATAACCAGCCATTTGAAGCACTTCAAGAACCTATACTTGATGTTTATTTATGTATTTGACCAAAAATCTTGCCCCAGCGCCTTTATATTGTATAAGCAGCTCTAAAGGTCAAAACAAGACTGCTGTGTTCTGTCTGCATCTAATTACAGCGAGTTTTATTGTCCGTTAATCAGGAAGTGCAAGTTAACATCCTGGTTGTTGTTAGCTGTACCGTACTGGTTTCTGAGAGTTATGGAAAGTGCTTATAAACTCATCACACTGAACAATTAAGATGTTTGAAATGCATAAGATAAGTGAGGAAGGTCAAAATGAACCAGAACCTTCATGATTTAAGAGAGTAAAAATCAGACACAGCACTTTTGGTTTAATAAATATACTTTTGCTATATGCAGTGGTGGATAAAGTACTCAGTTTTGTTACTTAAGTAAAAGTACAGATGCAAAAAAATATAAGTATTAAAGTACCTGCTTAAGTGTTTTGCAGAGATTTTTATTTTTTATAACAATTAAAGGATGAATCATGGGGTGATGAAGAAAAAAAAATATTTAGCTGATTCAATTGATTTCTTAATTTTTCAAGCCGCTTTTGAGTTTTTGCGTATTTGGTTTGCTCAAAGTTGGGACATTAAATTAAACATGCTAAAATATAAAGTCTTAGCCTTTTCCGGAGGTCTCAAACCGTAAAGAAAAGTACTTTTTTACTTTTCAGTCCAGATTTAAAACGTAGTGGAACAGAAAGTACAGATACACGTAGATGTGAAGTAAAAGTAAAAAGTATCCATTGTAAAATGTACTTAAGTTAAATATTAAATGTACTTTCACTTTTGTACTTCGTAATGCTTTACGTAAAGCTTTTCATATTGCGAATCCTGCCATCAGCGCCATCTGAACTGCTTAAGAGCAGTCTTCATGTTTAGCTCTTAATTCATCTCCAGCTGATTTAGCGTTCTTCTTGTTAGCCGCAAACATACAGAAGAAGACCCTCCAGAGGGAATGTAAAATCTGCCAATTTTTCCCTCACAAACTAAAGCTTTGATGTCACTGGGGCCTAAAATGGTGTGTATAGCTAATCCCCTAAAACCAAATTGATCAGTGGAGCAAGCTTCAGGCCTATCCATGCATCGATTGGTCATTATTTGAAAGCCCATGCCGCGTGCAAGCGTTTTTATGTGGTGTTGTAGATGGTTTGTGAAGAAGCTGAAATATAACACAGTATGGATTATGGATTTGGAGGTGTGGTTTATCCAATCAGAATACTGGCTATGAAAGCAAGGCTGTTGTACAAAGATTAACTTCAAGGCAAGGCAAAGCAAGTTTAAAAAGTGTTCAAAGTGCTTTACAGAATAAGAAATACATTAACGTCACAATACAAACAAATAAAAAAAAAAAATATCATCTTAAAATTAAAAAAGAGAAAGCGACATTAAATGAGAGAGAAGAGTGCAGAATCATATGCAGCTAAACAGAACCGTTTTGAGTCTGGATTTAAACAGAGTCAAAGTATTCTCAAAGGTGCTGACAAAGAGCTAAGGCTAGTGTAGGTGGGTGTATGTGCTCCCACTGATTTATAGAAACCTTACAGCAATCAAAAGTACAACTGGGATGCTATTAGCTGCTAAATATCGAGGGCAAAAACGGAATTTGGTTTTAGCTGTAAGAAGGGTGACACAGTGGCTGGCTGGCACTCGCAGCTCACAGCTAGAACCTGCAGTGAGTGGTGAGAACAGCTGAGAAGGTGGTGGGCTCTACTCTCCCGAACTTGGTCACCATCTACTCCTCAGGTCTCTGCACATGGACCTCCAACGTTCTGCAGGACCCCACACATCCTGGAAACTGCCTCTTCTGTACTCTCCCCTCAGGAAGGCTTCAAACTCCCCTCACACGCACAAAACATAGACAGTATACATGGACACAGCTAATGCAGTAGCCGCTTCGTTACATATAGGAAGTTCGTATGCAGCTCTTCCAGCTCCTACTGACCCTGGCTCCCATTGACTTACATTGGAATATTGAGGCCCCTCTCTCTGTAACTGCTGCTGTGAGCCTCGTCATTTTGGTCTTAAAATGTTCGTATTGACCCGCTCTACATGATCCTGGTGGGGGTTTTTTCGCTGCTTTGCCTGTCAAAAAAACCCTATTCATCATCACAAGCTTCATTTGAGTGGGTCCAAACGCTATGGGTGACGCTTAGTCCACTTTTTAGTACAGTCTGTGGCGCAAACAGACTGCGCAACAGCTTCTACCCACGAGCAATGAACGTGTTCCAGGAGCACAGGCACAGATAAAAGGCCTGAAGGGACTCAGTGCGATAATCTATTTGTTTATTTAATGTTTTATTGGTATGGATGTGAGAATGTGTCTGTATTTATTCATTTTTACTTGCTGCAGTTTTGCTCTGTCGAAGTTTCGTTGTATTTTGTGCAATGACAATAAGTCTAATCCGGGTTCAACTCCTAAGTCACCTGGGCCTTTCTGTATGAGGTTTTACTTTTGCACTATGGTGTCCTCGGTAACATCTGCCAAAGTGGTCCTGACCAAGACTAGCTCAAAATCTGGAGACAACTCCCCTGGAGCTGTACTGTGGAGCTCACTGTTACTGACAGGTTGCCCCAGCGGCACTGATGGGTCAAATGCAGAGGACAAATTTCCCTACGGAGACAGTAAAGCTGCATTATGTAACTTTTCTGGTGGAGGGTCATGGAGATGTTATTGCATTGTCTGGAATGTTTCACAGTATGGTATTGAACCTTTCTATTGTCATGGAGACCAAACCAGACCAAGCTACAGGTCAGATCTGCTGAGAGGCAATTCTAAAAAGCCTGTTTTTCTATATATTTTTGAGTTATAAAACCACCTGTAATTGAATAAATGTAAGGTAGAGCTGTTTAATGTCATACTGTGGAACATTACAGGCACAGCAGTGACGAAAAAGTTACCTAGCACCTTTATAATGTACCTTAAACAAAGATCTGTTAATCCAGTGAGAAAGCCATAGTATTTTTAAACATTAAAACTGTTTGAATTTGTTCTTACCGTCTGCATTTCATCGGTGGCAGTAAACAGCCTAACCCGGTGTACACTCACTGCCTTTGTGGTGCAGTTCGGGTTCAGTGTGGTTTTACTGTGACTTGTGCCCCACTGACTGCGGTCTTTGCTGCTGTGTGGTCACGGTGAACTGAGTGTGGAAACTGCGATCCGAAGACCACATATTTGTAGGGATTCATTCTCTGGTCGGGAGTTCATGCGATGGATTAGCATGTACAAGAAGCAACAACAGCACCATTTCACACTACGACCACTTCCTAGTGCCTTTGGATACTGCGGCTATCTACACTGGGTAAGTACAGTTGCAAAGTACCAGCAGTGCGCCGGGATATTTTATTCTGAAAATACTCCGGATCTGTCAGTTCTGCATGTCTGATTTCCTGTTTTGCTCATGTGATCTGTCAGCTTGACGTCAGAGAACGCTGCGGTGTCGGGCATTCTTTTCACATACCCAGGTGGCTTGGTGCAACTAATTTTAACGACTTTCTTACGGTACCCACGCGTGTCCCGAACTGCACCGCACCTGCAGTCAGTGTACACCGGGCGTAAATATATCAGCAGCTGTAAGCATTAACCATACACGGGTTGGTTTCCGTAAAGTGTCACCTTGTTTCTCGTGAACCTAAACATGCCCCCCTTCAGTCCTAAGATAGATAGGTCATTAGGTCATCGTTAATGGACACAGTAGTCTATAGAAACAGATACATACAAAGTCAGTCAAAAGAGATGTTCTTCTTTCACACGTAGGTTGTTCACATAATATGACTGAGTGTTATGTCTTATGGTACAGTCAGAGGTGGAAGTCAACAGCTGGACTAGAGAAGAGTCCATTTCTCAAGTGATTGCAATCAAGTCCAGACTGACAGGTATAGCGCAAGAGACTGTGTGGATATTCTGAGGTAAGAGTCTGGACACATTCTTTTACACTCATTTTTACATCTCGACTGTCTGGAGTTTTTTTTTTCTTTTGGCCAGACTGAAAATAACTGCATGTAATTTAGAGTGAGAAGGGCACACTGATATAAACCATCCGCACTGAATTTCTACCAAAGGAACAGGACTGAGTTGGAAAATAAGTACTTTAAAACAAACCAGTAATTTGGATGTTTTTAACTTTTAACTGCTTTTAATTTTTAACAACTATTATTTTCTATTTATTGAGTTACTTTGCATCAGAGTCATCTTTCAAGTGTAGATTGTGATTGTCCAGGGCATATCTTGTGCTGAGTAAGTAATAGTAGTCGTAATGATAATCATAATAGTACTAGTAGTAGTGGTAGTAGCAGTGGTAATAGTAGTAGTAGTAATAGTAGTCGGACTAGTAGTAGTAGTAGTAGGACTAGTAGAAGTAGTGGTAGTAGTAGTGGTAGTAATAGTAGTAGTTTTGCATCTTGGTAAACACTTCATTTGTACACTGTTTTGAAAATACAAAGGTATTAGTAGCACAATAAAGTAGCAATGATACAAGTAGTCACAGTGGTATTAGTAGTAGTAGTAGCAGCAGTAATGGTTGTAGTGGTAGTAGTAGTAGTAGTAGCAGCAGTAGTTGGAATAGTAGCCGAAATGAGTACCCCTCCACAGAGTGGCTGGGTGCTCCCTTAGACATAGGGTTAGGAGCTCAGTCACACGAGAGGAGCTCGGAGTAGAGCCGCTGCTCCTCCACGTCGAGAAGAGCCAGCTGAGGTGGCTCGGGCATCTGTTCCGGATGCCTCCTGGACGCCTCCCTCAGGAAGTGTTCTGGGCATGTCCTACCGGGAGGAGACCCCAGGGAAGACCCAGGACACGCTGGAGGGACTATATCTCTCAGCTGGCCTGGGAACACCTTGGGGTCAACCTGGAGGAGCTAGAGAAAGTGTCCGAGGTGAAGGAAGTCTGGGAATCCCTGCTAAGAGTGTTGCCCCTAAGACCCGGCCCCGGATAAGAGGAAAAAAAATGGATGGATGGAATAGTAGTAATTGTGGTAGATGGTAGTAGTAATAGCAGTTAGCCATAGTCGTTTCTATATTTATATTTAATACAATTTAATACAATTTCTAACCCTAATTAACAAAAGCAGTAGTAACACAGTAAAGTAGTAGTACTAGTATTTATAAAAGCAGTAGCCACAGTAGTAGTAGCATATCAAAAGTATCTAGAGCCTATGACATTGGATAGTGTGTTGAAGCTATCTTAAAACGTCAAAGCCCTGTTTATCCCCTCACCCCCAATGCCGCTTGTTTCCCTTTTTGGACCCCATGCATCTTTTATCACAAATAATTTTTTTTAAATCTGACATGCTGTTACTAAAGGCAAGCTGTCCGGAGCAGAATTTGACATGCTAGATATCCCAGCGAATACCAATTAAAAAGAGTGAATGGCGAACTGGCCCCACGCTGCTACTTACGCATAAAGTATGAAAATTCGAGATTGGGGCTCAGCGGGGGGTCCGCGCGATTCCGCCTGTAAGTGACAGGAGCGAAAATAATAAAAAATAAATAAAAATGAAAGTGTTTTGGGCGTACGTTTATTGTTGACAAGTTGTGAAATGGAAAATGAGCCAGTTCTTTGGTGGACGGGTGGCGCGGTGGTGGGTTTGTTGACCGGGCGGTTTAAACTGTGATTGACAAGCTGTGCGAAGCGAAAAAGACTAAAAAGCGGAATGAATAAAGCAGAGCAGCTCCTGGAGTGAGAGGGATGAGGCTGGGTTTTCAGTGGGGTTTGGGGGGCTTGGAAATCAGTATTCTACAAAAAGGTAAGACAAATAATAATGGTTAGTGATCAGAATTAAAAAATAAAATTAAATAAAATTAAAAAAGATATGTTATAATGTTGTTTACTCATCACAAACATACCTGAATTTGTGTTTTGTTTCATTCACACATGTTTAACACACAAACTCTGCATGTTTTGAAAATATTTAGGCATTTAAGAATTCTTTTCCCAAACAGAAAACACTGTTGCACCTTGTGATGTCATGTGGTAATACAGGAAGTGCTCCATGGTGTTGTTAAACTCCATAAACCTTCACTAGAATCTTTTGGATGATTTCAGACCTGAAATTGCCTATTTCTATTGAACTAAAGGTAAAAGGATCTGTTAATTTGAAAACTACGTCTTCATGACATCACAAGGTGGAACAGGATTCACAGATTTTGAGCTTTGGAGATGTAGACAGACTAATAATAAAAGGATTACTCAAACGTCTGAATGAAAGTAGTAGTAGTAGTAGTAGTAGTAGTAGCTGTATAAAGTACCACATACAGTACCCTACCTCTTGGTAACCTACCCAAAAATGGTTATTGTAGTAGCAGTAGCTGTAGTAGTTGTAGCAGTAGCAGTAGTAGTAGTAGTAATAGTAGTTGTAGAGGTAAAAGGTAGTTATTGTCAATGTAGTGGTGATGTCAGTGTGGTAATAGTAGTAATGGCAGTAATAGTAGGTATAGTAGAAGTACCAATAGTTGTAGTAGTGGTCACATTAAATATATCAAAAGTTTCTATATTTATATTTAATACAATTTAATATAATTCTTTACACTCATTAACAAAAGCAGTAGTAACACAGAAGTAGTAGTGGTATTAGTAGTTACAGTAGGTATTAGTAGTAGTAGCAGTAGTAGTTGTTGCTGTGGTGGTGATGGTAGTAGTAATACTAGTAATAGTAGTAATAGTAGTAATAGTAGTAGCCATAGTCGTAGTAGTAGTCACAGTTAATACAATTCCGTACCCAAATTAGCAAAAGCAGTAGTAACACAGTAAAGTAGTCCTAGTATTTCTAATAACAGTATAGTATCACATGCAGTACCCTACCTCTTAGAGACACACCCCAAAATGGTTATTGTAGTAGTGGTAGTGGTGGTAGTAGTAGTGTTTTTTCTTACCCTAATTAACAAAACCAGTAGTAATACAGTGAAGTAGTAGTGGTACTAGTATTTATAATAGCAGTGGTATAATACAGTACCACATACAGTACCCTACCTCTTAGCAACAACACACCCCAAAATGGTTCTTGTAGTATCAGTATCAGTAGTAGTAGTAGTAGAAGTATCACCAATTGTACCAGTAGTAGTAATAGTAGTAGTAGTAGTAGTAATGCTGATAGCAGTAGTTTTTCTTACCCTAATTAACACAACCTCTTAGTGACCCACCCAAGAATGGTTATTGTAGTAGTAGTAGTAGTAGTAGTAGTAGTGGTAGAAGTAGTAGTAGTAGTAGAAGCAGCTATTGTAGCAGTAGTAGTAGTAATAGCAGCAGCAGCAGTAGTAGTAGTAGTAGTAGTAGTAGTATAAGTAGTAGTAGTAGTAGTAGTAGTAGTAGTAGAAGCAGCAATTGTAGCAGTAGCAGTAGTAATAGCAGCAGCAGCAGCAGCAGCAGTAGTAGTAGTAGTAGTAGTAGTAGTAGTAGTAGTAGTAGTAGTAGTAGTAGAAGGAGTAGTAGTAGTAGTAGAAGCAGCAATTGTAGCAGTAGTAGTAGTAATAGCAGCAGCAGCGGTAGTAGTAGTAGTAGTAGTAGTAGAAGAAGCCGCAATTGTAGCAGTAGTAGTAATAGCAGCAGTAGTAGTAATAGTAGTAGTAGTAGTAGCAGTAGAAGCAGCAATTGTAGCAGTAGTAGTAGTAAAAGCAGCAGCAGCAGTAGTAATAGTAGTAGTAGTAGTAGTAGTAGTAGTGCTGGTAGTAGTAGTTTTTCTTACCCTAATTAATAAAACCTCTTAGTGACCCACCCAAAAATGGTTATTGTAGTAGCAGTAGCAGTAGCAGTAGCAGTAGTAGTAGTAGTAGCAGCAGCAGCAGTAGCAGCAGCAGCAGCAGTACTACTACTACTAGTAGTAATAGTAGTAGTAGTAGTAGTAATAGTAGTAGTAGTAGTAGTAGTAGTAGAAGCAGCCATTGTAGCAGTAGTAGTATTAGTTTTGTGTCTTGGTAAACACTTCATTTGCACACTGTACTGAACATACAAAGGCAATAGTAGCACAGTACCGTAGTAGTGGTACTAGTATTTACAGTAGTACAGTACCACATACAGTAGCGCACCTCTTAGCAACAACACACCCACAGTGGTCCTTATATCCCCCATGTCTCTAACTCCTGATGCGCGTTCTTATGCACAGAGCGGTGGACAGGGCTCATTAGAGTGAAGCACTTGATCTCACAGCAGCTCCAGTCACTCCATAAATCTATGAGAGAAAATCTGAATCATTCATGACCAAAAACTGCGCAAAAAGGACTCAAGTTTAAGTCCCACGGCTTATTCAATCACCTCTAAAAAGTGTCACCGTGCGGGTTCGTGTCAGAGAAGGAACAAGACAAGAAATTCAGCAGAGGAGCTTTTTATACTGTTACAGTGAGTTTGGAATGTTCTTGGCGCACTGTGATAATGAAAAAGCCCCATTGTGTAAACTTTAACCAAAAACAGACACAAATAAAAGCATGTTTGCATTTTTTTTTTTTTTTTTTTGTGTGTGTGCAGGCTTGCATTTCCACAAACCTAACTTTTTTCCTTGGTAATGCTGTTCCTTTGGCTCTTTCACAGTACAGTATAATATAACCCAGTACTGAAAACGTGCTTTATTTCTTTCTTATTTTGAAAGCACTCATTTTATTTTGAAAAACGTTCATTTTGCTAAGAGGAAGTGTGAGCCTCTTTTTATGTTGACTTCCTGTTTTGTCAGTCACATTGGGTGATAATGACCTTCTTATTTGTCGAAAGTTATTAAGACCCGCCTTCTCGAGACTTAACTATCTTTGCAGAGAATGTTCCAGAGTATGGCTTTAGCAAATTTTTCTCCAGAAAGTTACATACTGTTGCTTTAAGAATGATTAACAAGTAGTTACTAAGTCTGAATCATTCTTAATAAAAAATAAATAAATAAATAAAAAATTAATAATAATAATAATAATAATAATAATAATAATAATAATAATAATAATAATAATAATTAATAGGGATGTACTGATTCAATTCTGAAAACTTTTCTGGATCGGATATCGGCTTCCAAATATCAGTCCAGTCGATATCCTGGTTGGAAATATAAATTAATGTAATAAGACTTTTTGCTGGTCATAGTCAGCCCAGAAAGTAGCAGAATGTTACAATTTTTATACTGTATATATGAAATTGTAAAAAAAAATTGTAAAAAAAAAATTATAGATATAATTAGAAAAAAAAAAAAAAAAAAAGATTGCAAATATTTATTCTGGTTCTTTGTCCGTACTTCTTTATTAAGGCTAGGATATATATATATATATATAGCAACAAGCAGGTGACGGATGCTCCACCAAAAAAGTTGCACAGTGCACTTTTAAATATAAAAATACACAATTCAAAAAACGAGTGCATCAATTTCAAAGTTTCCTCTGCTCAAAGTCATGTGTCTAACCTCTCCGCACTGATTTTTTTTTTTTTTTTTTGTAGTCCTAACCATCCAATAAAGCTAAAATGGCAAAAAGTAGACGCTCATAGATCAATATTAGGTTTTCAAAAAATGGCAATACCTTCACAGTGTTCTATCGCAAAGAGATTGGAAAACCCAATAGTGGAACAAAGCAAAATTGAAGCACTGAGGCAGCTCCCGCGTTTTATCCAATAGAAATTCATTTGTATCACTGTTAATGTCTTCACTATAATTCAGAGAAGAAAGCTGGAAAAGTTTTTTGGTAGATAAACTTTGGGGAAGTACTACGATGGCTGTGCTAATATACTATCACAAGCTGAGTTGGAGCTCTGTCCGTGGTCCTGAATCGAGATTTGTGTTCAAAAAGTGGAATAAGAAACAGAAAAACTCTCAGAAATGAGAATCCCTGTAGAGACGAGGAAGTTTGTGTGTGTCTGTGTGTGTTGGGCTGTGTGTGTGTGTGCGTGTGTGTGTGTGAGAGAACTAGAAAGTAGTGCAAAGTCTAAGGGAAGATATTGAGAAGGAAATAATGATGACTGATATAAAGTTTTAACATTTGATTACACAAAATTGACTCTTGTGAGCTTCAGTCATGTTGAAATGTTGTTACCTCCTCAAAGAAATATTCAGTTTCTATTTATTTAAAGCCCAAATATTACACTGTAAACACTGTATGTCTTTGTAGGGATGACGAAATATTATTACTACTATGGTATTCAAGATTTTAAAGTGAGTAACTGCTGCTGCTACTACCACTACTACTACTACTACTACTACTACTACTACTACTACTACTATTACTACTACTACTACTATTACAACTATTACAACTACTAGTATTCCTTAGCATGAGAGTGGAATGGTGCTGTCCATGGTTCTAAATTGATTCTAGATTATGAATACAATCAAAACTATTTTACTAAACTAAAAGCAAATGTACTACTACTACTACTACTACATTCCATAGTATAGAAAGTAATAGTGCCATCCTGAGCATAAATTATGAATAATATCGTGTAGTATTTTACTAGATTAAAAGTGGATATACTACTACTGCTACTCTACTACTACTACTACTACTACTACTACTACTACTACTACTACTACTACTACTATGATATTCCATAGTATTAGAAAGTAATAGTGCCATCCTGAGCATAAATTATGAATAATATTGTGTAGTATTTTACTAGACTAAAAGTGAATAAACTACAGCTATCACTACTACTACTACTAATACTACTACTAGTTCTAAATACATATTGAAAAATGTAAGCTACATCACTTTTGTTTTGCACACAGGCCTGTCTGAGGGACTCTTCTGTTAGCGTCTCCTAACACAGTGCTTTTATTTGCACAGGGCTCTTCACTTTATAAAACAGACTTCTCCTGGGACCATGTATTTAAAGCCCACATAATACACTGTAAACACTGTATGTCTCTGTAGGGAGGACTTTAAGTGGAGCCTGCTCACTCTAATGCATTTTAATTTTAGACTGCACTCTGTCATACGCTGCCATCTGCACTGGTCTATGTACACAACAATGTCAAAGAACAACACAATTCATATATACACAAGTTACTATTATCATAACCTGTTTATTATAGACGCTAGAAGGTCCTGTTGTTTTAAGTTTTAACCGTGATGGCAAAACTCTGATTAATTAGGATGAGGATGAACCATTGCAAACCATTTGGAATGAACTAGTTCTGTTTTTCAGGTTTTAGGACAGTAAAAATCAGGTAGAGCATGTTTAAGTAGAGCTGGGCATATGGTGATAAGAATCGAATCGTGATCTCCTGTGACAATGGGCTGTTTTTTCAAAATCATCACATCGTATCTTCATTTTCTCTTGACTGCAGATCTATGCTCAAACACAGATGCTTTTCCCACTCTCACCTCCTATCGGTCAGTCTAAATAAGAGTCTGAGAGAAGGATACTTGGATTTAACCAATCGCAATGAAGTATGAACTTTCAGGCAATAGAAACATACTAGGAATACAATAGAAACAATAGAACAATAGAATAACAAACAATAGAAAACAGAGAAAAAAAACATAGAAACATAGAAAACACAGAAAAACAATAGAAACAATAGAAATGTAGAAAACAATAGAAACATACTAGGAATTATGATCGGGAAATCGGGATCTAACTCTAAGAAAATCCAGGTTTTTTATTTTAGCATATTGCCCAGCCCTACTTTGAAGTAGTTGATTTCTGAGGTTTGAGCTTATGGTTGGAGGATCCTTTATATAAAATTATATTTAGCTTAGTTTTTAATCTTAAAATGAATGGTAACGACTTTTTTGCACATGTTAGTTAGAGTAATAATGAGGCAAAACATAGTTATAAAAGGATAAATAATGTGAAAACATATGGAGAAAAAAATGATTTTGCATAATGTGAATCTTTTATACACTATACATACATAAGATGCAGGTGTGAACCCACAGTTGTGATGAATGTTCAAAGCCTCAACACAAAACTAGACTTATGACCTGACAGTATTAATTAATCAATGGCAAAGCAAATACCCACAACCTCTACTATCTGACTATCTATATGCCCTTTAAAGTACCTCTAGCCTCCACCTGAAGTACACCACATACCTCTTCTTACAGTACTAGCGTGTCATCTGGAGATAGTGCTACGATTAGCTTCATTAGCATGCCGATAGGCAGCACAGGGGCCACACCAGCCCTGGAGATAAGAGCACCTGTCTGCTGGAGCCCCGCGCATGGCTAATCAGTATGTGTGTCTTTGAGTACGGAAAGGACAAAGGCAGAGGCTGTTTATCCAAAGAACACGCAATAAGCTCCAGATGGTTCAGACTGAAACTGTGAGTGTACAGCGGTGTGGTCCAGTGTACATCAGTGTGGTCCAGTGTACAACAGTGTGGTCCAGTGTACATCAGTGTGGTCCAGTGTACAACAGTGTGGTCCAGTGTACAGCAGTGTGGTCCAGTGTACAGCAGTGTGGTCCAGTGTACAGCAGTGTGGTCCAGTGTACAGCGGTGTGGTCCAGTGTACAGTAGTGTGTTCCAGTGTACAGCAGTGTCGTCCAGTGTGGTCCAATGTACAGGACTGCCTGTGCTCTGACATCTGGAGGGGGTATGTTAGATGGTGTATGTTACATAGGGGATATTAGAAAGTGTAGTGATAGAAAATATAGTTGAAATGTTGCTGTCCATGGTGCTGAATTGTGCTATATATGGTATTCAAGATTATAAACTGAGAAACTACCACTGCAACTACTACTACTACTACTACTACTACTACTATTACTCTTAAAACTAGTACAATACCAACTATAATTGTATGCTATAGTGGCACAGTGAAATGGTGCTCTCCGTGGTTCTGA